>OX463755.1:105910763-108310763 GCA_949824845.1 Rhingia rostrata
AGTTGTGTTTGACAAAATGATTCACTAGCAGTTTCCCTTTAAAACTGCATACCTATTACTTGTTTATTCGGAAGATTAAAAGTACCATCAATGAAAATATAAAATAAAATGTGTAAATCGCTTTTTTCTACCCTACCCCTACCATTAACACAAAAAGTTGCATGTGTACTGTAAAGCGCAACCTCTAATCCAGCAGAGTTCCAAATTTCATCAAGATCCATTGATTAATTACTGCGTTATCATTAAACATATAAAAACAAATGGTTGACTTTGCCTCCTAGATTTCATGAGCGCCTGGTGTTTCTGAAAAATTCGGTTTTTGGTGACATAATTTTCCATACAAAATGTTAAAATTTTAGTAAAATCCCTGTAACTCGTGAACAGCTTTATGGAATTCAACGTAATTTCACACAATAATGCATTAGGTATTGTCCTATTCGATTAAGGGATGATACCTTAGATCCCGGCATAAGGGGGGGGGGGGGGACAAATGGCGCCAATGACTCTTTCTATTTTCTGTAATGCGAAAACTACTTAACTGTCTTCTAGTTGTGTTTGACAAAATGATTCACTAGCAGTTTCCCTTTAAAACTGCATACCTATTACTTGTTTATTCGGAAGATTAAAAGTACCATCAATGAAAATATAAAATAAAATGTGTAAATCGCTTTTTTCTACCCTACCCCTACTATTAACACAAAAAGTTGCATGTGTACTGTAAAGCGCAACCTCTAATCCAGCAGAGTTCCAAATTTCATCAAGATCCATTAAATACTTACTGCGTTATCATTAAAAATATAAAAACAAATCGCTGGCTTCGCTTGCTGGATTTCATGAGCGCCTGGTGTTTCTGAAAAATTCGGTTTTTGGTGACATAATTTTCCATACAAAATGTTAAAATTTTAGTAAAATCCCTGTAACTCGAGAACAGCTTTATGTAATTCAACGTAATTTCACACAATAATGCATTAGGTATTGTGCTATTCGATTAAGGGATAATACTTCAGATCCCGGCATAAGGGGGGGGGGGGACAAATGGCGCCAATGACTCTTTCTATTTTCTGTAATGCGAAAACTACTTAACTGTTTTCTAGTTGTGTTTGACAAAATGATTCACTAGCAGTTTCCCTTTAAAACTGCATACCTATTGCCTGTTTATTCGGAAGATTAAAAGTACCATCAATGAAAATATAAAATAAAATGTGTAAATCGCTTTTTTCTACCCTACCCCTACTATTAACACAAAAAGTTGCATGTGTACTGTAAAGCGCAACCTCTAATCCAGCAGAGTTCCAAATTTCATCAAGATCCATTGATTAATTACTGCGTTATCATTAAACATATAAAAACAAATGGTTGACTCTGCCTCCTAGATTTCATGAGCGCCTGGTGTTTCAGAAAAATTCGGTTTTGGTGACAAAATTTTCCATACAAAATGTTAAAATTTTAGTAAAATCCCTGTAACTCGAGAACAGCTTTATGGAATTCAACGTAATTTCACACAATAATGCATTAGGTATTGTCCTATTCGATTAAGGGATGATACTTCAGATCCCGGCATAAGGGGGGGGGGGGGGGGACAAATGGCGCCAATGACTCTTTCTATTTTCTGTAATGCGAAAACTACTTAACTGTCTTCTAGTTGTGTTTGACAAAATGATTCACTAGCAGTTTCCCTTTAAAACTGCATACCTATTACCTGTTTATTCGGAAAATTAAAAGTACCATCAATGAAAATATAAAATAATATGTGTAAATCGCTTTTTTCTACCCTACCCCTACTATTAACACAAAAAGTTGCATGTGTACTGTAAAGCGCAACCTCTAATCCAGCAGAGTTCCAAATTTCATCAAGATCCATTGAATACTTACTGCGTTATCATTAAAAATATAAAAAACAAATGGTTGACTTTGCCTACTAGATTTCATGAGCGCCTGGTGTTTCTGAAAAATTCGGTTTTTGGTGACAGCTTTTTTCCATACAAAATGTTAAAATTTTAGTAAAATCGTAACTCGAGTACCGATTTATGGAATTCAACGAAACTTCACACAATAATGCACTAGGTATTGCCCTATTCGATTAAGGGATGATACTTCAGATCCCGGCATAGGGGGGTCATAAAACAAAATGGCGTCAATGGCTCTTTCTATTTTCTGTAATGCGAAAACTACTTAACTGTCTTCTAGTTGTGTTTGACAAAATGATTCACTAGCAGTTTCCCTTTAAAACTGCATACCTATTACCTGTTTATTCGGAAGATTAAAAGTACCATCAATGAAAATATAAAATAAAATGTGTAAATCGCTTTTTTCTACCCTACCCCTACTATTAACACAAAAAGTTGCATGTGTACTGTAAAGCGCAACCTCTAATCCAGCTGAGTTCCAAATTTCATCAAGATCCATTAAATACTTACTGCGTTATCATTAAAAATATAAAAACAAATCGCTGGCTTCGCTTGCTGGATTTCATGAGCGCCTGGTGTTTCTGAAAAATTCGGTTTTTGGTGACATAATTTTCCATACAAAATGTTAAAATTTTAGTAAAATCCCTGTAACTCGAGAACAGCTTTATGTAATTCAACGTAATTTCACACAATAATGCATTAGGTATTGTGCTATTCGATTAAGGGATAATACTTCAGATCCCGGCATAAGGGGGGGGGGGGGGACAAATGGCGCCAATGACTCTTTCTATTTTCTGTAATGCGAAAACTACTTAACTGTTTTCTAGTTGTGTTTGACAAAATGATTCACTAGCAGTTTCCCTTTAAAACTGCATACCTATTGCCTGTTTATTCGGAAGATTAAAAGTACCATCAATGAAAATATAAAATAAAATGTGTAAATCGCTTTTTTCTACCCTACCCCTACTATTAACACAAAAAGTTGCATGTGTACTGTAAAGCGCAACCTCTAATCCAGCAGAGTTCCAAATTTCATCAAGATCCATTGATTAATTACTGCGTTATCATTAAACATATAAAAACAAATGGTTGACTCTGCCTCCTAGATTTCATGAGCGCCTGGTGTTTCAGAAAAATTCGGTTTTGGTGACAAAATTTTCCATACAAAATGTTAAAATTTTAGTAAAATCCCTGTAACTCGAGAACAGCTTTATGGAATTCAACGTAATTTCACACAATAATGCATTAGGTATTGTCCTATTCGATTAAGGGATGATACTTCAGATCCCGGCATAAGGGGGGGGGGGGGGGGGGACAAATGGCGCCAATGACTCTTTCTATTTTCTGTAATGCGAAAACTACTTAACTGTCTTCTAGTTGTGTTTGACAAAATGATTCACTAGCAGTTTCCCTTTAAAACTGCATACCTATTACCTGTTTATTCGGAAAATTAAAAGTACCATCAATGAAAATATAAAATAATATGTGTAAATCGCTTTTTTCTACCCTACCCCTACTATTAACACAAAAAGTTGCATGTGTACTGTAAAGCGCAACCTCTAATCCAGCAGAGTTCCAAATTTCATCAAGATCCATTGAATACTTACTGCGTTATCATTAAAAATATAAAAAACAAATGGTTGACTTTGCCTACTAGATTTCATGAGCGCCTGGTGTTTCTGAAAAATTCGGTTTTTGGTGACAGCTTTTTTCCATACAAAATGTTAAAATTTTAGTAAAATCGTAACTCGAGTACCGATTTATGGAATTCAACGAAACTTCACACAATAATGCACTAGGTATTGCCCTATTCGATTAAGGGATGATACTTCAGATCCCGGCATAGGGGGGTCATAAAACAAAATGGCGTCAATGGCTCTTTCTATTTTCTGTAATGCGAAAACTACTTAACTGTCTTCTAGTTGTGTTTGACAAAATGATTCACTAGCAGTTTCCCTTTAAAACTGCATACCTATTACCTGTTTATTCGGAAGATTAAAAGTACCATCAATGAAAATATAAAATAAAATGTGTAAATCGCTTTTTTCTACCCTACCCCTACTATTAACACAAAAAGTTGCATGTGTACTGTAAAGCGCAACCTCTAATCCAGCTGAGTTCCAAATTTCATCAAGATCCATTAAATACTTACTGCGTTATCATTAAAAATATAAAAACAAATCGCTGGCTTCGCTTGCTGGATTTCATGAGCGCCTGGTGTTTCTGAAAAATTCGGTTTTTGGTGACAGCTTTTTTCCATACAAAATGTTAAAATTTTAGTAAAATCGTAACTCGAGTACCGATTTATGGAATTCAACGAAACTTCACACAATAATGCACTAGGTATTGCCCTATTCGATTAAGGGATGATACTTCAGATCCCGGCATAGGGGGGTCATAAAACAAAATGGCGTCAATGGCTCTTTCTATTTTCTGTAATGCGAAAACTGCTTAACTGTCTTCTAGTTGTGTTTGACAAAATGATTCACTAGCAGTTTCCCTTTAAAACTGCATACCTATTACCTGTTTATTCGGAAGATTAAAAGTACCATCAATGAAAATATAAAATAAAATGTGTAAATCGCTTTTTTCTACCCTACCCCTACTATTAACACAAAAAGTTGCATGTGTACTGTAAAGCGCAACCTCTAATCCAGCTGAGTTCCAAATTTCATCAAGATCCATTAAATACTTACTGCGTTATCATTAAAAATATAAAAAACAAATGGTTGACTTTGCCTACTAGATTTCATGAGCGCCTGGTGTTTCTGAAAAATTCGGTTTTTGTTGACATAATTTTCCATACAAAATGTTAAAATTTTAGTAAAATCCCTGTAACTCGTGAACAGCTTTATGGAATTCAACGTAATTTCACACAATAATGCATTAGGTATTGTCCTATTCGATTAAGGGATGATACCTTAGATCCCGGCATAAGGGGGGGGGGGGGGACAAATGGCGCCAATGACTCTTTCTATTTTCTGTAATGCGAAAACTACTTAACTGTCTTCTAGTTGTGTTTGACAAAATGATTCACTAGCAGTTTCCCTTTAAAACTGCATACCTATTACTTGTTTATTCGGAAGATTAAAAGTACCATCAATGAAAATATAAAATAAAATGTGTAAATCGCTTTTTTCTACCCTACCCCTACTATTAACACAAAAAGTTGCATGTGTACTGTAAAGCGCAACCTCTAATCCAGCAGAGTTCCAAATTTCATCAAGATCCATTGATTAATTACTGCGTTATCATTAAACATATAAAAACAAATGGTTGACTCTGCCTCCTAGATTTCATGAGCGCCTGGTGTTTCTGAAAAATTCGGTTTTTGGTGACAGCTTTTTTCCATACAAGATGTTAAAATTTTAGTAAAATCCCTGTAACTCGAGTACCGATTTATGGAATTCAACGAAACTTCACACAATAATGCACTAGGTATTGCCCTATTCGATTAAGGGATGATACTTCAGATCCCGGCATAGGGGGGTCATAAAACAAAATGGCGCCAATGACTCTTTCTATTTTCTGTAATGCGAAAACTACTTAACTGTCTTCTAGTTGTGTTTGACAAAATGATTCACAAGCAGTTTCCCTTAAAAACTGCATACCTATTACCTGTTTATTCGGAAGATTAAAAGTACCATCAATGAAAATATAAAATAAAATGTGTAAATCGCTTTTTTCTACCCTACCCCTACTATTAACACAAAAAGTTGCATGTGTACTGTAAAGCGCAACCTCTAATCCAGCAGAGTTCCAAATTTCATCAAGATCCATTGAATACTTACTGCGTTATCATTAAAAATATAAAAAACAAATGGTTGACTTTGCCTACTAGATTTCATGAGCGCCTGGTGTTTCTGAAAAATTCGGTTTTTGGTGACAGCTTTTTTCCATACAAAATGTTAAAATTTTAGTAAAATCGTAACTCGAGTACCGATTTATGGAATTCAACGAAACTTCACACAATAATGCACTAGGTATTGCCCTATTCGATTAAGGGATGATACTTCAGATCCCGGCATAGGGGGGTCATAAAACAAAATGGCGTCAATGGCTCTTTCTATTTTCTGTAATGCGAAAACTACTTAACTGTCTTCTAGTTGTGTTTGACAAAATGATTCACTAGCAGTTTCCCTTTAAAACTGCATACCTATTACCTGTTTATTCGGAAGATTAAAAGTACCATCAATGAAAATATAAAATAAAATGTGTAAATCGCTTTTTTCTACCCTACCCCTACTATTAACACAAAAAGTTGCATGTGTACTGTAAAGCGCAACCTCTAATCCAGCTGAGTTCCAAATTTCATCAAGATCCATTAAATACTTACTGCGTTATCATTAAAAATATAAAAACAAATCGCTGGCTTCGCTTGCTGGATTTCATGAGCGCCTGGTGTTTCTGAAAAATTCGGTTTTTGGTGACAGCTTTTTTCCATACAAAATGTTAAAATTTTAGTAAAATCGTAACTCGAGTACCGATTTATGGAATTCAACGAAACTTCACACAATAATGCACTAGGTATTGTCCTATTCGATTAAGGGATGATACTTCAGATCTCGGCATAGGGGGGTCATTAAACAAAATGGCGTCAATGGCTCTTTCTATTTTCTGTAATGCAAAAACTAGTTAACTGTCTTTTAGCTGTGTTTGATAAAATTATTTATTAGCAGTTGCCCTTTAAAACTGCATACCTATTATTTGTTTATTCGGTAGATTAAAATTACCATCAATAAAAATATAAAATAAAATGTGTAAATCGCTTTTTTCTACCCTACCCCTACTATTAACACAAAAAGTTGCATGTGTACTGTAAAGCGCAACCTCTAATCCAGCAGAGTTCCAAATTTCATCAAGATCCATTAATTAATTACTGCGTTATCATTAAACATATAAAAACAAATGGTTGACTTTGCCTCCTAGATTTCATGAGCGCCTGGTGTTTCTGAAAAATTCGGTTTTTGGTGACAGCTTTTTTCCATACAAAATGTTAAAATTTAGTAAAATCCCTGTAACTCGAGTACCGATTTATGGAATTCAACGAAACTTCACACAATAATGCACTAGGTATTGTCCTATTCGATTAAGGGATGATACTTCAGATCTCGGCATAGGGGGTCATTAAACAAAATGGCGTCAATGGCTCTTTCTATTTTCTGTAATGCAAAAACTACTTAACTGTCTTTTAGCTGTGTTTGATAAAATTATTTATTAGCAGTTGCCCTTTAAAACTGCATACCTATTATTTGTTTATTCGGTAGATTAAAATTACCATCAATAAAAATATAAAATAAAATGTGTAAATCGCTTTTTTCTACCCTACCCCTACTATTAACACAAAAAGTTGCATGTGTACTGTAAAGCGCAACCTCTAATCCAGCTGAGTTCCAAATTTCATCAAGATCCATTAAATACTTACTGCGTTATCATTAAAAATATAAAAACAAATCGCTGGCTTCGCTTGCTGGATTTCATGAGCGCCTGGTGTTTCTGAAAAATTCGGTTTTTGGTGACAGCTTTTTTCCATACAAAATGTTAAAATTTTAGTAAAATCGTAACTCGAGTACCGATTTATGGAATTCAACGAAATTTCACACAATAATGCACTAGGTATTGCCCTATTCGATTAAGGGATGATACTTCAGATCCCGGCATAGGGGGGTCATAAAACAAAATGGCGTCAATGGCTCTTTCTATTTTCTGTAATGCGAAAACTGCTTAACTGTCTTCTAGTTGTGTTTGACAAAATGATTCACTAGCAGTTTCCCTTTAAAACTGCATACCTATTACCTGTTTATTCGGAAGATTAAAAGTACCATCAATGAAAATATAAAATAAAATGTGTAAATCGCTTTTTTCTACCCTACCCCTACTATTAACACAAAAAGTTGCATGTGTACTGTAAAGCGCAACCTCTAATCCAGCTGAGTTCCAAATTTCATCAAGATCCATTAAATACTTACTGCGTTATCATTAAAAATATAAAAACAAATCGCTGGCTTCGCTTGCTGGATTTCATGAGCGCCTGGTGTTTCTGAAAAATTCGGTTTTTGGTGACATAATTTTCCATACAAAATGTTAAAATTTTAGTAAAATCCCTGTAACTCGTGAACAGCTTTATGGAGTTCAACGTAATTTCACACAATAATGCATTAGGTATTGTCCTATTCGATTCAGGGATGATACCTTAGATCCCGGCATAAGGGGGGGGGGGGGACAAATGGCGCCAATGACTCTTTCTATTTTCTGTAAAAAAGTTGCATGTAAAGCGCAACATCTAATCCAGCAGAGTTCCAAATTTCATCAAGATCCATTGATTAATTACTGCGTTATCATTAAACATATAAAAACAAATGGTTGACTTTGCCTCCTAGATTTCATGAGCGCCTGGTGTTTCTGAAAAATTCGGTTTTTGGTGACAGCTTTTTTCCATACAAAATGTTAAAATTTTAGTAAAATCGTAACTCGAGTACCGATTTATGGAATTCAACGAAACTTCACACAATAATGCACTAGGTATTGTCCTATTCGATTAAGGGATGATACTTCAGATCTCGGCATAGGGGGGTCATTAAACAAAATGGCGTCAATGGCTCTTTCTATTTTCTGTAATGCAAAAACTACTTAACTGTCTTTTAGCTGTGTTTGATAAAATTATTTATTAGCAGTTGCCCTTTAAAACTGCATACCTATTATTTGTTTATTCGGTAGATTAAAATTACCATCAATAAAAATATAAAATAAAATGTGTAAATCGCTTTTTTCTACCCTACCCCTACTATTAACACAAAAAGTTGCATGTGTACTGTAAAGCGCAACCTCTAATCCAGCTGAGTTCCAAATTTCATCAAGATCCATTAAATACTTACTGCGTTATCATTAAAAATATAAAAACATATAAAAACAAATGGTTGACTTTGCCTCCTAGATTTCATGAGCGCCTGGTGTTTCTGAAAAATTCGGTTTTTGGTGACAGCTTTTTTCCATACAAAATGTTAAAATTTTAGTAAAATCGTAACTCGAGTACCGATTTATGGAATTCAACGAAACTTCACACAATAATGCACTAGGTATTGTCCTATTCGATTAAGGGATGATACTTCAGATCTCGGCATAGGGGGGTCATTAAACAAAATGGCGTCAATGGCTCTTTCTATTTTCTGTAATGCAAAAACTACTTAACTGTCTTTTAGCTGTGTTTGATAAAATTATTTATTAGCAGTTGCCCTTTAAAACTGCATACCTATTATTTGTTTATTCGGTAGATTAAAATTACCATCAATAAAAATATAAAATAAAATGTGTAAATCGCTTTTTTCTACCCTACCCCTACTATTAACACAAAAAGTTGCATGTGTACTGTAAAGCGCAACCTCTAATCCAGCTGAGTTCCAAATTTCATCAAGATCCATTAAATACTTACTGCGTTATCATTAAAAATATAAAAACAAATCGCTGGCTTCGCTTGCTGGATTTCATGAGCGCCTGGTGTTTCTGAAAAATTCGGTTTTTGGTGACAGCTTTTTTCCATACAAAATGTTAAAATTTTAGTAAAATCGTAACTCGAGTACCGATTTATGGAATTCAACGAAACTTCACACAATAATGCACTAGGTATTGCCCTATTCGATTAAGGGATGATACTTCAGATCCCGGCATAGGGGGGTCATAAAACAAAATGGCGTCAATGGCTCTTTCTATTTTCTGTAATGCGAAAACTGCTTAGCTGTCTTCTAGTTGTGTTTGACAAAATGATTCACTAGCAGTTTCCCTTTAAAACTGCATACCTATTACCTGTTTATTCGGAAGATTAAAAGTACCATCAATGAAAATATAAAATAAAATGTGTAAATCGCTTTTTTCTACCCTACCCCTACTATTAACACAAAAAGTTGCATGTGTACTGTAAAGCGCAACCTCTAATCCAGCTGAGTTCCAAATTTCATCAAGATCCATTAAATACTTACTGCGTTATCATTAAAAATATAAAAACAAATCGCTGGCTTCGCTTGCTGGATTTCATGAGCGCCTGGTGTTTCTGAAAAATTCGGTTTTTGGTGACATAATTTTCCATACAAAATGTTAAAATTTTAGTAAAATCCCTGTAACTCGTGAACAGCTTTATGGAGTTCAACGTAATTTCACACAATAATGCATTAGGTATTGTCCTATTCGATTCAGGGATGATACCTTAGATCCCGGCATAAGGGGGGGGGGGGGGACAAATGGCGCCAATGACTCTTTCTATTTTCTGTAAAAAAGTTGCATGTAAAGCGCAACATCTAATCCAGCAGAGTTCCAAATTTCATCAAGATCCATTGATTAATTACTGCGTTATCATTAAACATATAAAAACAAATGGTTGACTTTGCCTCCTAGATTTCATGAGCGCCTGGTGTTTCTGAAAAATTCGGTTTTTGGTGACAGCTTTTTTCCATACAAAATGTTAAAATTTTAGTAAAATCGTAACTCGAGTACCGATTTATGGAATTCAACGAAACTTCACACAATAATGCACTAGGTATTGTCCTATTCGATTAAGGGATGATACTTCAGATCTCGGCATAGGGGGGTCATTAAACAAAATGGCGTCAATGGCTCTTTCTATTTTCTGTAATGCAAAAACTACTTAACTGTCTTTTAGCTGTGTTTGATAAAATTATTTATTAGCAGTTGCCCTTTAAAACTGCATACCTATTATTTGTTTATTCGGTAGATTAAAATTACCATCAATAAAAATATAAAATAAAATGTGTAAATCGCTTTTTTCTACCCTACCCCTACTATTAACACAAAAAGTTGCATGTGTACTGTAAAGCGCAACCTCTAATCCAGCTGAGTTCCAAATTTCATCAAGATCCATTAAATACTTACTGCGTTATCATTAAAAATATAAAAACATATAAAAACAAATGGTTGACTTTGCCTCCTAGATTTCATGAGCGCCTGGTGTTTCTGAAAAATTCGGTTTTTGGTGACAGCTTTTTTCCATACAAAATGTTAAAATTTTAGTAAAATCGTAACTCGAGTACCGATTTATGGAATTCAACGAAACTTCACACAATAATGCACTAGGTATTGTCCTATTCGATTAAGGGATGATACTTCAGATCTCGGCATAGGGGGGTCATTAAACAAAATGGCGTCAATGGCTCTTTCTATTTTCTGTAATGCAAAAACTACTTAACTGTCTTTTAGCTGTGTTTGATAAAATTATTTATTAGCAGTTGCCCTTTAAAACTGCATACCTATTATTTGTTTATTCGGTAGATTAAAATTACCATCAATAAAAATATAAAATAAAATGTGTAAATCGCTTTTTTCTACCCTACCCCTACTATTAACACAAAAAGTTGCATGTGTACTGTAAAGCGCAACCTCTAATCCAGCTGAGTTCCAAATTTCATCAAGATCCATTAAATACTTACTGCGTTATCATTAAAAATATAAAAACAAATCGCTGGCTTCGCTTGCTGGATTTCATGAGCGCCTGGTGTTTCTGAAAAATTCGGTTTTTGGTGACAGCTTTTTTCCATACAAAATGTTAAAATTTTAGTAAAATCGTAACTCGAGTACCGATTTATGGAATTCAACGAAACTTCACACAATAATGCACTAGGTATTGCCCTATTCGATTAAGGGATGATACTTCAGATCCCGGCATAGGGGGGTCATAAAACAAAATGGCGTCAATGGCTCTTTCTATTTTCTGTAATGCGAAAACTGCTTAGCTGTCTTCTAGTTGTGTTTGACAAAATGATTCACTAGCAGTTTCCCTTTAAAACTGCATACCTATTACCTGTTTATTCGGAAGATTAAAAGTACCATCAATGAAAATATAAAATAAAATGTGTAAATCGCTTTTTTCTACCCTACCCCTACTATTAACACAAAAAGTTGCATGTGTACTGTAAAGCGCAACCTCTAATCCAGCTGAGTTCCAAATTTCATCAAGATCCATTAAATACTTACTGCGTTATCATTAAAAATATATAAAAACAAATCGCTGGCTTCGCTTGCTGGATTTCATGAGCGCCTGGTGTTTCTGAAAAATTCGGTTTTTGGTGACAGCTTTTTTCCATACAAAATGTTAAAATTTTAGTAAAATCCCTGTAACTCGAGTACCGATTTATGGAATTCAACGAAACTTCACACAATAATGCACTAGGTATTTTCCTATTCGATTAAGGGATGATACTTCAGATCTCGGCATAGGGGGGTCATAAAACAAAATGGCGTCAATGGCGCTAATTAATAAAGGGACGATATTTCATATACGGGCATAGGGGGGGTCATAAAACAAAATGGCGTCAATGGCTCTTTCTATTTTCTGTAATGCAAAAACTACTTAACTGTCTTTTAGTTGTGTTTGATAAAATTATTTATTAGCAGATGCCCTTTAAAACTGCATACCTATTATTTGTTTATTCGGTAGATTAAAGGTACCATCAATAAAAATATAAAATAAAATGTGTAAATCGCTTTTTTCTACCCCACCCCTACTACTAACACAAAAAGTTACATATGTACTGTAAAGCGCAACCTCTAATCCAGCAGAGTTCCAAATTTTATCAAGATCCATTAAATACTTACTGCGTTATCATTAAAAATATATAAAAACAAATCGCTGGCTTCGCTTGCTGGATTTCATGAGCGCCTGGTGTTTCTGAAAAATTCGGTTTTTGGTGACATAATTTTCCATACAAAATGTTAAAATTTTAGTAAAATCCCTGTAACTCGAGAACAGCTTTATGGAATTCAACGTAATTTCACACAATAATGCATTAGGTATTGTCCTATTCGATTAAGGGATGATACTTCAGATCCCGGCATAGGGGGGTCATAAAACAAAATGGCGTCAATGGCTCTTTCTATTTTCTGTAATGCGAAAACTACTTAACTGTCTTCTAGTTGTGTTTGACAAAATGATTCACTAGCAGTTTCCGTTTAAAACTGCATACCTATTACTTGTTTATTCGGAAGATTAAAAGTACCATCAATGAAAATATAGAATAAAATGTGTAAATCGCTTTTTTCTACCCTACCCCTACTATTAACACAAAAAGTTGCATGTGTACTGTAAAGCGCAACCTCTAATCCAGCAGAGTTCCAAATTTCATCAAGATCCATTAAATAATTACTGCGTTATCATTAAAAATATAAAAACAAATCGCTGGCTTCGCTTGCTGGATTTCATGAGCGCCTGGTGTTTCTGAAAAATTCGGTTTTTGGTGACATAATTTTCCATACAAAATGTTAAAATTTTAGTAAAATCCCTGTAACTCGAGAACAGCTTTATGGAATTCAACGTAATTTCACACAATAATGCATTAGGTCTTGTCGTATTCGATTAAGGGATGATACCTCAGATCCCGTCATAAGGGGGGGGGGGGGGGGGGACAAATGGCGCCAATGACTCTTTCTATTTTCTGTAATGCGAAAACTACTTAACTGTCTTCTAGTTGTGTTTGACAAAATGATTCATTAGCAGTTTCCCTTTAAAACTGCATACCTATTACTTGTTTATTCGGAAGATTAAAAGTACCATCAATGAAAATATAAAATAAAATGTGTAAATCGCTTTTTTCTACCCTACCCCTACTATTAACACAAAAAGTTGCATGTGTACTGTAAAGCGCAACCTCTAATCCAGCAGAGTTCCAAATTTCATCAAGATCCATTGATTAATTACTGCGTTATCATTAAACATATAAAAACAAATGGTTGACTCTGCCTCCTAGATTTCATGAGCGCCTGGTGTTTCAGAAAAATTCGGTTTTGGTGACAAAAATTTCCATACAAAATGTTAAAATTTTAGTAAAATCCCTGTAACTCGAGTACCGATTTATGGAATTCAACAAAACTTCACACTATAATGCATTAGGTGTTGCGCTAATTAACAAAGGGACGATATTTCATATACGGGCATAGGGGGGGTCATAAAACAAAATGGCGTCAATGGCTCTTTCTATTTTCTGTAATGCAAAAACTACTTAACTGTCTTTTAGCTGTGTTTGATAAAATGATTTATTAGCAGTTGCCCTTTAAAACTGCACACCTATTATTTGTTTATTCGGTAGATTAAAATTACCATCAATAAAAATATAAAATAAAATGTGTAAATCGCTTTTTCCTACCTCACTCCTACTATTAACACAAAAAGTTGCATGTGTACTGTAAAGCGCAACCTCTAATCCAGCGGAGTTCCAAATTTCATCAAGATCCATTGATTAATTACTGCGTTATCATTAAACATATAAAAACAAATGGTTGACTTTACCTCCTAGATTTCATGAGCGCCTGGTGTTTCTGAAAAATTCGGTTTTTGGTGACAGCTTTTTTCCATACAAAATGTTAAAATTTTATTAAAATCCCTGTAACTCGAGAACAGCTTTATGGAATTCAACGTAATTTCACACAATAATGCATTAGGTATTGTCCTATGCGATTAAGGGATGATACTTCAGATCCCGGCATAAGGGGGGGGGGGGGGGACAAATGGCGCCAATGACTCTTTCTATTTTCTGTAATGCGAAAACTACTTAACTGTCTTCTAGTTGTGTTTGACAAAATGATTCACGAGCAGTTTCCCTTTAAAACTGCATACCTATTACCTGTTTATTCGGAAGATTAAAAGTACCATCAATGAAAATATAAAATAAAATGTGTAAATCGCTTTTTTCTACCCTACCCCTACTATTAACACAAAAAGTTGCATGTGTACTGTAAAGCGCAACCTCTAATCCAGCAGAGTTCCAAATTTCATCAAGATCCATTGATTAATTACTGCGTTATCATTAAACATATAAAAACAAATGGTTGACTTTGCCTCCTAGATTTCATGAGCGCCTGGTGTTTCTGAAAAATTCGGTTTTTGGTGACAGCTTTTTTCCATACAAAATGTTAAAATTTTAGTAAAATCCCTGTAACTCGAGTACCGATTTATGGAATTCAACGAAACTTCACACAATAATGCACTAGGTATTGTCCTATTCGATTAAGGGATGATACTTCAGATCCCGGCATAGGGGGGGTCATAAAACAAAATGGCGTCAATGGCTCTTTCTATTTTCTGTAATGCAAAAACTACTTAACTGTCTTTTAGCTGTGTTTGATAAAATGATTTATTAGCAGTTGCCCTTTAAAACTGCATACCTATTATTTGTTTATTCGGTAGATTAAAATTACCATCAATAAAAATATAAAATAAAATGTGTAAATCGCTTTTTCCTACCTCACTCCTACTATTAACACAAAAAGTTGCATGTGTACTGTAAAGCGCAACCTCTAATCCAGCGGAGTTCCAAATTTCATCAAGATCCATTGATTAATTACTGCGTTATCATTAAACATATGATAACAAATGGTTGACTTTACCTCCTAGATTTCATGAGCGCCTGGTGTTTCTGAAAAATTCGGCTTTTGGTGACAGCTTTTTTCCATACAAAATGTTAAAATTTTAGTAAAATCCCTGTAACTCGAGAACAGCTTTATGGAATTCAACGTAATTTCACACAATAATGCATTAGGTATTGTCCTATGCGATTAAGGGATGATACTTCAGATCCCGGCATAAGGGGGGGGGGGGGGACAAATGGCGCCAATGACTCTTTCTATTTTCTGTAATGCGAAAACTACTTAACTGTCTTCTAGTTGTGTTTGACAAAATGATTCACGAGCAGTTTCCCTTTAAAACTGCATACCTATTACCTGTTTATTCGGAAGATTAAAAGTACCATCAATGAAAATATAAAATAAAATGTGTAAATCGCTTTTTTCTACCCTACCCCTACTATTAACACAAAAAGTTGCATGTGTACTGTAAAGCGCAACCTCTAATCCAGCAGAGTTCCAAATTTCATCAAGATCCATTAAATACTTACTGCGTTATCATTAAAAATATAAAAACAAATCGCTGGCTTCGCTTGCTGGATTTCATGAGCGCCTGGTGTTTCTGAAAAATTCGGTTTTTGGTGACATAATTTTCCATACAAAATGTTAAAATTTTAGTAAAATCCCTGTAACTCGAGAACAGCTTTATGGAATTCAACGTAATTTCACACAATAATGCATTAGGTCTTGTCCTATTCGATTAAGGGATGATACCTCAGATCCCGTCATAAGGGGGGGGGGGGGGGGTGGACAAATGGCGCCAATGACTCTTTCTATTTTCTGTAATGCGAAAACTACTTAACTGTCTTCTAGTTGTGTTTGACAAAATGATTCATTAGCAGTTTCCCTTTAAAACTGCATACCTATTACTTGTTTATTCGGAAGATTAAAAGTACCATCAATGAAAATATAAAATAAAATGTGTAAATCGCTTTTTTCTACCCTACCCCTACTATTAACACAAAAAGTTGCATGTGTACTGTAAAGCGCAACCTCTAATCCAGCAGAGTTCCAAATTTCATCAAGATCCATTGATTAATTACTGCGTTATCATTAAACATATAAAAACAAATGGTTGACTCTGCCTCCTAGATTTCATGAGCGCCTGGTGTTTCTGAAAAATTCGGTTTTTGGTGACAGCTTTTTTCCATACAAAATGTTAAAATTTCAGTAAAATCCCTGTAACTCGAGTACCGATTTATGGAATTCAACGAAACTTCACACAATAATGCACTAGGTATTGCCCTATTCGATTAAGGGATGATACTTCAGATCCCGGCATAGGGGGGTCATAAAACAAAATGGCGCCAATGACTCTTTCTATTTTCTGTAATGCGAAAACTACTTAACTGTCTTCTAGTTGTGTTTGACAAAATGATTCACTAGCAGTTTCCCTTTAAGACTGCATACCTATTACCTGTTTATTCGGAAGATTAAAAGTACCATCAATGAAAATATAAAATAAAATGTGTAAATCGCTTTTTTCTACCCTACCCCTACTATTAACACAAAAAGTTGCATGTAAAGCGCAACATCTAATCCAGCAGAGTTCCAAATTTCATTAAGATCCATTGATTAATTACTGCGTTATCATTAAACATATAAAAACAAATGGTTGATTTCATGAGCGCCTGCTGTTTCTGAAAAATTCGGTTTTTGGTGACAGCTTTTTTCCATACAAAATGTTAAAATTTTAGTAAAATCCCTGTAACTCGAGTACCGATTTATGGAATTCAACGAAACTTCACACAATAATGCACTAGGTATTGTCCTATTCGATTAAGGGATGATACTTCAGATCTCGGCATAGGGGGGTCATTAAACAAAATGGCGTCAATGGCTCTTTCTATTTTCTGTAATGCAAAAACTACTTAACTGTCTTTTAGCTGTGTTTGATAAAATTATTTATTAGCAGTTGCCCTTTAAAACTGCATACCTATTATTTGTTTATTCGGTAGATTAAAATTACCATCAATAAAAATATAAAATAAAATGTGTAAATCGCTTTTTCCTACCTCACCCCTACTATTAACACAAAAAGTTGCATGTGTACTGTAAAGCGCAACCTCTAATCCAGCAGAGTTCCAAATTTCATCAAGATCCATTGAATACTTACTGCGTTATCATTAAAAATATAAAAAACAAATGGTTGACTTTGCCTCCTAGATTTCATGAGCGCCTGGTGTTTCTGAAAAATTCGGTTTTGGTGACAAAATTTTCCATACAAAATGTTAAAATTTTAGTAAAATCCCTGTAACTCGAGTACCGATTTATGGAATTCAACAAAACTTCACACTATAATGCATTAGGTGTTGCGCTAATTAACAAAGGGACGATATTTCATATACGGGCATAGGGGGGGTCATAAAACAAAATGGCGTCAATGGCTCTTTCTATTTTCTGTAATGCAAAAACTACTTAACTGTCTTTTAGCTGTGTTTGATAAAATGATTTATTAGCAGTTGCCCTTTAAAACTGCATACCTATTATTTGTTTATTCGGTAGATTAAAATTACCATCAATAAAAATCATGTGTACTGTAAAGCGCAACCTCTAATCCAGCGGAGTTCCAAATTTCATCAAGATCCATTGATTAATTACTGCGTTATCATTAAACATATAAAAACAAATGGTTGACTTTGCCTCCTAGATTTCATGAGCGCCTGGTGTTTCTGAAAAATTCGGTTTTTGGTGACAGCTTTTTTCCATACAAAATGTTAAAATTTTAGTAAAATCCCTGTAACTCGAGAACAGCTTTATGGAATTCAACGTAATTTCACACAATAATGCATTAGGTATTGTCCTATGCGATTAAGGGATGATACTTCAGATCCCGGCATAAGGGGGGGGGGGGGACAAATGGCGCCAATGACTCTTTCTATTTTCTGTAATGCGAAAACTACTTAACTGTCTTCTAGTTGTGTTTGACAAAATGATTCACGAGCAGTTTCTCTTTAAAACTGCATACCTATTACCTGTTTATTCGGAAGATTAAAAGTACCATCAATGAAAATATAAAATAAAATGTGTAAATCGCTTTTTTCTACCCTACCCCTACTATTAACACAAAAAGTTGCATGTGTACTGTAAAGCGCAACCTCTAATCCAGCAGAGTTCCAAATTTCATCAAGATCCATTGAATACTTACTGCGTTATCATTAAAAATATAAAAAACAAATGGTTGACTTTGCCTCCTAGATTTCATGAGCGCCTGGTGTTTCTGAAAAATTCGGTTTTGGTGACAAAATTTTCCATACAAAATGTTAAAATTTTAGTAAAATCCCTGTAACTCGAGTACCGATTTATGGAATTCAACAAAACTTCACACTATAATGCATTAGGTATTGTCCTATGCGATTAAGGGATGTTACTTCAGATCCCGGCATAAGGGGGGGGGGGACAAATGGCGCCAATGACTCTTTCTATTTTCTGTAATGCGAAAACTACTTAACTGTCTTCTAGTTGTGTTTGACAAAATGATTCACGAGCAGTTTCCCTTTAAAACTGCATACCTATTACCTGTTTATTCGGAAGATTAAAAGTACCATCAATGAAAATATAAAATAAAATGTGTAAATCGCTTTTTTCTACCTCACCCCTACTATTAACACAAAAAGTTGCATGTGTACTGTAAAGCGCAACCTCTAATCCAGCAGAGTTCCAAATTTCATCAAGATCCATTGATTAATTACTGCGTTATCATTAAACATATAAAAACAAATGGTTGACTTTGCCTCCTAGATTTCATGAGCGCCTGGTGTTTCTGAAAAATTCGGTTTTTGGTGACAGCTTTTTTCCATACAAAATGTTAAAATTTTAGTAAAATCCCTGTAACTCGAGTACCGATTTATGGAATTCAACGAAACTTCACACAATAATGCACTAGGTATTGTCCTATTCGATTAAGGGATGATACTTCAGATCCCGGCATAGGGGGGGTCATAAAACAAAATGGCGTCAATGGCTCTTTCTATTTTCTGTAATGCAAAAACTACTTAACTGTCTTTTAGCTGTGTTTGATAAAATGATTTATTAGCAGTTGCCCTTTAAAACTGCATACCTATTATTTGTTTATTCGGTAGATTAAAATTACCATCAATAAAAATATAAAATAAAATGTGTAAATCGCTTTTTCCTACCTCACTCCTACTATTAACACAAAAAGTTGCATGTGTACTGTAAAGCGCAACCTCTAATCCAGCGGAGTTCCAAATTTCATCAAGATCCATTGATTAATTACTGCGTTATCATTAAACATATAAAAACAAATGGTTGACTTTACCTCCTAGATTTCATGAGCGCCTGGTGTTTCTGAAAAATTCGGCTTTTGGTGACAGCTTTTTTCCATACAAAATGTTAAAATTTTAGTAAAATCCCTGTAACTCGAGAACAGCTTTATGGAATTCAACGTAATTTCACACAATAATGCATTAGGTATTGTCCTATGCGATTAAGGGATGATACTTCAGATCCCAGCATAAGGGGGGGGGGACAAATGGCGCCAATGACTCTTTCTATTTTCTGTAATGCGAAAACTACTTAACTGTCTTCTAGTTGTGTTTGACAAAATGATTCACGAGCAGTTTCCCTTTAAAACTGCATACCTATTACCTGTTTATTCGGAAGATTAAAAGTACCATCAATGAAAATATAAAATAAAATGTGTAAATCGCTTTTTTCTACCCTACCCCTACTATTAACACAAAAAGTTGCATGTGTACTGTAAAGCGCAACCTCTAATCCAGCAGAGTTCCAAATTTCATCAAGATCCATTGATTAATTACTGCGTTATCATTAAACATATAAAAACAAATGGTTGACTTTGCCTCCTAGATTTCATGAGCGCCTGGTGTTTCTGAAAAATTCGGTTTTTGGTGACAGCTTTTTCCAATACAAAATGTTAAAATTTTAGTAAAATCCCTGTAACTCGAGTACCGATTTATGGAATTCAACGAAACTTCACACAATAATGCACTAGGTATTGTCCTATTCGATTAGGGATGATACTTCAGATCCCGGCATAGGGGGGTCATAAAACAAAATGGCGTCAATGGCTCTTTCTATTTTCTGTAATGCAAAAACTACTTAACTGTCTTTTAGTTGTGTTTGATAAAATGATTTATTAGCAGATGCCCTTTAAAACTGCATACCTATTATTTGTTTATTCGGTGGATTAAAGGTACCATCAATAAAAATATAAAATAAAATGTGTAAATCGCTTTTTTCTACCCCACCCCTACTACTAACACAAAAAGTTGCATATGTACTGTAAAGCGCAACCTCTAATCCAGCAGAGTTCCAAATTTTATCAAGATCCATTAAATAATTACTGCGTTATCATTAAAAATATAAAAACAAATCGCTGGCTTCTTGCTGGATTTCATGAGCGCCTGGTGTTTCTGAAAAATTCGGTTTTTGGTGACATAATTTTCCATACAAAATGTTAAAATTTTAGTAAAATCCCTGTAACTCGAGAACAGCTTTATGGAATTCAACGTAATTTCACACAATAATGCATTAGGTATTGTCCTATTCGATTAAGGGATGATACTTCAGATCCCGGCATAAGGGGGGGGGGACAAATGGCGCCAATGACTCTTTCTATTTTCTGTAATGCGAAAACTACTTAACTGTCTTCTAGTTGTGTTTGACAAAATGATTCACTAGCAGTTTCCCTTTAAAACTGCATACCTATTACTTGTTTATTCGGAAGATTAAAAGTACCATCAATGAAAATATAAAAAAAAATGTGTAAATCGCTTTTTTCTACCCTACCCCTACTATTAACACAAAAAGTTGCATGTGTACTGTAAAGCGCAACCTCTAATCCAGCAGAGTTCCAAATTTCATCAAGATCCATTAAATACTTACTGCGTTATCATTAAAAATATAAAAACAAATCGCTGGCTTCGCTTGCTGGATTTCATGAGCGCCTGGTGTTTCTGAAAAATTCGGTTTTTGGTGACATAATTTTCCATACAAAATGTTAAAATTTTAGTAAAATCCCTGTAACTCGAGAACAGCTTTATGGAATTCAACGTAATTTCACACAATAATGCATTAGGTCTTGTCCTATTCGATTAAGGGATGATACCTCAGATCCCGTCATAAGGGGGGGGGGCAAATGGCGCCAATGACTATTTCTATTTTCTGTAATGCGAAAACTACTTAACTGTCTTCTAGTTGTGTTTGACAAAATGATTCATTAGCAGTTTCCCTTTAAAACTGCATACCTATTACTTGTTTATTCGGAAGATTAAAAGTACCATCAATGAAAATATAAAATAAAATGTGTAAATCGCTTTTTTCTACCCTACCCCTACTATTAACACAAAAAGTTGCATGTGTACTGTAAAGCGCAACCTCTAATCCAGCAGAGTTCCAAATTTCATCAAGATCCATTGATTAATTACTGCGTTATCATTAAACATATAAAAACAAATGGTTGACTCTGCCTCCTAGATTTCATGAGCGCCTGGTGTTTCTGAAAAATTCGGTTTTTGGTGACAGCTTTTTTCCATACAAAATGTTAAAATTTCAGTAAAATCCCTGTAACTCGAGTACCGATTTATGGAATTCAACGAAACTTCACACAATAATGCACTAGGTATTGCCCTATTCGATTAAGGGATGATACTTCAGATCCCGGCATAGGGGGGTCATAAAACAAAATGGCGCCAATGACTCTTTCTATTTTCTGTAATGCGAAAACTACTTAACTGTCTTCTAGTTGTGTTTGACAAAATGATTCACTAGCAGTTTCCCTTTAAGACTGCATACCTATTACCTGTTTATTCGGAAGATTAAAAGTACCATCAATGAAAATATAAAATAAAATGTGTAAATCGCTTTTTTCTACCCTACCCCTACTATTAACACAAAAAGTTGCATGTAAAGCGCAACATCTAATCCAGCAGAGTTCCAAATTTCATCAAGATCCATTGATTAATTACTGCGTTATCATTAAACATATAAAAACAAATGGTTGATTTCATGAGCGCCTGCTGTTTCTGAAAAATTCGGTTTTTGGTGACAGCTTTTTTCCATACAAAATGTTAAAATTTTAGTAAAATCCCTGTAACTCGAGTACCGATTTATGGAATTCAACGAAACTTCACACAATAATGCACTAGGTTTTGTCCTATTCGATTAAGGGATGATACTTCAGATCTCGGCATAGGGGGGTCATTAAACAAAATGGCGTCAATGGCTCTTTCTATTTTCTGTAATGCAAAAACTACTTAACTGTCTTTTAGCTGTGTTTGATAAAATTATTTATTAGCAGTTGCCCTTTAAAACTGCATACCTATTATTTGTTTATTCGGTAGATTAAAATTACCATCAATAAAAATATAAAATAAAATGTGTAAATCGCTTTTTCCTACCTCACCCCTACTATTAACACAAAAAGTTGCATGTGTACTGTAAAGCGCAACCTCTAATCCAGCAGAGTTCCAAATTTCATCAAGATCCATTGAATACTTACTGCGTTATCATTAAAAATATAAAAAACAAATGGTTGACTTTGCCTCCTGGATTTCATGAGCGCCTGGTGTTTCTGAAAAATTCGGTTTTGGTGACAAAATTTTCCATACAAAATGTTAAAATTTTAGTAAAATCCCTGTAACTCGAGTACCGATTTATGGAATTCAACAAAACTTCACACTATAATGCATTAGGTGTTGCGCTAATTAACAAAGGGACGATATTTCATATACGGGCATAGGGGGGGCCATAAAACAAAATGGCGTCAATGGCTCTTTCTATTTTCTGTAATGCAAAAACTACTTAACTGTCTTTTAGCTGTGTTTGATAAAATGATTTATTAGCAGTTGCCCTTTAAAACTGCATACCTATTATTTGTTTATTCGGTAGATTAAAATTACCATCAATAAAAATCATGTGTACTGTAAAGCGCAACCTCTAATCCAGCGGAGTTCCAAATTTCATCAAGATCCATTGATTAATTACTGCGTTATCATAAAACATATAAAAACAAATGGTTGACTTTGCCTCCTAGATTTCATGAGCGCCTGGTGTTTCTGAAAAATTCGGTTTTTGGTGACAGCTTTTTTCCATACAAAATGTTAAAATTTTAGTAAAATCCCTGTAACTCGAGAACAGCTTTATGGAATTCAACGTAATTTCACACAATAATGCATTAGGTATTGTCCTATGCGATTAAGGGATGATACTTCAGATCCCGGCATAAGGGGGGGGGGGGGGGGACAAATGGCGCCAATGACTCTTTCTATTTTCTGTAATGCGAAAACTACTTAACTGTCTTCTAGTTGTGTTTGACAAAATGATTCACGAGCAGTTTCCCTTTAAAACTGCATACCTATTACCTGTTTATTCGGAAGATTAAAAGTACCATCAATGAAAATATAAAATAAAATGTGTAAATCGCTTTTTTCTACCCTACCCCTACTATTAACACAAAAAGTTGCATGTGTACTGTAAAGCGCAACCTCTAATCCAGCAGAGTTCCAAATTTCATCAAGATCCATTGATTAATTACTGCGTTATCATTAAACATATAAAAACAAATGGTTGACTCTGCCTCCTAGATTTCATGAGCGCCTGGTGTTTCTGAAAAATTCGGTTTTTGGTGACAGCTTTTTTCCATACAAAATGTTAAAATTTTAGTAAAATCCCTGTAACTCGAGTACCGATTTATGGAGTTCAACGAAACTTCACACAATAATGCACTAGGTATTGTCCTATTCGATTAAGGGATGATACTTCAGATCTCGGCATAGGGGGGTCATTAAACAAAATGGCGTCAATGGCTCTTTCTATTTTCTGTAATGCAAAAACTACTTAACTGTCTATTAGCTGTGTTTGATAAAATTATTTATTAGCAGTTGCCCTTTAAAACTGCATACCTATTATTTGTTTATTCGGTAGATTAAAATTACCATCAATAAAAATATAAAATAAAATGTGTAAATCGCTTTTTTCTACCCTACCCCTACTATTAACACAAAAAGTTGCATGTAAAGCGCAACATCTAATCCAGCAGAGTTCCAAATTTCATCAAGATCCATTGATTAATTACTGCGTTATCATTAAACATATAAAAACAAATGGTTGATTTCATGAGCGCCTGCTGTTTCTGAAAAATTCGGTTTTTGGTGACAGCTTTTTTCCATACAAAATGTTAAAATTTTAGTAAAATCCCTGTAACTCGAGTACCGATTTATGGAATTCAACGAAACTTCACACAATAATGCACTAGGTTTTGTCCTATTCGATTAAGGGATGATACTTCAGATCTCGGCATAGGGGGGTCATTAAACAAAATGGCGTCAATGGCTCTTTCTATTTTCTGTAATGCAAAAACTACTTAACTGTCTTTTAGCTGTGTTTGATAAAATTATTTATTAGCAGTTGCCCTTTAAAACTGCATACCTATTATTTGTTTATTCGGTAGATTAAAATTACCATCAATAAAAATATAAAATAAAATGTGTAAATCGCTTTTTCCTACCTCACCCCTACTATTAACACAAAAAGTTGCATGTGTACTGTAAAGCGCAACCTCTAATCCAGCAGAGTTCCAAATTTCATCAAGATCCATTGAATACTTACTGCGTTATCATTAAAAATATAAAAAACAAATGGTTGACTTTGCCTCCTGGATTTCATGAGCGCCTGGTGTTTCTGAAAAATTCGGTTTTGGTGACAAAATTTTCCATACAAAATGTTAAAATTTTAGTAAAATCCCTGTAACTCGAGTACCGATTTATGGAATTCAACAAAACTTCACACTATAATGCATTAGGTGTTGCGCTAATTAACAAAGGGACGATATTTCATATACGGGCATAGGGGGGGCCATAAAACAAAATGGCGTCAATGGCTCTTTCTATTTTCTGTAATGCAAAAACTACTTAACTGTCTTTTAGCTGTGTTTGATAAAATGATTTATTAGCAGTTGCCCTTTAAAACTGCATACCTATTATTTGTTTATTCGGTAGATTAAAATTACCATCAATAAAAATCATGTGTACTGTAAAGCGCAACCTCTAATCCAGCGGAGTTCCAAATTTCATCAAGATCCATTGATTAATTACTGCGTTATCATAAAACATATAAAAACAAATGGTTGACTTTGCCTCCTAGATTTCATGAGCGCCTGGTGTTTCTGAAAAATTCGGTTTTTGGTGACAGCTTTTTTCCATACAAAATGTTAAAATTTTAGTAAAATCCCTGTAACTCGAGTACCGATTTATGGAGTTCAACGAAACTTCACACAATAATGCACTAGGTATTGTCCTATTCGATTAAGGGATGATACTTCAGATCTCGGCATAGGGGGGTCATTAAACAAAATGGCGTCAATGGCTCTTTCTATTTTCTGTAATGCAAAAACTACTTAACTGTCTATTAGCTGTGTTTGATAAAATTATTTATTAGCAGTTGCCCTTTAAAACTGCATACCTATTATTTGTTTATTCGGTAGATTAAAATTACCATCAATAAAAATATAAAATAAAATGTGTAAATCGCTTTTTTCTACCCTACCCCTACTATTAACACAAAAAGTTGCATGTAAAGCGCAACATCTAATCCAGCAGAGTTCCAAATTTCATCAAGATCCATTGAATACTTACTGCGTTATCATTAAAAATATAAAAAACAAATGGTTTTTGGTGACAGCTTTTTTCCATACAAAATGTTAAAATTTTAGTAAAATCCCTGTAACTCGAGTACCGATTTATGGAATTCAACGAAACTTCACACAATAATGCACTAGGTATTGTCCTATTCGATTAAGGGATGATACTTCAGATCCCGGCATAGGGGGGTCATAAAACAAAATGGCGTCAATGGCTCTTTCTATTTTCTGTAATGCAAAAACTACTTAACTGTCTTTTAGTTGTGTTTGATAAAATGATTTATTAGCAGATGCCCTTTAAAACTGCATACCTATTATTTGTTTATTCGGTGGATTAAAGGTACCATCAATAAAAATATAAAATAAAATGTGTAAATCGCTTTTTTCTACCCCACCCCTACTACTAACACAAAAAGTTGCATATGTACTGTAAAGCGCAACCTCTAATCCAGCAGAGTTCCAAATTTTATCAAGATCCATTAAATAATTACTGCGTTATCATTAAAAATATAAAAACAAATCGCTGGCTTCTTGCTGGATTTCATGAGCGCCTGGTGTTTCTGAAAAATTCGGTTTTTGGTGACATAATTTTCCATACAAAATGTTAAAATTTTAGTAAAATCCCTGTAACTCGAGAACAGCTTTATGGAATTCAACGTAATTTCACACAATAATGCATTAGGTATTGTCATTTTCGATTAAGGGATGATACCTCAGATCCCGAGATAGGGGGGGGGGGGGGGGGGGGTCAAATGGCGCCAATGACTCTTTCTATTTTCTGTAATGCGAAAACTACTTAACTGTCTTCTAGTTGCGTTTGACAAAATGATTCACTAGCAGTTTCCCTTTAAAACTGCATACCTATTACCTGTTTATTCGGAAGATTAAAAGTACCATCAATGAAAATATAAAATAAAATGTGTAAATCGCTTTTTTCTACCCTACCCCTACTATTAACACAAAAAGTTGCATGTGTACTGTAAAGCGCAACCTCTAATCCAGCAGAGTTCCAAATTTCATCAAGATCCATTGATTAATTACTGCGTTATCATTAAACATATAAAAACAAATGGTTGACTTTGCCTCCTAGATTTCATGAGCGCCTGGTGTTTCTGAAAAATTCGGTTTTTGGTGACAGCTTTTTTCCATACAAAATGTTAAAATTTTAGTAAAATCCCTGTAACTCGAGTACCGATTTATGGAATTCAACGAAACTTCACACAATAATGCACTAGGTATTGTCCTATTCGATTAAGGGATGATACTTCAGATCTCGGCATAGTAAAAGAAAATGGCGTCAATGGCTCTTTCTATTTTCTGTAATGCAAAAACTACTTAACTGTCTTTTAGCTGTGTTTGATAATTTATTAGCAGTTGCCCTTTAAAACTGCATACCTATTATTTGTTTATTCGGTAGATTAAAATTACCATCAATAAAAATATAAAATAAAATGTGTAAATCGCTTTTTCCTACCTCACCCCTACTATTAACACAAAAAGTTGCATGTGTACTGTAAAGCGCAACCTCTAATCCAGCAGAGTTCCAAATTTCATCAAGATCCATTAAATACTTACTGCGTTATCATTAAAAATATAAAAACAAATCGCTGGCTTCGCCTGCTGGATTTCATGAGCGCCTGGTGTTTCTGAAAAATTCGGTTTTTGGTGACATAATTTTCCATACAAAATGTTAAAATTTTAGTGAAATCCCTGTAACTCGAGAACAGCTTTATGGAATTTAACGTCATTTCACACAATTAATGCATTAGGTATTGTCCTATTCGATTAAGGGATGATACTTCAGATCCCGGCATAGGGGGGTCATAAAACAAAATGGCGTCAATGGCTCTTTCTATTTTCTGTAATGCAAAAACTACTTAACTGTCTTTTAGCTGTGTTTGATACAATGATTTATAAGCAGTTGCCCTTTAAAACTGCATACCTATTATTTGTTTATTCGGTAGATTAAAATTACCATCAATGAAAATATAAAATAAAATGTGTAAATCGCTTTTTCCTACCGTACCCCTACTATTGACACAAAAAATTGCATGTGTACTGTAAAGCACAACCTCTAATCCAGCAGAGTTCCAAGTTTCATCAAGATCCATTAAATACTTACTGCGTTATCATTAAAAATATAAAAACAAATCGCTGGCTTCGCCTGCTGGATTTCATGAGCGCCTGGTGTTTCTGAAAAATTCGGTTTTTGGTGACATAATTTTCCATACAAAATGTTAAAATTTTAGTGAAATCCCTGTAACTCGAGAACAGCTTTATGGAATTTAACGTCATTTCACACAATTAATGCATTAGGTATTGTCCTATTCGATTAAGGGATGATACTTCAGATCCCGGCATAGGGGGGTCATAAAACAAAATAGCGCCAATGACTCTTTCTATTTTCTGTAATGCGAAAACTACTCACACAATAGTGTACTAGGTATTCGATTAAGGGATGATACTTCAGATCCCGGCATAGGGGGATCATAAAACAAAATGGCGTCAATGGCTCTTTCTATTTTCTGTAATGCAAAAACTACTTAACTGTCTTTTAGCTGTGTTTGATAAAATGATTTATTAGCAGTTGCCCTTTAAAACTGCATACCTATTAATTGCTTTTTCGGTAGATTAAAATTACAATCAATAAAAATATAAAATAAAATGTGTAAATCGCTTTTTTCTACCCTACCCCTACTATTAACACAAAAAGTTGCATGTGTACTGTAAAGCGCAACCTCTAATCCAGCAGAGTTCCAAATTTCATCACGATCCATTGATTAATTACTGCGTTATCATTAAAAATATAAAAAACAAATGGTTGACTTTGCCTACTAGATTTTATGAGCGCCTGGTGTTTCTGAAAAATTCGGTTTTTGGTGACATAATTTTCCATACAAAATGTTAAAATTTTAGTAAAATCCCTGTAACTCGAGAACAACTTTATGGAATTCAACGTAATTTCACACAATAATGCATTAGGTATTGTCCTATTCGATTAAGGGATGATACTTCAGATCCCGGCATAAGGGGGGGGGGGGGGGCAAATGGCGCCAACGACTCTTTCTATTTTCTGTAATGCGAAAACTACTTAACTGTCTTCTAGTTGTGTTTGACAAAATGATTCACTAGCAGTTTCCCTTTAAAACTGCATACCTATTACCTGTTTATTCGGCAGATTAAAAGTACCATCAATGAAAATATAAAATAAAATGTGTAAATCGCTTTTTTCTACCCTACCCCTACTATTAACACAAAAAGTTGCATGTGTACTGTAAAGCGCATCCTCTAATCCAGCAGAGTTCCAAATTTCATCAAGATCCATTGATTAATTACTGCGTTATCATTAAACATATAAAAACAAATGGTTGACTTTGCCTCCTAGATTTCATGAGCGCCTGGTGTTTCTGAAAAATTCGGTTTTTGGTGACAGCTTTTTTCCATACAAAATGTTAAAATTTTAGTAAAATCCCTGTAACTCGAGTACCGATTTATGGAATTCAACGAAACTTCACACAATAATGCACTAGGTATTGCCCTATTCGATTAAGGTATGATACTTCAGATCCCGGCATAGGGGGGTCATAAAACAAAATGGCGTCAATGGCTCTTTCTATTTTCTGTAATGCAAAAACTACTTAACTGTCTTTTAGCTGTGTTTGATACAATGATTTATAAGCAGTTGCCCTTTAAAACTGCATACCTATTATTTGTTTATTCGGTAGATTAAAATTACCATCAATGAAAATATAAAATAAAATGTGTAAATCGCTTTTTCCTACCCTACCCCTACTATTAACACAAAAAGTTGCATGTGTACTGTAAAGCGCAACCTCTAATCCAGCAGAGTTCCAAATTTCATCACGATCCATTGATTAATTACTGCGTTATCATTAAAAATATAAAAAACAAATGGTTGACTTTGCCTACTAGATTTTATGAGCGCCTGGTGTTTCTGAAAAATTCGGTTTTTGGTGGTAAAACCCCTGTAACTCGAGAACCGCTTTATGGAATTCAACGTTGTTTCTGTTTTGGTGAGGTCGTTGCCAACCTAGAAGGAGTGGTGAAGATTCTCCATCGTCATCCTACAGAGAAGGAAGTGTTTTTCCATAATGCCCAACCTGAAGGGCCAGGCCAACATTTTTGATCTGATGGGATCAGTCCGGAAATTCCGCACTAGAAAGTAAATACTATTTTTGGCAAGTCAAATGCGATTGGATGAGACCAGTATCCGATGGTTACCTATAGAAGGGAAAATAAGTATAAAGGGTGTATAGTCAACTTTACAAGAACTGTGGGTGGTCCAAGATAAAGCCGCTCAGTGTCTCACCTCCTTCTACTGCACCCAACGCTCTGAAAATAGAAACAGCTTCAGGCTTTCTGTTATTTCAATATAGGCATGCTACTGAAATCCAGAAGCCTTTTACTCTTTTTAAATACATATTATCTCGTTTGGTAACCAAGACATTGATTCTAAATTGCAGGTCCTTCCCTTTTATTGCATTTTTTAGAAAAATTCGATATAAAAACCCCTGCACAAATTCGACCAAAATATGCCACAACACGCCAAATAACATTTTTGAAACCTTTCAGCCCAAATCATTAATCACCTCTAATAGGGATAAGCGCAAATCCATTTTGTTACTCCCGTGCGGCTATCGGACACTGTAACACCGCTTCGGTTATAAAACTCCATCCGTGCAGAGTATACAAACGTCATAAAAAGTCAATGTCGACGCATCCCTGTCACTTTGATATCGTTCCGATTGGAATTTATATCATCAATAAAGGTATCCTGTTCCTGTTTGTGCGTGTGGTGGACGGGATGGACTCTCGCCTAATTTCGATGCTTGCTTAACGTAAATCTATATTTACGACTATTAGACTTTATGACATTGCTCGGTGCGGTAGTGCATCTTTACTTACGTCTCAATATCGTCAGCTCGGACAGTGGACATTTATTAGCACGGTCACACAAAATTGCTCCCATAAGACGGAACAGTATGAGTCATAAAAGTAAGTGAAAGCCGGCAACAAGACGCTTTTATAGTTTTAATGACATGTCGTATGTGAGCCGTGGATGGGGGTGGTAATGACACAAAGTGCACAGGGGTGTCCTTTATTCGGAATCGAATACTCTTACGCATCGATCCGCATCTCGTTGACAAATTGATTCCTAGAGATGTCGACCCCGAGGGAGGGACACAACTGCTACTGCGCCTCTCCGAAGAATAGTGCACAGTTTGGCGTAAAAGACAACGAAAATAAATGAGGAACGCGCAACCAGGAAGTTTATCATTAGTAACCTCTGCGTGTGGAGAGAAATGGCACAAGGACGATATTGTTATTCTAATCGAAGCCCGCCGCTCATATGTACACGCGGTGATGAGTTATGACAGACACGTCACACATACGATTTGGTTCGATCCAAGAATTATGACATGTCACATCTGATGTGTGTGTTGATGGTGCAAAGGGGTTGCTTCGGGTTGCTACGGGATTCTATATGGATGTTCTGAAGCATGTGGAGATAAATGGCGGCAGCAATAGCGTCAGGTATGAGTAATGGTTTTATCCCGGCACGGCGACAGTCGTCGTCGTCCTCATTGAAGATAGAATCCTCAATCGTAGATGTGCCTCGAATATGTGACGTTATTAATATTTATTATTTGCTCTGCCTCTCTGTCGCCCGATAAGAGTTCTGCTTCGTACCGGGTTCCATTCGATGCCCAAAAATTGTATCATTTTAATATTCTGTGTATTTTTGGAGTGATGTTGGAAACCACTCTGACTCCACAAAAAAAAGACAGTCCGAGAGAAAGGCAACGTTTTTTTTTTGTCGCCCGGGAAGTCATCATCATTTCAGAGCTGGTGGTGTAGATGTTTGATGGATTAGGATGAGCTAAGGAAGTCGTGTGTGGAATTTGGAATAATCATGGCCGTAGTGTCTGGTGTTGTGCCTTTATTTGCCAACAAAATGACAGATTCGATTAAATTGGATTTTGGTGAAAGGTTGATCAATTTCCTTCCTGAATAGTTTTTTTTTTGGTCTTCGTGTCGGGAATGGAATACTGTAATTAAAGACTGTAAAGCCTTAACCTGCTTTAAACACTTCTTTATTAAAATTGAATGAAAAATAATAAAATTAAGCGAAGGAAGCTAAGGAGTTCTTCAAAGGATGGTCATGGGTATTGTAGGGCTGTCTAATTATCGAACTGGTCTATTGTAAATTATCGCTTAAAAGGTTTAGAAGCCTACAAGATTTGTATGTATAAATCGATCAGCCTTTTTGTTAGATATTAATAGTGGCGGCTACACACACGCAGGTTTAAGTGTCCGGTATGCATGTTCAGGCCGCCTCTTATAGCGAACCGCCATATCGCATTCACACGCTCCGGTAAATATGTGAGGCACATCAGTTATTATGTTTTCGTCGTTCGGTAAACATTGAAAAAACACAGGCGCGACCTCCTATTTGATGCTGACTCCAAACGGCTAAGTTGAGATAAGCTTTTCTTGAAAATTCATACTACTCGGCTGATTTGTCCGATCATTACGAGAGGAACAAAAAAAAATACAGTGAACATTCATTTAGGTGTTGCTACCTAAATGATCACAGACTTCAGCCTCCAGACTACGGACTCGGGGAATCTCAAAACACAAGAATTTGTAAAATCCCTACATTGAATTTTCAAGGCATAAAAATGCTTAACTATATTACTTGTAGTGGGGAAGTAAAAATACATTTTTGAGTTGAAAATGATGTTTTAATCAGGCGAAAATTAAGCAGTATCGAATCGAACAGACATTCCATGTACCTACTTTTCAAGATTAAAACAATCCAACCACAATGAAAAATCGGCCCCTTCAATGGATGTGACATCATTTCCCAGGACTCCTGACTGCCAATAGGACATCAAGTTTAATTGCCTTCATACTGCACACATTTCCGTGATGATCACCTACTAAATTACATCCTGTGGCATTCTCTAATCCAACACCCAGTCCAACTCAATACGTTCCGTTGATGGCTCCGCTAACAAGATTTCAAATCATGACACCGAAATGTTGCAACGGGAGCCATCATCACCACCCCTCCCTCGTTCACCATCTCCCTGGGGAGCCATAGACGAATACATTTACGTCAATACTGAGGGAATTTGATTGGGTTCTCAATTATTCACAGTTATTGGCGCATCTCACTTGATTGGAGTTAGACAACATCCCAGAACTGCATCAATTAAAGTTCCCATCCTGCCAGACAATAGCAAGATATCCTTTCATCATCGACTTTGTTGATTTGACTGAAATATTCGCCATCACAACACAAGTAAACGGTGTTTGCGACCAGAAGAAAAAAAAACACAAAACAAAAATCCACCACAGGACGACGATATACGTTGATACGCCACCACAGCCGACGCCGCCACTACCATGGCCAATGTTGTTGCAGGATAATTGGCAAATTTACTACGTTGATCAAAATACGTAATTAAACTGCCCAAGGTGTAATCATTGTTGATAATTGATTCATGTTTACATCCGAGCATGTTAAACCCCTGAAGGAGTCAATAATTGAACCGACCGACCGAGGGAGGACATGGTACCGTGTTCATATACGTATGCGGCGTTGTAGTAACAAACAGCCAACCCTTCAAAGATAACATGACACACATACACGTCGTTGGATGACGTTTGGGGCAATTTGACGAAGGTGTGTGTACGTACACTCGTAGGACAACTCGTTTAAGGACAATATTTTGATAGGATATCACTGTCAATTTTCCCAATATATGTACATTCACATGCAACACAGGTGGTAACGCCGCCGCATGTTGCACATTCGCACACGACCAATTGTTGATTTTCAATTTGATATTGCGCCCGAAGAGGCCCACTCTCTGGACAGCGACCAAAGTTCCATGCATTGATTTATAATGCGGACATGGTGACTCCGCGCAATAAAATAATTTAATTTGGGCATCTTCATTGCCCCCCTGCCTCCGCAACGACGCACGCCCATCTATTTACAGGATATATGTGACCACTTTGGGACAAATTCACAAACAACACTATCCCGCTCCTTTCGCCAAATCATAAAACACTAAATCGGAAAGAATCCTCTCTCCTTTATAGAGATATCTTTCGTGATTCCTGATGCTGCGCTACTCTGGGGTGCGACAAAACTATACAATGGCCAAACGAAAATATATACATCTATGATGTGCCCTCAGGGTGACATGTCGCAAGGATAAGAAAAGCATTTTTATTTTTTTTGCCGCCCAGTTTGCTCTCTTTACGATGTTGTTAAAGGAATACAATGTAAGTGCTTTAGTGTGGTGGTATACGCCTTTCGAAACTAACAAGGACTATTTAAGGACCAATAAATACGCAATTTTATAGATCAACCATCATAAAAAAAGGAGACCACACTTAGCTGCTACCAGGCAGGGGACAAACACACACCAGGAAGCACAATCGACCCCCGGCACCGTTGACGATTATGTATGGTCGTAAAGAAATCGGAAAATGGCACTTATTGCGTTCGTTGCTGGTCAACACCCGGAGGTATTGTTCCGACACAGATTGATACCATCTCATGGAAGAAAATTTAGGAAGGCATTCACCTGACATTTGCATGGGACCATGTGATTGCTCCGAAGCGATAAGAAAGTTTGAATTTTGGATATTTGTACTAGGGAAGATCAATGTTTGACGTTTGCAGATAGTGTTACCAACATCAAACACAATAAATATTGAAGATAACATTGTAAATCATAGTCCCTCATCATTTCTGTGGAGCATCGGATAAATATACGGATCTACAATCGAGGCCTTGTGTTGGCCTGACTGACAGATTTTTCGTTATACTATTTATTTAGGCCGTGTTTGCGTGATTACGAGAGACAACTCCGGGGAGCTGGATGGCTGGTGGATGTCTTACGCAATCTGTCGCATGAAATGTTACCATAGTATGGGTAGATGTAATAAAACAAAAAGAACGTACCAATTAGGTGCTGTGTTGCATTTTATTATCAGCTCGACGACGACGATGATATCAACGCGTGCAAGATAAGTTTTTTATCTTGTTTACAGGTGGGATGTATGGATCGTTAATCATTCTCTGTGCTAGAAACGATGATTCAGGGCGTTTTTCCCCATACCCAGATTCGGTCATATGGATTTCAAGTAACGAGATGATTGCTATGGATGTGTTCGTTTAACCTCTTTCGGAGAAATAAAATCTTAGGTGATCAAATAATCTTTAAAATTTTTGATTTTTGGCTTCAGAATGGCGTTATTGATATTTATCAGTCGAGATGTTGAATAGGCTTGGATTGCATAACAATATGATAGCATGCAATCCAATTGAAACATTTAAACACGTGTATACATGATTTTTATAAGTGAAGATTGCGCAAAATCCCAGGAAACCCTTTTTTTATAAATCAGAGTCCCTACTTTGTATTTAGTTCCGAAATTCATATATTTTGAAACTGCCTTTCGATTTTTAATTGGCACTCTATAAAACTTTAGAAATGTAAACAGCGGTTTTCCTATTCCAAATCCGTAAATTTTATTCGTCTTCTAAGATAGTGAGTAAAACATTTTTTTTTTTTTCTGAAAATCTAACTTTCAGAACGAAGGTCCCCTGGGCTGTAATTTAGTTATCGAATCAATTTAGGGGTGGATTTAAAATTTGTTTTAATATGACAATACTTTGCTGGACGTAAGTTAGGTATATAAGATGTAAAAGATGACACACCCAATAGGTCTGGCAATTTTGTCCGTCTGTTAAAGTGCAAGCAAATTGAGGCTAAACTGTTTAGCTTCAAATTCTCAGACTCAGGGATGTTTTTGGAATTGACATAATAGGGCCAACATTAGTTACATTATTGATACCTCTAAGCACTGATTTTATTGTTGACGACCATGATAAATATAAAACGGACTACGACGTTCGTATTTGCACCTGAAATGTGAGAACGTTACAGGAGAGGTGCAGCCCAACAATAAGCGGAAGCCATAAGTCGCTTTAAAGCAGACATTAATTTCATCTAGGAAATACAATGAGTTGGATCAGGCAAAATGAGGATGAAAAACTGTGACATCTACAACGGACCGAAACAGCGACTTTTCGGATGTTAATTTGCTATAACTGCCAGACTTAGGCAAGAAGTATTATGCTTTGAAGACATAACCGAACAAATTGTAATAATCCGCATCAAGGTCAAATTCACCAACATACGCCTTATATGCGCTCACGCTCCGACAGAGGAAAAATATGATATAGCGAAAGAAGACATCTTTAGCAGAATTGTCGGAAAATACAGCCTTCACGACAACAAGTCTGGCAATTGACTTAGGCTAATTGACTTCACTACGTAACGAAATGCCACTATAGCCAACTCAAGATTTCCTCATCTAGATATTTATGGGGGAGATGGTGATCTTCAAATAAACGAACGGTCAATCACATTGCCCGCATTGCGATAGATAAGCTAACATCGACTTGAACCACTACCCTGTTGCAGCCGAGGTAAGAATGCGGATATCCACATCGCCACAGCAATTGCGAAAGACTTTAAAAAAAATTCGAAAGACTGAAACCGGGTATCCCTGAACCTATTGACTAACACGGCACCACCAGCATCTAACATCGAAGAATAATGTCAACAACCGATTAGTTATATTCGCAACTGATATGCTAAGTTTCTCACGCCCGTTAGCCAGAAACCCTTGGTTTGATAAGGAATATCAACAGATGCTTGCAACCAAGAACGATGTTTACAAGGCTTAGCTGCAGGTGAAGACGAAAGCTGCCATTGAGCTCTGTAGACAAGTTCAAAGTAAAGAAAACCGGCTTTTCAGAAAGAGGAAACACATCAAGAAAATCATGAGAAGACATAGAGAGATACATACCACGATTGGAAAGTTGTTCGTAGGTTTTTCAAAATGTACAAGACGCGATCAGAATCCTGTCGAGAAAAATCTTAATTCTTAATAAAGCACATTCTAGAGTCAATAATAAGCTCAAGTTATTTAAATTCTGTGACGCTTTCAATCTGAAAACACTTTTCACTGCAGTTGAAATTGCTACAGTTGCCAGACCAGACCGTAAATATTTGCCAGACCACATTATTTTTGTTTTGAGCTGATCATCAGTCTGTGTGTAGCAAGCCATGTTCTAAACATATCTTTATATGAATTGACTTTTAACTTTTTTAACTTTTAAACTCATTTTTTATTTACTTAAAATATTAACTTACTACTAGACAAAAATGCTTAAATCTAACTTATCAATAACTGGTTTACTTAATCTAACTTATCGGCCCTTAGTGGGCGCTGTAAGCTTATATTTAGCTGTTTTATTTTGCCTTTAGGCTTATATTTGTCGGTTTTTTGGTTTTATATTTAATTTTAATTTACAAAGAAAAAATTTAAAACTTTGTTTAGTGACTTTTTTTTTTGTTTTATATAAAAGCTTATTCTAAATTATATATAACTTAAGACTACTTAAACTACTTAAGCCTAACTTTAGACTACTTAACTACTTAGACCTAACTTAATTATAATCGGGGTGGCGAGCCCTCGTTGCGCATGCCCCGAGGGGTCGCCTATGGAGTTGGACTAAAAGTCCGCAAAGTCCTGAGGAAGTGCAGAATCACCTTCCTCATATAGCCACCAGAATTCAGTGCGCTGTTTTGCAGCATCGATCCTATCGCGATCCGATACCGCCGTGCTAAAGCGGAGGAGCTCCGGAGCATTGTCGACGTACCCGTCGCGGATTAGCCGTTTGTCCCGCGCGTCACGATAGCGGTGGTATAAAACCGTTTATATGAATTGATGTCAGGAACTAAATTTAGGGGCTTGAACCAACATCATCTGCAAAAGCAGTGGTAATGCCTTTGAATTTTTGATAAAACAATGAATTCATATAGATCAGGTAGTTCGTCTCAATAGAGAGCCCTGAGGTACCAATAGATCCATAAACCTAATTTTACTTCTAGTCCCTTCAATATTTACTCTTTGAGATGTATTTTCAAGATATGACTTCAACCACTAAAGAAAAAACCTCGAAAACCAGCATTTTGTGATTTTTGCAACAAAGTAAAATGGTTAACCATATCAAATGCTTTGTCGACGAACAGACCTGCTTTACACTTTTTATTGTCTAAAGCAAAACTGTCGAAAATTTGATAGCAAAAGTTCTGCAGTGCACCCTCCGTACTTTTACCTATTTGAAACGTATATTGGAGATGGCAAACATTTTCCCCAACTTTTTCAAAAACTTAATTTACTGAAGGAAGAAGCGAAATAGGTCTTTTTTTTCCGTGGGTTGGTGGAAATCTTCACAGACACATGAGCACGTGCCCAAAAGTGAGATTTTTACCCACTAAAACCACCACCCTTTTTGGATTTGTATTGCTAATAACTATGCGACTTATCTAGAAATTTTTTATCACAAGTAATGAATGTTCGTCAGGTAACTTTCCTTTGAGAGTTCCTGCTTTTTCAGCAATTTATATCGCGGTTTGTTATTATTGGGCCAAAAGCAGTGTGAGATTTCTACTCACTAAGACCACCACCTTTTTTGGATTTGTATTGCAAATAAGTATGCGACTTATCTAGAAATTTTTTTATCACAAGTAATGAATGTTTGGCAGGTAACTTTCCTTTGAGAGTTCCTGCTTTTTCATGAATTTATAGCGCGGTTTGTTATTATTGGGCCAAATTCATAGGTTTAGTTCTTCGAAGACACCACAATAAATTTGTTTCTTCAAGAATTTGGAGGACTGTTGTGTCTTCGTGTCCTAAGAAATGTTTTTTTATGTTTTCGTGCAAAATCGTTCGTTTCATCTCTAACCGCGGGAATACCCAGATCTCTGCGTAGATCTTCGTTCCCTGTGTGCAACGGCGCATTGACAAACGATCTTAACATTTTGTTATCAAAAGTTTGTAAAATGTTCAGAATCGTTACATTGGTAAAACCCCATAGTTTTATACCATACGTCCAAACCGGCTTTAGCACTTGCTGGTGTAAAAGGAGCTTGTTATCAAGGTTAAGCTTCGAATATTTTCCAAGTATAGTTCTCTGTATTTATTTTTAAGTTCTTCGGATTTCTTTTTTACATGCGACTTCCATTTTAATTTTGCATCGAGTGTCATTCCGAGATATGTCGATTCATTTGCAAAATGGACTCGAACCCTATTGAGAAATACAGGCAAATTGTTTGTCCGTTTATATGAAAAACCTACATGAATCGATTTTCTCTCGTTAAGTGCAATCCGCCGGGATTTTGTCCATTCATTAACCTCGTTAAGAGCGTTTTGTTATTTCCTTTATTGTTTTGCCAACTGCTAGTATAATAGTACCGTCAGCAATCGTTGCCACTATTAAGAGTTGTACAAGGACGCTTCCTTGGGGTTTTCCTGACATTATATCTTTGAACTCTAAATATTTGTTTCCAAGTTTCACACGGAAGAGTCTATGCTCAGGATACGATGCGAGGATTATATATCATTGCTCAAGCAGAACTTTTCTTTTCTTTCTCCCTTTCAAAGACATTTGAAAATATTGGCGGAAGTGAAAGATTTTATTTCATTTGGTCATTTTCCTGGTTTGTAGGTCTGTAGTTGCTTACATCACTCGCTGCACCTTTCTTAAACATTGGAACTACATACGCAGATTTAGGAGGTATGGGAAAACTTCAGATAAAAGGTTTTTATTAAAAATATGCAAAATAAAACAAGCAACATACTTCAACATCCGATTTGAAATGCCATCTATGCCACATGAATTTGAATTTTTTAGAGAACCTATAGTTTTCAACAACTCTAAGCCTAAAATGGGCTCTAAGAAATGTGGGCAGTTTCGTAAGGAGTAGGTACATAAAAAACCAGACTAGTCTTGTCGCATGTTTGTTATGTCTCCCGTAAAATCCATGTAGGTACTCCTACACATATCTAAATAATCATATCAGAATTTATACCAATTTAAGTACACCATCGTAAAAACAAAATACATTCTGTACGAAACATCTTTCAAACGAGTGAGGTTTCTTATATAAAAGAAAGGAATAAAATGAAAGTCTCATCCACCCACCCCCGTTTTCCCAAAACATGTTAATAAAAATGTTTGCAAAATATTCGAAAAGCACTTCTCCCTGTTGTCGACCCCCACACCACCATCAATCGATTGCGAAAACTCTTCAAGTACTTGACATCCACATGATCTTAACGTATGTCTTAATCAACCCTTAAAGTCAAAGACTATGTACGCCCTACGAGAAAATCCCGAAAGGGAAAATTAATCTTGTTTTCCACTTGAACTTAAAATTTCCAACATTTACCTTTGTTCGCGGCATGGGGGCTTAGGAAGACGCGACGTCGCGTCCGCTACAACGATACGAGCAGTCGAAAAAGAATATTCCTCTTCAAAGTATCAATACGTATGCACGAGTATACCTCCCTCGAGTGGTGGTGATCTAAAAGAAGACAACCCCTCACAAAAGAGTCCCCGAATGAGCTTTATTAAATTCAGGCACCCCTCCTCCCCTGGGTGGAAATTGCTCGATTTTTGGTAATTTTTCTTTGTTTGCTATTTTAATACGTTAACGAAGTAGAAGAAGATGAATTGCGGCATCCCCCCGATTGACTGCACATAATGTACGCCGCCCTAACATGTTACGAGTATGTCTCTTGCATATGGATGGATGTAGATACACCTGTACACAGCGCAACAGGGGCGCGCACTGTACGCAACCTCGGGCGAAAAAAAAAAGCCACCCTCATGCATGAGGCTCTGCTTTGCATGTGCGGCTGATATTCGCGGTTGTCATGATTCATAGTCGATTTTTTCTCCTATTCTCCGTCTGTTTTTTTGTTATTAATCTTCGTGAGAAATATTGCGGAGAGAAATTCGCTTGAGTATGAAATTAAAATCACACCCCAGAGATCCTGACAGAGATGCTGCCATTCGACGGGACCTTCCCTTAATTTCGAACGCTTTTTAACTATTCATCGAAATATTCACAGGAATCTACGAATCTTTATTAAGATTAAAGTGCAGCCACCAACTATGGCAATAGCGTGGTGGTCCATTGGTCCATTGGGGGGTAGTTACTCAGCTACCCCACAGAATTCATCGCAACCTGCAAATCACTCTCTGTAGATACATCAACTTTTTGAGTAGATTTTTTCTTGATTATCTCTAAAAGTGCGAGTGCGCGCTTACCGTCGCGCGGCTCGCTGAGAATGCACTCCTTGCTATGGGAGTGATTGATCGCTTCCAGGAAATAATTGGACCATGGCCGAAAAAGAACACTCTGTCGGGCATACAATCGGGCGAATTTAATAAACCGAATATCTAATTGATTGATCGGCTTTGCGAGTGTGTGATGCCAAGATGCCGGTAGTTGATGATGGTTGGGTTGACCAACTGGTGTTTGTTTGATTGGGTTGGATGTGTTGTTGCTCACGCTAATATTGACCATCAATTATTTTATCGAGGATTAGAGTAGCTTTGTCGGATGGTGTGGCGATAGAAGAACAACTGACGCGCAAAGAGTCACTTGATGTTGTTGTATTAATCTACGGATGATAATGGATTGCCTGTCAGTGAATCGAATTGGTACCGCGATGGGAGAGTCATTTGCTTGTCTTATTTGATTTGAACACTTCCAATTGGTTGTGCAGCGCCCAGTGGGTCCAATTAGTTTGAGTAGTGGAATGGGAATGGTTTCTTATCAGAGATGGTAGTTGGTGTATGTCGTACGCAAATCCAACAGGAGGTTTAATGTTCATGATGCCTTTTGAAAAAGTTCTAACTGGGCAGGCAAGTATTGGCGTCGTAACCAAACAAAAATAAAATGCTTGAATTTTTTTCAAAAACCTTAACTACATTCCACCTAGATCAAGAGCAAATTTTCTACTGAGGTTTCTGCTCCGATTAGCATTTCGTACAGATCTTCCGACGAAAGTTATCGCCAAAAATTTCTTCAATTCGGAGGATTTTAACTTCGAGGAACTCTTCCGAAAAGCTGTTCGGAATATTTCTCCCACATTTTGTAAAGAACAACGGCGAATTGCGTTGAAGTGCGTTAAGGCGCACTTTTCGTGCAATTTTTGACAGCTAAGTGCAATTATTTTTCCGATTTCCTCCAACACAAATTCTTCGCTGGATTTATTTACGAATTGTAGTGAAGTGATTTTTTTCCGAATATATGTGCCTCGAATGGTATTTGAACCTCCGACGAAGTATGCGTTGCGGAGAATTGTCCGCTCCGATCGATACCTCTCTTGAGCAGAATATCAACAAAGAGAAATAAGAAAAAATAATCTTCATCGAGATATTCGGACACGAGGTCATTTAGGATTCTCAAGTGATATTCTGACTACTTAAACGCGGCAGAGCCGGAAGGCCAACACAGCGCTCAGTCCCATAGTTGATGCTGATGGCTCTGTGCCGTAGGGAGCCCTTCAGGTCGGGGTTTGTGCTTTGGATTAACTACCCACTCGCGTAAAAGAAAATATTGTTACAAAGCAACCAAGAGCCTCGGAAAGGGCTGAATTTATTGTTTTAATTTAACGAAAAAAGGGATAAAAACGTTAGAATCTTCTCATGGAATGTGAGAACATTAAACAGGAGAGTGGAAGCCGAACAACGAGCGCAAGCCCTCAGCTGCTACAAAGCAGATATTACTGCCATCCAGGAAATACCGACCATGAAAATTTCATACCGGGTGGACGAAAAACTGTGATATCGACTACGGAATGAGTTATAATGTGCAGAAACATAGACTATTTGGATGTAAATTTGTTTATAATAAAAACCAGAACTAAACATAAAAAGACATATGCTTTGAAGACAAAAGCAAACGCATTTTAACAACTCGCATCAAGGCCAAATTCGCCAACATAAGTTTAAATGCGAATATCCTTGACATAAGTTATAAAAAATTAAGGAAAGAACACCGGTTCGCCTTAACCAACATGCCTCTCCAATAGGGCTAGTGCAATTGTGCACTTTAAGTTAATGTTGGCCGGTTTCTACTTTTGAACGCCAATTAAGGCGAGGTCTTCAACTGCTGGGTCAGACGCCTGGCTGAGAATATGAGACTCTGCGAGTCGGAATATTTGGTCCATTCGCTCTACATGACCTTGCTATATTTAATGTCCAATGCGGAGTTATTTGATCAGGCAGATGATGCTGTATATCTCGTTTAATTCCAAATTGAATCTTCGACTCTATAGTCTGTCAATGCAAACAGGACAGGAAATTTTTCGAAGAATTTTTCGCTCAATGTAGTCCATCTTTATAAATGCAGTCGTATAGCTGGAGGTCGAGATTTGGACATCTTAGATAATTTACAGAATCTGTCGAAGTGTGATGATTTAATCAGTTGTTGACTTTCCTGGCCTAAAACCACACTGACAAGAGGAAATCAGGTTGTTGGTAAACGATCTTAGGCTTTCACATATTACGGCAGATGCATCTGTAAGTGGCGTAGGTTAGATTATCTTCTTTTTGTAATTCCAATCTTAAGGCACCCGACAATGTTTTCGTAATGAGTTGATGTATGCTACTAAGCAAATCGTTTCCTCCTGCTGTATATAGCTTAGCAGGGCCAATAGCCTGATGCTGTTCGTGCAAAAAGATGAACTCCTGGACATCTTGGTATCATTGAAAAACAAAAAGTCGGCAGGAGAGGACGGTGTCCCAAACGTCGTATTGAGACACCTGCCAATAGAAGCAGTCGATATCTTCACCACCCTGTTTAACAATGCTCTGAATAATGCACATTATCCGGTGCACTGGAAAACGGCGGTGGTACATCCTATCCCCAAAAAGGACAAGGACAAAACAAACCCTGCAAATCTTCGGTCAATAAGCCTTCTGCCGAATGTAAGCAAGGTATTCGAGAAGATAGTCAATAGAGCTCTGCTTAAGTGGGTTGAGGAAAACAAAATTATTCCGGATAATCAGTTTGGTTTTCGAGCGAGGCATGATACCATTCATGCCGCGTCGAAACTAGTGTCCGACATCCAATGAAATAAGTCCAAAAAACAATGCACAGGGGCCTGTCTGGTTGACTTTGAGAAGGCCTTCGACACCGTATGGTTAGAGGGGCTTTTCTACAAGCTGACCAGACTGGGCATGCGTAAACCCATGCTATATATGATTTATGAAATGCTTATGGGAAAGAAGTTCGTTGTCAAATGTGGCAACGTAACTTCGAGTAAAGTCTTTGAAATTAAAAACGGTTTACAACAGGGGGCGGTGAACTCCCCGATATTGTTTAACATTTATACAAGTGATCTTGTAGGTTCTCTCAGACACGCTATAGCGTACGCAGACGATCTAGTGGCGTACAGATCAGGTCCGAAAATCGAGGTCATCAACACACTTTTGCAACGTGACTTCGATCACATTAAGGGATATTGCGATGATTGGAAATTGAGGATCAATTTCCAAAAAACCGAAACAATTCTGTTCAGGACCCCAGTGCAGAGGGCTTCTTACGATACCAGAAAAAACTGGAAAAAATGTTGTATCATGGGACAGCATGGACGGCCGTTGGCGGTGAGAAGTGAAGTCAAATACCTTGGCATCTGGCTTGACAAGTTTCTGTATTTTAATAAAAATGTGGATGCTTGTCTGGCCAGGGCTAGGGGGGCTTATGCTCTGACAAGAAGATTGTTTCATAGCAGTCAACTTGATCCAAGGGTGAAAGTCATTTGCTACATGGCCCTCATAAGGCCGATCATCGCTTACGGTTGTCCCGTGTGGTTCAATGTATCACCATCCTACATGGAAAGGATACGGCTGTTTGAGAGACGTTGTCTCCGATCCTGCTTAGGATTGTACCGAACGCCAGACTCCGAGTACATAAAATATTATCGCAACGAGGTTCTATACAATGGGGCTCAGTTGAATAGAATTGACAATTTCCTAATTAAGGTGACTCGAAGGCACGCTGCAAGGGCGATGGCTAGCGACAACAGCCTGATCTTTGGGGCTTATTATCCCAATGATTTATACATGGAGAGCACGCTCATATCGGGCTTTATTCCACCAGATGCATTCATTTACATCGATTCGTTAGGGTAAGTACAAGACAGGAACGGTATCCCGGTTTTATACCACCGCTATCGTGACGCGCGGGACAAACGGCTAATCCGCGACGGGTACGTCGACAATGCTCCGGAGGTCCTCCGCTTTAGCACGGCGGTATCGGATCGCGATAGGATCGATGCTGCAAAACAGCGCACTGAATTCTGGTGGCTATATGAGGAAGGTGATTCTGCACTTCCTAGGGACTTGCGGACTGCCATTTTAAGGTCTACAGAAGGAATTTTTCTAGTTCCCAGCGATACGATTTTCCCTTGTTTATCTCTGTTTCTTTCCGAACCTTTCGTTCCTAGCTTTGACGTTTTACGCTTTGGAAAAACTTACGAACATTATTCCTGCGATACCGCCTTTGTATGTTATGTCTTCGATCGCTGGTTTTTTGTTTCGCTCTCTCTGAAAGACAGTCCTACATTGCCTATAAAGCCCAATTATTGTGGATCCCGTTTTTAATTGCAGCTTCATATTCATTCATCTTCAAACCACGCCTTTTCAAATCCTCGCCATTGATCTTCGATATAAGATGCTGGTTGTAGATCGATTAACAGATCGGATTTAGGGACACGGGTTCAGCACATAACATGCAGGTGTCTTGCAATTATATTATATTACATAAAATGTTTTCACTGCGTTTCGGCTGTTGACCATGTCTGCAACAAGTTAATGTTCCAAGTGGATGTGCGACCCTCGGAATGTTCGGGCATCCGAAATACAGAACTCGTGCCTAAGTATATCGCAGTGTGATCAACTTAGTTGACACTTTTGATCTGGAGACCGAAATGACCCCGCATGGATGTCGAAGTTGCTCTGCAGTTGATCATAGCATTTGTACACGAGCTCAAAGAGACAGTCTTTAGGAATATCATATTTTCTTTCGTCGGAATATGTTACAATGCGTTCGCTAATGACGTCGAAGCATATGACTTCTTGGCAAAAATCTGTCGATTCCGAACAGTCACTGATTCTGGTCACTATAACACGAACCGTATTAGGTACTTCCTGGATGGTCTGTGTAACAGCATAGGGCAGTTTCGGCTGAACCCCGTCTATTAGACGTTCTAGCAGGTGCAGACACGATCATTGTAATCTTATTTTCGTTTGGCAACTTTAGAATCATGCCTGCCTTTTTTTTTCAAGTTTACTAGAAAGAAAAGTAGAACTCTTGTTGCTAAGGATGATTTGAGGATGAAGAGGAGACTTACAAGTTTTAAAATTTCTTTTCAGTAATCTAAGTAGTAGTGAAAATCAGAATAAAGTTAGGAGGACATAAACCAACATTACTACGCATTTGCCGATTGGGTCGATTTGCCAAAAATGCCACCTCAAGGACTTTGATTTCATTGACATGCCATTCTAAAGCAATAGTAATGCGAATTCGACATACCCACACACTTGATTTAAATAAAAGGAAAATAAAAATCAAATGCGCGCATAGCCCAACACGCGCAGTTAAATTTTTTTCCAACAAATTTGCATTTTCTGGGAAGAGCGACAACAATAATGAATCGTTACAGCAAAGCCTCGAGCCTTTTCAACTCCATCAGCCCCGGCTCATCTCTCTCCTTGTCTTTTATCTGCTGTTTATGTTGTAGGTACTGTAGAAATGCATTGTTGCAGCTTAGGGTGAGAGTGAGGTAATATGTAACTCCTAAGTAGATTATAATTAATGAAAGGTAAAACCCACAACACTCTCGGGTACTGCCTTGGCTAAGTGAGTGAGCTGAGTTGAGTGAGTGTGTTTGTCTGCCTGTGTGTGTATTGCCCATTGTGATGACGACTCTGATTTTGACTTCCTGCTTGGGCGCGAGAGCTTGCCATATACCCTACTCTGGCATCTTCGATGCGCGCATAAATTTCGCTTGCAATGGAGATTCATTATCCACTCGAAGATGAAAGGGCGAACCAAATGAGGCTTCTTCCATTTTGGTAACCGCACCATCTCATTTCATTCATGCCTCGCAGGTGATAAAACAGCAAACAAAAAAACATAAAAACACAAGATGCAGTCATAGATACATTGCATAGCAACCCCACTGTTAGAAGCTAGGCAGTGCGATGCAATTGCGATTGCAAATGCAAATGCTTAGTCTCGTATTGAGCCTTTCGCACTTTCTGGGGAGATAGTTAACTTGAACAATTTGTATCCGAAAGTGATCCATCTTCTTTAATGGTCCGATTGTATGCTAAACAGCACCCACAACGTGGGTAACCGAGCGCGAGGTCAGAGTTCTGTTTCGAGCAATCTAATTAAAAGAAGACCATCGCCAAGGAGAGGCGATAAAGGCAAAGTTAAAACCACCTTCCGAATCGATTCAAATTCGATGTGCAGTAGAGCCGAACAGCTTAAATTCAGCCAGTGAGTATGTATCTGTATTATATTATGTGATTTTGGTGTTGAAATCAACAGAAATGATGAACGGGATATAGCAATAAATATGCGGTCAATAACTTCTGAGAGTTGGTTCCGAGGTATCGGCCTAAGGTGATTTTTTTATTTAAGGAATTTGAAGGAAGCCAACATATGAACTAATCACTTGTGACTTTTATAAAACAATATCATATTTCAATTTGGAATTTTTTTTAATAATTTGTCAATGTCAAAACGTCAGTGAAGGTATACGTGAAGTTTACGAACGAACAATAGGGCGTATTGGTCGTAATGATCTCTCACGCAGGTTGTGTTTTCTATAGTGGAGTTAACATATTTACTAGTCAATGTTCCTGTGACAGTGGGACAACGCACTTGTCAAAGTACTGAAAATGAGTTAAATCATCAGGAATCAGGAATCCTTATGACGAATTTGTGGCAAATTTTGCCGAAAGATATCAAATTAACTCAATAACTGTGACTTCTTAATCCATTGCAGAGCTAACTTCTCCAAGTGGGATCTACAAAAGTTTAAAGAAACTCCTTAATTTCATCGAAAGAGCTCATTTTGTGTTTCATATTTGTTATTGGACATCAAGGAACCCATGAGATTGGGCTTTTATTTTTCGTCGTTGAAAATGATCGTTATGTTACATTTAAAAAAAATTACGAAGTCAGAGTTCTACTTCAAGCGAACCCGATGGTCGTTCGAGGGTTGAAATTCAATTTCCAATTTTGCACCGACAAAAAAAATGATGCAAATGCAAGATCATAAATACACGACTTACTTTTATTGCGCGAAGGGGACATAAAATCGCGAATTCTAAGCCCCTAGTCTGCTTATTTTCGTAACCCAAAATCAGTTAGAATGTTGGTTGACTTTTTATTATGCTTAAATAAAATTGTCCATAACTTTTTTTGGGTGATTAAACCGATTTTTTTTTAAATTTTGGACGATTTGACAAAGGCCAGTTCCTACAAGATCACCTACAATTTTTAGTTAACTTGAACTAAAAAAGATGTTGAAAAATATTGTGCACTCAATTGACATCCTCAATGTTGTACCTAAGAGCATTGTGCGAAACCAGCAGAGTTATACACCCCTATCGAGGTTCCCTTCGGAACAAAATTTTCTCCGATTTGTTCGATATCGGAGAATTTTGTACCGAGGAATCCGTTCGGATTTGCATTTTGAGCAGATCTTCCGACGAAATGCATCGCACATGATCGCACGAAGGCGTAATGCGTTAAGTTAACAATTTTTGACAGCTACTCGTTGAATTTCTTCAAAAGTTCTCCGAAGAAAAATGTTTGCTGATTTTTTTTACGGAAATGGAAACCACCCCAAAGTTGTGTATTGTATTACTACAAAATCGTGCTCTAGAAAAAACAACAAGAGCGCAACAAGAAATATTTGTTTGAATATTTTTTTTCATACCTCGAGAGGTACGTATATGCCTATGAAATTGACATCACTGGCTTTTGTTGGTCAAAACTACATCAACAAAAAGGTAAAACTGATACCAAAACATAAATTTATAGAACTAATTCAGAAATTAAGTAGTAAAGCATCAATTAGAAATCCAGAATGTGGCATCCACATATCCAAGGACAGCCACAAGATGCAGAAAGAGTTATTATCCTATACGAAGATGCTTTCATTTTTACAGATGGCGGCAACTGTCGAATCTACTTTAGCATTTGTAAACAGATACAAAATACACGTCATCAAGGCACAATAGGGACACAATTGTTTACTTCACAAATGTCAAAATTGAATTGGCATTTGCAAAAAGTTGTCTCCCTATAATTTTTGACTGTAATTTTTTGAAATATTCCCCCAAAAACCCTCTTTAACAAGATCCAAATGAACAATTTGGATTCAGGCCTCACCACAACTCTTCCCACCAGGTGCTTAGAATATGTAACCATGTCAAGATAAATCGTGCAGTGGGCAGATCTACTGGAATGGTCCTTCTTGACATAGAAAAAGCATTCGATACTGTTTGGCATGATGGCCTTCTATATAAATTGATAAATTTCCGCTTTCCCCCATACATTTGTAAAATTGTCCAAAGTTTCCTTACTCGTCGTTGTTTCAAAGTCCATGTAAATAGTGGTGTTTCTGACCTGATATATTTCGACTCGGGTGTGCCACAAGGCTCAGTTCTTGGTCCAATTTTGTACAATCTGTATACATCAGACTTTCAAAATTTGCCTGAATGTCATACTGCAATTTTTGCAGATGACACTGCCATATTTTCTTCTCATTTATTCGCTCTCAATATTGAGAGGAACCTTACAAATGCGATAAAAATATTGGAAAATTATTATAGCAAATGGAAGATTAAATTGAATGAAGGAAAAATGCAGGCTATCTTTTTCACACGAAAAAGAAAGCCCTGCTTTCTTCCAAATAATCAATTACAGATCAATGGATCTTTCATAAAGTGGGAGCCATCCGTTCGTTATTTGGGAATACATCTGGACACAAAACTAACTTTTAATGAACACATCTACAGGACAATTAAAAAGGTTGGGATTGCAATTAAGATGTTATACCCTTTAATAAATAGAAAATCATTGCTTTCAATCGAAAATAAAATGATCATTCAAAAAGTAATTTTTCAGGCTATTTTGCTATATGGATGTCAGGTATGGGGTAATTGTTCAAAATTCCACATACAAAAATTGCAAGTATCTCAAAACAAGTTACTGAAAATGATGTTAAATTTGCCATGGCATCATTCAACTCTAGATGTTCATTGTAAAGCAAATGTTGAATTGATTTCAAATAGAATACATAAACTAAAGCTTAAATTTCTAGAACGCTGTAGTTTTACTGAAAACCCCCTTATTAATGACTTAATCACGATTAACATGTAATTCAAATTTTTGTTGTTTTTTTTAATTATTAATTGTTTTTGTTATTTATTTATTTATTGAATGCTCTTAATCATCTAATTTATTCTTACTTATTTATCTATTAATGTTTTTACTATCTATCACTTTATTTATTTATTTATGCATTAATTTATTTATTGTGTTTGTTTGCTTAATTATTTATTTATTTACTTATTTATTTATTTATTTATTTATTTAAATTAAATTATATTATTTATTTATTTAATCAAATTATATTATTTATTTATCTATCACTCTTTGAGTGAAATATTTATTCCCTTCTGGAATTAAAACAAAACCAAAATATGTGATACCACTTGACTGATTTTTTTTGATTTATTTGTTTATTATTTTGTTTAAACATTTATATATGTATATACATATTTTGAAATTTTCTATTTATTTATTTTTTGTTTGTTTAGTTATTTATCTAGTTAATTATTTATTTATGTATTTATTTATTTATTTATTTAGTTATTTAGTTATTTATTTTTTTTTTTTATTTTTTTTTTTTATTAATTTATTTATTTGTTTATCTGTTTATTTGTTTATTGTTTATTTGTTTATTTTTTTTATTTGTTTATTTATTTATTTATTTATTTTTTTTGTATTTAAATTGGAGGTTTTTTCGTGTTTCCTCCAAACTATCTATTTTTGTCTCCTTTATATTTTCAATTGAATAAATAATGTTTCAGTAGAAAGATATATCTTATCTAATCTCTGTAAAATGTGCGATAACAAACCAAATGTATATTTAACGAAATAATATCAATCTATCTATCTATCTTCACAAAAGATATCATACCTCAAAGCCGGAAAGCAACTAACATTTTCCCCATAAGCCCAACAAAGATATAGCCAGTATCAAGGGCTATGGTCCTATCTCACTAATTCCTTGCTTATCAAAAGTGCTAAAAAGAGTTCATTGTTCATTGAATTTTAAAAGTTTTAAGTCCTAATCAAGTTGCATTCAAGTCGACTTTACAGTAGCTAAAGCACTAACGGCTAGTAACCATATAACAATCCTGACTCTTGATTTCGAAAAGGCCTTTGACCGTATTGGTTTTCACCTTATAATAAATTGAGAGACTAAGGTCTCGGACTCAAAATCGTTCAATTTGTGAAAGCCTTCTAAACAAATAGAAAATGCTACATAAAAATCTGTTACACCTTTTCTAAAACTATAAAAATATCCTGGATGAAGCTGAACTGCCAACCATAGAAGAAAGGTATCAGAAATTAATTGCCAAGCTCAACATGAAGTTATTCTTTCAAACAGGCTCAGTGATAGACTCAGATAGTTCCAAAGCTTTGATACACAGACGCAATACATCATATCCTTAAAACACGTGGTAAACTGGACTTAACCCTAAACAAAACCTCCAAATACACACCATCACTACCACTTTTGCACTTCATAACGAGTCAACCGTTCTCGATGTGAAGGATCTTGGAAATGATAACCCCGGAAATGCCATTTTAAAGCAAGGCATTCAGAAATCATGTGCGGTTTGGAAAGATAGAACTTCATTTAAACTGACGGCTCGAAAACGGAGCACAACAGGGCTTTTTCTGTTCTAGCCCAAGACGGCTCTATTATAACGCAAGACATCATATCAAACATCGCATCCATCTATGCAACTGAAGGATTGGCCATACTCATACATGAAGCCGCTAAGATCAGTTCTTTAAGAAAAGGGAAATGGGTCATTTGTTCTGATATATTGTCAGTAGTACGGCCTTGGTCAATCCAAGCAATGACACAGACAGAATAGCCGAAATTCGCGATATCCTCTCCTAGCACAAAGATCTCGGATTATTCGCTTACAAAATACAATTGACTTAGCAATTGAAGGTGTACGACCATTCGATTTGTTATCGCTTCGCTGTTTGGGCCTTATAGTAGCTTGATTTTGAGTGAAAAATCATATTTTCTAACGAGGCGGATTTTTATTTCGGCGGCTATGTTCACAAACTTGCAAAACCCGCACGTTATTGTCGAAAAGCAGGTGCATCCACAGAGACTGACAGTTTGGTGCGGATTGCGAAATGGTGGCATCATTGGACCATTTTACTTCGAAAATGAGGAACACAGTGTACGTTAGAGAACAATGTTAACCTTTTTTTTAAGAAATTAAAGACGAGTATTTGGACGACCTCTGGTACATGTAGAATGGCACGCCTTGCCACACCGCCCATGCCGATCTACCTTTAGCGCACCAAATTCCCAAATCAAGTTATCAGCCGTCTTGGCGATGTTTTGTGGGGAACTGTGTGTTATGCAGACAATCCGGAAATGATTCAAGCACTTAAGGACTATATCATCCAAGCAATCCGTGATCTATAGCCCGAAACCAGCAACAAGGTGTTGAAAAATTGAAGTGACAGAATGCGCTACTGCGAGGCCAGACGAGACAGCCACTTGACGGACTTTATTTCCATAAGTAAAGGCAATGTTATATATGCTCACCATCAGCTCTCGGTATGTGTATTGAAATCCCATTTAAAAGAGGGTTACCATTCACATAAAAAAGGAAATCGTTACGTTTTTTTTTCTGTAATTTTTATCACAAATCATTCGGATAAGCTATTTCGAAGCTTTTAAAAACATATGTATGAATGCGGTTTTAATCAAATTTATATTTCCTATGTTTCTTTGCCTAAAATAACAGGACCAAATTAGAAATTGATAAATTCTTTCGTGCAAGTGTTCATTAGGATGATTTAATCGAACATATTTATAAAATATGTTGGTTGTAGGCAGCTAACTACTGATCAATTGAATCAATTCGTTTGCGCAAGTAGACTTTATAAAGATAAATTACATCGCTTGTAGAAAAAATTGCCTCAGGACATTTAGCGACATAACAATATGGGTTTGGGTTGATTTCTAAAAATTACCGTCTATTGTGATTCTTGAATTAAAGGCCTCAAGTTTAACTAAGCACAGACCCCGATTAAACCAATTATCCCACAAATTAAGTATTTCAAAATAATTATACGTCTCGTTCTATCCCGGTATATAAACATCTCCATGCATCTCCAACAAAATTTACATTTTGAATCGATTTCCTTTTTGCTTGCATACTGAAATCATGATCAATAATGCACTCCTCCGGCGGCCGTCATCATCACGAAGGCATGTGTATCTTTCAACAGAAGCATCTGTAGAAGCTTAAGCACTTAATTTGTTCTTTGTGCGTCGATCAAAAATTCACTCTTCCAGAAGCCAGATGATAAATGATGTGCTCGCACTACTTCAGAACTCTCATTAAGCTCTCGACGGGATCGATGCGACTCTTTAGTGGATCCTTTCATACAAGACGTAGCAAAGGTGATCTTTCTTCGATCGTTGAAAGGTTCTTCTGAAAATCTTCGATGATAAAAATCGCAAATCAAATCTACACCCTTTGACGATGACACGACGGATCAATGGACGGGGACCTACAACAAAAGCGTGCGCCTTCGAATAAATCTTCAATCTCATACCGAATGCCAGAGAGACGAAGAAGACATGACGATTCAATCTATGAGTGCATCAGCAACAACAACTGCGGCGGCGGCCCACATTCGATGACTTGCACTCCTGTTCGGATTTGTGTTTTGACAACAACCTCTTCAATCGTTTGTCGATGAGTCCCGTCGATGCTCGACACCAAAAAAGAGGCTAACACACACAAACATGCATTAAACCGACACAACAAAGCGATCATATAAGGTCATTTCAAGCCGGCCGGCATGCAAAATTGACAAGGTTCTTCCCTCGATTTGGGTCTGTTGTTAACCGCAGCTCTCTTCCGCTTTGTATGCCAGTGGCGTGCCATCGATAATCAAAATCAGACAATAACGATAGTTGATCGTTATTCAAAATTTTATTTATTGGACTGAGTGTGGAAATCAAAGACGACCCGCTGCCGCCACCCTGCTTGGTATGCAGAGAGCGCACGATCGCGTTCGGGAGCATTTAGTGATCGTATTAGGATTTCCCCGAGCGGCGGCGGCGGGCGTCCTTCGTTCTGTAGGGCGACTACACGACGCACACTTATTGGTTTCTGATTGGCATGGACAGTGAAATCCGTCTTCGGAATTGCTTGAATTCAAAATGAATGAGCTGCATGTTGGGCCGGTTGTTGCGGCGACAATTTACAGCACTTTGAGCGTATTAATTGCCGTGCGATTACCCGAGGTGATCGTGCCGAGCAATAAGTCACTCGCACAAAGGAACGACAAATAAATTCCCAATCAGACCAATAAATCGCACACATATCCTGCAAAGGCTGGCAGATTTGCATATGGAGTTGTTTTTACTGGTTTTTTGTTGGTTTTTGCGATTGTTTTTGGGGTGAGGGATAGAAATCAATATCCCTGTGTGTCTGTAGGCGCGCGTGGGATTAATGTCAATGGACAGATAATGTGGCGCGACAACTTTACGCCGCGCAGGGAGTGAACGACGACAACAACGAAGCGAACAACGATTTGATTCATTGCCACTTTAAAATGAGACATCGCCTTCGCATTTCCACAACGTCCACCAACCAATCGACCAAGCGTTCGCGATTCAAGGCGAAGAAGAATAAAATACGGTGGACGACTGGTGCAGATTGCACCACTTTGTTACTTCCAAAAGGGGATATGTCATCGTCCGCCGCCGCAGTGCGATCGAAATTGGATTTAAACGCGATCACGCGTGAAGGCAGAATTTAATGATTTTCCACCTGTCACTGGGTTTGACAGACAAAGCCCGTACCATACCGAATCACGCCGGCCTATGTATGCATATGTATTGCCAAATATCAATCACATCGATGCCGACGCATCGGGGAGTCCGAGGCGACTGCTCCAAATAATCTCCCTCCCACCGTTTGTGAACCTATTAATTTGGGCATCAAAATGCGATCACTTCGACAAAAAGCCGCGTCGTCGTCGCTGTCCGTCTGGCTTGGTCGCTCCACCGTACAATGGCAACTATATAATACGTATAATCAGAAGGTGTCAATCATAATAAAAGATCCATTAAAAGTGATCTTGCGCAGAGGGAAAACGTGGACAGCATCCTCCATCAAGCCCCCATCAAACCATCAGAGCACATCTAGAGAACAAAATCACATCGATGTGCTTCATTGGCCACCATATCCATCGGACAGAGTGTGCTGGAGGAAGTCACAAGTCGACCGCACCACAGAACTGGTATCTTTTTCTTCTTCTTCGCCTGATAGATACACGAAATGGCAGATGCAATACCAATTTCGATTAATTCAATCCACCATGCATCTAAGAAGCAAGTTGCAGCAGCAGCAGCAGCAGCAGCATAAAACGGCATCAGCAAACAGCATCAGCAACATCATCCAACAGCCTAGCAGCAGCAGCAACAACACATGGTCGGTCAATTCACCGCCCGAAGACGATCGATCCGTCAAGGTGCCATCGAAACGAACACGCTGTGATTAAAAAACTGCGCTGCTCCTCCTCGCTGGGGATGGATGGATGGATGGATGGACGGAGGATGGACTTATTCGCGAATGGCATATACGAATGAACAAACAGACAGACTGGCATTTGATTATTGGCTTCCATTCGGTGGGAATGTATCGGTTCGGCGCACGCGGAATATTCATCGCTGCCCTCGTCAGGTGGAAATTATCGTCAAAATAGCAGCCAAATGGAAGCTGCACTCGGCCAAACTGGTTATTATGGATGATTTTCTGATTTCTTGTTATTTCAATTCGGAAAGAGAGCCAGAGAGAGAGAAAGAAATAAAAATTTATCTGTTCCTTTTTTTGGCATATTGAATGTCATCTCTATTAAAGTTATATTGTGTAATGTTTGGGTCATCATTCAGTTTTAATTGTTTTTCGTTTTTTATTCTCTTCTGGAGCCGCGCAATCACTTGTCTTAGATACTATCGATTTTATGGGTTTTCAAAAAAATTGTAAACTCGATCACAAGAGCAGTTCCAGTTATACGACATCAGCGGACGTGCCCGGACAGTCAAATCAGTCATCGAATTCGATTCTTCGAAATCATATGCAATGAGTCAGTAACCGCGGTGTATAACACGTTCGATACATTTACTCTTGATATCAGTTTATAGGAATTATTTTTGGATGTGTAGTTGAAAGCTGAAACGAAGACGAATGAGGACCAACAATCTCTCCACTGTGTATCACCAAGTATATTATCTGGATGCGATAATCTGACAGAATTTGAAGAGTAAACAACTGTCATGGGAAGCTTCTCAAATCGGAACTACATTATAGGTCAAGGTCCCACTATTTGTGGCAACAATTCGATTTTGCTATTTGCGGAAGAGCCAACGAAAACATTTTTACAGAATCGATAAGTGATCATAATCCACCAATTTTACCGCGCTAATAGTCCACCTGTGTGGTCCACTGATTCGATCACAACTCGGCAGCATTCCTGATCTCTAACCACTTCTCCACTAAGACCAATGTATTGCTGGTTGCATTCTTATGATGTTATCATTAGATTAGATCTAAATATACTGCTCCTTCTGACAGGCGAATCATCTTCATCTCACCTATCGTGCCCTGATATAGGGTGGTTAATGAAACGCGCTACTATAGTTAGGGCATGTTAAAGTGGCTGCACACGGGGCATATGAATACTTAGACTACATATTACCGCGTGGATCTGCAGACTTTTCCTAGTAATTGTTTGCCTAAGTGAACCATTCCGAGCTAACCATAAAGCGGAGGAGTGTTCTGAAAATAATAATATCCAGATTACCTATATTGTCAAAGATATAGTCTACTAGATGGAGCTTGCTTTTGTCGGAGAGAGCTGGAGAAGAGCAGAGAAGGTGAAGAATACACTCCTGAGGAATGAGAATCGAACCCAAACCTTCTGCGCGGCAATTCATCCCACTAACCATTGCGCCACTGAGCCCTTTCAGCTAGGGTTTAGACCCGTCTGTGTAGATGTGAATCGAGTTGTTATCACCACACAATTCCGACGCCCAATTGAGTAACCTCAAAATGCTCAAAACTATGTTGGGTATGGATGTGCTCAGTGGTTTCTGCAATGTTAATGTGATTTGACATCTTTGAGAGGGTGTCGAGTCTCACAGCTGCACAAGTTCCGATCTGTTTGCCATAAATATCTAGGAGCACTAAATGTTGGATAGCACCTAGAGCTTTGGAGGGGGTGGTTCTGAGAGCTCTGATAATGCTTATATAAGTTGTTTGAACTTTTCCAATAAGGTTGCGGTATGAGGTAGTTTGTAGAGCCGTCCAACAGCCTAATACCATACAAGAGTAGTGGTCTAATGAAGGACACGTAAAGTCAGAGAGTGGTATGTGTTTGCATTCCCCATTTTATTCCGATTGCCTTTTCACATGTCTATAGGGGTATGGTTGCATTCTTTACGCGTTCCTGAATATTAGCATACCAGTTCAGTTTCTTATCCAAGACCAAACCCAGGTAATTGGTTGATTAGTTAGTCCTCTAAGGGTATTAAGGTTCAATTCCTTGATAAAGCTATAGCCACGTCATCTGCGTAGGCAATCACCTTGCAGCCTTCTCTTTTTAGATTTACATGTAGCTCGTTGACCAAAAGTTCAAGAGAAGAGGAGACAGGACACCATCCTGTGGGGTGCCACTCCTTACAGATCTTCGTGCGGATGAGAAGCCAAGATTTGTCCCAATAGTTCTTCAGCTGATTTATTAGCAATCCCATCGAGACATCAACATTTAAATCTGAAACTGCGTCTGATTTGAAATTGTTAAGTACTCCTTCTGCATCAAGAAAAGCAACCCTCTTGCTCTTTTTCGATGATGCGAACTAGTGAGTGAAGCGTAGACTCAGCCGATTTAACCTTACAGTATGAATGGTGAAAGTTGGAGATCACAGTTGGTTTCATATCATCACGGAAGCTTGGGTGAATTATTCTTTCCAAATTTTTTAAAATTAAAAAGAATAGATTGATTGGACGGTGACGATGATGATTAAGGATGAACTTCCGTCCATGTCTTTGGTATGTGTACTACCCGTAAACAGCTGGTCATCATGGTTAGAAGCTACGGTAGCAGAATATCATGGTTGCTCCTTGCAAACACTTATAGAGAAAAATAAGGGAAGAAAATAGGTTCGCCTTAACCAACATGTTTCTCGAATTAGCCCTTTCTCTAGTTAACTGTCTGCAGTTGCAGGAAGATTTTTCAACGAAATTTTAACCCAAAACGACAAAGGAATTCTTTATCCGCTTCTGATAAGGTTCATGCTTCAGCGCCGCGTAATAGAGCGCGACAGGGATGATCAGGGACTTGGATCTCCTTAGTAGTTCGAGTGAGGACTTTGCTACCAAACTGCCTTCTTATGACGAGATGCTGTTGTCAGAGTCAATAGCGGAGCCGAGGTACACAAAGTCCCGTACTACCTCAATGTTATATCTGTCAACGTTCTGTCCATTTGGTCGATGTTGTGTCTCATTTAATGTTGACAGCATTTAGTTAGTTTAACCCTAATTTACAGCTAAACCCATTTGGTGGTAGAAGGTGGTGGAAGAAGTGGTTCTTACATATCCATAGCATTTACTGTGTACGATATTTCCTTGCTCATCTCAACAGGATTCCGTTCTATCCTTGCTTTCACGTTTTACAGGTCTCAGTTGCTAATCCAGATGTGGTGTGCTATTGCCTCCAAACCAACAAATTGGGACAATGATTGGATCTTCAAGTCTAATGGCGATTCCGAGTAGCAAAGTAGATAGACTTTCGCAAGTGATTCTTACTTTTGTTGTTAGTGTCAAATATCTCATTTCACTCCACACAAAAAATGAAGAGAATGACGGGACAATTTTTGGCTAGAGAGTTTAACACTAGCTCTGCATTTGCCCAAAATGTAGTTGTTCTCGCATCTCTTACTTTTCCCCGTGGCTATATCGAATCAATCAAGAAAGTGATACTCTATCTGTTCATCCAGTTTCAAGTATTCGTAGATGCACTAACCAGAGCTCTCCACAGCCATCTGCATACCCCTTTGTCTTTCAATCTCCAGTCGTCGGTCGTTTGATTTTTTTTCACAATTTTACATGCCAATTATATTGCACCCTTCTCAGTATTTTTCTGTCTAAATGTGGATCTCAAGATACATTTGTTCTTTTCCGCCGAATTGAAGAAAACAAAAACCTGATGGATGATTATCAATTTATCAAGTCGAACATCCCCTCATTTATGCGCGCGGGATACAAACTCTTACACACACGCAATCCTTTTCGAAACCTCATCAGCAATAAATTTCACATTCGACCGTCGAATATTTATGGCACTTTGTTGTCGACCGGTTGCTCCTTGCGCATAGTCTCGGGGTTGGGCGCGAATAGCCCCAGCCATCAATCTAGATCGAAGCTAATCCATATATGAGTCGACGGTATTTCGTCAATGTTCTCCGGTGTTCATTTCGTTAAATACCTCTGCTGCTCATCATGTATCTAATTAAAAATCCATCAGTGTGTAAACTTCCAAAAGCGATGAAAAATCGGTGATTTATTTTCAAAAGGAGTTTGCCGCTGCAATTGTATATTTGTTGTTCTTGTTTAAGAAGGTTTCTTTAATGAGGAGTATTAAAATGTATCAGTGCGGTCCGCGGCGACCGATGGCGGCGCCTTTTTCTTGCGGCTCCTTCCGGAAAAGCAAAAAATGCCTGCCGAAGAAAAAAACATTATCGAATGTACTTGCATCCTCCGGCATATCGTGTACCTTTGATCCCTTGGCAAAAGATGCACAATGCACAGACCACATCGCACCGCAAACAGTTTGGGTACTTGCACTGTTCCCGGTGTACTCCGAGAGGCTGATAACATGCCACGCAAGAGGGCATTTTGTTGTTTTATTGGTTTAGGTGCAATAAAACCATGAATACTTGCAATAATACAACAACAATGTTTTGAAAGAGCGAGACAAAATAATAGAATCATAAAATCACAAAATCTCGCATTTTACAGGCATGCTCATCATCACCGTTGGTATGGTGTTTCCGGGGAAGTTTTCAATGAGTGTTTACTTGTGTACAGTTGATCTGCTTTCTACACGAGCCAACAGTATTACCCCTCCGCAATGGGTAGTAGTGCTCACCGAGAACCCCCCATAAAATTAGGGAATGAGCTAGGGATGGCTATTGAATTGAACCGAATCGTAATTTGTTGACATTTCAACGATAATTACGGCGTGTTTGCGTATGCCTGGATAATCCTGATAGGATAGGCAAATGTTTGCTCATTTGTTGCCAAACAAAGGGCATCGTTCCACCTACAAGAGGTAGTATAATGCACCTGTGGTGCGGTACGGAAATGAAATCCTTAAGATGTTCAAATCGGACTAGTGTGCTTATCTTTCGGGATGGGAGTGTTTCTTATGTTGATGGTGCGTGCCTGTAGCATGTGAAGTTGAGTTATATTATGTAGTTGTGGAACGTTTTTTATTCAAAAGAGGAACAATTGGAGACAATTCATGAAATAGAAATTTGAAAAAAAAAAAATCGAAAAAAGTGGCGCTCCAGCGTTGCAGTAAAGTGGAATCCTTGAAAATCAGTCAAGTTGTTGTGAGTCTTGATTGGCGACGGAAGTATCCTTGATGCTGGAGAGAAGGATATGGCACGTTTACCATTTGTTGGCTCTATCTCGTCGGGCGGGGGTAGTTCTTGATTTCTTACCCAACATTCCAGCCCAAACGATTTTTTGTTCGAGTCAGAATCAAACAAAAATAAAATTATATGAGAAGGCTACAATCAGCTGAGCGAATCTTTTACTACGCTTAACCATGACGTGGCGCAGTGTTAGTGCGATGCACAGCCGCACAGAAGGTCTGGGTTCGATTCCCAGCCGTAGCAACACCTTTATGATTTTTCACTGGCCCTCCTCTCGTGATGATCTGACAAATCATCCGAGTAGTATCAATTGTCAAGATTTTCTCAAATTCGCCGTTCGGAGTCAGCACACAACAGGTGGTCTCACCATCGTGCAAGGAGTACACACGCACACATGATGGTTGTAAGAAAGTACGGCAATACGGGTACCAACGAGCATGTTGCGCCAAAAATTTGTTATTTTTTCTTATCATCTCATTACATCTTCTATACAAATATCCATAAAAAGTGGGCGTGGCTTAAATCTTTATGGTGATGACATTTGGAAAATGACGCTATCATAACAAATTGTTCAGACAGTTCACAAGTTTCAAATCATGTATGGTTGGTTTTACAACGGTATTCCCCTACATATGCTATAATATCGTTTTTATCAGAAAACGCCCCTAAAAAGTGGGCGTGATTTAAAATATTCTATGAACGAAATTTTAACATTACCAATGATTTTGCTTCAAATTGCTTTTTCGAATATTTTGAAATTTGACCGAAAAAGTTTTTTTTTTCTGAAAAACCCTTTAAAAAGTGTGAGTGGCAAAAAGCTTTATATAGACGAAATATTGAAATCAAGATTTTCTTGTTATAATGTTGAGACACTTTTTCTAAATTTCTTAACTGTTTGACCAAAAAAAAACGTTTTTCTGAAAAGCTGCAGTTGCAGTGGGCAGATTTAAAAATAATGTTTTGTACTTGTACACTGTTGGGATGGACAAGGATCCCATATATCAAATTTCACAATCCCATCGAAAATTTTAAGGACTAAAAATCGGTGACGTACAGACGGCTGGACAGACAGGGATAGCTCAATTGGCTAATATAGCGATTCTGAGTCGATCCATATACTTCAAGACATAATTCAAGAAATGAAGGAAGTAATCTATGTTATTCACGGACTTCAAAACAAAGGGACCAATTTTCGGAAAAGCTAAAACGAAATGATCAACAAGTAACTGCGAACACTTTTTTTCTAATGTCGCTTAGCAGTAATATTCGCCTCAATACCAAAATATACCTATTGTGATTATCAAAGGTCCAACAAAAACAGCACATATATGCACTAAGGTGTAGTTTTGGAATCAATTCCACACATGACGCCGAAGTAGAAATACGAAGAAGCCTGACCTCAAAATTCTTAGCCCAAAATTCTAAATGTCTGCTCTAACGAACCGTTACCAATTCGTCGAATTTTCGGTCCTGTATGCGAGAAAGGCGAATGCACTAGAAGATACAACCTGAACTTTGACATGATGTGTAAAAATGCGTCGTTTAATGAATGAGCATTATTGCTCCAAGCAACAGAGTCTCCGTATACCAGCCTACATTTGTGACGACAAGGCAGACTGAGGCGATGTCGGATTGCGGTTGCCAGATCGCGCATGGACACAATGACTGAAAGCAACTTGGTCAGGATCAAGGACAGAAGGCTGCATTGTCTCAATTAAAGAAAGTAACTTACTATTTATTAATGGGTATCGAACCCCGATCTTTTGCGGTGCGTTTCATCACGCAAACAATTAAGAGTGAGTCATCTTCCGTACAACAGATGATCTAGGAATCTCAAGTGTTGGTCAGGCCATTTAAACAGAGATGGTGCCGGGAACGTTGAGAGGTCAACGGGTTCACTCAATACCGTACTAGGTACTGATGGCCCGTGTCCAAGAAAGGCCTGATTTCATTGTTGGCCACCATGCAAAAAAAAAGAAAAACGAACAACGGCGTTGGTATCTACGCCTGGAGCGCGAGAACATTAAGCACGAGGCCTACAAGTCTATGCTGCACGTGAAGATGAGAGCTTTTAAGGCAACGAAGATAGGAAGAACACCGGCTTTTCAGAAAGAAGAAAAAGTAGCAAGAAAAGCGCGAGATCAGAAATATATAGAGAGGTGCCACTCCAGGAATGGTGTTTGCAGTATTAAACTTCAAAGCCAAGTTCACAAGGCTCGAACAAAACCCTGTCGAGATGAACAAGGAAATTCCGTAGTTGAGAAACAGTCGATGCTGAGGATTTGGTTGAACCACTTCTGCAGACTGTTAAACGGTGATGACGAACAACGTTCCGCTGTCAGGCTGAACGCACCATTCAATATTGGCAACGACAGCAAAAACTATTAACCACCCGATCTAAGTGAATTGAGGATAGCGAAATCTTAACTCAAGCTTTACAAGGTTGGCGGAAATGATGGCCTTACCGCCGAACTTTACAAAGCCCGCGGATATTATTTGGTAAGTAACATTCACCAACTTATAAGCTACATTTGGTCGGATGAAAGTATGCCTGGACAATGGAATCTCAACATCGTTTATTTGATCCACAATAAAGGAGACCCTCTGAACCGCGCCGTTACAGAGACATAAGTCTCCTCAACATCGCCTACGTTTCAGTAGTAAATTCCACACTCGAACTACGATGGAGATCATATACAAGATCCTGATCATCCCAGTCCTGCATCCACATAGCTAAAGCATGGACTTTATCAAAGAAATCCTTTGCCGATTTTAGAAAAAATTATTTGCATTGACTAGCTACAGAGACGAAGATTAAACCGCAAAGTATACAAGCTGTACAACGATATACACCTGGCATGCGAACAGCGCAGCACGCCTAAAAGGAGCGGTTAATCTATGTATCAAATCCTTTGATCATAGCACATTATTGAAATTAGTATGATACGAGAATGAGATATCTGACTACACCAACCCATATCACGATTTCTATATTAAAAACTCAATCAGAATACCAAGCAGAGACGAATGGTCGTCATATACTGTGGTATCCAACACTGAAATATCAATACTGATGGGTCTAAATGGAAACAGGAGTGGGCTCTAGGGTGTACTGCTATAAAATCGGGTTAACTACATCCCTCTGACTAGCAAACTCATGCAGTGTATTCCAAGCAGATATCCTAGTCACACTCGAAGCTGAGAAAGCAGACGAGTTCGCTATACTAGGATCGTCCAGCTGCATATCCTGATGTGATAGCAGGGTAAGACACTACTTGCTTCTAAAAAAAAACAGGCAATAACTAGATACACGCAAAGCGTTACAAAATCTAGGCAAATCTTTAACACTTGTAAACACACCAAAGACCTTTGGCCTAAAATTAGCGGTATCAAATCAAACAAGCTTATAGCTCTGAACAGAGCTTCCATTTCTATAGCAGTAAGAGTTGGGTAAGCACTCCTATAGAATCGGACTAGCTAACTTATACCAACTTTGCAATAAGTGCGGCGAGGAGGACATCCCACACCTACTCTGTCACTGTCCCTCGATCTGCAACAGCCGCAACAAACTCCTTGGTAGCTTCTACAACGAGGACCTGATGGAACTGGCAACGAAACTTATAGCGCAGATCGTCCGTTTCTGCTGCAAATCGGGATGGAGCAACGCAGATCACAACATAATTATCACACTAATACATTCTTTTCATGTACTTTTCTGTCAACAAAGGGTATCGCTAAGGGCCCACGTAGGTCTGTTCAAGTTGGACGACTCACCTGAGCGTCAACTTACACAAAAAAAAAAATACAAATCTTTGGCGCAACAGGCTCGTTAGTACCCAGGGCCGAGCTTTCTCACAACCATTCATGTGTGCGTGTGTACTTCTTACACGATGGTGGGACCTCCTGTTTTATGCCGACTCTGAATGGCGAATTTGAGATAAGCTTTTCTTGACAACTGATACTACTCGGTTGATTTGTCAGATCATCACGAGAGGAGGGCCAGTGAAAATTCATCAAACATACCCTTAGTCAAAAAGTCCGCATTGGATATTAAAGTTGGCTATGTTATGTAGAGCGAATGGAGACCAATACTCGGGCTCGCAGAGCCTTCGATACCCGGACCCAGCAGAGGAATACATCGCCTTACTTGGGGCACACATGTAGAAATCGACCTCGAACCAATTGAAGTGCGCAACTGCGGGCATTTGGAGAGGCATGTTGGTTTAGGCCCAGGTTCATTCCAGACTATAGCGCCAAGTAAGAGTGAACAGAAAAATGGATTAGATGCAACTCCACTTCATCTGCCTTATATTTACCAGCAGCGTGTTTTTTTTATCATTCTTGTGTTTTTATAAAAGTAATAGGCCAACCACCATCTCAAGAAAACAGCTGTAAAAATCCCTAATTTCAGGATATGAACCTTCTCTAAAACATTATTTTCATATCTAAGATTCATTTATCATGTGACATAACCTTGTTTTTGGAAAAAATTACAACTTTTCCCATAACAACTCAAGCACCTCTACCCACTTGCAGTGAATTTCTCTGAACAACAAAATCACCCAATTAACGACGATAGATTAAACATTTAAGGTGCCCGCCTCATATACAACATTTTAACAACCTCACACTTCCCATGCACTTGCCAACCACCGATGAATACCCGCATCGGCCCAGACCACACAATGCAGTCCAACGCACCTAATTGACTTAACAATTTAATTAACTTTCTAAGATCACACTCTCGTATCTACACTTTCTTGCCACTTCCGAAACATATTTAAAAAGTGCCTCCAGATAAGACACTAAACCAGCAATAAGAAACCGCTTAATTATTTGTCCGCTATCCAAAACTTGTAGATATAGATATGCATGCACACATCAATCCACATCCACTCTAAACCGGCGAAGGGAGGAAATTAAAATTAAAGTAAAAAAAAAAAATTAAAAGACTTATGACACAAACTCGAAACCAATTAAACCGAAAAAATATTAAAAAACATTAAACGACGAGACGAGAGAAACAAAAATAAATCTAAATTAGGTACCACCGGGCCAGTTCCGACGACAAAAATTCCCACACTCGGCTTGCAAATGAACTGTACTAGCAGTCCATTGGACAAAATGGTCAACTTAAAGGGTCGTACACACAGTGATGATGATACGGCCTGTGAAATTTTGTTATTAATTTCAAAAAATAAAAAAAAAATAAAAAAAAAGATACAAAACACACATACCCACTCGACATGGAAATAATTTCTACGAAAACAATAGAAACGTCCACGCTGACGTGGTTTAAAGAGAAAAACAATTGTCGGTTAACTACCTGGCTTCTGTGACCCGACCGATTTCCTTTGTGCCAACTACCAGCGAACCAGCTACCGAGAGCGAGATACTTTCCACTTTGTGTGTAATAACTTTAAACACATTAGCAGAGCAGCGCAAGCGCAACTACCATCGTCTTCGCTGGCTCGTCATATGGGGGCCGGATTTCAAGGAAGACACTCCCGAGTTATGGATTTAGAAAGACACAACACAACCAACGAACGACCAGCCTCTAGCGATTATGGATGAATGGAGCGATGAACTTGTAGCGCAACCGAAACGCGACCTGTCCTCATTAAGTCGAAAGAAAAGAGTAAACTGTAACCGTTCCAATTCTTCGATTTGCCTCGGCCACAAATTTGCATACAATGGCGCGCAGTTCGGAGATGGCTAGATGGCTCATAGATTTATTATAGATATGACCGCTGCTTTTGGAGTTGATGACCTAATTTGGCAGCTTAAATTCTGCGTGCAGACGCAGACACCAAATCCGGATAGGATAGTCAAGAAGTCAGTGGTGGTACCTCGGAGATACGCACGTCTGGCCGTGTTGCCTTCGCACCAGTCCGCATCCAGCTCCGGACGTTAACAAAAGATGATTTATGGCACGATAAGAGGGTTCTCCATCGAGAGTGCATATCATTTGATCTTTTGGTTTTTCCTAAATGCTCGACGAGAATACAGTGGGTGGCTAGGAGGATTTGACATTTTTATTTGCATATAATTGCCGGCCGATTGAGAGGGAGTTTAGGAAATTAGTTGGCTACCTCTTTGGGTGGATAACCCCAGTAGGTCGAATTTGCTTGCCAGTGCATGGGTAATAAATGAGGCGATATGCTCATGAAGACGTGCGTAGTTATCTGATTTGAAGATCATCTTTAAGAGGGGAGGGCATCGGTTCGTGACGGTAACATGTTGTCCAGGGCGACAGTAGAACGGAGCGGGAGAAATGTTCTTCATGAATATTTGGTAAAAGTTTTCAAAAACAAAGTTTGTCCTGTCCACCATTTGATGAGAACCATTAATCATTGCGGGAAAATTGGGTACGCTTGCGCTGTATCAATTTATGTATCTTAGCTAATGCATCATCGTTTAGTCAGTGTTGCAGCATGGGAACAGACATGTTTTTTTTGGGGAACTCTTTATTTGTCTAGCACAACCTATAGTTCGCAGAGGACAGATATTAAAAGAGACTCATGAAACAGATATTTGGATGTATTGGTTTATGGTATAGCGTATCATCTACAGATACAATATAGCAAAGGCGAAACATTCGTTAAGTGTTTAGCAACAAAAAAGTTTATGCATCAATGGGGGAAAGACTTTTTGAGAGATACTACAACTGGTCTTAGACATCTGGCCACATGACTCCCCCTTTTGAAAAACCACCTAGTACAGTTGCTCAAAGGTAAGTTGGTTAGCGGTGGAAGTTCTCTGTTTCAAGTCCCGAGAAATTATAATCTCAATGTTTTCGAATTATGGTGGAATCATGGTTTAAAACTGCCAACCGTAGAAGCTTGACATTTTGCACAGCACCTCCTTATAAGCTGTAGATGCAGGAAACGAAACTTACTTCCTACCAAAGATTATAATGCCATTCAGATGACGCACTGAGAACAAAAAACAGAAACTTTTGCTCAGCAGCTTCATGGTATGGGCGGGCACGTGCACACATGAGAAACGAGATCCAAATAAAGTGCGACCCGCCATACAACAATTGTTCTTGTATGCAGTGCGTCATCTGTATGACTTTATAATCTTCGTTACAACTTAAGTGGCTCTACAGTCCGGAATGAACCTGGGCCTCAAACAACTGATCCAATTAGACTGGTCCTTATGTAAGTGCTCCTGTATTTCTAAATACGGTTGGAGTCCCTTTTGCAAATGAAGCGAACTATCTCCTAATGACACTCGATGCAAAATTAAAATGGAAGCCACATGAAAAAAAGAAATGCGAAGAATTTAAAAACATGTACAGAGAACTGTTACTCGGAAAATATTCGAAGCTTAACCTTGATAACAAGCTGCTATTATACAAGCAAATGCTAAAACCGATTCGGACATATGGTACACAACTATGGGATTGTAACAGTAAAACGAATCTAAACATTTTACATACTTTTAAAAACGTATGTTTATGCGCCGTGTTACATAAGGAACGAAGATCTACGTATAGATCTGGCGATTTCTGTTAAAGATGAAACGAAAAATTTGGCACGAAAACATAAAAAAACGTTTATTAGGACACGTTAACACAACAGTCCTCCAAATTCTTGAAAAAACAAATTTATTGCGGCGTCTTCAAAGAACTAAACCCATGAATTAGGACCGATAATGACAAAGCGCTCTAAAAATTGGGGAAAAGGCAGGAACTCTCACCTGCCAAACATTCATTACTCGTGGTTAAAAAAAATGGCTAGATAAGTCGCATACTAAGTTGCAATACAAATACAAAAAGGGTGGTGGTTTTACTGAGTAAAAATCTCACACGACTGCCACGAAAAAAAAAACCTAATGAATCGCAGAAGATCTTTTTGTGGCAATGCTGACGTTTCAGCCTTAAGCTCTGTATTTGCACAAACATATGGTTCGGATTTTTGGGTCATAGCCAACCATCCGGTGCAGTGAAATAACCTCTACGGGAATTAGCCCCCAAGGTGATCTTTTCGTTTTCGAAATGGAAAAAGCCACAAGAAAGTATAAACCCTCGCGGGTGTTATTGCCATTTGAAATTGGGATCCTTTTCATGTTTAGTGTATGCAGAGTTTGAATGTGAGTGGGGGGCATGCCTTGCAACACTCCTGCGAGTTTCTATGCATGAAAAGGAACTAAACCCCACAAGCAAAAGGCATTAAAAGACATTTAGCTTATTTCCGTTGGGGTTATTTCACTGCACCTAACAATCCTAACTATACTCCTTTTGGGAGGATGATCCGTCTTTTTTAACCAAACGTTCAACAACATCCAAACGTCCTTTGTCGCCCGGAATCCTTCTTAAACTATCCATTCCTAATAATACGTTTTTTTTTAACGAAAAATCAATTCAGATTACGCCGCTGTAAACAGCGCAAAGCGCTTTGCCAACACGCGATAAAAACAAATCTCTATCCAAACTAATATACCCCTAAAAAAATATAACTCGCTGGTAACTCACGAGCATTTTCGAACAAAACTAGCTAGGTTTACAGCCAACAATCAACAACCTCGTCAAACGGCAAAGATAGAACTCTTAAGATGGGATCTACGAAATACAAAACTTACATGAGCAAGTCTGACATATTCGGAAAATAGGACATACAACAATTTCAAGGGTTAGACACCAAAAGACTTAGTCCAACAAGTTGTGGATTGTACTTCAGGTTAACTATTCAATCACGGAAAACACCTATTGTTACGTAGCAACCAAAAGAAATGGAAGGACTGATTACTCGACAATGCTAAATGTAAAAAGGACAACGATGTTCGTATCTACACCTGAAATGTGAGAACATTAAACAGAAGACGTGCAGCTTAACAAACAACTAAGTTGTTACTAAGCAGACTGCCATCTACCATCCAAGAAATACAATTCGATGGGCCGGGCAAAATGAGGAAGAAAAACGTTTCATGCTGAGCAGAAATAAGGCTTTTCGGATGTGGATTTGTTATAAGGATATCAAGAAATCGTATGGCTTGAAGACAATAGCATTAGAATGGCTAGAAAACATTATACCAATGCGTACAAAGGCCACATTTGCCAACATAAGCCTTATTTGCGCTCACGCTCCGACGAAGAAATGAGATGACATTGCTTAGGACTGTTTCTGCCAGCTCCTGGACAAACTTATTAGCGCCTACCAAAGTAAGATTTTAAAATTGTGCTGGGAAATTTTCAGTGAATGTGGGAAGATACAACATTTTTAGCAGTATTGTCGGAAGCACCACATGACACCATGATTGTCTCCAGATTAACAAACGGTGAACCAAATTTATCACATTGCGATAAAGACGAAGCACGCATCCAGCTTTTGGATGTCCGAAAATTCCGAGGGGATAACTAAGTCGGACCACCACCAGGTTGCAGCCACAGACAATGCGAAGTACTGTAGGTAATATAATTTATTGTTGAAAGAGTGGAATCGCAAGAAACCGACCACACATTTGAAAACCGCGTATCCCCCAATCTTTTGATTAATAAATACCGTTCCACCATAATGTCGAAAAACAATGGCGAGGATATCAACTAGCCATCAGATCGGCTATATATGTTGATCGATCCTCCTTTCACCCTCGTTTTGGGGGAAAAAATATTTTTGGCAACATTTGGAAGGAAAACCCTCCTTTTTGACAAAATGGAGATGGGATGGTTCGTCAAAGCCTATGAAATGATATTGCTTGCTAAAAATACCTTGCTATAAAATTGGTATGTTACAGTAAAATTTACCTCAACAAAATTCACGCTCGTTCTCCTAAATCATCCGATCGGTCTTTCCTTTATGCAAACAAAGATTCTTCGAGGAAATTAAAGGCAGCTCAGGTCTTATCAGCCACTGCTCCACGATCGTCAGATCTTAGCAATGCAACGCAAACAGCAATTAAACTCCATGCGGTGCGGCTCCAGAAATAACATGGACCTTGTATTGAGTTCATTGAAGGGTTCTATAAGAAAATGGCATTCAATGGCATTACATTGAGCTAACCAAAGGATTACTTTGTGGTCTTTAAATAATTCTTCCCAATCGTCTAAATCCATCCACAATGTAGGACCTTATTACACGGTGAAAAATCAACTCAACCAAAGATTAGAGCTCACAACGCAAAACTTCATCCTGCTTGACTTGAAATAAGGCGTCAACTAATGCGCAGCAAATCTCGTAATAGATCCCCGCTGAGTAGATCCCGGTGATTGCTCCTTCAAACGATTAACTCAGATTGGAATTCTCCTCAAATCTGTTTCCATATACGCATGCAAGGACTGAAATCCTTTCTCAATCAATGCCCGTTAATCCCATCTCCTTTGGCAAGGATTATAACAAACGATAGCCTCATAAAAAAAATCCACCCGTTACATAATGCAAACGCTTTCTTTATGGATTTTCACAGAGATTTAGGATGTCAACAACCGATCAATTTGATCGACAATTACAGTGACAGCGGACCGAAGCGATGGAGTGACAAGTACAGCACTTCCACTTATACCCGGCGACGACTTAAATTCGCAATTAATCTGCGGTTTTCCGTCTTCTGTTATTTGTTGTTGTTGTTTATGCCGTGCAATGAGTTTTCTTCATGCTCGATGGCGCATCCATCTATGAAAACCAGAGGAGCGGATTCAATTGAATACAAAATACAATATTCGATACTAGGTACCCGGCGAAAGAGCGAGAGGAGACTGCAGCACCACCATCATCACAAGACAATTGTTGTTTGTTGGTAAAGCGCGATATGAACCGCCAAAGCTTCTGAGGAGTGAACGCTAGGGTGTACGCTTACCTTAACGCATCGACAATTATCCGAATGGATGAGTTCCTCACGAGGAATAGAAACTAATTGCTATGAAGGTACGTCGAGCAGGTAACGTAGTTATGGTGGCACCACCGCACCGTTCAGCTAGAGGTGACAAATTATTTACGGAACTAGTGAGTATCTGTGCGCGCACATATGACGAGATTTATTTTTTATTTGTCGGATTCAAACACACAATTCGAATCGGTGAACTGAACAACGTCATCACACCTCTGGAATTCCGTGCGACAAGCGAAACAAAAATCCAATTCCAATTGACTGGCGACTCTGGGAAACAATGTTCCCGTGGGATAAAAATGCATCGCAACTAATTTCGTTAATCACTGCCACAGTGCCATGTCCAATGACGCGCTCAACAGCAAAATAATCAATCGTGTTTGCATTGCGTCCTGATTAACCAGTTCTCCACCCGATGGCGGCCTCCTCTGCCACTGTCCTGGGACCTCAATAAGAGCGCAATCAGAGGGTGACAAACAGTGCCGATTTATTTGATTCTCGCCGACAATAATTTGGATCACATTGGTGCGAATAATTGCAATTGATTTTTTCAACGCTCCTGCTGCGACAGGACAATTATTTTGCCAATGTTGCTATTTGAAAAATGCTCCTGATATTGTCTCGCTCTCTCGTTGTTGTGATTTTTTTTCTCGGAAGGGCTTTGATTTCTTGGGCATTCACTTTCAGAGTTTTTGTCCCTGCTCTGGCTGTCTTTTCTTGGCTCAAAGCTAACCGGAGGCGATTGGTTCTCACGAGTTACGCTTACGCGTCTTATCAATTATGACAAATCTTTCTGAGTGGTTAACTTGGTGCTCTGTGATGGTGTTGGTATTGGTTCTGCTGCTGCTGTGTTGCACTTCACTTGTCCTCTCTCCTGCCCATCATCATCATCACTCATTCATGTATGTTCACCTGATTCATGCGGGGCATGTACACTTTTTTAGTGTTACCCCAGTGTGTGCAACCACCCAGAGACAAAAGGAAAAAAAAAATAATTACTTCGACATTGGAAAATTATTAATTGCGTATGATGGTGGCTTTGTAGGTAGGGATTTTCCACAAAAAACCTAGGTGCAATCAACTTTTTGCTGCTGTTATCCCTTACAATTCGATCAGAAAGACAGTTTGTGCAGATTGACGACATCGCCAGTATCGTGGTTGTCACTCTTATGCAACTGGAGTGCTGATGGAGAAGATGGCAATACAAGAAGCAGATCTAATTCTGAGTCATTAAGTCTGGTTACCGACACAGTCGCCCAACAACTACAATTATTATGTATTGTTGACATCTTGTCTATGGCGCTAAGAATGACAGTACGTACGGGTACACGGTAAAAAAAGGAGGGAATTCAGAAAACAAAAGCGGGTAAAGATATAGGGTGCAAAGGGACATGCACACGGGTATTGAGAATTGGAAAATATAAAAAATTTAAACAGCCAATATTGATCATATATACATGGGAAAAATGGTAATATGCTGGATAAGTATACCAAAAATTTAAGATGCAATGATGTTAACAAATGCAGTAAGGGTGACACCCAGCGGACACAAGGTTAGTACCTTTATTTTTCAGAGCTCCTACAATCTAAAAAAATGCTAAAAGACAGCGGCGACGAAGAAGGAAAAGTTGATGTGGTCTACACTGATCTTACAAAAGCCTTTGATAGAGTGTAACACACCCTTCTACTAGAAAAACGAAAATCATTGGGTTTCCATTCCGAAATGCTTAAATGTTTTCATAACTATTTAACAAACTGGAAGCAAACGGTAAGGATCGATTATATGATGATGGTGGATTATATTTTCTGCGAAATTGATATAACATCCGTTGTTCCGCAAGGTAGCCATTTAGGCCCATTGCTTTCTATTTTGTTTTTAAATGACGTTTAGGATATTTTTAAGTTTTGTTACGTTTTAACCTTCAAACTCTGCATCTCAGCCTTGACGTTGCGACCGCTGAGTGCCTAGTAGCCAGATCACAGGTAGGGTCTCAATCCCTGTGTTAAGTCTTGGCGGGTGGAGATGAGAGCGGGGAAGACGTGAGCTCAAACTAATACACATATTCCAATTCCAGGCGGAAGCGGAATAACTCGCATAAGCTGTAAGCTGCAACAAAGCAGACATTTCTCCCGTCCAGGAAATACGATGGGATGAGCAGGGCAAGAATGAAAAAAAAAGACATCTATTTAGTACCGTGTGAGTGAGCAGAAAAAACGACTACTCGGAAATGGATCTGTTATAAGTACCACCCTTAGGCAATAAGTCTTAACTTTTCAACAGCAGGAAAAGTCAAAACCACATATAAAGGGTGTACCATAACTCACGCATAATTTCAATCTTTACGGAAGGATAACAATGTGACAGCTGACAATTCAAGTTAGTCAAATGAAGCGTAAAATACGAAAAAACAACGCATTTTCATTGTTGAGCAATATTTTAAAAATAATAAAGGTTTGTCAGCTACAGACCGCAATTTTGGTACAAAATATGGCGGAAATTTCATAGACAATAATTAAAAAAAATTCAGGGAGACAAGATCAATTAGTGATCTTACACACTCTGGGTATCCTGTCATAAGACGTTCAGAAAGAACTGAAGACTACTGATCATGCACAGCGAAGAGAGTTTGTTGAATGTTTTTTGGAACAACAACAAGTGGATGCTGATTTTCCGAACAAAATCATTTTCGGTGATGAAAAGCTCATATTCATATTGGATCTTGATCTCGATGGCTTCGTTAATCGTCAAAATGGCCGCTTTTAGGGTTCAGAAAACTCACAAGTAATTGTTGGAAACAAATGCATCCACAACGCGTGACTATTTAGTGCGGATTTTGGGATGGAGGCATTATCGGGCCATTTATCTTCAAAAATGCGGACAGTAACAATTAAAGGCGTTTATTAAGGCGACATGAAAACCTAGTTTTTAGTACCTAAATTACAAGATATGGATGTGACCAACATGTGGTTCCAACAAGACGGTGCCACATGCAATACAGCCAGCTATAAAATTCAATTACTGCATGAGTCATTTTATAATCGTTTATTATGCCGTTTTTGCAATCAAAATTGGCCTATCAGATCTAGCGATTTGCTGCCATTGGGCTTTTTTCTTTATGGTTAGTTTTTAATAAAAGAACCAACAAAAAAAACTTAAGCTTTCTTATTAAAAATTTTGCGTGATTTATCGGATACCCTTTGGTACAAATAAAAAATTGAAAAATGAGTTCTTAAACATACCACTAAGGAAGAATAGCGCTGCAATCGTTAAAATTGTGTATACCACGGTAGAAACCCTAGCACGCAAATGCTCGCATGACATTACACTAGTAATCCGTGACAAATAGGTATATAATGAGTCATGCTTCCTCATTACCTGGAAGGTTATTATGCCCTAGTACCAAGATAATATGAACTTTATTCTGGTTGCATAGAGTCTTTAGCTCTGTGCAGAAGAGTGCAACTACTCGTGATTTTACTACATTGAATGACAGACCTATTATGGCGGCTTGACCATCCAAGTTGATGGAAATATCTTCCTGTAATATGTTCATACTCTAACCGATGCCGGAGCTTTGCTTATAGCTTAGGGTTTCTACACGCTAGAGTCCCCTACACTCAGGATGTAGTTAACCCGATTTCTTCGGAATAGCCTCCAGAGGACCATTTCTTACGGCAGATTATATTGCAGCTATATAGTGCAATGTTGGCTTTCGCTACCCTTTTATTGATATTGATATTCCAGTTTAACTTGCTATCAAGTATCAACCCCATTTATTTGGCACTTGCTGACAGTGAGAAGTTGTCGGCATAAAGCAGGAGGTCCCGCCATCGTGCAAGAAGTACATACGCACACTTGAATGGTTGTGAAAAAGCTCGGCCATGGGTGCTAACGAGCCTGTTGCGCCGAAAATTTGTACTTTTTTTCCCCAGTCGTAGTCTAGTAGAGGAGATAGTACACCACCCTGAGGATTACCTCTTGTCGTTGTTATACTTTTGGTATAGTCGCAAAGTGATACCCTTCTTAAGCATGGTTGCTAATGACAACTGTTATCCATGCTTTTTCAAGTGCCTTCCCAATTGCCTCTGTTTTCATGTTGTTGACAGCCCCTTCTATGTCTAAGAAGGCTGCTAGTGTGTATTCCTTATGATACCGCTTTGCCTTTGATATAGTCGTGTTGGTTGGCGGATAGGTAACCTGGTTACTAGATAGATATTTCAATGTATGTATAATGATCCAGTGTTTTCAGTTGGAATGAGGATAGGCTTTATGGCCTGTAGTCTTTCGTTGTTGTGTGGCTGCATTTCCTCGCCTTTGGTATGATATTTCAAGCTTATAAGGTGTTGACTAACGTTGGCAACGTGTACCTAATTAATGTGTTATTTAAGCAAATAAATTTTTTTCAGTGTACCTCTACGAAAAGTGGGAGGAGATCTCCGTTCACGACACAATAAGCGACAAAACATCACTTCTACGTCGCGCTATCCGTTGTATATCGATAATGACGAAAAGATCAGCCAAACAAGAAATACGCAAACGCAAAGCACGACTGGAAAGTGTGCAATTACCCGCGTCTGCTCGCGCACAAGGAACAAAATAATTGTCCGTGTGCGTCGTCTGTCTCTGCCTCAGCCAGTGAGCTTAATAATTGTCGACAATAATTGCCACGGCAAATATGTAATTGGAATTGCACGATGACAGTCGACTATTGGCGTCCGATTTGAGCACGATTCTGCCGACAGCCTCGCAAGTGCGGTGCACTCTTAATGTGATCAGCGGCCGAGAACCAATCGACTTCAGCGTAAACAATTAAATCAATGGCTGGGAAATACGTCTGTCATTGGCTTCCAACAAGACGCTGTGCTGCTCTGTCGTGGCACGCCTCCTTCATCTCTAATTAAATTAACTGCGACAACTGAAATGGCGAGCAAACGATTATTTCTTCCGCAAGAGGGTGGTGTACGGATATGAAATCCAAGTAATTTCCGGTTCGAGGTGATAAAACAACGATTGCAAAAAACCAACGCGTGCCCATACTCCGAGTATCTAATTAGGAAACATGTAAATCTCTCGCCGACTAATGAGCAAACATCCATCCACCTTATCGATAGACCATCTGAAAGCTACAACTCCATTCGACTTTGGGAAATTGGGAAACGCATTCTCCGGATGGATGCCACCAACGTTGAGGATTTACAGAAATTCTTCACCCAAAACGACGTCACCACAAAACCATTCACCAACAGCAGGGTAATGAATGGTTTATTAATAACGCCGAGGTTCTTAGTGCGCATAATGGCCTGGGCCTGGGTCTGTGGTCCCCCACCCAACACAGCACCAAACCGAACACCGAACTCCAGCTCCAAATGCGACTCCTCGAAGAGAATGAAATGAATTACCAGATTAATGGACAGCATAAATCACATTATCGCTTCTTCTACGAAAAAAAGAGCGTTTTTTGGACCGAATCGGGAGAGGAAATAACCGATTGCTGGCGTCGGCGTCCGTGTAAATCGAATTCATGTTCCGTTCGGTGAATAGGTGCGCGCAGCACCACCACGCTTCTTCCCCGTGCGATCCGCACCATCCAGGCGAAGACAAATCGTACCTTCTGGGATTGTGAACAAAATAAATCTCATAATGAGTTACGATAAGACGATTTCGACAGAAATACAAATCACCTGCAATTGATCTTGAAAAGGCAGTGCAACATGCACGCCGGAGACATACTATCGACATTGCCAACAGCCCGCCGAATGAACGGAGATATTGGTGTTGTGCTTGTGGTTGTAGTCGTCGTCGGTCGTTGGTGTGCACTTGAATCCGATCATCGATCAAGTTTTGCGCCGAGCTCTTTGGCGATGCGATGATCTCGCATCGCGTGGGTCGCACATGAGTAATTTCCTGATCCCATTTGGACACTTAACACAATTTGTCTGCAGGAAAACTGATCAGTTTCCATTAATTAGGAATTATGCGCGGATTAGCGTGATCGGGAGTCGTGCGCATTCGCGTTTGGCTACAAGTGTAGGTTCAAGGTCACCTCCTGCGGGGGTCGTAATTGCGTCGATTTTTCCCAACTGTCAATGGGATGTTGCTTCTGGTCATTTTGCATTGGCGTGGCGGCGGCGGCGGCGGTGGCGCAAATGCCCTGTGCAAGCCTTCTGTCATGATCATTATCGATCTTTTGACTCCGCATCTCACGCTCTCTAGGTCCCTGTTGGGCAGGTTGTAAATAAGGGAATCACTGCGGTTGGTCGTACGCCTGTTCGACGCGACTTTGTCTAAAAGTCTGACTTATTGCACACCTCGACGAGAAATCGCAGCATCCAGCTGAGTTGAGTTGAGCTGATCGCACGCAGCACCATACTCCGATCTCCGGTCTAATTTAGAAGGCTTCTCCAAACCGCTCGTTTACTTCTTTGCGCTTTTTACTCGCGTCGCGTCTCTCGGTCGGTTGTCTCGCTGTCGTGCTGATGGTGGTGTTAGTGTCGGTTGATTGGTAGGAAAGTGCGCGCGGAGTAATTAATTCAGCGCATTCATAATTCATTGATGTTGGTCGCGTATACGCGTGTGTGTATGTTCCTCTGCATGGACGACGCCTTTGATCAATCGGAGGCGATTCTCATGCTCAAGTGTTCATTAAGATGGCCAAAGTGATCAATTAATAATGAATTATTTTCGATCGGGAATTATGATGCTGATGGTAATAAATTGGGATGACAGTGTTGCAGGGGCTTGCTTCCGCGCTTTGCCCCATCGCAGACACTGAACGTTTATAGTGATAAGTGCGCCCCGCACTTTTGGCAGCTCAGCCAACTGGATTAATTGATTACGAGGAGATTATTTATGCCAGCTAAATGATATGGAGTGGTGTTCCATGCTAATTTATTTATGTGTGTGTGTGTGTGTGTTTGACTGACCTCTGGAATACACTTATGGATTCACCATAACGGAGCGGAGCGCATGCGCAAATTGCTACTGTTTGCCGCGCCACCACAACAATGTGATGGTCACTTGAGCGCGGGCCGTATAGGGACATCCTTCTCCGAGGATAAGCAATGATGACGACGCATATAGGAACGTGTCCCAATTACTCGCATGAAACAATTTTGTTCAAAGTTCAGGGAAATTACAAATTCAAGTTGCAATTCCATCGCATCTGCGCAAATGGAAAAATAACTTTACCATCACCACGCCGCCACTACGTCGTTTATCGAGATACTTTTGCGCACACTCCACGGTTGATTGCTTTATCTGAGCTCAGCATTCGGCTCAATAATTTAGCATAATGTAATAGTTCATTTGCCAGCAATAATGAAGATTTGATTAGATTTCTGGCGTCCTCTGATGGCGGCGCTCGGCGGCAGACCGCACGAGATAATCGATCACGTTTCGATATTTTGTGGTTGGCGTTCTGGGTGGCTTAGGGAATTATCGATATTTGATTTGATGCTAATTTTATAAACTTTTTCATTGAGTTACAAGTTGTTGTGTGGCCATCCGTCTTGGAGTTTGGCTGAGACCACCCGAGGAGAGCTGATTTTTTATCGAGATGTAGGGTGACCTGAGTCCATTGCGGGAGTCGATAATTTGAAATATACGGTGTAGAGTAGTCGAAATGTATTCGAATGGTTGTCTGTTTAGTATAGGTAAGTGAAACAATTAAATACTCATACCCCTAGATAATTTGGATATCTAAATACCTTATCAACTTTTCTATTTCTTCAATAGTACAGGGTGAGCCATTTTTTTTTGCGTTGTGCAAATATTGGATAACTTTGGCATTTATCAACCGATTGCCTTCAATATACATGTTTTCGAAACATGATTTCAGTACAATATTTAAAATCAATCGCTTGAAACAAAAGCAACGAGCCGAAATAGTGCCGTTGTATATTGAAACAAATCGTTCGGATGTGTTAATTCAATGTGCATATCATCGAAAATATTACATTGAATGAGAACACTATACTTGGTTTGCATCGAAAGGACAGTAAGAGATCGTCGACATGCCGTTCATCAACGTCCAAGATGTTGCAATTAACTGGTTGAAGTGTCGAATCGTCACTACGCTCAGCTTTTCGGCTACAGTAAGGTATGATTTTCATTTGCTTCCATATAAAGTGCAATCGACTCAAAGGATATTGGCAACCACGTCACTTGTTGCTTGTTGGCATACCCCAATAATTTCATGAAACCCGATGAAATAAGTCTAAAAGACGTTTAATCACACGATTTCGGCGGCCTAACGACGGGTCCGTTTCTCGAGATAACACTTTGAACCAACGGAGGCTTTAATAACTCCCTGTGATGTGTGGTTCGAACAAGAAGATACCACAACCTCTTGTTGGAACCACACATCACTGATGACCAATTCATGTGATTGCTCAAAGAAACCGTAGGGTGACATTCATTTTCATCGACGACGAAACAAAAACGTACCAATGATGCCACCGCCATGAAAACCGCACCAAACAGTTACTTTTTGCGTGTGAAGTGCTGTTTCATGAAGCACATCAGGGTTCTTACCTGTCCTGTATCGCATATTTGGATATTGACGAAGCCAAAACGATTATAAATACAATTTTTTGGCGCAACAGGCTCGTTAGTACCCAGGGTCGAGCTTCCTCACAACCATTCATGTGTGCGTGTGTACTTCTTGCACGATGTCGGGACCTCCTGTTTTATGCCGACTCCAAACGGCGAATTTGAGAAAAGCTATTCTTGACAATTGATACTACTCGGATGATCTGTCAGATCATCACGAGAGGAGGGCAAGTGGAAAATCATTTTAGGTGTTGCTACGGCTGGGAATCGAACTTAGACCTTCCGCGTGGCAGATAATCGCACTAATCATCAAGGCACTGAACCTGTCATTGACGAAGCCGTTTAACTAAAAATGCACTTCATCGCTGAAGATGATTTTGCGATGAAATTCTTAATCTTCTCCATCATGTACAGAGGCCAATTCGAGAACGTACGTCGCTTCATATGATCAAGTGGCTTTAGTTCATGAATCAGATTGATCTTGTAAGGGTGCAGGCCAAGATCCTTACGCAAAATTCGCCATAATGTGATCTGGAAGAGGCCCAGTTATTGAGAACGCAGTGAAATTGTCTGATTTGGCTCGTTTGCGAGGGAAGCCTCTACGGCAGCTATATTCTCCACATTGATATCCTGACTCAATTTTTTTACTAGACAATGAATTTTTACCTGGACTATGTCTTCTGGGACGAGAATTACTGCCGACTTTTTTTTTATTGATTTTCGATCACACACATTTTATAGGGTTTGGTTTGCCGGCAAAGGCTCATCGAAGCGTTTCTTAGCCTCAACTCCAGACATGTTTCCATTGCGTCAGAACTTTTGGTTGGTCAAGAACATCTAATCTATACCCAAGGTCGGATAGATGTTAATCTTTTGATTCTATCACGATGAGCCTTGCGGTTTTGGTTGTGGTTCGTGTGATTCTTGGACTTTTCCATTTTAGCAGTCTATCAAATTGTTTTTGACAGTTAAGCGAAAATAAGGAAAATTTTGATTTTACTGAATATCTAAACATTGACAGTTCGGTAATCGGTTTAAAGGTGCGTTCAAACTAAAAATTTTAAGTTGTCAAGTCGCTAATGAAGGATCCTTAAAAGTATCCAACTTAAGGGGTTTTGCAGTGAAACAAATTAAAAAACCTAACAAACTTATTAAAACAAAATGTTAAGAGCATACGTCAATCCGCGTTGGTACCTGCATAAGACTCAAAGATCCCCGTGAGATCTAAGTATTCCCACGGTTAGAGATGAAAAAAAATAATTTCCGGATAGGACACTTTTACACCACGGTCCTGCAAATACTTTTTGAACTAAACCCTTTGGTAATAGCTAGGTGATAGATAAGTTGCATACTTAGTTGCAATACAATTAATACAAAAATGGTGGTGGTTTTGTATGCTAAAAATCTGACACCACTGTGAACACACGGCAACACACGGCTCCCATGTCTTAATGAAGAATATTGTTCTTCTTCTTCTTAAGTGGCGCTTCAGTCTGGAATGAACCTGGGCCTGAACAAACATGCCTCTCCAATTAGCCCGGTCCTTAGCTAACTGCCGCCAGTTGCGCACTCCAAGTTGGTTGAAGTCGGTTTCTACTTGTGCGCTACTCTGCGTCTGACGTCTAGTTGGGAAACGAAGACTCTGCGAACCGAAGTATTGGTGTCCATTTGTTCGGAAGATTCTTCGAAGAATTTTCCTCTCAAATCGACCAAGGATTTCTTCATCCGCTTTCGAGACGGTCCATGCTTCAACGCCGTAGAGCAGGACTGGGTCGATCAGGGTCTTATATAAGATCTCCAAAAAAGAAGAAGATTACCCGTAAAAAAAAATCAAATCAAAATCGAAACGATCACAACCAACTCAAACCAAAAACATAAACGTCCGTTATTTGTGATTTAATGGTCGCCCTATCCAGCAGCAGCACCATTCAAATTCTCTGGCCCTCTTTCGTTAGGTATCCCAGGTTTGGGAATTCCAGAAGAGTTTGAACCAAATACCCAATCACACAACCAATCAATCTCATTCGAAGAGGAGCCTGGGAACCTCTCCACTCCATCCGTGCGCACTCTTTTCGCGAAGCGATCGAACTTTCGGCACCTCGTGAGATTTCCTTTTTATTGATTTGACCTAAAGCGATGTGAGAAAAATCGTAATTAACTAACGATAAAAAAGTGTGCGTGTGTGTGTTTGTTTTTTATTACCATCTTATTTAGCAAGACAACATCTCTGGTCGTCGTCGCTTTATTGCGCTCCTTTGTTCGGAACTTTGATTGCGCGTTTCGAATGCCATCAGCCCGACAGAACCAAAGTGCCGAAAGATCGCGACTATGCAAATATTTGCCAAGCGAGACGAAACGCTCATTCGTGCAGTCACCTGTATGCATCGCATCGGTACGAGTGAGAGACCCTTGGTCGCCGTTGACGTGGCTATAGGCGAAAAGAATTGATTTGTCACAAAATAATTTGATTCGCAGTTGGTGATTCTTCTTCGGTCCGGTCAACAACAATGCGGCGGCGGTGGTTACAATGACTTGAACCACTCCAACGACGATGCGATACAAGGAGAGATCAATGCGGAATATTATGCGCTGACGATCAGGCGCGCTTCAATTTCGTATCCGCGCCGTCCTCTTTATGGTGTGTTCTTTGATCAGTACGTGATATCCTAATATGTTGTTGGCGGAGGTACTGTCTCTCTGGTGATGTACAGCACTATGCAGGTCATGATACAATTTGAGACGAATTTTCTTTCAATACGGATCGCAAAGGCGGAAAATTCGCTCCGCCGGACCGTCTTCACTGATCTGATCATAGTGATGATCGTTTGTTGATATCTGCAATTTTGGATTGACCGGCTTGCAGCATTTCTTTCTCGGAATGGAATTCGAGCGTCTTCGAGTCGGGGGATCATCATCAGCGTCATCGTCTATGACGGGGACCGCCCGATATATCGAGAGCAAAACGTGACAATATCAAACCACAACGCCTGCCCTGATATTGTCACATTCCTGTGATGTATGTAGTTGTGTGCGATCTTGTGAACTCGTCGCACTGAGACTCGATCTGGCCCATAAAATGACATCAAACCGGTATACAGACTTGAACTTCGAATGACTATACACAATCGCACGAGCGCGCTTTAAGGCAGGGCAATTCAATTTAGAGACATAAAATTCAACCGATTATCCGCAGTGTATGCTTTTATGAGCCTAAGCTTTGGAATGGGCTATCAAATTTTGGCACAGCTAATTTATTGGGCAAAGTAATTCGGAAGCCGAACTTGTGTAATTAAATGCCGAGTTCAAAAGCACTTTTCAATCAATGACGCTTGTCTGGCTGATGCCAAGATAAGGTTAGACCGGTGGCTTTTATTTAAATTTTCGCAATTCACCTTTTTAAACTTTTAAATGAAATAATTACAAAATTTAGTGATATTACAATATAATTAGAGATTAATTGAGTATTAGAGGTCATCGAGTGTGTATACGTTTGGCTAATGTGTGTGGATATAGATACTTTTGGTGACTTGAAGTGTAGGTTAATTGTGCGCATGTTTTTTTTTACAATATGTGGCTTTGTATTTACGCATTTAGAAACTGAAGTTAGAGTTGCAGAGCTTAAGATCTTATAAGGAAAATTTAAAAGTGAGGTTTTTTTTTTATAGAAAATAATAAAACCTTAAGTTTAGCAAAGCTGTCAGGAAGTAAGGCATTTTTTTCCATGAAACCTATTTGGATGGCTTCATAACTCTATGAAAGCGTAAAAAGCATACACCAAGCATAGCTTTTGGAAATTCAGTACAGAATGACAGAAATGCCAATTACTTAACAGACCAGACCTTGTCTATGGTTTGTAATATGTGAGCACCTAAAACAGAAAAAACATTTGTTGGCGCTCGTTGGTACCCTAGGTCCTAGCTTATTCTCACCATTCATGTGGGCGTGTGTACTTCTTGCTAAAACAGTTGACCAAGAATCCGATCGGCCTTTATTATTGCAGGGACGTAGAAATGTTTAACTAGATATCCAATGAATAGGTAAAATCTTCTTTAAATCCGTGTTGGATACAATATTGACATTATCGGTGAAATCTGCAGTAGTACTGATCTGTATACTGGTTCAACATAAATGAAAGTCTACATCCTCGAAAGCCCGTCCTTAGATGGGTTATTAGAAAGTCTAGGTCCTATGGGCATTGCGTGTAAGCATGTACTTCCGTGTTAACACCATTCGAGGGCAAAACCAAGTCAAGCCCATATTCGATAGCTATGATCAAACTTGGAAGCCATTTACGATGGAGCTTGACTAGGAAGAGCGTAAAAATAACGTTTACATGTTCAAAAATAAGTTAACCAATCTAAGTGTTAATAGCTACCGGGGTCAAAAACCACGTAAAACCTTAAGATCGAGTTTCGATACCATTTTACCATGAAGAGCGACTTGATTCAACAACCCATCGAAAGTAGAACAATTTGTTCTTAAAATTCGAGTTCCCTTCGTGGGTCTAATTGCGTCTTCTTGTACTTACTGTTCGGCAAATGTCCACGAAACGAGTAAAAAAAAAGGCATTTTCTGAATGGGAACAGTTTCCAGAGAATATTTAATCGCGGTACGCCTGATTATAATAAAAATTCCCAAAACGTGTATGAATGCGCTAATCTCGAAAACTGTTGAATGGATTTCGATGTGGTTTTCCCTGTTATAAACTGCATTTTCCTGGGAATGTTATAGTGTATTCAGAATTCTATCACTTACCGAAGCTGAGCATTCGAGGTCTCAAATCAAATTTTTCATCATTAAAATTGTGCCCTGGCAAAGTCGGGCCGGGTTGTTTTGTCATATATAAGCCCTGAATAAGCGCTGAATCATGGACGACAACAAAAGTTGATAAGCAAGCCCTGGATTTAAAACCGATCCCAAATAAACAGGAGTGTGAAACTATACGCATGGAATTGATGTGGATAGTGACGGACTCAGTGGGACGATGGTTAGTGCGATTAACTGTCACACAGAAGGTCTGGGTTTGATTCCCAGCCGTAGTACAGCCTTAAATGTTTTCACTGGCCCTCCTCTCGTGATGATCTGATAAATCATTCGAATAGTACCAAGTGTCAAGAATAGCTTATCTCAACTTAGCCGTTCGGGTTCGGTATAACACAGTAGTTTCCGCCATCGCGAAAGAATGGTTGTGAGAAAAAAGCTAGGCCCTGGTTACTAACGAGCCGTTTGCGACCAAAATTTGTTTTATATTTACATTTTTGTTACAATCCGCAAATATTTTTGAAGCTTAACAAATCCAAATAGTCGCTGTTTCTGCTCACTAAGGACCGTAGTATATGTCAATGTTGTTCGTCCCTCTTTTAATCGGCCCATCGAAATGGGTTTCAGGTATATCAGTAGCATCTTTGTAGCAGGATATCCGCTAGTTGTTCCGCTGGCAACTTTCTTTTGAATGTTCCAACATTCTTTTTTTTAACACAATCGGTTAACAGTAAAATCGGTTTTGTTTGTAACAATATGCTTTAAACGTTGAGTATTAGCTTTTAATTTGTAAAATGCCTCCAGCAGGAAATGTTCTCCTAACTACATGCAAAATTTGTATACAGTTCTCATTTTTCTGCTTGCTGCCAAAACTTATCTTCCCGGCAACAACCTTTAACTGTCAATACTTTTGACAACGATTGACACTTTTGACGCGTGAAATCCCACCAGCAGTACTTACACATTGTTGTATAGCTAATGATGTCCTAACAAGGGTCCAAATTGAAACATCCAACACACCACGAATAGAACTTATTTGTAGATAAAACTAATTGAGCATGCTACACGTCAATCCCGTCGAAAATTGAATTTCTTCCCAAACGCGGTGCGTTGGCAGCAGCAAAAATCTCTGCTCCAAACTAATCACATGATTAATGATTCGTCCGTCACCCGAGGCGGCACGGCAGCACCACCAGTAACAGCAACCGCGCCACAGTCCGCACCGCACAGACAACATACTCTCACAAACAGTGGTGTCCCGATAAATCGTATCGTGCGTCAGAGCTCCACGCAATGCAACGTCTTACTCTGGGATACCCTCAATTTGATGTGTGATGTACCGAAATGAATGACAGGTGTCGACAGGTGATGGATTGTTGTGTGAGTATTATGTCGGATAGGTGGTGTGGCAGTGATTTGTCCACTCATTCTTCTCCGTACTTATTTTTTTCTCGTTAAACGATCATTACGACTTTATCTGATTATGTTGCGTTGTCCGTGTTGTGAGCGCTTTTGTTTACAAATCAGCACCGGGATCTTGACAGGCGATGCAAGCAGGATGACGGATTCATTGACAGCCGCTCCGGGTTTTTCCTTGAATTGTGTCACTCGCTGCAGTCGCGCAGGCATTTTTGTGTGTGGGTAGACACTTTGTCTGGATTACCATGAAATTAACTTGCAAATTGGCAATGATTGGGGGGCAAGACCTACCATCACTGGTATTTTGTATTGACTCTGCGGCGTCCCTTACTTGTTCTTAGTTTTAAAAACGAAAAAAAAAAAACTCGTGACAGGAAATTTGTTAACATATGAGATAAAAAAAAATCCAACCACACAGGCATCTACACAAATCTTTGAAAAATCGACACGGCACTCGTTATGCCCTCTTAAATCTTATTAGGAATGACAATCGATTAATTTGGAATTCAATACGGACAACGTTCCTAAATCATCCCGATGAACGAAATCATCGACACGGTTACCTGCGCGCGCATATCGACTTTGGTCATTGACTGACTCAGGCTCAGTTTCAGTCTCAGCCTGAGAGACAGAAAAATGCCGGATTCCGACTCCAAGTCAGCGACAACGACAGCGTCAGAGGATAGACCTCCACTCTCCGACTACTTATTGGAAACACAAGCAAATCGTGTGGTATACGATGTTTTGTTGTGTTTTGTTGTGGTGGTGTTGTTGTTTCTTAACCATGTCCGATGTGACAAATAAGCAGCAATAAGTCAAAATGCAACAGAGGAGATGTCAGGGAACCGTAATTTTACCTGCGGGAACAATTGGAGGCTTATCTTCTCGCACTTTCACTAGGATGCGCACGTCGATCGGGTATGCGTATATGATGCTGGTTGTTAGTCGGAAAAAACGGGATCGCCCTTGCCCTTGCCACCTGTCGGAATGCGGTGTTAAAGGTGGTCGACAATACATCAACATTGATTTATTAATGGGTCATCATCACACTCACCATTACTAGACCTCGTGTGGCGTCTTGAGGGTGAGCAGCGATGCGTCTTGGGACGGTTATTATTTTCCCATTGGAACTAACAATCTTTTTTGTTTTTTTGTTGGATTTGAATGTGAGGTTTCCGATCGCGATGCGATGCGCTTGCTCTCTGCCCACACCTACACATGCAAATTTTACAGAATCTGCACATCGGCTCACGATTAATTCAAGTGTCCATTTCCTGGAGAAACTCAATTAATTGTGCGAGTCCCTTCTGTTTGGACACGCTGCCTTCGTCTAGCTTTTAATTCTCGTTTTTGTTCGCTTTGGACAATTTTATCGCGTTCTAGTCACACCTCTTATCTTGGAAATTTATCAACCCGTTAAGGAACAAATTCGTTAGCATGTAATAACGCATAATGTGCATCCAAGGCATCTATGTATCTATAGGCATCATCTAGGCACCTATCTTATATTTTAGGCTCAAAAGGCTTTGGCATCGAAAGGCGAGACGTCGACCGTCAACATCGCGTCGCTGAGGAATATACAAGCCGTAGGCAGTGTTGAGCCGTCGCGTCTGCTGAAACAACGAAATGCAATAATTGTTTAACGAATGCGCAAGCGCGCACAGACAAGTGCCTTTGGAAGGTACTTTGGATCGTTTTGTGGCTGCTGGTTAAGAAGTAGAGGCATATTGACATGCATCCAGATATAGAGAGCTGATGTGCGCGCTGGGAGAAATCGCGAACAACCGCTGCGTGGGTTTCTTACCGCAGGACGCATGCGTATTGGAAAAAAGTACATAAATCCAACTTGAGAGACAAATCAAGTAGTGATGATGATCAAACAGTATTTGAAGGGGGTCTGTTGAAGTGTGTCTGGAAAGATGGATTTCGCAGTTTCCCTTTCGTGTAGGCATTTGAGAAGTTGCAACTTGTCGGGTTATGCTAAATATTGTGTGTGACGAGGAGATGGCTGACATGTTCAACCAAGCGGATAACTGACGTTACCTATAATCTTCAGATGTCCGCTATATTTGATTAAAACTCAATTTGGCATTGTGTTGTCGATGAAAATAAGGTTTCTATAGCCGTATTGTTGACAGGGGCTTAAAATTTCCGGCGTGTGTAGGTGTAAGTTGGCTTTTAGTATGGGCCACTCAATCTTAAATATTGAAACTGATGAAAATAAGAAACTTAATATTCACAAAGTTCATGATCAAACAATCAAGCAATTTGATTTTTTTTAATGAAGCTTTACAGGACAGCTCTACACCTGAAATACCTCCAAATTTTTATAGCCGTATTGTTGACAAGGGCTTAAAATTTCCGGCGTGTGTACCTAGGTGTAAGTTGGCTTTTAGTATGGGCCACTCAATCTTAAATATTGAAACTAATGAACATAAGAAACATAACATTCACAAAGGTCATGATCAAACAATCAAGCAATTCTATTTTTTTTAATGAAGCTTTACAGGACAGGTCTACACCTAAAATACCTCCAAACCTGACATACAAATTCGGTAAAACAACATTATTATTCGTAGACTTTTGAGGATGGGAAATTGGGGGAAATATAGCGTGACAAATATTTTTGTTACCCAAGGATGATGCCATCTCATGCGGATCACATTGGCAAACGGTGGCTAGATTTGTAGCCGCACTGAATAAGATTTAAACTTGATATTGACACCGAATTGATGTTCGTCGATCTGCAGTTATCAAATATCAGATTATCCTTCTTAAAATGTCTTCGTCACCGTAGGGTATACACGTTTTCTAACCCCTGACACACGACATACAATCCCATGAAAGAGATAAAAACCCTTTAATCTCGTCATCGATTAACAAGAATCAATAGGATCTTTACGGAAGCCCGAGAATTTGCCATTTAGTGTAGTTAGTATCCGCAAGTGTGTACTTCTATTTTTAACATTCCAATGTGTACTCTAACTAAATCTACAACATATCACCACAGCTGCAGAACAACGCCTTACTAGGTTCGCAGTTTCAATTTTGAACGTTATAGCAAAACAGTCGCTTTGAATGGTAGTCAGATACGATCGGAACCAATAAATCAAATTTACATCTATACGGATGGGTCTAAAACGGAATCTGAAGTGATTGGATATGTTTTCTCGGAGATGCTTAACCGAAGCATGTTCTTTCGAAAATTAAAGCAATTAAATAAGCCTTGTCACGGCTGAAAAGGAACGTAATATCCACGATGTATATTAACATCTTCAATGACAGTCAAGCGGCAATATAATCCCTGTAATCCAAATCGTTCAAATCGAAATAAGACCACGAATGCTGACTATCTCTATATGAAATGGAAGAGCATTACACCATTCACCTCTTTTGGGTGCCGGGACACATGGACATAATAGGGAACTTTAAGACAGGGCACTTGATGTTCTATCCATAATAGATCCACAAAAAAGTAGACTCTCTGAACTGCACCAACTACAGAGACATAAGTCTGCTTAACATCGCCTACAAGATCCTACATGATCGGCTCTTATCAGTGTGGTTTTAGGCCAGGAAAGTTCACAACTGACCAAATCTTCATACTTCAGCAGATCTGGGAAAAAAAACCCATAAAGTCCAAATCGATATCCACCACCTATTCATCGATTTCAAAGCCGCATACGACAGCATTTATAGAGACGAACTATACAGAGACATATCTAGTTTTGGTATCCCAATGACGGAGAATGACGATGGAGAATTCTCATTGCTCCATATGGGTCGGAAACGACTCACCGACACATTCAATACCAAAAGAGGACTTAGGCACGGTCATTTGACTACTGGTTCTTGTGCAAAACTCCCAGACCAACACCAGAGCCACAATCTTCCAAAAATTGGTGCAACTAATAGCATACGCCATCTTACAGACACTCCAACCTTACCTAACCTAGAGAAAACAAAGTCCTAACATTAACTCTTAACAAAAGGTTCACCAAGTCCTACCTCATTGTTGTTATCTGAGAGATGGCAAACACACTTTTCGGTGGAATGTCCTTCTACCAGATCTACGCTTTAAGGCAGGAAGCTAGATAAGCTTTCTAGACTAGATGCGAATTAGAGTATCCATTATACTAAATCTAAAGAAGGGATAGAATAAAACGTTAACCCAGATCTTGGAGCAACTTTCGTGAGAATATCGTATAACTTGAGCTTGGTAAACTGTTTAAAGTTCTCACCGTTTCGGTGAATAACGCTACTACACGATATACGCTGTAAGGGTTAGAAGCTAGCTAAGCTCATTAGATAAGATACGAACTGCCGTATCCATAAACTATAATCTTAAGGATTTATGTACGAAAAGTTAATCGAAGACCTTGGTGCAACTTCTGTGAGAACGTCGAATTAAGTCGATCTATTAAGTTCTCATTAAATCACTTAATACCTAATCTAATTACACAACCAAATGATACTTGGGCCCTAAAATGGAATCTCTGGATCTGGATATGTATCATGCAACACCAAGACCTTTCAGTATCTTATCTTTAAAGCTTCAAAAGGTTTTCCGATATGTTAAACACATTTTTCGCTGCAGAAAAAGTCTATCTTTGGCACAAACAGCTCATCGCAAAGTCTGAAAAGTTTTTAAGTGTATCCCAAAATCTCAGGCCGAAATCTCGACCCAGACGTGAAGATTGAAATCATATTTCGAAATCACGTACACGTATCGAAAAGGTAACAACCAAACTATTAGAATAAGATGATGGCGTACCTTTAACTCGGGGGAGACTTTAACAAACATACAATCTTCAAGATCAACTCAGCTATCACCACCATTTTCGGTAGCGTCTAAGCAAAGCCCTGAAGCTGAGAGATGCAGTGGTATTTACGGCCCATACCCGGCTTGAAACCTAGCTTCCCGATTAATTTGTGTGTGCTAAATTATATTTTTGGCACGAATAATGGGACCTCCTGTTTAACGCCGATTTAGAACGTCAAATTCGAGAAGTTTCTCATCACTGTGATATTCTTGGATGTTTTTTAGACTTTCACGAGATGTGGAGCAGTGATAAAACTTATGAATTGTCACTTTCGGTATTTGAACCAGGGATCCCATGCTTAGTGGTTCAAAACACTGAACCTTGAAAGATGGCTCTAAAGGAGACGAAGATGTTGGCAATATAATCGGTTATTATCCATAACCGTGTAGCTGATCCATTAATCTGTATAGTGACCAACTGCCATTCATTTTTAAATCGAGATTTCCAAGAAGCACAGTGTCACCCTATGTTCTGTGCGGACCTGACGAATCGGACAAGTTTCATGAACTTTTTTACGAAACTAAGTACTTGGGACAAGGCATTTCCTTCTTTTATGGTTGAGTGGGTGTGTGTGATAAACCCCCATGTAACTCATAGCACCAACTATGTCATATAATACTACATATTTCCATTTTTTTATAAAAAGCTTGCTTAAGTGGTTACGAAGATTTTTATTTGAGCCTATCGCTAATAAATTTTCCCGGGAAACTGTTCCCATTCAGCAATCTGATTTACATTGCTGGCAGGAGAAAAATCCCCTGGAAAAATTAATACGCAATAGGCCTGGTTGTGCTTGGACATAACGCGAGCATTTAATTATTTTCAAAGATTAAAGGACTAGTAAGATTTTAGAGTGTATTCCTCTTTCAGGCTTAAAAATTAACCAAACCCAAACCAACCTTTCAAAAAATAGCCTGGCCCAAGTTTTTTCTCCCAACGATCCAAGTGTGAATTTGTACTTCTTGCACAATGGTGGGAATTCGTCTTTAAAGCCAATTCCGGACGGCTGATAATCTCTTCTTGGCAATTGATACTACTCGCATGATTTGTCAGATCATCGCGAGAATAGGAAAAATGAAAAACATTTAGGTGTTGCTACTCTGGGAATCGAGCCCAGACCTTCTGTGCGGCAGTTTACCTTTTCATCGCAACCAATTAACTTTTACAATGCAAAGCGGAAAAATCGATCACTGACGTCAATCTCAAATTCGTATAATAGACTCAAAAAGGAGATCAACTCACAATGACGATCCTTTGCGAAAGAGAAAGTTGTGAGACGAAACCTACACCTTTAAATAGCAGGTACAAGATCTTGATAATCGTGGTCATTTATCAGTAGAGGTAAAGTTGGTACTTATTGACATTGATATACAGCATCTAGGCTAATTGGAGTACAAGAATGCCGCCGATTTTGCACAAGTGTATTTTAGATCTGCTATTTTAGACAAGGGTAGATTTGTGCACTTGGAATAACTTGTTTTAAATAAAGTTATTGGAACATTTTAGGTATACAAAATTTAAATTATATTTTACAGCTTTTGAAAACTGGAAAACTAAAAGGGCAACTTCCAACGCACATTCACACTGAAGCGGTGCCCTTCGGATACCTTAAGTACCATTGTACCATTCAAATTAGTAAAAGAACTTGTTTGTCTCAGTGTTGGTTGACATTGTAGAATCATAAACAATCATAAACAATGAAAGTATCGTTAGGGTGTTTGATAATGTTGTTGGTTGTGTGTGAATTATTGGAGGGGAAAATATAGTAAATACATTGAAAGGAGGGCATTATAAGAAGAGCACCATATTGCGATTGATGGTAGAATAATTTAAAGGCACGATCAATTCGGTTTATCGAACATGGAAAGCAAAACTGATGTCAGAAAGAGTTTTTTTTTTAGTTAAACGTACCTCCTTCTGCCTTTTGTGCAAGGGACTATTTTTTTTTTGTGCAGGGGAAGAATTACAACTCGGGAAGAAAAATTAGAACTTTCCTACATATGGATTCAAAATTTTATATCATCCTAAGAAGACACCTGCGATCTGCAGTCCTATCACTCATTTGCATGTTCACTTTTAGCAAAGTTTAAAACGTGAATGGTAAATATGTCGATCCAATGGATACTAACATCGCCAAGATCAGAAAAAAGCCTTAATTCATCTGTTACGGCAAGCGATAATTTTCAAAAGGAAACGCTTTGATCTTATAAGCCCATCCCAGGACAGGATTAGTTTATGAGAAGGTATTCAAAATAAATTATAAAAGAATCGAAAGCTCTGGACAAATGATTTAAAATTTGTTACAACAGAACATCAACCATAAATTATAAAAACGTAAATACTATTGAAATTCTATTATTTTTTTCATAAGAATAAGAATAGTTTTTACCTTGTTTCTGACTGATGGATAAATAGATGCTTTGTGGAGTCCGAAATCGATATCTGAAAAAAAGTAAAAAGATGCGTTTTTAAGAAAATGCACGACACAAGAGAAGTGTGTAAAAAAATGTAGCTATCTATTTATTATATTTCTTTAATCGGTGTCTCGGGGGTTGCATAGTTAGGTATGCCAAAGTATCTAAGTTGTCTCTAGGTAACGTTGCCTAAATTCTTATCTGTAATCGATTTTCTATTGCTGCCTTACTAGGCGAAGGTTATATCAAGAGACGTAGTAGAATTTACAAACCTAGTATAAAAAATGAGATTATTGCACTTTGCTTACATCAGTTTTTTTTTTTTGACAGCATGTTATTTGGATACAAACATTGAAAAGGAAGAACATGGAGCTCTTGAATAAAATATATATATCACTTGGAGATCAGCATATATGTGACCACCTCTATTTGATCCTTCAAGATCAGATCGCACAAGAATCATTAACTTTACCATATTGGGTTTAGAAAATCTATACTTTTGCCTTAAATATTTATCTTGAAGATCCATGGGATTAAACCTTATATTGTACCCTTTTGGTCTCCTTATTGTTGGCATGTATAAATTTATAATATTCCCTTCATTTCACCTAAAGTTAGGCAACCTCTAATAATTTTTTATAAATACGGCTGTAGGTGTTTTACATATCACTGGAATACGCCTGTTTTTCCGACACTTCTTTAAGCGCGAAAAAGCTGTCATTATGAGAATAAAACATAATTTGGAATTGAACCAGAAAATGGCTCTCACACAAGAATTCTTATGATTTGAAGACATTACAATCCGCATCAAGGCCAAATACGCTAACATGAGTCATAAATGCGCTCACGTTTTACGGAGAAAAAAAAAAGATGTTGCGAAGGCATGCTTCTACGAGCTCCTTGGCATAATTGACAAAGTATGATGTTTAAATTGTGCTGGGGGATTTTTAGTTAAATGTAAGAAATGAGGACACCATCTTCCCGAACGTAAGACATGCTTCTGATAACGTATGGCACAAAGGATCAATTCTCAAGCTGCCAATATATCTGCCCAAACAATATTCATTTATTTTACAGTCTTATATAACGAATCGATCATTGAGAATAAAACAAGAAGATGAGTACTGCATTTTTAAACATATAAAGACGTACGTGAGGGAAGCGTATTAGTACCCGTTCTATTTCTTTTATACACCAACGACCTACAACAAAAATTAAGGAAACTACTGATACCATATTTGCAGATGATACTGCTTTTCTTGCTGTTGATAAAACCTTGAAGCTGAAGTCAGTTGATGTAGCCTTAATAAATAAAATGGAACAAAGCATACCTAAACGTTTTTTTTTTTGCGTTAGAGGGCTAAAATTCTTTATGCATAGTCTATGACCTTTGCCATGCCAGATTCCTTACAACATACATTAGTGGATAAAACAACCTCTCTTATTCTATCTTGTAAATCACTACGATACCGCCAGTCAAGGCATTTCTTGTTAGTGCTGGTTTTGACATCATGTCTCGTCCTCTTATGGTCCTGGGTTTTCGCTCTCTTGTGATCCCACTTAGTTTTCCCGCCGCAGATCTTCCATTATATCTGCAATGATGCTGTTGGCGGTCTCCCATGTTTCATTTCATCTATCGATAGTATATACGATATAAGACTATGTGGGATTACTGCCCTGCCTATTTCGCTTTCCAGTGCGTTTCCTGCAGCTTCATAATTTCGGCAATCCAAGAGCATGTGATCGTCATTTTTGACTTTACCATCACAATGAGAACAGATGGATCATTAGCAAGCCTAAAACTGTGTAGATATTCCTGTTGGGAAATGCGATAGTTAGAAATGTTTCTTCGCCGTGCTTCCTCTTTTTCCACTCTTAGAAGATTGGCAGTAGTTTGAGAGTCCATCTTCCATTTGGTGTTGTGTTCCATTGTGTTTGCGATTCCATTTTAGCGCGCTACTCTAAAGGGAATTCTATCTGTGTTTTCGTTATTGTATGTTGACGCTGAGATTTTTACCTCCAGCCCGATATGCATTACCCCGCTATCAAACAGTTCTGTATGGACAACGTACTCCTTTTCATGTATGACTCAGTACAAGTAGCCGAGGCTCATATGGGATCTGTGTACTTGAGGAGCTACATCACACAATACTTTTAAGACATTTGTGGTGCTTCGTTTCTTCCTAAAGCACATAACAAGAAAAATACCCGACGAAATAAATATCTATATACCATAAAAACTTATGATTTTTCACTGATCCTCCTCTCGTTATAGTCTGACAAATCATCCGAGTAGTATCAACTGTCAAGAATAGCTTATCTCAACTTCGCAGCTTGGAGTCGAAATAAAACCATCACATGCATGGTTGTGATAATGGTAGGCCCTAGGTACTAACGAGCCTGTTGCGCCAAATTTGTGTTCTTGTTGTAAGCTAGATAATAATAACAATTTAGTAAAAAGACTGACGGGCTCAGTGAAGCGATGGTTAGTGCGATGGTTAGTGCGATGAACTGCCGCGCAGAAGGTCTGGGTTTGATTCCCAGCCGTTGCAACACCTAAATGATTTTTCACTGGCCCTCCTCTCGTGATGATCTGACAAATCATCCGAGTAGTATCAATTGTCAAGAAAAGCTTATCTCAAATTCGCCGTTTAGAGTCGGCATAAAACAGGAGGTCCCACCATCGTGCAAGAAGTACACACGCACACATGATTATTTGTGAGGAAGCTCGGCCCTGGGTACTAACGAGCCTGTTGCGCCAAAAATTTGTATTTTTATTTTAGTAAAAAGACTGAGAATGATAAAACCCTTTCGAAAACGAAATAAGACTAACACCTAGTTAGGTACTCTCAAACAAAAAGTAACTGGTAAACGGATGTCTCCCAATGGAGTTTGATGACAATAGTGACGTCAAGGTGCGAAGATTGGAAGGATGACATACATATTAACTTCTCCGTGTGTTGCTTATGGATTTAAGTCCACCCCTATTCCAAAGCTTGCAAGCTATGTAATTTTTCACACATTTTTAATTTTTTTTTAATGTTTCTTTATTTACTTCAAGCTAAAACTATCTATATTGTCACCCATCAACATGCAAAAAAAACAGCAAAATACTTTGCCAAACATTTCAGCGTTTTGATTTTAAAAATGAAATTCTGAAAGCTTTTACCTTATTGGACCAACAAAAACGCAAACCAACAAATAAATTAACTAGTGATCACCTTAACATATTTCTTAACAAAACACAAAATGTTTGCAGGGCCGATGATCTGGCAAATCACCAAAAGTGAATCCCGACTCGGACGTATGGATTCGGGATCTCCATGTGAACCGCAAATATCTAAGAAACACGCACATTCTTAAATGGTTTCGATTTTGTAAATTTGTTTGATTTATTTTAGCATACCCTGTGTAGTAGATACAAGTTGCGTTGTATTCTTTGGTAAACTAAACCCCAAAAGGTAAATTTAAAAAATATCCTTTCAATCGATCATTTCCTTAATATAATATTCACCACTTTACTGACACCTTTGAAAGTAAATTCGATTTCCCCATTTTGTTTGTGAAATTTGAAAATTAATTCCAACAAAAGCCTAATCACATCCTTTGCCTAATTGGAACAGAATCTCCGCAATTACTCATAAAACCCCATTCACTCATAGAACCGCCGGCGTCCTTGTCCATGATATGCAGCCCTTTCGTACGACCATACAATCTTTGCAGCCCATCCACCCATATATGACTGCCATTACAAGTGAGGTATACAATTACATGCGCTTGCGCATGCGAAACACGCATCACTGATTGTCACTTGATGATATGACGTGATATGACGACAATACGACTACGGATTGTACCATCTGACAGGGCCAATAAACGGTCGTTACGTCGGCAATACCCGACTCGCTGTGTGTGCTGTCGCCCGTCCCCGTGCGTAGTCCACCGTCCGGGCCCGTCATGAAGCAAATAAAGAAAATTACCGTCAACCAACTAACCAACTATCATCTGCCAGCCAAAAGATTGTTCCAAGATTGAATCAGAGCCGCCAACAGTACCACTTTGCGGAGCCACATCTGGGGTACATCTCTCCGGCGCGCAGCGCGACTGTCATCGCCGTCAAAATTATTATCTGGTCGCGAATAGCTACAGTACGGCACCGGGCACAGTCGGCTTTCGCTATGACAGACAACAGAGTCATAGAGTCGTCGCTGTGGTTGTGCCTGTCGTCGTAAGTCGGTTGGGGCTTGCGGCACGCATTTCCATAACAATATTGTTAAATATTATTAACAACTTCATCGGATCAAAAAGAGATTATCGGTGGTAGGGGGGGGCGCGAGGACCGGCACGGGAATGGCAGAGCTTCTCGCTTGGTAGGCAAACCCCCTTTCGAGAGCGTTTATTGGCTCTTTGACCTGTGTACCTATGATCACGATTCCATCGAGATTAACACACGCAGATAGCGCGCATTATTACTGAATGCGGACGCGGCTAAATCGAGCATGACATATGTAGAGGATTGGCTGATTGGTCACATTTTAGCCCCGCAAATGTGACTCACGGATAGGTATGTACGTATGTATGTTTTAGTCGGCGTGTTATTCTATCGAAATTCCCGGGAACGTATAAAGAAGCTATTAAGATCGAGAGTGAGAGGCGCGCACGATCAAAGCGTACCGCCAATACGCCGAAACGCAAATCAAATGGCGCGCAATCAACACAAAATCACCGAAAAGCCATCAATATGAGTTGCTAATAAATTTTCGCATCAGATAAGCCGATGGACGATGGCGGGGTATATAGGGTCGTCGTCACTAAATCAACAATGAAATTAGTTGTTGATGCTCTTACCTGACATTGCGCAGCTTGTTAATTTATATCGTTTGGACGATGTTTTATTGTCATGTTGATGTCGATGTCGTTCGTTGGCGGCAATGGTGGTACTGACATGACAGCGGCTGAGGGGTATATAGATCTGGAGATGATGGCACATTGTTGACGGTTTGACGGATGTACAGATCTGATGGTTCTATAGATCGCTTATAGGGTATTATCGATGGTAGTGTTTGCTGTGTCGCATATTTAAACGTTTCAAAGTTCAAGACTTGATATATTTGCCTTTCAACTTAACTATCCAAAATGAATGCTAGGTATTTTGGTTTATTAGAGAAAGCTGGGCTTGCGACAGGAAATGCAAGATCCTAGTGAAGAGACTTAGCTCAGTTTTTAGCTTGACTCGCAGAGACAACTCTATGACTCATGGGAACGCTTTTTTAGTGCGAGTTAGATAAGTTTGCTTATAAGTAGTTATGTTATGTTAGTGTCACAGCAATGTTACCTCTTAGAGAATCAAGTGGAATTTATCTACTGGCAGTATGCTTATGGGCTCGATTACTACCGACAGACCTTCCACGTCGTTTAGAATACGGCCAAACAATCGACCAAATGGTTGACACTGAAGCTGATTTAAAATTTCTGGTGGTATACACCTTCAACGACATTACCAACCACATTTTTCGTCTTTATTTAATATTCAAATACCGATATAGAAAATGGCGCACCCTTTATATCGACTATTTTTTAACGCTTTTAAATGATTTGATGATAAACTGACTGGTTTTAGGACTTTCGGAATATGGAAAACTTTTAAAAGATATCGTATGAATACTTCCGTTTTCCTCCAAGCCATAAAGACGTACACAATTTTTTAGGATAGTCTGCGTTCAAGAGAGAATGAGATGCAATATGTGCTGTAACTTGTCAAATGGAAGGCAAAGCGATTAGATAAAATTACGCAAGCTTTTTTAACTTGATACTAGATATGCCTCGTGCGACTTCAGTTGATGACCACGGGGTTCCTATAGTCCCACGACAGGATCTGTGAAACATCCTTAATATATCTTTTATGCATTCAATTGGACGCATCTTTAATTTTCGAAAAGATAGCTCTGCTCACAGCAATGCTGCTGCCAAAAAACAACCGATATGGCCGCCGGTTCTGATGGATTACCAGTGGAAGTTTTCAAGTTCAAAGGAAATGAAAATTCCTTGAAAGTGTGCATTCACCAAACCATCAACCAAGTCTCAATGGACGAAAGCGTGTCTGAAGTCTGGATTATAAGCTCGTCTGCAGTTGAAGTTTTCAATTTCGAAGAAAATGCCTTTGAAATGTGCATCCACCAAACCATCAACCAAGTCTCAATGGACGAAAGCGTGTCTGAAGTCTGGATTATAAGCTCGTCTCCAGTTGAAGTTTTCAATTTCGAAGGAAATGCCTTGGAAATGTGCATCTACCAAACCATCAAACAAGTCTCAATGGACGAAAGCGTGCCAATGATTCCTATAAGCAGCTATGGAGGTAAAATTTGAATTCCATCATGTGTTGTGTTCCAATGAAGTTGTTCAATGAAAGCTTCAACTGCACCCTAAACATTATCGTCGTTTGTTTTTTGAGATACCTCAGTGCAGTTGGACCAGTGAACAGGATATTTTCCAGTAGCGCAGAGGTCTTTTCTAGTTTACCAGATAATATCCTCAAAGATTTGCGTTCCTTTTAGTATTTCTTTGTGTTTTCTGTTGTGAAAATATTTTATAATATGTTGATGTTTTCATTTAATTCCCGTTTACCGACGGTCACATTTTGTCTCTGAATCAGGGACTCAGTAGGGCGTAAGTTATTTCAATGACCCGCTGCGCATTAAGCCTGAGTTCGAAATTTCAGCCGTAAAACTCAAATATTTCAGTCATTCAAATAGCACAAGTGTATCCCAATTCACTTCACACAAGTCATAAAATTGTAGGTCCCGCCATTGAGCAATAACTATACACACGCATTCATACATTGTTGTGAGAAAAATCTCTTTCCTCTAAATACCTTCACACCAATTCCAAATTTATCCCATTTTCTCAGTGTGAACACCTCATTAACCTGACGCAAGACATGATAAACCCTTTGACGATTGCCAAAATCACTTTACGTCGCTACGCTCTACTTAAAGAACAAATCCGACAGATTCATTTCTCGATAGAAAACACCTTATCTGCGATGACTTCCACTTATTGCCTTTGCGGAACGAATTATCTCGGAACTATTTAACCTGTCTTTATGGATGTACAGGGCTGAGGTACACGGCTACTGCACTGCATATGTGCTGCACGTACTTGTTATTTCGGGAAACAACAAACTCTCGTTAAACCACTGTGCGTCTACTGAACGCAATAAAATTTCGCCGCTTTCAATGATCTAGCCTCCGGGACACACGCATCGAATTTATAGATCGAGATTAGGTGATGCGCGTAAGGACACTAGGGTGGTCCCCTCCGAGTGCAAAGGGCTGGCTGGCTGGCGCTGCGCACTTTTAGCCTTTTCGGTATTTTCTTTGGATTTTCTCAACCCATTAAACATTTAATAAGCAAAACACTTTCGCTGTGCGTTTAAATTTAGTTTAATGACATCGTAAAGCGCTGAGCGACCTGCACACCAGTCCTTTCATCTTTAGGTTTTTTTTTTATTATTTTTCTTTCAATTTCGGTATCCGAAGATAAGGCGCATCGGCAAAGCTACAAAGGTTGCGCACATGTAGATCTTGTTTGTTTGGAGGATTGATTTACCAAATAAATGATTACTTCCATACCGCGTAGATATGGTGTATGCTGGTGAATCTTTTCATACGCGCACACGTCCCTGGGTTTCTTTGGGTTTGTGCTCGCACATATCGTTATTATAATGGAGCTTCTCGCACCTTGTGGCGTCGTTATCTGTTAAACACGACCACAAATTACATGATCGCTGCATGCAGTCTCTGCAGTCCCGAGTTACATGATGCAACGGCGTTTGCAAAAAAAAACACACACACACAAAAATTAAGGACAATTCTGTACATGCGAGCGAAATTATATTTCCATGCAGAAAGAGGTGCACCATGTTCCCCCAACCACCCCCCTGTTGCTAAAGGAATGTCAAAGGAAAATTTGTTTCCGATGTCAACCAAACATCGGATGACAAACGAACCTCGAAAGCACCTAAATCTCGAACAGAACTCTCTCAACTGTTACTCCCCCAGGGATCCCTTGCCGTAGACGGGGAACCGGGACACACCATCACCGCATACTGACACCACACAGCTGGCAAGTGGGCAAGTGCGCAAGAACATCGATACAATGAAGGAATGTCGCGGACAAAAACATCCACGGTGGTGACTACACATCGACTCCTGGCTATTGGATGAAGGCGCGATCCCCCCGCTTCTCCCTGATGTTTGCGAATGATATGCAAATTTTTGTTCGCTGTTTCGTTTTGTTTTGGCTTTTTTTGGGTTTAGGTTGTCTTTCTTTGTCTACCGAGTAGAGTCACATCACACAACGTTGTTGTGAGAAATAGATTCGAAATCTATATGACACCGACAGAGAGATATCCTTTTGTGCATTTACCCGAGCATACCTTCCTGATGAACCCCATCGAGAAGTTGTAACGCTCGTTGGATTCATATTTGGATTCGACTTTGGATTCATTTGCTTGATTGAGAGATTATTTATTACCGTCTAAAATTAAATATGCGTTCGTCTCTTGTATGGGCAAAGCCAGTATCTTAGCATACCACACCACACCACCACATGTGTTTAATGACAAAATTTCATTAGTTCCGCATCAGTAATGCGCGCCACAACGTCAATGATCTGGTGCTGCTGCTGCTGTTGCTGATGTCTGTGATGATGCTACTGTTACTACTGCGACCACCATATAAGCCCCGAATGATGTGCCCATTAAAACCCCTCGGCAATCGCTTGTAATTATGGAAAATTATCGTATCGGAACATTGATGATGACGACCGAGGAGCGAGGATGAGGTTGAGGATGACACTAGGATGAGACAGTGGTGTGTTGACGAGGGAGGAAGAGAGTCGGCGCGCACATGAGGATGCGGCGACAGATTATTATTGAAGAATCCGATGCAAATAAAATTGCAAACATGCTTACTGTCCGAAAACACAACGAGAGTCATTATCGTCACTTCTGTTTATCACTCCGCATCTTGTGTGCATATGCTGTGTCAATTCGAGAGTCCTTCAGATTCATTTCAAGTCTCGGATTTGTGCAGACCGCAATAAAACCAGAAAATCGCTACTCGTTGAAATGCCATATATGTCGATGGAAAAGAGCGTCGCCGGAATGTTTTTAGCTTTTTTTTTGTCAACTTGTAGTTCATCAATAAAAAAATGGTATGTTTCGTCCCGAACAAAATCTTCAGATAATCAGAAGAATATTGTGTTTGATTATACAATTCGCAAAAAAATCTTTTTTTTTCCAAATTTGAGAAGAAACGACCGTTTTGTTACGAGGATATAAGAATTTTAAAATAAAATTTTATAAAACTCGTAAGCGCAAGTGTTGAAACATGTTTATCTTTCTGAAAGACCATGAAACCATTTTAAGTAAAAAAACCTTTTTTTGAATTAAGCGATTATGTAAAATTATTATGCTCGCATTTTCATTTATTTCATGAGTTTACGGAACCTTTTTTTTGGATTCGTGCTTTAGCTATTAGGAAAACTGAAAGCTTTAATGGTATGCAATGCGATTATATGAAATTTTTAGTTTTCACCTAGCTGATGCCTACCAACTACGACTCTCGGCCTTCACGTGGCGACCGCTGAGTGTCGATCAGCTTGAACGTAAATATTGTCTCAAGCCATAAATAAAGTTTGGTATCAGCAGATGAGAGCTGAAGAAGACTTGTATTCACACTACTGCTCATCTACTATTTCCAGGCGGCAGCGAAAAAACCAAGATGGAGTTAAAGCAACAGTGGAGTCTACAGTCCCAGTCAGGATGGACAAAGTGAATAAACTAGATGAGCTGCTTCGACATATTCAGACAACAGGTCATTTAGGAATCTCCAGAGTAAGTCAGAACAGAGATGGTGGCGGATCAGATATAAAGCCAACGGCAGCGCTCACTCTTGTAGTGGATACTGATGGCCCTGTTGGTTGTGCATTCGGTGAGTAGTTAACTCACGGAAAAAAACTATTGTTACGAAGCAATCAAAAGCCTCGGAAAGGACCAGTCTCATTGTTGATCACCCTGCTAAACGAAAAAAGGACAACGACGTTGATATCTGCATCTGGAATGTGAGAACATTAAACAGATGAGGTACAATTGAACAACTAGCGGAAGCCCTAAGATGCTACAAAGCAAATAATACTGCCATCCAAGACATACGATGGGATGGGCCTGGCAAAAAGAGGATGAAAAACGGTGAAATCTACTACGGACCAACGTTAGCCTTATAGGCACAAGCTCCTTGAACTGCATACCTATTATTTGTTTATTCGGTAGATTAAAAGTACCATCAATAAAAATATAAAATAAAATGTATAAATCGCCCTTTTCTACCCCACCCCTACTATTAATACAAACAGTTGCATGTTTTTAGTAAAACACAACTTCTTATCCAGCCGAGTTCCAAATTTCATCAAAAATTATTATCATTATCATTAAAAATATAAAAACAAATGGTTGACTTTGCCTGCTAGATTTCATGAGCTACTGGTGTTTCTCCAAGTTTTTGGTGACAACATTTTCCGTACAAAAATGTTAACATTTCAGTAAAGTCCTTATAACTCGAGAACCGCTTTAGGGAATTCAAAGAAATTTCACACAATAATGCATTAGGTGTTGCCCTATTTGACTGTGATATTTCTACGCAAATGTAGGAAGAGAAAAAATCTTAAGCAGATGTGACAGCTCTTCTGGCAACGGATTTAGCCTAATTGACTTCGCTACGGATCGAAATGCCACTATAGCCAGTACATGGTTTCCTCACCTCGATATCCATAAGGTGACATGACGATCTCCAATTCAACGAAAGGTCAATCAATTTAATCACAATGCCTTATACAAGAGGTACGCATTCAGTATTTTGGATGTCCGAACATTCCGATGTGCTAACATCGACTCGGATCACTACCATGTTGCAGCAAAGGCAAGAATGCTGATATCCACCAGCCCACAACGATCCAGAAATACTGTGAAAAAATTTAATAAAGACTGCAATCACAAGAGACCGCCAAGAACATCGCGAAAAGTGTATCCCTTAACCTCTCGATTAACACCATACCACCAGCATCGAATGCCAAAGAACAATGGCAAGGATGCCAAAAAGCCGGTAGATCAACCGCAACTGATATGCTAAGTTTCTCGATCCCACCAGAAACAAAACCATGGTTTGACGAGGAATGCCGACAGATGCTCGTAGACGAGAACGAAACCTACAAAGCTATGGTGCAGGTGAAGACGAGAGCTGCATTAAGCTCTACAGGCAAAGAAGAAGGGAATAACATCGGCTTTTCATAAAAAAGAAAAAAAAAGAGCAGGATAAGGGCTCGGTCAGGGATATAGAGAGGTGCCACTTCAGGAATGATGTTCGCAAGTTTTACCAAAATGTAAAACTTCAAAGCAAAGGGTACAAGGTTCAAACAGAATCCTGTCGCGAACAAGGAAATATCGTAGTAGAGACACAGTCGATGCTGGCGACACTTCTGCAGACTGTCAAACCGCGATGACGAACAACATTCCGCTGCAAGGCATTAGGAACCATTCAATATTGGCGACGACAAAAAGTGATGATAAGTGATGACAACAACATCTAAACACTGAGCTTTATAAAGCCGGCGGAGATGATTTGGTAAGTAAAATTCACCAACTCATAAGCCGAATCTGGTCAGATGAAAGTATGCCTGAAAAAGGGAACCTTAGCATCGTTTTTCCGATCCACAAAGGAGACCCTCTGAACTGCGACAACTACAGAAGTCTCCTCAAAATCGCCTACAAGATCCACAAGATGTGTATGACCAAACTCGTTTATCAAAATCCTGATCGGCCTGTATCATGGTTTTAGGCCAGTAAAGTCCACAGCTGGTCAGGAAAGTCCACATTTCGGCAGTTGCTGGATTGATTGATTTGGCATTTATGGTGGCAAGGACATATAGAACAAAGAGACACCAATACTTTGGCTCAAAATGTCTTCGATTTCCAATCAGGCGTCGGACGCAGTAGAAGAAGACTTCGGCTTAAGTGGATCCCACAAGTAGAAACCGACCTCACAAGTAGAAGGGACAGGGCTAATTCGAAAGGCATGTTGGCAGGTTCATTCTGGACTTTTGCGCCACTTAGTTTTATTTTAAAATTTTACATATATTTGATGTGTTATGAAGGTTTGGAACACGATGTTATCTAAGGCTGTGGTTGACAATGGCATGTTTCATTGGAGCTAGCGTGCATTTATTCTTAATTCTATAACTCTCACTTCATCAGATATTGAGTTTTGCTTTTTTTTTAGCAGTGTCGAGTTTTGTGCTAGCAGTCAGGTAACTAGTATTTCATCGAAACCCAAAATCATCACTCCTGTAAGTGAGTGGGAGTGGGAATACCCGATGCAGTTAATTTACCATCTTTATCAAGCACTTTGCCTTTCTATGAGTTCAACTCGTTAAATTATGGTTCGGGACTTGGATATAAAATCCAACTGACTGTGGAACTTAAGGTGAACGTGCCGTGCCCGCTGGTAGATTAAAAAAATCGTTTTTAGCTAGGATGACTATATTCAAATGAGACCCAGGTACAACCCGCATAGCAAAAAAATATTAACATTTGACATATAGGTAAACAGTTATTATTTTTGTCGCACAAAGGAGAGCTAACTATTTACTGTCGAATATGAACTCCAATTTGGAGAAGCTTCTAATGAGAGGGTTACTCTTGTTTTGTCAGACGTTTACAAGAGATGAAAGGGAAAAGTGTCACTTTCGGGATTACAACCAGGGACCCGACTCTTAGTAACCCAGAAAAACGATTCGACTGCGCCTCCATAATCCAATTGCTTAAACAATTTGGTAACAAAATTAATGGCTGTCACATCCTTGGGGCTCAGCAACCAGACCAAACAATGTTCCTATAAAGTGGTTAAAAAAAATTATGCTAAACGTCATACAAGAAAACCTGTGAGCAGTTTGGCTAAAGTTTCGAGATATTGACAGATCAAAAGATGTCCATATACTTAAAACGATTTTAAATTAACAGAGTTTAGCAAGTACAGCCCATGAATGAAAGTTCATTACTCCATCCCAAAATGAGTGATCCCAACATTTGTTTGTAACCAACCATTGCAAGACCGGATGTAACACAAAAACATAGTAACCGCCCATTAGAACTTCCGACTACAACATTTAACTTGTTTCCTACATTGCGCTTAACATTTCTCCCAAACAACCCCCAGTTCCATTTCGTACTTAACCAGCTTTATCACTGCTTCTGAGTCTGTCTGTGTTATTGGACAGTTTTAGTCGCAGCTAGCCATATATTCCCTTTTTAATCACTTCATTCCGAGAACTCAAGAACACTTGAAGTGTCAACGTAAGACAAGAAGTCAATTCCGCAAGAGGCTTCTGTCTGTCTGTCACTTCGTCACCAGCCATTGTTTGCTTAGCCTACGGAACCGCACCAAAGAAGCATTAATTATCCAACAACTTGTTGAATAACCGTTTTGATAGGGATCACAGTCAGCGAAAAAAATAGATTTTAGTAAATTTCATGAATTAAACACCAGACAAAAGATTAAAGCCGACCGCGGCGGTTGAGCTCGCACTCGAAAGGTGCGCTTTTGTCATTTTTTCGAATTTTATTTCTTTTATTGCCACACGGCAACAATGTCAGCGACAGACAAATATGTGTGTGTGTGTGTCCCAAGATCCCACCAAGATTCCATCTCAACAACTCGGGTGACTCTATATACCCACTTCGACTACGATATGGTTTTTCTTCGCTTGAAGACTCAAACCAATTTCTAGGAATATTTCGCGCACCGCAATCATTCATGAATGAGGTAGCTGCTGTGTGGCTATAGAGAGGCTCAAGTTTAATGTTGGCATGACAAGAAAAACCAAAAAAAAAAAAAAAACCGAAGTTAATTGCTTTCGTTTATGTTTCGATGTTTGTCAAATGTTTTTTAGGTTTTCTTGGAGAGCATGTTTTGGATTCTTTGAAAATGTATCTGCGTTCGTGTAATGTGCTTTTTCTGGTGTATTTTTGTCGGATTTGTTTCTTGTTCGGAAATGAATACGGGGGTCAGACAATGTCAACGCAATAAAATCATCACGGCCCTTTTATACCTATATATGCCGGAGGAGAGGCCTATTTATGTGGAAATTATAGCAAAAATTCAATGGAAATCTTTGGTGAACATCGCTGTATAATCGTGATCTTAAACCCGAGTTGAAACCTCCTTTTCGATTATAAGAGAGTGACAAGAGTTTCTCTGGGATGTGACCTAATGTAGTGACATTGGTAATGGATCCATTTGAAGAAGCTTTTGTTGTCAAATGAGATTGAATCGCGAAAAAGATGTAGTCATGTCTTGAAACGCGAACACGTTGTCGATAAGATGTTTGTCCTTTGCATCGCGGTAGTAGTGGTGGTATTACCCATAGACAAAATTTAATATCTCCCATTATTTCAAATGGAAAATCTTCGAATGGAAAATTTGAGACGGTCTCAGTGGCGTACGATGAACAGGGTTCGATTCCAAGCCGTAGCAACACTTAAATGATTTTTCACTGGCCCTCCTCTCGTGGTGATCTGACAAATCATCCGAGTAGTATCAATTGTCAAGCTTATATCAACTTATCCGTTCGGAGTCGGCTTACGACCGGAGGGCCCGCCATCGTTCTTAAGTACACACGCACACATGAATGGTTCTGAGAAAGCTAGGCCCTCGGTACTAATGAGCCTGTTGTATTTGTTTTAAAATTTGGATAGTTTTCTCTTGGGTTTTTGTCAGACTATCGCAAGAGGTGGGATAGTGAAAAAAGTAGTAGGTGTTATAACATTAAGGATTTGAACCAGGGTCTCCGCGCTTAGAACGCATCGTTATTTAGTCAATGCCAACAAAAGGAACGATAAGGCCAGATAAAACTATTCCCTACATTTCAATGGCATAATAACCACTGAAGATCTGTTATGAACACTCAGGGTATCCGCCATTTTTATTACTACCATGTTTATAGAAAGAGGAATTGAATGTACTAAGACGAAGTTCGTTGGGTTCCACTTGTTGTATTTAAAAGCAAAGCACGTCAGTCTTTGCTCGAGCTTTATAGAGTCGGCTATTCTCAAAAAGTACCTTAAACGGTCTTCCTTGGTGTCTAGAATTTTCGGATGCTATTCAAAGATTTTCTTTGCTGAATTGTTCATTGGACCGATTGGACTGAATCAATCTGAAACGGCCTACATAAATCGTTGCATAGGTAACAAGGCATTGTAATTTCATTTCCTCATCTTAATAATGTTTCAATCAAGTGCTTCGCATCCTTGCCCATCGTACTCGCCACCGTTAAGTACCACTATGATTAGGTACCGGTAAAGCAAACATTTGAACTTTTGATTCCCTTTAGCTCGGTAAAGTGGGTCAATCTTCTTTCGTTTTCAACCATCTACCGCGTCATTTATGGGGCTGGTGTTGACTCCTAGACAGATGTACTCCATGTTGTCATCGACAATGTTGTTTAGTTTAAGGTGTTGGACCGACAGCAGACTTATCCTCTTCTGCGTTGCACCTGTTGTGACCAATGCATGGTAGGATTAACCATCGCTATCGACATCGGTCAGCGTATTCAAGTAGCTAGAGTTAAAGATTATGCCTTCCGTGGTTACACCAGCCCTTGATACCCTTCACACTATTTGTTTCAGCATAAAATTTAGGAAATCGCATCAAATTGCCGAAATACGATAAAAATTTGAAAAGTTTCGATGAGGGTCGCGTGTCAGTCCGTGTTTTACGGGATGCCGAATTCGGTCTTCTTTAATGGGCCTACTACTACTATTTGACCTATTTGTTGATGCAAGACTTATACTCCTTTCATGGATACTAAAATGATGATTAGTTTCAAGCACACGTGCGAGGAACCATATACGTATTTGACGAGTTTCGATGGAAAATCATCAGAACAGGTACTCTTGTTATTCTTCATCTTTCTGGTGCTGCACTAACTGATTTCATACTCGAAGGTAACATCTTCATTGAGTGGAGATCTGCGGGTTTCGTGCTCTGCCACTTTTTTCCAATATAACTAAGTTTCCATCACATACTCGTAGAATTTAGAGAGCTAGTTGCCAGTTCCTTGGCTTTAGAATTGCAGAACGTTTTTAATTTTACGACACTTTTCGATATCTCTACACTAGGATGATCCTTGTTCTTTCTTTTCCTATGTACGATTTTCGTCGATTCCCTTCTCATAGCTCGATACTCTTTCCGCGGCTTCTGGGTTGTTTTTTTTGAGGCTCGCTTATAGGCGACTCTTTTTGGAACTTCCGAACATCAAAATATCAGGGCCATCTTTTTTTATGTGTATGAATCGCCATAGTGGATCGACTAAGTTTGACATAATTTCAGGGAGTAGTAAGTCACAAGGAAAAATCTCTCACTCAGTTGTTCTTTGTAGACCCGAACTATCTCAAATTTTTTAAAGTGACGAACAGCCCATCGGCTGTCGATGTATATATGTATATTCGCTCCTAAGAGCATATTCTCGAATTGGTCGAATGCTTATTCCCAGTCGGATATATAGTTCAACCTTAAAAGCAAGGCTTGCCAGAAACCATTATCTAATAACGATTTGCGGACAAATAGTTTGACATTCTGCCCTAGCGGACAATTTTCCGCAACGCATACTTTCCAAACGCAAAATTCCATTCGAGGTATGTGTCATCGGAACATAAACAACTTCGCTACAATTCGTAAATAATTTCCGCAAAGAATTTGTGTCGGTCAAAATCGGAAGAAGAATTGCACTTAGCTGTCATAATTTTCACGAAAAATGCGCCTGAACGCACTTCAACGCAATTCGCCGGGATGCCTTACAAAATATCGGCGAAATATTCCGAAAAGCTTTTTGAAAGAATAGCTCCAAGCTAAAATCCTTCGAATCGTACAAAATCGGAGAATTTTCCGTTCCGACGGATACCTCGATAGGGCTGATTTTTGCAAGCCGCCACAAAGTCAATGTTTGTCGAAAGACACTACCTTTTCATGTTTATTGGATGGGCAGATGAATCCTTTCCGTTTAAATCCTTACTCACTTATTGCCATTAATAGGAGCATGTAAACAAATAAGCCTTGGTCTTGACTCTTGACTTTTTCACCAGAGTCTGAATCTTGAAACACTATTAAGATTAGTTTAACGTGGATACGACGCGGTCTGTTTTCAGATCAAAAAATGGAAGCGCTTGAGCAAAACAATGGTCAAGCGCTTCCATTTCAACCCTGAGTTTCTAAGGTCAGGCTTATATGTTCTGCATTTCGATAAGGGGTATACCCCTTATAGTTTATGTAAACATTTTTGCAACCCTAATATCGAGAGAACGGGTAGTAAGATTAAAATAAATGACCACTCATCAGGTATTGAAGCTTACAAATCAGAAACAATTATTTTATTAGATGCTATACTTAGGTATTTTTGAAAAGACGATAAATGCTGATGGTGTCCATAAAATAGTTTACCGCCATTGCGATCGATGCCCTATTTGTGGTTAAAGCTTGTTTGGTTTGCTGCAATTTATACGGTGCTTGGTAAAAGCACACATTCTCTCCCCTTTTGTCTGTAGCTAACAAGACTTAACAAAGTGGTTTATTACGCAGCACTTGGGGTTCGTCCCGTACTCGATAAAGTTGCTTCCACTCGAAGGTGGTATAACGAGCACCTCCTTGTTACCCATAAGATTCTACAACATCATGCCTTAGGCTCCTTGAAATAGTTGCAATTTCGTTAGGTAGGTAGGTAGATAGGATAGAGGTCATGATGGCACAACCTGGAATAATAAATCCATGGTGTAAACTTGTCCCCGAGTATCAATTCTCATGAAACATTTTAATTCAACTGCGTCCCTTACATTGTAGTATTTGAAGCCTGATCATGAATTATCTTATACAACTGTGCTTATACAAAACCCAACTACGCAACTAAAGGAGAGGAGTTGACTGGGCTAAGTGGCGCGGTGGTTAGTGCGCAGAACTGCCGCGCTGAAATTTTGGTATCGATTCCCAGCCGTAGCCAAACCTAAATGATTTTTCACTGGCCCTCCTCTTGTGATGATCTCACAAATCATCCGAGTAGTATCAATTGTCATGAAAGGCTTATCTCAGCTTAGCCGTTCGCATTCGACATAAAACAGGAGGTCCCGAAATAATGCATTATAATACTTTTTTTTTTTAGTTGACTGAACATGGTATTCTTCTTGTCATATAAATATTGAACATTTGAAGCCTAACGATACTCCTGTTACGTAATAGTATTTCAACGATAACGAAGTGATTTCAACGATATTCGTTTTACAAAATCTGTTCCCAGATTATTGGTGAATGGTTTCAGGCGTTCACTTACTACATCCAATAGTATCTTTGAAGCGTGGTTTAGATGACTTATGTCTCTTCAGTTTTGCCTGAATTTGAGGGTGCAATTTAATACGACCAACATTTTCTAATGTTTAGGGGTATATGTCAACTACAAAATCACCTCCCTCGGCTTTATATAGGAAAAATGTCCCCAAAAGAAAGCATGACTTCTATTTTACCGAAGTCAAAACAAAGAGGACAACATTGTCTAAATATGTCGATCAAGGAATTTTCTGAACTTTTTCCAAAACGTAAACTTACTGAAAAAAACATCACCAAGGAGTAGGCGTTTGTTTTAGGAAACCAATATTAATGTTGAGGGTGGTGTAGAAAAACTTGCTGGGTACGTGATGTATGCAATTTACTACCCCGAATATGTCCTTCACTATTACCGTCAAGGATTATTGTATCAAAATTTACACAATGAGTACCCTTAATACCCATTTAAAATCAACATTGATAAGTATTATCTGTATCCTACTCTTAAAAAAAAAACATAGATTAAGATTTTGCGATTATTCGATAAACCAGATCACCAAGAACTAAACATATCATCTACCCGAAGCGATGACCATCTATATCCTGCTTACTCCCTTTACGAAAAAAAATAAATCGATCCGTTTCACCAAATAAAAAAAAAAAAACATCCTCATATCAGTTACCCCAAATCTTTATGGCTCTTCAATACTTTCCGAAGAAATTCTCCACACCACAAAATGTAGACATAAATCTTTGAATCGTGACTTTCACATCCTTGTCCCGCGAACCACATCTTTCACCGAAGACCAAAAAACATCTCTTCCACTACTTCATTGCATTCCATTGAGTTTATGGATTTTATTGTTGATCCTCAGATAAAAACAATTGTTTTTCACATATACAGCCCCCATTCATCTCGGGCGGCAGCTCTTCTGCTTGCCGATAAGCAATCGGAAATGTCCTCTGGACAGATCCCAAAACATAGATACTTTTTATCCAATTAACACGATGTGAATTTGTAAAGATATAGCCAACGAGCTAGGGCGGTTGTAGGCAGTCGTCGCAGTCGTAAAAATCACAGAGAAATCAATTATACCAGACTACTGGATATTCGGAAGGTCCTCTCACGTTTTAAGAACGAGCCGTTTCGGTATTTAATGACTTTCTTTCGAAAAGATTGTAAAAAGTGCACGAGAATTTTAACTGCAAATATGGGCCGGGATTAACGAAAAGGGTCATAAATGGTCTTCGAAGGTAGCCTATGATGGAGATGCATGTTAACTACAGAAGTGAAGATGCACCTGCGAAACTACTGCCTGTCATCACCTGAGGGATAGAAATATGAAGGGATTGCTCGTAAAATATTTTGTGACTAATATTCGGGGTAATAAAATTAGATCGAGGGATAGAGACGTTTGGTATCTATTGTTTGAAGTCATCTTTGCATGTCTCGTAATCGAGGCTGCTGGTTAAAAGTGGATAGGAAACATCTCAGTTTGGACCACCAGGGTAATACTTTTTGTCCTCTTATATTATAGCCGGTCGCATAATCGGACATTGTTTCCGCTTTTTAAAGTGATTAAGGTGATGGTAGCGCCATCATTATAGACTGCTGCAGGTGATCAAATTCAGAAGGAAATAGTCAACAAGGCGAAAAGAGAAAAAGTAATATTTCTCGTTTAGAGTATAGGAAAAATATCTCGGTCAAACGAGAAAATGAAAACATATGTAGATGGGCTTGAAAATGCCTTCATCGGGCTTCTATGCAATAACACCAATATTAAGGAGAGTATAAGCAACGCTTCTATTATTCAGTATTCGATATTGTGCACTTCAGGAATGCGCCGGCGTACCAAACCATACCATGCACACTTCAACCAATGTCCCCATGCTATTGGGTATTATCTTGCGGAGCTGGTTAGCAATCCAACCGTCTCACTTTCAATAGGATTATCGCTGCAACTTGTTTCACTATGTCCCATCGATGATAACGTGTGGTGCGCTATATATAATGTTATGGATGTTATAGCAACATCATTAGGTTGAGTAGGACTAATTCAGAGTTAACATTGGGTCGGATTTGTTAATATTAGGTGTCCCTCCTTGATGGCAGCATTTTAGCTGTCCTCTTCCACAATGCGCATATTTGCATTTTATGATCAACCTAACCTACCTCACGTAGTTTTCGGGATTTTGGTTACTTTCGCGGGCGGTACCATGTATGTACCCCGCGAATTCCACTGCAAATCATTATTTACTTACTTAAGTTCCCCACCCGGTGAGGGTCTCGGCAGCCGGAACATATTGCTGCCAGTTATTCAGATTCAGCCATCCGCGATCGCAACTTCCCTTATCGTCTCAAACCTGAAGGCTGGGACTCGAAAATTCTTATGGCTGGAGCGCATTATAGTTCGTTCACTCGATGTGGCCAAGACAATGTAGTCTACATATTTTTACCTTTTGTATTACATCCACATCTTGGTACAACTCGCGGTTGTATCTGCTATTCCATTCCCTTCTCCGCATACAGGACGAAGAGTCCAGTCGTAAAGTAAAACTGGTTGGATAAGATCCGGTAGAGAAAATAATTAATCAAAATCAAAAATTGAATGTCCCAAAAATCAAGCAAATCCTTTATCCCGCTTAAAAATTCCACAAGATACAATTTGTTGATAAATATTATTTGGTAATCCCTGCTAAATCTGTCAGCAATTTAATTTCAAATGCCCAACCATGACTTCTTGACAACATTTCGACAATGCAGCAAATTTTATTGACCACTCAGAGAAGGCAGTATACAATCCGCAATCCGCCTCTTACAAAACAAATTCATAAACAAAGGCGAACAGATATACAGATACGCTTCAGAAAATATCCAACGAATGCAGGAATCCGATTTAATGCCTTGTCCGCCTGGCGCTGACTCCAAATTCCTTCAGCTGACTTCCTCCCAAATGATTGCTGTTGCACTGTGCACTGCTGGCTCCAATATTGCACACATTTAGCGTATTGCACACCCAGAGTCGGAGCACGCACTAATTGCACGGTGAATCCAACTTACTTACGCGACCCGAGAGCAAAGCCCAAATGAAATTTAAGACGAAATCTGTTGTTAAATGCGAATGCAGCATGCTACCCAGTTTGCTGCTGCGAGTAGCAACAGCAGCCTGGTGTACACTGCCTGCCTGCTAGTGGTGTGGACTCTTGTCGCGAATTTGTTCTGTCGTAGGACTCACAGCATACAGTGTGATCGCGCACTCTACAAATTGCCGATCACGGATTTCGTGTCCGACATGAAATGCCGTGGCTACTGATAGTGCAACGCCAATCGAATGAGTGCTGAATGAACCCGTCGCTTGCTGCCTGTCTCTTGTCTCCGTTCTGCAAATAGAACGCTATAAGGCGCCCATATTCCAACTATGTGTATATATTACAGTAGTTCTTGACCCGATCTCTGTGCGCGGATGTTCAGATGTTCAAATGTTCGGATGTCGACTTTTGGCGACTACTCGCTCAAGAGTGAAAATCATGAGCGCGCCAATGATTGCTTGGGCAACAGCAAAGCCCCGCAGGACTGCGACTCAGCCTGAGTCGGGATAAATTTCTTTTCGATTTCCTCCTCTGTTTGTTGCATCTCTGTCTATCTGCCTATCTAAATTTGTCAGTGGTTAGTTTATTTTGTGTTAAAACTGCATGCATGCGCAAGTCAAGCTCAAGAAGTGGTGGCTGCCGCTGCTGCTGCTGCTGTTCGATTGCCCCTACCTCGCGCGAGAGTAGTGTACGCCTGGCATTGTTTATGGCCAACACAAGATTAAGAAACGGAAAGGGAAACAAGTCAATGTTTGAGATTTTATCAGTGATAGGTCTCCAGCGTCCAACCAACCCAACAAACAAAAAAAAAGAAAACAAACAAAAGACAACAACAACAAGACAAGAATGACGACGACTAAGACGACTAAGACGACTACGACGATGGAGAACAACAAGCCTTCAGCTTGGCGCAAACAATTTGCACAGCAGTCGTTTTTCGTTTCAGTGAGTAGGACCTGCGCGCAGGACTTGCCTTTGTGGTGAGAAAATCAATGTCCCACGTGCGACAGCGCTGGTTTCATGTGAAAATTCAATAAACCAAAATCTAACTGCACAATCACTGAATATGACTGAATATTCTGCGAATTATGATTCGCTCGCTATGCCTCCTGTGCGCCTGAATCGTGCGCGACATCCTGCGGCGGGTGGAAAACATTTCAAACTAATTGGAACATTATCTACAAATGATGTACGAGTGGGGTACCGCGTATCGTCGCGTTTCTACTGTTCTGGCTTCCCAAAGATGATGGGTATCTGGCCAGTATATTGGCACCCTGTGGTACGTCGTTAGTTTTGTGGTAGTCATAGCTCCGCAATCACTTAATTCCCAGGCAAAAAGAATGGACAATGTTCAAAGATCCATAATCGTCATCGGGTGATCAGCAGGTCATAAAAACTGTTTAACGCTCGCACAGTGTGGCATAGTGTCGCAGTGGCGTTGTGCCCGTCTCGCCCTGCGAAGACGTGTACTGTAATCAAGCGACACTCTGGTCATAACCATCATCAACGAGGAGCTGCTACACAATATCCAATTCACCCGTTCACCTTCTACTCCTCCTCCACCGATCCGATCCGATCCGAGCCGATACATTCATCGTTGTTTCGGGGCCGTTATCAATAAAACATCTTGGTCATGGAATCGAATAAACATTTCAGTCCGTCCGACTTCGGCCAATAACTTTACAGCAACGAATTAATAATTTTACCGTACGCGCCAACGCCGCACCGTCAACTCGCCCTCAACCGTCGCGCTGGGAACGAGGATGCATACGTGTTCGGATAGGTCGAGGCAGCAGCGCTTTTGTGTGTTTCGTATTTCTTAATCTTCGATCTTGTGTTGTTTTTGGGTGCGTTTATTCGACTCTTAGCACGCGTGGTGTTTTTTTTTTTTTTTTTTTTAATAATCGGCCTCGGCGCTTGCGCTTACGATCGATATGAGCAATTGTGCGGTTCGCGGTCGTCGATGTGTCACATAATTTCACTCGAATCAAGTAGTTCAAATGTCTCCAAGTACCGATTCCGGGAAATCAAATAAAACTGCGGGGGGATACTCACTGGTATGAGCTCCTCTTGTACGCGGACTGGAGCTAATTGAATTATATGTACACACAAATACGGATGGCCTCCGCTGTATCTAAAGGGCAACAATGAGTCATTTAGGCATTATGCATGTCACCAGAGTCGACTAGGAAAAATTAAGCACCGCACATCCAGTGCACGACGACCGGCAACGCAACGCCCACCACTCGACACCACACGTCGTACACTCTAGGCAGCAGCAGCGAGCGCTCGCAAATGAGTTCGCATGCAGAAAGATGCTGTAGCGATGTCACATAAATCTCTTAATAATGACACAAAATCAAATCAGAAAATGTATCTCAAACGTGAATTGGAGAGTAGTACCCCGGCACGGACACCGACACCGACACCCACGACGACAAACTCTTACACCGCATTGGCTCGTGCGAGAGGAATGCGATCATCTCAGGACAACCGTCCGGCCAACGCGACACACATCTTCGTCTAGATCTGTTGTTCTAGACTTCCAAAGAAATTAAGCAATTAGCCAAATCTATGAACGACCGAAACGAAATTAAGTGTTAAGTAGTCTTGCCCAAAACTATATCCCCTACGTTATGGCCGTCCCGGGAGCTCTGCAAAGTGCATTCTTGTGTGCGATTTTATTGCGTTTCGGTCACTTGTTGGAAATGTTTTCAGCTTCAATGTGACATCGAAATTTATGGACGTCTATAAAAGCTCAGAGACTTGGATGAAATTCAATGCATTCGCTGGTTGATAGGAGAAACAAGGAAAAACCAGGCAAAAGTCATGACGGTATAGTTACAATTTTTATTTTTGAATAATAAAACCAAATGCTCCCCCGTTCGCATTTAAAATTTTTACACAAACGGATCTGTGCGAAAGTTTTAGACTGATCGTAAAAGATCATTTTGAGATATTTCAATTTTTGACATTTATTACGGTGATGTTGCGTAATGGAAATGTGGAATGGAATCTTAGTCGGGCGAGGACTACAAGGGGACAATTGGTAGATTTGATGTTGAATTTGGTGGGAGCTCGATAATAAGTAAAACCGTTCTTTTAAGATTAGATACATATTTTGAGAGGCAAGACTCTGCGTGGTAGTTAATGTCAAATTAATCTTTTTATATGGTGTGCAACAACACACATGTGTGAACATGCCTCCGATTTAAGTCAAGGATCTCAAGGTCAACATTTTGGTTGAATGTTTCAAAAATTATTGGACTAACGACCCTTTTCTGAAAATGAATATACATATTTTGCACTCTAATTTGCTCACGTTTTTACTGATGTAACACCTTCAAACGCATCGTCAGTCATTTTTTATCTAAGAAGCGAATATGGTAACTTTGCGCCAGCATAAAAACAAAAGGGTTTTCACCTAACTCCGACTCCGACAAAGCTTCATTGTACTGACCACTGGATACCTAGTAACTTCATCGTAGAATGCGTGTTAGCCCTTGTGTAAAGTCTTCGCATCACCACATGACAGCGGATTACGTCTCCTCACATTAAGACACATATTCCTTTTCCAAGACATCAGCGGAAGAATTTACAAGACGGAGTCAATCTAGTTAGTGTAGGCAAAGTCAACAACCAACAAAGGCTTCTTTGACATATTCGAACGTCATGGAATCTCAAGGGTTGGCAGCGTGTATGCTGAAAGGCCAACGGCAACGCTCGATTCCGTAGTGGATACTGATGGCCCCATGCTCTAAGGGTATCTAATAAACTGAAACTGGCCCTCCAGATTGGGAGATGTGCTTTAGTTTATGTACCCACTCATGGATAAAATTATTTTTACGAAGCAATTAAGAGCCTCGGAAAGAACCGATTTGGTGACGACCATTATAAATGACAAAAGGGAAAACGAAGTTCGTATCTGCAACTGAATAGTAATAACATGAAACAGTAGAGGTGCAGCCGAACAACTAGCAGAAGCCCTAAGCTACTGCAAAGCAGACGTTACTGCTTTTCGGGAAACTGGATGGGAAAGGAGGATGAAAAACTGTGAAATCTACTACGGTCCGTGTGACCAGAAACAGCGACTTATCGGATGTGAATTTGTTATAAGTGCAACACCTAGGCAGAAAGTCTAATGCTTTAAAGACATACGCGAATGCATTTTAACAATCAAGGTCACATTTGCCAACATAAGCCATATATGTGCTCACGCTCCGACGGAAGAAAAGTATGACATTGCTATTGACTGCATCTAAGAGTTCTGAAAAAAACTTATGAATGAGCGACTACCGAAGTGAGAATTTGAAATTGTGTTAGGAGACCTTAACGCAAAGATATGGAAACAAGACATCTTCAATAGTGGTGTCGGAATACACAGAACACACCACCACGCTTGGCAATGGACTTCACTGCCAAACGAAACACACTATAGCCAGCACACGGTTACCTTACCTCGATATTTATAAAGGGAATCGGCGCACATTAGCAAGAAACCCTGGCTTTTATGAAGAGGGCCGACAGATAATCGCAGCCTCAAACGACTACCTAAAGGCAACGCTTCAGGTGAAGACGAGAGTCATTTAGCTTTATAAGCAAAGAAGAAGGGAAAGAAGATGAATTGCAGTCGCTGCTGAGAATATAAGAGAACCACTTATGCAGATTATTAAAAGGTCAAGACGAACAATCAATTTCTCGGTTTCAGATGGAACGAACCATTCAATATTGTAAAATACATCGAACACTACCAGCCCGGTATAAACGAAGTGAGAGTAGCACTATATAAACTCAAGCTAAACAATGTGCCGATAATGATAGCGTTTCTGCCGAGCTTTACAAAGCCGGTGGAGGTGACTTGGTAAGTAACATTCACCAAGTGAACCTGACCGACCCTTATAAATGTGGTTTTAGGACATTAAAGTCAACAACTCATCAAATCTTCACCCTTTGGCAGATCCTGAAAAAACATAAGATCGGTCGTTATCAGTGTGGTTTTAGGACAGGAAAGTCTACAACTGATCAAATCTTCACCCTTCGGCAGATCCTGAAATCTAAGAAGTCTCTATCCATACCAACCACCTATTGTTCGATTTGATAGCCGCATACGGCAACATTTATAGAGTCGTCAAATTTAGGTATACCGCTCAAATTCGTCTGTGCAGAATGACGATGGAGAATTCTCGCTGCATCATCAGGATCGGAAAAGAGATTAAGGCAAGGCGATGCACTATCATGTGACTTCTTTAATCTCTTTCTTGAGAGTATTGTGCAAAACTCCCGAAACAACACCAGAGGCACAGTCTTCCATAAATCGGTGCAACTATGGGGATACGCCAATGAAAATGACATCATTGGTCGGATTCAAAGTGATGTCATAGCCACCGTTTGCTAGTATAGATAAGGTAGCGGCAAAAATGTTAGAAGTAAATGAGAGTCACTAAGTAAATTACGCAGGACGTCAACATTGACAGATATAACTTTGAGGAATTAAGGGATTTTGCTACCTCTGCTCCGCTTTTAACTCTGAGAACATTCCGTAAGAAATTAAATAAAAAATTACTATTGGCAACTGCTGTTTCTTCGAATGAAGAAGGCGACTCAGTAGTAAAACATTCACTCAAACTACAAAGGAGACCCACTATAAGACATCCCAGTCCTGATCTACGGCGCTGAAGCATGGACCGTTTAAAAGTGGATGAAGAAAATTCTTGGTCTTTGAAAGCAAAAAATTTTTCGAAAAATCTTCGGTCCCGTTTTCGTTGATGGGCCATGGAGACAAAGATTCAACCAAGAACTATACGAACTGTTTGACGGGCTCAGTGGCGCAGAAGGTCTGGGTTCGATTCCCAAATAAATTAATTTTCACTGGCCCTCATCTAGTGACAAATCATGCAAGTATAAATTGTCAAGAAAAGCTTATCTCAAACTCGTCATTCGGAGTCGGTATAAAACAGGAGGTCCCGCCGTCGTGATAGAAGTACACACGCACAGAAAGCTCTGCTACTCTTGGTAATAACGAACCTGTTGCGCCAAACATTTGTTTTTTTATACGAGCTGTACAGCGACATGCCCTTAATCAAAAAACTACGCATTGGACGTTTAAGATGTCTATGGCATGTAGAACGAATGGACACCAATACACCGGCTCGCAGAGTCTTTGATTCTCACCCAGACGTGCGTCGAGCGCTGTAAAGAAACCCCTCGCCTTAAGCGGCACGCACATGTAAAAACCGATATTAAACAACTTGGAGAGCCATGAAGATGGAGACGCATGTTAGTGGAGAGGAATGTTGGTGAAGGGCCATGTTTCTTCCGGATGTATCGCCACTTAATGTAATGTAATGCAGATGAGCTCAGGAGTTAAGACGGCATTAAAGCCACGCCACTATTTTGATGCTTAAATAAATTGAGCTTTACATGTTTAGAGTCAGAAGTTACCTAAAATATTCGACATACTTTATTGTAAAAGAAAGAACATAAACTGTACCACGTTGAGCTTCTTCGTCAATCTCTAACAATCATCCTACTTCTAAAATTTAGGCATTTATCTGTTTAAGTGAAAACTAGCTGATTGTGATCAAGAAAACCCATCAGGAAAATGGGTAACATGACTTTTGGAACGTGCAATTGTGCACGGGGTTTAAGTTAATAAATTGATTTTCTTAACAATAATCAGTTCAATCCTAAATATTGCCGGGTAAAAGACGTCCCCGGGAATTACTTTCTTCTGTGAGTAAATGTCTCTAATTCCGAATTTGCCGGGATAACATTTTTACTTCAAATGAGGAAAGAATGTTGGAACAACTGTTTGACATATGGCAGATGGAATTGTTAACCAAAAATAAATATTTAATAATATAAATAATAAATAATACAGACCTAACATGATGGTTGGGTGTTGTAGAACGAGGGTAGACTCTGATTGGCTTTAACTTGGCAATGCCCAGTGTTGTAACTCTGACTACACATCAAGTGCTTATTTTTACCTCCAAGTGGTAACAGCCAGATCAGAATGGCACGGAATGAATACCCGGCCTGCTGTGCCAGGCGAACCTAGACAAGCTGCTTCGACATATTCGGACAACAGGTTGTCTAGGAATTTCAAGGGTTAGTCAGGCCCCTTGAACAGAGCAGGTGGCGGATGAACCGAAAGGCCAACGGCAGCGCTCAATCCCGTAGTGGATACTCATGGCCCCATGTCCTAGGGGTATCTAATAAATTGGAACTGGCCCTTCAGGTGAGGGGTTGTGCTTTGGGTTAACTACCCAATCATGGCAAAAGCTAACGGTTACGAAGCAACCAAAAGCCTCGAAAAGGACTGATTTTATTGTTGGCGATACGGCTAAACGAAAAAAAGGACAACGACGTTCGTATCTGCACCAGGAAATACGATGGGATGGGCCAGGCAAAAAGAGGATGAAAAACTGTGACATATACTACGGACCGTTTTATAGTGAGCAGAAACAGCGACTATTCGGTTGCGGATTTGTTATGAGTGCCAGACTTAGGCAAGAAGTCTTATGTTTCCAAGACATTAGCGAACGCATTGTAACGACCCGCATCAAGGCCAAATTCGCCAACATTAGCCTTGAATGCGCTCACGCCCCAACGGAGGAAAAGGATGATATAGCTAAGTACAGCTTCTATGAGCTCCTTGACAAAACCTATGAGCGACTACCGAAGTACAATGTTAAAATCGTGCTGGGAGATTTTAACGCAAAGGTAGGAAGTGAAGACATCCTTAGCAGTATTGTCGGAAACCATAGCCTAAACGACAACACGTCTGGTAACGGACTTAGGCTAATTGACTTCGCTACGGATCGAAATGCCACTATAGCCAGCACAACGTTTCCTCACCTCGATATCCATAAGGGGACATGGCGGTCTCCAGATCAACGAACGGTCAATCAAATTGATCACATAGCAATAGACAAGCGCCACGCATCCAGTATTTTGGATGTCCGAACATTCCGAGGAGCTAACATCGACTCGGACCACTACCTTGTCGCAGCCAAGGTTAGAATGCGGATATCCACTACGCCACAACAATCCAGTAATACTGTAAAAAAAATTAATGTCGAAAGACTGCAATCGCAAGAGACCGCCAAGACCTTCGCGCAACGCGTATCCCTAAGCCTCTCGATTAACACCATACCACCAGCATCGAATGTCGAAGAACTATGGTAACGATGCCAACAAGCCATTAGATCAGCCGCAACTGATGTGGTGGTTTCTCGCGCCCACCAGCAAGAAACCCCTGGTTTGATGAGGAATGCCGACAGATGCTCGCAGCCAAGAACGAGGCCTTCAAGGCTAAGCTGCAGGTGAAGACGAGAGCTGCCGTTGAGCTCTATAGGCAGAGAAGAAGGGAAGAACACCGGCTTCTTAAAAAGAAGAAAAGATAGCAAGAAAAGCGCGCGATCGACGATATAGACAGGTGCCACACCAGGAAAGATGTTCGCAAATTTTACCAAATTGTAAAACATCAAAGCCAAGGATACAAGGCTCGAACAGAATCCTGTCGAGATGAATAAGGAAATATCGTAGTTGAGACACAGTCGATGCTGAGGATATGGAAGAACCACTTCTGCAGACTGTTAAACGGCGACGACGAACAACATTCCGCTGTCAGACAGAACGAACCATTCAATATTGGCAACGACAGCGAAAGCTGCCAACCACCCGATCTGAGTGAAGTGAGGATAGCAATATCTAAACTGAAGCTTAATACGGCTGCCGGAAATGACGGCCTTCCCGCAGAGCTTTATAAAGCCGGCGGAGATGATTTGGTAAGTAACATCCACCAACTCATAAGCCGAATCTGGTCGGAAGAAAGTGTGCCTGAAGAATGGAACCTCAGCATCGTTTGCCGATCCACAAAAAAGGAGACCCTCTAAACTGCGCCAACTACAAAGGCATAAGTCTCCTCAACATCGCATACAAAATTCTATCTGCCGTAATATGTGAACGCCTGAAACCGTTTACCAACAACCTGATCGGCCCTTATCAGTGTGGTTTTAGGTCAGGAAAGTCCACAACCGATTAAATCTTCACACTTCGGCAGATCCTGGAAAAACCCAAAAAGTCCAAATCGATACCCACCACCTATTCATCGATTTCAAAGCCGCATACGACAGCATTTATAGAGACGAACTATACAGAGCCATGGTATACCGCCCAAACTCGTCCGTTTGTGTAGGATGACGATGGAGAATTCTCTCTGCTCCATCAGGGTCGGAAACAACCTCACTAACACATTCGATACCAAAAAAGGATTTAGGCAAGGCGATTGGCCAGAGATCTTGGCTTACGACCTTACAAGAGCCAGCTTGTGCAAGAATTAAAGCCGCGAGACCATGCAATGCGTTGTGATTTTGGTGTACGGGCCGAAAATGAGATTGATCTAGATGCTGATTTTCATCGCAAAATGTTGTTCAGTGATGAGGCTCACTTTGGGTTGAATGGCTACGTCAACAAGCAAAATTGCCGCATTTGGAGTGAAGAGAATCCACATGAGACCATTGAGACGACATTGCATCCACAAAAACTGACTGTTTGGTGTGCTCTATCGGCTGGTGGAGTCATTGGCCATACTTCTCCCGCAATAATGCTATAGAGTCAGTTACCGTTAATGGAGACCAGTATAGAGCTATGGTAGCCGATTATTTTGTTCCAGAATCGGATGGTATGAATGTGGATGAGATGTGGTTCCAACAAGACGGGTCTACATGCCACACAGCGCACGTCACTATCGATTTATTGAAGGAAACATTTGATGAGCGAATAAATTCGCGGAATTCGCTACAAAGATGTGTGGTTTCACACCATTATGTGAAGTCGCTCGTCTACTCCAACACACCAGAAACGTTAGGGGCTTAGGAGCCAACATTCATTTCGTTATTGCCGACATACGGCCCAAATGCTCGAAAAAGTGGTTGGACCTCTAGAATTGGCTTTATTCGAACCAACCGCGGCGGCCATATGCCCGAAATCATATTTAAACATTAAAGGCATAACATTATCCTTCCAATAAAGGCAAAGTAATGTATTTTAAAACGATTTTCTTGTGTTTTATATCAATTCGAAGTTCTGTATTTCTAAAAAAAAACATCCTTTATAGACACAACAATGTTATTGAGTCAACATTAAGTTACCAAAAAAAAGTCCTCCTTCATGAAAACTTGAGAAACTTGGTTGGATAATTCTTTTTTACCCTATCACATAGTGGTATATTAGTTTTGATACATAGTTGGTAACATAGAATAATAATTTAGCTAGATGTACCTCAAAGTATATAGATAAACCCAGAATCGCTAGCTGAGTCGATTGAGCCCTTTCTGTCTGTCCGTCTATCAGACGCGGTCCGTCCGTCTGTAGGTCACCGGTTATTGGGCCTTAAATATTGAGCTAGGATAATGAAATTTGGTACATGTGATCCTTATACGTGCTGTTTAAACAAGTGCAAACATTTTCAAAATCCGCCCACTGCCACGCTTACTTTTAAGAAAAACGTCATTTTTGGCCACACGCTATGGTATTTTGAAAATGTGACAGAACAACAAGTGTAGTCAATCCCAATATCATTATTTTGTCCATATAAAGTTTTTTGACACGCCCACTTTTTGAGAGCGTTTTTAGTTAAAAACTTTTTTCGGTAAAATTTTAAAATATTAAAAAAATACGTTTAATGCAAAATCATTGGGTTTGGCGTTTTACTACAAAAACCATTTGTATACCCTATGGCGTAGGGTATACAAATATGCAGGAGAAAAACTTTTTTTTTTGTCGAATAAGATCTTGATACACTGTCTGAACAATATGTTGCGACAATGTAAATTTTAGTATTTCTCTACCATAAAGCTCACATTTTAGCAAATTTTAAGGACAGCATGGGATAGGGTATAAAACGATACACACAGTGGATTTTAGCATGCTCATATGTTTTTTTGAATTCGTTCAACTCGAATATTGTTTTGCCAATACCTTCTACGGATTTTTTTCATAAGAACCAATTAATTTGTGCTACGTTTTGGGTCCACCACCAGTCAATTTATTAGCTATAAGGTACATAGCTGCCTTTGCTCTTTCTTCTTTTTTCTGACCACTCTACACTAGGGTTACAGTAAATTTAATTCAACAAACTTTATCCTAAATGTAATAAATATATTTTTTCGCCTCCATTATAATTTTGTTTAATGGGATTTATTAAAATAATAATTAAATAATTTAAATTTTAATATAATTTTGTTTCAAAAAAAATATTTTTTTATAAACTCCCCAGAAAGTGTGTCGGAAACAAACTCCCGTCAAATAAATTTGAATTCTCCCTTTTTCGGATATTTAGACGCGTACTTTTTTCCCGGATTCGAAGTCAATTTAGAATATGGGAAAAGGGTAACAAAACTCCCCACAATTTTACATTAAAAAAAAGAACAGGTAAACTCCCGGGGAGATTTCATTTAGAATTGAGATGAATAAGTACGAATGTTGCCCTTTTTAGCTTAATAAATTTGTATAGCTAAATTTTCAGACTAATATTGAGTTGAAGAAAATGCTCAAAAACAGCACACCATTTTTTCTAGCACCTATTTTCCAATTGCTATAACAGGCAAGAAGCATGTGTTAAGGCCCATTTTTTATTTAAACAAAAAAAAAATAAACAAAACTATCAAAGTCACCAACTGCCAACCTTGTGGTACCCCTACACGATTAAAGTATCTATAAATTTATTGCCCTCCAAAAAGTACTCGTATGAAACGCTATAAAAGATCTATACGACTCTATTCTCTTAAAAACCCAACAAAATGAACAAAATGGAGTTTTTCATAAATTTTACACTTATATCTTGAATTTTTTTTGATTGCTAATGGAAATTTTATGTTAATTGATTGAGGTCACCGGGTAGCAAGTACTATCTTACACCTTGCCCAGTGAGGCATTTAGCCGCATATACACAAAGAAAGTTAACTGACTAAATATTCCCGAATAAATGCGCTCTTTCCCCTATGGCAAGCTAGTTGTAGATCACCGCCAAAAAAAAAAAAAACAAAAAAAATGGAAAATGTTTTCTTTATCTCTGCCCAACTGTGTGTTAATTACACTCGTCATATCATTTCTGTTTCCATTTAGGAATAAATTAAATTTTTAATAACCCATACATAGGCGAAGTGGATTTTGGATCTGCCCGCGCCCAAACAAATGGCGGAAGTGCAAATGACCCGAAACCGATTTTACTAGTAGATACTTCGATGGGTTTTAGTACCATTCGAGGAGGTGGAATAACAGATGCGCGAATTATAGCGAAAATAAAATAAAAGCCATGTTCATCCGCGCCGACGAAGAAGACACCTTCGAGATGCGCACTCAAGGGGAAAGGAGACGTCAGAGGTTTTTTCTTGTTTTCTTGTCTGTTGTTTTGTTTCCTAAATCCGTTGCGATACTAAACATTACAGGGTATTCCACTTTGTGGTTCTCCTCCGGTGTGCGTCTTCACCCGCTGCCACATTCACCATTAATGTCGAATCACTAACGACAAGGCTGTATGTTTGTGTGTGTGTGTGTGTGTTTAATGCGCGTTCACCTGCTCTTCTCTGGTGGCGAATAAATTCAATTAACATTGCTCGTTAATTTGCAAATTTCGTTGATACTCGCTCGTGACTCACCAACTGTGACCGCTGCTGCGACCGCGCCGGGTTACGAGGGCAACGATTTTTCGGCATATTATCGTCTTCGGTGTGCGATACCTTGACATTAAAACTCAGCACTCTTCCGATAGGCGCGGAATGTATCAAAATCCAAGAATTTTCATAAATCAAGCGCGGATTATGCGTCTGCCACGGGGTGCAGGTCTCCATGATTTACTATCTATACTCGAATGCGCGGTGTGACATTTGGAAAATGAAATAAAATTTGAAATCTTTTCGCACCCAGAAGAGCCACCACCACCCCACCACTACTGTGCACCATCAGATCGCTTTGGAAAGCATTCCTCCGTTTACAGTCCCAAATGGTGGATGGTGGTTGGAGATGACAGGACGTCAGATAGTAATACCAGAAGAAGGCGAAATTGTCATAATTAATACCCGACGTGCGTCTAAATTTAGCGCGAATGAGTCTCCTTTGCCCCCGATGATGATGGTTGTAGTTGGTGGTGGTGATCCTTTTGAGAGAGTTGTAAGTTGCAGGTCGGACTAAGAGAAGGAGATCTGCCATTACCAATTGTGGGCGGATAGTTAATTGGAATAGAACTCTGAACATAGATTTTCACTTTATGGCGGGGACGCGCAACAACGTCACAACGCCACAGAGCACGGCACAAAAGCGACACTCTTCGAATTCGCCTATATGACGGCGTGTAGGTGCGAGCAACTCAAAAGTGAATAATGGCATAGTGTGTACGCTCGACGGCCGGCGGATCGGATGATGTGTGTGTGTTTTTTTGCTTTTTTTTTTAGCAAACATCCATCCTATCAGTTTTCTCGAGAAAATCCACTATCGTCGAACGCTTAATCAAATACGCACGAGACTCTTCTCTGAAAATCCTTAAACAAATTTCCGCGATCCTTTGATCTCGTTTTGATTTGCTTCCATAGAAATTTGGAAGTCGAAATCAGGTTGGTCCATGAAACATCAAAGAACGCTTTGTGACAGTATTTACTTTCGAGTACCGCGACGGCAGAATTCTCGGAATGAGTCACAGGTGATAAGGACTTTGACTCAGGTACTCACATTTATTGCCCGCAATTTGAATGAAACGACGCACTCAGGTTCAATATCGCGGCATCCTTAATAGGTGCGTTAAATAAAATTTCAATTAGATTGATTTCCAGTTACCAGGCTGTGGTCCTCCTCAAGAGGCTAACATCCGAGCGACTTGATTTATTGAATTCACCATGTCGCTGGTATTTTATGAGCTCTTCGCTCACCCTCTGTCTCCCTGAATGTGTGGAGGTCTCTGGCGGCGGGCCAAACGACACCACTCACTCCTCGAGGTGACAATCGCTCACATAGTGATAAATAGATGTGACTGGCATTCAGTTATAAAAATTGCAACACTTTGCACTAAATTTGTTTACGATCGATCACGGCCGAGAACGTTATGCCTTATGGGCTAGCATAGCACTAGGCCTGGGCCTGAATATATTGATAGATTGTGAGTCTGAGATTTTATCGGGCGGTGGAATCAATTTTTATTGTGCGCTTTTAATGAGTCGAACTGAATCTATTGGCACTTGGACGGTGGACGGTTGGATACGATGAGTGTATGGTAGGGTATTCTGGGCCCTTGATATATTGAAAAATAAAAGGCGACGTGATTTAAAGAGGGACGAGTGAATGATTAAAAGATTTCAATATCTAAACGGAGTTGGAGGCTATTTACTTTTAAGCGGGTTAGATGGGCAAAATGATTATATTTTGGCTGAGAGTGAAACTTCACAAATGGATTTGTTGTCGCTGAAAATGTAGTTAGGTATAGCGCGAAACAACTCACTTCGCCAGTGCTCTGTTTATGTCTTTTTAAGGCTCCCTTTGGTTGTGTTGCACAGAAATAATTTTGTGATGGGAATTGTTTACATGAAATATAATCATCTTTTGTCAGACTGGTATGCTAGTGGAGAACACTCATGGTCCCCGTCGTCGTATGATGTGCATCAACTCGCCTTCGATCTCAACACTTCACGCACTAGCCTGAGGAGAATCTACGTAGGCAAGACCGCGTGGAGTGTAGACCAGCGTTTCACAAATCCAATTGTTGAGTTGCCTCTGCTGATCATGTTATCAAAATGTAGTTCTCTGTCACAGGTAACACCCAAATCACGCAAGAAAAGGGCAGTAGATACGGGTTCGCAACAGATTTAGTAGGATCTTTCGAGTTTGTAGACGCTTACGGGATTATGTCATCGCCTGGCATTTGATGAAATTTAGCTCCAGGCATTTTTTTGTTTTGGCAAGTTTTTTTTAAAAAGTTTTTTAAATCAGCTTCAAGCAGAAGAAAATGTGCTTGCAGATGTTATAAATATCATAAGCGTAAAGAGATAAAAAAGAGTTTTCCATGATACCATGAATGTATTATTAGACAAAAAAACGATCAAAGGGACTACTAAAGCTGGCTACCTTGAGAAATTCTAGATGTGTCTAGGTCTAGGTCCGATAAACAGCATCAGAAGAGAACTTTGTATTGGCGTTCCTAAATATGGGATTTTATCCATGCAATTAAACCCGATTGAAACCCTAGAGCTTTAAGTTCAAAAGGAATGAATTCGCGCAATATTTTGTCGAAATTTTGACTAAATATTGTGGCGATTATTTCGACCTCAGTAGCCGTTCCCATCGCACTGATGTATAAGCTTTTACGGCAAAACACCCTTACCAGGTTAAATTTGAATAAGAGTTTCCGGGTCACAGTCCCAAACAGATCGTCATGAGAGAGTAACAAAACTATGCAAAATGACTCGAATATCGATGGCTAAAAAAAAAAGATGTCTTCTCCGACAGGCTAAATTTCAGACTATCCTTACGTCTTCTTGATCATTGCAGTTCCAGTCGGAACTCATGGCGATCAAAGAAGCCTTATTCTGACTGAAAGAGAATGTTATATCAGCCAGGGATATGCTAAAGAATTTGGTTGAAGGAAATCGGAAAAAAAATTGCACTTAGGTGTCAAAAATTGCACGAAAAATGCACCTGAACGCACTTCAACGCAATTCACCAGGCTGCGTTATACAATGCCGGAGAAATATTCCGAACAGCTTCTCGGGAGAATACCCCGAAGCTAAACTCCTTCGAATCGTACAAAATCGGAGAATTTCCTGACCCGACGGATAGCTCGCAAGGGCTTATTAGCAATTTCTCGGACAAATCCCGGGATTATAAATCAAATTCAAAGAAACACATAGATTGCCGCTCATCTCTGTAAGAGATGTCAAAGCATTTTAACATTCACCTATGCTGGATGCCTATGCATAGTAAAACTCCAGGGAACTGTAAGGCTGATGAACTCGCCACACATCGGACTATATTACCAGTTGTAACCGACACGGGTGCACTAGATATTCCTATCGCTACATACAAAAGCTTATTAGCGCAAAATTCTAACAGCAAATACAATCTCAGATGGGGCTTGGCACGACGTTTCAAAGAATTTGGCCAAAGCTGGATTTAAGAAGATCTAAGGGACTAATTTCGCTCCATACATCATACATTAGCGGCACCATATGTGTCATAGCTGGAAACTGTTTAATAGGCAGGCCCGCAGAAAGGCTAGACTTCTGTAGGAACGACTTCTGTAGGAGCTGCATTGATGAACAGAAAGAAGAAACAATACTTCATCTGCTTTGTAACAGCCTTGGAGGGTACTACTTCTAAAATCTCAGCGATTTGACTTAAACGAAAGCGAATAGTCTCTTTTGTTTCATTATAAGCTCAGAATGGTTTTCTCATGGATAACAATGGGAATGGACAATATTCAAGTGGTATCACAATGAACCAAATATGGTCTAAGTGTGCTGACGGACTCGCTGGCTGCCGCTCTTACCTAACCTTACCCATTACATATATGTATGCTAGCTCTGTCGACGCACAACCTTGGATTAAAAACCTAATACATCGATTAAATGAACGTTGAACATATCCATATTCGATACAACAAGTAAGACCTAGTAGTCAGTAGGGCCTTTGGACTTAATGACTGGAATCAACGTTTACAGGACCGAAGAGGCTGTCTCGCGCAGAGACCCTCAACGGTTTAGAAGCCCATTAAGTTAAAACTATGCAGGCAGTTCTTTAAAGATGATGTTACGACAAAGCGAGACCAATGTAGGTGCTATCAGAGTTTGTTCGACTAGCTCAGGAATGGAGGAAGAATGAAAATTGGTTATTTTATGGAATCCATCTATATGTCATAGTAAGCTATTTAGTTGCCTCTACCGCACCCTAAGTTTTTTCTGATTGTTTTTTTTTTTGGTTACAGACACCGTGTCGAATAATATGTTGACACAAAAATGCCGCTGTAAAATTTGATTTTTTTTTTTGCAAATTTTCAAAAACGAATGTTAAAAAAAGAAAACCTGAGACTACTTTACTACTGCGCACATCGTAACGTATCATTATTAATTTAAAAAAAACTCACGCTCGCGCCACTATACCAACCAACAAACCACGCGTTTTATACATTTAGACTGCAGACGTCAAAGCCACCATAAAAAGAAGACAGGAAAAAAAATAAAAGAAAAGGAAAAACAAATATTGCAGCAAAACATTCAAGAGGGATTGATGGGGGCGTCAATTGATTGGATATGATTGCCAGTTCGAGATAATTGGAGACACTGAAACCATTCCTCCATACAGATTACACTGTGTACACTCGGCTATCCGCGGGAGGGTAATCATTTAATAATGCCTATGGAATGCCCCTGGTTCATCACGCGGATCATCATCATCTCCATTTAGATCAGCACAGTATCAGCTCGAGTCACACATAGTTTCAATAATCTAAGACTATCAGAAGAATCCATTGCATGATCATCATCACGCCAGCAAGTGATTTCATTTGATATCTTGACGTTATTTAAATATTTTTTTTATTGCCCGTTGGTTGGCTGCGCTGTGCTGCAGTACTCGGGTTGGCCGTTTTTGTCTCAAACCCCCGTTTCAACATTGTATACGACGAGTGAGAGGCCGAGCGAGCGACTTACTAATAATCGTAGGCAGATTATGATTTATTAAGTTGCATCCTGTTTGCCGAGCGTAGTGTTTTAACCAACTGATGTGGTGCTCTCATCAAAACACATTAAGACGTTCTCGAATTCCATTCCACATACGAGTATGTGTGGAATGCGAGTATGGGGGTTGTCACTTACTACCCCCAATATTGTTGTTTTTTTTTTGTTTTTTTTTCCTTCCGAACTTGTAATATTCTAAACAATGGGTGCACCAAACGTGAACGATCAAACAGCAATTTAAAGGTCTTTACTTTACACTAAATCACCCCCGCTGACAACCCTTTTGTGTTCGGATGGCAGGAACAAAAAAAGTTTCTTTTTCTCGTGTGCACCCTTACAAGTCGTCTTCGTCGTACACAGTCTATTTGATTTTCAATAAGTTTTCCCGTTGACGTTGTGTGAAAATCGTACTAAATTATGGGGGCGGGGAGGTACGAGGATGTGTCGGTAGCAACCCTTTCTCCACGCGCATTCTGGCAATTTTAAAATACCAATCGCTTTTGAAAGACAATTTATATTCGCATATATTTTCCCAAAGGGAGTAATTCCGAATGGCAGTTATGAGACAATTGATTTTTCTTCTTGGCAAGTTACTGGCAAGTGAATTCAAAAGCAATTTTGAGCGTCTTCTTTATGGTCTTTATAAAATTGTAGCCGTGTGGCAACGGACTGATTTAGGGACATTGGAAAAAAAGTGTTTTTTCATTGTCAAAATGTTAGGCAGGTGTAGTGGGGATGGAGATCTCATGTTCGCACTTAATGTGCGGAAAATTTATTGGTAGGTATTGGTTGAAGATTATAAAAAAAAATCGGGAAATGAATGAAACATTAGTAAACAAAAGTTAACGACTGCAGCGTACTTAATTTTGCCTTTTTAATGCGTGACAATCGTGTACAAATATGGGAACAGATCTTCCGAAGAAGTTTATCGCACATGATCGAGTAGCGGCATAATGCGTTTAGGCAATAGTTTTTGAAAGATTCCCTTTCTAATTCTTACGAAGTTGGCTGACGACGATTTTTTTTGCAGAATCATTCATTTATTTTGTTCCGGAAATGATATTTCGAAAGCAAGCTGAGTTTTGATTGACTTTCACTTCTAAATTGTTTTGTAAATTAACCCCTCGATAATGCTCATCGATGTTTAAAGAAAATCAGTCAGAAAAATTAAGTACTAAGGGCACAGTTATAGCTATCATTGAAAACCCTCATTTTCTTTTACTTCTTGCGGCTTCTTATAAATTCAACCATTGGCGAGTTGGTGTAAAAATTATAAAAAAATAATTACCAACTACAGGCCAGAGTTAAGTTTTCAGGTTGGCAGCACTGGTTAGTAATGGCGTCAGTTTAAGTTTTCAGTATACTCTGGCAAGACTTAAAAACGAGCAGCGATTGCAAATTATTGAAATGTATTATCAAAATTCGTGCTTCGTGAAAAAAAGTGCACAACAACTCCATGAAAATCCTATGTTTTATCGAAAAATTGTGTTCAGCGATTCATCATCGGCATCGATATCGATATCGAGCCATGATACGCTCTGTGAGTTGGCCCCCAAGATCATGCGATTTAACGCCTTATTTCTTGTGGGGTTAAGTAAAGTCGTTAGTCTATGTGGACAAGCCATTCACGATTGAAGCCATACAAGATAACTTAACAAGCGTAATTCGTGGAATTGAACCATCCGAATGGACCATTTTAAACGGAGACGCGGCCAAAATTTACATGAAGTTGTCTTAAACGTAAATGCCAAAGGCATATTTATCGATTACAATAAAAATTTTGAACATTTGATGCAAATTTGAGTATTTTATTCGATTTAAAAAAAAAACTCTTAAAAAATCACCCGTTTGTTAAGGTTAAAAAGCTTTATCGAAACTGATTCTATTATTCATGAGAAGCAGTACGGATTTCTGCTAGCCCTTGAAAAAATCGGAATATGTGGTCCAGAAAGAAAACAGGGTGATTACCTGAACCAGAGAACATTATGTGTAAAAATTGAACAAAATGTCAGCACTAAAAAGATAGTTAATTATGGAGTACCTCAGGATCCAAAATTGAATTACTTCAAGTCTGCCAAAATAGCACTTATTTCGCTTATGAGTATGACACAGCAATAATCGTTATACATAGATGTTTAAAGACAGCAACTTCGATAATGCAAAACGAGTTTACTAATGCGGTGATATGATGCCGTGATAATGGATTAGTAATCGACGAAATCCAAAACGAAAATGGTGCACATTCGTGGCACACATCAACCAAGGAAAAGAAAGCCTATACTGCATAAAAATGGTCTGTGTCCAAATTCATCTTCTAGTCTACCTATAGAAATCGTCGAAAACTTAAAGTATCTGTATAATAATTATTGCAGGAGGCAATGACTCATCCACACATTTACTGAAGCTACAACGGCTGCAAAATAAGGCCCTTAAACTCATCAGAACCGCAACTAAGGATTGATTGATAATCTCACATCTTTCAAAGTTCTGGAAGTCAAGGGCATATTTAAGATGACGGTGCTGTTGGAAAACCAAGATGACGTACGTTTCAAGAAGACGTAGCAGAACACGAGAAGACGAGCCCAAGGAATGTTACAAATCCCAAGATCCAACTAAGCCCATGGTAGAAGACCATTGCTATGCTGTTTTCCAATATTACTTGCGAAACATTATGAACTTTAGAGTCAGAAAAAAATACCTAAAAAATTTGTTTGTGTCCAAAACTCTCTAAAAAGCTAAAATTCTTTATATTAATAAAAAAACGACTTCGCTACGGAACGAAATGCCACTATAACCAGCACACGATTTCTTCACCTTCATATCCATAAGGGGAAATGGAAGTCTCCATATCAACGAACGGTCAATCGATTTGAACAGATTGCGATAAACAAGATGCAAACATTCAGTATTTTAAATGTCCTAATGACATAGACTCGGACCACTACCACGCCACAAGAAACTATAAATACTGTAAAATAAATGAAAGGTCGAAAGACTACACTCGCAAGAGACCGCTAAGGACTTCGCGCAACGCGTATCCCTTAACCACTCGATTAACACCATGACACCAGAACAATTGCAACGATACCAACAAGCCTTTAGATCGGCCACAACTGACCTGTTAGGTTCTTGCTCACCAGCAAGAAACCCTTGGTTTGATGAGAAATGCCGACAGATGCTCGCAGTCAAGAAAGAAGCTAACAAGGCTTAGTTGCAGACAAAGATTATAAAGCCATACAGATGACGCATTGAGAACAAAAAACAGAATCTTTCGCTCACTAGCTTCATGGTACGGACGGGCGGTATGCATGTGCACACATGAGAAACTAGATCTGTCCGACCCGTAATAGAACAATTTTTCTTGAATGCAGTGCGTCATCTGTATAACTTTATAATCTTTGCTGGGTATGAAGATGAGAGCCGCAATTGAGCTCTTTAGGCGAAGAAAGATATAATAGAAGGAGGCGACTTTTCAGCAAAAAAAAAAAAACGAAAAAGATCAAGAAAAGCGCTTGATCGAGGATATAGAGAGGTGCCACTCTAGGAACGATACTCGCTTTTTACCAAAGTATAAAACGTCAAAACCAATGATACAAGGCTCGAACGGAATCCTGTCGAGATGGACAAGGAAATATCGTAGTTGAGACATGGGCTATGATGAGGATATGGAAGCACCATTTCTGCAGACTGTTAAACGGCGATGACGAACAATCTCCGTTGTCAGCGGAACGAACCATTCAATTTTGGCGACGAAAGCGAAAACTACCAACTACCCGACCTAAGTGAAGTGAGGACAGCAATATCTTAACTAACTAAGGCTGCCGGAAATCACGGTCTTTTTGCCAAGCTTTATAAAGAAGGCGGAGATGACTTGGTAAGTAACATCCACCAACACATAAACCAAATCTTGTCGGCTGAAGGTATGTCTAAAGAATGGAACCTCAGCATCGTTTGTCCGATCCTGAAAAAGGAGACTGTCTGAACTACACCAACTATACACGCATAAGTCTCCTCAACATCGCCTGATCCTATCTGGATTAATATGTGAACACCTGAAACCGTTTAACAACAACCTGATCGACCCTTATCAGTGTCCACAACCAGGAAAGTCCGCAACTGATCAAATCTGCACATTTCGGCAGATCGTGAAAAAACTCAAGAAATCCCTATTGATATCCACAACCTATTCATCGATTTCAAAGCTATTAAGGTGAGCCTAATGAAACGTTTCTAGCGACACCATAGACATCAGACAAGTTTACAGACAAGCCCATATGTTGAAATGCCTGGAGATCACAGGTCCAAAAGGCAAGACCTACCGAAAACAAAGTATTCAAAGCATCGTGTCGAAAAGAAGAAGTCACTTTCAACCCCACTAAACCCCAGTTAAAATGCAGTAAAGAACGACCTTATGATCCTTTTCTCCACATTATAACCCCTCAAACAAAGAATGAAGAACATTACAAAATCTATAAATATAAGGAAAATGTCTGACTGTGTAACGACTGATTGAATTTACTCTTTTCGCTGCCAATTTAAAGACTTGATTACCAATCTAGATTAGAGCCATCTGTCGATTGCTTCGCTCTCATGACTGACTTCCATCATTTGATGTTTTACCCCGTTCAAATATCCATTCCCTCTCAGATAAATATATGCACACAAGATCCCATATATGCTGCAAGTTCGTCTGCATGCGGTTGCCACAAGAAGAACGACGGTCTTTCATAGCGCGCGTGCAAGCCAACCAGAAGATGTGCGAAAACGGAAATGCGGGCTTCTTAAAAGTCGCTTCAAGTGTAATTAGTTAAAACAGAAAAAAATAATAAAAACGAACGAAAAAAAAATTGAAAAGAGAATTTTATTTGTCATGTGGCCTTGATGATGCTGCTGCACGCTCAATACGGAGAAGCAGCTTACATGCATGTTCAGTGCATCGGGAGCAGAGTTAATGAACAACCATGATGTCTGCGATGGATTACTTCTTGAGGATTTCTAAAGAACAGCTACTGCACTCTGCTGTCGATTATTCGCTCTTGGCATCGCATCGCATCACATATTCACATCGTCTCTATATAGACAAGACCGTTGCATTTGAATTGAAAATTCGATATAGGGGTGTCGCATGTTGTTAATTAAATGAGCTTCTCATCGACTTAAGGCAAAGATCAGTGAACTAAGAGCGCGCGACTTAATTGGAAGTGAAAAAGTGAACAGCAACAACAACAAAAAATATCTAAGCATAGAGATGAACTTAAATTATCACTCAATTAATTGATTCCCCAGCAGGCAGTTCCAGAAATGGAATCATTAGAAACGGCAGCACATTAACATGACCATCAATACAGTAATACCTGCTGCTGCATGTGTGTATTAGTTTCTGGGAATCATTGGATCGGGCTATCTTGATCCAATGGGGTGATGAAAATTCAAATTTCAAACTCGTCAAAATGTTCGATTCTGAGAAGGCGCACCAGCAGAGTGAGCTGAGTGGTTACATGGCGGACGTATATGGCGCTTATGGAGTGGTTATGATGGACAATATGGATTTTTTTTTTACAGTTTGTCTGGGATGCCGGCGTGTCTTGATTGTTTCTTGGCACAGATAATGGTGATATTTATTTTATGGATTCAGTGATCGTATCGATGGGTACGTAAGCTACCACATCGATTGACAGTATCGAATGCTTTCATCTTGCGTTTGTTTTGATTAACATGCTTTCAAAACGTGTGACAAAATTTTTACTGCTCTGACACAGGGTTCTCTGAACGCACCTAGACTTCAGCCATGGCAATGACAACGTATCATATAAGAGCATTTTTTGGAATAGGTATTCATTTTGCGAAGATCGTTAGAATAGGATGGATATCGTTAGGTCATCATATTTAGACCAGAATTGGTGGATTGTGATTATCTCGTGGATCTAGAGGGTTTATTCTGTATCATGATTCATCCTTTGTTCGTATGCCAAAAAAAATACAAATTTTTGGCGCAGTTCATCACATTTACCATGGCACCACTGAACCCAGTGATATAAGAGCAGAGTGCCGATCCTCTGCTCGTCCATTGACACAAAGGGGCGGTTTAGAAGAAAATTTATCACTGGAGCCTCGCATTGTTACGAGTGAAGGTTTACAAAAAATTAATCTCGCAACAAATCCCGGGAAGAGTTGTGTGATTGTTGTACACAGAACGACGAAAATTGAAGGTTCTCTAACAGCCAGAAGATTAGAGATTTGGCGAATTGCTAGTAATGAAGCAATTCAAATCACACACACGCAACGAATGTACTTACTAATCAGTCGTGTAACCACCCCTTGTTTGAGCTGCAATGTTCTCTATTTTAACAAAGGCCTAAACTCGTAGTCATCTGATCACAGAATGGTCTACATCTACTTAAGCAACCACCGATGCGTTTCGTTTTCTTTGAGATACAATTTTAACATAAATGAATGCAACGTTGCAGGTGCGACACTCAATTATCGTAAACTGTCATCAATACAAGGTTCTGGCCGATGGGCCCGTGTGTTGGTGTTCTTATGCTAGCTAGGTAAGCCCCTATCTAAACTCACAAAGAATTCACGCACAAAATTAAAGAAAAACACCATACACCGACAACAAGCCTGAAATTTGTATCTACAATTGTTTACTGTTTGTTTTGCATGACACGCACACAAAACCATCCCGCACACACACAAACTCGCAAGATTGTCTCTGTTGCTTGAGTTTTTTTTTTTTCAAATGCTTCTAGAATTGAAAATTTCCAAACGATAAAATTTTATACGTTCAACAAGAAAATGCAATTAAAATGTTCATATATTGAAGGATTCCTCGAGTGCTTTTAATCCACACATACACACACACACAAGCCGCTCATATAAGTAGAAATGGCATTTCTCCGATTGTTCATATAGCAGAGCATGGGAGCAGCGAGCACCCTTTTGCTGGCAGATACAACTTGAATTGGAGGATATGTACTCTGCTCTGCTCCTGCGAGCAAGCGACGACATTATCCTTTTTGGTGTTTTGCGATACCATACCGCTATTAAATAATCAAAAATATAAATAAAATACCAAAAGTCATTTTGTGGAGTTTATTTCCATGCCGGGGTCGGATACCGCCGCACCGAACCAATACGAACGACCGTGTCATCCTTGTCGTCAGAGTCGTCGTAGTCGTCCCTTGGTAGTCGTTGTGTCGTCTTCATTCGTAAAGTCAGCTTCTCTGAGCACGCATTTTCTAATTTACTCATATAGGGACAGAGAACTGGTGGAAATTCTTTCGATCACATTCCCCCTTTCAACAGCTCCACTCCATGAATCTTCTTGTGGAGCCGCCGCAGTCTAACCGGCAAAAAAGGAATAAAATGAAATAAAAAATCGAAACAGAAATTTTGGAAAATTCTTTCGAAGGATAGATGCTGTCTGTTGTTTCGGCAGAGACGTATGAGACAATGAATGGTGACATCCCTCCTCCTTGCCAGAGCTAAAAAGGGTTTTTGTCAGTTATTGTCCCAGGAGGGATGGGGAGCTGCTCCATTAATTTGCACTCCACAGTGTGTGTACCCCCATCGCTGTTTATGTATTGTAAGTAAATTAATTCACCAATATCCAATCCGCACTTCCAAGGATTACGATAAAACAAATTGGATACTCAATGTACCTGAAAATCGCCTTTAATTCATTTATCGCATCTCATTATGTTCCGTTTTCGTTCTTCGCCCTCGTCGTCGTTCTGTCGATGTCCCTGCCCACTCTAACAAGACTCACTTTGAATTGATTGCTCAAATCAAAAAGCTATAAAACACGTAACGGGAGACGCGCAACCTCCTTAAGGACAACAAATTTATGTTGCATAAAATTTCAATAGAATTTCGTGTAATTTTTTTCCTTAAAATTCGATCCGATTTTTGACTTTATAACGGTCGGTCGTGGGTGTCCGTGTGTTGGTGGTGTCACTCTCCCTAAGGGCTTGTTCAGAGCAAAAACCAAATCGCCTCCAGATTTCGTGTGTTATGGGGTGGAAGGAATGTACCAGTCAAATCAGTGGGAAACTTTAACTTGATGGTGGTCAAATGCTTGACGAAGACACGTGTCCTTTAAAAAAAACACACACACAGAATATACACAGATGCGGGAGGATGCAAATGGTGGTGTTCATTCACTCAACCGGAAATCATACCTTTTGCTTGGGTACTTTTTTTTATTTTTCAATTTAAAAAAAAAAGAGGGATTTTCAAACTTTCCAGAAAAGGACATTCATATTTGATGTGGCTTAACGACGAACGATTTCTGCCAAATATATTAGTCACATGCTGTCCTTTCTTTATTTTGTGTATTATTATTTATCCTTTGTTGCGGGAATCATTTATATTGGGATCGTCGACCGCATCCCCCTTTTTGGCTATATCCACATATTACACATCTGTATGTAGGTTGCGTTGAGTCGATTTAAATTCCTCAAAAGGACAATAAAGCAGTCGAATTGGAATTGTCGGTTGGTATGTCCTTTGCATTTGAATTTTTTTTTTTTTTGGCGGACAGACAGATATGTCGATTTTGGAATTTTTGTCGTCATACTGCGGTGCGGATATGGGGAACTTTTGCATCCGTTTGGGTTGTAACTTATTTTGAGGTTATTCTTGCGTTGGATTTTTTTTACATTTTTTTGAATTCTATACAATTGTCTCAAGCCATGGGCATGTTAGAAAATGTCTTCTTTGCTGGGTGTAGGTGTGGTCGTATCTAGCTTATTCATTTGATAACCATGGACATGAAGTGTAGAGAGTTTCGTTCGTGGTGTCCCAACATCTCGCTACTCGAACTACGTTGCTAAGAACAGATTTTACGTAAAAACTTTGTAGCTACAGAACTAAGAACCTATCAAACATTTTTTCTTGTGTACCTATACAATTTTTCACCTTAAGTATTTCAAAGAGTAATTCATTCACACTTGTACAAAAAAAACGGGACCTATAGATATATTTGCAACTTTGGTATCGTAAGGAGTTAAGAGTTTTCCATTGCCAGTTGATAGATTAAATGGCACATTGAAAGACGCGCACAAGAGAAAGTCGACTTCAATTAACTTTGAATGAGCAATTGAAGGAGCAACGCTGTTATCAGTTACTATTTCACACTGCCATGTTAGTCATTGATTAGCTAATCATCGTAGTTATTAAAACAAATGTATAGATTGGTAAACTTATCGCACTCGGTCAGGTTTAAAGAGGTTGTCTAGACTCAGATGGGTTTGTAACTCGCATAGAGCTACATATGCCCTGAGCGATCACTTTGTTAAACCTTATCGGGCGGGAACGTTTATATGTCCCTATCTTTCAATAAAATCAAAGGAGCGCCTCGCATAATCGACAGAACAAAGTTGACAACTATAACGTAATCAGTCTACAATACCCAAGCTCATAGGAAAAATAAACGATGATTTGATATATGAAAACAAGGACTGGTTGACAAGTTGTTCTTGGGATAACCAATTCAGTGAAAAAAAAAAAATAATTGTTACGAAGCAATTTTTTGTGACAATCCGCATAAAGGTTAAATTCACAGATACAAGCTATACGCTTACCTTTCCACGGAGGAAGATGATCACTAATGTCTGATTATACGAGCTCCTTGACTAACCTTACAGTCAATACAAATACTACCAAGCTTCAAAGCATTAATCTGCAGATTTACAAAAAAATCTCTCAATGTCACCCAAAAGATCTAAGAATACCGGCGAAAGCAGAGAAAACTACCTTCGAGCTGAATCAAGTGAGGATAGCAATATCTAAGAATATGGAAATAATGTTAAGTCCTACACTATTCTAGCCGTACACTAATCTATTGCCAAAATTTAATCAAAACCACAACAATGGAGATATACTCAACTGTCGAATACAGTGGCATAAGCCTTCTAAAAATTGCCTACAAGATCATGCCACCGCCGCGCCGTACCCTGATTGGCCCCGAAAATTTGATGCAGAAAATCATGTACTGATCAAATCTTCACACTTTGCAGATCCCGAAAAATCCCAACATGCTCAAATCAGTACCCACCATGACAGGTTAGGTTGGCACTTTGGTCAATATAGACTCATTGTGGTGCCCTATGGGAGTCCACGTATGTGGAGGGCACATTCAATTGCCCCTTTTCTGTTTTCATTATATTTTGTTCCTTTCCAGTAGTGGACAATGGCACAGCAAGCGGAGAGTATCCTCGTGTATTTCTCCATGATACCATGACAACCTATTGGGTTTTCGCCATAAGCGTTGATGACGTAAATGCTCAGAACGAGACAAAAATAAAATCGCAAAGACAATATCTGTACAGTTGTATCATGAATACCACATCCACCACATTTTGTGGTGTTGAGAAATGCAGCACGGATAAATAAATCCCTGGTAGATTCGAGTGTAAAATGCTTTGAAAAATCTCCGGTCTTGATTCTTTTGACGGGTTTCGAAGGCGAAGATTCAAGACCTAGCCAAAAACTACATTAAAGACTTGAATGATGGCTAGATCATATATATATATCGAATAAATACTAGCATGAAGTTTCATATTCCCAGCCAGAATCTACACACAAAAGGAAAATTTCGCCTTGTTGACCGATCTCTATCAGAGACTGTAGCCTTACTAAGAAAGTTTGATACAAAAAAAATCATAGAGAGTACCTATACAATCATTTCGATACTGAACGAAGCTACTACGAAGTTTGAAAGGTTGTTCATACAAGTTACAAAAAAAAACTGAAAACTTTACAGGACATGATTAAACCTTTACGGAAAGTTTAAAATCTATTGAAGTAGAAAAACCTAACTATCAAGGTTCTCTAAGTAGATACTGATTTATGTCGGAATAGCTCTCTGATATTTGATATTGCCCTCGTATTGTATTTTTAAGTTAAAATATTGTACTAAATAAAAAAAATGTACTCACCGCCATTGTTCTTATTTGCTGTAGATGAAGTCTGCTAGAATATAAATTGACGTTTCAGCAACCTTTTTGTGTTCTCGCTCAGTGAGCGTTTATTGACTTTGTCATAACTGATGAACTCTGAAATGGGAAGAAGATTTATGTGATCTTAATCATCTCTTAGTTTATATAATGTAAGCGAAAGGCAGACAAGCATCCAAGAGTATAAAGTTGTTATGAGAAGCTTTTCAAATTTGCTATTCGAAATCGGCGGTAAACTATTCTTTGTGACAAAAAAAATTCACACACAAACGAATAAAAAAGCTATGTTTCAGGCTCTGTATTCGCCGTTTTGTTATATTAGAAGAACTGTATTAAGACTGTATAAAAATATTCATCCAAAAGCCAAAAATGACCTTTAAGTATATCCCAAATCTTTAAAGGTCTGCTGCAGATAGCTTTGCAAAGGTCAATGGTCAAAAACATAAAAATATTTAATTTTTAAAGACTTCACCCAAAAGACAAAAATGTCAATTGCGATTGCCCTCAATACTTGGACAAGCAAGTAACTGAACCACATAGATCTGTTGCTAAGTCTATAAATGTCTAATGGAGGTATCTCTGCAAAATCACCCAAGCTGTCGAAGAGTTATGCTTCCATTCAGGCTCTTTTCCATTTTTGACTCTGCAGATTTCATTTTCAAAGACTTCCAGTCTTTTGCTAGTTTCATATGATGAGGTGTACTATAAATACCTCGTTGAGCAGCCGGGTTTGGGTTCTAAAAAGGAGATGGAGCAAGGCGATGAGATATGATCATGTCGCAACTGCTAGTGTTTTTTTTTCATTGCTCCTTAACCAATCATAACAGACACATTAAGTAAACATTTTACTTATGTTGAAGGGCGAAATAATTAGTCTGCCTGGTAGATAACGGCTACAAATCAGAGCATCGTTGACCAGTTCAACCGTTTCTTTAATTCCTTCTACTTTGACGCCCTGGAAACTTAGATGAATAGCAGTTCGCGATTACAATGTTAGAGTTAATAGTTTTAAGTTCAAGATAACTATATACGCAAGCTTGAAGGACATTGAAGTAGTCTATCCGTCAAAAAGACAAGTGCCTTTGGGAAAACTCGTGGAAATGTTCCCTTTTCTGTCTTTGAATTATCTGTTTCTGGTCCCGTCTTTTTTTACTTACATTTCTCAGGTAAGGAGAACATATAACGGTAAAAAAGCGCCTTGATGATGTTTATTGACTCACTCTTGAATTGTCGTATGCTGGTGCGAAAACGTCTTCCAGAAGTTAGCACAATTGCTTGCTTGTCCTGTAATGAAATTAGTTTTGGTATTGCGTTGTTCGTGAAGTTGTTAGATGGACTTAGTGACAATTAGTTGCATTTGTCGGTCCGTCTAAACATTTCAGTTATGCTAAAGTGCCAAAAATGTGGACATCCATATTTTCTGTTATTTTAGCCTGACGTCTAGGTCTAGAAACTAATGAGCATTACAACCAAAATTGGTGGCTGTAATACTCAATACTTTCTAGACCTAGAATAGACCTAGAAATTATTTGCACCTTCTTCGGATTCCTGAGATAGGAAACAGCCTTCCAAAATGGCTAATAACCGCAGTGTACAACCAGTACGCAATGTTCTGTTGTAAGACCCACTTCTGTCTAACAAATTTCACTTGCAAAGTGCTGCTTCTGCAGGCAAAAAAGTAATTTTGTAATAAAGCCCTGTCTCGAACTACTAAGGAGATACTATACAGGTCTCTAATCATCCAAGTACTGCTCTACGGTGGTAGAGCTTGACCGTATCAGAAGCGGGTGAAGAAATTCTTAGTCATTTTTAACGTCAAATTTTTCGGAAAATTTTCGATCCCGTTTGCGTTATAGAGACAAAGGACGGAAGGTGCACCCATTCATTTAACGACTTGTGCACTGACATAGACCTGTTCGAAAAAGTCGATATTAGATGTTTAAGGTGGTTAGTAGATGTAGAGCGAATGGGCCCTAAAGTATTCGATTCCAAGCCATATATCGGACACAGTAAAGGAAGACCTCGCCAACCAACTTAAAGTGCTTAAATGTAGGCAGTTAGCTATGCACCGCGCTAATTGAGGAGGCATGTTCATTCCGGACTGACGTAAGTAAGTAAGTATTGAAATATACTTTCCTGTTATTAGAAGAACTGTATCATTTGCGTAAGCGACTATCCATTCGCTTAGCAGAGATTCAAGAATTCGGATAACTGAATGTTCCACAGAAAGGTTGATGACACTACACCTTCATTTATCACGCTATCATGAATGCTTGGCGGGTAAAAGACAACTCTATATGTTTTGTTTACATATATTTGTTTTGGTTTACATATTTTTGGGACTCATGTTGACACATTGAAATATTGTAAGTTTTCTACTCAACTCTTTTGTCTTGCCTCCGCATCAAAAAGGATGTTTCCATTTTCCAGAAGAATTTATAACAACCACCTTTGGAGCGTTTATTCAAACAAGGTTAACCCGGAGGATATCGTAGATCACATAATGCGGTGCTGTTCTCACAACTTCCAATCCACTTTTTACCTGATCTTAAGGTTATCTGCACACTTGAAATTATTTGTTCCTGTTGGGTGTATTATCTTATCGAATCGAGGGCTTGTGTGTAAAACATACCTACAATAATGTTTCCAATTCATTTTGGTGCATGGCAAACAATTAAACAGAGATCGTTCCCCCAGAAGCAATCCAGAAATGGTCTTTTGATCGCTCTAAATTACGACGATCTAATTTCGATAAACGAAAAACCAGAGACCATCGCCGTCATGGTTACTTCTCTTCTTCTTAAGTATTTTTTGCTTATTTAAAAAAAAAACAACTTGAAACAATTATCTTTTGATCGGAAATTGTGTGTGACACAAGCTTTTCGAGTTCATGTTACCCACAAACTTGAACTCCCACTGCGGCTGTGCGGAGGTCATGCTTACACGGATCTACAGCTCCGGCAGCTAAGACCCCACAATGATCAACACCAATCAGAGGAATACGTACCTATAACATGTATAGGGAACTATCTATGTGCGAAAAAGCCAACGAAGCGTAACGCCTTTTTCCTTGCGTTACCATACTACTGCCGCTGCGTCGCACTACCTTACCTACAACATTAACAATCTTGAATTCGAAATCAGTTTGCGTCGCGCGGTCAATATATACTTCGCGTATACGTTTAATGTGTGAAGAAAAACTTCAGCTAGGCGTTGAGGAGAAACAATAGATATTCGCTATAAATTTAAATAGAAACCTAGACGCACACACATGCGCATTCTTAACGCCTGAATGCTAAGGGCCCAATGTGGTCTTTGACTTATTTCCCGATTGTCATCGCGGTGGAGCAAAGCAAATAAGGGGGGAGCGTTTTGATGTGCGGTGGTGGCGCAGCTAATTAGGGCGGACGCGACGGCCGGTGCTGGTGGTGGTGCTGGTGTGATGGTGTACTTTTTATGGTATCAGTGGTTGGATATACGGCTGCTCCAAATCAAATGGGAATCGAAAGAACTTGAACAGAACAAAAGATCTTAAGGCGGTTTTTATGTGGATTTGAAAGGAGTTGATGTTTTCTTATGGCTGCGCGATGGATAAGGTGGAGATACGCTCGACTCAACATGAAGCTCGATTAAAAGAGTTCGTATAGTGGTACACACGTGCTGTGCTGGCGGTGCAAAACGAACTTAAATTGGTAGGAATATTAATTAGTTGGCATTTGAATTGAACGCTGGAAGATGGGGGAAGATCAGTCAAGCAGATCAGTCCAAGTAGTTGATCTTTTCATGGGAATATTCAAAGAGAGTTCTTTGTGAGCTGTAACTTTTTGGTGGCCTGGGGAAAGGCGGAAGATCAATTGAAAATATATAATATTGGGAGACCTAAAAAACATCGAATAGTAAAAGCGTTTTTCGAGTGTCCAGTGTGTATACAAACAGAATGATCAAGTCTGATGATGATAAGAATCTCTTTTATTCAATATCTTTATTTGTTTTTTTTATATCGCACATGATCGCGGAGCGGCTTATCGGTTAAATCAACAGTTTTTTACGACTAAACTTTAAATGTATTCTGAAGTTGTACGACAAGGAATTGTTGAGGAATCTGTCTGAAAATAGAACCTTTTCCAAAAAGTCACGTGTGTAGGCTTCATTTATTTTACTTAGAAACGGATGCCGGATCAGTTTGCTTAACTAAGTTCCGATTGGAACTGGTTTTCACTTCGAAATTTTTCCCGAACGGATACGATAGCTCAATGACAACTCAATGAAGAATTACAACACTTTTTGAGAACAATGCAAAACTGTATAGTCCCTTGAAATGGAAAACAATTGAAGGCGAATTGCAGGAATCGGGAAATGGCTGGTAAGTAATTGTGAGGCCCATGAACCCTCAAGCCTATGAATACATGAAATCTATTACAAAGAAACGAAAGACATCCTGCAACAGATTCGTCACCCCATTTGCCCACCCATCATTCCACAGAATAAACACAAAAACTGTAAAAACTGTAGAACTGGATTTTAACAAACTTTATTCAAGCCATGTGAAATTTTATTCTCCGCTATATGCTTATCCCATCACAAATAACTCAAAGCCAGATCAACCTAAACCGACGGACAGAATTGGAAGAAACAGTTTTTTGTGTTAAAGGTAATAGCGTACTAGAAGCCCTAGACGTAACTGGTGTACATACATGCATTCTAAAATCTAGATTGTTTAGTCAACTCGAGGAAACAAAGGTACACCGCAGGGTGTACTGAAAGTCCGACTAGGTCGTAATACGATCGTAGTGGCTTATGAAGTCATCATGATCTTAGCGTTTAGAAAGTTTCTTACAAATATAGATGGGATCCAAAAGCACGTGGTATGTGGATTTAATCCGATCAAACATCTACAAACTTAATAGGATACAAATAACTTAAAGTTTAGGTTCTATTGGGGCTATACAGTATAGTCGGTCGGATACAATAAATCTTGTTTCTGATTCACTAAGCCTGATGAATAGACACAATAATGTCCTCGACCAGTTCAGCTGGCATTGCAGAATTAGTCTACAATCCTACCGAAAAAATTATTCCCAAACTGTTTTTTTTTTTTCAGAACACTCAACACAAGAATTTTCAACGAACAAAAAAAATAATAGAAACGCCGTCAAAGTGACCTGAGGGGGTAGACGAATTTGTCAACACTATTACAGTTAATTTTAAGAAATCGTTTCGTCTTCCTACTTCTTCAAGAGTATTTCAGGCGACATTACTGGATATTTTAGAGGCATGGAACGCGAGTGATTAGATATTAGGCACACAAAATAAAGATACATTTTTATAACTACTCGTTAGTATTGAAGCTTTGATTTTAGCCTCAATGCCATCAAAAACACTTATTCAATGTCGAAACGAGTAGGCCTCTCTAAATATAGTCTAAATATAGTCGATATGAAGTCACCTTATTTTGGGTTCCTATATAAAAACGGTGAAGTTTTTTCATTGTTAACTATTAAGATGGTGGTCGGTGAAAATACGGGTTTATCCAAAGGAAGCAATAAAGGTGGCAAAAAGGAAGTCATATTCAGTAATATTTGCCTTTATCACGCAAAGATTGTTAAGATGTTAAAACCCTAAAGATGTTTACAACCCACCAACTCGAAAAAATTATGGTAAACCGTACCCAGGGAACCTAAATCGCTTCCGAGGGATTGAATGGTTATGTGTTCAAAGTATCTTTGGCTTATTTACAGAAGGATACCAGTGATGAGAGTTCACTCCGTAAATTAAGGCTAAACACTGAAGATGCCCATGACCGCACGTTCTTAACAACTTCCACGACATGGATTCGAACACAGACAAGTTCCAGTCAATGGCAGAAGAAATGGTAAACTCTCATCGAAGCCGACGTTGATATGAAGACCACCGATGGCTTCTTGAACTGCATGTTTCTTGAATTGGAATTACCACCAAGGATTAAATGTCCTAGCAGAAGATATGCTACACACAAGAGTTGAAGGACAGCATGATCTGCACCAAGAAGACTAAAATCATTACACGTGATGCTAGTACATCTAATTTGAAGAGAATTTGGTTACCTTCACAAAGTGAAGGTCACACTGTAAGGCGGAGTATACGCCTCAATATCAATATCGCAGCTCAGTAGCGTTATCATGAAGAATAAGTCGAACACCAAGCAAACCTTTCTTCAAAAAAATCAAACATAAGCAGCAGGACTTTAAAAAAAAACAAGAAGATGCCAAGTAGGAAACGTTTGTTACCTTGCTATATTCCGCGCTTTCTCACTAATACCTTCGAGGAATGCGTATCCATAAATCTCTCGATTAACACCATACCACAAGCATCGAATGTCAAGGAACAATGGCAACGATGCCAACAAGATCAGCCGCAACTGATGTGCTGGGTTTCTTTGCCACCAGCAAGAAACCCGTGGTTTGATGAGGACTGCCGACAAATGCTCGCACCCAAGAAAGGCTTTAAGATTCAGGTGAATACGAAAGATGCCAATGAACTCTATAGACAGAAAAGAAAGGCGCGCGATGAAGAATATAGGGAGGTGCCTATCCAGGAACGATGTTCGCAAGTTTTATCAAAAACTTCAAGGCCAAGGATACAAGGATCGAACAGAATCCTTTCGTTCTTGACGGAAATGACGGAAATGACGGCCTTCCTGAGCTTTTTAAAGCCGGTGGAGATGACTTGGTAAGTAACATCCACTCATAAATCAAGTCTAGTAGGATGAAAATATGTCTGAAGAATAGAACCTCAGCATAGTCTACCTGATCCACAAAAAAGGATGATGTAGGATGACGATGGTGAATTTTTTCTGATCCATCAGAGTCGGAACACATTCAATGAAAAAAAAAGGATTTTGGCAAGCTTATGCGCCGTTATGTAACTCCTTAAACTTAATTCTTGAGAGGATTATGCAAAACTCCTGAACCAACTTGCTCGCGACGATATTGACATTGTTGGTAGGACTCAACGTGATGTCATAGCCACGTTTTGTAATATAGAGAAAGAAGTTGCAAAATGGGATTAGCAGTAAATGAGGGTAAGGCTAAGTATATGCTGTCAACACGAGAGGACACACAACATCGACGAATCGGTCAGAACGTCACCATCGACAGATATATATAGCTTTGAGGTAATGGAAGGCAAATCAGTAGCAAAGCCATCACTCGAACTTCTCATCCCAGTCCTGCTCTACGGCGTTGAAGCACGGACCGTATCGAAATTGAATGAAGAAATTATTGGTCCATTTGAGAGGAAAATTCGAAAAATCATCGGGTTATGGAATCAGAGCTTCAACGAGGAACTACACGAGCTGTACCGCGACATGCCCCTAGTCAAAAAAAAACTCGGCATTGGGCATTTAGGATGGCTATGACATGTAGAACGAATGGACACCAGTACCCCGGGTCGCAGAGTCTTCGATTCCCAGCCAGACGTGCGTCGGACGCAGTAGAGGAAGACCTCTTCTAAGTGGCGCGCACAAGTAGAAACCGATCTGAACCAACTAGGAGTGCGAAACTGGAGACAGTAAGCCAAGGACCGTGCTATTTTAGAGGCATGTTTGTTGAGGCCCAGGTTCTTAGAATATTGCCTAAGCAGCTAAAGTATGGGCACATCGGCTTGCCTAAGGATCAGAACATGCGATCCATTAGAAATCCCAGCCCATTTAATACCATAATCCTGTGTTAGGATGTATCTATATACAATCTGCATTCTTCTTCTATTGTTTTGTTTGGCCATCATTTTACTACACCTGCCATCTATGCCAGTCCACGGATTTTAAGATCTTAAAGGTGCCAACACGCATCACACGGGTATTGCCAATATATAACTTCTGTAAACTCTACTGACACTAACAACCTTTTAAATTGTCAGTTAAATCGGTAGAATTTCTTCTGCATCTAAAGAACACTTTTGCAATACATAGGATTCACATTTTTATCGCCTAATTCCGAATTGGCGCCTCCATTATGAAGCACAATCAAAACATATCCTTCAAAACAAAAATTACATCATCCAACAAGCTCACCCATCGCCTAGTCACATCAACAGATTAATAATTAATATATACAATCTTCAAGGGAAAAGCCCGACAAAAAAATTACATTGAACAAAAATAATTCAATAAGTCCACCCCCCCCTCTTGCCATAGGAAAGTAAAGAAAACCAAACTCCGTAAGGAAGAAGAAAAAAAGCACAAGAACATTAAACAGAAAGTCCTTTCCATTTCATTAAAAATTTATCATATTTCAATCAATTCATCCGACTGTGAAATGGAGTCTATCCTGCCAATAAGTCGTCATGTCATCTCGCGCTCGTCCTTCTTGACTTCCCCCACACCCGTCATCGACGCCATCGTCCTTGTTCGCCACTGCAAAATTAAATTTTGTTTAAAATGTATTCGCGTCAATAACGGCCTCTCCCCGAGGACTATGATCGCCTCACCGCCCGCACTCACTTGTATCTACACGCAATAGAAGAAAAAGTATCGCATCCTGTTTGATATACACATTTTCCTTTTTTTACCGTTTTACAGGATATTTATCAGTAGTACGGAAAAAAAATCGGTTAATATTAATGACCGAGTGGTTTGCGACTACAATAGGAGAGCAAAAAAAAAGGGGTGACTTTGTAACAAACGTGGACGACAAAAAAAAACTCCAAAAACAAAGAAATAAAGGATATTTTTCACCAATTTTCCACCATCGAAAAATTGTTTTCCTTTCGCGGGTAACAGAGTTTTTTTTCTTTCCATCCTACTTGCTTACTTTAATGTTTTAGAATAATAAAATGAAAGGAGCCCCCGTGTACAACAACAGCCAAAACCGGGACACAGGGAAAAAATTCAAAATTGAGTGGGCCGGCGATGGGTGGTTGGGAAATGTACGAATGGGTGCACGGAAAAATATTAACCATGTTCCATTCGATGGAAAATAAGTCCATCCGGGAAGTGTTATCCCTTTTTTTTTCTGGCCGTGGATTTGGAAACGTCAAACAACCCATCTACCACTTGGGTGGGCCGGCGACGTCGACCCATTGAGTGCGAAAATCGGTTGAGAGTTGTGGTGGTGATTTTTATATTTTCTTAAAATAAACACCCAAAAGAATAAAGAAATGGAAAATAACAGCGGACGCCACCGACATCCGCTCGAAGACCCGCTAGCGTCGGTCGCCACCGCCACCGCCGCCGTCTGCATGCAGAAAAAGAATAACCATCAAGAAAAAGGGTTGATGATTTTTGTTCTTTCTGTTCGTTTCCTTTAAGGATTGAATATTAAAATTAATTTATAATCGAGTCGAAATTGGCAGCGTGGTGCGGGGCAGTACGGAAATATACTTGTACATGACTTCAAAGTCTCGAAGGCGGACGGAAAGAAATGGCAAGTCAAAGTTGTTCCACCACAATAAGTTTTCATTGTTTGAAAAAAAAAGCAACATTCCTCCCAACAAAGTTTTAAAAAAATATGTTTCCTATCCATTTGAGGGGCGGGGGCTGGGAAATGTGAAGCATGTGATACGCGTGATTACTTGTGAGTTTATTTTTTAATTAATCAAAGTTGCAGGACATTTCGGAATTCAGGATTCGATGGAGGAAAGATATTCGAATCGGTGTTTTAAAGGGTGTTCCATAATTAACGCAAAATGTATTTGATAGAAAATGAATATTTTTAATTGGAAAGCTTACATTTTTATTGATTCACTTACCCGGAAAACGTTGTTTTGAATTATTTTTTTATTTAAGTGGTGCTACAGTCCAGAATGAACCACAAGCCTCTCCAATTAGCCCGGTCCTTAGCTAACTGCCTCCAGTTGCGCACTCCTAGTTGATAGAGGTCGGTTTTTACTTGTGCGCGGCACTTAAGGCGAGGTCATCCTCTACTGCGTCCGACGTCTGGCCGGAAATAAAAGACTCTGCGAGCCGGAATATTGGTGTCCATTCGTTCTATATGTCCTAGCCATCTTAAACGTACAATGCGGAGTTTTTTGACCAGGGGCATGTCGCTGTACAGCTTGTATAGTTCTTGGTTGAATCTTCGTCACCATAGCCCGTAAACGCTATTTTTTTTTCTATTTGTGAATTGTAATGGATAGGAATTTTAGAGTTAAGGTAAGTAATATTCGTGGGTTAAGAACAAATCTCTTTTCGCCATACGTTCACATATCCAAATATAAACCAGCTGTTTTGGCACTTTGTGAAACACAGGTGGGCGCTAATTCTGAAATTTCAGAACTAAGTCTACCTGGATATAACTTAGTGCCATTATTCTTCTCTCACCGCGGTCTCGCCGTTTACATTCGTAGTGATGTAGCCTACAAAATTCAACAACAATACGGCCAATGTTCCAATCCGGAATTTAATTTTATATGGCTGAAATTCCATGTCCATAGGCAAATAATCGACTACTGTTTTATTTATAGAAGCCCAAATATGGACAGCAACTCGACTTTTAATGAGTTTGATGAGCTGTCTGACTCCATCTCAAGAATTGTATCCCTGTATCCTCACATTGAAATCGTCGATGCGGGCGATTTCAATGTACACAATTCATCGTGGCTTCGACATTCTGGAGAGTCAACACCCGAAGGAAGGTATGCTGAGATCTTTGCTGAGCCAACGCGAATTCCGGACATTCAATCACTATCACATACACTATCAGTGTGCTATCACCTCTAGGCTCTTCAGACCACTGTATCGTATCGGAATTTAATTTTATATGGCTGAAATTCCATGTCCATAGGCAAATAATCGACTACTGTTTTATTTATAGAAGCCCAAATATGGACAGCAACTCGACTTTTAATGAGTTTGATGAGCTGTCTGACTCCATCTCAAGAATTGTATCCCTGTATCCTCACACTGAAATCGTCGATGCGGGCGATTTCAATGTACACAATTCATCGTGGCTTCGACATTCTGGAGAGTCAACACCCGAAGGAAGGTATACTGAGATCTTTGCTGAGCCAACGCGAATTCCGGACATTCAATCACTATCACATACACTATCAGTGTGCTATCACCTCTAGGCTCTTCAGACCACTGTATCGTATCGGAATTTAATTTTATATGGCTGAAATTCCATGTCCATAGGCAAATAATCGACTACTGTTTTATTTATAGAAGCCCAAATATGGACAGCAACTCGACTTTTAATGAGTTTGATGAGCTGTCTGACTCCATCTCAAGAATTGTATCCCTGTATCCTCACACTGAAATCGTCGATGCGGGCGATTTCAATGTACACAATTCATCGTGGCTTCGACATTCTGGAGAGTCAACACCCGAAGGAAGGTATGCTGAGATCTTTGCTGAGCCAACGCGAATTCCGGACATTCAATCACTATCACATACACTATCAGTGTGCTATCACCTCTAGGCTCTTCAGACCACTGTATCGTATCGGCTAATTTCTCGTACTCCAACCACGTAGTTAAAGAAAAAAATTCCAAAAAGAACCGTATTTCAATACGAGAAAGCCAACTGGGAAGCTCTTAACGGTTTCTTTAAGAATTTTAACTTGTCATTATGCTTCCTCGAGTAAAGAGTATCAAACCTAAGGCAAACGGGTGGTATGACTCGAGCTGCAAAGAGGCTGTTAGGATGGAAGAGTTATGTTTTCGGTTATATAAGACAAATCCTACTGAGGAAAACCGATCTAAGTTCAAACGAGCCAGAAACGATTGTAATGCCCCTATCAAGCGTGTCAAATTCTCCCACGACCAAAAGCTGAGTCAAAAAAGTCTACTATTTCCCAAAAGTAGTAAAAACTTTTGGTCGTTTGTCAAAAACACTAAGAATCCGACCTCTTCTTCCATCCCAACGCTCATTTACAATGACATTCCAGCTGTCACCTCTATAGACAAAGCCAATCTGCTTGCTGCCCATTTTGCAGGCAGTTCCACATTACCAGATTGTGCCCAGTCTCCTCCTGTACTTGAGAACGTAGAACATTCTATGGGACCAATCCACTTCCGTACTCGTACAGTCGCAAGAGTATTATTAGATCTTAACATTCTCAAATCGTCTGGTCCAATGGTATATTTCCCATAATTCTGAAGAGGTGTTTTTCCACGCTGGCAAAACCACTGCGTAAGCTATTCATCAGGACTCTTCCCGAGTAGATGGAAAACAGCATTTGTCCAGCCCGTCCCAAAAAAGGCGAATCTTCTTCTCTCTTCAACTACCGACCAATTGCACTTACGTCCCTTCTTTCTAAGGTCATGGAAACGCTGATAAACCTTTAGCTTATGAAATATCTGGAATCACGAAAACTTCTAAATGACCGACAATACGGTTTTCGTTGCAACAGGTCCACTGGTGATTTGATGACATATCTCACCGAAAAGTGGAACCAATCTATTCACCTCGGTGGCGAAAACAAGATCGTTGCACTTGATATTTCGAAGGCATTTGACAGGGTTTGTCATCAAGCCCTTTTGTCGAAAATGCGTGCTTTTGGAATCGATGAAACTCTTCTTCTATGGATTAGAAACTATCTCTCGAAACGTTCAATTCAAGTTGTTTTGGACGGTTTCAAGTCTGCTTCTCACGAAATAAATGCTGGTGTTCCCCAGGGCTCTCTTCTGTCTCCGACACTCTTTCGCATTTTTATTAATGACCTCTTGTCTAATCCACGCCCTTCATCTTCGGACGTGAAACAGAAACGGCAAAATATGTTAAGCCCATTAAATTCCTATCTTCACAGAATAATTAAATGGGGTAAATCGAATAGAGTGGAATTTAATGCTTCCAAAGCACAATGCTGTCTTCTGTCATCTAAGCGAAACCAAAATTTACAGCCATTATCCATGAATGGCACTTGCATCGCCGAAACCGAAAAACTTTTCATGCTCGGTATGTGTGTTAGTAACGACCTTCGTTGGAAATCGCTAAAAACGCAGCGAAATGTCTAGGTTTCCTTAATCGATGCAAAAAATATTTCACCCCCTCTGATCTGGCCTCAATATATAAAGCGTACCTATATTCGCCCCAAACTTGAGTTCAACGCCCACATCTGGTCAGGTGCAGCAAAAACACCATTGCACCTACTGGATGGGATACAAAAGCGTGCGATAAGACTGATAGGAGATCAAACCGTAGCGAACTCTGTAGTCTCGCTTGAACATCGTAGGAATATCTCCTGCCTAACACTTTTTTACCGCTATTTTAACAGGAAATGCTCAATCGAAATAGCCAGCTGCATTCCGCCCCTTCAAACATTCAACCGTGATACTCGCCATGCCATGAATGCTAATCAATTCACCCTCAAGCCTACCTTCGGACGTACTATGAAATATAGAGATTCATTCCTTAACCGAACAACACGAATGTGGAATGCTTTACCAAATTCAGTCTTTCCTCCCCATTACAATTTACAAAAATTTAAAACCAATGCACATCGGTATCTCCTCTTTTCTTCTCCTCAATTTCCTTAATGCCCGCGCTGTGTCCAAACACTATAAGGGTATTCATAAGCCCTTTAGCGCGTACTAATTATAAAAAAACGCAAAGATTTTTCGAAGAATTTTCCTATCGAATCGACCATGGGTTTTATCATCCGCTTTTGATATGGTCCATTCTTCAGCCCCGTGAAGGACTGGGATGATCAGTGTCTTATATAGGAACTCCTTAGTAGTTCAAGTGAGGGTTTTACTCGTTAGCCTGAAGGGAAAAGCTGTTGGCAAGAGTAATTCTTCGTTTAATTTCTGACGAGATGTTGTTGTCAGAGTTAATAGCTGAGCCTTTTGTGTTGACAGCATATACTTAGTCTTGCCCTACTGCTAAACCCATTTTTGCTGCTTTATTCCCTATACTAGCAAACGTGGCTATGACATCACGTTGGGTCCTACCAATGATGTCAATATCGTCGGCGTATGCTAGTAGTTGTACCGATTTTTGGAAAATTGTGCCTCTGGTGTTGGCTCGGAAGTTTCTCACAATCGTCTCAAGAATCAAATTGAAGAAATCAAAACTTCTCCATTGTCATCCTACACAAACGGACGACTTTGGGCGGTATACCAAAACTAGCCATGGCTCTGTACAGCTTGTCTCTATAAATGCTGTCGTATGCGGCTTTGAAATCAATGAATAGGTGGTGGGCGGTATACCAAAACTAGCCATGGCTCTGTACAGCTTGTCTCTATAAATGCTGTCGTATGCGGCTTTGAAATCAATGAATAGGTGGTTATAGATTTAGACTTCTTTGATTTTTTCCAGGATCTTCCGAAGTGTAAAAATTTGATCGGTTGTGGAGTTTCCTGGCCTAAAACCACACTGATAAGTGCGTTTAAGGTTGTTGGTAAAAGGTTCCAGGCGTTCACATATTACGGCAGATAAGATCTTGTAGGCGATGTTGAGGAGACTTATGCCTTTGTATAGTTGACGCAGTTTAGTTTTTTTGCGGATCGGGCAAACGATGCTAAGGTTCCATTTTCAGGCACACTTCCATCTGACCAGATTTGGCTTATGAGTTGGTGGATGTTACTTACCAAGTCATCTCCGCCGACTTTAAAAAGCTTAGCGGGAAGGCCGTCTTTTCCGGCAGCTTCATTAAACTTGAGTTTGATATTACTTTCGTTCTGCCTGATAGCGGAATGTTGTTCGTCATTGCCATTTAACAGTTTGCAGAAGTGGATCTTCCAAAACCTCAGCGTCGACTGTGTCTCAACTACGATATTTCCTTGTTCGATGCTGGTGGTATGGTGTTAATCGAGAGGTTAAGGGATACGCGTTGCGCGAAGGTCGTGGTGGATATCCGCATTCTTACCTTGGCTGCAACAAGGTAGTGGTCCGAGTCGATGTTAGCTCCTCGGAATATTCGGATATCCAAAATACTGGATGCGTACCTCTTGTCTATCGCAATGTGATCTATTTGGTTGGAGACTGCTATGTCCCCTTATGAATATCGAGGTGAGTAAACCGTGTGCTGGCTATAGTGGTATTTTGTTCCATAGCGAAGTCAATTAGCCTAAGTCCGATACCAGACGTATTGTCGTCTAGGCTGTGTTTTCCGACAATACTGCTAAAGATGTCTTCTCTTCCTACCTTTGCGTTGAAATCTCCCAGCACGATTTTAACATCGTACTTCGGTAATTGCTCATAGGTTTTATCAAGGATCTCATAGAAGCAATCTTTAGCTATATCATCTTTTTCCTCCGTCGGCCTTGAGCGCATGTAAGGCTTATGTTGTACGCCTTGCTGCGTAATTTTACAATGTGTTCGTAAATTTCTTGGAAACAAAAGACTTCTTGCTCACTATAACACGGTCCGTATCACAGTTTTTCATCCTCTTTTTGGTTGGTCCATCCCATCGTATTTCCTGGATAGCAGGAATGTCTGTTTTGTAGCAGCTTAGGGCTTCTGCTAGTTATTCGCTTGCACCTCTACTGTTTAATGTTCTCACATTCCAGGTTAGATACAAACGTCGGTGTCCTTTAATAGTTAAGCAGGTTCTTCAACAATAAAATCCGTCTTTTCCGAGGCTATTGGTTGCTTCGTAACAATTACTTTATATGGTTGGGTAGTTAACGCAAAGCATGACCCCCAACTTAGAGGGCCTGTCCCAATTTATTAAATACCGCTTGGACACGGGGCTATCAGTATCCACTACGGGATTGAGCTCTGCCGTTGGTCTTTCAGTTCATATGCCACCATCTCTGTTGAGGGGGCCTGACTAACCCTTGTAATTCCTAGACAACCTGTTTTCCAAATATGTCGAATGAGCTTGTTTAGGCTCGCCTGGGAGAGCAGGCCGGGTATTCTTTCCGTGCCATTCTGACCTGGCTGTTTATAGTGCTGCTGTTTTTCATCGTGTTATCAACACTCGCGCTTATCGTTTAGCAAGTCCAATCCGGATGGATGAGACCAGTACCCGATGTTTACCAAATGGAGGTTAAAAATAAGCACTTGATGTGTAGTTAGAGTTACAACCACTGGGCAATACCAAGTTAAAGCTAATCAGAGTCTACCCTCGGTCTACAACACCTAACTATCAGGGTATGCAGTTAGCTATTTAAGTTAAAGTCGTCAATGTCAATCAAATTAATTTGCGGTAGGGCCGTTGTTTTAGCTGTTTTGTTTAATTAATAATCTCTTTGTCTCGGTTTATTATTTCAGAGTAGGATACAGCTTTCCTATTTTTAACCAACCTTTTCTTTGAAATCCAGTCGGTTTTCCAACTGAGTTCTTCTGCTAATATGGTATTCGGCAGTTTTCACTTGCTTTTGGCTTATTAAGTATTTTAAATGAATTCTTTAGAGTCATATTTTCATCCTTAAGGTGGACAATTTCTTTACGAAACTGATCTCGGAGCATTTCGACATTGTTAACCCTTGTTCCAAGAAAGTCTTTCCGGTTCTTAAGGCTTTTATTTTTCATTTAGTCTCGTTTTCGTGAGCCGAAACTTCTGGTGATGTCGAGCTTCTTGAGAGAAAGAAAGAGATGTAGCCTTTCTTGTGACGGACCGAGCAAACAATGAAAAAAATTACCAAGACATATTTTTACCAATCTTGACTATTATAAAAGCGGAGTTCGCAACAATATATCTACAAGCATTTTTTTGACACTGTTGATTAGCCTCATTTAAGAGACGTACATATTGCCAAAAAAAAAAGAAAAACGGTTGATACGCAAATTTTCGACTAAGGCCTCATTATCATCAAACACAAACTTAATAAAAAAAAACTATGAAAGGTAAATGCACCCCAAAAGAATTCCATATTTTATTTAAGTTTGTGCCGATTTTATTTTTTTCGATTTCGAAATGAGTTTCCAAAGGGTTAAGGGTAGCTACACAAACGTTTCGTGCCAACTACTTCAATGACTGGTGGCGTTTTTTTTTTTTTTTTTCCTTGAATTGAGTCATCAAAGGTGACTTCTGTTATTCGGTGTAAATATTGTACTAAAAATAATCAGAGTCTTCTGCACCAAAATATATGCTAAATGAGAAAAGGAAACAAGAAGGAGACTCGAAAAAAAAAATCAAGACACGCAACACATAATGGCGATACCTTGTCTCCACCATGAGACATTTTTGACAATCGAAGAATAAGAAAATTACCTTTTCCTGTGCAAACTAAAACAACAACAACATGAGGGTGGGTGGGGTGAATGTGTACTGTGTATGGATGATTATTTTTCCATGTTTCGTGACATAAAGCACCGTTGATTGATTTGAATGTTTCACTGAGTGAGTGAATGACTGTGATTGATTGATGGATTGATTGGATGCCGCTTGCATGCGCGCACATAGATATACCGCACCATTACATTGCAGCGGATAAATTCCCACACAGATATTTTGCATGAGTAAAGTGAAAATCGCTTAAACGCTAGAAACAATTAAATCTCCCAAGCCAAGACTACCGGCTACCGGAAGAGGTTGTAAAACTGCTGTAAAAATCGTAATTAATTGAGTACCAAACAACTTCGTAGATACCTAGTCTTGGTTAAGCGTAAAGTCGACTCGAATGGTTATCACATTGTTTGTCTGGTGTGTGGTGGTTATTTGGGAAAGCTATTCCCTTCCTCCATCCAGCAGCAATAGTGGTTTGGAGGAAATGGAATCACAATAGCATTTCTCCATCACGCATACGCACGCTGACAATTTTTCGGTTAATCAAAAATAATTCTTTCTAGGAAGAAAATTACGACTGGGTCAAGTCGCATCATCATCATTATAAACAATTTGAATTTAATGACAACAATAATATTGGTTATGTCGAATATAGCCAACCAACGGAGCAGAAAGAAGAAAAGCTCAATTCGGCGGTGGTGGTACCCTTCGTCTTAATGGTTGCATGAACCTCTATAACCAGCTGTGTGTGTCACTCAACAATTTTGGGGACAAATGATAGGAAAACATCACCAGCACAAATAATAAGTTCCAAATCAAAGGTAAACAGGTCGTTGGTTCGTAATTATCTGTCTTAAGTGTGCGGCGGCGGTGGTGTTTCTTCATGCATAGTTGGATCTCAAAACACGACATGTGTAGGCAGGCATCGCATGATCTTCCCATAAAAGCGGGCTAATAGATTAAGTTTGATTAGATACCTATACCTAAATAGTGTCATTCCCCTTTCAATATGAACGGTTGGTAATTTTAAAGAGGAAAACTCATTTAAGCTTGAAAGTTTTAACGAGAACAAGTATAAAGATATTTAACGAAACAAATAGTATACGTCTAGTATCGAGTTCTGTTAGACTTTCATCATAAAATTTGCTTTCACAAAGTTTCAACCAAACTTTATTCTTAGGTGATAGGTTTATCTGATTCATCCGACCGATGTCCGACAAGGACTCTGTAAGCTTGGGTAATGGTGTTCTAGACATCTTAAACGTCCAATATGAAGTTTGTTTTAACCAGGTTTATGTCGCTGTACAGCTCGTGAAGTCACTGTAATTCATCAATACAAACGTGACCGAAGATTTTCCGAAGAATATTTTGCATTCGCTTCAGCTAAGGTGAGGGGTTTATCTTCTTCATCCAATCGATGTCCGACTGGGATTTAAAGACTATGTAAGCTCCGTAAGTCTCGAGTTTGGGTGGTATAGCAAAAAAAGGCATAGCTCTGTACAGTTAGTCTCTATAAATGCGGCTTTGAAATCGACGAATGGCTGGTATGGATCGCTTTGAACTTCTTAGGTTTTTCAAGGATTGTGAAAGGTGTGAAGATTTGGACAGTTGTTAAGTTTTCTGGCCCAACCAATAATGATAAGAGCCACTCAGGTTGCTGGTTAAAAGTTTTAGAAATTCACATATTTAGGCATAGATAGGATCTTGTATGCTTTGTTTATGAGACTTACGCCACTGTAAAGAGGATCTTTATTATTGATCGGTAGCAGTGCTGGGGTTTCATTCTTCGGCCATCTTTTCATCCGACCAAATTTTACTAATGAATTGGTGTGTGTTACTTTTCAAATTATCTCCACCTGCTTTACATAGCTCGACAGGAATGCCATCATTTCCAGTAGCCTTGTTGAGCTTAAGTTTAGATATTGCTATTCTCACTACATTTAGGAAGGGTTGCTCTTGCTAGTATTGTTTGCTGTCGTCGCCAATGTTGAATGATTTTTTCTGACTGAAAGCGGAGTATTATTTAAGAGTCTGAAGAAGTGGATCTTCTATTTTTCAGAATTTGCGGTGACTCGGCTCTTTCCTTGTTCATCTCGACCGGATTTTGCTGGCATTGACGTTTCACACTATATTTTCGACCTTCTTTCTGAAAAGCCTGTGTTTTTCTAACTTCTTCGCCTATAAATCAGCTCACGGATTTACCTGCAGCTTTCCCTACTAATTTTCGATTTGCGATGAAAGCATATCTCAGCATTTTTCATCAAACCAGTGGTTTCTTCTGATGGACAGGAGAAACTTTCATTATGCCTCATCATATGGCTTCTTGACATTGATCTTGAAATTAGATCCCGGTGGTATGTTATTAAACGAGAGGTTAAGATATATGTTAAGTACTTGGCGGTCTCTTGCAATGTTAGTATTTATATAACGTTTTTTGACGGTCTTCACCGTCTCGGCTCATCTGTCATGATTTTAAATTCAAAGAGCCTAACTAACCCTTGAAAATTCTATATGGCTCATTGTGTAGATATGTCAAAGCAGCTCACGCCCGTTTTTTTATTTTCTCCACCCTAGCTGTAGACGCCACCATTGATTCTGTCTTCGAAATTTCTCCATTGCCGTGTGAGGAGATTGATTTTTTTACGAACATTAGCTTTAGCCAATTTCGTCCCGGAAGTGGTATTTTATTTCTATTTGGAGGAGGTTTGTTTGTGTACTCCACATCCTTTCGAAATGTAATTTTTGGCGCATTTCACAGATCGCCATTCTTTTTTGCAATACATTTGCGTGTGATTGAATCCTTGGGATCATTTGAACTGTTGTGTTATTTTTAAATTTATTTGCACGGATATGCCTTCATATTTCCTAGATGGCAGTAATGCCTGCTTTCTGCTGCATATTTTCAATTAAGTGATCTAACATTACATATCATTATGGTTGCTTCGTAACAATAGGGTTTTTCGTGCATTACACATACAAAGAAGGGCCGGTTGCAATTTACCAGATAACTTAAGGATACGAATATTAAAAATTTATTTAATTCGGTAGATAAAGTCGATATTGTCAGCCTTATCGAAGGTAAGCATACAAAGTTGAACCTCACGCCTTATCAGGATGTCTTTATCTATTTCCGTTTGTTCCTTCTCTTTTTTGATTATATTAACGGCATCAAGCATTTTAAAGCCTCTGCCTTTAAGGTCAGGTCATTCATTATTTTTTTGGTGATCCATTAGGGTTGGATCACCTCGCCTTAACACTAAATGACTTTATTCCGGGAGTATAGCAGTGGAATTTATCGGCATTTAGCTATTGAGACACTGCTCGGTAGTCCTTGTGGTCATCGACGTTGACTTTCAACGCATTACTCCACAAAGCTTTACCTTAAATGACGATGATATCGTTTCTTTGAGTATGCTATCCAACTGATTAAATTCAGTTACACCGACTACGTTTATTGAAAGGGATGGACGAAATTTAACTCGAAGTTGTTTTACTTGAGATTCTTTATGGTTTTCTTTTTTAAAGTCGAAGAACCGGCTTTCCGTTTCTTTATATAGGTTTTTTCGTAGGGATCTGATAGGTTTCACTTGCTAGCTCTTCTTCTTCGTGTGGTATCCTTGACTAGCAAAGCGTGCTGTACATTCTCATTATCTCCGCAAATGTGTATTTTTAAGAACCTTGTTTTCTTCTCTTTGCAAAACTATCTCATTCTAAAGATCTTAATGTTTCGCTATCAGGCGCTCCCGCGTAACTTTTTGGCCGGAGTTATCCGATTGTGGTGAAAGATTGACTTAAATTGTATGCTCGACAGACATGCCTACTTCAGCTATATTCTAACCTCTAACCGAAAGTAGGGGCCCTAAACCGAAGGTGGTTTGTAGGGTAGGTGGGGAAAAAATACAGAGAGTTGTTATCCGAGGACGGCTACAATGGGTGACTACCAACTCCACGCCGAGATGGGTTAGTAAAAAAAAACATTAAGGTATTGCTTCTTTCGGAATATAACCCAGAGACCCTCACCAAATAGTAGACGTGTGCACACAATATCTCTGTGGTATGGATTTGCTGGGAAAGTGAAAATAAGCGAAATGACCACCAAGACCTCTACTTAAAGAAAATTGGTCAAATCGTAGATACCATTAAATTATAGACCGCTAGCATTTTTAAAGGCCAAACCATTCACCCTCAACACCGTTGATCGCCTACGCAGTAAAAACGTCTTGGTTGACAACGCTGCGGAGCGACAAGTCAACTTCTCCTTCCCTGATGCCTACCAGTGCTCATGCGATCAATTCGTCCCGATAGCCTTCCATCAATGATGACGTTGATGATGATCATCATCATCATACATTTTCTTTCGTTGTTAACGAATAAACTTCATCTATCCATTGATATTATGCGAAGATAGCTAGGGCGCACTAAACCAAACAATCACACACCATCATCATCATCACCACCACCAACAACAGGTACCCAAGAGATGGGTAAAAGAAGCAAAAGAAGAATTCTTTCTGACTCGGTAATTATTAATAATTCCTTAATGAAGTCACGGCTCGATAAGCCCAAACAACCAATTGTCTTTTTGCATTTCGAATTTTGTACCTATATGTCCTATCTTGTACACATATAAACCCGCCATAGGTATATTGTGGGAGTGTGCGGGCCCAGGGCAGAGAGAAAGACCAACAACTCGAAAGAAGCGTAGTGAATGCGTGTGAATGGTTAGGTGAGCGCTCGACTTTGACTTTGGCGTCGTCGGCGTCGGCTGCTCTCCTCCTGTTTTTATGCTTCATATAGAAAATATACGATTATGACAATAAAATTTATGATGATGATGGCTGAGTGGATTGGTTCGTTGGTTTGGCAATAAAATCTATAGCAGCCGCCCTCCTCTCCTATAAATAATCCATGGTACAGAGTTTGTTCACAGTGCCAGAGGTTTCCATTCCGCATGTGACAATGGGCGCGAGGTGGATGGGGGAGAGGTCCTCCACACTGCTCGCACACATATGTACGTGACGTGACATGTGGTAGTAGTAGGCACTAAAGTGGTCAAAGTGTTTGCGGGCTGACTGGGGCTGCCTGGTTGGTTGGTTGCGTGTGAGACAGGTGATATCGGTGGTGTTGGGTTCCTGTTGATTTCGGCTCTGTGCGCAGGGAAAACTCAATTCATTAATATTTATAAGTTAGCATAATACCAATAATAATGATCGTTAACGAAAATAAAATGTGTACTTTTATAGACCGTTGCTGAGGAATGATGGTTGGTATTCGCCCTCGAAAGGCTGTGCTAATGAAGGCGTTGATATTCAATTGGAATTATTCGATGCGTGGAATTAATACAAACATTTTTCATATTTATAGTGAACTGAAAATAATATCCCCCTAAGAAGTTTGTTATAGCACACGCAAACCTATTCCATCCACACCAGTGAGGGCCAATAATGTAGTTTTGTATTTTATTTTTGCATTCAGAGATCGATGGGTTCGCCGGGATTCCAGTAAAAGTCTATAATAAGAATGCCCACCATGGACATGTGGGCCTACAATACGTGCGAATTTATTTGGAATACATGTTTTGAAAATCAAATAAGGTGTAAAAATCCTTTCACAATAGGAAGCAGGATTGTGCTAATTATCATAAAAGCTGAAAAACGACGACCTATCGTTCTGACGGACGACTCTCAGAGGTTATTTAAAACGCAACTTTGGTTATATGTGATTCCTGATGGCTTTTCTTAGTGCTGTGAATTGGAATTTGGGCTCATTGCTCATCGTCGATGCTCATTGATAATTTTTTATGAAAAGTTGACCTCCTGTGGTCGAGATTCTGGGTGGGTTGTGAGAAGGTTTCATGCACTTGGCGGTCAACAGCTAACATCTGATGGGCTTTGTGGGGATACACCTTTCAGTCATTCAGAAAAATTATCTGTAAAGACCACTGATTGATTCACAATTACGTAAAAAATCGTCACGTCGATACTCCTCGGCGACATATTCAACCACACTGGCGATATTCTCAGCGGAACAGTTGCCCCGGGATGGGCAGACCTGGCAGCAGTTAGCATCAGGTAACCGGGAAGACGAATTAAATACAGATTTTCGGCACAACAGGTCAGGGTCTAGCTTTCCCACAACCATTCACATGTGCGTGTGTACTTCTTGAAAGATGGGGGGACCTTCTGTTTTATGCTGACGCCGAACGGCTAAGTTGACATAAGCTTTACTTAACAATTAATATCTACTTCTCGGATGATTTTTCAGATAATCACAAACTATTCGTTAAATCGAATCGAAAAAATTAATATGCTGCGTTCTTTGAGAGTATAGCGCTTATGTTTTGAAGTACCCCAAGTGCAAAAGAAAAGTCTGTTATGAAAGCCTGAACTAAAGGGTGTTTTTTATTAGAGGTATAGAACCTCTGATAGGGATGATTTCCAAACTAACTGCCATACCAATGATGTGAGTTTGGCATTTGTTCAGGATACTTTGGCAAATCACCATGAAAAGACACACCAGAACAACGCTTACGAAATTTATTTCCAAAATTCGCGCTCTGTTTGACAAGCTTATAAAACACTTCGTAAAAATTTAGGCATAATCATGCATTTGAGCAGCTATTACGACTATGGGTCGATTCATGACCTTATTTCCTGATTCTGATAATCACGCCTATCGTGGTATCCGTTCGGAATAAAATTTTCTCCGATTTGTTCGATATCGGAGAATTTTGTACCGAGGTATCTCTTCGGATTTGCATTTCGAGCAGATCTTCTTCCGACGAAATGCATTGCACATGATCACATGACGGCTTAATGCGTTAAGCCAACAATTTTTGACAGCTACGATTCTCCGGTGAAAAAATTGTTGCGGAATTCTTACGAAAACGGAAATCACCCCAAAGTTGTGAGTGAAATAATAAATAAAATTATTTTGTGTATTACTACAAAATTGTATATTTGTTTAAGTATTATAAAAAGTTATATTTGTTTAAATATTTGACAGATTGCCAAACGTACGCGAACGTATGCTTCATTTATTTTGTTCCGCAACAGATACTTTGATGGTGAACTGAGTTCCGATCGGAACAGACTTTCGTTTCGGAAATTCTTCCAACGGATACGTCAAAAATGCTATTCATCCAATTCAAGCCCGTACCGTGCATACAGAAGAAGCGATCGCCACTGTAGAATTGAGTGTGACAGAGGGCCAAAATTTATCGATCCGAGGCCATTCTCTGCAGCTAGGGGTCTGCCCATCCACTAATTGGACAATTTTGAGGAAAGATCTTGGCCTACATCCAACTGGTGCAAGAATAATACAGCGGACCATCAATTGCGTCTGAGAATCAACTGGAAGATGAACCAGATTTTTACCATCAAATAATTTCCAAAAAGCAGAATTGTCATTTTCGGAGTGAGCAAAATCCTCATGAGACTCTTGATACTCCATTACATCGCCATAAGTTCTGGGTTTTGGTGCGGTTTACATACCGAACGAAGCCGTCATCGGCCCATTTGTCTTTAAATCCGAGTCAGGTGCCAAGATTACCGTGAATGGCGAACCCCACATGCTAATGATTCGTAATTTTTGTATTCCTAATGTTATCGGAATTCATTTAGTGAAGAAATTGTTCCAACAAGAGCGCCAAACATGCCATACAGCTCGTGCAACCATTACTTTGTTGAGCCAAACGTTTGGTGACCGAATCATCTCAAGAAATGGACCTGCGAATTGGCCATCTCGCTCGTGTGACTTGGTATTTTTGGACTACTTTTTGTGGGGGTATGCTCTGGTCTATGCTGGTGAATCAGCAACGATTGATCACACAGAATCCAACATTCGACGCACTATTGACGAAACAAGACCGGGTATGCTCGAAAAAGTGGTGCAAAATCTGACCGACAGGATGGCGTTCATAAGGCGCAGTCGGCCATATTGTTTTCAAATAAATGCCATGAAATATGTGAGCTATTAAAGCCAAAACTTTGGTCATTCCAGTTGTTTTATTTTTAAATAAACAACGGCTCTAACGATGTTTATAGAAATGTTTAACTAATATTTTACAAGTGTTTATGGCGGAGAAACCCATCATAGGAACTGAAATTTTACTTGAGAAGCTGGTTATACATTGAAAAATTCTATCTTCTCTCACCACAGCGGGGGATAAAACATAATTAAGGCTAGGGTTGATCATACAAAAGACTAGAGACAGATTAAAACATTCGAAGAAGTGAACACACATCATTGGCACGATTACGTTTCATTTGCCGGGATTGCCAAACATAACTATAGAAAAATAAATCTTGATAATTAAAAAAAAGCAAATTTTCTACAAAAACTTCAGTTAAAAATTTAATAACGGATAAGCATCGTATTGACAGCAACTCGCCAATTAAATTAAGAAAAAAAATGTATGAAGTAAAAGAAAAATTCCAATGAGGCTTTTCAATATCAGCTGTAAATAAAACATTTTGAATAAGATTTTCGCATTGTGCACATAACGTAATTTTTTTGAAAATGAGTGATTTCTGAAAAACGACCGCGTTGATTTAAATGAATGTTAGGAAATATCTATGACTGCATTTTTTAAAAACATATATTTAACGGTACATTTTGATGCACATTTTTTGTAAATTTTGATTTTTTTGAGAACGGCACTAACGATTTTGATTTGAAGCAATGATGCAGTGGACGTGTTTAAGAAAGCTGAATACTCTGTTTTTTTTTTAATTTAAGAGATTTACTTATTTCACGTAAACCGAACATAGCATTTAAAACAAATTTTGTGAATTTCTTATGGAGGTGCTAAGAAACATATTATCTGCATTCCAAGTTTTTTGTCATATTGTCTAAGGAATACTAAAACACATATCTGCATTCCATGTTTTTGGTTAAATTGTCGAAGGAATACAAGGAAACATGTCTACATACCAACTTTTTTTGTCAAAAGGTCCAATGACAAGACTTTTCTCCAAAAGTAAGGATTGGGTTATGTTCAAACTTTGTTAATGTTATCGAGCTTGTTAAAAGTAATACTTTTTGCTAAGAATTAACTTTTAAACAAAAGGTGTATATCACAAAGGTATGCATTACATGGACCTATCTGAATAAATTTTGTAGTATTACCAGCGGTTTTCATTAAATTTCATACATAAGCTAGTATTAATAATTTAAAAAATCTACTTACTCTTATTCGTTCCTAAAAATTTTCGCTATGGTATCGTGAGTGCCCATTATCTCACACTGGCGATCACTAGGTTGTGGCCATACATTTTCACTCATTATACCAGTTGGAAAATTTGTACCCGGAAACTTTTACTACCAGTAAAATTAAAAATAATGAACGAACGTTGTTCTTAAGATCAAACAATTAACTACTTGAAATGCGTTAATTGCGCTACTAGGATGAGGTAATTGCGAATATTTCGTTACAGCACTTCTGATTAGCGTTTTTTTTTTTTCAAGTTTTGTGATGAATATTTAAGAAAACGTTGAAAAGCGTTTTAGTTTGAAAAAAAAATGGGTTCCGGAACGACTTTGACAAAAAGAGGAAAAGTAGATCCTTCAAGAAAGTTAGGACTTTCAGGCCGAGAAAAGACAGTTATTAACAGTTATCTTGCGGATCCACAACACTAGAGGAAAAATAAAAAAAGGCCCCGCGGCAGAAGCAACAACGGCTTGCCTCAAATTCTACTCTACCAAAAATAAATAAATATAAATTTTTGGCGCAACAGGCTCGTTCGTACCCATAGCCTAGCTTTCTCGCAACCATTCATATGTGCGTGTGTACTTCTTGCACGGTGGCGGGACCTCCTGTTTTTTAATGCCGACTCCGAACGGCGAAGTTGAGATAAGCTATTCATGACAATCGATACTACTCACATGATTTGTCAGATCATCACGAGAGGAGGGCCAGTGAAAAATCATTTTATCTGTCGCTGCGGCTGAGCCAGTCTATTCTACCAGCGATTATAATAGGGTCCAACAGCGTTGTATCAGCCAGCATAGCAACGGTCCAAAGGATAATAGGAAAAAGTGTTAATATACAGGGAAGAAACTTAAAACTTAGCTGGAACGCTCGTTTCCAAATGCGAAAAAATGTTGGACCGCTGCCTTGGATATTCCAACCAGACCATTTGTTAGAAGTTTGATTCAATCAGAAGACGTGGAAGTTTTGCCATGGTCGCCCTATTCACCGAACTTAAACATACTCGAAAATGTTTCGGTATGGTTATTTCGTAAAGTGTATGAAGGCGGCAGACAACTTAAAGCCAAGGACACTTTAATCAAAGCTTTTCGTTATGCCTGGGCCCAAATTTATTCGTATTATTTAAAAGAAAACTGTAAGATTCTATTTCAAAAGGTCTTATAGAGGTCATATCGAAAAATGGCGGGCACACTCATTATTAATGTAAAAAAATGTAATTGAACAATTGTTTAAAGTCATAAGAGGTAAATATTTTATTAATTTGTTCCTCTCCTTCGAAGATTTTGTATGTGGCCTTGTCCTAGTGTATAACAATATTTTTTTTTAGTGGATTTGTTCAAACTACCAATTCTCTTCTACATTCCTGGGGAAGTTTGTCCTAGTAGTGTCGGACCTTTTATTTTACTTCACAAAATAGAATTTACATTCGCCACCATCTGCAAAAGTAATGGGACCTTACGATAGGGTGGTAAATCTTGCGTTATTATGACATAACTTTTGGTTTTATTTGACTAGGAATCGAACCCTGTCTCAGCACTTTTAATCTTATCACTTTAATCAGTCCATGATCAGCAGACAGTCATGTCGATTTCATCAGCATGCCTTCGTGCAATGCATCTGCAGATAGCAAACCAACTTTAAAACTTCCTCAACCATCCAACAAACAAATTGTAAAACAAAAAAAAATCCACACACAATCAAACACAACTATCTATACATTGTCGTCTCCTCGAAAAGAGTCCTCTTAGCATATTCCTGGTGTCTGCACGGTTGAGCGGCTCGGTCGTTTGTTATAATTATCTTACCTTTAGTTTTCCTACTCGGCGCATACGAATCCACACACAAACACACACGTGCAACAATGATTCACTAGCAGCTTCATTAAAAATTCACAAAAAGTCCACAATAATTAATAATAAACGATAATTGCGAGGTAGAAGGAACTAACAAACTGCTGGCAACTTTTCTGCTCTGCACTAGAGCTGGTAGCACAGTGAATACTCCTGTATTGGTATGCAGAGGAAGAGCTAGGAACCCTTTTCACCATTATGATATGCTGGTGCATGCTGTTTCGGTGCTGTGAGAAAATCCCAACAGCAACAACTCGGTTCTGGATTTTCCTGATAAACGCTAAAAATTGGAAAATGCCAAGAAACGAAGGGAATCGAAGAATTTAGATTCGCGTGATAAGACAATGTAAACTTAATAAACCAAGTTTTTGAAAGTGTACCAATGCGATGAAGGGGGGAGGGTGGGGGGAGGCTTCGGTTCAGTCCTCGGCTGGCATTTTCTCGGATATAGCCACGTTTGTCGATTTATGACTGGGAGATCATACATTCATTCCGATGGTATTTATTAGCTATGCAGTTGTGTGTCTTGTGCATATACACGGTTGAGAAGTTTTAATGTTCTTTTGGATGAGTAACGCGATTGGACTTTTTTTTCAATTTAAATTCAAAACAACAACAAAAAAATGTTTAGTGCAGGTGAACTGAAAGTGACAATCGATAGGGTATTAACAGTTTTCGGCAAAGTAGAGTCAACGACCATAGAAATAACGATTGGTGGGTCTGGGTCGTACGCAACTTTTTTCTTTCACAGCGAGTTGAGCGTTAGATCAAATCACAAGCATGAGAGAATTCGTGGGATTTTTTTAATTTGGTCCAAATACACAATAATATTCATTTTGATTATTGATGCTTTAGATCGTATTAATAATGTCGAAATGTGAAAGTTTATTCCGGAATTTGAAGGAAATTGTGATTTGTGAATCCTTATAGTATGTATACATTTTAATCAAAATCGTTTTCGAGAAAATTGAGGTTATGTATGATTTTTATATGGTACCGTTAATAACATGGCTAAAAGCAAAAAAAATTAGACAATGGTTGATACCCTAGGGTTATACTAGTCTTAATACATAGTTTGTAACTTAGAGAACTAATTTTGGTAAACCTTAAAGTATAAACCTAAAGAACCAAGTCTGTCCGTCCGTACGTCTGCCTGTATGCCGCCGATTTTTAGGTCTTAAATTGTGAGCTAGGATACTTTAATTTGGTATGTAGGATCCTTGTCCAAGGCTACACTACAAGTGTTAAAATATTTATATTCTAAAAATAAATTTTTTTAAATCTGCGCACTTTTTGGTCAAACGGTTAGGATTTTGGAAAAATGGTCTGAATAACATATTTAGACCATGTTAATATCTATATTTCACATAAAATAATTTTTTTTGCCACTCCCACTTTTTATGGGCAAATTATGTAAAAAAAGGTTTTCGTTTAAGATTTAAGGAAATTATAAAAAAAACTGTCGATGTGAAAATGATAATGTTAATGCAAACATGTGATCCATAGGATATTTTAGCCCACGCCCACTGTTTAGGGGCGTTTTTTGATAATACCTATTTATATACATATACCTTTTTTATACATTGCATATGCAGGAGACAAGCGTTCTTTTTTGTTGAACCATTAACGATTTTCATAATCTGTCTGAGCAATTTATTATGACAATGCCAGGCTCACTTTTTGGTGATATTTAATTTGAGTATGTGTTACGGTATTCAAACGATTCGCACTCATATTTTTTAAGTTAATTTGTACAAAATCCAGTAATGTAAAGCCCAAACAAAATTTAGTAGGAGTGAACAAGGAAAAACCACAGTGTCCCTGGTTCAAATACAGAAAGTGACAACACCTCTTGCGAGGGTCTGACAATCATGTCATGGGAAGATTCTCAAATTTTCCATTTGGACTCGGCGGTCCCTTTATTGTAGCAAAAATAATACCTTCGCACATACATATGAAAAGAGAAGCTAAGTTTTAGGTACAAGGTCTGGGGCTGGGCTTATGCACCATATTTTATTTAATATGGTTGCATAAATGCTTGCTGGACCCAATGACGCAATCGGGATGGCAAACCCTCGGGGCATATGCAACGAGTGCTTGCCACCCCGATTATAATTAAGTTAGGTTTAAGTAGTTAAGTAGTCTTAAGTAGTGTTAGTTAGGTTTAACTAGTATTAAGTAGTTTAAGTTAGTTTTAGTCTAGATTAAGTTTTTATATAAAACAAAAAAAATGGTTACTGTTCAAAGTTTTAGTTTTTTCTTTAAAAAACCATTAAATGTCTTTATATTAATAATAAGAAACAAATGACAAATTTAGGCTGAAAGCAAAAGAAAAATGTTAGTTATAAGCTTACATCGCCCGCTATGGGCCGATAAGTTAGATTAAGTAGATATGTTATTGATAAGTTAGATTTAAGCATTTTTGTCTAGTATTAAGTTAATATTTTAAGTAAATAAAAAATGAATTAAAAAGTAAAAAAGAGAAGCTAAGTTCCTCAAGATGCGAACTCTCCTCTGACCTGTTTTTTCTCTAGCTAATTCCGAGCCATATGGGGTAATTTTATTTAAATGTTTTGATATTTTCTATTTAATCGATTTTCACTAAAATTTTGGCGAATAAATTAACTGCGTTACCTAAAATATGTTTCTCTTTCTCGAGCCCTTGATAACGATACCTTACCTATCACACTGCACGAACGTAAATTGTATAAAAAGATAATTCGTAATCATTATTCGAATCCTACTAAATTAGTGCGGATGTTTTCGCATTATTAGTATCGTAGTTAAGAGTGAATAAAATCTGACTGTATTTTGTCACACAAAAAAGTCCAAACCACGATCGGTTTCAAAAATAACGAGTGTTTTTTTAGAGGTTGGCTTTTCAAGCAGAGACTGACATTTTGTGGTCAAATCGGGCCAATCTTATGTCATTTATGTTCATTTTGGTTTGCCATTTCATCATGAACGGGTTGACAAATGAACAACGCTTGCAAATCGTGAAAATTTATTTCGAAAATAATGATTCAGTTAGCGAAGTTTACCGAAAGCTTCGTCCATTTTATGGTCGACATAATCGTCCATCAGAGCAATTAATTCGGTTAACCATGAATCGTTTTCGCACTACGTTTACTCCATGTGATAATACGCATCCGCAGAGACGTCGAAAAGTGCGCACCGAAGAAAGAGGACCCGAATGAATCGATTCGCCACCGTGCACAGCAATTGGAGCCTTGTCCATTAACTTTATGGGAGATTTTGCGCAAAGATCCAGCTTGTGCCAGAATTAAAGCCGCAAGAGCATGCAATGCGTCGCGATTTTGGTGTATGGGCCGAAAATGAGATTGATCTCGATGCTGATTTTCATCGCAAAATTTTATTCAGTGATGAGGCTCATTTTTGGTTGAATGGCTGAGTCAACAAGCTAAATTGCCGCATTTAGAGTGAAGAGAATCCACATCGAGACCCTTCAGACGCAATTACATCCACAACAATTGACTGTTTGATGTGCTCTATGGGCTGGTGCATTCAGGCCATACTTCTGCCGAATTGATGCTGGAGAGTCAGTTACCGTTAATGAGGACCGGTATAGAGCCATGATAGCCGATTATTTTGTTCCCGAATCGGATGGCATGAATGTGGATGATATGTGGTTCCAACAAGACGGCGCTACATGCCACACAGCGCACGTCACAATCGATTTGTTGAAGAAAACGTGACAGGAATGACCTGTCAATTGGCCACCAAGATCGTGTGATGTGAAACCATTGGATTATTTTCTTTGGGGACATGTGAAGTCGCTCGTCTACGCCAACAAACCAGAAACGTTAGGGGACTTTGAAGCCAAAATTCGTGGCGTTATTGCCGACATTCGTCCCCAAATGCTCGAAAAAGTGGTTGAAAATTAGACCTCTTGGCTTTATTTGGACCAGCCGCGGCGGCCACATGCCTGAAATAATATATAAACATAAATGGCATAAAATTATCCTTATAATAAAGCCAAATCGATGCGACAATTCCAAGTTCTATACCTCTAAAAAAAACACCCGATATTAAAAACTTACCATACTTCCGAAAATGCGTTATGAATCTCTGTTTTAGGCTTGCATACTGACTAATTTCTGCTTAAATGAAGTGAAGAACGCAATGGATTAACTTCAGCTTGAGCAGACTTTCGGAAATGATAGCCGTCCAGCCAAGCTTAAGGGACTTGCGAACTTTGACAGTTGATATCAGTCATATTGTTAAAGGTACATCTGTCATATTGTCGCTAGGTACTAATAGTTGATTGCATTTCTAAAGCACTTGCGAAACTTGTCCCAAGACAGACAAGGAACCACTTCACTTCGATTGGAGACATCGGATTAAAGTTAGTTAATTTAGCGCTAAATACCCTAACCTATACAGATTTGAAAGCCGGTTGCCCTTGAGATTGAGATCTTTTCAAAATCCCCCTGAAATGTGACAACGTTTTTTTTTTAATGTTACGCGAGAAATCATTACTTGTGCGCACAAATAAAATTAAGAATTTAATAACCCCCCGCGTCGTAAAATCGCACTTCGTCATATACCACACATAAACACTCACACAAATAAGTCACAATATACCGCATCTACAACGTTAAGGCGAAGTTAATTTGCAAAAGCTCAACTCGACATCGTCTCACGTAAAACTCTGTTTGAAAAAATCCATTAAAATCTCCAATAACCGAGATTTCGAGGTCAGATTGAGACCAACAATGACAAAACCAAAATAAAAAACTCCTCTTTGCCGTACCCAGCAAATTAGCATTATCAAGAATGAGACATGAAGGCGAAATGATGAAAAACTCACAGTGACATTTGTGATCCTTTGAATTGAAATTTTATTATTAATCTTTTTTTTCTACACTTGCACAGCATGTATGCGAGTTGACACACACTGACAACGGCGGGAGCATTTGTACATCTAAGACCGAATATGATGAGATATGGAAATGGATTTAATAGACCTGCATTAACAAATGCACAAGTGCAGGCGGCTGTCCTTGCCCTCACGTCTTGGCGCGAAAATTGATAATTAATGAAAATAAAAACGGAAAAGAATAACAACCACCCTTACCCGCAGCAAGCAGACTTCCTGATCTTGTCGCCTCAAGATGCACCAACTTCGGGGCAGGTGAAATTCGATTACGGCCGACTAGATAAACGAGGGAATTCCCTATCCCTATTGTGTCTGTGTACAGGAGTTATCGATTGATGACCGAACGGTGGTCACAATTTCTCTCCCTCTGCTCGGAATACAATTGAAAGTCATCGTCTCCTGTCCATTGTCATGTAATTAAGAACTTAAAGTCTCACCTGTTGAACCTGCGGCCAAACTCGCTTGTTTATGTTTTGAGCAATGCGCTGTTGATTGCCACGCTTCATTTGCCACCACCACGACCACTCGCACCACCATCTGAGAGGACGACTCATTGGGAGAGTTAATTGGAGTTTTCCCATCTCTCCTTTGGTCAATTAGAATTCCACCGCAGCAACTACCAAATAGGGGTTACTCTGACGCGTTACGCTCCGCTGCCGCATGGATCTGATTGCATGCACTGATAACGCTCCGCCACCGACCGCCGCGCCGCGCCGCACCGACCACCACAAACAGCTCTCGATCGAAGGACTCCGAAATACGAACATTTTTGTAACGAACAATCGACTGGGGCTGATGATGGACTGATGGACTGTGCTGGCATGATCCGTTAGAGCCGCAGTAATTTAATTGGCATAAATTAAGATGGGACACCAAACAGTCATCGTTCGATATTTATGGGGGTCGAGCGATGTAATTGAAATGAAAACATAAATACAAACAAAAAAAAGTGTATATACATATAGAGGAAAAAAAGAAGAGTCCTGCGGCCGTTGTTGTAGATCAGTGAAGCGAGGCGCGTGCAGCTCAGCTCATTGCAGGTGCTCAGTCGCCCGACGAATTTCCATGTCAGTTCCGAAATAGGGTCCCACCGCGATATTCAATTGAACTACAATTTCGGACTACGGTCGACCGATCGCTGTCTATTGATTTACAGAAGGGGCAACCGCAAATGGACGTCGTCGCACCGTTCTGTGTGTGAGGAAATGTATGTTCAGTGACACCATTAACTAGACGGAGAACAAAGCATCCCGCTCTCGCAATGTTTTTTTATTGATGTTTTACTCCACTTTGCGCGTTGTCGGTGTCTGTTGTTTTATTGTTTTTAATTTCCGGCCAATATTTTACAATTGGAATCGGATTCGGTGTGAAATTTCACACCTAAATGGTTAAGTGACCAAATGTGGGGAGAGTGTAGTGAAGCCACTGGTTTGTGGTCACAAGACGACAGTTGGCATTCAATTAGACGTTGCAGTTGAGTGGGTGTTGCAGGGCGTATATGTTATCTGTAGCTGAACAACATTCAATAGGAATTTACTCGTCGGCATTCCAATCGCTCAAATTTAGAAAACGATTGTCGTCGCTACGATTTTAGACACATGATCGTCAATGGTTTGATCTATACAAGGATGGGGAACAGTTATATATATGAAGGTTAAGTTGAATTGTCAAAATAATGCGTACCAGACAATTATGTTGAAACTATCGTACTCATTGCAGCCTGAAGCAAAAGATCGTTAACACGACGTTGACAGATCATTTTTTTTTCAGAGCCTAGGTTGCATATCAGTCGTTTTTAATTTTTTATGTGAAACGCTAGGGCTCCAATCGCAACATTTTATAAATGATCGCTATCGAGACTGTTTTAAAAAGCAAGATCATCAACAGTTTAATCTACAGCTGCGCTGAATAGTTTTGAAAGTTACATATAGCTCGAGGTGCATCATCAAGACAATTGACAATTGAAATTAAATGGTTGTACCTGCGCACTGAGAAACATAAGTTTCTGTAGCCTTAGGGTAAGAAAGGTGTTTAAAAATCATGATTCGATGGACTTCTTAGAATTCAAAAAGCATATTGAGGAGAAATACATTTTAATGGATTTTATTAATAAGTAGTATAAGTAACGACATTTGTCGACCATGGACTTCAGTAAATACTTTTGTTTGCACATCCTCCCTCCATTTGGCAAAGGTATTTTTAAATATGAGATACATAGCCCGTTTGCATCAATATTGAAAATAAAAATTAGATATCATGTTTACATTCCAAAGTGAATTTAAGATCCCTTAAGTGATTAGATCAACTGAAAGTTTTCAGTCCATCCGATTACATCAGAAACTACAACACTGAAGTTTTCGTTATTCATTAGGGTACTATGCTTTGCAGATAATCAGGATACAACGTACTCAGATTGAAACTTATGTCGATATCCAACAACCTGAAACAATTAGTGACAGACCCAATGATTTTAAACGCAGCTTACGTTGAAGTTATCGGACTCTGAATGTTTGGAGGCATACAAATTCAATATGAAATAAAACACTTGAAGCGGATGTCAATGCCTATAATATCAGTATAGCAAGCTTAAATTAAGCGCAATCGTGAAGTGCAATTTTCGACAGTTATCGAGTAACTGGGGCCTACACCAGAAATTACACGGCAAATATTGATTTTATATCCCTGGTTTATCGGAATAAACTTGTGACTTCATATACCAAAGAAATTAATCTAAAGGTGTAAGATCAGAGGATCATGGAGGCTGGTTTACGGGTTAATTATGCGAAATCATGTGCTCAGCAAATGTTTCTCTTAATAAATTGATGGTGTTGCGAGCGTTTGGCATGTTGAAACCAAAGGTCATTCAAAAACATAAAAAATTTAAAGAAATTCGAAAAACAAACGTTTGATGCAACAACGTCCTTAGGACATTTCGTTTATGGAATGTTTTAACCCAAGTTCGCTTTTCGGGGCGTTTTTTCTATAAAAACTATTTGTATGTACTTTCCAATAGGATGTGCAATTATTGATAAACGTTGTTTTTTGTCGAACCACCAAAGATTTTAATAAACCGCCTGAAATGTTTGGATAACATCATTCGGCCGAATTATTACAAACACACCTTACAGCTAAGCATATTTTCATGAATGTAAGAATGGAGCTTGAAAATCGCGTTTTGTGGACTTTGGCACTGAACAATAAAAATTAGGAATACTGAAAGTATTTATCCGATTGACGGTGAAGAAGATTTAAGTCTCTGAATGGAAATCAATTTCTTAAGGACACTTTTATATGCCTTTTATGATATTTGCCAAATATTATCAGGCAGGACAATATGAAGCATTTGGTAACGCTAGTCGTAAGATCTATTAAGATCATAATTTCCAACAATTCACAAAAGGGAGAAAAAAATATGTCAACGATAAAATTTAGATAGATTTTCATAAGGAAATGTAGGTATACTGACAAAGGGTATCTGGGATTTAAATAGTTCTTTGTATAATCTCTCATCATATAGTTGACATCCGATGACCCTAACGCCAAATTATTTTTTTTTTGTAATAATCACATCATGATACTTAAACCATCGATATACTCCTTTGACCATCCCAACATCAAAATCTCTTCTTCTCCGATAACCTTTCGCAATCACATAGAGCTGTTCAACAGATGAATTACTCCTTGACATTGTAGAGATATCCTGCACGCATCATCACATTTATACCTTCGTGTCCTCATTGTCGGACCGCTCGCATACAACACACAGCAGTCCAATTAAAAGTGTGTGCGCGCATTTAACAGCACACATAACCCACTACTCTCAAGATGTGGTAACTACTTCGCGGGAACCCACAGAGCCTCACTGATAGCCATAAAAATAAGAAGGTAAAACAAAACAGACAGATTGTAAATTTTATGTGAATTCTGCGTACGTGATCACCCATTCTGGTGTAATATTTAACTTTGAGCCGAGATCAAAAGAAGCTGATCATCATGATCAGCGGCAGGCAGTCGCATATTCATATAGCCTCCATGGATTCATGTTCCGTACAAAGTAGACCACCATTCTGTGGCGGACATAACTTTTCTTGTCATATTTTTATTATAATTTTTTTTTATTATTATTTTCACCGACATGAAGATTTACACTATCTAGATAGGAGAGACGAGCGCGATAATAGACAAGAGATTTGTGATTGTGTGAGGGTTTGGAGGATGGGCTTCTATCAAGCTGGAGAATATGGATTCGGCTCTTCCAATCATGGTCAGCCAAGGAGTGCAACTGAGTCATACTAAGCAGAGTCGGTACTACCTGTGTTGATGGTCAATTTGTTTAGCACATAAACAGTTTAGGCCTTGGTTACAAAATTATGAGACAGATAAGATGTTTTTTCACCAAATATTATAAAATGGCCTTAAAATTTTGACTAAACGATAATAAAATCATACCAAGTACATCAGCTCAAGGCATTTTATTTCAAAAAATAAGAAATGGTGTTTTAATAGGCACGTCTGATCATGTGAAGCCACTTGCAGTGGGGTCAAGTTTTTAAAGAAATCCACATGAATCCAATTAACGCATTGAATTTTACGTGTGATAAAAGGTTAAAGAAATCCTTTTCTTCAGGTACAGCTCACTTAGCGAAACTTTTCCGAAGCTAATGGTTCACAAAATGTATTCCAAACTAATACACATGCCACATTTAAGTATACTACACTCTCGTTCAAATGACCCCGGTGCAGTGACCATAAGGTCAAGCGTCATAAGGCCAAATCTATAAATTTGTCTTATGACGCTTTGTGAAAGTCACATAAGGCCAAATTCTAGCAATTCGTTATATGACACCTTGATGAAGCGTCAAAAGACCAATTTGACTTTGTGACTCTTTCGATTGCATATTATATTTACTTGCCTGATACGTGTATATACAATTTTATTTGATCTCTATTTGGCTTTATGTCACTTTCCTCATTTGGCCTAATGTCACTTTATCGAGATGTCATAATGCCAAATGCTACAAATGGTCTTATGTTACTTTTATAAATCGACATAAGGACAAATTTATAAATTTGGCCTTATGACGCTTGGCCTTATGTCACGGCACCTGTGACCCCCATGACCAAATTTGCGAAAATCGATTCTTTGGAAATAAATGTCCACAAATTTTTAAGGCATATGCAAGAATGTTGGCCATTTCGTGTTCGATAATTTTCTTGAGCTCCCCTAACGTTGTTGGCTTGTTGACATAGACCGGAGACTAATCCTGACCCTACAAAAAGAATCAACAGCATTAGCGAGTTGTAATCTCTAGATTACACTTTCCCTTAAAAGATAATTTTTTTGATCTGTTGAGTTACATGTACTACCATCATGTTAGATCCACATATTACTGATGCCAAGTGGCTTGAAGCAAACACGATTGATAATCATTTTCATATGTTGGGAAAACTATGCCGTGATAACAGACATAGATATTTAGGATAAATCAATACCCTGTCCGCTGTGTCTTCAATTCCGAGTTGATTGGTAGCCAGATTAGAGGAAGACTTCCACCTTTATCTGATGAAGGTTACAAGCACGTTCGATGGATTTCGGAGAAATTCCACTTTTGTACATAAAATATGCGCGGACTAGCACCCGTTCTTTGCAAATTATTTTCTATGTCATATGATCAACAGTTGCTGGAAAATTGCTTAAATCCTACTTATTGCAAAAAAGGACACAAGTGCATGCCTGAAAGCTACAGACCTTTAACAAAAGCCAATTGACACCGAGATTGTCGATTACATAGAAAGGAATGGATTTATAAGCGATCGGCAGTATAGGTTCCGAAAAAAACGCTCAACTGCTAAGTTATGAAAACCGAGAGCTGATGCTTTGATATTTCCATGGCATTCAATCGTATTTGGCACAGGACTTTGTTAAGCCAAAATAGAAAATTTGGCATATCCTCAGACAGATTATTTTTAACTTTCTGTGATACCTCAAGGATCAATTCTCTCACCCACTCTATTCCTAATGCGCATTAATGATCTTCTGGAATGGAAGAAAAATTAAATTTGTATTTGTAATCCTTCTTATAGAAAATTCTTCCCTTGCTTCAAAGCTGTACAAGTTTTATCTATTTCTTACAGATATTATGACTGGCAGGTGTTCGATGGAGCTTAGAGAAATCATTCCGAGATTCGTTGCATTTCAACGACCGCCACACTGTTTCAGGTCACAAAAACACTTTCCATTTAAGAACTACACGTACAACGCAAAACAAAGAACGCAACAGTGTTGGACAAAAAAAAAAATGGATGCAAGGATAAAAATTGACGGTATCGAAATTGATGATTTATCTATGGTTTTTCAATTCTATAAATGTGTTTAAAATGTTAAACAACCATTTTTAGAAAGCATATATGCTTATAAGTCTGAATTTCATAAGGTAAGCTATTAGAAATCGGTTTACCTGAACGTAGAACCAATGGAACATATTATTCGTAATGCATAACATGTTCCTTTGGCAAAAACATATCCGGAAAAAATCATTGCATTGTGCACTTCAGACGTCCAATTGGGAATCGAAGATTCTGTGAGCCGAATTAATAGTGTCCATTCGCCCTACGTATTCTAACTATATAAACGCACAATGCGGATTTTTTTTGCCATTCTTTAGCGTCATAGAAAGCTTTGTTTACAAATCGCCGTCTTAGCCCAATGAATCAGCGGTTGGTATGTAACAGTAATTTTATGTCTGACGAGATGTCGTTGTCAGAGTTAATTCTGGGCCATTAGACGGTAAAAATATTTACCCATGTGTTGATAGGACTAATAATAATAGGTATTGCTAGATAAAAAAAGCTTAACAGGAGCATAGACTTCTCAAAAGAAGCTAATTCATTTAAACTCTGTGGTAAGTCCGACAGGCCAGAGAGACTTGGTAATAATTAAATTGGAATTTTTATTACCTCTCATATACAAAAAAAAACGACCACCCTGTCTTAAAAAAAGCACATGTAGCTTAACACGAACCATATGTTAAGCCAGAGATTGAATGTAAGCATCACTTCTACTAACACCATCACTCAACGTCTCTTCGTTAATAGTCTCATATCTTTTTACCAATCTCATTGAAAATCTACCCTCAATTTTAATGCTTAATATTAAAAAAATATACGTCCATCATAAATCTAACTGCTACTCAACCACCAAAATCGTATTTTTACCCCAATTTATAGCCCATCCAAACTCGATGTGTCCCAGATCGCTAGATTAATGAAAAGTCAAAATATACTTTCATCATGAATGTTAAAATCCATCAGAACCATGTCCATGTCCTTGATCACCTTCATTAACTTAGCTCGCACAGACCTTCCCAGTCCCTTGTGACTTTGGGCTAGTTACACCATACACTCGAACAGGCGCAGCTCCTAGTCGCTGTCAAGCATAACAAATTAATATTCGAATCGATAAGAAAAGCCACAAAAAAAAGCCATTTACCCCATCCCGTCCCCATCCCTTACCAAAAAGCCAGACCGCGAAATAAGTTTTCAATTAACATAGGTGAAAATATTACCTAAGTGGGTAACGCAAACGAATACAAACGAACGCAACAAAAACATTCAAAAGTCACGTCAGAGTCATTTAATTTGGACTTTTCGTTATTCATCGGCAGGATAATTTTTTGACTGCGACGAACCAACGACATATATAAGAGTATCGTACACAATACATGAATGTGAAACCATTATAACTGTGTGGTGTTACCTGTTAACAAAGTAATTAACATTTTCTCTGGAGTTGTACGCGGAAGTTCAACTTTATATTATTGCAAGGGAGGAAATTGACTGTTTTTTGAAAACAAATTATTGATTTCACTGTTACATACATTGTATGGAATACAATAACGGGTGATCCAAGTAGAGATACTTTTTTCAATAGCCTTTTTTGACAGATCACGTGTGAGTCGTGTCATGCTGTCATGTTATTTTTGTTTAGTATTGTTTGGCATTTCATAATGGAAAGACTTACGCGTGAACAACGTTTACAAATTGTTCAACTTTATTATGAAAATTCACGGTCTGTGAGGATTGTGTTTCGTGCACTTCGCTCAACTTATGGTCAACATAATCGGCGTACTGAGCTTACTATTCGCATCACCATCACCCATTTTGAGACCCAGCATTCATTATTGGATAATATTCGACCGAATCGAACACGTCCAGCACGCTGTGAAGAAAATATAGCGGCCGTAGCTGAGAGTGTGAAGACCGTAGAGAGTCGATTCGGCGCCGTTCGCAGCAACTCGGACTGACGTATGGAACGACTTGGCGCATTTTACGTCAAGATCTTAAATTGAAAGCGTACAAAATACAGCTTGTGCAACAACTGAAGCCGCTCGACCTTCCCAAGCGACATCGCTTCGCTCTATGGGCTCTTGAAAAGTTCCAAGAAGATCCGAAGTTTTCGAGGCAAATTTTGTTTAGCGATGAGGCCCATTTCTGGCTCAATGGGTATGTAAACAAACAAAATTGCCGCATTTGGGACGAAGAGCAACCTGAAGAGATTGAAGAACTGCCACTTCATCCAGAAAAAACAACGGTTTGGTGTGGTTTGTGAGCCGGTGGAATCATCGGTCCATATTTCTTTAAAAATTATGCCGGTGCGAACGTAACCGTCAATGGCGACCGTTATCGTGCCATGATAACCTACTATTGGATGCCTGAAATTGAAGCTCGTGATCTCGGCGACATTTGGTTTCAGTAAGACGGCGCCACTTCCCACACATCGCATCAATCAATGGACTTATTGAGAGAACATTTCGGTGAGCACATAATTTCACGTTTTGGGCCGGTCGATTGGCCACCTAGATCGTGTGATATCACACCGTTAGACTTTTTCCTGTGGGGATATGTAAAGTCAAAAGCTTATGCCGACAAACCCGCTCGATTCAGGCCTTGGAGGAAAACATCACACGTGTCATTCGCCAGTTACCAGTCGAAATGCTCGAACGAGTGATCGAAAATTGGACTCAACGGATGGACCATCTGCGACGTAGCAACAGCTAACATTTGATAGACATAATCTTCAAAAAATAAATGCCAAAGAATGTTCTTTCAAACGATAATAAACATTCTCCATAAAATTTGAATTTTCTGTGTTTTTTTCTTCAAAAAAGTAGGGAACCTCGAAATGGATCACCCTTTATATCGATGCCGATAAGTATTTTTTTTAATTTTTGCCAAGCTTTTAAACCTTTTTATACCATTTCCCTTAAGGACCCGACTTACAATTATTCCTCTATGAGGCAATAAAATTTTATTTCCACAAGCAATTATTTCTGTGGGCCTTATATAGAACTTGTGCGCGGAGGTTACAGTTTTGCAGTAAAATGTTTGGGTAGAGCCTGCTTAAGACATTATGCAAGAAAATTCACAAGCATAACCGAAGTAATGATGAAGTATAACCTTTTTAAGGTTGTTTTTAAGCTTCCGGAGATGTGTGTACATATACCATACGTTAAGATGTTTCGGTAGAACTTCGCATAACATGTATAGAGTTTTCGAATGAATGCTTAAGGAAGCTATGACTAGTGTGTATCATAGGCGACAAACTACCTTGCAAAACTTCCAGGTTCGATTCAAAATCGAAGCATCGCAAACAATTATCTTTAAATTTCTTTTAGTTCGAATAATTTTGTTGTCATAAAGTTTAAATCATGGAAAAAGCTGAAGAGATCGGGAAAAATTTGAAAAGATCGGGAACCTAGAGGATAATGAGTCAACACGATTCAAATACTTACATGTACTTACTGGTCTTTCATGTTCCAGAGTACAGCCTAGTGGATAGCGTGTTGGACTAACATGCGTGAAAACACGAGTTCGAATCCCAGAAGATAAGTTTTTTATACAACTAATTGCATTACATTTCAGACTTTCAGACTGTTGTGGGCTCGCTGACAAGAACGAGGCCTATAAGGATACGCTGCAGGTAAAATGACGAGAGCTGCCATTAAGCTCTATGGACAGGGAAGGATGGAAGAACACTGGCTTGAAATAAGAAAAAAGAGCGAGAAGGCGCGCAATTGATGATATAGAGAGGTGCCACTCAAGGGATGATGTTTTCAAGTTTTACCAAGATTAAAACGTCAAAGTCAAGGACACAAGGCTCGAACAGAAAACTGTTAAGATGAACAAGGAAATATCGTAGTTGAGATACAGTCGGTGTTAAGGATATGGAAGAACCACTTTTGCAGACTATTAAACGGCGATGACGGACAACATTTCGCTGTCAGCAGAACGAACCATTTAATGCAACGACAGCGAGAACTGCCAACCATTCAACTTAAGTGAAGTGAGGATAACAATATCTAAACTGAGACCTAACAAGGATGCGTGAATTGACGGGCTTTCTGCCGAACTATATAGGTCATAAGCCAAATCTGAAATAGAGGCTCAGCATCGTTTGCACTATTCACAAAAAAGGATACCCTCTGAATTGCACCAACTACAGAGGCATAATTCTCCTCGAAATCGCCTAAAAGCTCCTATCTGACTTAATTGTTTACCAGTGGCCCTTATCAGTGTAGTTTTAGGACAGGCAAGTCCGCAACTGATTAAGTTTTCACACTTCAGATCCTGGAAAAAAACCAAGAAGCCCAAATCGATACCCACCACCTATTCATCGATTTCAAAGCCGCATAGACAACATTTATTGAGACGAACTATACAGAGCCATGTCTAGTTTTGGTCTCGTACGTTTGTCTAGGATGACGATGGAGAATTTTCGGAAACGACCTCACCGAGAATTACTCTTGCCAACCGCTGTTTCTTCGGGCAATACAGTAGTATAGCCCTCACCCGAACTACTGAGGAGATCGTGTATAAGACCCTCATCATCTCAGTCCTGCTCTACGGCGATGAAGCATGGACCGTGTCAAAAGTGCAATAAGGAAATCCTTGGTCGAATTGAGAGCATATTATTCGAGAAAGCTTCGGTTCCGTTTGCGTTAACGGGCTATGGAGGCTATGATTTCACCAAAAACCATACGAACTGTATAGCGATATGCCCCTAGTAAAAAAAAACTCCGCATTGGACGTTTAAAATGGTTAGGACATCTAGAGTGACGCGCACAAGTAGAAACCGACCTCAGCCAACTTGGAGTGCACAACTGGAGGCAGTTAGCTAAGGACCGGGCTAATTTGAGAGGCATTCTGGACAGTAGTGCCTCTTAAGTAAGTAAGTAAGGGTTTTGGAACAGCGCGGGTATTTGAAATGAAGAGAGAGAAAGAGATAGTAATAGAAAATATGTTGGGTTTACTGGAAACTTGCTCCATGGGTTGTGTCTGCCCCACTTTCGCAAGAAGACGCCAATTTGTCTTGTCCTTGAGATTTTTTCTCGAAATTTATCAAAAAAATATTGTGATGGGGATCAATCCGAAAATAAACACCCCCACCTAGGATTGAGTAGGAGTAGAGCGATAATTATTAACATATGCTAAAATCGTTCAACCACTATGCAAAACAATCGTTTCCACATTAACCATGTAACGCCAACAAGTACCCACCAACAATGGCGTGCCTATCGCTGGCACTTACGTCGACATATTTTTTACCTCAAATTTCAATACTTATTCGTCGTTTGCCCAATTTACATAATAATTACCCGCAATACATACGAGCCAATAACAACCTATACCCGCCACTATCATGGTCATCGCCGTCAACGTCCACTTGACTTGCATGCGCCCTAAGTGAAAATCGAAACTATTTACCAACCCACCCTATCTTACACCGACCAACCATTGGAAAGTCATGGCCCAATGTCGCCGCACCGTCCGAACAATCCAGCAAGGATCGCAAACACATTCACCACCGAACTCCGTCGGGGATAATTTCCCGCCTTTTTAGTACGATATCGACTTATAATCCATCAGTCTTCAGGTGTCCGACGTGGGCCGCTTTATAGTCGTGAGCACACTGTCCTGCCGCTGATGACCGGTGGTGGTGTCACATCACAAGGTGCGCGCAATGTTATAGAGAAATTAATTTGAATATTATTACACTACACACATAGGCACTCATTAGGCACACGTTTATACGTTTTATATGCCTTTGAGTACATATGCTGCGCGTCACTATCATTTCAGGATTTTTTTATCCACCTTATCGATGACTAAGATCTCCGATACGTAGGCAGGACACCCAGCAAAACCGACCGCACCGCATGACATATGTCCCAATGGCTTTACTTCAATATACACGAATTCAAATGAAAAGCGGTTAACCAGTTCGCTAGCCAAACAAGCAACCCCCTTATTGACCTCCATTTGTATCCACCCTGGAGATGATTGTTTTGCGGCCATGTAAACGAGTCAATGAGAGACAACAGAACAAAAAATAATAGCGGTACGACAAGGAATATAATCGGAAAGTAAGGAGTAAAAAAAAAATCAAGGGGTCGCTTTCACTACTCTCCAGTGAACAGTGCGATGAATGGACTATATGGATAGGATATGGTAGTAGTACTAAGGGTGAACGAAAACCACGACGACGACGATTACTAAGTGAGGGGTTGGTATTTAAAGAACATTTATCAATGCCTCCCTATAGGTTTACAGCGGTTACACAAAAAAAAAGCTCGATTTAACCTTTTACCACCTTTACCTCACTTTCGTTCCACCCCCACCCACGACTTCTGTAGATAAACACATGTGTGTGGGCTGCTGGTGAGGGGGGCGTTGTCCTTCCAACTCTGAGCCGGAACAGAAACAATAGTCGACTTTTTATGCCACTGACCAACCTTCCCATGAGGGTCTGAATTGGAAATGTGCTCCTTAGCGCACATCCACACATTACCCAATTTAATGCATGAATGTGTGTGGACGTATACACATGTGTGATCGATGATTATTGCGGTTGACCCCCATTTAGTTGCTTCATTTATTTTTGACCGCCGTTGACTGTTTGTTTTGCTTGAGATTGGCGGCCTTAAATGAAGATATTCAACGGGGATGCAAAATATTCAGTTAGCATCGGAAATTTTCGAAATGTGCGTTGATACACCCACTTTATGAAATCTGACATGCATATTATTCATGGTAAACGTACGCGGCTATGGATACTAGCAAGATAAACTTGACAGAATCGCTCTAGAAATCAAGAGGTCGTTATTCAGACAGCACCGGATATGTTAAACGTACGTTTTAAGAAGATCATAGAACTTCATAATCGTCGGAGAACTGTTGTTCTTATTCTTTGTATCAAAATGAACAGATGAGCATGTTAGAGGGTCTGTATGGACCTTAATGCCTAAATTTTATTTTTGTAAAAATGAAATATCAGGCATGTACTATAAGCCAGCTTTCGCCTTCTTTTGCGTGTGTCAAGCTATTAGTTTTACCAAAAGGCTTAACATCTTACCCGAACGAAATTTTTGAGAAGCTTTGCATGACAGAGTTACTCTAGGGTGTTTGGTAGACTTTCGGAAAAGGTGGATCAGTACATAAAGGAGATTTGATCACTTTTGGGATTTGAACCTGGGACCCCATGCTAAGTAGAAATAGTACGAAATCGCAATGGCAACCTAGGGAATTGTAGATGTTTTCAGGCAACATTTTCAGCAGCATTATTAATGGGGATAATTTCGAGAGAGTGATAGATAAAGAAACCGGCGCACATCTAGTCAACGATGATGAAACGCTCTGGATTACCAGCAGAACTCTTCAAATACGGAGGTGCTTCAATAGAAGTGTGCATATGCACAAACTCATCAACAAAGTCTGGGTGAATGAGAACATGTCTGAAGACTAGAACATCAGGTTCCAACAAAACGGCGTTACAGCTTATACAACTTAAGCTAGCATTTCTTTATTGCATCCCCTGTTCCAAGGACGCCTAATTTTAACAATTGGGATTTAAAGTGCCCTAGCCCCAACACATAGAAGTCTGGAGGGGCTTTTGATAGCGTTATTTGAAGTTTTATGTCAACAACCCGTGAAGCCAAGAGCCTTGAAAGACAATATTCGATAAGAAATGACAGCTATTAAGTCAGAAGCAATTTAACAAATTTTGCTGAACAGTTCCATTTATAGATTAACAGGTGAATTATGGGTATTGGATAGGTGGGATATCTTGGTTTTCGGTATAAATCACAATCCGTAATGGATACCTCGAATGCAAACTGTCAAAAGGATTTTCAGTTTCAACCGGAAGAAACTGACTGTAGTTTCGGAAATTCTTCGAATGGATATCACGATGGGGCTGAATATCTCGCCGTGATATTGAATTATTCTTTAACCAAACAAGCAAAACATCAGCGACTACTCCTTCGTCTTTTAAGATCAATAGAGATTCTTTTAGAGGAACTGTGAGCTGTTTTCAGTCGGATCTGGTACATATTAGAATTGTTCTGGTCCCTTTTGCAAACTTGATCATCATTAAGTAAGTATGTTTCGAAACTCATAGTTTACTCAATGTAAGCCTTATAAGATCTCTCGGTTTCCTAGTGAATGCTTTTTATGACACCAAACTACATGCAAATAAATAATTGTCTAGAAATATCTTCAACGGCGCTTAAATGTTGATAATTTTGTTTTTGTAGTGAAACTACTTTTGGGACGGTGTGAATTTGATTTTATAAAACAAAAAAGTGTCGCGAGAGAAATATCGATTCTCGTCTGGTCACTGAAATCAAGCAGCATCGGTCGGGGTTAGTACTTAGATGAGGGAACAAATGTGAACACCGCGTGTAGTTGGTTAATTAGTAAGAAAATGGGCCTTTGCACACGAGATAAGTTCGATTGGCATAAAGACTGGTTTTGTAGTGGAAGGGACTTACGTTCACGGTAGGTTTCTGCGGTAGAACAAGGTTGAAAACCAATCCAAACACATTTTTTGGCAGTTAAACTCATCTTGTGTGCCGAGTCCGAATAAGATGAATACAATATGATTCTAAGTAATAGGTAGGTGGTTAACAGAAAGAGAGAGGTAGAGAAATTAAGCAGAATACAGTTTCACTTCTACAGCACCTGAACTCACAACCGATATTTTTGTTAATAGACGCCAAATGCTTGTGTTTGTCGAGATGTTAACCAGAAATATATCTAAAAGGCTAGGAATCTTCACAAATACCCTCTGAAAAAGATTCAGAAATGAAGTGGGAATACGGACTGCAGAACATCACCAGTCCTACAATCCAAGGCGAAATATGGCTAAAAGGCTAGGCTCCACGAATAACTTCTGCAGATGTTGCAAATTTTAAGAGGAAATATAGTCTGTAGAGCATCCCATGTCGATTTTTTGATCTGAGTAACAGTATGTAAAACCATATGTGTAACCATAAATGGTTTTCAAAAACGAAGTCCGTGATATGCGGCATGGGAGCGACTTGCCAGAAGATACATCTATCGGAACTTAAATTTTTAACAAATCGAGATGGCCCGATAAGTCACTTCTTACACATACAATGAAATTTGATGGCTTATGGCAAAGATTTTAAAGTCATACAGATGACGCACTATCTGTATGACTTTATTATCTTTGCATACAAACAAAATTGTGCTATGGCGGGTCGTGTTGGCACAACCCGCCTTAAGTTTGAATCTCGTTTCTCATGTGTGCACGTGCACACCACCTGCACGTACCATGAAACTGGTGAACAAACGTTTATGTTTTTTTGGTCTCAATGCGTCATCTGTATGACTTTATAATCTTTGCTTATGGGTAAAAATATATAAATACATTCCCTCTAGTAAAAATGTCTAAAAGAGTTCGGGCTGCAGTTGTGACTGTAGTCAGAAAAGATTTATTTGTCTGGAACATTAACTCTAAGTGACGTCATCGAACCATTAAATTTTATTGGATATTTTCAAAATAAAAAAATATAATCCATTTAAAGATATCTTCCCAACCTTCAAACTCAAAGACCGAAAACGTTAATTTATTGAACTCTTGTCGACCAGTTGTATCTAGATATAATATACATGATTCAACATTAAAAGTCAGGTGACAGAGAATTTGCCAATCTTCTTTGTTTTTGTTTTTTTTTTGCGTTCCTATTTAACGTTTGAAGCAATAATCGTTAAGTTAAATATTTCGCCATTCACTGTTCGAAATTCGGATCACTTTACATACTGACCACGGTACACACACATAGTCACCGAGTGAGGAGAAACAAAGACAGATCACCACTTAAATGCGATGATTTACTTGAGTTCCATAACATCAAAGCCAGTAGCAATCAAATTTTAACAACTTTAATTAAACGTTATTTCGGAATAAGTAACAAAAAAAAAAACGGAAATACTAACCGAGTTTATATGAACCTACAATGCTCGGGTACATAGAAGAAATCATTGAAACCACACACACTCTGACTCCGCGGTAGTAAATATGAACATACAAAGCATTTTGTTGTACCTGCTTAACTGGCCATTAAATAATTTTTAATTGTCCAACACATTTAATAAAGACAAGCAAAAAAAAAACCTCAAAACATATAAAAAAAAGTCTGAGAAAATTTTGGGAAAATATTTCAAGTAGCCAAGCTCACTTTTAAATTGGTTTTTATTTCTTAAAAAAAAATGATTTCATACACGATTTTAATAAAATTGAATTTCATGATCGGTTTTATTCAACACGCCAGATCCAGACATCCTGTGGGAAAAAAAGACATCGAAGGCAAATCTTCGCCTCGAACACATTAGGTTTATGCAAAACAGGCGAATCTACATAATTCTCATAGGTAAACGCCATTGTGCGGCGCAGGCATAGATTGGAGGAATTCAATCAAGGTGCAGAGTATCCGAGTCCTGTATGGCACACAAAGGATATCAATATCAGAGAACACAGAATGAAAAATTAATTCCTGATAACTGTGGGTAATGGCATCGGAAACTCGTTGTTGAGCTATCCTCGCCCCTCTTTTGTGCCGGCATTGATTTGCATATAAATAGGGTTCGACAACAATCGCGGATCGTGATCCGATCAATGACATATGGGATTCGATTGGTCTTCATTCATCCACTTTTTCCTACCTCAATAGGTGCAAATATAATCCCATAGATACAAACAGCCACGCAGCCAGTCATGCGCGTGTAATTGAAAGCTTGCAAACACTCAATGCTCAGAGAATTTATTAGCAAATGCAGACAGGTGCACCTTTCCAAAATGTAGCTACCAGTACAACCATCAACCACAAGACCGAAGGCCTTATCAGCAAATGAAAATCTCTTCAGAGTTGCACAAAAAAAATCATAAAACAAAAAATTTCTCTGGAGCTGAAAATTACCGCTGCGGTCTCAAGCTAAGGCTGAGGCTGAGGCTGAGGCTGGTGCTGGGTCTCCGGCTGGTGCTGCTTATTGTTTTCCGTTGAACGAGCGAAATCAAATGAAACTACGCAATAATGAATAATGGAATGGTTAGTGTGTGTACTACCGAGAGAGGAAGAAATCAAACATCAAATGAGATCGTGGGAACAGTTGAGTCACCCGAAGAATTAATGACAGCTAACCAGCAAAGGAATCGGTCGCAAACCAACCAACATTGTGATGGTGGTTGGGCCGTGTATACATATACAATTCATTAATTTCGATGAGAGAAACAACATACAGCCATCACATCACGCATGCGACAGCGGCTCCAATATGCGATTTACTGGGAGGAGTGTAAGCCAAGTCCACCGGTTGATCTAATGCCATTGTTTGCAATGGCGTAATTGTTGTCTCTTTGCGGCATGGGACTTTTTTCGAGCAGAGACATACACTCGGATTGATGTGAAGCTTTTTTTATTTTTGAGGTACCTCTATCTAGATATGTAGTTCTGGTCTATTAACGAGGCTGAGGAGACTCAATCAAAGAAACGCTAACGAATTGTATCTCGTACAGTAATTAGATATAATTTGGTCAGATCGTAGTGTGGTATTTGAATTTACTGCATGTTTAGCGAATTGATTTTAGGGCAGCTGTGGGAACGAGCTATTGTTTTCAAAGCACAAAGTATAGACTTGTATTGATGCTGATTTTAGTGTTTTCTTTTTTGATAATAGACCGAGCGTGTGGAATTCTCATCGTTATTGGTTGCAATGTGGACTTAAGGTTTATCTGTGGAACGATGGAAGCGAATTTCTTAATGCAATTTGGGGGTTCTTGACAATTTTGTAACGACATACTGGTTGAGTGGTAGAAAAATAGAGGGAACTTCAAGACCTGAACATCTTGTCGAGGTGAACATGGAAAAATCGTAGTTAAGCCAGTGTCGATGCTTAGAATGTGAATCAACTACTTCTGTTGACTATTGCATGGCGATGACGAGCAATCTCTGGAGTATCTAAGGCAGAAATGAAAATCAATATTGCGGACATCAGCATAAGCCACCATAAACCGAACTTAATGATGTGAGGATAGCAACGTTACAATGGAAGGGTTACAGGGCTGTCGCAAATAATAGCCTTTCTGCGTTAGGAGATATGACACGGTAGGTGCGCCAACTAATAGCAAAATTTGGTCAGATGCAAATATCCCGAAAGAATGGAATACCAGAATCGATTTCCGTATTTACGAATGATGAGACACTTAAACTTCAGTTACAGAGACATACCTCTCACCAGCATTGCCAAAGAGATTATGTCTGCACAGTAATGTGAATGCCAGAAAATATTGGGCAACCTAATGGGCTCCTATCAGGCCATGTTATTCGAAAAGAGTTACCAACTGATCAAATCATAACATATGATAGAATCTATAAAGAGCCACGACCAGACTGATCCTTCTGCTCCATCAAGATCGGAAACGACAGCAGCGAAACATTCGATACAAAAAAAAGGATTAAGGTAACGTGGCACATTATTCTTAGTTCTTGGGTAAAACCCCCGAATGTATTGTGTCAACAAGCACATAACACAGACAAAAAGTCACAGTCCACAGCTCTAACTTTGAAGCAATAAGGACTTTTGTTACCTCAGCTCTGTTAGTATTTCTAACGAAAATACCGAGCAGAAAATGTGTGTTCACAGGAAGAAAATTCAACCACAAAGTTTACAAGCTGCATAAGCTGCTGCAAGCTTAGATTCCCAAACTGATGGTTGACCCAGCGAAGGAGGGACCTTAACTAACTTAAATCGTGCAACTATAGAGAGTAAGCTTATAAACTAGGTATTGGTTGAGGGATACTTTCACATTATACTGCAACTGGTGTCAAACTGACCCCAAATCGATACATCTTGGGGTGAAATGGACAAAACCCATAAATCGACGGTTGGGATCCGGTAATGTGGAAGTTTTTAGATCGGACCTATCGATTTCTTCCAAGAAGAATGATGCCTTTTGAAGACACACCAACGATTTTGGACCAATAAGCCTATCATCGCATCGTTTTAACTAAAAACAATAGAAGGATTATTTTATCATCTTTAAAACCAAACGAGTACCAAAGTCAAAAGGAACCTCTAGAACTAGAATTGCATCGTAAACCGAAATCCTTAGGGTGTATTGGCAAGCATTACAGCCTAATCAGAACATACGGATGGGCAAAACTATGTGGACTGGGAGTGGGAGTTTGTTTGTTTTTTTTTTTACTAAAAAGTCATCGATTCTTACGTTTAGTCTGTCGATATTGAGACGTTCCTCTGTTCAAATCTCAGGGTTCTCGAAAAAAAACCTGTTGCATCGCAAAATTGTAAAACTTGAACGAAAACTAACTTAGAATCTTATTATTCAAGACAAAATAATAGAACTATTGGCCACTATAATAGAATCAACTTCAAAAGACACCTAGTACAAAAGAAAAATGGCCACCACGGCTACTGAGATCAGGAGCCAAACGTACTAGTCCGCTGACAAGTTTGAAGACAATTCTAAACCTTAGTCCAATTGTTACTTCAGCTAAAGCGCAGCACGACTTAGAGAGGATATGAAATCGTTTCGTCACAGTAGAATATTAAAATCCAGATGAAAGACTAGATCATCCCTTATAGCGATTTCTATATCAAGTACTCGAATCAGAACCCTTTAGACCCTTTAAAACTATGGCATCCAATATTTTGTTGTTGAACGTTGCTGTGTAAAATTGAAGGGTCTTTGGATAACCCTCGTGCCAGGGTGTAATAAAAAACCAGACCACGACTAGGCAAGCTCAAGCACCGAATTTCTTCGGTCAGAACTAATGGACAGTAAATCATAAATGGTTTTAACGCTAATTAGAGGATATCTTTCAATAGCGATAAGAGAGATTTTGCTTAAGGGCCAAGTTAATTTCGGACTGTAGAGCCACTAAAGCAACTAGGTATGGTAGATTTTAAGAAATCATCTGTTGGGCAAGCGCTCTAGTAGAATGAGGTTAAGTAGTGAACATAATTTTTCAGGGATCACGACGTTGAAAAGTATTTTTCACACAAAAGACTTCTTCACTCTCCCGTGTTCAGCAACAATCGCTGAAATCATTTAGAGTTATAAAATGCCAAACAACGCTTACCGCTATGCCACCAACTAAATTAACTCGAGCCCTTTGATGATCGATTAATCTATTCGACACAAGAACACAGAATAGTGTAGTAAGATAAGCAAGGTATGCAAAATTTAAACAGGAAAGACAGAAACTAAAGCCTAAGAAAGCCCCGGTTATAACCTAATTACGGAAGCACTTCTTTAAATGTTAGCTCGTAAAGCATTAACTAAGCTTCTTTACATTATAAATGTGAAAAATCAATAAGAATATGTACATAGCAAGACATTTGAAAATTTCGAAAGTGATTATAATTCTTAAACCGGCAAATCACCGAATGAAATAAAGTCTTACAGACCAATTCCACTTTCTTGTTTGTTTATTACACGGTCTCTTACTAAAAAATGATATACAAAATTTTGGGGTAACAGGCTCGTCAGTACCCAAGGCCTAGTTTTCTAACAAGCATTCATGTATGCACGATGGCGGGACTTCCTGAGCCCGTATCGGTAGCTTACAAACCATTATTGATGAAGTATGCTATTCAATTCTGTTGTACAAGTAAACACTCGATATGCAGGTACAACGAAAAAAATCAAGACAGCTTTCGAAAAAAAAATGCTCTTCCGTATTTGTTGACTTCTCGCAAGTTTTCTCGAATGTGTTGCATAAAAGCCTTAAATAAAAATTAAGACATGTTCTCCTTGAAATTTTATTAAATTCTCGTGTCGAATTTTGAGAATAGACTCTTTCGGCTGAAACTCGGAAACGATTATTCGGAATTCAAAGAAATATTGGCAGATATACCTCAAGGATGCACTCTTGTACTTGCTTTTTACACGTGATGTTCCAAAAATAAACGACAAGATAGTTGTGACCTTAGCTGATCATACTGCCATTCTAACCGTTGGCACAGCAATAGAGGAAAGGAATATAAAATTGCAAGAAATTCTTATCGAATAAATCACAAAAGGCCCAACTGTGGCCGCAGTGATATGGTAATTTGCTTCCAAGTCACTAACCTAATCTAATCTAATCTAAGGAGGTCAGTGAATACACAAAATCATAGCGAATCACACTTAACGAGACCAAATTGATTCAAGTATATTTTTTATATAAACAAACAATCAGCGTGTATGTATTTACAAATACTGTTCGAATCCCGTTTGCAAACGAAGCAAATTATCTCCAAAATGACTCTCGACGCAAAAATTAAATAAAAGTCGGTAGTAAAAAAGGAACTCGAAGAACTTAAGAACAAATACAGAGAACTGTACTGGTTGCTCGGAAAATCTTTGAAGCTGTACATTGATAACAAGCTGCTGTTATACAAGTTAGTGCTAAGTCAATCAGGTTTAACAAGTAAAAATAATTTACAAACCTTACAAACTTTTGAAAAAACAAAATGTTAAGATCATTCGTTAATGCGCCTCAAGCGCCATAAGAAATGAAGACCTCCGCAGAGATCTGGGTATTAATTAGCACGCTTTGAGATATAACGAATATTTTTTCCCCAAAATAATAAAAAAAAATTGGGACACGTCAACACAACAACACAGTTATTGCTGGATTAACCTGATAATCACGAACAAAAAAATGCCGGAAAAGCTGCAACTGGCAAAGGAAGGTTACAATCTAGGAAAGTTTCTGTTTTGTCTGCATTTTTAACGCGGTTTGTGATTATCGGGCTTAATCCAGTTTTTTTATACAATACAAAAATACAAATTTTAGGCGCAACAGGCTCGTTAGTACCCAGGTTGCAGCTTTCTCACAACCATTCATGTGTGCGTGTGTACTTCTTGCACAACGGTCGAACCTCCTGTCTTATGACGACTCCGAACGACGAATTTGAGATAAGCTTTTCTTGACAGCTGATACTAATCGGATGATTTATCAGATCATCACGAGAGGAGGGCCAGTGAAAAATCATTTAGGTGTCGGCTTGCAGTTCATCGCACTAACCGTCGCGCAACTGAGCCCATTGCAATATAAAAATAAAAAAGGTTCGTGGTTTTAGTGAGTATCTATAGAAGCCCGCGCCGATACCCCTAATAGCGTCTATAGAAGATTTGCACCAATTCAGAAAAATTATCAGAAACAACTAAGATAACATACAGGAGATCTTGCTTACATATGTATAATAAGGAGCATTCGCTTCTGTTAAGGATCAGAATAAGGCATAACAACCCTGCATATCATCACTTTACTCCTTCTATTAGTTTATACATTCTTCAAGATACGAGTGTAGATAAAACATGATTCCAACGCATCCCCTAGGTGATATCCACCCACCAAATATAACCACGATAGTCGGTATCTCATCAAATAGGACAACATTTAGTAGAAAGAGATGCTAATGCGATGGTCTTTTAGCTAGTGTCTGATAAATTCATTCGTTGTAAAATATTTTTCATAATTTCAACATCAATTGCATAGGGTTCACATCATTCCTCGAACGACTTATATTATGTCTAAAAATATATAGGTATTTCGTGTCTTAATTTGTGAAATTTTAGTTCACTGTTGTTCCAATTTTAGCTTAGCAGTGTCAGCCGTAGCCTTTCTTAAGCAAAAATTCGATCAAAAAATCTAAAATTTCACAACCGACGACACCTTGGTCACCTAAATTCATAAGTAGACACTTCCGGGCTATCTCCCAAGTAATGAACCTTTGTCACCTTTTAAATCATCATCACTAAATAAAATTCCCACACTCGAAATATCCACAGCCTCCGTTGTCTTTCACACGCGCAGCACTGCGTGCATCACAATGCCCGATGTTTTCTTATCACTTGTTCAAGACTCGTCCTATTTCTCATTTGAAAAAAAACTATTATACAATACTTGTAAGCAAGTATTAAATCGCAACTATCATTAATAAAATCCTTTTTTATGAAAAATTAGAAAATCCATTAAGATCTGGCTGCACACAATCCTTTCCCTAGCACAGATATACACACACACAAGCAAGATGGAACCCTTAAATGTCAAATCTATGGATAGCGAGAGGCTTTTTTTGAGAAAACACATTCCGGAGCACATACATGTGTTGTAAGCAAGTATTAAACCTCCCCCCGTATATCCTTGTTTCTGCTTTCTTGGATCATTATGTCAGAAAAAATTCCATCTCCGAATTGGAAACTGTCAACCTCAATCGCATTACTGTTACATTTAGTTAATGTTCTCTTTTTGCGCACACAGGACAACCTCCTGATATGGAATTAATGCAAATTAATGATACGCGTGTTCACAAAAGGTACACACACATAATATCTTTAAAAGGACACAAATAGTGCACTGATAATGGCACACACAATATCCCTTCTTTTTGCGGAAAATTTGAGACTACCAAGGAAGGAAAGGAAACTCTTTCCCTTGCATGTGTGCTACCCTCGCAGCATTCGCACGTCGCACCGCACCCCTGCTGCATAAATATTTTCGCAATAGTTGCACGCAAATCTCAATGGCCCGAAATTGATATCCTTTTATATTTCGACTGCATTCGAGTGCTTTGTGTTAAGTAGTTTTGCGGGTTATCCTTGTTGTTGTGTGTTGTTATGGGATTGCAACTGTTGAATGTGTCTGCTTCCTATGGTGCAGATAAGTGCGCGGTGAATGGTGATCCTTGCTTTTGCAATTTCTTTTGTTATACTCGGATAGTGCAACAATGGATAATTTACGTACTTATGTGAATTGGTTTACCAACACATAGAGAGAGAGAGATAGTGTAGTCAGGTGGCGTATACTAGTTAACCTTGGTATCAATGAAACAATTGTATGATTACATTTTTGTGGAATTTATTGCACACGACTGTTATCTGAACACACTCAGTGCTTTTGGAATTTCGTCTTTTCATACTTCTTAGTTGACTATACCTTATACGGCAATATTTGCTCTTCCAAAGTGACGATGAGCAATATGTATCTGAGAGTAGCCTGCTTTCGGATTTGTCAATGTTTACATGCGGATTTGTGAGAACTATTCCATCGAATCCCATTGCAAGTTCTTCCCAGCCCAATAAATCATTCGCAACATTCAATTATGCGTGTCCTTTTTCCAAAGTAATTAATAAAGGAATATTTTTCCAAAACACTCTCGCTCGAATAAAGGCGACCGACCCATCACAGGTATACACACACAACTGCAATTCAAGGGTACAATTGATTTGCATATGAAAACAAAACAATCAAATCGCTGATTAAAATATATCCTTTTCTGTGTGCGATGATCAGAATCCTTTTTTTTTATTCAGTGTCGCCTGTTTATTGCAAGCACACACATTACTTGTAGTTGACACGATAAATTTGCATACGCACTCGGTGTTTCTCAGTTAAATCTTATGGGTGATCCTTGAAGATGAATGGAAAAAGGATAAATTCTTAACCCAAAGGTGAGTGTGGCGATAAAACATCTGCGTCTGGTGCGTCGTCATCCTGTGCAAGGAACTACATACATCCCTTACTCGAGAGATTTATGCAACAAACAGCTGAAAGGATTTTAATTCGAAAAATTCGATAGAGTGGAAGTTTTGACGTATCTGCAAACGCAATCAGTCGATAGATACACTGAAATAATTTGCATATCAAGACGATATAAATGGTAGATGTGTCTGAACTGCATATTCACACAGACAAAAAAACACCAATATGAACTATAGCTATTACCATGTGCTATATTGTTGCCGATTCATTGTCCTTGAACGGGTGATGTTTATGTCTGAGCAGGGGATTCGCGCACTACCCTTGCACACATATGTCATAGATTTCTCCTCACGATTGCTGTTGTTGCGGATGAGGTGATGGTAAAACTGAACCACTTCATGCAGTTTAGATGCCGCCACGTTAATTGCCATCAATATGCAGTTTAATCATAAAGTAGATGGCATTCGTGTTCGTTTGTGATCATATGGAGTGGCGATAAATCATCAAGGTATTTGTGGGTCCTTGTTGCTGGGTGCGCGAATTACGAGTTTGAGACTCGCAGGTATTAAAAAAAAACAACCGTTCAATATGACTGACAAATTTATTCTGGCATTTTAAATTATGCCAATCGATAAGGTTACTTTACAGGTAATTTCTTAGAACTAGAATAATGTTTAATTGACAAAACTATGAAATTGTTAAATTGACACAATTGATATAAAACAGATTCTTGGAAAATTTTATATTAGTCTATGTGCTGCATCCGGTGGTTTTGGGGTGCTTTGTCAGCATGATCGCCTTTCATGACTTCGTGGTGGTTTCGGTGGTGCTGGGTCAGCATGGTCGCCTTTCGTAACTCCTCCCCCCTTAAGATAGAGCGAAGGCCACAAGGAATTCGATGGGGCCAGAGCGATGTCCTCTCTCACTTCGATGATGTATGCTGTGTTCCGTTTTTTCCATAGGAACACCAAAGCAGCTGCGACAAGCGTCCCGAAGATGGTGATTGTGACATAGGTCATGCTTATCGTCTGATATGTGTTACTGCGTAGTGTCCTGACTTCTTCATGGTTCTGCAGCTGATGAAGGTGGAGTTTTTGTAAATTAAGCGTGTTGGTGATGGATTTTGCTTGGATGTTTGCGTAAGTTGGTGCTGCAATTCGTACTTCATCCCAGAACACGTTCAGGTTATCCTTGTAGGTGATGCCGTTGACTTCTACGGAACAGTTCTTGTAGTAGAGTATAGCTGTGCCTGTGACTTCGTGGGTTGTTTTACTGCAAGTGGAGTTTATTATTGTATTTGGTATATTAATAAATATAATATAATTTTCTTCTGGCTGGAAAATTGATTCGGTTTTCCCTGTGTCGTTAAGGTCGCATTTGGCTTCTTCGTTGTTTAATAGTCGGCCCAAACAGGTGGAGTTCCTTGCTGCTTCCTGGTAGGTCGGGTTTTTGCAAAAGTAAGTATTTTCTATTTTTGGACATGCCCTGTCGTAGTACTGAATGCTTATATCGTTATATGTTATATAGGGTTCTGTTATTATTTGTTTTGTACCATTTATTGGAAGCGGTATAATATGATATAATAAATAATTTTCATTTGACAATTTTGGTATTTTTACATTAAATATTATATTGGTGTTGTTATAATAGGCTTGTAGTTCTAAAAGTTCATACAAATGTTCGTTCGAAATTATCTCTATACCTTGGTTACTCATGTAATTATAAATTTCATCTAGTTCAGCCTGATTCAGTATTAATTTAGATATTACATTCAATTTTGCTAGCACAATTGTTTCAGCTATATTTGCAATATGGTTGCTTAGAAGATCTATATTGTAATTAATTTGACTAAGGTATTGCATCTCTATTAGTTTGTTATCTTCGCGCTGTATTCTATTTGTAATTTCCTGTGTATTTTTTGTTATAAAGGTTTCAATAGTTTGTTGTTCGTTGTTGATGTGCGTTGTTAGATTGTTGAGTCTTTCTAACATTTGGGTGTTGAGTGTATGCTGTTTTGAAAGTGTGTTAGTAATAGTTTGTTCGTTGTTGTATAATTGTTTTATATGTCCGTTTAGGTTGTCAGCGTCATTTGCGTCCATGTTTCCAGTTATAAATTTTATAGCTGTACCTAGTCCGTTGAATAAGCTTCTTTTGTTTCTTTTGATGGGTGTTAGTGATTGGAGTTTGTTTTCTAGTTCTGTTAGTTTAAGGTTGGTTATTTTTATTAGACTTGTTAATGTGCTGCGTTTTTCAAGCTGACTTAAAGTGTTTTCAATATTTTTGACGTTCTTACGATAGTCCTCTAGATTTACTATGTGAATAAGATTGTCAAAGCTCTCAATATTTCTTGCTTTTCCAAGCTGTAGCTGAGCGATGCCTTGATTCTTAGTCAAGTCGTGTACTTGAATAATTTGGGTGGTTACCAGTGGGATTCTAAAATATATTAATTATTGTTAGTTTCTTTAGTTTGTGTATATTTCTTTTTATGTTTTATCCTAGCTTTATGTATTTTTTGGTTTCTCGCGGTTATTAGCGTTATTTTATTGTTTTTTCTGACCTTATGTCGGGAGAATCTAGGGGTTATCTTGTTTCTTCTACATTCTTTTCTATATACTGTTTCGTCGTTTTCCCAGTTTGTGGGGTCATTTCTTGATTCGTTTAACCTATTTGTTCTTGATTTTATTATTTTTTCTACTTTTTCTTTTATTAAGGGGTAGAGTTTTTCTTGATATTCATTGAGTTTCTTTAAATATTCGTGTTCGTTAGAGAAGGTAACGCTATTATTAAATTCATAAGTTTTTCCGAAGAAGAGCTCGAAAGGGGTATATTTGGTGGTCGAATGAATAGAATTGTTGTAGGTTATGATTGTTTCAGACAAGATTTCGTCATGTTCTAAGTCAAGCTTGGCTTCTTTTCGTGTAGAAAGTATGATTCTATATATTTCCGTTAATGTAGAGTGTAATCTTTCTACAGGTGAGTTACTAGAACTCTGTTGAAAGGAGGTAAAGTGTGATTCAATATGATATTGCTTACAAAAGTCTTTGAAGATATTGGCCGTGAACTCGGAACCTTGATCACAGACAATCTTTTTGGGCATTCCGTAAAGGCTCATAAAATTCTTTAGTGATTTAAGGATGGATATACTATTCCTAGCCGGAAGGGTATATGCTGAAGCAAATTTTGATGATTTATCAATCATAGTTAGGATTTGTTGACGATTAATACTGTAAATATCGATGTGGATTATGTCTAATGGTTTGAGTGGAGTTTCTGGTACTTGAAATTTGATTTTCGGAGGACTTCTATCGTATTTAGATAGTTGGCATAGTTCACAATTATTGATGGTTTGCTGAATTTTCTTGTGCATGAATGGAAAGTAATAATCTCTTTTGAGGTGAAGGTATGTTTCGTTTATACCTCTATGGTTGTTATTTTTATGGTAGTCACTAATTATTTTGTCTTGGTCGTCATTCTCTTTTACATCTGATAGTAGTTTTTTGCAACGTACTACTCTAAATGTTTTATTATTAGCAAAATATTTCGAATAAACAAGCTGTACCATCTTAAATGTTTCGTCGTCCGAGAATATAGCAGAGAGTTTGTTCGGAGGCAAATATTTTTTAAAAATTTCTACTACCTTTGTCTCGGTGAATTCTGAATCACGTATGGTTCGCCGTTGTTTATTTCGAAAAGGTATTTCTAAGGACACCCCCGATGGTTCGGATGATTTGACTAAAATTGTTTGAAGGTTAAATTCGTTGAGCGCTTGCTCTGATATTCCAATTCCATCGTCTAAATTTTCGTCTGCAGAGTGTATGGTGGTACCACACGTTCCTTGGTTTGAGACGTTATCGCTTAAGTTTAGTTCTAGAATTGGATTATCAATTTGAGCACGACTAAGAGCATCGGCATTGGTATTTAATTTTCCCTTTTTGTATACTATCTGATAATCGAACTCTTCTAACCTTAGGCGCCATCTTATTAGTTTGGAATTAGGCTCTTTAAGACTCATAAGCCAGGTGAGTGGTTTATGATCTGTTATGATCTGGAATTTTCGGCCAAAAAGATACGGCCTGAAGTATTTCGTAGCCCATACTATGGCTAAAAGTTCTTTTTCGATGGTTGAGTAGTTTATTTCAGAGTCTGAAAGCGTCCTACTCGCATAACATATTGGTTTATCGCTACCAATATGGCCTTGTGACAAAATTGCGCCGAGTGCATAGTTGCTGGCATCGGTGGTTAGGATAAACGGTTTTGAGAAATCTGGGTATTGTAATATTGGATCGTTAGTGAGAATATTTTTGCATATTTCAAATGTTTTCACGTATCGATCAGTCATTTGCACTGTTCTGCCCTTTTTCAGGCATTCTGTGAGTGGTTTGGTTAATTTTGAGAAATCTTGTATAAATTTCCTGTAATATCCCAAAAGTCCTATAAATCCTTTAATTTCTTTTTGGGTACGGGGTATTGGGTAGTTTTTTATAGCATGGATCTTTGACGGGTTGGGTTTTATACCTTCGGTGGAGACGATATGTCCTAGAAAAGCTATCTCTTTTCGCATAAACTCAGATTTGTCAAGTTGAATTTTAAAGTTATGTTCACGCAATTTTTCGAAAACTAGTGTAAGGCTTTCTATATGCTCTTGAAGCGAAGTAGAAAAGATGATAATATCATCTAAGTAAACTAGGCAAATTTTCCCGATAAGTTCCTTCAGAACGTTATCCATTACCCGTTGAAAGGTTGAAGGAGCGTTCTTCAGACCAAAGGGCATCCTGACGTATTCATAGTGCCCTCCTTCTACCGTGAAGGCAGTTTTTTGAGTATCCTTTTTATCCATTTCTATCTGGTGGAAGCCACTAGCGAGATCTAAAGTTGTAAAATACATACATTTGCCGAGTTTGTCTAGTATTTCAGTTATGTTGGGAAGGGGGTATTTGTCTGAAATAGTTTTTTCATTTAATTTACGAAAATCTATTACCATTCTCCATTTTTGTTTTCCGCTCGCATCTTGTTTTTTGGGTACAATCCAAACAGGGGAGCTCCAAGGAGAGTAGCTAGGGCGGATAATACCTTGGCTTAGCAATTTTGTTATTTGTGATTGCACTTCCTCTTTGTGGATGAATGGGTATCTATAAGATTTCACGTAGATCGGTGTATCGTCTGTTGTCACAATTTTATGTTTAACATCATTAGAAAAAGTCAGAGTCTGGCCTTCTTTATAAAAAATATCATGGTACCTTTTGCATACTTTTAGAACGGATGTTTTTTCTTCTGTATTGAGGTGGTCAGTACGAAGTAGTTCGGGAATGTTTGCTAGATTAACGTTTTCTGTATATTCAGAATTGATGTTATTAATTTCAATAAATTGAGATTTATTGTATGGACTAGCTTTAAGGGGTTGTTCTAATAAAAGTATTTCTTCTTTATCTGAGGTATTAATAACCTCTACCATACTGTACCATTCGTTTACGTGGTATATTCCTTCTGGAATATAGAGATTTTCGCTAAGTTGTGTGGTATTCAAATAAACATCACCTGTGTGTATATCTAAGGGAAGCTTCAGTAAGATTTTAGAGTTCGGGGCAATATTGTGTTTGCCTGATGTGAGGTTTGGCTTTGTTTGTAATGGAATTCTGGTATTGTTTGTTTGAATGATGTTGTTTACTAGGTCTATCTTCGCTCCGATATATGTTAAGAAGTCTAAGCCCAAAAGTCCATCAAAATAGTTATGGAATTTAAATAGAAAAAAATTGAAGTTTCCTGGTTGGTTGAATTCTATGAAGATGGGTAGCTGGGTTTGCTTGTTTAGTGTATGCCGATTGAGAACTGTCGTTATTGTCATTGGGTTACATTGAGTTCGATCTGCTGGGTTGATAAATTCAGGGCTTATGAATGATGCCGAAGCACCGGTGTCTATTAAAAACTTGAGTGGTCTGCCAAAAGGGGATGATATGTTTACATATGTTAGTTCTAGCCCGTGTTTATTAATGTCTAAGTATCCTGTTGGTTGTTCCAGGCATGTATTCGAAAATTTGGTGAATCTTCAATGTTATAAAAATCTTCGGTTTCTTCATGTGGGCTTATTTCTTGTTGGTGCGTATTATTTTCTACTGGCCTTCTAAGGTTGTCTGTTTCCTTGAAAAAATTTACCTCGTTAGATTGTCGAAATTGATTAAAATTCGAACGCATACTTGGACTTGTTTTAAAAACTTTTTGTGAGTTAGTTAAACGAGATGTTCCACTGTATGTGTCCATGGGTTCTGGTGGTGGCTGGTTGGGCTTATTGGAGTAAAATTGATTAGGATTATGGGTTCTAAATGGGTTTTGATTCTGTTGTATGCTCGCGTTAAATGGTGTGTTATGTTCGTATGGTCTTTGTTGGGACTGGTAAGTTCTATTGTGGAAAGGGGCTATTGGATTAGGGTTATATGGTCGTTGTTGATTCTGAAATGATCTATTATAAAAACGATATGGCGGCTGTGAAGTATACGGCTTAGGGGCGTTGAACCTATATTTTGGTTTAGATGGTTCTGTTTGCATATAGTAAATATTTTGTTCCTTTATGCAGAACGAAAGAGCCTCTGCGATCGATTCTGGTCGCATTGCTCTGATGTTTGAACCTAAAGGTTCTTTTAAGCCTATTAGAAACGTGTTTAAACACATTTCAGCGTAAAGCTCCTTTTTTGCAGAAATTACTTTTTGGTCTTTTTCATGGATAAGAATATTATTGGATAAAGTGGATTGTATTTCAATAATTTCGCTGTAGAAACGATCTACAGTTTTGTTATATTGCTTGAGGTTATGTAAGTCCCTAACCAATGATGTTTCTGTCCTCTTATCTGAATAATGAAGAATGAGATTCTTTTTTATCTCATCCCAGTTCAAGGGCGTACCGAACATATTTAGAACTTCGTTCGCTTGGTTAGTAATTTTGTTTCTAATAGCTCGAAGGATGATTTGCCCATACGGGGTTCCATCTACCCCTCTCACGTACAAAAGAATTTCTTCCACATTATTTAAAAATTCATGGAGCATGCGAGGATTTCCGTCAAAGTGTGGAAGATCTTTGACTGCATCGGGTATGCGCAAAAATTGAAAAATGTCTTGGTTTACATTGGATCCCGAAGGAATCTGAGAATCTTGGTTGGAAGTCATTTGGGAAGTTTGTTTAGGGTCTATTAGATCGATTTCCTCTAGAATAGTGTCAAGACTTTCACTTAGAGTACTTTTATAGAACTCTGTAATAGGGTCTTCACTTTTAGAAAGATTTGGCAAACTCTTTGTGTACGGTGAAAATTTTAGTAATTTCTTTGTTTTTCTAAACATTTAATTAGATTGCTCTAGCATTAGACAATGATATAATACTGAATCAGAATAAAATATGTTGCTGATTATAGATAATCATGAGTTTACCGTATAGAAAAAAAAATTTTTTTTTGTTTATTTATTTGTATATATTTTGTTATAATTTATTTGCAACTGGAGTGCCTTGCAATAAGGATCGCAGTTTTTTATACCGGAGTGCCTTTCGATAAGGGTCGCGGTTATACTGGAGTGCCTTTCGATAAGGGTCGCAGTATTAAGAGTTTATTGATTTATGTTATTATATTTTTTTTTGTTATTTGATAAAAAAAAATTGCTTATTACTAGGTTTATTTCTTATTGAATTTCGTATGAATATAATTTTTGTTCTTCTCTTTTTTTTTTGTATTTGTAAATTTAATATGTTTTGCTTTTTTTTTTTGTATGATTAAAAAAAATATTGCTTCAATGGTTTATTTATTTATTGGTATTAATTATAATTATGTGCATTCAATTCATGTACTCACAGGCATCCAATTACTAATAGAACAGTTTTTGTCATGGTTGGTGTTTTTGAAGGGAGCTGGTTCTCGGTTATTATGGGTTGAAACCCAACGGTCTTTGTGTGATTCAATACCGATATTCTCTCGGTACCAAGAATAGAAGTGATATTCCTTCACTATTTATTCTCGCCACACTTATTCTTTTCACTTTCACTTGTGTCTGTTTATCGATATGCCTTCGATATGGATTCACTTTTCACTTGTGTCTGCTATATCGATATTCTCTCGATATAATTCACTATTCACTTGTGTCTGCTAGGTATCGATATTCTCTCGATGCTTCACTATTCGGCACAATATGCGTGATTGTTCTAAGTTACTAAGTTTTTAGGCACTTTGAAGTGAAATGAATAGACCGCTAACCGGACCGGACGACTGCGCCAATTACGAGTTTGAGACTCGCAGGTATTAAAAAAAAACAACCGTTCAATATGACTGACAAATTTATTCTGGCATTTTAAATTATGCCAATCGATAAGGTTACTTTACAGGTAATTTCTTAGAACTAGAATAATGTTTAATTGACAAAACTATGAAATTGTTAAATTGACACAATTGATATAAAACAGATTCTTGGAAAATTTTATATTAGTCTATGTGCTGCATCCGGTGGTTTTGGGGTGCTTTGTCAGCATGATCGCCTTTCATGACTTCGTGGTGGTTTCGGTGGTGCTGGGTCAGCATGGTCGCCTTTCGTAACTCGCGCGACTTTTAAATGTGATTTTTATTTAAATTTGTTCGTGAAAGCATCCTGGTGTGAAGGTGATGTTCAATGCAAAACACGAAACACATGGCGCCTCATAATCGTCGCTTTTTTCAAAATAGATACATTGATACTTATAAACTACCCACGAATCCCAGAGAGGGAGAAGGCGAGATAGATTGCAGCCAACTCGTTACTTTGATAAGCATCTGAATCTGAATTTTTAATATCTGAATCTGATACTGATCAATAGACCTACGGTTGCTATGGGCACGCTGGTCACACAGGGCGCCCGTTTCCTGTTATTTATTCTTTGCCGTTTTTTTTTGTTAACTGAAATAAACTTTTCTTTGTAAAACTATATCTATCTGTTGGTTGTTGTTCAGTGTGTACGCAGCGCAGTGCAACAATAAATAAAAACGTTAAGACCCACAAATGGTGCACACAATAATGGAAAATGGGAATGAAATTGAGCTGCTGGTCTCTATACGGACGGCAAAGTGGGCGCATTGGAGAGCATCCACATTATACTAAATGGTAACATATCCGTCTTTGGCCAGCATTTACAGGCCTCGAAGCAATGCAAGAGACACGCTGATGTATCTATACCTCTGGGTATTTGTTGCGCCCTCATGGAAACCATACAAATATCGATGTAGATACTTTTGTTAATCTTTTGTATGCATTCATCAGAATTCAATAATAGAGAAGAACGAACGAATGAACACAGTACGAGACGAGACGAAACCAAACGAAACGGTACGGGACCTTCGCTTGTATTATTATTTAGCTACTACACTTTTTTGTTGTTTTTTTTTTAGTTTTTGTCAGTGAGCGTTCGTTTTTTTTTTGTCCAAGGTGTAAACTAATCCCAGTCAGATCATGCGGTCGCTCCTTGGAGCAAAACAACACTCCACGTCCACACTGCGCGCTCCAGCGACTAAAGAAATCCGTATCACATTCATAGTTCGTTCGGTATCGGATGCTCGCAATGCAACTGTGAAACAAAATCTATCTAAAGCATTTATGATTATTTTCATTACAATTCTATAAATGCAAACAGAAGAAAAAAAAACAAAAAGCTAGAAAAATAGTCAGTTTTTGTTTATATGTACAACGGTCGTTTCATAAGTGCCCATGCAATTGCGCCAACCATAGCAATAGCATCAGAGATATCACATATAGATACTTATATGCAATAGATACTCTCTAAATATCTGGATACTATTTTTGTTCGCATGGCTGAAAGAGGGTCGTTCTTGAAATGAGATCTATGAGAGCCAGTATTAAATTCACATTGTGTTACAGTATGCAATGTCATTTTGTAATTATTGCCAATGCAACCGATGTCGATGCATAATATGTCGTATCTGCGAGGGTGTGTAGTAGCAGATCGCGACATGTATCTTTCGATTCTAAGAAGTTTGTTTACAAAATTTAATTTCACTCGAATCGATAACATATACAGAGTGGTTCATTTGTTTTTTGTTTGCTAATTTAATTTGATAATGGGGTACCTCTTGAGAGGCTATTTGTAGCGATACATATTTTGTGTGGGTAGGAACCCATCATACATGGAAACACGTATTTTGTTTGTAGATAAAAAGATTATTTTTAGAACATAGAAAATATTGGCATTCCAAAATTAATATTATAAATATTATGCAACAAAAACTGCGGACTATTGCATCCAAATTCGAATCATTTATTGATTATGCAGACGTAACAGTCAATCAGTGTTCCTCAATAGACATTCTGGAGTTGGATGCCAAAAAAAAAATTAATCTGACATCAGATGATGTCTCGCTGATAAAATATCGTCAAGTCTTGTCTCATGTCGAAGACAGATTTTTTTTAAAAACTCGTGATACTCCGGTAATTTTGGTAGGTATGACGTGGAACATTTCAATAAATCTAGGTAAGGCAGTGTTTGACTTTGACAACAGTGTCAGTGACAACTCAATTGGAAAAAATTGAACAAAAGTAGGTAAATCGACTAAATCGACTCAGCCAGCGATTCTAAGTCGATCCATATACTTAAAGGTATATATGTAGCTAAACTATTTCTATTTGTTACAACCTATGTATCAAAGCACATATACCCCAGAGCGTGCTGTTGTATTAATGTCTTGATCTGTCCCAGCCGATGGCCTCAGTCGCCAGTGCTGTTACGTGTCTGTAGTTCGTTGCATTCATGTGCGAAGTACCGTGATGTCCAATGTCCAATGTCCTACCCCAGAGCGTATAGAAATTGGGAAAAAACTTAATTTTCGAGTGAACAAAATTGTTTTTGGGATAAATGTGTTTTTATGACGAAAAAGTATTTGGGATAAAAATGGTTTTATGACAATAAAACGTATGTGGGTACAGATTTTTAAGTGAAAATCTTTTAAACTTAACACCTCTGAATTACGTTGATAGTCACGGGGCACTGGCTAATCGGAGACCATGCGGCCAGGCTAGGGATCCCATACAACCCTCAATGTTGAAGTTGCGGAACGCATTTACCATTTCATCTTTAAATGTCCGGCAATAACAAGAGCCAGGTTGCGTGCGTTAGAACAACCACTTTCGACACCCTTAGCGACCGCGACATCTCGGGTAAAAGGATACAAGATCTTACCAGTTTTCTAAACCTCACAGGCTGGATCTAGAGACCAGCCACATCCACAATTTTAATCATAATATAGGTCACACGAGTCGTGGTAACAAAAAGTCACAATAGTGCTACTTGCGTTCAGGACGAGCCGCCACCTACCTACCTACCTACACCTCTGAAAGTATTTATATAGCTCCTAATTGTCTAAGTGGTGCGTTGGTTAATGTTCAAAAAATCAAGATTCGATTCCTACTGGTAGCAACAACGGAATGTTTTTTACGTGCCCTACTCTAGCGATGATCAGAAATACTATCCGAGTAGTATCAATTGCCGCAAAAAGCTTTTCTCAACGCAACTGTTCAGATTCGGCAAAACACTCGAGACCCTGCCATTATGCAAGAAAAAAAAAAGCTTGTCCCTGAATCCTAATGAGCCTCTTGGGCCAATAACTTGTATTTGTATGTATATTTTTTTTATGCATAAATGGCGGTACCTAAAACGTCATGCTGATTCTGAACGACTTAATTGATAATCCACTTTAAAATAGAGAAATCTATGAGTTCAATGATTTTTCCCAAATGATTAAGATATACAAAATACAGTAAGGGACATGGATGACTCAATATGCAATATGTACGCTGGTTGCTAAAGAAAATTTGGATTTATAGGTTCTGGCTATCTATGTAGACCTAGATTCAACCACAAACTCTTCGCGTCGTACAGTGACTTATACCTTTATAAAAAAAATCCGCATTTCGGACTTTAAAGATGGCTAAGCCGAAGAAGTATTAACTCAACTGAAGGCACTGGAGAGAAGTGAGTTAGATAAGCCTCAGGTTCTTGGTAAAGAACTCTGTTCGGAAGAAAAACCCTAAACGCTTGAAGATTGCTCATAGCTGCCCAAATAAAAAGAGTGCTCGTTTATGATCCGATAGAACTCAAATGCCTGTTTCAACCTAAAAAAAAGTTCCATATCAATGGAAAGTTAGCAGAAAAACTGGTTACCTAAACAAGGTTAGTCACAAAGAGAAGTGTCAATTTATTAGCCAATCTTACTCTTACCGATATTTATTTAATTTTTCAAGAAACTTCTTCAGTGAAATGAAAAAAAAATTATCCCTTATAACATATACGGACTATATCCACCAATGGCTTCATACAACCTATGTCATTGGAAAGGCTTTGGAAGGAAGTGAGGTTCGACCTACAATTTTTAGATGTTGATCAGGCTTTTGTTCAGGTCTTTTACAGGGTTTCAGGGTAAATGTATACCAAGGCAACACTATCATACCTAGTTAAATCCTTCACAGATTTTTTAAGTAACCTTATTTAAAGACGTATTAACAGCTTAAGGAAATGTAAACAAGTGCAAAACAAGGAAGTGGACCAACGATATGGTAATGATCAGTTGTGAGGGTTAAATATATCAAAAACCACAATGTTTCAAAGATCTGTCCCTCCGTTTTAGAGCATGTATAAATAATTAGCTATTCACCAATGGCATGGGGCGAATTTTTGTATATGTTGGCTGTTATGCACTTTTTTCCCGAAATCCGAATACGTATATCTACTAGCTGATGGTGGGATTCTTAGGGGTAAGCTGGTGTGAAAAGGCTTATATGGACTGGTAGATATATGACCATATAAAGTGATGGTTACATTTGCAGACGAGAGCGAAAAAACTACAAAACGCAGTTAGCAGGGTAAAATATTAGATGGAAACATACCGATTTAACTAAACACAAAATCATTTCAATTTCGCAAACAAAAAATTAAAAATCTTCATATAATATATTCAAGGTTTACTTACCTTACACCAAGACTGCTAAATACATTGGTGCAAGTTTGAACGGCAAACTGAAATGAAAAGAGCATGTGAAAAATTAAGTTGCAGAGCCGCATATTTGTTACAGTAAAAGATATTGGTTACTAGGAAATAAATCTGATTTTTCTACTGAAAATAAGAATCTATACATAATCAGATTTTAACCTGTCAGGACTTATGGCATCCAAATGCTGTACAAAACATATAATGACTTGCATCATGAGTTGAAGTTCACAAATATTGTTAACAAATGCATATTAACCCTTATGTAAAAGACGTCTTCAATTTTTAAACAAATATTCGTTGGGACCATAAATAAACGAGTAGTCACGACTCGGCAGTACCATTAGTTTTAGCCGTTAAATACCAAGTCGAAGAACCACTCAGGGTATTACTCCATGAACTTCATGTTTCATTTGAAGTAAATTCGTCCAGCTGTTAAGCATCAAGTTGCGATCACAGGCCTACAGACGGACAGTATAGCGAAAACAACTATTTCGGACTTTGCCATCATTGGAATGTTAGCTTTGATTTAAATCTCGAGTTCGAATTTTTTCACGAAACCAATACTTCCTCTGTTAAGATCGTGATCGTTTTTTATACAGCATTTTATACAGCATTGGGGAAAATGTTTTGGAGCTGGTGGCTTTTCGTGTCTTTAACACACAAAGCACTGAAAATATTGATTACACCTTTACTATGTAAAACTTTGATGAGAGTTTTTTGGCCACTAGCCCCAAAATATCTTGAGATAACAACGAACTTCAATAGAACGTAGATGATACATGTTTTCTTTGATAGACTGCTGACTTAAGCCAAAAGCTTTCATTCCATTATGATTATTTTAGTATGGGAATACCATGTTATAGACTCATGGCAATCAAAGTGGTCTTAACTGAAAAATAGTGATATATCGGCCATGGATATAATTTTTCTTCAGACAAGAGAGACAAGAGATGAAGAAGTAGTTTGACTTTCACATCATAAAGTCATTTTAGGGAATTGCAGGTCGGTTAAACTCACCAAATCAGCAACCTTTTACCGAAACGGAGAACTTCATATTTCCATCGATACATACAAACTTCTTCTAGCGCGATCTCTAATGAGACTTTTCATTCCGTGTTTCACTAAAAGATTAATTTTGTTTTAAAGGATTAGGCTCAGCATTAAACAAATTATCGATTAGTCCGACACTGAATTAAAAGTTTCCTTCCAAAAATTGCAGGTCAAGTCGGAAGCAAGTTGAACGTCATCAGCATACATATGTATGGACGAGTTCTTGACACATTTTGAGTTTCTCAATAAAATAAAAATTAAAGCGGTTACAGAAGAGAACTCTGTGGAATGCCTTTATGTAGGAGAAGAAGTATGAAGTATTTTTGTTCATTGAAGTATCTACTATCTACATCTAAAATGAACAAAAACAATTAGAGGCAGCAGCTGGGGTTGTAATCTACCATTTACAAGTTCGCTGCAAAGTATTTCAAGATTAACAGTGTCAAATGCAATCGAAAAATCTACCGGGGTAAAAAGTTTTAGAGTACGCACCTGCCTACTTACTCACTAACTTAAGTAGCGCACCAGCCTGGAAGGAACGTACGCCTAAACTAATCTGCCTCATTAACTAGTCCGGTCCTTAGCTAACTAACTACTTCTGCGTGGCACTTAAGGCGAGGTCTTTCTCTACAGCGTAATACTTCTGGCTGGGAAGAGAAAGTTGCGCAACATCGGTATTGGTGTCCATTCGGAGTTTTTCCTCTAGGGGCATGTCGCTGTACAACTCGTATAGCTCGTGGTTGAATCATCGTCACCATACCTCTCCACGCAAACGGGACAGACGATTTTTGCTCTCAAAACGACCAAGGATTTCTTCATCCGTTTTTGATACAGCCCTGCTCCAGCGCTGTAAAGCAGGAAGAGGGTGATCAGGGTCTTGTATAGGATCTCCTTAGTTCTTTACTTAATTGCCTTCTTAGCCCGAAGAAACAGCTATTACCAAGAGTAATTCTTCTTTTTATTTCTGACCAGTTTTCACAGTTAATATCGGAGCTTAGGAAGACAAAGTCCCTTACTACCTCTATATCCAAGTTATCTCTGTCAATGGGGACGTTCTGTCCAAGTTGTCGATGTTGTGTTGTGATGTTGACAGCATAAACTTGGTATTACCCTTATTTACAGTTTGACCCATTTTCGCCCCTTCCTTCTCCAATTTATCAATCGTGGCTATGAGAACACAATGAGTCCGACCAATGATGTCAATATCCTTGTCGGGTGCTTTTAGTTCACCGATTTATAGAAGATTTTGATTCTGGTGTTGGCTCGTGTGTTTTGCGAAATCCTCAGGCGTTCATATATTACGGTAGATATGATCTTGTAGGCGATGTTAAGAAGACGTATCCCTCTGGGGTTTGCGCAGTTCAGAGGTTTTGTTTTTTTTGGGAATCGGGCAAACGATGCTGAGGCTCCATTCTTCGTGCATACTTTCATGCGACCAAATATTGGTTATGAGTTATGAATATTACATACGAAATTATTTCCACCGGCTTTATAAAACTCGGTAGTTAGGCCGTCATTTCCGCTAGCATTTTTTTCGTAGGTTTATATATTCTCTTATCATACAGCAGCTGTGTTAAAAATAGTTTTCGAAAATTTTGTATTTTCAAACGAAATACAGCGTTGGAATCTGGTCTATGTCTACTGCCCTGGCAGAAAATCTAACCTGGATTTCAAAATTGTCTACTTCTTCAAGAAAGAACAGTTTTAGGTGAGCAAATCAATATTTAATATGAAATCAATATTTAGTTGAAACAAAAATTGACTTAATTGCTTCAAAATAAACAAATGAATCTTGAGGACACAAAGATCAAGTAACCACTTCTTGTTGTGTTAATTTGCCTACCTCTGGCAAGACATCCTTATAACGCTTTAATAGCGACATGATATGATTTCAAAAGTTTGTTACTTCTATTCTAAAAATTCTGAAAACAGTATCCAGTCGATTTCAACATTTTTAATAAGAAGCTAAAGTTGTCAATTACGTTTAAGGCTCAAGCTATCTAAGGGCTACCCCCTTTTTCAGACTTGTTTTATGACGTCTAATTGAAATGTTGTATCAAAACCGGTAATTCCAATTACAAAACTACAACATATTCATCCAAAGTATATCATTCAATGGTCTGCAACCCCTTATCTTAACACCACAAATCATATAAATTCACAAAAAAAAAGAAAAAAAATACAATCCTTGCAGAAGAGTTGCCATCATTTACATAAAATAGTAATTACACTCATTTCTCCATTCGGACTTGCATCTACGGTCTTTCACAATTTGAAACAAATACTCATTGTCGAAATATCCTATATCAATGAAGGACGCTTCGCACCGCGCCGATGATTACTCTTACTCGTGCATGTGAATATGTGATTATGACAAGGGACACAATACCATCACAAAACGATGAAAAAAAAACGAAAGAGTAAATAAGAATGCTCGCACTTTTTTTCTTCATTTAATGGGCGGGCGAATAATCGTAATAGGAACTGAATCGAACCCGTGGTAATGCCAGAATCTGCATTCAATGACACGAAAAATATTCAAATTGATCGAAAGAACCGGATGTCCTTTGCATTTCTACATGTGTTTGGTCTGAGGAGCTTGTATTGTACACAATCTCAGTCTGGTTTTTTTTTCTGGAATAAGTATGAAATATGATCTGCGAAAGAATTCAATAAAAAAAGGAAAGGGTTGCGTAAAAGGTGTTGAATCAAGTCCCTTGTGCGATGTATGTAGGTTGAATATTGCGCCTCTTGGAATATGGAGTTTCAGTTTGATTTACATTTGTAAGACTTGCTAATGATAGCTTTATGATCAATTGTATCCTGGGACAATGGATGGGTTTATTTATTTTTTTTTTTGTAGGTCATTTTGAACTGTGTTACGGGTTGGTTTAACTGGAAAATGTAAACTGTATCTATGTCTAAAATTTACTTAAGAAAAATGTTTCGCTTATGTTTAAGATGCGTAGTAGTAGCTTTCAAACGATTTTATAAAGCAGAGTTTTTTTTTAAAGGAACATGCATTTGAAGATGCATTTACTTTTGCTTTATATCGCACCTTTATGCCTCGTTTTTGACAGAACGTAATTGAGAGGTTTCTTGTACGATATTAGCTTATGCATTTTGAATTATGCGTTTCTTTTGACTTCGAATCCCTACAAATAATGAGGCTCCTGAAAGTCTTAGATTGGTTCAAAACTAAAGAAGAAAAGGGCCGTTTTGTAATGATTTTCGATTCTACCTAGCACAATCTTATATTTACATTCCTGGCCGGACTTTACAAAATCTCGCAGCCATGTTTGCAAGTATAGGGAAGGAGCAGCATAAATGGGCTTAACAGTGGACAAGACCAAGTATGTGAAGTCAATGAGAAAGGACACACAACATAGACGAATTGGGACAGATACAATTTTGAGTCAGTAAGATACTTTGTCTATTTCGGATCCGCTTTTAACTCTGGCAGCGACATCTCTTCAGAAATCAAACAAAGAATTAGTCTTGCAAACCGCTGTTTCTTTGGGCTGAGAAGCAATTAAGTAATAAAGCCCTCACTCGAGCTACAAAGGAAATCCTGTGTACAACATTAATTAATTCAGTCCTGCTCTACGGCGCCGAAACATCGACCATATCAAAAGCGAGTAAAGAAATCCTTGGTGGTTTTGAGCGCGAAAATCGTCGGTCCTATTTATTTTTTTTGGATTATGGAGACAAAAATTTAACCAAAAACTTTACGAGCTTCACAGCAACATAGATCTGGCTTCGTATTTGACGTTTACGGTGGCTAGGACATGTAGAACAAAGCGAACGGTCTTCGATTCTCAGCCAGAATTCGGATGCGCGAGAGGGAAACGCCTTAAGCAGCGCCGACAAGTAGAAACCGACCTCAACCAACTTAAAGTAAGCAACTGGAGGCATTCAGCTAGGGGGACTGAACTAATTGGAGAGGCTTGGAGTTATTCCGGTCTATAGCGCCCCTTAAAAAGCCAGCATATAACAAAGCATGGCCATATCAACTGAGGTTTTTGTTTTTAATAAAAACCCAACCGATTATATTTTAAATCGTCGAACGTTTCTTTAAATTGATTTCTTCTGTAGATACAAACTCTGACAGCTTTGTACAGAGCATGGGCCTCAACAAGACTTCCTTTTCAGTTATCCCATTCAAGGACTTAGTGTTGGTTATCTTCATGCAAGTTCGTATTGGTTATCTTCCTGTTAACCATCTGGTTGGGAATCGAAGACTCTGCTAGATGTCTAGGCAACATTACCGACGAATAGCGGATGGCGTAAAAGTGTGATATCGAATAAATCAGATTAAATGATTATGCACGGACTGACCAGCAAATATGTAGTAGGTCAGTACAGGAGAGAGGGTATAGATGGATATGAGAAAGCTTATACGTCATGTTGCGATATTGTTCGCTGTTGCACGCATGTTTAACCATAACGCGTGCGAACAACATATTTATGTAAATGATTGAATGTTCGGTTTCCAGTCAGATGTGATTACGCAGATATTTGTTTGACACAACAGGTAGAAAGACAGAAGTTATTACCGAAGTTGGATGCAAAGTTTGGCAGGCTTCTTATTAGTTGTTTGTTAGGCTTATGGAAGTGCAAAAAAAAAGTTCAGTTAGTTAATAGCAATGAGTATAGAACTACATAGAGTGCACATTACAGCTAAAAATTTTGCAAGTGCAGAGGGGAAATTTTATCGATCGTATGCATGAGCTATGCTGTTGTTTGTTGCTGGGGTAGCAATATAAACATTGGTATCAATATCAGTAGGTACCTAACATAGAGAATTTTCGTTGTATGAGTTGCACACAAGAGTTCTATACCGTTTGTTAATAGTTAGTAGTACTAACCCACTAACTGAGCCACTTCTTAGGAAAAATTAAGAGTCTAACCTTGATACCTTCATTTTTCACACATAGATACATGATTTTGTTAAAGTATCTTTAAATGAAGATGTCCGTCTGATGAGGAAGTAAACAAGTAACAAAATTTAATTTAATTTAATCGCACTCGAGGGGTTATAAATACTCTTAGTATGTTTTTGGATAGTGCGAGTGTTAAGGAAATTAGGGATAAGAAGAAAAGAGGTATCGTTGCTACCCCACTTTTTTAATTTGGATTTCAGACCCATCAAAGTGTCTTTTAGTTTCAAATTCGATTAGTCCATACGTACAAATTTATAAATTAAGGAATTGTTATCAAAACAGCTTTTGTAGGTATTTTAGCAATGACATTAAGTTACGGTGCAGTGGCTAAAATTCTTGCGGAAATTCTGTGTTAAAATCGGAAATCCAAGAATGCAAAAACAATAAAACCATAATTTACAAATAATAAAAGTTCTTTAGATACTCGACAATAAGTAGCAGCAAGTTCATATCGAAACGCCAGTGATGTCCAGAAACCCCATAAAGATAAAAACAACCCTTTTAGAGCATAAGCATTTTAAAACAAAATAGGCTGAGACCTATAATCGATTTTGAACCTTAAAAAATAGATTTTAAACTTTTAATTTGTTGGCCAAACACCAACAAAGCAAAAGCATTTGCATGTATTTCAAGAAAAGGGTTACATTTGCATGTATTTCAATAGATTAGTATTGCTGTTAGATTAGTATGTTCTAAAGTCGCCATTAGCAATTAAATGGCTGTCATACCGAACCAAAAACGGAGTTTTACCCACCCATAAACCCATACCTTCTTCAAAAAATTAAGTTTTGACTTACATTTCTATTTTTCTAAAATTTGTAGGATGCGGCGTGACCGCCTCGAAATAGCTTCGGGACGTCATTTTTTAGAAGGTGGTTGGAGCGAACACATCATTTAATACATTCGACATGCCCCACAAAACATCTGACTTCCTAGCTATCGTTTTTTTTTTCTTTTTTTATATGTGAAAAAAATTAGTTAGAATATATTTTTAATTGAATGACATTAAAATTTTATATATGATTTAAAATTTGAGTGGAAATTTTAAATACGCATAAGACTTTATGCATGGAATGCTTTTTTTTTACAAAAAAACTTAAACGAACCTGGGCGATGTTTGTGGAAAGATCATGTCGTTTCCGAAAACTGTTTTATCCAAAATACAATTTTCATTTCAATACGAAAACCGTAACACAAATAAAAAACATTAGCACTCGCCCAATTTACATTTTAAAGCGAGAATATGTGCAAAATGTTAAATTTTGCATGGGAAATTTTATTTTTAATAATTTCGAAATATGTATTAAATAATTTGTGAAACATTTGATTTTTTTTAAAGTTGATTAATTAAGTAATTCGATTTGGATAAAAGAGATAAATTTTGGATGGAATCGTAAATGTTAAAAACAATCAAAAAATAACTGTTGGTCGGGACAAAGTCTGTCTGGTCCTCTAGTAAATTGTAAAGTGTTCTCTTATTTTATTTGCTTTTTACCGACATGATGGTTTGGGTCAGAAGGTAAATGGCCACCCCCAGATCCATTTTGTTGTTTTTACTTGAATGATATGTATTTAGGTTTGAAACGCCTAAGCGCTACAACTCTATAAAGGTGGGTCTGCCGGATTGTCAAATTTAGGGACACTTACACGAACACTTTTATTCAACTACACCCTGTTAGCTGCCTGCAATTCGCAAGAAAATGCCTGGATAGTTGAGTTATCCACTTGTCAGTAGCATTAATCCATGAGTGTTAATGGCCCTTAAATAAACCAATACTCAGTTTTGCAAAGGTAAAAATATGCACCTGCATACGTTTTTTTTTTTTTTTTTTTTTTTTCTTGAGAGCACCAATGCGGTGTTGGTAATATTATGTGACCTGCTGTTATATCGTCACCTGAATCCAATAAGTGGATAACTAGATTTTTGTAATTTTGGAGATTTCTACGATTTTTGTTACCTTTATTCGATATAAATTTACTGCAATAACCAAGGAACTCATTTTCCTGATCTGCTGCCACTAATTGGGTACAATAAAGAGTTATTGCAAAAAATGGATAACAGACTTTTTAAAGATTTTAAAATTTTTTTTCAACAAAATATTTATATACCAATAAATTTCTGCCGCAATTTTACCCTTTTAACTTCAGCCATCTTCATAGTAACAAAAAATCATATAGCTATGTTGGAAATACAAAAAAAAATTCAAGCTTTCAAAAAGTCGTCGATTTCTCAAAAGTGTGAAAAGTGGAGTTACCAGCTTATTGTATTCAGGTGACGATATGTAGAAAAAATCGCTAAATGCATAGTCTACTCAGCTAGGTTTGTTTTTACTTGAATCGTTTGCTCACTCAATAAATTGCCAGGGCTGTGCCTAAGCCATATCATAGAAAGTACAGTTATCGTTTTGAAAATACACATGGTATCTCATTGTGAAAAGAGATTATGCTGAAACTGAAGAAGATAACGTCCCTTTTCCCGGTCAAGGCGCTATCTACTGTACTGACTTTTAATGAAATTTAGTAACTTCCTAATTTTACATCTGTCGATAGAAGTAGCCACTGATAAGAACGATTTAAAAATACTATTGGCCACATGGCCAAACTAATTTATTCAACTATCCGCTGATTAACTGATGCCTGATATTAAATAGATATCCATACCTGCATGGCTGGATAGCTGAATTATTAACTTGCTGCATGTGACCCTAAGTTATTCAATGTGGGATACAAGGGAAATGCGGTTTAAACAATATTTAAAATGGAACCAAGTTGCTAGGGTAAAATTTTTGTAAAAAAAAAACGACATTTTTGGCATACAATCTATCTTTAGGTCGAATTATGCTCCTAGGCTACAACAACCAAATGTAGAGCTCAGCAAAAATTGTCAAAATAAATCTTCTATAATGAAATTATAAACAAAATGGCCAAATTGTGTCTGTGGTGTTCGGTTCTCAAGGCCATCATTAGTGGGTTAGAAATTGATCAATAGGTACATTTTGAAAATATTTCTTTGTTAATAAAAAAGTCGTGCAGGTATCTCACTACCAATATCTATGTTCTCATTGGTAACTGATTGCAAAATGCAAACATCGAATTAGATGTGGCTTTTAAGATATTCCTTCGCAGGTACCTACGTACCAAGGTATCTACGCAAAACAAGTTCTATACACATAGATAATATTCAGCAAAATCTTGTTCAAGTTAAGCTGAAAATAGTTTACAGTTAATGTAACTCTATCGACTTTAGTGATTTTATGAAAATATATAGGTAGGTAAGATTCACTTTCAACTGCACCCACAAGTGTGAGCAACATTGTCTGCGTTAACAATTCCAAGAAAAATATGCAGAGAATAATCACAGATACAAACGATAGGTCCAAGTAAAGTTATTCCATGTAAGTACATATATCGCCGCCAAACTTCAGGTTCACATACATAATTGTAAAATTAGCATTTTCTGAATAAAAATATTTGAAAATCGTTGAACAATCTTTGACCATAGATATAGATTACAAGTGAACTTTTAGTTCATAGAACTTCCATTTCATAGCCTTTGAGCTCAGTCATCAATTAGCAATTTGTATCTATTAATTAAAACATGTATCTTCTTTGAATATTCCTCCAAATGATGGCTAAATAATGTAAGTAAGACATCGCAGAATGTTGTCTTCATCGATAGCCACTTGTTTCTGTTGCTTATTTTACAACCATCCCTAACATAGTGTTCCCAATTCTCCATAAGCGGTTACAACTTTCCACTGCTGAAACTTATTTGCCAATAATCCAAATCGAAGCCATTTTCACCACAGATCAACCATCTTGCCACCCGCCACCCACAAGCACAATTATTCAAACATAATGACGGCAGCAACCATCCAAATCATCATCATCAACCAAGAGAAGAAGTCCAACTAACATAGCGAACAAAGACAGCAGCAACAGCAACAACACACAAAAAAAACTCCAATCGGCAGATTATTACAAATAACTCAAAACAAATATCTTGAGAAAAACTAGTGGCAATTGCGAGGCGACCGGTGGGCCGCCACCACCACCACCTGCGAACAGAGATAGAAGAACCGGCTTCCGAAACGGAGGCCACTAAACACCCCAAACGACGACATCCCGAAATACACTCGCATATTCGACTGACTCGCCTGCGGGTGTATGCGTGTGTGAGCAATCAAAGGGGGCGTGGTATCCTAGCTTCATACAAAAATTGACAAACACAATAGCCGGACCCAAATCGGAGAAACTCCAAATGAATCGAAAAAGAGAATTCGAAAAAAAATAAATGTATATCTCATAGATACTCTATACACAAATACAAATCCCCGTATTAAACACAAATCACCCCTCATACAAATTCAGATCTCTCCTATGAGTGGATTTCGTGCTCATTTTCGAAGTTCGAACATATCGGATGAATTTTTTTTTCTCTTTAGCGAGAGGATGAATTCATATGTAGTGCTACTTTCTGTTCATACCTGCACGTGGTAAATTGAGGGGAATTGCAAGTCACCACGAATTTTGAGTTTGGATTTGTTTTTGTTTACATCTTGGATGGTGTTCCAAAAATTCTAAGCAGCGAGTTTACTCTGGGAATCAAATGAATGCAAATGGTGGAATTATCCAGATAACCAATGGATCAAATAGAAATTTAGATACATTTATGTGACTTTCGATTGTAATTTTTCAAAACCTTATCCATTCAAAGAGAAGACAAAGAGAATAACCATTTAAACTCAACTCGCGCGCTATTCGCTCCCCTACACACATCTGCCTGTCGTTACTTTTTCGAATATAAAATCGAATGAGAAAGAAATAAGAAATCTAAAGCTCAACCAGCAACACAAGAAAAAAAACAAACTGGGGGGAGGATTTATCCTTATCAACCACGAACGAGTACATGTGTTGGGCTCCGACGACGTCGTCGTGTATTCTTATTAAAAAAAACGAGCGAAGATATTAACAACAAAAAAAATATCACACACATAGAGAGAAACGTTTTCCCATTTTTTCCACCATCTATCGTTCTATTGTCACAAAATTCCCTTCCTTCAACGGGGCGGGGGGTGGTGGTTGAAGGCGATACCCCGCGTCAAAATGAGACGGAACATATGAACGGAATGTGGCCACGACAGAGATGTAACCATGACCACTAAACATAAAGACGAATTATTGAAGTTTATCAACTTTACCGCGGATGTTCCATCATGTTTTTATTGAACTTGAATGTTTGTTCGACAAAGGAAACTCGTATATTTATTCATCGTCAACTGATAGATACCTACGGCCTCACCTGTCACTAAACATCAATTAACGCATTTGTAACTACCTTTTCAATCATATTGGTACACCTTTACATTTGTCAAACAGCCTCCGTGCCTTGGCCCGCATTGCTTAAAGGGAGGGGCTCGCGCCGGAACACACCACAAACCAGTAATAGGAAACCGATTAGTAACTATTCGATTGGAGCAATATCGAAGTGTATATTTCTTGAAGCGTGCATGTGTAAAGTCTCCTGCTGTTCGGCGCCGTCGTCATTTGGATACGATTCGATTACCTTGCCACCACCTATGCACATGGTGTTAGTGACAACCAAAGTATACGATTGGACACACAATCGTTCACTCACACCCACCCACTTTTCTTCATCGTTTCTTTTTTTACCAAGTCTATTGTGTATGGAAATACAGAAAAAATGTACATAATTTTTTCGAGTATTTGATTCTCTCTTTCTCTCTGTCTCCACTTGATTTGATTTGAATTGTGTTTGTTTTTTTTTTACTCTATGTGTCGTTTTTTCCTTACGATTATTTTTTACCATTTCGGTTGAAAAAAAAGACACCACCGCTCTCCGATTCTCACCACTTTACTCACCATACCGAGCAGAGAGAACCACCAACCATGTAACAAATAATTCGGCAAAACACAAGTCGACAAAATGCCGAATAAGATACAAAAGAAACGCGACAAAAAAAACTGCTTTTGTAGTATAGTAAAAAAACAGCACAACAAGGAAGCGAATATGTGGTGAATAAAATATCCCAACAACAAAAACAGAAAAAAGAGAAAAAAACAAAAAAAAAACATTCATTCGAATCGAACATTCATCGAAATGTGAATGAATTTCAACGCAGAGCAGGCAGCCGACATCAACGACGACCATGCACAAAACTCACACAGCCAACCGAGAAGGTGGAGTATGAGGGAGTGACAGAGAAAGAGCATGAGAGATACAAATGTATCTCGAACTATTCAAACTCGATTTTTCGAATCGAGGGTTGTGTGTGTTTTGTATATGTTTGAATTTTTCAGTCATCAGCTGAATTCATGACAGGCAACATCTTATTAGATTAAGGTTGCGCTGTTCGATTTCTTTTAACACACAGTAATATCTTTGAGATACAAACAACAACAAAAAAAGTATTAATTCCGCAAAAAAAAAATACCTGTCGTACGTTTAGTTATAATTCCCCCGCTCGGATTTACGCACAACAACAACTGTAAAAAAAAAAAACATGTGAACAACAAAATACTTTAACACAAGAAAAATTTAAATCAAAATTTTAGTTTCCGTGTTTCGCGATACTTGTCAACATTAAACCGATAAACCATACAACGCACATACACGGACGTATATTCATATATCTACATTCGAAAAAAAAGTTTTATTTGTTTTCTGCGATATACAACAACAGGAGTGTGTACCACCTTTATGTTTAATGTATTTAGATACTCTTTTTATATCGCAATTACCATTGTTCAAGTGAACACCCCGGTGGTGGTATCAATCAAAAGAAGTATATTGTCATTCGATTGTGAGACGGCACCGACGACAACGAACGATCGGAAGAATGTTCTTTAAAAATATTTAACATCCAATCCAAATTAATGAGAAAAAACTCGAGTGAACATTTTATTTGGTTCCATCCAGATACAACCTGCAATCGTTTGTGTGAAAATTTGTGAGAATGATCTTGTTAACAAGTTTTCAAAACCAACAAAATCAGTGAATATGGGTGACAGTTTGAAAAAGTGAAACAGCAAATTTTCTTTTTATACAATAAAAAAATGGTGATTCAAAATCTTAATCGAAAAAGTAAATGAAAAGGCGGAAGAAAAAATATATATTATTTTTTATCCAATTTTAGTTTGTTGGTGATTTTCAAAAAAAAAAAAAAGTGTACAAGTGCAAACGTTGTCATTCTTTGAAAAGACCAACTCCACCCTAAATAAGAATTTTTTTTTAATTCCCCTCTCAAAAAAAGAAACAAACGAAAATTTTATCAAGACTCCAAAAAAATACATTTGCCTGTTACAAATCCAACTGTGTAACGTGTTTCGTGTAACAAATTCTGTGTAAAACAATCATTACGAAGCAAATTAAAACTGGAAACGGAAATTGAGTCGCACAGCAAAAGGGAGGCAGGCGAAGATCGTTTTGCCTCCACTTTTCAAAAATTCACCCGAATGCAGCCAACATTGCCACAAACAGCCGGGACAGCCGATATGGATTTGACGGCTGTTCAATCAATGGATTGGTTATTTAAGAAGGAGCGAATCTATCTATTGGCACAATTCTGGCAACAGGTAAGTGCGTCTTGGCATTTTTTCTTGTATTCAGCGACGGCTTTAACGTCGTCAAAAATGAGGCCCGTTCGGTGGGGGTGGTCTGTCAGTGACATCATCGTTGAGAGATAATTGTTTTAATTTGCCAACACATTACCGGTTGCAATTAAATCGCGAATAAAACTTCAAGTGACATGCAAAAAAAAAAATTAAATTGACTCGCAATTTGACTTAAGATCGAATTGTTTCGATAAGTTAGATATAGCTGGAGGCATACGTTAAGTTATTTCAAGAACACATGTACGTGGAATAGAAAACACTCACCTGACTCGATTTTAATTGATCGTTTCGAGTTTAATTCTCCTCAAAAAATACAATTTTAAACGTTGTGTATCTGCTTAACTACAACTTCTCGAACGAAATCTTATAAGCGCAGAGCAGTGAGTTAAACAATCGTTGGTATCGTGTCATTAATAAATAATCAAATACTCATTAACCTATTGGGGTTTTTGTGTGCAAGATCTTGTGTATAGTTGCAGCCGCTCACTGTCGGAGCTTTTTTTTTTTTTGTTTGCCACCAATGTTGTAGTGTGTGTTCTTTTGAATCGAAACTCTTTCGACTTGGCATTGAGACAAAGATTCGATTTTGCATTTCCAAGTTTCTTCAAGTGTTGACAACAAATGGTGGCAACATCAGCCAATTGACTTAAGCAAACAGAAAAAACCCCTAGCAAGAAAACATATTTGATTAAATCTACTGTAACAAGCCGAAAACAGTTGGCTTGTAAAAAATGCGTATCTTTAGTGAGTTAAACCTAGTTTAGGAAATATGTTCAACTATTATCTGATTCAGAAGGACTGTCTGCCTTTATAGTGGCACTTTCTAGCTTTAAAGAAGGTGTACGGAAATATATTTGACAACATTTTTCAGTTAACTTTAACAAGTTAAAATGATTGCAAGCAAATAATTACTCATCTTGTGTGAGTTAAACCTGATTTGAAAAATATATTAGACTTTTATCGGATTCAGAAGGACTTTCTGTCTATATGGTGACATTTTCATGCTTTAAGTTGCAGACAAATATATGTGACGACATTTTTAACTTTGACCAGTTAAAAAAATGGCATGCACAAATAATTGCGCATCTTGTGTGAGTTAAACCTTGTTTAGAAAATATATTCGGCTATGTATTAAGAAGTACATTCTCTTTATATAGTGAAATTTCACAGTTTCCAAACCTTTAACACAATAATCTATTACGATCTAAAGTCGAAGGTAAACGAAAAATTTAAACAAATTTAACTTGAAAAATTATCGCATCTGTTGTGACTTAAACCACATTTAGATAAAGTAATTAAATATTTAAATATTTAAAAAATATTATTGCATGTTTGCATGTTTAAATTCGCAAGTGTCAATGATGTAAGTACGTTAAGCTTTCAGAGCCTAAAGTTCGGGGTACAAAAATAAAAATTGAACATGATTCATTCATTAATAGTTGCGTATCTATACGTATTGTGACCTCGTTTAGAAACATATTTAGTCATTCCCCGTACTCAAAAAAGTTGTCTGTTCAGTTGGTGACAATTTCAAGTGTCAATGAACTCGCGTCTTGAATCTATCGAGTTCCTTAGGAGGAGCATGAGTCTTAAGTCAAGAAATCTTTTTGAGGGTACTCTAAACTGACTGTAATTAAGCAGGATATTGGCTTTAAATAAAAAAAAATTTCTAATTTGGCACAAAACTGATTAAAATAAATGAGTTTAGTTAGTAGCGCCATCTACCGGCCCATTTCGATCTGCGAATTAGGCGATTTTAAAAGATTAGTTGAAAATTTTATCAGGGGAAATCTGATTTTATGGTAAAATGTCCACTCTTTTCGATCTAATATAAGAGTTATTACAAGTTATGCCAAAGTTATTCAACAATCCAATGATGAATGGTGAATTATCCGTTCCTTTTTACAAAGAATCAAATAAAACGAGATATGTTGTTGCAAATATCGGTTGCCTTTGTTTGTCCATTCATGAAACGTATCAACAGAGATGCTATTGATGCCAACTGAAACTTCCATAACCAGTTAGATACCTTCAAAGTACCAACAAGTGCTGCCAAAACATATAAAATTAGTTGATCATATTTTACTTCCGTTATTTGTAAGGAAATAGGTTTTAAAATACAGCAAAATTAGCGTGCAACTATTGAATATCTAATAAACGATAATGTATCCCTTAATCTATAATAACACGATCAATTAAAAGATACATGCGAAGCGATCCTACACCGATAGGCACAGTCTTAATCAAATCGAGAATTAATTTCCGATCTTGCGTTTATAATCTACAAGGCAAAAAAAGAGAAAATCAAAACATCAAGTTAATGCCATTCAATCATCCAATACCGCCATTAATCGAATGTGAGCCCATCAAGCTTTTGATGGTAGATCAAAAAGGTAATGGTGATAACCTTGCGGCTTGCATGAAACTATCCGTGTTTCGATTTTAACGACTATTTCCCTCACAGAAGTCGTAAGTTGTACAAACCTATTCCAGCGAATAGGTGCACAGGTGCAGTAGTCGTATCTCAAAGACCTATATATTCAGTAAATTGACCGCTTCATTTCGAACCATCTGCGGCGACAGAATTACAACATAAACAAGAATATTCGACTGGACGTTATTTAATTGAAAGCGGAACTCAAGTGCAATTACTTAATACTTGCAACTGCAGAATGCTTAGCTCATCGCAAACGATGCAGTTTTGCGCTTGTGTTAAGGTTTGTTTTACCAAACATATAAATAATACCAACGTTTGCATAAATGCTATTAATGTGGTATTTGTATATGCAGTTCCTTATTTTGATTTTGTTTCGTTTTTTTTTTTTAATTTTACTGTTGTGCACTTGGCCCAATTAATTGTGAAATGAAAACCAAGCCAAATGCTTTTCTTGGGTTTTATTTTCGTTTGTCTTTTGGGGTTTTTGTGTTTTTTTATTGACTTGAAGAAAAACCACCGGAAATTCAGCCGGATTAAATTACATGCAATCAATTTAACTGAGAGTAAAAACGTCTTAATATGCCTAATTGCTCCTAATATCTGGTAGTGCGGTAACCGACGAAAACTACACCAGGCTATGTACGAGTGTACCTACAAAGAGGAGAACAGGAGAACGACGAACGATCTCCGACTGATGTCTGTCAGTAATTTGTGTGTGCAGCTCAATATATCAGTCGATATCTTATGAGTTTTTAATTTTAGGTTTTCGACATCGAGAAATGCACGAGAAAATATCCCATCAATCGTATTTCTCAACTCTGACTGAATAGGTTAGGTTTGTCTTTTGTATATGTGTGCACATGCGGCGTGTAGATCTATAGACCCAAAAACTTGAAATACAGCCTCGGTCATATATGGGTGGATCGGTGAGTCCTTCCTTCCTCATGGTTATCAGTCAATTCGAAAGGGACAGATCACTCATACGTTGGCCACCACCTATCATCTGCAAAGATTGCAGATGAAAAAGGAACAAATTGTAGGTACAAAACAAGACAAAACGCAAAACATGGGCCTTACCCTGGATTGTTGTTTGTTGTTGGGTATGGCCTCTGCATGTCGATATATCAGCGCAGTAGGATTCCGCACAGGAATAATGGGAGCTCTACATTGAGCCCCGGAGCATATGAGAAGAGAGATATTCTTTTAATGCGAGGCAAAATTAAAAAGGAATCATCATTACTAACTATATAAGCTGGGGTTTAATACTTTCGTGCGATAAGGCACTTAGCAATCTGAATAGCATATATACACATGTATACAAAACGATCGTTCTTGTCCCATGCCACAAAGAAAACAAAAACACAATCCAAACATGTGGTAAACAGTAGTCAAAACATGGGACTGCGACAAAACGATAAAGCGACGGCTCCACATAAAAAAAAAAAAATCGTCCCAAACTGAAAATATCTATTTGTATCTATGAGATACACATTCACACGATGACTATGTCGAATTAAAATGAATGTGGCGTTTCAATTTCTGTTTGAAGGCATCAAATCAACCCACAGAAACAAAAAAAAAATCATCAGTTGACACGTTGTGCTTGTGTAAGCTTCGCTTCTCTGAAGAGATCACTTCTCCTATGACGAAGATGTGTATATGTCTCCTAAATGATACTCGATATTCGAATTGAAATGTTAAGATACTAATTATGCGATTGCGATCGTTTGTCATTATTAAGATACACTGTGTCTGCCTTCGTTAGCTATATTTGGCGAATGGCGTGTGTGGGTGTTGCATTTTAACGATTTTTTTGTAACTGTTTGTCTAGACTGTAAATAAATTTACAAAACCTAAGTGGAGTTAATTTCCAGTTTGAAAAATGTTACTACACATGAAATTAATTATACAAGCCAAGTAGTTAGTTGGTTAGTTTTCACGTCGTTTTTTTTTTTTTTTTAAGGCGGGAATGCTAAGCGCCGCTGCATGTTGTATGGTAAACGGATTTATGCTTTGGTTGTTCATTTGAATATGTAATTGGAACTTTTATAAAATACATAGAATATCTACCCTTTCGAATCATATCATCCCTTATTGAACTATGCATTCATGATTATCTGTTTTTTTTTTTTTTTTTGGATTTCCATCAGATTCAAAATGGGAACGATACTGGTATTCCCATGACAGATAGTTTTGCCGTCCATTGGGTTATAATATTTCACAAGGGATAGTGTAATTGAAGGGAGTTTTTTTTTGCTAAAAACCGGTTATATACGCATTTAAATTGATTAACACTATACCAACGAATTCACGGGGCACACACAAGCACAAACATCATGTTCGAAAAAAAACTAGTAATCAAACAAAAAAACTAAAAAAAAAAAATGGACACAAAAAATCGAATGAAACCGCGCATAAAATATTACCAAACAGGAGAAGGGTTTCATATAAAGTGTCACACAGTGTGAAGAGTAGCAATTAATATCTTTCAAATTCCTGTTCAAATTGTAGGGTAGTCTACCGATAACTGAATATTAAGTAGGTTGTTTTTTTTAAATACAAAATCACAGCATTTTTCAACAGTTGCGTAGATTATAAAAAAAAACAGATTTAAATAAACAAAATCAGGACATTTATATAGAGCATAATTGGTATTGACTTTGATTATTTTGGAGTTGTGACAAAATTATAGGAACAAAAATTTATTTAAATAACAAAGTGGCATCACTTTTTGTCTATTGATTTTGTTAATGGGGCAATTTTTGGCAGATGACAGTTGGCGGTTATTAATTGTATCTTAGTATCTATATGTACGATATTTAAGTGTTTCTCAACAGGGTTGCCATATCCCCAAAAAGTAACAAAACATTAAAATTTGTTTGTTAAACAAGAAACCATCTTGTCAGATTTGACATTAACAACACTCTTCTGCAAACAAATTTAAGGAGTAAAAAAGCTTCATTTGGACTAATAGCATCAGGGGGAGAATTCCCATCCAACATCATATGTGCATCGCCTTATTTATGGAAAATGTCAAAGTACTTAGTGTGACATCTATTTTTGTCACTTGTACAACACCGAATGCACAAAAAACGTCTCGTCCCATTGCATCGCAGACATAAAACGTAAAAAAAATTCAACAACGACAAACCGCATGCCACCGAAAACAAGCCGCGAGGAGAAATTGACTGCTGCGTCGTCAAGTCGTATGCCTTGGCATGGCGGTCGCGACTCTACACAACTGTTTTGGGGGAGTCAGCATCATTTTCCTCCAGTCATTGGCAACTAAATCACTGAATCCACACACAGTCGCATTTTTTCCGTCAAATTGACTTCAGCATAAAAAAAAAGTATCTTTTACCAATTAACCAATTTGGATGTCGATGAATACATCGTATCTACATCATCTCATCGCCATGATCATCAGACATGATCACTAAAATCATCGATTGTACTTGAAGTCAAGTGGAATTACTCGAAAAGAATTGAAAAACAAATTGATAAGCTTCCATTTGCTTTGATGTACCTATACGTACCGAAATATATGATATGCTAATAATGTGGCAAAACACTGCCATTACGAGTGTATTGTCTTGGCGATGAGTTTCCTCTGTAAATTTCATCTCATTGGCAGATACATATATCTATTACTAATACGACAAACACGTACCACTCAACATTTGCTGTTGTCTTGATTTAATGGGAATTTCGTTTTTCGATCGAGAATTCAGATGAACACAAACGAATACTAATAAAACAAACAAAATATATCTATTATAGAAAATGATTCGAAACAAAAACAAAAATCCGTTGGGTAAAGATTTTTCGGTTTTTATGATCTGTCGTTTCGATTTATTTAGATATCTGACGGCTTCTGAATTTTAATGATCCCCCAGTCGCTTTGTATGTGGATCTATTTTGTGTGTCTTCTTCGACACATGTATTTCACAGTTATAATATTTTGTCCACCCGTCTCGTCTTCGCGAGATATACAACCTCGAATGTGAACTAGATCGTTCGAATTTGAATTTCGTTTCATAATCAATAAAAAGATATAACAATAAAAATTTAACCAAAACGTCAATTTGAGCGATGGTAAGTATATCTCACGCCCACGTGTATTGGTTACTGATCAATTCGAGTGTTTTGTATTTCTGTGTTCACTTCTAAAACATGAACAAACAATTAGAATGTCAAAATTTTATAAACATGAGTGACATGATTGAAGAGGATTTTTCGCTGAAAATAGCTTCACTGTGTGAATAGTGTCTGTGCGTATCTTTTGCGTACCACTTTGACATCTATTGAGTTGATGTATTTTTATACGTGAATATTTTTAGAACAAAACAAGAAATGATCCTGTGTTGGAGTTTTTAGATAGACGCTGAAGCGCCACTACATTATGCCAATTTTTTTTTTTGAAGTCATGCATTATTGACACTTTTTCAGTTGCGTTCACGTTTAAGAGATTTTCTGTTTAGGGTTGACGAAAGTCAAATTTTAAATCGCAGACAGCCGCCGCCTGCTGTGCGACCACGTGCTCATTTTTGCCCATTTGACGTTGAGGATTTTACCATGTGCCACAAATCATTCGCTCCCTTCTGTTGTTTTTTTTTTCGTTTATTTTATTTTTTTTTTTTGTTTGAGAGATCACCACATAAAGTGTTTGTGTGTGTTATGTATTGGCGTCAAAGACATTTCTTAATCTATTCTAAAACATAAAATCAAATCAAAATTTTCTATAATTCTTCGGTTGCTCGGTCATAAAATCAAATGGGTTTCCGTTGGGTCCAATACGACAGAGGGAGGAGTAGGAGGAAGAGGCGGCTTGTGAGGAAAATCGAAAAGTCAAAAATAGAAAATTGTGACAAAGATTAAATTTGATTTCCCGTAGAACATACAAAATAAAAAAAACAGAGATGTATCTTTTTGTGTCTTTAAAAAAAAGGGGAGCCGAATTTGTCACATTTTCGAATTTCCCACACAACCGATATTACCAAGAAGACAAAAAAACAATAATAATTCACTTAATTATTAATACAACGATGATACGATACACATGAATCTGTATCTATGACATGGGGAGATACAGACTCTATTATTAAGTCGTAGATACATTCATTCGATTTGGAAGCATCCATTAAGTATCTTTAACGGATATGTTTAGTTCCTAATAGGTACACTACAACAACACTCAACCCCCCTTAAAACAGATGTAATTGGTAGACACCGATAACCAATGTCCCATCCATTAGCACGTACGTTGTGTCGTAAGGGCGGCTGTATTGCGCGATTTTACCCCCCGAAAAAGGTGAACCCAATCGAAGGATATTAAGTGGTTATAATACATTTATAGTTTTGGCAGCGATTTCAATCTTAATTGTTCAAGTTTGATAATAAATAGATTTTCAAAAGGTAAAGGCTAATTTATAGATTTTTAACTAACTGGGTCTTGAGTCGTTAACGTTTTGTATGCCTCCGCATGACAAAGGAACACACAAGGGAACAACAAGCAAACACACGACGACTTCAAGTGGTTCACCCAATTCACATCAATTCATTTTAGAGGGTGAAGGGATGACATGTTTGTTCTAGATATGAGATATAATAACAAGCGAACACACACACACACACATACCAAGTTTCAGAATTCCCAATAACTTGTAATAAAGAGATGAACAACAACAGCACCAACAACAATATTACTTGACGATGGTGATGATGAAATTTTCGGTAGTTCTTCAAAAACTACTTCCTAATCTATGGCTGTGATCGCGCTACTTGAGGCAGACAGGCGGGTTTCTTATTCTTCATCACTTCAAATCGCATTCTAAGGCAATAAAGGACTTCCTTTCAATGTGAAAATGTACAAAATTTTGATGTATTCGTTTTTTTTGTTTGAGAAAATTATATTGACAACATTTCACATGGAAAAGTTGATTTTTAAGAGTCGTTACGATACGAGCAAGTGCTTGATCTACTCATGGTAAAAATCGTATACGGATTCTGTTCGGAATCTTGGGCATCATATTAGGTTACAAAGGCGAGATGGTTACATTTTCAAATTTGCATTCGTGGAAGTGGCGTATGTTACATTTGGTACTAAGAAATCGAAAATTGTGCCAAATAAACCGACACAATAGATACTCAAAACTTTTATCAGTTTTACATTTCGATTTTAATTAATTTTACAAAAAAAAAATGTAAAAGTGGCATCATTGTAAAAGATATTTACTGTTAAAACAGAACAGTACCTACTGATAGATTGGCAGGAATGGCAGAATATAGTTATCGCTAACTTAATCTGCCTGGCCACAAAAAGAGAGCATTTTATCAGAGAGTATTAATGCATATATTTGCATATTAATCAGTGTTGCCATACCTAATCAGTTGAAAACACACAGTTTTTTTTCAGAATTTAATTATTCATTCCAACTTGGAAGAGATTATAAAACTGTAATGAGAAGCTTCTCAAATTTGCCCTTCGAAGGCGGTGTTAATCAGGAGGGTCCCATTCTTTGTGGCAAAATATAACTTCACACAGACACACACAATAGAATTGAGAAGCTAGTTTTGATCCGTGTATGGGCCGGAAAGGTCAGCTAATTAATTTGTCAGTACTAAGAAACATCTGGCTAATAAAATTAACCAGCAATCGCGATTCCATCACGATCTTAATATTTTAGGTGTACATTCCTTCAGAGCCGACAAATTAAAACCGCGATCATCGTCAAACATTCGCTTCCTCATTAAAGCATATTTCGCAGGCTCCCTCAGACTTCAAATCTACATGGAACACATCTCCATAAAATAACTTAATCCTCGAAAAAAAGTACCCCCCATGTCCTTGACGCCTTCGATACGTTACGTACCCGTGTTCACCAGGGGATTTCCAAGCAGACAAACAGAAATATATTTAAAGGCGTTTAAGAAAATTTTACAGCCATCTCTCCGCGCCATCCCCCATCTTTCTACTAGTCTACCACAAAAGCCACCTTGAACGAAGGCGTCTACTTGGAGCGCAGTAGTGAACCCTTCTTTTTTTTCTCCACACTCCCTCTGATGATGGTTAGGTTATGCTTTTTTTTTTAAATTTTGCTTTCCTTTGGTACATCTCTTCCTAACTCCACCGTCGTCGTCGCTATGCCGTACTATCCGTTTTCTTTCGCAATAGTGGTAGTGATAGTATAGCAGACACGTTGGGAAAACCTAGTGAACTCCATCCTTTCGTGGTCTTTTTTGTATTTTTGGTTAGGCAACATTGTATCTGTACCTTCTGCTTGGTGTATTAGAAGGACCTTTCCTAAGCCAACTTAAACCAACCGTCCGCCGACGTTTTGTTGTGTCGTCTTGTGAGAAAATCGTCTCATCTCTTGTGTATGCTCTCCCTCGCACACTCTGTGCAGATGTTTGTTTTTATCTTAAATTTTGCAAAATTAGAGTTGGATCTGGGTATTCGTCGGTCGACGGTCGTCCTTGAATTTCACCGGAAGTGATGTCATGGATTTTTAATTTCCGCAGCCTTAAAGTCGTCATCTTTGCTGGTGTTTTTGTTTTTGTATCTCTTAATTTAAGGTATATTCCCATCCACTCCTTTAAGAATACGCAAGCTATTTACAGTTCCGACTAACAAACAAGTGGGCGCACAGAGTGGGGGCGACGACGACGACGACAGATACCCAAAGCGAGAGAGTGAGAGATGAGAGAAGAAAGGGTGTGCTCTGGTAAATCTGAATCACGAGACGACACAACGCACTTTCACTTAACAGCAGCATAATAGTATCCTGCAAATATACCATACACAAACACTGTGTATTTATCCGGTCGTCGGTATGTTTATGTACGTATATATTTGCATTATCATTTGTCTGTTAGTTTGTGGCATAATTACGCACGTTGTGTGCCAGAGTGAATGTCCTTGAAAGTTTTTGGCATAGTTTTATCTCGTACACCACCACAGTAAGCACATGGTATTAAGCCCCACAGTTGAATGACACTTTCTTACACTTCCTGTTGTACCAGGGTTTCACAGACTTTCTATATGCCAAAGTAGAGCACACGAAAGGAAAAGGACATCTATTCGATATGTGTGAGATGCCGTCGCGCTTGCGATAAACGGAAGAACAAATTGAAGCATAATTAAATTAACGCCTTAACTGACGCGCTCCTCCACAGTGGAGTCGTCGTGAGTGTCTCCAGTTCGGATACGCATATTCAATTAAATCGACTTCCTGTCAATTAAATGATCACCAATAATCAAATTCAATTTGAATACTCTCAACTGTGGGGTAGATGTGCGTGCGCTGCGATAACCATCGTCATTGAATCATCGCAATCATCATCATCAACAGCTGCTGCTGTATGTGTGTGTGGGAGCAGTCTGTCTCTCCACAGCCTGGGGATCAACAGTCGATGCCACAAAAAATGAGTGAAGATAATTTTTTTGATAAACCCTCAAACGGAAATACGAATTGAAAAAAACTGAAATGTGTGATGCTGTTTTTAGGGCATCTTTTCATCTGAAAAGATCCCTTCCTCCGCGCAGCATCTCATTTGCATTGAAAAGGGAATGTTTTTGTCACCCATAAAGATCAGTATGTTACAGTGTTTGGGGTCTCACGCAGTATAGATACTTTTTCTTCTTTTTCAGTTGTTTTTTGTTTGCCGTTTCCTTTCGATCTTTATGCGAACGCGCTCAATACATATTTCAGAAAAAGTGGGAGAGTTGCTATAGAATGCAGTCAACATCCTTTACACGCATCCAATGGATATATGGATTTGTGTATTATGGGAGAATAAAATTAAAAAAAAAACACTGTAATGCATAAAAAATAAAAAGCAAGAATACCGCGAGCGTACACACAGCAAAGACGAGGGCGAAGACTCATAAATCAAAATTAAGGCGCATTAACATGCGCGCTTCATTCTTGACACTACTGCTACTTTACTGTGTTTTGTTGGTTCGATATTTTTTTAATTTTTTTTTTGTTTGTTAATTTTGATGTATTTTATGTGTGAATGGATGCATTTTTATGTAAGAAAAAAGGGTGGTGTTCTTATTGTCAATACGATATAGATAGATACATTTCGTTTTTTGTGTGTGAGTATGTGTGTGTGTTTGCATATAATTCTTTCCAATTTTCCCATTATACCAAAGTAAATATCTTTCCATCAACTCACGTCCGACACAGACTGCACTATGCTTCCGTTTTTTTATCATCTTCGTCCTCGTCGTCGTTGTCGTTTTGCAAAAAAAAAAAAAAAAAAAAACGGGTGCTAGGTATACAGTTCAACCCTTAATCAAAAATTGATGCAACGAACTTTTATATATAGGAAATAGTGCACTCCAACAGCACTTTCCCCAGAGGAGAACGAGAGCATCATCGGTTCCAGGACCCTTCTCGTTACATGTATATTTCTTCTCATGCACCATTTCCAAACACCTACCTCCTCGCGCGCCGCGGCGTTCATTTGCTCCCATACTACCATCTACCACCCCCAACTCTATACAACTTTCAATAATAAATTTTCCATTTTCTCTCTCATTTTCTTTCACTTCCATACTTGCATCGCTCTTATCCTTGCACATCCTTTTGCTTAGTTAGTGTAGCTGCAGTGCTGAATTGAAATCGAAGAAGCGCGAACTATGTATTGTAAGTGCATAGATAGAAGATAATGCAAAAAAAAAATGTAAAAAAAAATATCTTCAAGGACCCACCCACTCGAAAGTCATCGAATTGAAGATATTTCAGTTTTTTTTTTTCGTTCATATCTATACACGAGATGTCATATGTTTATGTATCGGAATTGCAAAAGGAAAGAAAGAAATACAAAAAAACAGTTCCTTTTTCCAAGAGCATATACAGAATTATAACGGGCATGTGTATTGGATGGATTCGATGGTGATAAGGGTAAATAAATATCCTTATGCATGTACATGGCAAATTTTTATGTATGCGGGAATTTCTTCATTTTTTTTTATCATCGTTGTCGTCGTTCGTTCCTTTGCCTTTATTGGTTTTTCGCACACAAAGATTTTTCTCTAGAGAGTTCGCAATCTCTCCCTCTCCATCTCCCTCTGACACAAAGGATTCCCTTGGATTTTCTTTTAATCGCAATCTGTATATGGTCGGGTATGTGGTGATTGGTGCTTGTGAGCCCAATATATCGAATATTACCTGTCCTCCTGTCGAGCAAATCAATATTGCCAAACACAATGTGCGCTGGCCCACCAATAAAAAAGACACGATTTCACACCTCCTTTCAGGACTTAACACCTCTCCATACATATAGATATATATAGGTACATACGAGGACGACGTGGAAGCTCCTTTATATAGGTTCCATTCCAGAAAATAAATAAACAAGTGCAGGAATTAAATACACCAGACAGTGTACTGCTGCTCCTGAATCGGTATGTGCGCACTGACACATTATCAATATCTTCACATACAAACCTCGATAGATACCGAACCCAAATGGACCAATTGGTGATATTGTGTGCACAGCACCAGCTTCAGAAGCATAGAGGCAGCAGCAAGGAACCAGCCCGAAGGCAGTGCTCCCCAGTAGTTCTCTCCTGCCACTAACTCTGTGTGTCGTCTCCTCAGCACACACTTTAATGGCAACATCTATGTTTATTATTTATGTGTGCATCCATCTACCCTCCTCTCTCCCTACACCCAAAACACCCTACAAAAAAATAAAAAAAAAATCCTTAAAAACTTATCGAAGCACACACCTACAGAAAGCACAAGAAAAATGAAAAGCTATCGGGGGAAAGCAGCACCAGGAATACAAGAAAAAAAATCAAGAGTCCCATGGATGATGGAGTCTGGAATACACACTTGCATACTTCAGTCAGGTCACTGCCTGTCTAGAGGCGCCGCGCACATTCAAATTCAAGGATATAGGAGCCTTGTAAAAAGCAAAAAACAAGAAAAATACAAGAACGAATGTAGAAAAGCCAACAATCCGTCGTTCTTGGTACTTGTCTCATTCTAAAGGACATCTAGCAAAAGCTTGTGGTACCGGATGTTATATTTTTCAAAAAACAAAAAAAACTTTGTTATTAAAAAATTGGAAAATCCAAATCTAAGTCCCATTCAAATTGCAATTCAAATTCAATTGAAAATTCCCGCGAAAATCCACAAACACCCACACAATCACGATAAATCCATTCAGATTAAGAGAACCGACCTTAAGAGAGCCATGTGTGGTGAGTTCCCAATCTCAGTGGTGAATTTACGTATTTTTTTGTCGTCATTTATTTTTTTTTTTTTTTGCCTTCTTTATATCTGTACATTAATTTTGATTGCTTCTTTTTTTCCTATGTGTTATCGGCGCACCACTACTAGCACACGGGTTAGGGAAAGTATATGTGTGGCAGTTTTTGTTGCGAGCGAGAGTGAGTCCAATGAATTGAACGAGTGTGTGAAACGAAACGAACGAAAGCCGTTCGATCAGCACCACCAGCAGCAACACAGCAAAGCAAACCCCGAAATGCGAAAGATGGAATATAGATAGATTTTTAACAAACCTGATTGGATGGCTATTGACTGGGAATGTGGTACAGTAGGAGGGGATGTTGATGATTGTCGTGGATGTTTTTTTTTTTGGTTCGTTTCATCTTCTTCCTATGCTTTTCTTCTTCTTCTGATTTGTGTAAAAGAGAGCATTGTCGCCGTCGTCGTCGTCTGATGGAGGGGTTGGTTTTTTATTTTATGTTCACCTTTTTTTATTGGAAATTGTTTTACAATTTTCTTTGAGAGTGGCGTACCCATTTATGTCAAAAGAGAGCGAAAGGAAGGTTTTAACATTCTCCTTGGGACAGCTGATTCGATTATCTGCCGATTGTCACTGTACATGGTTCGAGAGTTCGATTAATTCTGGGCGGAGCACCCTCGCGTGTGTCGAACCGCTTAACAATCATGCATATCAGCAGGAGCATCGGTGTATTTGCCTTGATTTCCCCACTTTGCTCCGTTCGAGCTGAGCATTTCCAATAACAATTTATTATTTAATCGAAAGCTTTGTATGGATGCAACTGAATCAGTCAATGAGGAGTAGGAGCAGGAGCAGTACCAGCTAAGAGCATATATGCACGGAACCTACTACAGTTAACTCGCAGCTCTCTTTCTCTGGACTACGACGAGACGACGGCTACCACCACGATAGTGGGTGGCAGTGGGATAGGGCAATCTCTTAACTGTTCCATGTTTCAGTTTCAGAGCCAAAGGAAAAGTGTCCTTCATTCGATTGTGGTGTGTATAGTTGGCAACGAGAGCGCGCTCCGCCGAGAGAAAGAGAGCCACAGCACCCCCACCACCTGATTCTGAATATTCCATTCGAACGTTATAGAGTAGATTGTGTTAGATTGTTCCTGCGGGGGTGGTGGTGAGTTTCCATTCGGGGGATGAGGTATGTAAGGATATTTCAAGCGCGCTTAGTTGTATGGATGGATTCCCAATCAAAATCGATGGGGGTGCAAAAAAAATAGGAAAAATCTAAAGAAAAGTGGAAAAGAAAAATGCGCTAAGCTTTCCATATACACATAGGTAGACGATGAATATAACAGAGCAAGGGGGATGGCGCTTATATACGTTTTTATATTTTTTTTCTCGATTTGAGTGAGGGGTGATTACAATTTTTTTTTCTGTTCACTCTTTCATGGCAGGGTGGTGGGTGGCGGTGGATTGGTGGTGATGGGAGCGTTTACAGCGACACCCCGGTGCGAAAGTCGATATTCGATTGGACGAGACAGATTTACAGGACCCCCATGTATATGGCAAAGAAAATGGAATAAATAAATTACGAAATCAATATGTTGTTCGTAAAAGTATGAACCCTGCCTGCGTGGGTTATGTAAAAGAAACAAAAAAAATATAACCAACTGGGGCAGACAAAAAAAAGTGCTGCTCCATCAATTACTATATTGTATTGGAAACGCCTTTATTGCGCGCGCGATGAAGCGCATCCCCTACAATGGACCAATATTGATATTGCCTTATTTCGACTTAGGTACATCCAAAGTACATAGTCCAAGGTGGGATTTAATGAGATCTATACCTACAAAAAAAAGAAAGATGTCGCTGCATCATCAATAAAACAAAAATGGCGCCTATACGACCGAACAGAAAAAGTTTATCAGAAACGCTTATCAATCCGTCCCGATATCTAATCTCTTACTTCGTCTATAGGTGCAGCTACATCTACCTACCTATTGTGCTTAATTTTTTCCGTGTATCTACTCATTTATACCGGGCGATATAAGCCATATTAAATAGAAGAAAAAAAAAATGATAATATACTATGCAGTAAATACGATATCTTATCTAGATGCCCAACGAAAGCTGTGAAATGCTGATGAGTGATTGCGTTTTATTTGTACATCATCAGTTTAGCTACTTTACGGTCCTATAACAATTTGATCATTTTCATTTTAAGTTAGTTTTCGATTTGCAGCTGAAAAAAGTGGCAGCATTTTTTTTTTTTAATTTCAATTGTTGTATCTTATGTGTTTATGTGAGGTATCTATTGGCATATGGGCCTACTGCAAGGTAAATTTTTATGTTATATTGAATTTTGAAAATATTAGTTAGTTGAAGTTGTTCATTTGGCATTTTTCCTTCGACTGCTTACTACATTTTATTTTGATTTTTAAGGAAAATATCTTATATTTTTATTTTGTTAAATGGGTTTCTAATAAAAAATAAATTACATTGATTAAGAAGATAAATAAAAAGCTGGTATTTTGGACTTTATATAAAAAACCTTAAACATTAAAATCAGTAAAAATCAAAAATGTTTCCAGTTTTCATTTAATTGATCTCGATCATTAAGAAATTATTTTTTAATATTTCAAAAGACATATATATTCATTATAAAATTATGTAAAAAGTTATAGCTGTAAAAGCTTAAACTAAAAATATTTAAAACAAAATTTTGATTCAAAGTATAGAAGCTTACTTTTAAAAGCAACTTGCCATAGATTTGTTTCTAAAAAATTCCACAGAAAATTAATCAAATTTAGATCGATCATGCCAACTGATCACAAATGCTTGTTCTCATAAGAAAAAAAAAACGGTGCGAACCATATAGGGCGAGAAATCCTAAGCTTTGCCGCTTATTACCACTTCAAAACGCGAAATAGATACATCCAAGATGCATCTCAAGATCATCGACTATCTCCACCGATCACTTCGAATCTATAATAAAAATTTTCGCATGATGTTATCCCCATAAACAACATCTGAATAGGTGGGTGTACAAAAGCAAGTCCTACCTAAATATTCAATACAATTTTTTTGTTTGACGACTATCGATCCTTACGATCACTTCAGTGAAGCAATATAAAAGAAAACCTTAATTTACATACAATTGACATTCAGTAATGAATGAACGAGTGTCGCACGAGGTATCTAGGTATATTCTCAAGGCAACCTTTAAAGAGAGGCTGTGATTGATTTTTGTTCGCTGTATAACAACAACGACGTCTGCGTCCCATTCATGCGAGCGGCGGCGGCTGGCTCCACGACGCTATTGAATGAATGAAAGGACTTCTTCGGTCGCGAAATAACCCTTAAGAATTCTACGCGATCAGTTGTCGCACAGTTTACGTCCTCAAGTGCTCGTTTGCTGTGCGATAATACATGACAAAAAAAAAAAAAAAGAGTACCGAACTGAACAGACGTGGTCCGCCCTCGCATAATATGCAAATCTCAATAACTTCTTTTCAATTAAATTCGATGATCGCGTCAGTGAATGGATTGGAGCGACCCTGCGTGTTTGTATTTCAGCACAATGATGCTGGGCTGTTTCTGGCTTTGATCAGCTATTGAAAAAAAAAAAAGAATTTTATTTGGTTTGCGGATTTTGTCTGTACGGTTGGGGTCTTTGCGAATTTTGTTGATTTCCTGTCTTTTATTTCTGAGCTACTTTTTGTTCTTTGATTTAACTGCTAGTGAAAGGGAACTCGAATGTGTACTTTGTGTGGGTTTGCGATACTGATTGAAGTTAATAGTTTTCTATAGGCAGGAGTCTGCTTTTGGGAATAAGAAGCCTATTAACGGAAATCCATTTCCGCAATAAAAGCGATTCAAATATTGATTGTAATTAATATCATTATTTTAATTGTATTTCTACCCTATTTGGTGAATTACAAATTAAGACTTTTCGTTGGCTCATTTGTGTAGATTTTAACTTGAAACCTAGTGACGCAAATAACCGTATAAAGTGTGTTTACATACAAGAGATACAAGCGTTTTTTTGTTAGTATTAATCACTTTTTAAAGATGTATTTAATCGTATCTGAAGTTTTATCTGTCAATTTGGCGGAAAGACAATGATTGACAATGACAATGATGATTTCGGTAGAGCTTACATACTCGGCAATGTCATGTAAAACATGCAAAAGAACCTTAAATGGTTTTTTTGTTTGCAAGATATCACTTTTATTAAGCTATTGTTACTTCGTGCGAAGCCTTCATCTTTGTTGGTTAGGTAAAAATATTGACGAGAGGATGAGAAAGCTTTTATTATCAATGTAAGTGCTGCAAAACTATATAAAACAATTTGTTTCTTTAAAAATTGAATTTTCTACCTTCATGCGAGATGCAATCCTGCAAAATTAGTTTGACAACTATATTAACAATGCCAATTTTTGTTTATGCCCATTGAGCACAACAATTAAAATCGGTTGCCAGTTGAACTAGTGCACCCAGCTCAAGCACATCCATCAAACAAATATGACGCAAAAATATAACCACACATCCCCAATACGAGATACAATTAAGCCTATCCAAATCCTAGCTCTAATCACTCACTTAGTGCAACCATAACCCGATATGTGCATTCTTTTCCCACCTATGGTTGTTTTCCCTAAGAGGATTACACAACATATCGCAAATGTTTGTTAATTGTTTTGCACAACACAAAAAATTTACATCCCCCGCGGCGAACGCAGGATTTAAAATGCACAACGCGCGGGCGAAAGCAATGCTAACCCCATTTGTCAGTGACCTTGAAATCGGGCGGGGGGCCAGTTGCCTTCCATTACTCTGGACTTGTTTATTTTTTGCAACTCCTCGTACGCACATCATACAGGAGGACAAACAAGTGTTTAGCCTATCGGCCGGGCACTCTCCACCAGGATGCAGTGTGTTGAAAGCGCGCGATTTTCGGCACATGATTTGTCACATTTGTCGAAAAACAAAGCACAATACACCAACAACACCAAACTCAGAGTACATCGTCGCAGATGAGTAATGGAATACGTGCAAATAACCACCTGTCATGTACAGGATAATTGGCGGTTGTATGTGTATTTTTTGGGGTGGGCACTGGGGGGCTAGCGAAGGTTAACCTTTTGCAACAACTGAATATGAAACAGAACGCACCACAAGTGCGATGAGAGTGCATGACTTGGTCGAGCATGGAGAGCGCGCTCTATGATGGTGAATTGGTAGAATTTTCGGTGCAGAGCAAGACCGGGGAATCAGCCTAACACGCTGTAAAGGGTTGTTTGTTTGTCTATTCCACCGGATGGACAACTGGTGGCAACTGTATCATAGTCCGCGTATCAATTGCAGTCCATTCAGTTACAGAAGGCGCATGGTATAGATATGAGCCTTAGGGGTATGGGTCTGGTTTTTGTGTTGGCAAATTGCGGTGTAATCCTTTTGCAAGGTCAATTCAACTGATGTAATGGGGGATGTTGGCAGCTCATCCCCACCACATACTCGTTGTCAGCGCGCGGCGTTCTCACGTCATTTCGTATAATTTTTTTTTGCTGTTTTGATAAAAAAATCCGAACAAAATAATAATAATGATAAGGGTTACAATGGATTGCAGTACATATAGGATGACGAGCTCGCTTGAAGGAGTACACTTTTGCATGGAGAGTGAGCGAGTGCGATTTTAAGAGATTTTCAGGTGTGCAATGTGATTGAAAAAGTGCTTTTTGACATGCACACCTAGCGGGGGCTTTCCACTCGTCGTCGTCGTGTCGCGTTAAGTTTACAGTTCTCCTACTCCTACTGCTGATGCCAAGTAATGTGTAAGTCCTTTCCACTCTCGTAAAGGATGTGCAGTAGAGATGCAGTAGAATATGAAATAATTGTCATTATGTTGATGACATCCGTCTTCTTGCTATACCTACTCGTGTGTGCTGTATGTGCTCTAAGGTTTGACAATGAGGCTCCTCCAAAGCATCACAAGCAGTATATTTCTTCTCTTATCCTTCCTTTTTTTTTGTTGTTGTTATATCTGCAAGTGATACACGATACAATGGGATCACAGAAATAAAAAAAAACGAAGACAAGCAACAAAAAAAAATTTATATATATATACAAGATGGCAATGACTTCTGGGGATGCTATCTATATACGATGAATTGTGACGAAGAAACTCACGACTCGAAAACAAGTATCTAGCTATTTTATTTTTATAAAATAAATCAAATGATTAATAACACACGCATTTCTTTGACACAAATCCGTCGTATATATTAACAATTTCCTTCAGCGTTGGCGTTTGCCATAATGATGATGATTGACTAATGATTGATGCAAGACTTGCATCTCGCGCGTCAAGAAATTTTCCCTATTTTATTCATGTGTCAGAGAGATATTTGTAGAATCCAGCTAATTGGAACTCATCCTTATTAGGTAAATATCGAAAAATCAACATACCTCTTTTCAAATATGTATAGATGTGTGTTTTTTCTTCTTTTTTTTTTTGCTTTGTCAAGCTCTTTTTTTTTATTCTTTGCGTATCTATTCTGACGTTCGCTCCTTTAATGCATATTTAATTAGGACTAATTAACCCAAAGGATTACGGGCGCCGCACACATAAAATCATCTACCTCATGTGTAGCTGCCGGTTATAGTTCTTTTGCTTATCGATACGATGATAAGCAAAGCAATTTTTATCCCTTTTTGTTTGAGGGAATCCTTTTTTGTGAAATATTAAAACAAATAGCATTGGTTCGTCTGCAGAGATCCCTTTTGTTCGAATAACCCCATATCCTTTCCCGCTCCATTGCTACATATTTTAGCATCTAGATACCCATCCATAGCCGCATCTATGACCAAAATGTTGGGTAACATGTTCTTTTTTTTTTTTTAATTTTTCCCTTGAATCGTCAAAATTTTCTAAATAAATAATCATTCACAATTAATGAACGAGGGGGTGATATTTTTAGGTGAAGGCTTACGGTCATGTTTCGTTATTTTGCTTTGTTCTTACCCGATAAAAAAAGGACTCTCATTGGAGTGGTGGACATGATTATGTTTTCAACGGAAAATGAGGTATTTCTAATGGGTATGTCCACTGCAAAGGGATGAAGTTGTTCGACAGATCCCGCATCACCAGCCTCCCGCTCCACACTGGATGCGAGAACCCTTTTTGCGGTTGACAAAAGTTTCAATGTATGTGCGGATATGTAAAATAATAATAATAATAACTTTGGGTCCATCGGATGAATTATATGTGTGCGATGGGCACAATACATCTCGCAGTCACATCAAAAATTAACAATTCAGGTTTTGAGTTTTTTTCGAGATGTACCGTAATTTTTCCCAAATATATGTATATATGTGCTTATACATCTGTGCTGATGCCATGTACGAGTATGTATTGGAAAAATAAGGATTTAGTGAGGGGTAGGGGTGGAAGATACATCAAACATGTGTGCCCACACACGGAATTAATCAATGCGGCATTTTGCCATGTCTTGTATGGCTCAGAAATTTTCTTATCTTAGGATGCTGCTGTGTAACATTACTTCGGCTTTCCTTTTCTTTCGCAGATGACGCGCGTCCTTCCGATGTCGATGTTTGCTTTTGATAACTAATTAGCAATTCATATATGCGCCAACGTGTGTATATGTGTATCTTAAAGTCGCATACTGCGGGTATCCTTTCGTTTTATTTTGTTTTTTGTTTGGATGTTTAAAAAGGGTGTTTTTCACCGTCTTCTTGTCACCGTCTGTGCTCCGTATACGCGTGTATCCCTTATATTGTCATCGTACTGGTAATTTTTTTTGTGTTTTTTTGCACGACTGCTTGATTGGAGGACTCTTTTGTATCTGTACGTATAAGCAATTAATACAGAATGTCGTTATTCTTTCTTCAGCACCCTTTTTGTGAATGCGACTTGTGTACACACACATACACACTCAAGGAAAAATAAATAAGCAAACAAATAAATGAACGAACAAACGATTAAAAATCCTTTTCTCTATCTCTTTCTGTCGTTTTTTTTTTTTTGTTGTACCCTAATTATTTATTTAAATATTACACACATGTGTGTAGAGGTATTGCTCTCGTCGTTACACACCATCAAAAATGTTTGCCACCCATCCTGTATTTTATAGCCCACCACCACCCTATCCAACACCCTAGAACAAAAATCATCATCATTTCGTATATCAGTTCGACCATTATTCCTTCGTCTTGTTTGCCTCTATCCCATACCCATCCTGTAGCACTCATCAGAGAATCATCACAGGATGCTTTGCTTTGCTTTGCTTGCGTATTTTTGAAAGGATAAAGTATCCGAACAGAACACAGTGTCTCTGTGTCGTATCGTCTTATTTTCGAACGATAGGTGGCGTGTACTCGTCCTCGTATATCCCATGTTTGTATGCAAATTTATGACTGTGTTATTTTTCAGTTAAGAATATACATTAGCTATCTGTCGCATCGTATGGAATTGAAAAAGGGGTGAGCGTGCGCCCATATGACAGGATTCGATATTTCTTTTAATGGAGCAAGTCGTTGGAATTATAATTTTCCATCTTAACCCGTTAAGTTTGATGCTTTGAAATTGATTAGATATACGAAATGGGAAAAAGGGGCGGCAAATCCTTTTTTTCTGATTAACAAAAAGGGTTATGCAACATTTGATTAGTATCTAGGTAGACATATAGCTGCGATAAAAGATACACAGTCAATAAAAGGATTGAACAGAGTCTGCACCATTAGATGATCGACAGCCACCGGTGTTGTTGCACTCGTGTATAGTGTGCCTTGTAAGTGGCGCGTCAAAATTATTTATTTTATTCGTATACCGTGAGCAAAAACGCGCCCCATTACAATAAAGTCGCTTTGGCTCGGCATTTGTCATCGGCAGCAGTGTCAGAATCCAAATTCGAATCAGAGTCTCGACAATGTCGTGTGTGTTTTTCCCTGTGTCTATAGAGGTATGTGTTTGTGCATTTTGAATGCGTCGTTGCTGCTGCTGCCGCCGCCGCAAAAATCTTTACAAAATAAAACAATAGATACTTTTAAATTAATTCTTAATATAATTTTAGAATTCAGAGTGCTGTGTGTTTCTCGGTCGACGGACGTTCCTCTTAATACGTTCTTAGACATGGTTCGATCTATTTTAAATGAACATTAATTAATCTTATATTATTGCTACAAAAAAAAAAAAACTCCCGGTCAGTCTCTCTCTCTTTCTATACGACAATGGTGTGATGCGATCGCGGTGTAGGTACTCTTCTGGGGTGTCGCGCCGTGCACCACTGAGCTAAAAGACAATCATTTGAGAATTTCTGATTAATTGGCATTGTGCGGCGTGTTAGTATTGTTTTACAAAGGATTTGACAGTTTTACATTGGCAAATGGTTGAGGAAATTTCAAAAGTGTGCCCTAGATACGCCGCTGCTGGTGTACACGGGCGACATAATTTATTTGATACCCCATTGCTTAAAGTTGCATGTCGATCGGCGGTTTTGTGCTCCATTTGTGTTTGCTACTTCTTCTTCTATAGTCAAAATGAGTTTTGGAAGAAGTAGGTACTTCTTCCCCAGAAATACCTATAGAGATACATCTGTTGTGATACATCACTGCGAGAGCAGACACCCTTTTTACTTGTCAAATTGTGACATGCCAAATTGATGTGACATCCTTTTACATTCGATTTCTAATCGCTTCGTTTTCGAAGCTAGGCACGGGGGCCCAACGCACAATTAACCGAGATGGAATGTGCTTTTAGGGGGGAGACAAGAAAAGCAACAGGACTCGAAGCAAATCAAGCAGATACCACTTTGACTGATGGGTTTTGTTGTTCACCTTAAATCACAGCGTTTGTGGATAGAGAGGAATTCCATCTTACAAGACGGGATTGTAATTAATTAAATTAATTTGTTTCGGTTAAACATGGCCCTTCGATAAGGGGTGGCACATTGGTGGATTCTTACTTCATGCATTGATTTTCAGAAATCGACCTAAAATGAATCACTTCTGATGGATATCTGCTCCTTTGTCTAGTACCATTGTGTATGTTAATCAACCGGAATCGATCAGTAATTAAAAAAAAAACCCTCTAGCCTTTGTGCAACTTCAGATTTCAATGTATACATACGTCCCATTGCATGATTTCAACACAAGGGTCGAGTGCAAATCAAAACGCAAAAAGGGGTAGAAAAAACCCCGTGTGCGGGAGGGTATAGTATTAAAATAAAATTTTATAAATAAAACGGACATAGCCACACAGGAAAAGCAATTCAAAAGGCATTCAATAAGGAGCAAAGAGAAAAGAAAAAAAAACTGTCACGATTATACGCAAACAAACACTTGCACACAAGGCGCTTTGCATAACCGCAGCAGCATACAAAACAACAAGGATATGACAGAATGACAGCAACTGACATCTCAGCATTGATTTTGCAAAATGCTTTGAAAAATTCGAGCGAAATCGCCGCAAGCATTTTATTATTTCATCCGTTGTGCTTGTTTTATTTATTCATTTTTTTTTCTAATTAATTTCTCTCCCAGTCAATTGAATGGCATAAATTCTGTGTATTACTACTGTTAGACAAATATTAATTAAATTTTACACCCTGATTTGAGGCAATGCCTTTGTTATCCACAACCAGAAAAAAAAACAAACACCTTTTCTTCATAATAGACCCCCTGAGGTTTAACGCCTTGCCCTAGCCTACAAAACCCACCGAAAAAAAAGGCAACACAGAAAAAGGTGGACAAAAAATCATAGAAAACTCATCCATTTTGCATCCCATTCGCCGTCAATTATCTGTGTTTGTTTGGCTTTTTTTATTTTATTTTTGTAACTTTTGTGCGCGCTTCCATCTTCTTAATTAAGGGAAAATATTTGACTTGCCGTTCATATCTCTCTCCGGATCGAGAGTGAATGATAGAACCAATAAAGATTAATGGCATCCTTTTTAAATTGCTCCAAACAAAACGAGAGTAGATATATTCATTTCCACTCGCACTCCTTCCAAACACAGAGAAAACCCATCACCCATCAACAAAAGACCACGAGAAGAATATTATTTCATAATCCACCATCCTGACCCCACTAGATCTCATCCTAGCAAGCCAAAAAAAAATAGAAAGCCATTCAAAACATGAGAATTGGAAACGAACGTATGTAAAGTTCTCTCTTCAAAGACTCGGGGCTCACTCGAGGAAGCCAATAATGATAGCGATACTTTTCATGCTCGCATCCTGCGGTGTGGTGATGGTGGGCCGCCACCCGTTTTGGAACGAGTAAATACTATAAAACCCCAAAAAATAAAAATATTTGAATAACGATCATCCTTGAAGGGAAATGATGAGTTTTAACCTTACAGCAGGAGTTTTGGATGTTTTTTTTTCAAAACTTCTTTAGAAGGACTTGTGTATCTACATGTGGTTCGGATGGCTTAAGGGGGAGGTGGAGTTTAAAAAAAAATTCGGGAGTTTTCTGTTGAATATAGTATTAAAAAAATATAAATGCATGTGCGATATGTGTGTAGGATGCAAAAGGTCGGTCGTTTGGTTTGCTTGGTCGGTCGGTCTTTTTTCTTTTGTGTTTGAAGTGAAAACCCGCATTTTAGTTAATTAACCCTTTTCCATTTTCGTTAATTGATATCGCCATTGATGAGGCGGATTACCCATTATCCATTTGGCGAAATTCGCCTTTCAATTGGAAATGCTCACACACATATAGATAGATTTTCTGGCTAAAATGAAAGCGCCTGTACAAAAGAACAAAAAGACAAAAAAAAAAAGTATCTTTTAAACCACAGTTGGCATCTTCCCGCATTTTCGCGTCGAAGACTTTTGTAAAATCAATTGAAATGGCAAAGGGTTCAACCATCAGTATCAGACATCAAATATTTCCTACCCGCCTACCTAGCCCCCTGCAGCAACCCCATATCTCGAGCGCTTAAAAATCATTAAAGTCGTTGCTGGGGTGCGGATTCAATGACGGGGGATGGTAGGTGGATTGTCCTTGTCAGATGTAATCTGTAATTAAACATTATCGACTTTGGGAATGACAACAAAAGTTGTGGAACTTTTAACTCCCGCGCAACTTGTCATCGCGCACTTCCTCCCAAAACCTCATACAGTTACTATGAAGGAAAAGAGGGTTTCAACATTTTCAATTCGCCAAAAGTTTTTCGATTGCGATAAATCTACTTCTAATAGCTATCTGCCTCGGGGGGTGATAGGTGGGTAGAGCTCGATGAGTATAAAAGGGTTTCATACTCGTTGGGCAGATTTATGCGGGTTTCATAAATCGATTTTTACTCGTAAGGAGCTTAATTTTTCGTCTTAACTTTGGTTTTGCTTGTATTTATTGTTGGTTTTTCTATTTCTGTTTTGTTGTTGTATTGGACGCTTTGTTGTCTATCTATCTCCTTGTGTCTTAGTCGAAATTGTTTTTTTTCTTTGATTTTTTTTTTGTAAATATTTAATTTCCCTCGTCCATCCGTAGACATTGATACCGCACGGGCACGACTTTTTGAAATTCAATCCCCGTGAGAATCTATGCACTTGTTATTCACGAAATCGCTGTCCGTCGTTGTCGTCCTTTCCTCTGTACATACACACAGAGAGATGACAGCACTAAAGGAAATGATTTTGACGAAACAAAAAAAAGCTCCAAGGTAACAACAAGAGAGAGGAAAACGAATCATAATTCCTCCCGAATAGCATTAAAAATAAAGGTGCAACTACTCTCCAGACAAAGGGATAAATGGATATATCGTACCATCTCCTCCGTGTATAGATATGCACAGGACATTTGTACACAAAAGGATAAATGTTGCGATGAAGTGTATTTTCCTTCGATTCTTGAATCGGTAAATCGGCATAGCAAAAAACATTCGTTCTACGTTGTCCTTCGATCGCTCCGACTGACTAATTTGCCAAACTTATTTTGGACTCTACCCCAAATTGGCTTATCGATAAATCCACTACTTGCATAGTCGGTAGGACAGCGCCCTCCATCACCATCACCACCACGGAGTGTTATAACAGTGTAACGTATTAATTTGGGTAAATTTAGCCCGTAATGACTTTAAAAGTAAAATTAATGAGGGTGTGTCCGTTTGCAAAAAGGGGTCCGTGCTAAGGTCTTTTTGGTCGGTTTTGGCTTCTTTTTTTTTTGCTACTCTTTGCCCAAACAAGGAAAACTTTTTCGAACTATTAAAATTCGAGCGGTAAATTTCCTCGTATTTCGTCTTCCTCCCTGAACACCAAAGTGGAGGGGTTGCGAGAGACTGTAGAGTCCAATTCAAATTGAACGGAAATACATTTATGTTGAATTTTTGTCTGTTCCAAAAAGAGGAAACAAAACACACCGAAATTTTGGTTTTTTTTTGGGGGGGGGGATTTTATGCATGTGGACTCTGTATGCCGGTAGCACACCATGTAGACCGAGAGCCACCTCCTATAAAATATTATTTTAAATGGGGGTTAATTGGGCTATAAGTTCTGGCCGATACTATCGGCAGACATCAAAATGGGAATACTTTGGCAAACATTCTCCAACCAGGGGTGGGTTGGATTTTTGAATTCCGTCTAAATTTTTTTTTTTTAATTTTGTAAAAAAAAATTGTACCTAATGGTTTGTGCATTTTTTTGTGATTGCAGAGGGCTACTTTGGCTGAAAAGGAAGTCAACACTTTGAAGGAACAATTGTCAACAAATTCAACAGCAACAACGACATCCACAACTTCGACAACAACCACCACAGCGTCTTCGATACATTCGTCGCCACCATCTCCGTCGTCGGTGAGCACAACACCCATACCAAATATCAAGTTATCACCAACGATAAACAACAACAGTTCGTTCAACAACAACAACAACAACAATAGTAATAACAATAACAAACTAAACAGTGTTGCCATATCACAGCATTTACACCAGAACGGAAATTTGCTAGCGGCAACACCGTCGCCGTCTCCACCATTATCCGAGAACGGTAGCTCACTGAACGGCTGCCTTAACTCGGCGGCGGCAAAATTACTCTTCAATCATAATCAAATAATGGAATCAACCGGATCATCTGATCTATCATCGGTGGTGAATACAACGACGACAGCGACCACAACCACTAGCAGCACTGGCAATCCAATAGACGCTAGTAAACTTATAACGGCAATGACCGCCGAAATGAATCTCCACCATCAAGACTCCAGCGAATCGGCAACGCTGGCGAGCAATCAAATATCAAATCGGTCGCATAGCCCACTCCTGCTCAAAATGGATGGCAGCACTGGACATGAGGCAACACGAAACAATAATAACAATAATAGTACTAGTAACAATAATAAGAATACAAATAGTAATAGCAGTAGTAGTTGTAATAATAATTTAGCTGATGAATTGGCTGCCAAAGAGAAAGAGGTAAGTCTATAAGAAGTTTTTTTTTTCATTAATTTTACCCAATTTAAATATGTTGTTATGTATATATAACCATTGTATTTGCTGACACAAACCCTTATTATGACCCAAAACACTTGAAATTGATTCTTTCCTCGACGCAATTTATCCAATAATGCGTAAAGAGCACATCCTTATCCTTCCGTTCTACCCCTTTCGATGCGAACAACTTTGAAACATCAACAAGGCATTAACTTTGCGAATAGACGAAGAAAAAAATCTGTTCGACTATAAATATGACATTTACGAGGCTTGATCCTTTTTCTTCCTTGTGCAACCTTCCCCCCACACACCCGCACACAATAAAGAATGTAAACAATATTCCAAGGCGCAAAAATGGAGATGTCAATACTGAAAATGATACTCCCGCCGCTGCTTTATCCTGCCAACTTTATACAGATAGGAGGGGTGGATTCGCTTGTTTTTGAGGCGAGAAACAACATCTTTAAATCGTCTAAATAGGACAAACAATGAATGAGAAAAAAGAAGGAAAAATCACAGCACAAGGAGTCAGCAAGAAGATGGGCAATGGGAAAAAAACGTCGACTCTTTAAAAAAAAAAAAAAAACGTTTGGCGAGACGGGGATTGCTTTTATTCCGCTTGAGGTTTCGTGGGGGTGAAAATACCTTTACGTCTCATTGCGCTTTAAGGATATTCAGATTGAAGGAGCCTAGTATTTATTTAGTTGTTTTTTTTAAGCAAAATAGTCCATTTAAGTGGGGGTTTAAATGACACTATATAGTGGCAGCTATGATTTCATTTAATTGTATATATGCGTTATGTAACGAAGGGTAGTATAACACCAATTACAGCGGTATATTTTCATATATTGATGTGATATCACCTTTAAGGGTATATCTTCTTAAAAAACTACATGTAACGTAAATATGTAACGAACACGACAAAAAGCAACAAACATGACACTTTTTAGTATGTTTAGTTCAAGATACGTAATAAACGTTAATATTTATCTGTATCAATTATTAATTGGAATTTGAAGTTACATAAAGTTCCAAAATACTTCAAGTAACGTAAACATGTAACAAAAATAAAATCCATTTTCACTACACATTTTCTGTCCGTATTAAGTGAATACTCATACTTTCGGATTTAAGAGGTCTTCAAAGATATTTGGGTACAGGATGATAAGGGTTATTTTGAGCAAGTTGTCGTCGCTTTTAGTGTAATTTAAACTCTCGCTGCATCCTTGATATGACTCAATTTAAAATCAGACCCAGATACATGCCAATAAATACACCATTTGTAAGGTCTTCAACCTGTACAATTAATTAATTGAAAATTCCGCCATCTATCTGTCTCCAGTCTAACAAGGAGTAAAAAAACCACAAATATATGACCTTCTGATTTGTAAAATGTCAAAAATGCCATTGATCTTGAGACGCGAGCGCAAAGAAATGCTGCGCCGCTCGAAATCCCAAGAAACAACAAACTATTACTATTCCAAGTGCAGCACTCTTCCCATCCTTAATTACATGTTTGATTATGTTCATGCATACATAGATATATATATATATATATATATACATATATGTATATATCCGTTTATATGAATGCTGTACCGTGCATTACGTCGTCTGCATGCAACTCATCTCAATAACGCATCAACAGTCGTACGACTTTTTGGCCCTCATTTAGTATTAAAACATTAATCCGGAGAACATGCGCGCTCATTTATTATTTTGTGCAATGTGCGAGGAGTCCGCCTCCTTCTTCAGCCCACCATCAGCTTCACCATCTCCTGCCTCAGGATCTTGTATCTTAAGTTTGAATGTCTCGCATGGCTCATTGTATAAATATAACGTATCTCTGCAGAGCACATGTGTTCCATATCTTATCCCAGGGATCTACGAACAATTTGTAGATCATCGTCGTCTTCGAAGTCGAAGTCACCCAGCGATGATAATGATCATCATCATCATCGTCATAATTGTCGTCGTCGTCGTCGTCAGCCCATTGGCAAGGAAAGCGTGCACGATTATGATATGGAATAGGCCAGCTTATGTGTGTGTTTGTGTGTGCGTCTGCCAACGATTTGACTAATGTCAGCAATAAAACAATTTCTCTTTAACCCTTCGGTTCGAAGTTCATTCATTCCGAGAAATAATCGGCATGTTATCTCACATTCACTTCACAGATACAGATATGAATACATATTAATGCAAAAAAAAAAAAATATAACACAACACAAGTTTCGAAGCACATCGAATGTGTGCGCGAAACTAAAGGATGCCAACAGCCCGACACATAATGAAGGCAACCAAATCAACGCGCTCTCCCTAATTAAAATTGAAAATTTCCTCCCAGTGTTTTCACAGAGAAATTCCATTTCATTTTGGGGATTTCGTCGCACACATTTTTCCGTCCCCGAATTTATTTGCGGACGCGCCGAGGTATCGTTCCGATACATTGCAAACGAGACAAATATTTTCTTCATGCCAGATAGAGATGCTCTGCAAAATTTAGTTTCAAACTAAACTAAAAAAAAACAAAAAAAAAACAAAAAAAAAACAACACCACTACCACCCAGCCCTCCTCCATATAACACCCCCTCTGTTGACAGTGTGTACGGTGATAGGTAATGGAAAATAAATTACCCCCATCTATAAGCTACGTATCTTTTATATTAAGTTATTGGTAAAACTATATAACATTGTTCAAATCGAGTGATTAAAATACAGCGTACGAGTACGAGCTGCAGCGCAATGTGACATCCGGTCTATTTTGAATGGTTTTCCGGTTTTTCATTATACTCGACTGGAGAGATCTCCCTCATTCCGTTCCATTTGTTATTATTTTAATTATTACTTGTGTTTTGTTATTTTTTTTTCTGTATTTTTTTGTGGTTATAGAAAATATGGTAATTCGATAACGATTTATCGAGAATTGTGTGATAAAAAAATTTTTTTTGTTGGTGGAATTTTTGTTCGTTTTCGAGTGATTTTGGGTGCGTATGGCAAGCAGAGGGAAGTGGTTCCCTTATCAATCACTTTTCCAAGGAATTTATTTTATTCTGCTTAACTTCAACCAGCAGCAGAATATATTGTGATTATGGGGTTTTGCCAAAACGGATGCATATATGTACAATAGAGGCGCGCGCGATAACGACATAAAACCTTATCACAACTATTCGACGAGGGTATTTATAAAATAGGAAATAATTCACTTATCATTGTACGAACGACAGATTGTCAATTGGGAATTGAGATGCGTTCCTACACGCACATCTTGTAGGAGAAAAAAAAAATTGAAAATTCACTTTCCGCCTCGGTGGCTGGCTAAGATTTCTCCCATTCGATGATGTGTTTTATGAGGAATCGCCCATGCCAAGTCGATTTGTAATCTCAATTTATCTCAAATATTATTCTGCGTGCAGTTTACTAATTGATTTCCATGTATGTAATGCATTATGAGCACTTTCAAGTCCCATACCCATCGATTTGTGTGTGCGTAAATGAAAATTTTTAAACCGCCTACAGGTTATTATCTTAAGTGGTTCGTTTCAACAATTCACATGCATATTTCTACATATCCCTATGCCCATTGAAGTGTACAAATAATTTGACAAAAAATGCAGAAAAAAAGGAAACTCCATCAGATACTTGAATAAAAAATGCAAAAAAAAATATTTTTTCCAATCTATTATCATCCACTCGGTGGTGTTGTATGGGGGTGTTTCAAAAAATATTGTCATTTTGTTATTTGTATGCTGGTGATGTTCGCTTCCACCCTCTGATTGCAAATGACGTTGGGTAAGATGATGATTACACAATGCATTAGGTGGGTGTACTCTGGTATTGTGCTGGGATGTATGCCGCCGCCACTGCCAAATGTAGAGTTGGGGTAGCTCTCTTTTGTGGCAACCATAATACGAAAATGGCTTTTAATGGATTTTGATGCATTTTACCATACATGTCTCATTATGATTCTTTCCATCAGTGCATCGTGCTCTGGCAAAGATGATGGGTTACTTATACGCGTGAAAGGACGCATCCAACCAACAATCTATCGCTCAGGCAGCATCAAAGTAAACAGGCGCGGCGGTATTTTTTTTTGCAGCAGCAGCAAAAGCAGTGTCTTTACGTGACACTGGGGGAGTTGTGACTTGTGATAGAGGGAAGGTGAAATTGAAAGTTCATATACCTACAGTGCTATCCAGAGGTATTCCGTGAAGAATTCTTTTTTTATTTATGACGTTTTTTCGGTGGTAACATTTTTCTATAAAAAATGATTGTCCGTGTATCTATAGCATTCGATGACGAACTCTTTCATACTTTGTGACAATTTTTTCCATCAAAATTGATGGTCTTGTATCTATGGTGATCATCAAGGCATTTGGTGAAGAAAGCGTTCATATTTCCTGTTTGCGGTTTGTTATTATGGAGTATAAAGATAAATGGTTTATACATCTACAGATATTTTCGATGAAAAAAACTAACATATTTTGCCCCATTTCCTTTCGGGTCCATATCTCTACATTTTAGTCTCTTAAATCGTGTATCTATAGAGTTTTCCGAGGGCATATTTTAATATTTAATAACAATTTTTGCATCAAAAGTGATGATACTTCATATATCTATGATGAACAATCAAGCCATTCGGATAAGAAAACGTTTATATTTTTGCCACTTCGATGGACCAATAAACATAACATGTATCTGCAGTTGCATCTTTTAAGCTTTTATTTTCTGAAATTTTATGTTCGACATTTAAGTCTCTCAAATCTTTTATCTACAAAGATTTCCAAGGGGATTTAATCAACAATTCTTTTCATATTTTGTTTAATTCGGCAGGGAGATTTTGTCATCAAAATAGCTGGTTCGAGTGGATCATTAATACATTCAGTGATGAACTTTTTTCCCATCAAATTGGAAAGTTTGCTTACATATGGTAATCAATCAAGATAAAGAAAACGTTAACATTTTTATCGGTTCAACATAAAAATAAAAAGTTCATGTATCTACAGGTTCATTCAATAAAAAAAATTGCATTTATTTTTTTAGCGACATTTCAGCATCTCAAATCGTTAATAAAAAAAGGCATTTCATAACTGAATCATGTTTTTTCTGCCATTTTTTTTGATATTTTTATCCCATCGAACTCGATCTTGCTAAAAATAATATCGCTTCATCATACATAATATGAACTCCTTTTTACAACATCGACTCCATTTCACCGGAGCTTACTGTATGTAGGCTTCCCTTCCCGTCGTATCACCACCTTCTTTTTTACCTGCATCGATCCGCGTCCGCCTAGGTTTGTTGTTTCTAGCGCTCAACCGAAATTAGAGTTTTTTTCATTCTATGGGCTCCGAAAAGCAGTGTATGCATTATATTTCATCTCAGCAGCATAATAAGCAATCATCCGTATAAAAGGGATCTCATTTATAGTCTGACACTCAGCACATATCTACACATACCCACCCCATCGTCATCACATCGCATCGTCGTCGCAGTCGTCTCCTCTCATCTATCTACAATGTCTCCGTGTATAGAGGAATGCGAAAGTGGATGCCACTTACTACTTGCATCTATGCATATTTCTTTGCATTATTTTTTTTCATCTTCCTTGTGTTTTTCTTTCATGAATAACTACAACGTATACACACGGTTACGTGAATCTTTTCAAAATTTCAATTGACTCGCATAGAATAGATATGCACTTGTTTTTATAGAAGACGAACCGCGATTGCATCAAGATACGACACATGTATGTGTACCTTCGTCAATTCATACCGCTTACGTGATCGGAAGCAATCAAGAGTCCAAGACTATAATTATTTCAATCTATCTGACCACCGAAAATGTGTCCAACAATCAAAATTTGAACTCTCGCTTCACCCCGATATAGAGAACAGATCAGACACCGACAAAAAGAAAATAAATAATCGAACTAATCGAAAAACTCTATGAACCGTGTTAGAAATATTTAAAATTATCATCGCACGCTATTTCGGATTCATTCACATGTAACACTGAACTGGAAAAAAACAAAAAACATTTCAAATTATACACATGTCCATTGGATTCTAATCAGTCATTTTTTTTAAAGAATATCTATCCAATCAATCCGAAGATGTCTAAGACTTGTTAGTGAACCCCTTGCTTCTAGCGTAGCGAGTATCACTTGAGCGTTCGACAGATGATCGACAACTAAAAACACACGTCCCAATCCATTATTTATAATTGATAATTCGACAGAAAAAAAAACCCAACCAAAAGCTGAAATCAAATCTTCGAGATACATTTAATCTTATTAATTCAGCAGCGGCTGTAACCGAAGATGGTTGCGAGGTGACCCATTCCGAGGTCTATTTTAGCTCGGCTTTAGAATCTCCTTAATTGGACGCTTCAAGATGATGTAGTGAATCTATCTATCAATTGTCATTGTATATATTTTTAATTTTGAATCGATTGATATGCGTGAAATACATTTTTTTTTATTATGAAAAATATTTCGATTTCTGTCGTGTGGTTGATGATGATAATGAATTGAATTGGGAGAGCTTTTTGTTTGTAGATTAAACTAATCTATCGACAAACTACCGAATTTAGTATTCGATTAGTGTTTGTTTTGAGTTGAGTTCTGACAGCAGAAGAAATTATGGATTCCGAGGACCGCATCTTATTGGTAAGAGAGAGAGATCGTAAATTTATTTGAACACCTTGTGCGTGTCGGAAGACAGCAATCGAATTAAATAATTCCATTCCAATCAAATTACCCAATCATTTGCTACATTTATTTCGTCGTCGTCGTTGTCATTGTCATTGTCGTTGTCGGCTCCCCTTAGTTGGAGAAACTTTTCCAAAACTTAATTACTTTACATTGTCATCGCCGCCACCCTTTACCGAAAGTAGTAACCCCAATAGACAAAAAATGCGTGCTCCTTCTGGAAAAAGGATTTTGAGGAGGAAATTCGTGCACCCCCCTACACTTTTAATTACCCACGTTCGGATCTGTCTCAGGCATTAAAGCCAAACAATTGATTTATACCAATCGATTGTTTTAACTTCTGGCGGGGATTGTCCCCTCTCGAGCGGTGGTGGTAGTTCCCATGACAGCAACAACTGATGAGTAGAACGATGATCACTTATGTTTCATGTCGTCTTTTTTTGTTGTCATTTTTATTTGTTTGCTCTTAAATAACTACAATATGACACATGTAGATACATCATTTGTTTATGCGGAGGAGGAGAAGACAACGGGGAAAACATGTTTTCCCATGCATCTAGTTGTGCGTGCAGCAGCAAAGCACATTTCATGCGGGAGCTACTCCGCACATTTGCAATATCGTTTTTGTTTGTCATACACTTATTGTCAAAGGGTCACATCGCAACTTAGTGTAATCATTCAACTATAACAAACACACACACACATACAGACGGACGGACAAACAGACAAGCGCGCCACACAAGTCTATTCATTAAACAAAATAATAATCAAATAATGATTGTAATGATGACAAGCTGCGTATCTATTGTGTGACTGTGTGAGTTCTATCCATCCATCCTTGCGCTAATAATCTGTCGAATATTAATAAATCCCTATACAGACACTCGCAGACACATACTGTGCTTCTGATGATGATGATGATGGTGGACAACAATTCGACCAAAATAAGGAAGCAATCAATTTAAAAAAATCAAACTCTAGAATGTAATCACACACAACGTATAGACTTGATGATGACCCGTTGTTGTACTACTGCTGATGCATGCAACAATCTATCTATCAGTGTGTATACTAAAAAAATTAAGCTAGTATTATAGTCGATCGAAGTGGATGATGCTCGACTACTGTTGCTCGGGTAAATTGGTTCAAAAGCGTAGGTAGTAGATTGATTCGCCACGAAACGACATTTGAATTGAAATTGAAAGGAAATGGATTGTCGGTCATAAATAAGTTGAACATACACATACATTTATGAATTTTTTTTTGTATTTTTTCTCCTATTTTGTTGAATTGAATAATTGGGCTTTTGATTTGGATTTGCGCGGCGCGCTGAGCATGACAAAGAAGCATTGCAGTGGCAAACAAACACACACATACAGGCTATATAGTACATTACAATTCAATTAACCATAATTGATTGAGTATGAGTATAGGTAGTAGTCGTTGTACTTGCAGCTAGTAGGGGCGGTGGAATCATAAATCACTCGACAGATTTTTCACGCCTTAAATTCAGTTTGCCTCTCTATAAATTCTTAAAAGCGTATCATCGACGAGATGTCGACAGCGATGATGATGATGATGAGGAGAGGAATATGAATGCCGGAAAACTTGAATTTTCCAAGTTGCTAGCTCCAATTTATGGTAAATTTCCGTTCAGCCTTGTAATTGAGTTCCCAATTCGTGTGTGCGAGATATGATGTTCAACTTGATTAAGATTCTCTCAGATGTTGTAAACGCTCGCCTTGAGATGAACTACGACGCTGAAGGTGGTGACGGTGATGTTTGAATGCAACATACCGAAGGTGGCACATCACATGTGAAGTGATTCCAAGTGCCGTTTCGACTAATTGGCTTATAAATTAGAAGGGAATCGATTGATAAATCAATTCAGCCATCCATCTATCTATCCCAGATCCAAGCCGCGCCGCAGATACAGAGCGAAGTGAGTTTGCCTTCATTTTCCACATGCCTGCTAGACGACAAATGTGTCAAATGTCGTGCGATAACTCAATTACGTATGGGTACTACGAAATTCATCTTTTGATTTAGCTTTTCCCATCGATGCGCATTCATGTGAATGAAATTTGCATGAGATTGTGTGATTAATGCTGTTCCAATTATTTTTCAATATATAATTTCCTATTACAAGATGTCAGGCATACTCATGATCATGCTCGTGTTCTTGCTCCTGCTTGTGCTTGTGCTTGTGGCGGAGGGCGTTTAGGCACCCGCATGAGGGCATAGATACTTCAATATTTTGTGTACTCGTGTATGAACTTTATTTTTGCCTTTGTAAGATAAGATGACCACTTCATAGTTACTGTTTTTTTTATGTTAGCATACCGGAAACAATGGCTTGATGGATTTTTTGTACACAAATTGGTATAGACTAAGGGGGACGTTAAATTAGTACAAATGCGGGTTTAGCTTTGCTACACAATACATATATGACCATCAAACTAATATTTCTTCTCCAGCTACAGGTGGATACGCTCAACATACATTCATATGTCTGCACCCACTTAATCATCGAATAAATTATATTTTTTAGTTAGTTTAGAGTCAATCATAAAATAAAAGAAAACCATTTTTTTTAAATTATTTTCTCGAAAAAAATTTTTTGGTTAGTGTGTGTGATAATTTATATTTGGCTGACTCATAGGACAAGAGAGGACAGATTTAATAAATATGACACGTATCTGAAGATAATAAAGCTCTGAACGCAATATTTAAACAAAACATTTCAAAAGAATTAACCAACTCAATAAATTTTATCAGCTCCTCTCACAATACATACAGGGGTCTATGTTTGTCTTTAGCTTGTAAATTTAGGTTATGACTATAAATCAATTGAAATCTCATTCTCTCGTTTGTTCGCCCCTCCACCCCCCACCACATATTCTATAGATTTACGTGAAAAATTAAATTATTAAGAACACGAAAAAAAAAAATTATAAATACTCATAATATTTACAGTGTGACATGTTTATCTCGAGCACTGTTCGGGAAGTCATCATCATCATCATCCACATCTCATAATCAAGATGAATTAAGAATTATTAAACGTTTCTCTAAATATGGATTATATTATATCGTCTAATAGAGCAATCTAGTGAAACTATATCTTAAAAAAATAACAATCAGGTATACAAGTCGCAGATACCCTGTAGAATGTGCGCACAAATAGGCAATTAATTTACGATGCATGGCTTATAGATGGTGCGCGTATATAAAAAATAAACAAAAAGACACCTTAAACTTTATAGTATTCGAATCTTCTTTTTTTTTGTATTTCAACCCATTTTGATTTGCAGACAAACAAGATTGTAAAATGGAGATTGTTTGATATGGAGCTGTATGCTTTCGACTTTATGGTGAATGGTATTTATGACAAAGATACAGTTTTGAGTTTCTAAAAGACCATGTTGACTTGTAGTTTTAAAATGAAATAAGTTAGGTTTTTGAAATGTTACTAAATCTTTACAAATGTTGCGAACTTGAAGGCATTATTCATATACTCCTTTTAATTTAAATTGAAGACAACAAATTTATTTAAAAAAAAAACCTTGTAAATCTTTTTAATGGCATCAATAATAGTTTTTTTTTTTTAAATCGTTGCATATTTTCAGCTGCATTTTGGTTGTTTTGTACTTTTAGTTCTATATATTATGTATATATAAAGAACAATTGAATATAGATAGACTGATAATATAAGGTCAACGTAAAAAAAATAACGTTCTTTCCCAGTGGATAAAAATCGAATTTTAGAAAAAGCAACATAAATATTGCATATTCACACGGTTTTTTTTTACATTTTATCGAAATGATGAAAGAATTTGTCAGCTTCATGGCACTTTTTATTCCTGCCAGATACTGTTGCTAAATTGTATAAAAGGTTCTCGGTGTAGTATATTTAAAGCTTGAGAAATACACACCTTGGAGAAAAAACGTTCACATTTTGCAATAACATTTTTTATATTACAAAATGAAGCTCGAACAAATTGCATACTTTCAGAGGCATGTATACGTTTTTTTTTTTTAACATTAGTTCGAGTCAAGACGATTTCAAATTTATTTGAAAGAAAAACTTAACTTTGGTCACTTGCATTAAGGATAACATTTTGCATTAAGCAACATTTTAAAATAATAATAAAAACATTGCATATCTTCAGAGGTACTTTTTTTTTTTTAGTTTCAGTAAGGAATAAGATGAAATTCAGGTTGTTCTATTGAAATGATGTTCACCTTGGGAGTTCATGGCGAATGCTCCTTAAGCCCGCGATAGAGCTTTTCTAAAAAATAAAACTCGAAAATAGTGTTTATTTTCAGGGGAGTTTTACTTGTTGTAGTTCTGAAACATAAAATAGATTTGTTTTTTGTACTGGGGAAGAAAACCTGATCGTGCCTAGTTTTGTTGGTATATTTATATACTAATTAGCAAGGCAAAATGATTGCTTAACTTTATGGACACAATGTTTTTATAAACATGAAAAAAGAAAATATTTCTTACAAATTAGAAAAAAGCAGAACCTCATACTTTCTGCCGCATTTACCCACTTTATATATTTCACATTCATTTCAAGCTTTAGCGACTTTTCTACAACTCTTCGCCACCAGCAACATTTGGATGCCATTAAAAAGACGACCATTACTGGTATCCGAATGGCAGTGGCAAACATTACCACACAAGCAACACAGGTATTCACTCATCTCGTAAATTTATATTTATGTCCTTTTTTGGCCATTGCCACGGGTTCGGTAATGGCGGTGGATAGGTACTACCTATGGAGTCATCATCATTAGGATTATTGAAAAATCATGTATTTTTGTTTGTTTGCGCTATTATACTGTTTCTTCCTGTTTCCTACTCCTTTTTTTTGAGTTGTTTTTGTTGCAAACAGCTCTCGACATAGCATCATCATCGTCATCAACATCATTCTCATCAATTCGCTGAAGATAAAGCATTTCCCCATCGCACTCGTTCATATTTCGAGGATTTATTTGCTTTTTCTTAAACCACCGACCGGGGCTATAGTAGAAGGTATTCTATCCCGTATATCCTGGTGGCTGTATCTTCAAATAAAAGCCACTTTAAATTTTTTTATTTTCGTTTTGCGTGTTCGCTTCAATTCTTCCTTCAGTTCATCGTCGTCATCGTCGTCGACATCGTTCAAATCGTTGGAATCGTCGTCGCGCGGTGAACAAGGATAATGGTCAGAGACATAGAGAGGGAGAGAATCGTTCCGGAACTCTCAATATATCACCACACGAAGCAAATAATATAAAATAGATGATAAGGATGCTGAGCGCTCGCAAATATTATTGGCCGGTTCCTTTTTCTTTTTATGGGGAAAAAAAAGTGTAACAGTTCAGAAAATTCTATAACGCTCGGATAATTCAAACGAAGAAGCCCCATATAGATACACATAACCATTAAGTATTTGTACATATGGTGGTAACAGGGTGGTGGTGTTGGATGGAGCAGTGTCTGTTAGATTGCTTTTCGTTTTTTTTTGTTCGTCCGTTTTATTTTCTCCCGAATGTGACTAAAATTGTAAAAAATGTATGAATACCAAGCGCACCGCCCTGGAAATCATAAATTCACATTCGATTCCGGTTTTTGCCCGAAATTTTCGACAAAAGATATGTACAAACTAACTAGAGGATTACAATCCTTTCGGTTCCTTACCTACGTGGATTTTGTTTTTGTGTGTGTGGCCCAATAAACTCGACCAATTGCTAACGAGAAAATGACTTTGATGCCTTTGTTTTGGGTTATTGCAAAAAAAAAAAAAAAAACAAGTGAGAGGGAAATATGAGTTTAATTTTTTTTTCTCATTTGCTGGTTGAACCGAGATCACAATCCAAACATACAGAATTTTGATTCCTTGCTTACTTTGTATTGTTGACATACACACAAAAGGATATTAAGCAAAATACTGAAAGACTTATCGTTCCGAGTGGAATTGAAGGTTTGAGTGCTTTTTATCAGTCATCAAATAAATTACTGTCTAGACTTCGGCAGAAAAAAAATCACTCATACATGCTTGTAATTTAATTGATTAGGATCTGATGTATACATCAAAGGGGGATTGTAATATATATAGTTTAAGGATCCCAACAAACCAACACCATTTAAAAATTAACTCAATTATTTGAGTCTCCTTAAACTAGAGAAATGTGCTCCAAATTGATAGCAGATTATGATAATTGGATTTTTTTTTCGTTCGTTCTTCATCGTCCTCGTTTGCTAACGGATACTATATATTTGCCAAGTAATTTCTTATGCGGCGCGACTAATTAATTGGTAACAGCACACTTTGATTCGCAGGCGATTGGTGGTGGCTCCCTTCAAGTTTATAGGACATCAAATTAATTTGTCGTTATAGCGGATATTCTTTTGCGTGTTTTTCAATTTCCGCTACCGTTTTTTTTTTCCCCTCATCTAAAGTTGAGGAAAAGTCAATCCCCCTTGGTCGTAAGGCAGTTTCTTCGCCCTATTGTCGTTTTTAGCTTTGGTCTATTAAACTTGGTAATGGTAATGATGATGAGGATTGAGAATGTCGGGTGCTGGAAGCTTCAATCAATATCTCATTTGAAGAGCGAGAGACTTTATGACAGATTAAGATAAAAACTACTGCACACTCATTCACCGCATTAATTTTCTAATTTGTCCGTGCAGCCATTCCGATTCATGGGTTCGCTAGAATTTTGATTAATTACTCAAACCATTACCAGTCTTGTTGGAGTTCCAAAAAAAAAAAACCCATGCCCTCAATCAAAGACGGTCGGATTTTCAATATTTTGTTACAAGTCTTGAATAAAACACCGGAATATACCTATATATCTGCTCCGATCTGCTCTAGAGTCCTTAATCAAAGTCGTCCTATACCACTGGCATCTCTATACACAAAACTCATGGCAATCAAATAAGTTCTTCTTGTTAGAGGAGGCGACCAACAACCTTCGCCAGCTACCTCTGGAAGAGGAGATGATTCAATGAAAAATTATAGACGTACAAGGAATCCGGTATCTATGTGGGTACAAAGCGCACAGATATTGTATCTTTTTCCAACCCCCATCATTATACATGCATAAATATATGAAAATTTATGAATTTTATAAATATTTCTGATCTGTGACGATATTACGAAGGGGTTGCTGCCGGGGCTGGAAAACTTTTACTCAAACTATTTCGGCGCTGTGAGGGAAATTCTGTGCTTTTCAGTGTCTGCCGATTTGCTTTGCTGTTTTCAGTTTATTTTTTCATTCATTTTTTGTTATTGCAAAGAAGCGAGATGTGTATTTTTGTACAACAAATATTATTGTATTGTGCAACTCTCCTTCCGACATGAATAAATTGAGAGTCTTGCCTCGGGGCAAAGCTTCTTTCATTGTTTACTCAAACATACAAATTTACACATATATGGATTGGTATATGTTTTGAGGAGGAAGCGCACACATATATTAGATATACGGGAATAATAATGCAATTGAAGTTCAAACAAAACAACATAGAAACGCCAAGCATCCTGAACTGGCACAAGCTGCACCAGACTATCAACATACAAACCAACATACACTTGTATATGTGTATGTGCATATCATTGGCATTAAGTGTGGTGACATATGCAAGTGCATGCAGGAAGAGACGTTATTTTTTTCTATTCCAAGATTCTTCAATTGAAGCGAAAAACAATCGCATGGCAAATAAAATAATAAGTAGTTGCAGGGAATAAAAAAAAGTAGAAGAACGAAATCCATGTAGAATGAAGGATATTCCAATGCAACAATGCACACATACGGGTTGATGATTGCACTCGAGGGACGATACACAGTCGGTGTTCAGATTCATGCTCCCTACGTAATTCCCAGAGGTACCCTTGAAACGTTTAAAGATACAAAATGTAGCGATTTAGAGACAAAAACTTGCCCGAAGAGAAAGGAAATTGTAAGCTATAGAGAAATGTTTATCCTAGTGTGATGGGATGTAATGTTGCGAAACATTTACGAACAAAATAAATACAATTGTGTTTGTGAATTCAGAAAATAAATCAAAAATGATTCACAACAATTGCAATTCTTTGCAACATGTTGCGTTTTCCAAAGGTGTCAATGATATATGTTGCAAAGTAAATATTAATCAAACAAACAAATTCAACCAAAGAGATTAATTACAAATGAAAATACATATTCAAATACATATGTAATAAGATTGAATTTCGGAAGCATGAGTCTTTACACACATGTTTTAGCAGGTTATTGATTATTGCGAAACATGTATCTACACAACATAAGTGTAAGCTACATTTAAGTGGATTAACCTTAAATAAGCTGTGTTTGGAAATCAGAGTTTTATCGATGAAATTGATTTCAAAAAGATTTCTTGTATATCTTGACATATATAGATATTACTGACTTCTCAGTAATGAACCTCGATTTACAGAATTACTACGCTAAATGAAATAAATATCAAAATAACTATCTTTCCTAACTCAATGTTGCGAAACATGTATCTATACCAAAAATCCATGTTTTTAGTAGAACTACACGTTTTTCTTAATAATTAGCATTCGACCTTAGAATCTCAACTATCAACATCTTTATGTTGCAACAGGTTGCAAAATACAACCAATGTTGCCAAGAAATGTTGAGAGCACCATTATTTTATATTCTAAAAAGCTAGAATACTAGAATACAAAAACAAAACTCCCAAAAGGCCACGTCTGTCTATGCTCAAGTATGGAAAAGGAGCAATCCTCAACCCAGTAGTATCTTTTTCCAAAACCCACTCATTGATTTATTTGAAATATCTGATAAAATTCATATTTAAAATCCATCCCCGAAAATGCCTGAATAGGCACAAACAGAACCATCGCCAAACGAAAGGATTGCGAGTTATTATTGCGAAAATTGTTGTATTTGGTCTCTGTCGTATCTATCGAGTGAGAGAGAGACTAGGGTGGGTTACAATCAAACGCACTCGTTTTGTAATTAACAAAATTGCCAGGCAGCACCAAAAACCAATACAATACAAAAAATCAACCCCAAAAATTATATACGTATATGTATGATTATTGTATGTTGTTTTTTTTTTCATTCAAACATCACCATCATAACGTCGTCGTCGTCATAGCCATCGTCATCATCGAACCTCATCATCATCCTCATTGTCGTCGTCGTATAGACTCCTTTTCATATGTCTGGTATACGCACCCCGGACCAACAATCAAAAGACCGAAAGGGGTCTTCGGCTGTTACTCCCGCTGGTTTTCAGCCGGAATCTTCTCTCGTCTACACTCACACACAATAAGTAGTAATCAGCTAAAGGCGCATTGAAACAAATATCCTTTTTTCCCGCCCGCCCCCTGACACCCCCATCACCTCATTGCCCGGTCGTCTCTTCCTCGGCTCAACAGGAAGCAGCAAGTAAAAGGAATTAAAACTCATTCTAGCGGATATTTTCAAAAGTATATACATCCACTTGTGAGGATGGGCCAATGAAGGAGGTGAGGTGTATGCTCGTAAAACAGTACGGCAATGTCATTGATTTTTGATTCCATATCTGTGTATCAACAGAAGGACATTAGCTCTAATCTAATATCCTACGCAGATCCTTTTTTTCTCTCACCCATAATTTCCCTTTTCATTATACATGATTTGTATGCTGGTTTAGCATGGCTATACAACAACAAGGACACCAGAAAAAAAAGGATAACATTTGCTGCCAGATTCATCCTAAATAATTAATCAAAAATCCATAACAAAAAAACATCGAAACAATGAGATACTCTAACTCTGTCATTCATTTGACCATCAAAAAGATATATATCTTTGTTAACAAATACAAGAACACCTTTGGAGAGTTTCGCCACTATAGCCGAGGAGTTCAGCTCTCATAATTAAAAGGAAACCCAAAACAGCACGAGAAAAGGAAGTCTTGGTCGTCCTGCAACACAGAACAACACTAAAACTACCCCTTTTCCGGGTGTGAGGTGGGGATTAGATATTTCTCCAGCACAGTATACCACCACCACCCGCTGCCGCAATGATTTATAGCAACAAAACGAAGTTGTATCTGGGATATATGTACAAACAATGGAAATCAATGAATTACCTTTTATACGTGAAATCCGTGTATTTGCTCAATAATTCACAATTCTGCGCTACATTTTCTATACAATATTTGCATGCGAAGGGGTTGATTTCGGGCGCTCTGTAAATGTGTGTCTTCGATTATAATATGACAGTAGCACCCACGCCATCCACACAGCCACCGCACCGCTCGCTGCTGAGTTGTCTGAAAATGAAAGGATTCCGTATAGAGTACGACTGTGTTCGAGTGTATTTTTGTGTTAAATCTGGCTGACGACTGTAGGTTGGTAGAATGGGGGGGGGAGGGGGATGATAAAGAAATAACGTAAAATCTGCCATCGTTTTGAAATTTTGATTCGATTCATTAATTAACCGAGAGTGGGGGGATTCCAAGTAGGCAGAGGGTTCGATTGAGTTGTATTAGATTGGGAATTTTATTTCGCTGGTGGTGGTATCTATCTGCTTCGATATTAAAGTGATAAATCAAAGAGAAAGCGTCTGGCGACGGAATCGAATTACACCACACGAAAAGGAATACCGAATGAGATCGTTTTCTGTTGCGCCGTCAATTTTATAATTGACATTCCCCCTGTCCAATGGGGTGGGTATCCCTGTTTTTTCTCATCTTGTGCAGAGATTCTTTCTTGTGGCTTGTCGAATGAAGTACTCATACCGAAGCTAAGACGCGCATCGTTTTTGTTTTCAAAATAACATAACATACTTTTTTTGGGTCGTTAATAAAATTACGCACCCCCAATCGTGTAGTAAAGTACTTGTAGGCATACCACACCACCCCCAAAGTGTCTTAAGATAAACCTCAGTTATAGGTATTGTTTGACGGGAAAGTATGATAATTGGATGATTCGACAGAGATTGTTGTGTGGCATACGCACATATAAAAGTAAACGTCCGCCTTCGCTGAAGACGAAGCCAAGGACAAAGTTTTTGCTGTGATTAAGTCCACATACTATGCCGCGCGAGGGGAGGGTGGCCCGCTTGTTATTGACATTCCCTCCGAACTTTGAAGAAAAGCCATATACATTCCATAGGGAAAGGCCCGTTAAAATCATACAACAATATTCCCCTCACGAGGATATATATATATATTTTTAAGTCCTATCCCGTGTGTACAAAAAAAAAACATATGCAACCCTTCTTCTTTGCTGTCACTGTCACATTTTATAGTCCTCGTCGAAGACAAATTCTGAAAATTTATTCAATTAATTAAAGTCGATTCGAAATTCTGCACACCGCCGTGTGCCGTGTGTAGGCGATGATTGTCTCCTAGTATACCCCCAGCGAGACGTCCTTTTACGTGACACAGAGCACCCCAAAACACACACCCACATGAGTTGGAAGCATGATAGAGCTTTACAATGCTCGCGTCACTAATGAAATAATGATGAATCCCTTTGCTACGATGGAAATGGGAACCCCTCATTTGTTAAGTATCTAAACAAATTTTGGTACCGAAAAAGCCAACAAACGAGGAACCTATTCCCACAGCAGACTTTCTGTATATCATTGTGATTGGAAATTATTGCCATATGTCGTTGGGCATTGAGTTATGCACACGCAGGATCGAATCATAAACATATTATTCCAAGTCGTATAGTGTAATATGAGCACGCACATTTGGGAGCCCGAACACATTACTTTTATGGTCGTCGTGTGGTGAAGGGTTTGAGTATAGCAATATAAATTAGCAAATATCGTGTATATCACATATCGATGGCACTAAGCATGCAAATCTTCTGACAATCAAATGACATGACAAGTTATAATTACTAACCCCCCCTTCTTGATGATGATTTATGATTGATTATTTTTTTTTGTGTTTCCAGATTAAAGCACTTATCGACGAGGTAAACCGACTGCAAGCCCTCCAAGAAACCCACATTGTACAAATACAAAGACTTGAAGATAATCTAGAAGCGAAACGTCAACACATTCTGCGGCTGGAGGACCGTCTGGAGGTGCCACAGTTCGCCGAAGATTGCTCTGCAGTGACCAAGTCCAGCACGGATGAGTACCACGAGGATCAGTCAGAAACAGCATTATCTGCAGTAGTTTCTGAGCCACCAGCGGTAGTGCCAGAAGAGATCCACATCAAAAAGGAAACTCAGTGAGTAAAACAATCGCTCTCAAAGCGCAACTGTATGTAACTTGAAAATTCTAACTGAACATTTTGTTTCTCGTCAATTTGTGTAGGACACCAACCGCACTCGACATCACCACCGCCGCTGCTGCTGCTGCTGCAGCTGTTGCAAATGACCCCAAGCAGTTCCAAGAACTTTTACTCGAACGAACCAAGGCACTGGCGGCTGCTGCACACGCATCCAGCGAAGCACTGAAATCTGAAGGTGAGTAAAGCAAAGTAAAACAAACCCCCGCCCGTCCATCACCCAACAACACCCTTCACAAACAAATCATCGAGCGTTGGCATTTATTGCACGTGGCGCGGCATTTCCTAAAGTGGCGCCTGCATTTATTACACTCTCATATATAAATCAAAGCTGGTTATCGCAGATGATAGCCCATCGATGATAGTATATCTGAATGTGTCATTGCCGCGCTCTATGCTTTTATCATTTTTTACTGCTATTTGTTTGCAAAAAATTTAAATTCGAAAAAAGATTTAAAAAAAATCAAAAAAAAAAGAATGCGAACTATCATTCATTTGGCGTTTTAGATATCAGTTCCATTATACATTCTCCCGCTCCAAATGTCCCGATTTAAATCATACAAAAAAAAAAAAAAAACAACAACAACTTCGTGCGTTTCACAGGAATTTCCAGTGACTCGACCGTAGCAGATACCACGTCGTGTACCAAGGCTGCTGACAATGAACCCGCAGACCTTAGCAGCGACCCGAACGATTCGAGTCAGCAGCAAGAAGTGCGACCGCCATCGGAATCGGCGGCCGATGCAATTCCATCGTCGAATTTCGCGAGTGTTGATCAGTTTGGTTCGCTGCTGGGCGGTGAGTTGGTGAACTCGTATTGGCGTCGTGGCTTTGATTTGTCGGCAGAATTGAAATTGCCACCGCCACAACATCATATGCCATTGGCGCCACCACCTCCGCAACAACAGCAGCAGCCATCACAATCAACGGCGGCCGTGTCAATAGCACATCCACCACCACCGCCACCACCATCAATAGCGACATCAAATCCAACCTCTAAAACGCCAACATCGATTTTCCAAAATTTCCCATCAATTCTTTCGTGTCGATCGCCACCACCACTTCCGATGGCGGCCACCGGACCATCAACCACCACTCTCTTGAGTCAGCTAGTCAATTCAACCTTCTCATCCAATTCAACCCCTTCTCTTCGAACAGATACCCATCCTTCGTTATCGTTGTCGTCGTCGTCGTCCTCGTCGACCACAACCACTGGCGCACACCTGCAACAGTCCGCGCATCATCACCTACACCATCATCATCAGCAGCTTCCGCACCAGCATCCTGCCCTACAACACCATCACCAGGACTACGAGAAGGCCAACAGTCATCACGACTCGTCGTCGACGGCCAGTACGCCCAATCTCCAGGACCAGCGTTCCAATGACGAGCATATGAACGGCAAATCGGCCAAGTCCCTGGAGGACAACAACAACTCGCTGGGCTCGTTGGCCCACCTACCACCAGCATTCCTTCCAGGCCTGCCATTCCAATTCCAAGATCGCGGTCACTTCCGTTTCGCCGAGGATATACAGCTACCACCCGGTGCATCAATGGCTGGTCGTCTCGGCGAATCGCTCATACCCAAGGGCGATCCCATGGAGGCTAAGCTCCAAGAAATGCTTCGCTATAACATGGACAAGTACGCCAATCAAAGTTTGGATACCCTACACATATCACGACGAGTACGCGAACTCCTCTCCGTGCACAACATCGGACAAAGACTCTTCGCCAAGTACATTCTCGGCCTGTCACAAGGCACCGTGTCCGAGCTGCTGTCCAAGCCAAAGCCCTGGGATAAATTGACTGAGAAAGGCCGTGACAGTTACCGCAAAATGCACGCCTGGGGATGTGATGATAACGCTGTGATGCTGCTCAAGTCGCTGATACCAAAAAAAGGTAAGTCCTTCAAATCATTAAGTTTTAGACATACCTGTGATCCGCAGCGGATTACTAACAGAAAAGTTTCATTCCATCGCATGTGACCACAGGAAGTCAACAAACACACAAACACCCGCACGTGACATTAACTTTTCCATAAATCGTAGGCAGCGACATGCAAAATCAAAGTTGCCTCCACATGGCGAGTGCAATTATTACAATTGCCATCCAAAGTTGACAATTAATTTATAGCGATTACTCATGAAGGAGGTAAGTTACGAATGCTTACACACACAGAGAGAAGAACCCCCTTCGGGTCGAAAGTTTCAAGGCACCACCATACCGCGCCACGACAAAAGGGTCACAGAGTGCATAGCACACAGTTCAAGACGAATATTTATAGATTTTCATTTTCATTTCGGTTCTCGCAATAATTGGCGCCAAAATAAATTCAATTCCGCTGGCAATCGACCAAAATCGAGGGTCAGCAAATTGCCGATAGAGGGCACACATAGAATCGGAAACATTTGTTTTGGCATATCTTAGGAACGAGCAACGTTACCCAACCGAATAAATAAGACACGCCACGGCATGCGCCGCTGATTGGAATCTCTTTTCGGCTTGTACTATGTCTAACCCTACGGTAGACACACACAAAACAATTGTTCTTTATCAGTAGTGGCAAACTGCAGTACTATACCGCTTTTTAGGGAGAAACTTCTCTCTTCGTCAGTAATTAAAAATTTGCCAAAAATAATAAAACAAACCAAAAAAAATGCACAAAAAAAAAGCCAACCTGCCAATTTATAGTGCAGACACTGAGACAGACAGACACACAAACGTGCAGTCATTTGTTCCTTCTGTCATTTTTCGTTTGATTCTTTTTTTTTTAGCTATTTCTGGTTCCGTTGCACCCCTTCGTGTTGCAAACAAACTTTATACCGATGGATTTAGATTTACAAAACGAAATGATGATGATGACGACGACAACGACGAACAAAGCAAACGTACAGCGACTTTAATTAAATCAATTAAAAATCACGAATTTGTTGTTGCGCCACCACCCTGTCAACCGTAATTTAAATAAAATAAAATCAATTCTTTACAAAAACAATCATCCACGCGAAAATAATAATTAAACACAAATTATCTTATTTATGTTTATTTTGGCAACAAAAAAAATAAAAACAACCATTCGGTTTGAGTACTATATGAATTTCACTTTGGCGCTACGCCAACGATAACATCTTCTGCTGCCCCCCCTTTGCCAGTGCACCACTTAGCCGAGTTTGACGCGCCTGTCTATGGCAGTGCGAGGTGTCGCACTTTCGCCTTCTTTGACACAAACACGACTCTTGCAAAGTAATTTCTATGAAAACAATCCCCATCCTCGGCATACAAAAACATGTATATCATGGAATTCCGTGCAACACGGCGTATTGATATTGGTTTTGAAAATAGATTTATATCTCCAGGGTCATCGCGGAGGTAATATATCACCTAGCGATATTTAAAATACGAGATTCGTATGCTGTATGCATTAAAATAAAATAAAAGCCCACTGTAAACAATTAAAAAAAAATACTTGGGTAACATTCCTCAAAGGATTCCATTACACAACTTTGTTCAAGAACTAAAAAAAACACAGGTAAAGGTAACAATTTGTTTTCCCCATTGAAAAATTGATTTCTTTGCGGCGCACACTCACACAAAAAAGTAACGATGACGGCTTGCATACAAGTGCAAAAAGTTACTTCAACGGATTGTTTTTTTTAAACTAGAAAACACACAAATATAACAATTAACAATTTCCAACGCAAAACAAGAACAACTGAAAATGTAAAAAAAAAAAAACATTGTGAAAAAGGAAACGAAACATGGAGCAAGTTAAGGTCTATATTTGAACCCCCTTTCGTGTATATACAATTAAAAAAGTTTCTTTGATTTTTTGCCTTCTGTTCCGTTCGTATTTCAGTTCAGCCTGCAGTTTTATATACCTCTACTGCATGGTTGGCGTAATTAATTTAATTTGTAATTTTTCATCATGAAAATCCACAGAGAAAGGTTGAAAATGACTTTAAAACATTAACACCAACGGGCACTATGGCACATGTGTCAAATTTGATTTAAGCAATTATCCACCCAAAAAAAAGAAAAAAAGACGTAGCCATCACCCAGGGAAAAGCCAAGCTAAGTAGCCAAAAAAATCCAGCCCGGGGTGGTTTAAGGTCAAGCCTTTCATTATTAAGCAATTAACCCCTTGGGATGGGAGACAAAGTAAATTATTAGTTTAACGCAAAGCACTCACCTACTGTGAAATTAAACATTTTAAGAAAGTCCTCTCAAATGGAGCGGTTGTGTCATGGGCCCCTTATATGGACGTCATTTAATGCAGATATCTACCGTCAAACATAAAATAAATTGTCTAACATTCTTATATCGATTAATGAAAGGTATTTTGAGTGGTGATCGAATTTTAGACTTTGCAGGTCTATCACGGTTCGCAGTTGATGATCATTAATTGCCTTGCAGCTCTGCCACCATTGACACCCACTAACTTGAGAAAATTTTTTTTTAAACGGAAACAGTGGAAGAGAATTTTCATCCGAATGGAATCCTCGATAGGACATCTTAGTATTTTCTTTTCTGTTGACTAAATTGTCTTAAATTTAAAAATCTACATTTTGTCAGCTATCAAAAGAAGTAAGGCAGTAAGTTGATAGCTCTTCCAGCAAAAACTCGATCAATTAGCAAAAAAAAAGTGAAATTAAAGGAAATCTTTATCAACCTAATTAAAACACGACACCAGTGATGCTAGTTCTGACATTTCAAATTGCAAACTTCAACAAATTCCATTAAATTCCATTTAAGTTCGTTTTCGTGTTCTAAACTGTGACACCAGAACTCGGCGCCCTTAAATCAATCCCCATTTTACAGCCCCAGGCAACCACCAGTACGCCCCTGTGTAGTACATGTATCGCATTCTAAAAAACCAAAAAGTCTCATGCTACCATTCAAAAACAAAAACTGAAGGACATAACATAAAAGGCAATGGTCAACCCTCATAGTCGCCTTTTTCATAACAAGTCCCGACACAAGGGTTTAGGCAAAGGATTAAATTTCTCCCATACCCAGCTAATACACACACTTGCGCTGACTACCAACACCCACCACCACCCATCCATATGCAAAAATATAAGTTTTTCAAATCGATTTCTCTACTAATTACGCAACAGACACACTCACACACAAAATGCTAATCCTTCGAAAGATAATTGAAATGCCTATCAAAAATCAAATGATATTACTTACCACACACATACACAGAAATGATTGCAATGTGCATTCTTTGGAAAAGTATAATGCGCCACCGCATGCAAAGGCGCGTATCGGCGTATATATGTATGAGTCACCGCCACCCATTTCGAGCGTTATTATTGTTATTAGCAAAAGTGTCAATTTACTCGATTTATGCTAGAAGAGATCACAAACGATGCGTGCACAAATTCCAAACCGGAATGTGTCTAAATGTTTCTGTGGTTGTGTGTGTGTTTGGTATTTATGGCAACAGTGCGTCGGTCGTCGTTGTCTTATATGAATGAAGGCGGCGTTGAGGTACCTCTTACTTCGGGCGCGAGCACTTCTGACACTTCTTCATCGTCTTCAACTGCGTGTCAAATGTGTGTTTGCAATTAGACATAGAGGTAGACGGTCGGTGGTTACAATCATAGGTTCAGAGCCGTCTTTGGTTTTGTGAATCAAAATTCGATTTGCAAATTCATTTATTCCAATCTCCATCTCTCTCTAACTCGATCCTAATATGGGGGGGAAGTGAGTGGGCTTTTGCCATCAAGAACCCTTTACGCGAATGCAATTTTCCAATTAAATACGTTCGCGCTTACTGGTGTATCTACTTGATACGAGTGCGGATTGAAATTTGCATTCAAATGTACGTTTGATGTTTTCTTTTCTCTTTTTTTTGTTAACATTTCCTTTGTAATGTGGGGTGTTGGGTTGTTCCAATTGTATCTCTACAAAATAATTAGGAGAAACGTTCCTTCACAAAAAAAAGTGTCCTTTCAGTACTCGATGTGAGGAAAGATGTAACAACACCGTAATTAAGACCATCGCTATGATTAATTTCTTTTCATTAAGCTCTGGATAAAACTCCTGCAAACACTGAGAACACACATAGATATCAATGGAGGGATAGAAGGCAGATCCATTGTCGCCCAGACAGCAGCACACAAATTGTCTTTCAATAATCCTCGCCTCACAAAGGGACTTCCGTCATAAAAACGATGATTGAAAATAATGGAATCGCCTTTTTTAATCCTGCGGTGATAGTCTCTGTCTCTCCGAAGGGTCAGATCGTTGACATAAAATCGAGTCCAGTCGTCAACCTTCGCCTTATCTCATGCGATGATTCAGGCAACAATAGAGTAGAACAAAAAAAAAGTCCTACACACATAACATGTTGGTCAGGACTTCTCTTATGGATGGAACTTCTTTGCCAGGAGTACATAGGGTGGGCTTAATACAAAGTGGCCGTTGCCAACGATAACAACAACTTCGACGGCACAAGCTTAAGTGTTGTCCTGGGTGTATTGTCATTTTTTCTGTTGCAATTGTTGCGATAGAAATTATTGCTTTGCAGACTGCTCTCCCCCCACACACATCATTGATGGGAATTGACCGACTGATTGTGTCCCGGCAACACGGCATTCATGTGCATACACCCCCCATCCGTTCCAAGGTTAAGATTCATGATGTACGAGTACTACTCCGCTTGTACCTTGTATGGCAGTGGTGAAAGTTTGCAACTTTTTTCTGCTTTCTGTGTGCGGTTGTTTTCCTCCACCACAGGGATCAATTGGATTCGAATTTGGATTACAATTGGCGTTTTTTGCCGCTGTGGCCCTTGCTTCCGTTTCCTGTGAGAATCGTTTCATCGCAAATCCTCTTGCAATCCTTCGATATTCATTCAACCGAGTGGAGCAAAAGGGCCCATTCAAAGAGCAAGCATCATTGCCATTGATGATGTGAAGAGGAGCAGCTCGATGACAATGACGACGACAACAACGATGATGATGATGATGAAAGAGTGTTTAGTCCTTTGGGAATCGATTATCCATGCAATTGTAGAGCTATTTGCAGGAATTGTATTTTTTTTTACTCTGTCCTTTTGTTTTTGCTTCGCCGTTGTTTGGTTGACTGGATTTTTGCATACAACGTGGATAGTACGTGTATCGCACAATTTTTTGGCGGTTGGGCGGGTTGGAAAGGTTCAACCACTTGTACGAATGCACACGTCGTTGGTATGAATTTTTATTCACTTTTTTGCGCGTGTATATGACCTGCAGCACGAGTCTAATTTGCGCTCTTTTTTCATCGATATAGACGAGTGTGGGAAACTGTGTGTGCTGCTCCTTGCATTCGAAGGATCAAACACAAATTTTTGCCAAGCTTTAGTGGGTATCAATCAATTAAATCGCTGTGTAGGAATGAAATAAAAAAAAACGGAATTTTTTTCAAATTAATAAAAACCCACTCAGATATGAATGTAAAAATGCGTGCCAACGCAAGCAGAAAATTCAAATCGAATCAGCGCAGAATTTATCCCTTTGATGTATTAATCTTTTTTGTCCACCAAATAAAAAATATATAGCACGAATGGGGAAAGGGGGTGCGTCCCTCACCACATATACAAAGGACCTCGACGCAATTATTATTTAAATTTAGTTCGTCATTCGCATGTACATACTTGACATGGGCTATTTTTGGGGCAATTTAACAATCGTCCCGCGACTGTGCTTTGCGAAAGGAAGCGAACGTTTTTTTTTTACAATGGCCCGCGGCACAATGTCTTTCAAGAATATTGCATCGCGAACAAATGGAAGACGATGAGAAGTCAATCCATCACGGAGGGGCTTAATTGCGATTTTATTACTTAATTTCCGAAGGTCGTATCAGCCATGAGCAATCGTTACTCATACCTATCAATAAATCCAATATCCAGTCAATTTTTTGCACCTGACACCAAATGGGTTTGGGTGCCATAAAACCGAAAAGCCGTAAAAAGTCGACTTTTATCGGCCGCGTTTCGAGTACCAGCCAAGGCGGACGGTGTGTTTTGGGCAAGCCGTGATTGCAAGTCAATTCGCGCGGCGTCATTAAAATTGCGTTCTCTTCTTTAGGTGTGTGTTTGTTAGTTGCCTCCTTTCATCGACGTGTTTGTTAATTTGATATTTATTACCGCGATGAAGTGTAATTCACCGAAAACCCTTTTTTCTCTCTGTTTCCTCTAGACTCGGGCATGCCGCAATATGGTCGCAATGAGGACTCCATGTCGGATGATCGCATTGCGCACATTTTGAATGAGGCTTCCAGCCTAATGAAGACACCTCAGGGACCTGTTGGGCCGTTGCAACACCAATTGCAGCACGAAGCCCAGCGCCAGCAACAGCATCAACAGCTGTCTTCGCTTGAGGATTCACATAGCAATGATGATTCAAAGTCTCCGCATCCCTCGTGCACTTCGCCGTTCTATAAAGACTCACCGGTGCAACAACAGCAGCAGCAGCAGCAGCAGCAACAGCAACGACGTGACGACTCTCAGCGTCGCAGTGTAAAACCCGATGAAATGTCCCAGGACAAGATGGCGAGAATTTACCAAGAGGAGTTGGCAAAGCTGATGACGCGCACACCACGCGACACCTTCCCAAGGTAAGTTAGCACGAATTTAACACTTTCCCACACAGACATGCTAGAATTAATGTAGTTTTCTGTTTCCACACTTTTTCAGTGCGGCTGGTGGCCTACCGCCCACCAACAGTGCGATGCCACCAGATGACAACATTCGCATGGCCTTTGAGGCTTACCACCGCGAGATGGCCAAGTTGCAGCAAAACAGTAGCGGCAACATTCCCAACTTCCCGAACTTCTCCAGCTTGATGGCTCTGCAGCAGCAAGTGTTGAACGGCGCTCAGGACCTGTCCGTGCCGAAGGAGAACGAAATTAAGGTGAACGGTCAACGCAATTCCATGGAGAGCTGCGACTCAAATCAAACCAAAGAAGCTAACGACGAGGCGGGTCTGCGTCACTCAAGTGCATTTAGCTTAGTTCGTAATAAACCAGAATCCACGCCAATATTGTGCTCCAACTCAAATCCCAACACGAATTCGGCTGCTCCCAGTCCACTCAGCAACTCAATTCTTCAGCCGGCAATGACGCCCACCGAGGACTTCTCGACTGCTGCCAGCCCCCTGCAGCGAATGGCATCAATCACCAACTCACTGATAACACAGCCCCCAGTGACGCCACACCACTCGCAACCGCAGAGACCGACAAAGGCCGTACTGCCACCCATCACTCAGCAACAGTTCGACATGTTTAACAATCTAAACACTGAAGACATTGTCCGCCGCGTAAAAGAAGCCCTCTCGCAGTACTCCATCAGCCAAAGGCTGTTCGGAGAGTCAGTTCTGGGTTTGTCGCAGGGATCTGTGTCAGATCTTCTTGCGAGACCCAAACCCTGGCATATGTTGACTCAAAAGGGCCGGGAACCCTTCATTCGAATGAAAATGTTTTTGGAAGACGAAAACGCTGTGCATAAGCTGGTGGCCAGTCAATACAAAATTGCTCCGGAGAAACTGATGCGCACTGGCAGTTACAGTGGCAGTCCGCAAATACCACAAGGCCTTGCTAACAAGATGAACAGCATTCCAATGCAGAAGATGATGAACGAGCTAAAAATGCAGGAACCCCAAGCCCAGCATATTATGCAGCAAATGCAGGCCGCATCTGCAATGGCAGCAGCTGCTGCTGCTGGTCACATGCAAAATGCCCAGCATCAGGGTATGTTACTTACAACACCCGGTCTTCCACCGCAGCACGCTATAAGCCTGCAGCAAGCACAAGCGCAAGCCGCTAGCGAAAAAAAACCAATGATGATGCCAATCCACTCACCACATCAAGCTAATGCCATGCGAAGCAGCATGCACCAGCACATGTCCCCAACTGTGTATGAGATGGCTGCCCTCACACAAGACCTCGACACACAAGTCATTACCACAAAGATCAAGGAAGCTCTTCTAGCTAACAACATCGGCCAGAAGATTTTCGGGGAAGCAGTGCTGGGTTTGTCACAAGGTTCCGTGTCCGAGTTGCTGTCAAAACCAAAGCCATGGCACATGCTAAGCATTAAGGGGCGAGAACCCTTCATCCGAATGCAGTTGTGGCTATCCGATGCCAACAACGTCGAGCGGTTGCAGGTACTTAAGAACGAACGACGTGAAGCTAGCAAACGCCGTCGGTCTACAGGGCCCAACCAACAGGACAACAGCTCAGACACCAGTAGCAATGATACCGCCGACTTTTACACCAGCAGTCCAGGGCCAGGTTCCGTGGGATCAGTAGGAGCACCACCTAACAAGAAGCAACGCGTCCTCTTCTCCGAAGAACAAAAGGAAGCCCTCCGCCTGGCTTTCGCTCTCGATCCCTACCCAAATGTGGGAACAATTGAGTTCCTTGCCAACGAGCTGGGTCTAGCAACACGCACTATCACCAATTGGTTCCACAACCACCGAATGCGCCTCAAGCAGCAAGTGCCGCATGGTCAGCCCACGGAACCGGTTCCCAGCCGAGAGAACACCAACGCGACACCCTTCGACCCCGTGCAATTCCGCATACTCCTTAATCAAAGACTGATGGAATTGCAGAAAGAGCGCATGGGACTGAGTGGTGCACCGATCCCTTACCCACCGTACTTTGCCGCCAACCCCAATCTTGCAGCGCTCATCGGACGTGGTCTCCTGCCCGGAGGTGGTGAACCTGATCTTCAAGCCCTCAACAATGCTTTCAAGGAGCAAATGAGTGGTCTCGATCTGTCTCTAAAGCGGGAACGCGATGACGACTTCGAGGACGATGGCGAGGGTGACAGCCACCTCTCCGACAACGAGTCTATCAACGGAAGCGACGAAAAATCTGAGATGAGTGAAACACCGCGCTCGTCCCTATCCGGAGCGGGCATGCAATCGCGAACTTCCCGACGCAAGCCCGCTGCTCCCCAATGGGTCAACCCCGATTGGCAGGGAGACGGCAAATCCGGACTCATCCCTCCAATGCCCACCGGTGGTGCCTCCGACAAGGAAGTCATTATCAATGGCGTCTGCGTGATGCAGCAACAAGCTGCCGACTACAGTCGAAAATCAGCAAACGCCGATGACGACGATGATGGTGCATCCGATGCCAATGACGATGAACCATCAGTCCATCATCGCATGCAGTCGTCCGACTGTGAAGACCCACCCGCGGACATTGACCAGCGTTACATGGAGCCTGAGGTTCGAATCAAACAAGAAGAAGACTGTGACAGCAACGATAGCCATCAAGACGATCATGATTCCGACCTAAGGAAACTGACACACAACCGGGATGACGATGACGACACACCCGGTGCATGGAACTACTAAAAATCCCATTATCTCCGCTAAATCCCACAACTTGTGCAATCAATAAAAAAACACGAAAAAAATTAAAATAAATTTAATAAATAAAATAATAGAAAAGTTAAAAAAAAATATTAAAAAAAATAATGTGATTAAGTTTTATGTTAAACATAAGTCTACACTTTAGTTTGTCGCTGTTAGGAATGGTGTAAATACAAAAAAAATCAAGTAACGTTATCTTTGTCTCAGATTTAAGGTTTATAAGACTGTCCGCATAAGTTTTAATCTTAATCTTATTCCTGTACATAGTTGTACGTTTCAGTTTCGTTATGTAAATACTTTTTTTTTTTTTTAGTTCTATAGTTATATTCAACTTCCTTTGATCTCATCAAAATGAAAAAAAATAAAATAAAATATAAAAATACATATATATTTGAACCAAATGAATAAAATTATTAAAACTACGCGTGTAAGCACATGAAGAAAGGTAGTTAAATATTGAAAAACAACAGTGTAAATAGAATGGAATTTGTTTTAAAAAAATCAAAGGCGATCTGCGCCCTCAAAAAATATTCTTAAAAAAAAAACAACTTTCGAGCGAAAGTTTTAAAAACGCATAAATAGAGCATCCCCGCATATCGATATATATATATATACATAAATATATAGTATTCTTCATTGTTATTAGTTGTTAAACTCATTATATAGTGTACATAATTATTACACGTAAATTTCAATAAAAACAAAAATATTATAAAATACTTTAGAAGTTACATAATATTTAATTAATTTAGGATACTCTACGAAAGTACGTTTTTACTTTTAATTTTTATTAAAGTTTTTCGCCTCTGCATAATTATTTTATTTTATATTATAATTAGTTTTTATTTTTATTTTTATTTTTGCCGAAAATAAACACACAGAATAATCATTTTAAAAATATCTTGAGTTTCATTTTATTTATTTTTCGTTTTTATTTTTCCTCCTTTCAGTTTTAATAGTTCGCTTTAATTTTTTTTCTACGACACATGCGGAATATAAATAAACATAAGAAAGGGAACCGTTATCCTTGCATTATTAACTTTAAATTCATTGAAGCAAACTAATTAAAAAAAAAATAGAAAATAGACGTAGATTTAAATATTACACTGTAAGTATGTTAATCTTTCAAAAAATTAAATGCAATTGCAATCTTCTTTTGTTTACAGATACACAAGAAATAAATTAAAAAAAAAAAATTTAACAGAGATTTTGTTAGAAACTTCGTCCAAAAAAAAAAATATATTATACATGTAAACGAAAGAAAAAAAGTTTGAGGAAAAGGTAAATATTAGCGTAATACAATTAACACAAAAAATTTATTTTATTAAGAACAAAGGTGCTAAATGAAATAATCACACACAATTTAAGCACACGAGCATTAGCAGTTTTGTTGTCATATAATTTGAGAAAAAAAAAAACGTTTTAAATTTATATATATTATATTAAAAAAAATACGTAAATTCAATTATAAGTCAAATATATGCGAAATCAAAATTTTATCACAACCGAAAGGTAAACTTGTAAATATGGGTAAGCAAAATATAAAAAAAAAAATGTAGAAAAACTTCAATATCTCCTTCCATTACTTAAACCTCAATATAAGTAAACAAACAAACAAAAATCTCTTTTTATACTTCCAGACATTTAATTAAAAAAAACGATATATATATACATACACAATTTTAACAATATTTATATTTATTACTTTATTTTCTCAAACTTTGTTAAGAGTACTTGCATAGAACTATTCCATCAAGTCATTCTTTTTCTTTTCATTTTTCGTTTAAATTTTCGTTATAGACATTAAATTTAAGTTAATTAAATAAAAACCGTGATATATTCATACAAAGAAAATATGTATATATATAAAAGATTTAAATAAAAAAAAATACAAATTAAGAAAGTAAAACAACTCTATCCATATCAAGATGAAAGTAGAATAATTTTTTTTATTAGAAGTTTGTTTACACAACGTAACAAGAATGAAAAAAAACTTTTTTTTGTTTCAATTCAAATGAACAACCACCAGCAAAACAAAGGGCAAATTTTGACTTTAAGAAAATCAGTTTAAATGAAAATAGACAAAATGTAGCAAAAAAAACTATAAATAGATAAAAAGTAGCGAAAGATACTAACAAACAAAAAAGTGTTGAAAAAATCGGTAAAAATAGACGCAAATGCAAACAAGAAATATTTAAAATTTGATAAAAAAAATTATTATCTAAGATGACAAAAGGAAGCCATTAAAAGACAATTTCAAAAGCAAAAAAAAATATTTCAACCGAAAACAAAAACATTAAAATATTTAAAATAAGTGAAAACAAATAATCATTATTATTATAATTATTATTAAATTATTAAATATTCTTCTTTAAGAATTTCTTATTATTATTATAAAACAAAAAGTCTAATTAAATAAAAACAAATAAATAATGTAATAATAACTGTATTGATATACAAATTTTGATCTTTGATTATTTTAATTTGTGATTGCAGGAGGGGGCGGCGGTGGGAGCTTTGGCAAAATGGTTTTTATCAAGTTTGCAGAGTCACAATTCAAAATGTACTTATAACTTATAAACCTATCCTAATTACACATATAACGGGTGTTTTTTTAGAGGTTGGTTCTTGGAATAGAGATAAAGCTGACATTTTGTGGTCAAATCGGGCAGCTCTAATGTCATTTATGTTCAGTTTGGTCTTCCTTTTCATCATGAACAGGTTGACTAATGAACAACGCTTGCAAATCGTGAAAATTTATTTCGAAAATAATGGTTCAGTTCGCAAAGTTTACCGCAAGCTCCGTTCATTTTATGGTCGACATTATTGTCCATCAGAGCAATTAATTCGGTTAACCATGAATCGTTTTGGCACTACGTTTACTCTATGTGATAATACGCATCCGCAGAGACGTCGAACAGTGCGCACCGAAGAAACAATTGCTGCTGTGGAGCAAAGTGTTGAAGGGGTTCTCTTCGAATGAATCGATTTGCCACCGTACACAGCACTTTATGGAAGATTTTGCGCAAAGATCTTGGCTTACGACCTTACAAGACCCAGCTTGTGAAAGAATTAAAGCCGCGGACCATGCAATGCGTCGTGATTTTGGTGTATGGGCTGAAAATGAGACTGGTCTCGATGTTGATTTTCATCGCAAAATTTTTGCAGTGATTAGGCTCACTTTGGGTTGAATGGCTACGTCAACAAGCAAAATTGCCGCATTTGGAGTGAAGAGAATCCACATGAGAGCCTTGAGACGCCATTACATCCACAAAAACTGACTGTTTGGTGTGCTCTATCGGCTGGTGGAATCATTGGACCATACTTCTTCCGCAATAATGCTATAGAGTCAGTTACTGTTAATGGAGACCGGTATAGAGCCATGATAACCGACTATTTTGTTCCCATCTTCGATGGGATGAATGTGGATAAGATGTGGTTCCAACAAGGCGGCGCTGGCGCTGTTGATCGATTTATTGAAGGAAACATTCGATGAGCGCATAATTTCGCGGAATGGACCTGTCAATTGGCCTACAAGATCGTGTGATTTGACACCATTGGATTATTTTCTTTGGGGATATGTTAAGTCGCTTGTCGACGCCAACAAACCAGATATATGAGGATACTTGGAACTCAACATTAGTGGCGTCATTGCCGACATACGGTCCCAAATGCTCGAAAAAGTGGTGGAAAATTGGACTTCGCTTTATTCGAACCAGCCGCGGCGGCCACATGCCCGAAATCATATTTAAACATTAATGGCATAAAATTATCCTTCCAATAAAGCCAAATTGATGGACATTAAAACGATTTTCTTCTGATTTATTTAAATTCGAAGTTTTATACCTCTAAAAAAACACCATGTAATATGAGGTAAGCACAGTCTGGACCTGGGGCCCTACTCTGTATTTCGTTCCGAAAGTCAATCCTATTCGAAATTGCTTTTCGTTTCGCTTTTTAATTGGTATTTGGTAATACTTTCGAAATGTAAACAAATACTACTAAATGCTTTTTCCACTCAATGATTTGTTTCTGCCGACTCTCGAGTTTTTTTTTTTGAGGATTAAAAAAATACAGGTAGGTGCAAGTCAAAACGGGAAAAATTGTGATGTTTAATTAAAAATCGAGCATCGAAAGTTTCATTTGAAACATCCTTAAAGTTTTAACGAAAATAGTTTTTTTTTACGGAAAAAGCCTCGCAAAAGTGGGCGTGGCAAAGAATAATGTATAGATGAAATACAAATTTTAGGATTGTATAAATATCTTCAGAAAATTTTTCAAAATTCCTTACCGTATAACCAAAAATGTGGTAGGATTTTAAAAATGTTTACACTTGTTAGGCCAGCACGTACAAGGATCGCATATACCGAATTAAATTATCTTCACTAAAAATGTAATACCTAAAAACTGTTGACCTGTGGACAGGCGGACGGACAGACAGATAGACATGGCTAAATCGACCCAGATAGCGATAGTATATATACTTTAGGTATGCCTAGCTAAATTGTTTCTTTGAGTATCAAAACAAACTATGAATCTTAGTGTTGATACCCCTATGGTAGAAAGTACATATTTAAAGAAAATGGATTCCGTTGTACATTGGATGGACGAAGAAAAAATTAAGGACGGATTAAGCGGATAATAATACGGGACAAATCAAATATTGTGCCAATAACTAGTAAGTGATATATGGTAAAACTTGATTGGTAGAAGGGATTCATATCACTGGTAACTATTACTTATTATGCTCGCAGCCAAGAATGAGGCCTACAGGCTAAGCTGCCAGTGATGACGAGAACTGCCATTGAGCTCTATAGGCAAAAAAATATGAAATAGCACCGGCTTTTCAGATTCAGAATGAAAAAGCGGAAGAAAAGAACGATCGAGGATATAAAGAGGCACCACTCCAGAAATGATGTTCGCAAGTTTTACCAAGTGTAAAATGTCAAAGTCCGGTATAAAATGCTCGAACAGACTAATGTTGAGATGAGCAAGGAAATATAGCGCAGTCGATGCTGTGGATATGGAAAGACACTTCTGCAGACTGTAAAACAAAGATGACGAACTATCATCCGCTATCAGGAAAAATGAATCATTCAATATTGGCGACGACAGCAAAAACTATCAACCATTCGATCTGTGAAGATAGTGAGGATAGCCATATCTAAACCTAGCTAAATTGACGACATTCCCGCCGAGCAATACAAAACCCATCAGCTATTCATCGATTTCAATTCCGCATACGACAGCATTTATAGAGACGAACTATACAGAGCAATGTCTAGTTTTGGTATACCGCCCAAACTCGTTCATTTATGCAGTATGACGATGGGGAATTCGTTCTGCTCCATCAGGGTCGGTAGCGACCATACCGAAACATTCGATACCAAAAAAGGATTTGATTTCTTTAATCTCATTCTTGAGTGGAATGTGCAATACTGCCGACCCAACACCAGAGCGCAATCTTCAATAAATCGATACAACTACTAGACACACAAAAAACATTGGTCGGATTCATCAATCATCGGATTCATCAAGAAAAGCTAATCTCAAAATGGCCGTTCGGAGTCGGCATAAAACAGGAGGTCCCGCCATCGAGCCATAAATTGGCAACTTCCCTTAAATTAAAAAAACTGGGTATGCAGTTTTGTTGGAACTGATATATTCATAGTATATGTTGAGTCTAATCAAAATTGTTAGATGCGTTTTAAAAACTGACATTATGTGTCATTTTGTTACTTGTGACCAAAAACAACTCTCAAAACGAAGTTCGAAGAAAATCGATTTAACCTAATAGTAATAGACTTTATCCGATTTATATTCGACACCACTGTAATATTGTCTATTTAGATTTTATTTCTTCATAAATATTCATAGTTTTGGCCATGGTGATTTCTGAAACCGTCAACAGCTGTTCGAAATAGGGAGAATTGAGTTGTTGATTTGAGACACAGGAGCGTGCATGTTAGCTAGAAGGAATTTTGAATTCCAACGATGGTTTCATGAGTAACATACGAATTGCAATCGCGACTGAACTTAAACTTACAATTAAGATTTTGCTAATTTGTGTTTAGATTAATTTATTCATTAAATAATAAATTACCTATTTTATATAACTACGGTTTGGCCTAAGGTTGTTTATAATAAGTAGTGGCTTTAAAAACGAATCCGCTACATAGTGTTTGATTCTAACGCCATCTTCCATGAATGTATATGTTTCATAATTTAAACAAAACATTTCCTTGGTTCAATGGTTGGTAGTAGTCTATGGTAAACGTCATTACCAATTATAACGAAACTTTCGTTAAATGTTAGCTTTGACAAAAACCACAAGATACATATTGGCACTTAGTTATCGACTGTCGATAAAGGGTTTATGGAATGAATTTTCCGATTTTCAAATTTATTTCATTTTATGAACGACCCGGTTGTGGGATGTCAACATACAAGAGCTTCAAGAGAAGAAATGTTCAAAGGGACAAAGAACGAGTTGACAACTGATGACTGAAGGCACCACTTGTTAGCGGCATAATCCGTTTCTCTCTACAAGTCTGTAAAAAGTGACTATTTGTATGGGAAAATAGCAACAAATTAATATTACATTTTCTTATTGAAAGTATCACGAAGTTTGCGCTGAGAAGGACAAAATGTGTTTTGAATTGGTTCGCTAAAGTCTGGCCGAAGTATATAAAAAATAATAGCAGCAGGATTTTATTGCGTCCGATGGATGGTTAACATTTCTTATCTCCAAATACAACTGCATTTTGTTAACCCCTTTATCAAGGCATAATACAAAATTGTTAGGTTTATTATGAATACTAAAATTTTTACATCCAAAAAATAGCACTGCATTTGCTTCAGCATCAAAGTTGTCAAAACCGATTCATGTTCTTAAAGTACTTCATCAACGCCTCTTGGGATAAAGTTAAGGCACCAACCATAAAAAAACTGTTTTCATAAGCTGGACTCATCTGTATCCTCTGACTACATGCTGCCTCACCCTGACTTTCAAAGACCATTCTCCTGGATCTTTCCAAGTAAAGAAAAGTTAGAGAGGGACGAACTGGGCGACGAAACCATATCCATTTAAACTGATTGTTTAAAAATGGACGTAGGCGTTGGAGCGGAAGTATTTCCCCGAAACACTAAAGCTGAACTGCACTTTTCATCCCCTGAGCACAGGAGTGTCTTCCAGACTGAAATTTTCGCAGTAGCAAAGAAAGGCAAAGCGACCTCAAAGCTGGTGATACCACCAGATGATATCACCATCTTTGTTGATAGTCAGGCTGCAATGAAAGCAATAAAATGGTCAAAAACAGGTGGAACTTCCTCCTCACCTGTGAAACATCGAAGAGGATGTAGCCCGAGTATGACAAAGCTTGAACTCTCAAACTACTTCAAAGCAAAAAGAAATCAGTTTCGACAATAGAAAGGGTACTTGCTGGACACGACTTGCTCAAAAGCCACATACTTTTTAAAAGCTGCAGTGATGGAGAAATAAACGAGGATACCGTCAACTTTCTGTGCTACTGGCCAGATATCAGTCAACTAGGAAAAATAACTTTAGAATTATATACTGTCCATGACCTCACGGATCTACCCGAAATTTTTCTCTCTCTCTAACATTTTCAGGTTTGCAACAACATCTGGTTTGTTGGAAAGGGACGAATAATAATGGAAAGTACCGGGAGCGGGAGCCACCCACACAGGCGGCCAACGGTCATCACACTGAGTGTTTATAGACCTTAGTATGACGAGGGAAGACGTTCACGATTACCTCATCAACCCAACAACCTAACCTAACCTATATGACACCACTCTCATAGTGTCTATGAATGGTTTTCATCTACCCTCGGAAAAAGAAATTCTATTTATTCGATTTTCTAAAATCTTGTTTCAGATGAGCATGATTCAACATTTAAGATCCTTTTAAGCATTATCGCTCAAATTCTTATTATTATATTCGATATTTCATGCTAGCAAACAAAAAAATAATTGCCAAGCAACATAATAAAATATAAATTTATAAATAAATATAAATACAAATATAGCAACAAATATCATCACATCATTTAGTCAATTACCTTAATCAAAGGATGATTTAATTCAGCTTGCACTTGAGTGAGTGTGTGTTTTTGTTACCATTTTCAGGCACTTGACATGTATAACCTGTAAAGCAAAAAATATAAATCTTTTAATAGGCAGCACAAATTATATTTTTATTTATTATAACAAAACATTTTCAGTCTAGCAAGGATAATTGCAAACGACGGGAATAAAGTTTTAATTTAACCATGAAAACAGAAAAAGTTGCGTAATTATATATACGAGCTTATATTTTAAGATTGTAATAGAACAACAAATTTGTTTAAAATTGTTTAAAAATGTTCATATGTTAGAGCTTTTTAATGTTTGCTTATTTGTATGCTACTGAACAATTATACCAAAAAAAAATTGTACGCAGTGTGAAAATGTACAAGGTGCGCCAACTTTCACATCGGTATGAAAACATTGAATAATTTTGATTGACTTGAGTCGAATTTAAACGTCAAATTCAGTACAAATTTAACAATTCGTAACAGTTCAACATTGAAAATAGTCGTTCAGTTGTACATATTGTCGAAAACATCGTGGCCAACAAGCACCGTCTGATAACACTAATCTATGTTTGGTATCGATTTTTGTTAATGACGGGACAGTGGGAGATCGTCGACATGCCGCCCATTAACGCCCAAGTCGTTCCAATGATTTGGTTGAAGCGTTAAAAAAAAGAGTGTTACTGAGAACCCACATGGTTCGTATGGTCACCGTGCTCAGTATGGGATGAAAAACGGGCACATTTTGCTTTGGTTAATAGAGACGGACAGTTTATTGATGCTTTATTGAAAAAACCAATTCTAAATAAATACTTATGCACCAAATTAAATAAAATGTCTCATATATGGAGTATGGACACCCGTTTTGTTTAAGTTATACAATATTCACATACCGGCATTTAGGATGAGGCATCCTTAATATATTTAAGTAAGGACCGTTGGCAGCGATATGAATATAAAAGCCTTCTTATGTATGAAGCCTACAACAGCTGCCAAATGGTTTAAGTTAGACCATGAAAACTAAGCAATAATCGAAACACCATCGCTCTTTTTTTTTATTTATCCTTCTTGGTCGCTCCCCTCAAGAGTCAATCAGACTTAAGGCAAAAACTTGCAAACAATTTTAGGACTTCTGGATAAAATCGAGCTGGGTGATTTAAAGCCACACATCCAGTAATTTTGATGTCCGAACATTCTGAGGGGCTAGAACTGAATCAGATCACAACCAATATCTCGATTAACACCATAAGGCCAGCATCTACCTAATGGCGAAAACGAAACAAGCCAGAAGATCTGCCGCGAATGTCTACAAGCAAACAACGTAATATATAAGTTGAAGTAGCAGGTTAATACGAGAGTCGCCATAGAGCTACTAAAAGACTGGGACAAAATATCCTCAACACCGTCTGCAAGATCCTATCTGCTGTAATATGTGAACGCCTGAACTTCACAAATAATCTGATCGGCTCTTGACAGTGAAATTTTAGGCGAGGAAATGCCATAATTGGTCGAATCATCATTCTTCATTATGTTCAAGTTTGGGTGTATGCCAAGTTGGAACAAAGATGAGGTTGCGTGATGCCCCCTGCAACCCACTGCCGGGGCTCACTGTTGGAAATGGGTTGCGTGCGAGTTTGGATGCATGCAAAGGAAATAAGCCCCTCAAGCAAAAGATATTATCAGTCGCAGGACTTATTTCCATTTCCAAAAAAAAAGGAAGCACTGCGGGGTATATTTGCTTTTTTTGGGAATTTAACCCTGCTGGGCTTATTGCACTGCACCGAATTATAACTTTGCCGATCACTTTTTCTTCGGCCTAAGAAGATAACGTTGGATATTTAGGACGTCTAGTACATGTAGAGCGAAAGGACATCATTCTGCCCTGCAGAGTTTTCGATTCTCAGCCAGATGTCGGAAGCCCTAGATAAACTCGCCTTAGGTGACTGTCAAGTGTAAGAATCAACCTCAACGAACTTGATGAGCGCAACAGGAAGCAGTTAGCTAGACGCCAAGCTAGGGTTCTTTCCGGACTGTATCATCAATTCAGTTGACAAGTCAGTAACAGATATAAAAAAAGCATCCATAAGCATGAATAAGAATTCACGCACACTTTATCGGAAATGCAGTGAATCTGAACTCGAGTTTAATATCTCACACCTAGAGTGCCCTTCGAAGCCGGGAGAAATCACAGCACAGCTTCTACTTAAAGGGCTTGAAGGACCTGACAACTATCACCAATCCCTATAGCACCGATAGTCTCTTTTTACAGTAGATCGACATGGAGCATTCACCTCTTTTCTGCCTGAGACAAGACAGCCTCTTGCTGCCAGTAATTTATTCCCTGCGCCCTGGCCGCGATTGCTTGATCCATAGACTGGTGTTTTGATCATCCTTGTCACCTCGAACCTGCAGGCTGGGATTCGATTATTCTTTTGGCTCGAGCATAATTTTTCATTCGCTCGATGTGGACGAGGAAATGCACTATACGTGTATCCACATTTTGGAACAGCTCATAAAGTGCTTAAAATTTGCTCAGAATTCCTGCTTATTGTCCAGTATTGCCATTAAATAGGACAGGTATTATAGAGCTCGGTACAGCTAGCATTAGGACTTTGGGGTCAAAAGTTTTGATCCCATTTGTTTTGCTAAACCAAAATAGCATTGGTTTCCTAGGAATGGTCTTTGTCGTATCTCCACTTAAGTGTCTTCGTTGATGTTGACTCCGAGGTAGATGAATTCTTTAACTACTTAAAAATGATTGCTATCAACATTGACATTTTGCCCAATGCTGTGCGTCGACAGTACTTTGATTGTTGATAGAATATACTTTGACTTGCCCTAAACGACACAAACCAACATCACTTCTAATTCTTACATCAAATAAATCAAGAGGTTTAGGTTTGGGCCCAAGAAGACCTCGGCGATTCGCTTAGCTCTAAAACCAAAAGTAAACCATTTCGCACAACCATTCAACGAACCCCAAGCAGGCAAACAAGCACCTTCTAGTTGCGTCAGAACGTGTCACACAAACAAAACCCACCTCACCATTTGACATGCGATTGGTTCATTTGCTCTTCGTATCCAAAAAGAATCCCCAAAATGGGGAGGACTGGGGAGAACACGAATGTCCGATGTATCCCTATCAAACAGATAACGCAACTTGTTGTTGCGCAAAGTTTGTTTGGATTGAGAACTTTTTCCAGAAAAACACGATTCATTCTACCAGGCGTTGAGAATCTTTAGAATCACCAGAACTCTAGACCGACTTTGAAATCGAAAGGTGCCATTGACCCCAAACCAACGACCGAAGAAATCTGGCCAACGCACTGCCACGGCACATTCACCAGACAGAGAAACAGATAAGTGGAAGTTTGTGTGTTTGTGCCCCAGAGCACCACAGTAAACACCCAATTATCGGCTCTTCTTCTGCCTCTTCAACATGTGGTTGTAACAAGATATCATCAAAGCGTGTACATAAAAGTCGTCGTCGTCGTTGTTGGCGGTCGTGTGTCGTAGTCCAGGAACAGCGCGCCGAGTATTGCGTAATGGCCGCTCATTCGACAGCTTGTTTGGTGATTATAGGAAACGAAACCAACCCCCATTCCCAGAGTGGAGGATCCAGTTAACACCTTTATTTTCCCGCTTTTCACGTTATTCTCACGGAAATTGAAAGTCCTTTCTGCGGCTAGCTGTGATCTTGTTACGATTTGATAATCATTTGCATAAATATTAATAATCCTTGGCTCTGGTTGGTGGTGATTTTGGCTGCGCTGATGATGTTCGCCCTGTGGCAGCAGCCAGCAACCATCAATGGCTATCATCCTAATTCATACAAAAGCTGTGTGTAGGTGGTGCAAGAGCACAACTCCTCATAGCCAGTGTAGGTCCTTCTAAATACAGTTTTGACAAAGGCAGGACATTGGTCGGATTTTGTTCTGGCAGAGTAATTATCGAATCAAACCCATTGCCGAGAGAAGGGCGTGTTTGCAGTCGACCGAATGCTGTGCTCATCAATGAGGTATGAATTCCTCCTCGTAACATGTGCACACCATACCGTCACGTTCCGCCAACCAGCCCAGCCGTCGGAGCTGACAGCGGACATGACATTCGAATTATTTGGTTGATAACAGGCGCCCAGTGCGTTCAGGCAGCTCAGCTATTGGAAGTATGCTGAAGGTATGCGATTGTCTTTGCGTTGGAATGTGCTGTTGAACGCAAACGGGGTTGAAAGGAATCTGACTTTTGACGCTGATTACAACATGTGGCGGTGGCGGTGGCGGGGGCTCTCTCTGACGTTTTTCATGCCAATGATAGCCGAGAAGAGGAAAGTTGTTTGCTTAAATTACGGTTGTGTAAATGATGAGAGTCATTACATTTATGTGCTGTATGTGGGGAGTAGCCGAATATACATAATGAGGGTGATGTTTTGCGTGACAATGTGCACTGTACACTGTAATTGCGAATTAAAAGTGTGCAGGGTAATAGAGAGTGCCAAATGGTACTTGTACGTAGCCTCTAGGAGGCTCCTACGTTTTAATGACGTGTAAGGTATAAAGTTCATATTTTATCGACCATTTCAGACAACAAGCTGGACTATTTCTGTAATAAAGGGATAAAATTCCGACCGCTTTGGTCGGTGCATACTTTGCAGCACATAGAGTATGGAGACTGTCAAGTTAAACAAAAATTACGATAGAATTGATTTCATGAATACATGCATCACGCTATGAAGATAATGTCGATTTGCTATGACAGTGATCGCGTGGCAAGCGTTATTAGATCCCCATTTATGTACTATGGCGAAGAATTGTGATGGTGCAGAAATTCGAAGTTGAGATTTTTTTTTACAAATTTCTAGGTACCTTGAGCAAATGTTCTGCTCGGAATGAAAGCTTGAAATATATTGTTGAAAATGTGACATCCACACCCCAGTAGGGAGTGGTAATTCGGATTGGAGACGCAATCGGAAAAACCTCAGAATCAGGAGTAAAAACAGTGTTCACATCTATACGGAGATGGTTGTGTGGTATTAAGGTGTTCGTTTGGACAAGCTTTTGTACAACAATCAGCACGATTCCAGCTTGAGCAGGAAAAATCGGCATTTATGTCTCTCAAAAGTCTATTCTACTACAGCTATCCGATGTCCGATAGCAAGCATTCGCTCGTCCAGTACTAACCAATGCAAGCCCAGTGTGGTGGAACATCCCAACTAACAATGTTTTCTTCTATAAGGCATTTATTTCAAATTTCAAGAAGCAATTTCTTCAATGTAGCTTTTTTGAACTTGTGCAGAAGTTCAGAATGTATAACAAATCTTTTATGTAAGTGCACAGGCTTTATAGAAGATTAATTGGTATAAGGCTTCTAAAAAGTTCCCGGGGATGTGTTTACACGTAACAGTTGAAAAGATGCCTTGGTAGTGTTTCCGCCGAAGTTATATAGAAGCATTATATGTATAGAGCTTGTGACTTAAGGGTTATATCAGCTGTGACTACTAGTTTTGTTCAATTCCCAGTTTTGGCAACACAAACATGTTTTTTTTTTCATCCTAAAATATTCAGACAACCGTTTGTTAGTATAGTCACATCAAATGCACATAACACATGAAAATTTTCCCATTTTATGTGTACATATAATTGAGTGCTATAAATGATGCATTTTATTTGAAACTAACAAAAATGAATGTGTAGTTCACAAATGATCCTTCGCTCGTTCGTCTTTCAATCAATGGTTTTACAAAAAACGCTTCATTTGTTGCTGACGCTACTCTTGTATATTAAAGAGAACAGCCTAGTGAATGGCTTGTTGGACTGACGTGCAAAGAGACCCGAGTTCGAATCCCTGTATGAACCTTATTTATTTGCTTAAATTGAATTGCATAAATAGCACTGTTCACATTAAAATTGGTGGATACAACAATGTTTAAAATAAATACACCAATTGATTTTTTTTTTCGTTATTTGTGGGTTTCGATAAGGCTTCGGTAAGGAAACCTTATAGAGTAGCGTAGAATACGCCAAACGTGGTTCCATAAGACTTTATGCCGCTTATATTTCCGGTTTGGAAAAAGCTTCGAGTCTTTGAATGCAAATATCTAACCAAACTAGAAACTTTTCTTCTATAAAGTTAAAATTTCGAATTTCAAGAAGCAATTACTTCTATTCAGCCTTTTTTCTACCATTAAATTCTATAAAATTTCTATAAAACTTAAAACAGGTAATATCGCTGGAGGGGAAACAGTTTCGAAAATGCTTTAACATTAGTTGGGATGCAGACTATTGCAGACTATCGACACTACGTATTAAATATACATTTACTAGAAGTTTCTGGAGTATCCGGAATTGATAACGTGATACCTACTAGGATTTCGTGCAAAATTTGTTTGCATCGGAATTGTTTTACCCTGTATACCTATTTCACAAATTCTTTGGAAGCTGGATTCATCTCACCGGAGACTATTCCTATTTCTGGATGCATTTGGGTACCAATCAAAGTCAATGAACGATTCAAAAATGTATTGTGATTTAACAAGAGCAGCAGATAAATAATTGTGAGAAAAAGCTAGGCCCTGGGTACTATCGAGCATTTTGCGATAATAATTCTTATTTGTTACCTTCCTAAATGCACGCCTAAATATTGCCTAAAGCATGCAATTCGTGCTTAAATTTTTTTCCGATAAAATATGCAATTGGTTCATATTTTATTTTGGCTCAACAAAAAGGGTATTATAAAGAATGGTCCAATAAGGTTGAGAAAATATTTATTTCAGGTGTTACTTTGGTTTATCGACTAACTCTAAAACGGTCCGTTCTGTGGGTTAAATATTCGACCACTCTTTTAAACATATCGGCAGGTATTTCACAAATAACACAAGCTTGAATCTATTCGGGTTTATCGACGTAAACAAGAGATTTCATAAGTGGTCATCGAAATGATTTCAATGGGATTAAATCACAAGATCTTGGTGGCCAATTGACAGGATCATTTCTGGAAATGATGTTTTTATCATAGTTACGTTTCTATCAACAATGCAATTGATTCTTTAGCTGCATGGGATGTAGCATTTTTAAAGAACCACATTTTTAAAGAACCACACTAAACACTGCAATTTCGGGGTTGCATTGGTAGCTGTTGGTTTGACTCTGCCTGTTCATTGGCCTATATTATGTAATTTAGCTTGGTCACTAAAAAACAATTTTTCGATAATAAAAATGGATCCACTCCAAGCCCCCCCGAATATAAAACGTAAACCAAAGCCAGTCGGCTTCATTTCTTATTTCACACGCTTTTCAACCAAGATCACAATTCAAAAGACGCTACAACATTTCATAAGAGATGCCCAAACCATGAGATCGTCAATGAATTGATTAATCACGGTCTTCACGAATACTCTCTACTAATGCAGCCACACTCTCATTATTACGGTTTACACACTCAGGTTGTTGGATGAATGTCCAGTGCACGATTATGACGACCAAAATGTGGTCGAAGAACTGTTTATAATATAACTGTATTTATAATCTAGCACGGATTTTTTAAATAAGTTTCCGCAATAAGTAAGCATTGTTCTGATGTAATTGAAGAACGCCCTATTCATGATGAAATGGCAATGCATTCTGAACACGAAAGTCATAAAGACAAGCCAGTTGACAAATAAAAAAGTACCAACTATTGGATCACCCCTTAGATTAATGTCAATAAATAAGCATTTAAAAGAGATTACGGATGCTGGGATCTGGAACTCCTATTGATATTTTAGATCCCAAAGTAATTGACCGATTTGAATGAAATTTCGGTTATGTGTGTTTTTGTAAAATTAAAACGTGATTTTATGCAAAAACTATTATTTACAATAGAAATATTTTTGGATAATCTTTTTTGAAAATTCAAAATCTTCCTTTTGACACCAACTCGGCAATCATTAAATTTATAAAAAAAAAAACCGCAAGAAGTAAAAGAAAGTTCAAATGATGGCTATAACTGGACCCTAACCACCAATGTAAGAATGTTTTTGTGAATATCCTCTGATAATAATTCCTAGTAAGAACATTTCTGAAAATTTTTCGTCTCAGGAAAGATATTTCTTTGTATTCAAGCGGGTGCAACACATTTTAAACAAAAAAACTAAACAATTATCCAAAATCGAAAAAAAAAAAACAAAATAAACAAAACGAGGGCACCCAAAATGAATGAATTTTAAGCTATGCGAACAACATTTTTTTTTGATAACTTTACTTAGGCAAAGAATAGTGTACAGTCAAAAACTACAATAAAAAATTGAACAGTCAACTATCACCTTACGAGATTCCAGTATCTTCTTCTATAAAGCCCAAGTACGACCAGCTCTTGAATACTGTTCTCATGTTGAAGAACGCCCTTTGAGCGATATACGTTCGCCTCATCTGAGAAAAGTTTATAAATATTTTTTTTCAGTTTTCCTGCAAATGAAAGAACTGCAAAATACACATTGAATATTATTCTTCGTATAGGAACTTCCTAATTCATGGATATGAAAGAAATGCTAGGAGGTTTCCCACGTGCCTCAAAAAGAACTGTTCTTTTATTTTATTTTCAAATAAAGGTATTTCTAGTAAAAGTTTTTGAAGTTTTTACATTCAAACTCCGCCAAAAAGAGATATTATTGTTAAACAATAAGGGTATTCACTTAAACGAGTACAACTTCCGTAAGCCAAACCTTATAAATTTACCTGCCCTTAATTGGCCTGTCAAATTTTATATATAATTTCTACCGCAATTTTGAATCGGAAATCGGAATTTTCCTCACTAATTGTGGAAAATTATTTCCAAAATCCGTGCTCGATTATAAATTGTTCAACATTTCTTCGACCTTTGGTCGTCATAATCGTCCTAAAAAAAATCATAATTTTTTGATGTAATATGTGAGGCATCAAACGGAACATAAAAAAAAATTATTAATGCCAGTTTATATGACATCTAATAAATAGTTTGAGAGCTACTTGTTACGGTTTAAGAGTAGCTAAAATAACGATTGACGACATTGTTGATGTTGAGTTACGTGATGCAAATTTATGACTACCTAGCACAAGACAAGGGTTTTAGTGGTAATCCCATTCTTTGGGATTTTTTATGTCAAATGTCAATACAAGCCCACCAACGCCTTAAAAGAGGAAATTGAGTGGTGTATCAATGAAATTCAGCCATATTTATACGAATCGGTCATAGAAAATTTTAATAAAAGAGGACGTACTTGCCAACAAACTCATGGCGGCCGTTTCCGATGTATTGTTCCATACATAGCCCCAAAATGTAAATTAGGTACATGAATCAATAACAAATTTAAGCTTTGTAATTAAAATTCCGTATTTATCTATCAAAATTACTTACTGTGTGAATTATTGGACACCATTTACATACATATGGGTACACTTCGTATGTTATAAGCAGGGAACGGATTTTGTTGACGTAAAAATTTAAAAAAAAAAGGCAAAACTAATCTGTAAAAAAGGCATAAATGCCATTTATAAAGAAGATCAAATAGATTTTATGCAATATATTTACAATGCACATTCACAAACATTTTAAAATTTTCTGGCAACAAACGCCTGCGATTGTCTGTTAGGAGAGATTTGAAAGAGCTGAAGGACCTATCCACGTGGGTAGAGACGAGTGGAGCCCGACGTCACGTCAAATTCGGAGGCAATTTCAAGTTTTCAGCGCCATTTACAACATTATTTATTGCTTTTATGTTCTCGAGTCCTTGATTTGCAGAGAATATACGACGTTGAACTTTACCACCACAGCTTCAGCAACTGGTCCATTTGCTTTTTGCAATTGCTTATCGATCAACTTCGAAATATTTAAAATATCTCCAATCAGGCATCCTAATAGATATTATAATATGCATTAGAAGAATAATTCAAATTAGAAAACAACACTTGGGGCCACCTGTTTTTTTTTAAACTATTGAATATATCGATATCTTTCCGAAAAAAATGTACTAAGCGACAATTTTTCAGAAAATTACTTTTTGACTCGCATTAATAATTTATGCAAGCGCCACGTTTTGGTCATGGTTTTAGGTTTCTACCATTAATACAAAAGAATTTTTAGAAAAGTAAAATTTACAGTACACTAATAATTATCTACATTGGAAGTTTTTTTTTTTGTCTCCTGTAAAATTTTAATAATATATTTTTCCGGGAGATATTGATATGCTCTTTCGGGTCCACTAAAAATCCAAAATTGGTTTGGATGTATGCCAGCTTAGCCCGAATTGATATACAAGCAGAAAATAACAATTTTGGTAAAAAATCCAAAAATCTGGAAATGTTAACAAAATCCGTTCCTTGGTTATAAGTATTGATTCGAACTTTAGATTTTAATTAAATCTAACATTCAATGATGGAAAAGTCCGAAAAGAGGGTTTTTTTGGCTACAGGCGAATTTGGCGAAAATCACTGCGGGATTTGTCTAAAAATGGTATGAAAGGACAGAGAAGTAAGTGTGAGAAAGTGTTCTCGTAGCTCGAAATTTACCCCAGCTTTTTTTTTACTGTTTTTGTTTGAACAAATAGAAAAAAAATGCAAATAAAACCCTTTAATGTTTGCATACGTGATAGTTGAATTCCTGTCCTTATTTCTTAGCACATAAAAAAATAAAAAATAAATAAAATCCATACATAAATAATAAGCTTTAACCATTTAGCACAGAAAGGACCAGCAGATGAATCTAACATATTTGAAAAAGTCAGCAGCTTCGTAAAGATATTTTAGACATCTCGGCGAGATTCATAAGTGGAATTGAGCTGCTGGCGTTCGCTAAGGGTAAAATTTAATTTTACGAATTTACTACCATACACCCAGGACAAAACTAAAAAATTAAAAGTCTACAAATTTAATTCCTTTCACTAGCATGGGTCATTATTTATCAATATTTGTCGCATAAAATATGCCTTGTGACAATTTATCTACAGACTTACATACTTACATTCGAATATGACCGAAATGGTCGAATATGTGTCGCTTTTGCGAAAGCCTTATGTCACGGCACCTACTCGCGTCATAGATTCTAAGATAACGATGCTAGCAGAAGTCAATAAAAGCTTAAACAAACTAATACCAGAAGAGTTTTGTGTTTGATTATAAAAAAATAATTAGTCAAGTAAAACTCAGCGATTGTGACATATAACCGCTGCTAGATAAACATACCTTTAATTATATGGATCGACTTAGAATCGCTAGCTAAATCTGTCTGTAGAATATCATTTTTTTGAGCTTTAATTTTTGGGCTTTAAGTTTTGAGCTAAGACAATAAAACTTGGTATATGCGATCCTTGTCCATGCTGTTCAAAGAAGTTTAAAAAATTTTAAAATCCGTCTACTGAAACGCCCGCTGTTTATGAAAAACATTATTGTTTGGTCAAACTATTAAGTATTGTGAAAAAATGGCTGAACTTAACAATTTAAAAAAAAAGAAAACCACTTTTACAGAATACAATGCACATTCGTCCATATATCAACGCCCAATTTTTGGGGGCGTTTTTGTACAAAAACGATTACCCTACCCCATAGCATATGCAATAGAAAAATGTTGTTTTAACCAACCATCATCAACTATTTTGATAAACTGTCCGAGCAGTTTATCCAATCTTTCACACTATTGCGATATTTATTACGAATGGGAAATTCCGTTCTGTGAGCATTCGAATGCCGTGATAGGTGATACCAATGCGATCGTTCGAATGATGTATCACGAAGTTAACGTTCGTAGGATTGCCTATCCGCTTACGGATGAGTTGATTTGCCCCCTGGCCATGCCTCGCAGTATAAAATATACCATTCCTTTCGTAAACTTACCTTAGCGGCGATGTATTAAATGATTCAGGCGGGATAAAGCCCGATTAAAGCGTGCTCGCCATGCACATATGTATTATTGGGGTTGTAGTCCCCAAAGATAAGCCTGTTGTCGCTGGACATCGCTCTTGCAACATGGCTTCGAATCGCCTTAATGAATAAATTTTCTATTGTATTCAGCTGAGCCCTATTATAACGGACCTTGTTGCGATAATATTTTATGAGCTCAGATTTTGATTTTCGGTACAATCCTAGACAGGATCGAATGTACCGTCTCTTAAACAGATTGGCTTTGTAAGGTCCATTTAGCATATACAATACACGTTCACCCTTCAGTCAAGTTCTATGCTTTGAAACAGGGTGTTTTCATAAACGTTTACACTACTAAGATCTGCGTTAGACGTCTTCATAAAGTCAGATTTTTGATCGAACAAACCCAGATGAATTGCAGAAGATCTGGGGTTGAAATGTCACATAAGTTATCCAGTCAGACGTGACTGAGAAATGTTGATTTGGTATGATCGCACACGCGATTCGAGTATTGAGTATCGAATTTTAGTATGCTGTCATCAGTGATCTAGCATACGTGAGTGGATACATTTTTGGGAAAAAAATGTAAGACATTTTGATTTTCTTATTTTAAGTTTCTCCATTATAAACAAGAAAGCACTCTTTTTTCTGAACCTTTTAATAAAGCTGTAAAAGGTTTATGTTATGAAATATGCTTCAAGAAAATTAAAATTAAAATTGCAATGGACTCACAATGTGTCCAACTTCTGTTAAGAATGAAGTTTTAAGTTGAGAATTTGCACTAATTTAGTTCTATGACATTCACAGAAAACAATACATTTGACATAAGTCAGCCATCAAACATCAATGTAGCAGAATTACGCTAGCACTTGGTACAATTTTAAATGTACATTCGAAGTAACCATTTGTATGTGATCATCCCATTGTAGTTACGCAATCTTTCGATAACGTATGGTAATGTGGTAATTCTATTTTATGCTATATTACATTTAAAAGGTTGATCCGTTCTTCTTCTTTGTTATTAATTCAGGTTGAGAATTTAAGCAGTCCTGCACATTTTCTGCAGAATGAGTGTGTTCATTATTGCAACAAAAAAGAAAGAAGACTGGACTAGCGCAGATTTTTGACGTTTATGAAAACATCCAGTCTTTTTGTCAGGCCGTAAGCACTCTTAGGCACAGCCAGACAAGACAAACATCTACTTTTTTTTTCTAAATACAGAAACAGGCAAGCCAGATACCAAGCTACATTTCTCAAACCAAACTGCTCTCCATGTTTTTCAATGATGGGCCTATTTTTGTTCGAAATCACCATGTAAAAGCGATTTCAATTGTCAGACCTGATCTCTATGTAAAAGCCACTAGATCATCTGCGTAGGTACATTATAGCGTCACTAGGGGAACCTCAATTAGATCACTTTTATAAATGTAAAACAATTTCTGGGAGTAAACCGTTATTAATTTCAAAGACGTTGGTACATTTTACCATAAACTTCTTTCCCATTTCAGAAATCATACACAGGATAGCTTTTCGTATACACAGCCTTGGTAGCTTTTAAGAAAAGTCTCAAAGTGATTTTGATTTATTCTATTGAATACAGTATAGTTGTGCTAGTTAGTTAAGGACCGAATAAATAAATAGACTGGTTGATTGATGCTCAAGTTAACACCGACTGTAAAGCCACTTAACCTATTGCATGTGTAAGCAATAGGTGCCTTCGTGCCTTTTATCGTTTGGTGTTTCGTCTACTGATAATATAGAATTGTTCTCTCCTCCCATGGGACGGTTGTTACATAAAAAAAAAACAGCTAAAAAAATCATATATATCCTATTTTTTCTCGTCTATCCCTACCTCTTTCTCATACCGCACTCAATTTCACTCCCAAGTCCCATTTGAATAGACTCATCTGTCAATAATATCTTCAGATAGACTGTACGCAAATTGGTGATAATAATAAATGTAACTGTAAATATAGCATAATTTCTCAGGTACATACTGTCATCTTCCAAATTGGCCACACACAAAAATTCGCTCGTGCGCCGCCACCTGCAATCGTAGTAGGTCTCTCACCACTTCGTCTTAATCAAGAACAACTCCTTGAACTCATCTCAATGTATAGTTGAGCTTGTACCTACCTACCAAGATATAAAATACCCAAAAGGAATGAATGGCTCTACCTCCTGAAATGTAACCACCACCGCTGACGTTGCGTCGCACCAAATCAAATGGCAGCCCAACAGCACGAGGCAGTCGGCAATCGGCAAACGCCAAACACGCAACCAGTGAAGCCAGCCAGCCAAGAGCCAAGAGTATTAATCCAAAAGTGGGGTGGTTATCATTGCCACTGTGTCGTACAGCTGCAGCCAAAGCAAATAAGAGGTGTGATAGTCACACGGAAAACCTCCTCATCCGCTGATGCGCATACACACTCTCACTGCTGCCGCACACTGTACAGCACCACTGAAAGTGATGGCAACGAAATTTAATCCTCAAGAGATACGTCCTGCGAATGCTGCTCGCCTGGTGCAAATGATGAATTTGAGGCGTATCTAGGGCGTGGTGGATCCGACCTTGGTTGACGCCGCCAATACACTGCCGTCCTCGCCTGTGTCTCTTGTCCATTTCCAATTGTTATCGCGCGTTGTCCGACTGACTATACCGGGTGGTTCTCTATGGCTTCGCCAGCTGGCTGGTTGGTTTGCTGATTACTGGCTGGCTGGATGGATTGGGAGGCTGAAAAGGCAGTTTCCGAGAGAGTTTATGCGAAACACCCCGAGTCCTGTTTGTCGGCGATGGGTGGGGGTGCACATTTTAAAGCCTATCAAAAGTGAACTTGTGGGTGGGTTCTTTCCTTGTTCGTGTTATAATGGTGGTGGATAGGAAATGTCGTCGTTGTCATTGTCATTAGATTCTACAAAAAAAATTGCGCGCTCTTGTTTAGTGGCATCAGTCATGAGAGAGAGAACGCGCAAAAAGGGTACCGAACGAACTACCGAGCTGCAAAGTGTTTTCCCACTCGTACGCAACAGTTCATCAAAAACCCTCATGATCGTACCACTCTGCACTACTCCCACCAGCTATAGGACAATTATCACAAATCAGATTCATCCGACCACCAACGTTAGCCAGGTGGCTTGGCTTACTAATTGCCAGGCAACTCCTCGATCTTCTTCGGTGAGTTGCAGGTATGTAATGAACACAAAAGAGCTTTCGACCTTTAAAACAAACAAAAAAAAAACAACACGATGCCTCTCAAGATATCGTTCGGCTGACGCACATATAAAGTGCTATAATTAAAATAAACAGAAAAAAAATCCCAACATCCCAACACATTCACACTCACACAGAACAAGCTCTCGCTCTAGCAACCGACCATCATCCAGCGTCGTCACCCAACGGCTGGTGTTTTCAACAAATTCGACGTGCTCGTCGTCAGTCGTCTTCAAAGTGTATGCTTGGTATCAGGGGCGCTGAGCAAACGGCAGGCATCAAAGCGAATTCCTACCCGAGTGCTTGGGATTTTTCAAATTACTCCCAACTATTCCAATGCCGGTGACAGCAATGTGCCAGAAAGAGACACAGCGCCTTTGTACATCGAATTTATCCGCCAGTATATCAGCAGTTCGCCCTCGTGGTGGGCTGTCTTATCCAACACAAGCAAACAGTTCGCGTCTCTTTTTAGTTTGCTTGTCGTTGTCGTTCGTGTATCGTGTCTCTCTTCTCTGCTGCGGCATATGAAACATGTTTAATGAACCGCACTTCCTGAGTCAGCGGAAATTTATTGAAATGGCTTGTTGTTGATTTTTATGTTCCCCTGATACCTACAACCGTTTTTCATACAAGGACATTGCCATGTCATTGTGGTGCTATTGCACTTTCAAGGCAACAAAATAAAACACACGCCAGTGAGTCTCTCTTTCGTGCTTTCTCTTTTGTCCCACCAGTAACAAAGTTGTTTCCATCGGAAACGGAATGACGTTCGCTCTACTGTTGCTAGGGTATTCATCCAAATAAACTCAGAGTGGATGTGGACGTGGAGTGCGCAGCGTTACTTGCTGAAAATGGAGGGCTCCTGATCAATGGCTAGCCAAAGGTAGGAACAAGAAAACGAAAGTGTTCTCAACTAGCCGCAGCTCCTACACACATGTTGGCAACAACACATACGGGCAGCCGTCGGTCGAGGAACATTGTCGATGTCGCATCGTAGTGAATGAGTTGTTCCGACAACAACACACCGTACCTGCTGGTACAATGCAATCCATATGTGATATTTCGTTGAATTGTTGGTAGTGTGACCAGATTGTGGTGGTCATGAATTGAAATTTCTGATTAAAATGTGCCCCGAGTTAAATTTTTTGTTTGTAGTCGATTGTTTGGGTAGAGGCCTTTTTAAGACATTATGCAAGAAAATTCACAAGCATAACCGAAGGTATGATGGTATAATCTATGTAAGGTGGTCTTAAAGCTTCGGAGATGTGTGCACGTGTATACGTTAAGATATTTCGGTAAAACTTAGCAAGAAGTTAATCCGAAGCAATGGTTAAAAGGTTAGGAAAAAGGTGAAAAGATTGGAAAAGGATCAAAAGGTCGTGAAAAATGTTAAAAGATCGAGAACCTGATGGAGAATGAGTCAAGTATTTCGTTGTACCTACGTACTGTCTATCATGTTACAGAGTACAGACTAGTGGATTGCTTGTTGCCGCGCGGGAGAACTTGAGTTTGAATCCCAGTAAGATGAACGTTTTTTTTATATAATTAATTGCATTGGATTTAATGCTTTCATAATAACGAATTAGAAATTAATAAAAAGTAATGCTATTTTTCAACTTCAACAATTTTTGCAAAGCAAAAAAAATATTTTTCTGTAAGGCTTTTTGTAAGAATTTAAAGAAGTCTTATAAAAGCAAATAGTTTGGTAAAAGTGCGCCAAATGTTTTTCCATAAGACTTCATACCGGTAATATTGCTAAGAGGGAAATAACTTAGATAGTGCTTCATCACAAATGTTACATGTGAATGAGCCTTAAACTTAAATAGTTGTTGTATCCTATTTTCATTTGCGCTGCACATATAAATATTCAATAAAAACCTAGTCTTTCTTGATATACTCAGCTAGGGATTCTGAGTCGATCCGTAACAATATGTATTAACAAAGATGTACAGGATTTTGAAAATCCAGACTAATTGTGGATGCAGTGGGATTGAGGTTAGTGAGGTAAAATATTAAGCGCGCGGTCCCTGATTCAAGTCCCGAAAATAGCAACACCTTCTTTTTTACTGTCCTAACTCTTGCAAAAATCTGACAAACATTCGAAAATATAGACTGTCATTAGGGGTTTCTCAAATTGCCATTTATAATCGGACTTAAACTCGAGGTTCCATGCTTTATGGCAAAAAATATAACCTCACAGACACAAATTAGCTAGGTAGTTACGATATAGGCTAGGTTTGAATTTTATTTCAACTGGGAGGTGTCATTTCATTTTTCTTCAAAACGCCTTCCTGTTGCTGACATGAAAATGATGAAATACAACGACGTCAGCGTTCATAATCAACAAATTCTATTTATAACCTCTGGTTACACCAATTCCAACGTAAATGAAATGTGCAACCTCTGCTCCTTCCTTTCCAAACAAGTGCAAAACAAAACATTCAACGATGAATGAGGTCATTGCAGAGAATTCAGGTATCAGCTAAGGCTTGTTAAAGAGGCGCATGTGCCATTCTATAATCAGCCCTTATCAGCAGTTGCTGTCCCACTCGTTCCTGCAGCGTTTTACGTTATTTTCTGGAATCCACGACATTGGTTGGTAACTGGGTGTTGGGCACGCCATAAAAAGGTGGTTACATTATTATATGTGAAATCGGTTCTAGATACACTACTCTCTCACTCTCTCTCTCTCTTGACTAACAAGTGTGTCGAAGAAACGGTGTCTTTGGCTTGCGTCCTTAATTTGGTAGTGGCAAACCGGCAAGTTCGTCAGCAAGTGTGCTCGCTGCGTGCGAAATTCTGTTCGCTTGGTGGTTTAGTGACTCACATGACGGCTTTGTTCGTTGGTGAGAGAGACATTATGGCAAAGAATTCGCTAAAACATCGCGAAATGCACTTTCCGTGGACTTCTCTGGCGGGCTTGACAACAAAGTATCGACTAGTAAACAAGTGAAAGACAAATGAGCACACTAATGTCATGAATCTCAATCTCGAGTGAAATAACAGAATACTTGATAAAATAAACAGTACACCAGCGCTGTGTGTAGTATCACGACGTAGACAATTATTGACGTTCGTAGCGCACAAAATGACACGCCAACCAACTGGCCAGCCTGTTCGCCTAATAGCTTAGTGACTCACATGACGCGACGCTTTCTTAAGCTACGGTAACAAATTACTCCACACAGCCACCAACAACGTCGTGTCGCTCGACTCTTTTGTGGGTGTTGCCCTGGTTGCGCGCTAGCTACATCGCGCAAAAAGAGAGCGCGATAATGTTTCCGCCGCACACAAACCAACATCCAACACAAGCAAACCGGTTGGCATTAACATTTCATCGTGTGCAAGTACTTATCTGTTCCGCTCATAGCGTAAGTAGTGGAAACATTTACTTGCTTCATGTTTCTGATTCCCTGGTGTATCCGGGTGGATTTTACGCGCGAAACTTGTGTCTGAGAAACCCAATGTTGCTTGGAACGCGATACAGCGTATGCCAACTGTCTCTTTACCAACCACCACAACTGCTGCCGGTACAGCTGACTCTGTGACTCCGCTGTCTTTCTACGAAAATCGACCGGCCGGCCGGCATGCAGCCATTCGGATTGGGTAATTCACCTGCTGACATGATATCACTTGATAGCGAAGAGGTAGCGAGAAATGGGGTTGAAAGTGAGTACGTTTTGTTGCTTCCAGCTCTTGAGCAACAGCATTTCTGGTATCCCATCCACTTGAGTCTGGTGAAAACTACGTTTCGTAACGCCTTCTCTGGCTACGGACCATACATAAAGTTAAAGAGAGAGTAAGTAGTGAATGCAGGTGTGGTTGCAAAACAACCGCTTTGGACCATCTAGGAACCTGCCCTAGACAATGCGCCAGGCTCCCAGAGAAATCAGCAAGTAAATCTTCCGAATGATTGACTGAAGGCAACGCCTCTTTATGTGCGCAACGAGACCACCATGCCACTGGGTTTGGTATGACTGCGTTAACAAGGTAGGCGGGAAAAATATAGACGTTAATACATGCAAAGTCTTAATTTAATTTGTTCGTTCCGTCAGCAGCACTTTTAATTATTCTGCGCCCCTAGCATAGCTTCATTCAGTGAAGTTCGTCACGCCAGTTTGATACCGAACAACCTGGGAGAACCCCAACCAACCAATACGATGTTCCACCATCGATCGATCGTACACTTTTCGCTTGTGTCCCTTGCAAATCAAAAAGCTTATGGGGGAAGGTCGACGTTGTCGACGGCGCGGGCGGCAGCACTCAACATTGTTACACAACTTGTCAATCGGTTATTGTTATTAGAAAACACTTTTTATTTGTTTAAAATAACATTTTTATGGCAACGGGAAATGTGGTTGTTGTACAATAAATGCTCTACTTTCGCCAGGCGCGCATAATTCTTGACAGCCGCACTGCTGCTTCTCGCGTTCGAAAACAGAGAACAAAACTGGCGCGTACGTAAAGCAGGGCAGAGTCAGAGCACCACAACGTACCACACAAAAACTCGGGCAGGGAAAGGCCAAGGCACAAGCAAAATTAAAAAAAGAACATGACAAGATTATGGAATGGATATAGTACGAAGAAGAAGAAGGAGCAACAGAACCAGCAGCTCCAACACCAACAGCAGCATGGCTAATGTCGAATAATGAGAAATGTATATTGGAGCTGGGTTGAGGAGGCCGGGGCGCCATAAGAAGGCAAATAAATTTTATGACGTAACGCCAATTACATTTGGTGTATGTTACGTGTTCGACATGTGTGCCGCCGCCATCCAAGTACACTTCGGTAACTTTACGTTGCTATTAAAACACGAAATAAGTGTTGGCGGGGACGGTGCACCGTTTGCCCAGAGAAACATAAAATGACCGAAAACATTATCAATTAACAATTTCTTTGATTGCGTGCTTCGTTTAATTGCCTGTAACCATTGTTAGATGTCCCTTGGGAGGTTGCTATTCCTGTGACATTTTGATCTTAATAAAAGGGAGGAAACTACATTAGGATAAGTGTAGCATAGGTTCGCTGCACCGCCAGGAGGTGCTAGAACAAGGGACGGGTTTGTGGTTATTGAACGGCTTATCTAAAAGCTAAGTGCGCAGCTGGCTTAAGGATTGATGGTACATATTATGAACTCTGGAGAACCCCTATTGAATTCAGTCAAAGTAAAGCATTAGGGCATAAGAATAGGTATAAGATAGGTACGCTCAAGAGCACTGCCATGAGGTCTAAGCGGTCATTACATACGAGACGATGGCCGGCTATGAATTGGTGTAAGAAAGGTACGCCAGAGCATCTGTCTTGACATTTGGACCAGAAAAATTCTAAGCGGTCAATAGAAGGACGAGATTGCAGTCGCATTGGAATTATATGTATGATATGAACGCTGGGGTAGGGTACTGCCATGAGGTGTCAACTAAAAGTCTAAGCGGTTAATGTAGCGGCAGAGGAAAGCCAAATTACGATTGATGTATGATATGTTAGACCAAAGAGTATGGAACTACTTAGAGTGCGCATCTCATACAACGAATATTTTCTATGTGGGGTACTTGTATTGATACCCCAGTGTTCACAACAGCCTTGCCGACGTATACGATCTACGAAATTTCCCGGCGCGTCCGGTTAGCGTCTGAAACGGCTACAAAATTTTTAGCTGTGATGCGTACTCTATGTAGTTCTACACTGTTTGGTAGGACGGAGTATTTATTGCTAAGCGGTTAATAGACTATTTAAAAGCATTCTATGTAATTGACGTCACAATGGTAAATAAACCGCACATATATAGGGTACGCCAACTTTTATGTCGGTATGTGAATATTGAATAACATTGTGGTTACTTATTTTGAATACAACATCAATCAAATGGCGTCGTGGGTGGTAAAGCGATGATTTCGGGGCGAATGTTTGCCTTGAGCTCGTCAATGGTATGAGACTTGCTGGTGTACACTTTGCTTTTCAAATAACTCCACAAGAAGAAGTCTGGAGCGGTTAAATCTGAGAATCTGTGTGGAAAGTGAATTTCGCAATTTTCTGCCAGCCCGCGTTCAGTAATTTGTCCCTTCAAAGTATGCATTGTTTGATTTGCAGTCTGTCATTGCGCACCGTCTTGTTGAAAGCAGTAATCATCCAGACATTTTTCAAACTTTTGTGGGCAGTCGTCATGAACACCGATATTGGTTATTTCGCCTTCTCTGAAGAAAAATGGTCCAATCTGGTTATGCGGATTTTTAGTTACACATTTTGCGTTAAGTCAATTGCACTTTAGTTAGAAACAAATGCAAATCATACTTCTGAGGATGGTAGTGTTCCACTGAAGCCAAAATGCTGAGTGCGGTGACCATACGACACATGTCGGTTCTCGACAACACTCTTAACTCCTTGCCATCTACAATTGCACTTTAGATGGAAACAAATGCAAATCATCCTTCTAAGGATGGTGGTGTTCCACTGATGCCAAAATGCTGAGTGCGGGAACAATACGACACATGTTGGTTCTCGACAACACTCTTAACTGATTGCTTTCTACTGCAATTGGAATTGAATTGGAAGTACACAGCACAAAAATTGCAGGTGTAATGCTCGTTGTATGAAATTAATTGAGATTACGATATACGCGTTTTGCAAAGTACTAAGCAGTCGTATTGCGGTTCTAGTTTTTCGATATTCAACATACGATTTAATGACCAGAGCTTTGGTCGAGCGATTGACATACGATTTACGTATTGATATATATCAACCACCTTTTATATGCATGCATATATAGAAACATTGAATCACTTTGACATTTATCAACCGATTAACTTGAGTAGACAGTACAATTACTATCAAAAAAAAAAAACTCCGAAATCTGCACATTGAAAACAGTCGTTCAGTTATGTTAACTAAACGTGCAAATAACGTCATTGAATGACCAAAAACTGACTTTTTAGGACGGCGTTTGCGCCAAAACCATCAATGGACAATTTTTCTTCAGGGATTGCAAACAGTCGGTGGGAACCGATATCGGTGGAGGTAGTCTACCCACAAATGTGAGAAAAGACAACTAATTAAACCATGCAGTTTCTCGACTTAAGCTGTCAAAAAATGGATCCATTGACCCCTCTGGACTTCTTTTGGTTGGTTATTTGAAAAGCAAAGTGCCACCATGATTCGGACCATTTACGAACAAGGCAAACATTCGTGACGAAAACATTGTTATACTGCCCGAGATTATAGAAAAACTAATGAAAAAAAAGCTGAAGGTGCTTTGGTCACATTAGTTTTTTTAATTAATCAATATTCATACACTCCCATAAAAAATGGTGCTACATATATATATAGAAGGCTAATAATGAATTTTCTAGCAACATATTCAGCATAAAATTGGCAGTTCTGACGATTTTATAATATGCAATGAATGAGGTCCTCATTGTTTAATAGCCGTGAAAATAATATACAATTGTCTGGACATAGCTTAAGACTGTCGCAAACCTTCATTACTGATACTACTTCTAACAAAGACCTCAGAAAATGTCACAGTTTTTTTATTAACCTTCGGACCGCTCCGCAAAAAAAAGAATGATTGGTGTTAAGTTAAAGCCTCCGGTAGTAGTTCGGCAACACCTATTCTGCAGCGTTGTCTAACATTTCAGGTGCAAAATATTTTTTATATATATATACTCTTCGATTCGAATTCGAAACAACAAGGAAGAATGTCCGATTTATGGATCAAACCATGGCAAAACCTAGCAATCGGAATTATTAACAAAAAATGCGTTAATGGGGCCACTCAAATTGAGAGATGTATAAATATACATATGTAGGCATACCGTCAACAGTATCCCGATCACGCTCCATCCCGTTCATAGTTGGAAACTTGCAGCGATCCCGGAACACCAACCACAAACCCTCTCGTCTGTATCGACCACACTCTTTTCGAGTGTCTTATCGAATTTAAGTTCAGACGAACTAGTTTTGTTCTCTGATTCCGCTTAGACATACCAACCTAATGGTATGTCTACATTTTATACATAATATATATTTGCTTTAAGACCCGTTTTTTGTAAGAGAAATTATTCGGTATCAATTTCATTTAGTGACACCATTGTAATAGCCATCAATCCCGATCCTCGCCAGCCAGTCGGTTTTCGGCCTTGAAAGTCTGTTTTGCATCAGTTCTCTGCAATTGCAAAACATCTATTTTATCTCAGTCTTTCATGCCCTACATATGGTCTGATTTATATAAAATCGGTCCGAATGGACGGTCTCTTGTCACACAATAATGGAAACTTCTAAAAATCTGCAGTGGAATCCATTTAACCTCATGTCATCTGTCCTTCCGATGCTTTGTGCGGTTTATTAAATTGGCAATTTTTCTTCGCAATTTTTGGACCCTAACCAAGAACTCTCGCCTCAACAAGATGCAACACAATAATGACACAACACGCCAACTGGTATACACTGGTATGTATCTACAACTTTTGGAACTTTTTATTTTTCACTTCTCCCTTAACGGACGCTATTAGGACTGCTGTCCAACAAACTTTTTCGAAAGAAACCTCCAGATACACTTAAAACACATCCCTACGGCCCCTACTACATGCGATTACATCCCACCACCGTACAAAAAGGGAAAATCAATAAAAAAAAATTCTTTTGTACTTTAGCACTCACACCGGGGGCGGGGAGCCTTACAAGACGACCGGCGGAAATGGCCTTCTCCACAAAGCGAATATTGAAACCCATTTCATACACATACAGTAAACAAACATAGGTATAGGTATCAGCAGGCACAGGAGGCAGAATTCGGATTATTGCTCCCGGTATTGTTTCATATTGTACATTGTCTGATATGTCCCTGCCATCGTTAAAGATACATATTTGGGTTGCCAAAAAAGCCTCAAAAAAAAACATAAATTTGAAAGGAATGGTCCATACAGATACATGCAGAACAAAATAATATCGGCATTGGAAATTTATCTTTTGAATCTCTCTTACATAACCGAGATACAAACATCTTCAGCTGTTGTTGCTGTTGCTGATAATGGTGGTGGTTGTCGGTGGTCTTGTTAGTTGTTGGGCTAAATCATCTCCACATCATCGCTATTTTGGAGAAGGAACGAAAATGCAAAAACTATGCCGGGTGCGAAAATACAACGTCATGTTCTCTATGCCAGTTGCGACTGTGTATCCTTGAACATAGAATTGCTGTCCACTAGAGCAACATTACCGCGACCGATAAGTTTTTTTTTTTTTTTTTGAATGATTGTTCCTTCAAATACGGACTCACACCTTGAACTAGAATTGAGCCCTTAATATTGAAAGCCTTTCGGCGTGCTCGAAGCCCAAGTCAAATACACAAGTTTCCTTCATCATATTTTCGCCTTCGTCTCCGTCATCGTCACCGTCGTCTTTCGTCATAAGATTAACTCGATAAGGACTCATCGATTCTTCATTCAATTCAGCAGCAGCACTACGGTAAATCTGCCTTAGTGTGCATTATATCGCTTTGGCTAGCGCAAACTCGAGGAGCACTTGTCATAACCATGTCAAGTGGTTTTATTGTTGTTATATCTACTATTATAATACATACAACAACAAGGAAAAAAAACTAACAAGAGATTCTCACTGAAATTGAAACGAACACTCTTGAACTAGCCTCGAGGCGAGAACTTGTGCCCATCCTCACAAAATTGTGATAATTCTCTCTCGATGATTTGCATCCTCCTAATAAAAGCAACAACAAAAAAAGGATAGAACGTTTTTTTTTTATTCTATTTAATTTATTTTCGTACTATGGTTCGAAAGACAGCCTATTTGCACTGTCACCCTTTGAGATGACAAACGTCAATTTTTATAATCGATTAGAATGGCATTTGTCACTTGACGCGCTAAGTTTTCGGGATTATAGTATTAGGGTGACACTTTCAGTGACTAAACAAAAAGTTGTAGCCAGTTTGGAGTTGGATCAGTATGGCATAGTTTTGCGGCGAAAAGTTTAAGCAATTTCACAGTGACGGGGAACGTTTCTTTGCAGAGGGTGATCGAGAATACGTTTTTGTTTGTAATTTGAAATGAAATTAAATAAGAGCGGTTATGGTGAGGTAGACTCGGAAGAAGTCAACTAAGCCCAATGCTGCAACTTTTGTTTTGAAGGGAGTGCATTCTTAGTGGTATTTTAATAGCGACTTCTTTCAATGTGAACGCACCCATTATCCATTTATCTCAGTGGGGGGCGGTGTAGTGGTTATGTGTTCGCCTGTTAAGTGGAAGGTTGCAAGTTCAATCCCAGCCAAAATCCATTAAAATTTTAATCAAAGAAAGAAAAACAGTTCGGTAGTTACCCCTAAAATGGTACAGACCAACTTAAAAGTTCTGCGAATATAACAAACACAAAAAGCAGTGACCCCCGGAAGTTAGTTCGGGCACTACATTCAAAATCGTTCCTATCACTCTCTTTCTGCCCTTTCTCTAACGCTCGTATTGTGGTAAAACATTTAAAGGGTTAGTAACCCCTTGTGTGAGCGCAAATTATAAATAAAATGTCAAAATATTCAGTAAAGTCAATATCTTCATCAGGGTGAAGTACACGAACGAACAACCCTTACAAATAATTAACATTTACTACCGAAATTCCAAGTCGGTGTGGTTGCAACTTTAAGAGCGTTAACGCCAATTTTCGGCCGTAATTCTCGTCACAGTAGTCTAGTGAAAAAATTGAGTCAGAATATTCGCTGCTTAATGTTGCCGTGCCAGTGAGACTACATTTTGCCCAAAGTGTGGAGAATATTGTTGCCATTGAGGCTTCCGTAGCAAACGAACCAAATCGAAACCTAATGGATCATGGCCAGCTCCTTACAACATCAAGTTGACTCATAAAATAAAGCCACTTGATATGAAGCGACGTATATTCTCGAATTCGGCTCTGGACATGATAGGAAAAAAATTAGCGATGAAGCGCATTTGTGGTTAGATGGCGGGCTCAGTGGCGCGATGGTTAGTGCGATGAACCGCCGCGCAGAAGGTCTGGGTTCGATTCCTAGCAACGCCTAAATGATTTTTCACTGGCCCTCCTCTCTTGATGATCTGACAAATCAAGAAAAGCTTATCTCAAATTTGCCGCTCGGAGTCGGAATAAAACAGGAGGTCCCGCTATCGTGGAAGATGAAAATGACGGTCACGTTACGGCAAATGGTATTCGCTACAGAAAAATGTTGAAACATTATTTCATTGAGCAATTGCATGAATTGGACATCAATGATATGTGGTTCCAACAAGACTGTCCCACAAGCCACACAATGGGTGCAACATTCGAATTATTGAAATCTCAGTTCGGCGAACGTTTTGTCTCGAGAAAAAGACACATCGATGGGCCGGCGATATCGATCGAAATGTGCGGCCAAGTCATCGAAAATTGGGTTCAACTAATTGACCGTGGTCCCCAATATCTAAGAGGATTGAAGGCTGCTTTGTATTTGGCAGAAACCACCAACAGGTCTGAAGCCTGTTAAGTTATACCATAAAAGGTGGGCCACACTGTGATGACCTTGTGATGAACCTATCGAAAAGTCCCATAGATTTTACAAATGGTGTCGAATCGACATTGAATATACATCATAAGTTATTGAAGAAAAATGCGTGCTAAATGCACTGTTTTGTAGAAAGCACTACTGAATCAGCCAGGCTTAGAAAACTCTTCGCCAAGAAACCGGCGGTGCCAGGTTACCTCAGGCTACCCAATGGGAACTGGTCATAGTCTAAACATGAATCCTTAACACATCTTAACACACTGGAAACTCTCTTTCCAGAACGTGTTTCATACTCCGGCATAATTCGGCATAATTCGGCACAGTCAAACAAATATAATCTACATCTACACTGATGGTTCAAAAATGGACTTAGGCGTGTTTTCAGAAATAGTAATGAAACAGTACTTTTCATCTACTCTCTGAACACAGGAGTGTCTCCCAGGCTGATATATTGGCGGTAGCAGAGGCACCCAGAGTGACCTCATTACCGACGATACCACCAAATGATATCCCCATCTTCAATGACAGTCAGGCAGCAATAAAAGCAATCTCTGCTGTCCAAATAAATTCTAATCTTGTGAAGCTTTTTCATCACGAGGTAAAGGTTCTTGGCGTCGAACATAATGTGTTCTGGGTCACTGGACACAGGGGCGTACAGGGCAAAGTAATGGCTGATGAACTGTTGACAAAAGGATCCGTCTCCAGCATTGATCGAGCCAACCAGCCTGTCAAACCGCCACTGTTTGACCTCAAATTACGGGTGGCAAAGAAAACACTGAATATCGCCAAAAACAGGTGGAACTTCCTCCCTACTTGTGAAACATCCAAAAGGATGTGGCTTGTGTATGACAAAGTCAAAAACTACAAACTACTCCAAGGAAACAAGAAATCTGTTTCAACACAAGTAGGGATTCTTACTGGATACTTAAAAGCCACAAGATGGTTGGAATAGAAGAAGAAGAAGACCTTTACAGAGGCTGCGGTGATGAAGAAATACATCACTTTCTGTGCACTGCCCAGGCCTCAGCCAATTAATAATGAATAAAATACTTTTACCATGACCTCACGGATCTTTCTTAAAGCCTTCTCTCTAATCTCTTCAAGTTTGCAACAACATCTGGATAGGTGGAAATGTACTATCAACAACGGACAGTAACAGGATGGGTCTATATTGCCTTGTGATGAGGGGAGATGCACATCAACTTCATCAACCCACCAACCTAACCTAACCTAAGCCCTGGAATGAATATTACCTATGTTTGGTAGAGAATTTCGCTGCTGTGGAGGCTCCGTCGTCATCAGCAGTACTAAGATTTTAATGCAATAGGCCATTTCAGGCACGTCTCTGCTTTGCATTTTTATGAGAGACTTGGAGATGTTCCTTACAAACACTACATCAGCTGATGGATTTTGCCCGTCTACCCTACAGCAGATCAAATTCGACCAGTGATCGTAAGTTAAAAAAGTACATCACCCAACAAACCCACAATCCGTTACCCCCGGGACGACTTTAAGACCTGCAATACTAATTTTTTCTTCAGTCGAAAAATAAAATCGCTAATGGAATAAAATGAAATTTCCATCAAACTCACAGGCCTGTTCGTTTTTAAATCAACACCCCCCACACCAAATGTAAACACAGAATGTATGCATTTTAAAAGAGACACTCCAATTGAACGTTTAATTTGTGCCAAAAGTGAAAACACGGCACTTATTAAAATGTTAATTGCATTACTGCTCTCTGGGGTGTGCAAACTCAAAATTCCGATCCACCCCATCATCCCCTAGCACCAGCCAGATGGTATTCATCTCAAAGGTCACCATTTCGTTTAATATTACAAGCATTACATGTATGAGGAATACCGACACCTGGCTATATGCATACATATACACTCTCGCAACTACTCCACAGTTGGCTCTGGTGTGTGTGGTAATAGGGATGGATGTTCAACTGCTTAGAAATTTAATTTCATAATACGATACGGGTTGGTAGTACGAAATCATAACACAACAAGAACAACAAATAAAAAAATATACAGAACAAAGGCAACCATTCGAAATGTCTTAAATGCGGATCAAGAGGATTTAGGCCCCACCGCCTAGTCGCCACTATTACCAGGACAAAATATTGCACAAATTATTCGCAAGCAGAAGTGGTGATGCTATAGCTGGTGTGGTGAGTGTGATGACTGGTGAGACGAAATACAATTTTCATTCGAAGGAGCACATTCCAGGGGAGAATATGCGCACAATGTTGTGTTCCAATTGTAAGTCCTTGCCATATACGATTGCAGATGGTTTCCAGTAAGTTGCGTTGGAAAAATAATTTCACTGCAGCAGTTCGGCAAAAGCTCATCCATGGAAGAAGCCTTTTTTCCATGCGGTATGGTATGCTATGCTATGCTACTGCTGTTCGGAAGGACTTGCGTTACCCCTTACTTTTGGGATATTCCATGTCCTACACCAGAATGCCGGTTGTGGAAAAATCATGATGATGACATAATGTCGATTGAGTAATGGGATATGATGAAACCAAATAAATGCAGGAAACACTCAGTAGTCCCGTTAAGGGGAATATATAATTACTTAAATGATTTGCGGGTAAATTGTGTTTCATTATGCATACAGGTGTTCTTGTACATACTAACAGAGGTTGTGAGGGGGATAATACTTACTCCATGTTCGAGTGGGCAGGGTACAGGGGGAGAAATTCTCAAATTTCCTATGGCAAGTTGTATTCCATTATGCGAGCAGACTTTGAAACAGCAATTTGGGGAAAATCAATTCATCTCTGTCAAGGTAGTTTTGTGTCCCACCGTCTCGCTATCGGGGGGCAAATCCTCTTAGCTGTGTGCTCATCATCAATTAAGTAATTTGTTGTCAGCATTCGAAATTTCGTCACAAAGAACCAAGGGCCGTTACCATCAGGGGGAAGAACCCAAGAGCACTTGTATACATATCCAGCCCAAGGCACGTCATGACAGATTTGTATAGGATACGTGATAGAATGGACTATTTAAGCTGAGTCTGAATCTGCTATGTAAAAGTGTCGAGGCAGTCGGTTTATATAAAAGGATTTCGATATCAATATGTGGGTTTGGCTATTTTGGATGTGATCCAAAAGAAAGTGAACCAAAAACGGATAAACTTGTAAAAGTTTACGCAGGGTTTCCTAAATTACTTAGTTACTTAAGTCTGAATCTGAATCTAGGCCTCAGCCAGCATTCCTCTCCATTTAGCCCATTCCTTAGCTTACGCCTTGAGTTGCGCTTCTCTAGGTGGTAGTCGTCTTTCCCCGTCTTCCTCTGCTGTGACCGCCGTCTGGCTGGGAATTGATATGCGAGCCGGAGTATTGGTGTCAATCGACTAATTTTATCTTGTGCAGCTCGTAAAGTTCGTTGTATATTCATCGTATGCAAAGCCCGTCAGCGCAAAGGGAACGAATATCCACTCAACATGTTCGCTCAAAAATATGGAAGGATCTCTTCGATCATTTTGATCATACTTCAGTGTAAAGCAGAATTTGGGAGATCAGCGTCGACACACATGGTCTCCTTTGTAATTCGAGTTATGGTTTAATTAACCATTAAAATGGTATCGCTAAGGTTCATGCAGGCCATCGTTATCCCATCAAACCCAACCTTACCTAACCTAATTGCTTTGTTAATTAATTGGCATTACTACCCAAAGCTGTATCTATCTGCCTATTGCGATGTTTTGTCCAATCTGTCGTTGTTGTGCCTTTTCGTTGACGTAGTTACAAGGACTTCCCTACACTCGCACAAACTTGAGAATGTCATCTAGTTACTTGAGTTGGATAAAAGTTGTGATTTCGTCGGCACATGCCAGGAGTAACACTGATATGTGAAAGATTTACACAATTTGAATCACTTGCAAGCACACCAAGGATCTATTACCGGAACTAAGCGGAAGCAAATCTAACAAGTTTATAGCTCTGAACAGATCTTCTCACTTCTATAGCGGTGAGAGTGATAATAGGTCACAACATTTCTATAGAATCAAACTTACTGACTATCAACAACTATGCAGGAAATGCAGAGACCCAGACGCCGAGGAGGGCACCATCCACCTACTGTGTTACTGCCCCTCGATCAGTAACAGCCGTAGCAAATTCCTCAGCAGTTTTTATTACCTAGCTACAATCCCAGATCGTCCGTTTCTTTTGTGAATAGGGATTGAGCAATTACCTCTTTGAAGCAAATGGAGCAGCACAAATCACTCAAGTATCACTCCTATCACTAACGCAACTTACTTTTCAGGAGAAACTATGCCCAAAAAATGGCGCCCACGTAGGCCTATGCGAGATCGACGGCTCATTTGAGCGACAACATCCCACCAAACCTAACTTACCTGACGCACGTGCATAAACTCTGGGATTGTCTGGTACAGCAAGCTGTGGGCTAAAAGCCAAAGCCACACTCAACTGCGACACTTGACGAAAGTCTCCAACTAATTTGCAAAATTTTCAATCTCATCCAATCATGTTAGGATGAGAGGATTAAAGGAAGGGAGAATGCCATGGAAAGGGATCTTCGAGGCGATTAAGATGATCAAGGTAGAATGGGCAAGGCAATTCGCAGGCTATTTAGCTATAGGACTCAAATACATTTTTTAAAAGGTAAGCAACTAAATATGACTTAATATCTTGCATAGATACTTTTTTCAAAATTCCTAACGGTTTTACCAAAAACAACATTTTTCTGAAAATTGGGCCTGACAATTGTTGGGATTTGAAAATCATTACACTCCTTCTGCTTTGTCGAACAGCAACTCTACATTCCGAATTTCAACATTCTAGCTACAAATTTAAGGCCCCAATAATTGGTGATACACAAAGATTCTTACTCGATCCATATACCAAATTAAATTGTTTCCCTATGTTATAAACGTAATGTCAAACTATTATACCCCTATAGGGTAGGGTATAAACAGTAAAGCTAAAGGTCGCCTTTGTTGACCTGCACAAGTGCAAGAAAGGTTAAAATGGAAATTATCTCAGGTCCAGATTCAATACAGACAGTAGCACCATCTATGAAAGTACGACACAAGCATCGGCCTTGCTTAAAGTTGATTTCAAATGTCTTTAAACCTTTCTTACATAACATTTGACTCGTGATCTTAATCACTGTGACACTTTGCTGATTAGTTTTACTATTACGGCTCAGCAAATTTCATAGTGATAACATCTCCTCAAACAAACAAAAGTTATTTTTAGAAAATTCTGCACAAAATCCTACCTACAAAATCCAGTTGAATATACAAAATTCAACCTTAATTGCTCTAGATAGCACCGCCCAAACATAATTCCTTCTCAGAGGAATACCACAATCACGCTGCCATCTCACAGGCATTATGCAGTTATATGGTTAAAAATTCAACGACTGAATTAGCACTGGGAATTAATAGCTCGCAATTAACTTTGATGAACGAATCCTAGTAAGCCGGACACAGACTTAGGCGTAACATTTGAGCGTTTATTTTTGCAAAAGAAGAATAAAACCGTTTGAGTATATGGTGAGGTATTTTTATCCTAACAGGATACACACCTATGTTTTGCTGCCATGTAAGTACGTCAATAAATTGTAAAAAAAAAAACCACACAATAGGTGGCAGTGCTAACGGAAAAGCCGAACGCACATGGGAGCACACCCTTATTTTATTTTTTATTTTTTGTAAAATTCCACTGAACCAGAAATCGAATAATAAAGACGGATAACAAAATGAGCAGGGGTGCATGAACAAATGGAAATGAGATTTGAAATAAAATTCTAAGGACTATTATGGTGTAAGAAAATTGATCGCACCTGACACCTAGGCACACAATCTAGGAAGCAGGTTAGTGAAGAATGTGAGTCACGGATGTAAGGTGAACGGGATGGAAAGAGCAATGAGACAGAAAAGAGAAATTAAGTTTACCAGTGAACTGTATGGATCGGAGGTATTATGCAAAAAGTGGAACTTTTCCAATCCTATGAAAACTTTTTACAATGTTTAGCGATTCAATTCTTTAAGTCGGAAGAAATGTAGCAAAGCTATTGCGTGTGAGTTGGTTACCAACTGGGTAGATCGGCTTACATTTGTCTGTTTATGAGCTTCAACTGCTTGTCTTGTAACCCATTGAAAATCAACAAGTCTTGGAATTATTTCTCTTAGTTCATCCGAACATCCGGTATTATAATACCTGTCTTCGCTTTGTCAAAGGTCTCAGATTATTAGTTGTCATCTGAAGATTATTAATGTGTATCAGAAATAGATCGGGGAAAGAATTGATCCATGAGGTAAAAAGCGTTTATAGAGAATCTATCTGAAGAAATTTCATCCAGCAATTCTGTACAGCTGCACAGTATTTTAGAAAGTCCGTATGCTGGTATTTGGCTAACAAACTCGATGGAAAATTCCAGGGCAACTCATGATTCTCCATGCTTTTCGGCAAAAAAACAGGTTCATGTTCGGATTCGCGTTTTTTAAGTACAATAGGGGAAGTAACACAAGTTCCAGTGACTTTTCCACAGTCCAAATTGTTTACAGTTTACTCTTGAGGGTAAGCGTCATCGTTGGTGGTTCCGCTTGCTCCCTGTTTAATATTGAATTTCATGAGAACATTTTAGCGAAGATGTTCAAGTTTTCATTTTGTGTTGTAGCTAGCAATCCATTCTGATTAAGGGAGGGATTTAAGAGTGTGAAAAATTATTACCGACTTTTGCCAGTGACCAAAATTTCCGTGAGTATCTGGGTGATGCCAGAAATTTGTTAGTTACTCTTTCATTGCAGGTATTCTTTGAGTCTTTATTTAATATATTCTTACAAACACTAAAAGCAATTTTGGTAATAGGATATTTAAATAATATTAAAGATTTCCCCGATTTGATTAAAGTAGAAAAATCAGTGCAGCTGTTTAGACAGAAAAACTGAACTGCCAAACAGATGCAATAGAAAAACCTCATTTGTTGTGTTCCGCTTTCGATAAATTGTCAGATTTAATCAAAATCATGAGTCAATTTACTAAGTCAACTCTTTCTCTACCCAGACGGCGGGATGCTCTAACATATTTAAACAAGGGCCGATGGACGAAGACGGAAGTGATTATAGTTCTCAAATCTCAAATCTTACAGACCTATTTCACTTTTTCCAATAATTTCAAAAGTTTTTGAGAGGATATTACTTGTTCGCTTACATCCCATTATTGATCAGAAACGCCTTTTACCTGACCATCAATTTGGGTTTAGAAGTAAACTGTGGACCAGCTCAGTTACTGATGTAATTGAGAAAGCTTTCGAAAAAAAGAAAATTTGCTCAGCCATATTTCTTGACGTGTCGCAAGCTTTTGACAAGTTTTGGCATAGGGGCCTTCAATTCAAACTAAGACAAGTTCTGCCTGAAAAATTATATAAAATCCTGTGAAACTTGAAAACGAATGTTCGGAGTTCAAAGAAATATTGGCAGGAGTACCCCAAGGAAGTGTCCTTGGACCACTCTTGTACCTCCTATTTACACGTAATGTCCCACAAAAAAAAACAAAAAAAAAACGAAACATTAGTTGCCACGTTTGCTGACGATACAGCTCTACTAGTACTTGGCACAACAATAGAGGAAACAAATATGAAATTACAGAACGAGGTTAACGAGGTTAACGAATGGACAAAATCCTGGCGGATCGCACTTAACGAGAGCAAATGGATTCACGCTGATTTTTTCTATAATAGGGACAAACAATTTGGTAGTATTTCTCAATACTGTTTGAGTCCGTTTTGCAAATGAAGAAAAATATCTCGAAATGACACTCGATGCAAAATTAAAATGGAAGTCGCATGTAAGAAAAATGCAAAGAACTTAAAAATAAATACAGAAAACTGTACTGGTTACTCGGAAAATATTCGAAGCTTAACGAATCTACACATTCTACAAACTTTTGAAAACAAAATGTTAAGAGCATTCGTCAATGCGCCGTGGTATATAAGGAATCAAGATCTACGCAGAGATCGCAAACATAAAAAAAGTTTATTGGGACACATTAACACAACGATCCTCCAAAATCTTGACGAAACAAATTTATTGCGGTGTCTTCTAATAACTAAGACCGATAATAACAAACCGTGCTATAAATTGCGGAAAAAGCAGGAACTCTTAAAGGAATGACCCTTGCCAAACATTCATTATTCGTGATAAACAAAATTGGTAGATGGGTCGCATACTTAGTTGCAATACAAATACAAAAAGGTGGTGGTTTTAGTGGGTTTAGGGTCTCACACAACTTTGGGCACGTGCTCATCGTTTCTTTTGAGAATTCCACCAGCCTACGAAAAAAAAATATTCTAGCTCTAAATTTAAGGCCCGAATATTGGTGACACACCGACGGTCGGACTCAACTAGCGATTCTGATTCGATCCATATACTTTAAAGTATACCAATCAATATTTTTCTCTATGTTTAATGTCAAAATGTAAAAAAATAATGTCAAAACCATTTGAAATAGGGTCTATTGATAAAGATTTTTAAATTCAATCGCGGGGATCTAATCACATCATTCACTTCTTGAAACGTGCAATCCGTCTTATAGACCATTCTTCCCTAATCTTCATATATGAGATTTTTGGCATAGCGAAGACAGGGATTATAATACGGGATGTTCAGAGGAGTTTAGAGAAATAATCCCTTAAATAGTTGAATTTTAATGACCGAAAAGACGAGCAGTTGTAGCTCATAAACAGCCAAATGTAAGCTGATCTGATTATTTGTACCACCCAGTTGGTATATACCAGGTGCTGGTGAATTCAGTTTGGGGATTTTCTGTTTGTAGATATTATCTCGGAGAAACATACCCAACCTGGCTTGAATAGAAACCTAATATGATGAACAAGGGAAAATCGTCAGTCAGAACGAACTGTGCGATATTAGATATTGAATGCAGTAGAAACCGATTTAAATCAACGTAGAGTTAAGACTTGGAGGTAGTTAGCTAAGGATCAGGCTAAAGGTGTGTTATTTGTTTAAAACGCACTTTCTTTTTTTTTAAACCAGAAGGCATAAAACCATTTGGTTTTTAAGTAAGTAAGTAAAACGGGTATAGTACAGGAGGCATTGATTTACGTTGCTCAGTTCTCTACTCCTCAATTTCGAGTTACGTCGCGTCGTCACAGTTTCGATTAAGGGCTTTCCATTTTCTACAAACGCATTCATTAGAAAAGGTGTTAACCTATGACCTTTTTTTTTTTTGATAGAATGCAGATCTGAAATCATTTATAAAATTTATAAATTTTGACTCAAGACGAAAGAAAAACATGAAAAGCAACAATCCTTTCCGTGAATCGTTTAAAACCCTATCCCGTCAATTCTCAAAATAAGTAGGAGGTTCTAAAAACTGTGTATTGATAAAAAAATACGAAATTAAATTGTCTAAAAATTTAGTTTATGCATTTTTTTCTCAAAATTTCTAACATTTTTCTGTGGCAGTCGGCGATATTTTAAGTTTTGTAACCTTTACTGCAGGCATGCTCAAAGAGCTAATGTACCAATTGTAGGAAGGACTTCTATACACCTATGCCTATAGCATATGCTGTAAGTTAGGATATAAAAATCAATTTTTTTTTTGCAAAAGCCCCACCAAAAAATGATAAAATGATCTGTATAGTATTGCCAACTTATTTTTTTTCAAATTTCCTTAAACTATTACCGAAAATCGTTGTTTGGAAATATATTTCCACAAAGAGGACGTGTCTAAAAACTTTTAATAGATAAAATATTGGTGATCACATAATCTTCCTGAGTCAGTTTTCTTAAATCCAAACTTCGTAAGCGGCACCCACATCAATTTTGAAACGATTTGATTGAAATGACTTCTAAATATCGACAATCTGAAAAAGATATCGGTAAGAGTAAAACCCTTTAAATAGCTAGAATAGCTAGAATTAAGGTGCGTTTTGAGTAACATTGACATTAACATTACGGAAAACACCGACTACGTCACTAACCAACTCAGTTCTGAGTATAACTTCAAGACAACCATTACCCGTCGCCTTGAATGGGAGTCGGATACGATCGGAAACAATAACTCGATTTTCATTTATACGAATAAAACAGAATCTGTAAGGGGTTGAGGTTTTTTTTCCGAGGGGCTAAACCTAAGCATATTCTCTTTCATTGTAGCGTTTCCCATGTGGAAATCATGACAGTTAAAGAATCCTTGTCCTGGCTGAAAAGGAATGTAATATCCACAAAGTTTATTAACACTTTCAGTGACAGCCAAGTGGCAATCAAATCCCTGGAATCCATCTCATTCATAACGAAATCAGCCCACGAATGTCGACTATCTCTTAATGTGATGGCAAAGCATGTCACCATTCACCTATTCCGGGTGCCGGGCTACAGAGACATACTAAGGAACTGCAAGGCGGATGACCATGCCAGACAGGCACAGCCATTGATATTCTACCGCCAGTAGATATGTTAGGTATGCTACATGTAAATTATAGATTGAATTGGATGCGATCAAGACGGCAAACCGCAGATTTGTAGATGGCACTACGTGTTAAATACCCAGGCAACTGTGGCCAAACTATAATGTGAAGCGCTTCATCTGCTTGACAATGCTGAACAGATCAAACGTCAACAGCAACACCATAATCGGTGTACTTACAGGACATTGTCCTATAGGCCTACACGAAAAAAGACTAGGCCTCAACAGCAATGACTTCTGAAGAGGAGGAAAGTATTAATCACTTTCTTTTGCTCTAGTCAAGCTCTCTCAGAAAACAGAAAACTCTATCATTTTATTGGTAATCTAGGGAAGATGTCTAATATTTATGTAAAAAACCTCCTGCACTATGTCAGCTCAGAAAGGTTCAATTAGGTAAAGGAGTAAGGGAAAGTTTACAGATCCACCTTTATGTTCTAAGTGAGCGCGCGGATCAATTGCACCCACTGCAACCTAACCTAACCCAAATAGCTAGAAGAAATAAAAAATACAGGATGACATCTTTCCTTCCTACATAGGTAAGCTAAAAAAAAAAACTGAAAATCTGCAGTTTATTACAACTTTTTATAAGCTTTTAAGTTTATAGTCTATTTAAATCCGAATTTATCGTGGTTTTAGGAGCTTTTATGTCAAATGGTTTTGGAGGCCGATTTTCTCTCAAGAATTTGTTATCGTTGTATTTAAGCAAAGGAACATAACAAGTAAAGATAGGAAATTTCTCTGTTAACCAGTTTGAGATTGGGTCTGGTGCTTCACAGGGAAGCCACTTTAGTTCTATTTGTGATAGATACATATTAGCTATTTTATTTTCTTGTGTGTTCTATCAAAGATTATAAAATCATACAGATGACGCATTGAGAACAAAAACCAGAAGCTTTTGCTCACCAGCTTCATTCATAGTACGGGCGGGCGGTGTGCCCGTGCACACGTGAGAAACGAGATCTTCGGTTCTATATAGCTCGAAAGAAAACATTTACATTTTAATGCAAATGATGTAAGGATCACACGTTTTTTCTTAGAATAGTTCGTTTTGTATCCTCCTCCCTGTACTATATCTCTTTATCTGTACTTTATCTCAAATCTTGCTGTTATTTTTAAATACTTTTTATTTCGCTTAAGAATGCTTTTTTTTGTTGGAAAATTGTCCCTTTTTACCTATGCGGGCGAGAAAGAATCCTCAGATAGTAAAAGGTGAATGAATTTAAAGATTTATTAGAATCTGTTATTAAATTTCGGCGTTTAATTTACAATTCCAGACTGTTTCTAAAAAGTGCTAAAAACTTTTTGTAGTTTCAGCTAAGTAATCCAACTTTTCACACTGACAAGGTGTTTATGAAGGATCTCTAGCGAAATTTCCCTAACATACATATTAAGTACTCAAGGTCACCTGAAATTTGTGTATACAAATTTTTTAATGTCTTACGTACTCAGATTTAGACCGAATTTTGTATTTTTTTTTTAAATTTGAAATAATATTTTTGGTTACGCAGACTTACCAATCTAAGTTGATTGTTGCAATAAAATGAAAAATTGTCTGGTGGACAAATACTGTTACACAAAAATACGCCTGAAAAGAAACAAAGCACATGTCAGTTAAGGAATAAATTAAATTTTAAATTAAACTAGAAATACAAATCCCTCGACCATAAGTCAAAAATGTAATGAAAAAGTATTTTCTTCCTTTAAACTGTCATAAAAAAATGTATATTAACTACAAGTACTTATCTTTGCATTAAAACAACAAAAAAAAACTTTTCAAGGGGCAATATGGTAGAGTCGAGAGCCAGTACTTTCACGCAGGACACTGCCACCCACCAGCTCTGTGAAAAACCACTGGCGGACAAAAGGATAGCAACGCCAAAAAAAGACGCACACAAATAGACAATGTGCTTAGAAATCCCGTGAAAAATTATGATTATTGTCCACCCCACCACCCACCGGCTAAAATTCTGTGTGGGAAATAGTTCCTTGTCGACTCTTCCCGAGCACCACCGCCGCATCGCTCTCCGCCATTTGAGTAAAGTGAAAAGTTGAAAGGTTGCAAAGGACTCTGCGAGTGAAACCAAAACAAGCATACGACTTGATGTCTCCTCTTTTCGCGTTCCACAACTATTTCGCTGCTGCATACTCGTAAATTGCAGACTGTTTGTTGAATTGAGCAGTTTGCGACTGCCGACCGGCAATCTCTCTCTCTATGGGCCTGCCCCTCTTGCCACCACCCCGGCCAGACAGACTGCCGGCAGGCATACAGTTCTAGAACTGCATGTTTATTCGCAGGACAAAAAAAAAAACTAAATTTGATTGGGGATGTCGCCAGGAGGCTCCCAAAGTTTGACTCTTTCATTGCCTTAAATGCGAGCCCCGCAGTCGTTTGTGCGACCCAGTTCTCATTGGATTTTCTGACCAATTTTTTGTCGTCTGTCCTTTTTTTTTAAATGGCTGCATGACATTTTTGGGGTGATATTACCTCCATGATTGATTTTTAACTCATTTGAGAAAAGGGATTTTCAAAGCTATGTATGTTGTACCCTATCAATTTGTGCAATGTACATACAACTGTGTGTTCCAATATCAAGGGGTAAGGGTCAAAGACCCCATAGATGTATACATCACGCCATTGCTTCCATAAAGCATGCCCCTGTTAGTATGGCGGGTGGTACATCATACAATTATTAGAATGACATGTTTGAAGGGTGCGTGAACGATAGCAATTTTTAAACACGCTTCGCTTGACTGTTGGGAATGGTAAACAACAGAAAAATAGAAGTGCAAGTCCATATCTAAAATGCATTTTAATTTATCTATTATTTGTGAAGATTCGAGAGTGCGAAGTAAACCTGGGTTCAATGATGTAGTTGTTTGATTGTGCCTGTCATTTAGGAGAAGATCTTCCTATAGTTAGGCTCCAGAAATAGATACCATTGCATCACATCATTGAACATTTCGTTTTCTGAATTTTAACGATACAGCTGGGTGGGTGGGCCTACCCAATTATCAGAACCAAAGAAAATTATTGGTTGATTCCCCAGAAAGTCTCTTCAATACAAACGTGACCAAGGATTCAGTCTCTGTTTCGGCGCTCTTGCACAAAAATGCGATGGTCAGTTGATTATATGGGATCACCTTAGTAGACAGAGGGTTTTATAACTAAACTCGACCCAAGAAACAGCGGTTGGCAAGAGTAATTCTTCGATTGATGTCGACAAATACCAATTGTCAACGTTGAATGTATCTCTACTTTATTTTATCTTTGTTTATCATTTCTTGGGTTTCCTTCATGACGCTTGCAAATGTGCCAATGGCATATTTTCATTGTTTTTCGTTTTTCGTAGCGTAAGCGCATCAAAGGCTTTTGTTATAATTTTTTCAACAGGGAAACATTTTTTTATGTAAATAGCGGTAGAAAAAAAGGAGAGCCTCTGAACTACAGAGGCATAAGTCTCCTCAACATCACCTATAAGATCCTATCTGCAATAATAAGTGAACGCCTGAAAGCGTTTACCAACAACCTGATCGGTTATCAGTGCGGTTTTCGGCCAAGGAAGTCCCCAACTGATGAAATCTTCACACTTCGGCAGATCCTGGAAAACCCCACGAAGTCCAAATCAATACCCACCACCTTTTCATCGATTTTAAAGCCGATTTCGACAGTATTTATAGAGACGAACTATACAGAGTCATTTCTGGTTTAGAAATACCGCCCAAACTCGTCCGTCTGTGCAGGATGACGATGCAGAATTTTCGCTGCTCCATCAGGGTCGGAAACGACCTCATCGACAGATTTAAAACCAAAAATGGATTTAAATCTGATTCTAAAGAGGATTATGCAAAACTCCGGAGCCAACACCAGAGGCACAATCTTCCAAGAATCGGTGAAACTACTAGCATACGGCGACGATAATGTCATCATTGGTAGGACTCAGCGGGATGGCATAGCCACGTTTGCTAGTATAGCGAAGGAATCGACAAAATTGGGTTTAGCAATAAATAAGGGAAACGAAAGGACACACAACATCGATGAATTGGACAGAATTTCACCGTTGGCATATATAACTTTGAGGTAGCACTTTGTCTACTGCTATTAACTCTAACAACAACATCTCGCCATAAATTAAACGAAGAATTGCAGGTGGCCATGGCTCAGAGGAATGCGTAGTTGACTGCTAAGCCAAACGTTGCGGGTTCAAGCCCCAGCTTCGGCAGCATTTGTTTTCTACGAAAATCGCCAGCTTATCTGAGGCCACCTGTGCGATAATATGAGACAATATTAATCTATGTCTCCTCCTCTGTGCCACGTAGATGTATGTTATATGTCTTTCCTTCTTTGTATCTATCTGTCTCTCTCTGCTGTATTAATGTCTTGATCTGTCCCAGCCGATGGCCTCAGTAGCCAGTGCTGTTACGTGTCTGTAGTTCGTTGCATTCATGTGCGAAGTACTGTGATGTCCAATGTCCAAACGAAGAATTACTCTTGCCAACCGCTTGAATCGACTACTAAGGAGATCCTATATAAGTACCTGATCATCCCAGTCCTGCTCTATGTATGGCGCTGAATCATGGACCGTATCAAAAGCGGATGAAGAATTCCTTGGACGATTTGAGAGGAAAATTCTTTGGTCCCTTTTGCGTTAATGGGCTATGGAGACAAGGATTCAACCGATAATTATACGAGCTATACAGCGCCATGCCTGCAGTCAAAAAAAAAAATAGCCCATTGGACGCTTAAGATGGCTAGGACGTGTAGAACGAATGGACACCAGTACTCCGGCATGTAGAATCTTCGATTCCCCGGCAGTATAGAAAGACCTCGCCATAAATTTGATGGGTTGTTGACGCCCACACTCGCCTTTAGTTTAGCGCACACCTAGAAACCGACCTCAACCAACAGGGAGAGTGAAACCGGAGGCATTAAAGCTAAGGTTCGGGCAAATTGAAGAGGCATGTTGGTTGAGACCCAGGTTCATTCTTGCGAAAACTAGAAATCAAACATAAGTGCAGGTCCTTCATGCCGATTAGGGCCACCAGTGATTTTATTGTAAAATAATCTCAGGCCTCTTAATTTGTTCTAGTAAATCCATAAAAAAATAACAAAAACGTAAAATGTCATATCACCCTTCACAGTGTACAACGATAAACAAAGATGGCATCCAATTGTTTGTGCTGTATTCCTGTTAGTTACACTTTTGGACGCTTGGACAGAGGCCAGACAAAAAAATGTTCCCTGTAATTTTTTCGCACCACTCGTATCATGAGGAATATATGCCTCCTGATCGATATAGCACTGCAAAAGATAAAACTATCCACAAGACTTCTCAATTCACCATCCATCCTGGCACACAATACAATCGCACAAGTCATAAATTTCAAGTTCACTTAAAATCCATTGTGAGTGCTGGTGGAATGGGCCATTCCAGATTATGCCGAATTATTGAAAATTATCATTGTACCTGCATAGCGCCTCCTGTTGTCATGGAGCATAACCTTTCTCTCTATCGCCTTTTCAAACTCAGGTCGTCCTGGGTTCACCACAATTTTCATTCTTCCATAATCATGACGTACACAATAAAAAATTATTTTATGAGCAAGCAGATAGTGTACGAGCTAGTCCCACCTGCATCGTTATACTTCAGCTTCACGTATAGTGCCTGCAAATGTGGCGCACATATTTATCCGCTTTTCGTCCTTCTCGACGACACCCCCCACCTGACAGGTATTTATTCGCCTTTTTGTTGGATTTTTCCAAACCAACTTTAAAGCGAAAAAATGAAGAGAACAACCAAACAAAAAGAGGTCCTTTGAATGGGCCCCACTATACCTGATGCAATAGGCTCCTCCGGTACAATTATTAGAACCCACAATTTTCCTTCGTTTCAGGCGCGCAGAAAAAAAAAGCAGAAAATAAAATTGAAACGAAAACATAAATATAAATAAATAAATTAAATAGGAAGGAGCATTAAATTAAATCAACCCCATACAGCAGCATGCAATATGTGGAGTGGAGAGCAATAATAACAACAACAACAAAAACGACAGCAAAAAGCATAGTAGCTGCCAAAGAAATGCTGCTTAAAATTGAGGCCATTTCATATGCTCAGAATGTGTGTGTGTTATGGGTGGCATATAGTATATACGCGAGTGCCGCAGGAGAGCCAAAGGAGTAGAGGCTGTGTGCTGCACAACAACTAGATATGGCAGGAAATCTTGGCACCGGTCCCTACTCCATTAGAAGCATATAAACGCAAACGAAATGGCGAATTTTTTTTTTACCGCATGCAGATGCACTGTGGCGCTGGGCTTCATTTGAACGACATCGCGACGCAGGGGAAAGGCTGCTGCTTAGCTTATTTCATTTGCTGTTATGGTATTTGTTTGCATTTTGGATTATTGAAGACACCGCGAGGCACGGAGCCAAAATCACATGGGATCTGCGCGATATGAACACTATAAGTGAATCATCACGTATGTCAATTATGACACTTGATACCTTAAAAAATGGAAACCAAGTGCTCCTTAAGAGTGATTTTATAAGGATAATCCACGGTGTGATGGTGGCAGAGAATGTCAAAACAACGATGTGGTATAGGTACTTCATCTGCGAAGGCATAGCATAACACAAGAAGGGTGTTATTCGCTTTTACATCGACCTTGATCTTTTCGCAAGGATAAGGGTTCTGAAAAGGAGCAACTGCCTTGCGGAAGAGCTTACGATTTTTTTTATACATTCGTTAATGGCATTGAATAGTTTCGATTATTTCTTTGCAACGGTTTGACAGGAAATGATAGTTCAAAAGCTTTAAGACCGATGCCTATTGTTTGGAATAGGAAGAGGGTAAACCGAGAAATTCACTCAGCCATCGCCGACTTTCTAGCAGTATATATACCTTTTGATATAAGGCTCTGTTATGAACAAGCTTGATTGCCTTTCTTTTATTTACAATAGAAAGTAAAATTAATGCCCACCGTATTACTCGAAGAAGAGGGTTAGAGCTAGCAAGAAGGTAGGATCATATGACAAAGAAAACATGTAATGTGAGACTGTGTTTCCAATTGAGAAGACACGCAAAGTAAACATAGCTGGGAATGGTCCCGGGTCGGATTCTTCAAGCTTAAGATAAGGAACTAATCCAAAAAGAATTGTCCTCCAAAATCCAGCAACCAAGCTCCCGTCAATGGAGGATTGTCTGAGTGGAATCACTTATGTGACACAATCTCTCATTCGTAATGATGCATCGATGGCTTGTTTTGAAACGCTTAATTACATTTGACGTAGTCTACACGGATTATATCAAATGCAATATAGCAACTATTTACAAGAAAGGAGTTGCTTTTGAGTTCAATTTAGAGGGTGCCATATAAGCATCCAATATGGCACCTCTCAGAACATATTTTTCATTGGTTAAGGTTAAGTCACCATATTTGCTGCGTGTCTTCAAAAAGAGAACGACGCTTGATCCCAGATCATCAATTCAGCTTCCGGGTCAAACATTCCATTATCGATCAGGTGTATCGAATAAGGAATGAAATTGTAAAAAGATCGGGAAAAATAATACTCTAACGCTTTTCTCGACGTATCACACGCTTTCGACAAGCTATAGCACAAAGGTCTAAAGTATAAGCTAAGGACAATCCTACCGAAAAAATTATACAAAATACTGGAATCCTACCTTGAAAACAGACTCTTTCTTGTTAGACATGAGACTGAAAACACAGAATTAAAAGAAATCCACGCCGGTGCCCCTCAAGGAAGCGTTCTCGACCAATACTATTCACAAGAGCCTAACACAAGATTTATAACACAAGATGAAGGGACCATCACAGCAATGTTCAGACGATACGGCTATCCTCGCAATGGCTATTAACAAAGTATGCGAGACAAAGACCTTTCGAATCGCCCTTACCGTGACTAAGTCAACGCAATTTAGTGAGGGGTAAGACACGAATTTCAAATGTTTTTGTATGACGTATCCTTTTTCGAAATGAGTTGGTACAATGTCCCATCTCAAATGTCCGCAAAACCTGAAATGTATTACGGTACCTCGTAACCCATATATGAGGCACTACAAAATGTCAAATACACCACTGAAATGTATTAATTGGCGAGGCATCTTCATCGCTTCAACCCTTATTACCAAGAGAGAAGAGAGCATTTTTTTCTTGGTTAGTGAAGATGAAATATGTGTTTTGGTGTGAGGTGTGAAGCGACACATTTCAGAACCAACCACTAGTCCACAGTCTTGCTCTACGACAACGGATCATGGATCGTTTTAAAAGCGGATGAAGAAAATAAAAACAGTCTTCAGAAAATCTGCGTTTATATTGAAGGGGTTGAAGATTAAACTAAGAGACTATGTCGCTGTACAGCGTAGGGGCAAGGCATGGTAAAGAATAACTCAGAATTGAACATTGACAAATGGGTACCAATGTTCCAGCTTCGCCTTAAATGGCACGCACAAATAGCAAGCGACCTCAATCAACTGGAAAGTCAAGACTATAGCCAGTTAGCTAGGGAACGAGACAATCGGAGAGGCATGTTGGTTGAGGTGCAGGTTCATTCCCAGTGCTGCGTCAGTAGTCGCATTAATGCCCATAGAAAAATCATAATTTATATGAGCGCTATCCTTAACCAGCAACTGCAGTTAAGATTTTAAATAAAATCCCTCTTCCGAGAGTTCATCTACCTATTGAAATTCTTATCTTTTGTTCAGTTTATGGCCCTGAAATAAGAATTGTGCACAACAATTTACTTATGCCCGCTTTCACTTAATTCTTCGAGGGTATGCTGTGTTATTATGGTTCCTCATTATTCAAATTCCCTTCCGCATTTAGCGTGCTAGAGCGAATTCTTTGTGATGTTTCTGGCATTTCACTTCTATTTTTCTGACAAATTCATGTAGAGCATGTTGTGCTTTATGCAAGACTTGTTGTTTACACACTTACTTCCGATGTGAACCAGAAGTCGTTACAGTGTCTTAAAAGTGAACTACGATAGGCTTATGGGTCTCGGATTTTTAGTCAAGGTTTGCCCTTGATTGTAATGTTTGGCGAGATTTGATTTTTTCCACGGTAGTGAAACATAAGGAGGGCTTTAAGAAATCTGACTTATTCAGTGCCTGCCTGCTGGAAGACCATATGTATCGTTGTCAAATGCAGTAAAATATCCTTATACAAAACTAGAAACCTAGAAAGCAATCGTAAACATCTTGCTTGCTCTTCGAGTAAGCTTTATAGTGGCGGTTTTTCGTTTTTGATGAGACTACCTAACGAATTACCCACCAACATAGGAATGTTCTCAACAAGGCACTCTTTATTACCCTAACACCCCTACAATTAAAGTTAGCCGACGTATAAGGCAAACATCTTACATATTTGGCCTACAACTATGTAACCGACAATCCAACCCCTCTCATCAAATCAAGATTCTGAACCCTTCAGAATGGGGAGTGTGCCAATTACGATTTCAAAAACTCACTCGTTATAAAACAATTAAAAGCATCGAAATAAACGATTTTTATTGTTTCCGAAAATACTTCAGGAAAAAAGGATAACGACGCACGTTTGAATCTGCACTCGGAATGTAAGAACCCGTCTTTGAAAGGGTGTAGATGAACAACTAGCCGAGCCATTAATGTGATACAAAGCAGACATCAATGCTATGGAATGGACATGGGCAAAACAAAATGAGAATGAAAAAATGTGGCTTTTACGACAATCCTTGTTAAAGGGAGCAACATAAAATGGCATTTTTTATGAAGCAAACCTATAACGTCTCGAGATGATGAATTATGACGTTAAAATGATGCTACGTGCTTAGAACGCCAAAGTAAGGCGAGAATCCATTTTAGCACACCACTCGTCAATGTCGAAATGATTTTGTTTCGGAACGAAGACCCCAAATAGGGAAAACGCTAGTCTCTGCATCAAAAACCTGTCAGTCAAATTTAAAAGTGAAATGCAGCACATGAACATTTGCCTTCTAACAGCCAAGTTAGGAATTCGGATATCTGGGTAACGTCAGCACTATCGAGGTATCCGTTCAAATTATTTCCGAAAATAAAGTCAATTCAGATTTTTTTTTCTAGAGCACGATTTTTTCCGCAACAATTTTTCATCGGAAATTTTCCGAAGAAATTCAACGCGTAGCTGTCAAAAATTGTAGACGTAACGCATCCTAAGATCTGCTCGAAATAGGTTGCGAACAATTTGCCGAAATTTAAAATTTCGATTTAAAAAAAGCGATCGTTATAATGTCAACTTTCGGAAAAGTCGATTTGTTCAATCCTTGGCAAATGTCCCCATTGAGAATTTAACCAAAGTCTAAAACGTCAAAGCCAGGGATACAAGGCTCGAACAGAATCCTGTCGAGGTGCAATATCGCAGTTGAGACTCAGTCGATCCTGAAGATATAGAAGACCCACTTTGCAGATTGTTAAACGGATGGCAAACAACATTTCGCGGTCAGGCAGAACAAACCATTCAGTATTGGCAAAGACTGCGAAAATTGTCAACCACGCGACCTGAGTGAAGTGAGGATAGCAATATCTAAACTGAAGCTAAATAAGGCTGCCGGAAATGACGGCATTCCCACTGAGCTTTCTAAATACGGCGGAGATGACTTGGTAAGTAACAACTCATAAGCCAAATCTGATCGGATGAAAGTATGTCTGAAGAATGCTCTACCAAAAATCTGATCGGTCCTTTTCAGTGCGGTTTTAGGCTAGGAAAGTCGACAACTCATTAAATCTTCATCGGCATATGCTGAAAAAAATACCCAAGAAGTTCATATCGTTACCCACCACATATTCATTTATAGGGACGAGCTATTCAGAGTTTTGTCTAGTTCTGAGATAACGCCCACGATATTGACATCATTAGTCGGTCTCAACGTGATGTCATATCCACGTTTGCTAGTATAGAGAAGGAAGCGGCAAAAATGGATTTAGCAGTAAATGGGGGTAAGACTAAATATATTCTGTCAACAGGAAATGACACACAAAATCGACGGATTGGAATGAACGTCACTATTGACAGAATAACTTCGAGGTAGTATGGGACTTTGTCTACCTCGGCTTCGCTATTAATTCGAACAACATCTCGTCAGAAATTAAACGAAGAATTACTCTTGTTAACCGCTGTTTCTTCGGGCTAAGAAGGAAATTTAGTACTAAAGCCCTTACTCGAACTACTAAGGAGATCTTATATAAGACCCTAATCATCCCAGTCCTACTCTACGGCGCTGAGCCATGAACCATATCGTATCAAAAGTTGGTGAAGAAATCCTTGGTCGAGTCGATGGGAAAATTCTTTGAAAAATATTCGGTCCCGTTTTCTTTGACGGGCTATGGAGAAGAATTTCCTCCGCTAATAAGTAAATCTAACAACTAAACATTGCCGATCGATTGAAAAGTAGCAACTCCGACGTAAGTGCCTTAAAATAATTTTCCAAATCAGATCTGAATCCTCCCCTTTGAGTGTGGCTCTACACCAAAGCCCAACTAATACTTAAAAATAGTTAAAAAAAATCGATTGTATTAATTTGTTTGTCATCGTTTGTTTTGGTGGCGCCTTCTTTCGTGTTCTCCCCCTTTTATGGAACAAGTCACAACACGAAAGGAAAGCGGAATAACAAAAATAATTTCAATAGACACCTCAGATCTATGGCTGACTGAAAACATGTCTCATTTACCATAAATAAGTTTTGCCATCGTCGCAGGCCAACTATATATACACATGTTCGCTCGTATGTGATTTAAGTACATAAACAGGATGTCATTATATGGGACAGCGGTATCCTTACTGCAGTCATTCACGAACTCCGTTGCCCTCTGGCTCATGCTACTCCCAGTTCCAGTAGTGTGCGGACTATATGTGAAGAAATCGATAATGTAGTATGTCGTGGCTTTTATTACGTATGCCAGCAAAAGCAAAAAAAAAAGGTCCTTTGAAACGATAGATTTGTGTGCGGACGTCACTCACCACGCTGCCGATGGGTCCGCCAGACAATGAGGCGAGGTATTCGTTCGTACTCAGCAAGCCATATAAAACACATGGACATTCGAGTATTTGGTGTGTGCGATATGGCGGTTGCCCGGTTGGTGAGTAAGTAAGACAGGCGGAATAGGACAACTCCTTTCATTGGCATGAGGTGGTGTTTCGTTTTTTTTTATACATTTATTGTGTTATATTCTTTCGGTTTTTTTTTTTGATTTATAAAAAGACCCTTGCTGGAATACAAATTCGTTTTGCCAAGACACGAGAGGAACGCAAGGTCTGTCACAAGTGGTATACACCTTATGATCAGATTACATCACCTGGGCCACAGTGTCACATCCGGTTAGGAGACATTTTTCCAAGGCAAATTCACACAATAGTCTCGAAAATGAGAAACATAAATTAAATCGAATAGTTTAGAGAAAACTGTCCGCATACTTGTAGGTAATACATGTAGAGGATACAGGATACACGGCTAAGGGTATTACGTGAAGGATAGTTAGTAGTCATCACCCCCTTACAACGAAGTTACATCGAAATGTTAAATTTACTGAGATCGAATGTAGAGCAATATTCTGAACTTATGTGTGAAGGTCGTCAAATGTGTGTTTTATACGCTTACATGGGCTTTGGAAGGGGTTCTTGAACAGCCAGAGATTATATGTTATACAAAAGTATGCTTTCTACTTTAGTAGGGTTACCACTCTAAGGCGACCGTTTAATGATGTGGAAAACTACTTTTCATGAAGTACCTAATTCTTTTTGTTAACCCTTATAAATCAGTTCATCCAACAGGACATTTTTGATTGGATACACTTTGTAAAACGAAACATATTCAGTCTTTAAATTTTGGCGCAGCTTATCTCAAAAGGATAAGCTATGTTTCGCAGTTTGGAAGTTTTTCGTTGAAAAAAACATTAGTAGACACAAATACTGCAATACGTAGAAGTTTTTGTGGTTGTAATAACTAATTAATTTATTAGCTTCATTATTACGAGTGATCCGATGTATTTTACGGGATTTGTTGAGAGATTTCGCGTGAGTCGTGTCAAGTTGTCATGTGTTTATAACCTATAAGTATATTACTTTTGACATTAAGTTTGTAACATAGAAAAATCATTTCGATAGACATGCCTCAAAGTACCAAAAGAGATCACCCTATGGAAGATGCTCTTATTTTTGCAAATGGCCGCCAATGTCAAATCTGTTTTGAATACAAGTAGAATATAAGTGAACAAGCCATGGAGCGATACACTCTCCAAGAACGCAGAATAATCGTGTCTATTTTTGTTGCGTAACTATTCGTCGGCCGATTGCCCGGCCGTCCGAGACTGACTGCGCAAACACTGCGCCGTTTTGCCACCAACCTTGAAGATTATGGGACCACATGAGACGTTGCCAAGAGTGGCCGGCCACGGAGCGCCCGCTGTACCGAGAATATCGCCGTTGTTGCCGAGGATATCGAGCTGTCGCCGGAAACATCGACCAGACGCCGTGCTTGTCGAGCGTAATATACGCGTGTAACCTAAACCCAAGCCATCCTCAATCTCGAGGACGAAGTGGACGGTTTTTCGACCAAAATCATAATAAGCGATGGGCTCATTTCCACCCCAGCGGGTATATGAACAATCAAAACTATCGCTTCTGGGGCACCGAAAATCCAGGAGTAATACACGAGGAGCGATTACACCCGCTCAAAGTTACTCCATGGTAAGCTGTTCACGCTGGAGGAGTCATCGGGCCATATTTTTTTCGGGAACGCAGCTGGTCAAACGACACTATTGGACGGTGTTCGCTATTGGGCCATGTAAACCGAGTTTTTTCTGCCGCTATTGGATGAATTAGGACTGGAGGATATGTGCGAGCCACAACCGCCGATATTCTGAAGGCGGCGAAAACTTGACTTCTTTGGCCCACCTTATATATGGATCGACTCAGAATCAATATCTGAGTCGATATACCCATGTATGTCTCTCCGTCCGTCTGTTTTTTTAAACAATTTTCGGGCCTTAAGTTTTGAATGTTGAAAATTGGTATATAGACCCATGTCCGTCAAAGCAGAACAAGTGTAAACATTTTCAAAATCCGCCCACTACCACGCCCCCTTTTCAGTAAAATGTTGTATTAGGTTATACCGATAAGAATTTTGCGAAAATGTCTTAATATTATATTTAGACAATCTCAATATATTTAGTCCACATAAAGTTGTTTCCCACTATGTTTTTGAAAGCGTTTTCAGTAAAAAACTTTTTCCCGCAAAATTTAAAAAAAATCAAAAAATCTTTCGATGCGAAATTATTGGTAATGATAATATAAACCTTTCTTCTATAGATCATTTTGACCCACGCCCACTTTTTGGGAACGTTTTCTAGTAAAAACCATTTGTATACCCTACCCCAAAGCATATGTTACAGAATAACGATGTTTTTTGTCGGACCAAAAAAGAGTTAGATACTAACGGGTGGTTTTAAGGGCCGATGTTGAATGTCAACCACACCTAAACGTCAGGTTTTTTTTTGCATTTCATTTGACATTTCTCAATTTCTGACTAACTCAATTTGAACCATGGAAAGATACACAATCGAGCAACGCGTTAAAGTTTTTCAGGCTTATTATGAAAATGGGCGTTCAAATCAAAATGCATATCGTGCTCTTTGTTATTTTTTCGGTCAATTTAATCGTCCAAACGTGCGTACAATCGGAAAAATCGTGCAAAAATGTGAGTAAACCAGGTCTGTAGGAGATGTGAAAACACCAGTGCATGCTCGTACAGTTGGTACAGTTCGTATATTGCTGCTGTTCGCGATAGTATGGATGAAGAGCCGTTCAAAACCAATAAAAAGACTGTTCGTTGCGGTTTATGGGCTGGCGGCATCATCGGGCTGCATTTTTTCCAAAATGAGGCCGGTCAGTCAGTTACTGTGAATGGTGTTCGCTATCGTGAGATGATAACGAACTTTTAATGGCCCGAATTGGAAGATATGCTCTTTTGCGCGACAAGTTCAATGGGCGTGTTATCTCACGTGGTGGCTATGTTAATTGGCCGCCAATATCATGTGATTTGACACCATTGGACTTCTTTCTTTGGGGTTATCTGAAAGAAAAGGTGTACGTCGTTAAGCCAGCAAGAATTCAAGAGCTAAGGATGAGATAATTCGGCACATTAACGGCATAGAACCTCAATTATGCCTCAGCGTCATCGAAAATTTGGATCGTCGGATGTATGTGTACCTACCGCCGGGGTCGATATTTTGTTCAATACATAATTGAAGCATACTAATATTATCATAATAAAAAGAAATGACAATAATTTCCTATATAAATACTATTTTATTCAAAATCAACATCGGCCCTTAAAATTTAAATATTGGGGAAAATATTTGTTTTCAATTAATTTTGTTAAACTAAATATTAGACTTACTTTTTATGTTATTCGAAAATCTCGTGCAGACATATAATAGCATCCCACCTATTGGCACATTTATTTATTTATAACGATAAACACACCCGGACACATTCGTTAGTCTAGTTCACTCACGCACTCCCGACGACGTTTAACTCGCGCACTCCATACGTTTTACTCGCGCACTATACCGGCCATGTATTCGCGGACGCACAGCGCGCGTTCTACTCGCGTTTGATGGAAACTTACTTTTACTTGACTTCAACTTGCTTAAAGCGGTTTTTTTTAGAAAATAAAATCAAAACTTTTTTAGGGAAATGAAAACGATAAATATTTTATTTGCAAAACGTTCATTTCCCTTGGAAGGAAATTTGCAATTATTACACACAATACTTCTAAAAAACGCGACACAATTTTTTAATAAGACTGGAAATCAGTTTTCCCACCGAAAAATATATTTGAATGGCAGTGATTCGTCCAGTTACACTTAATAAAGCAGGGATGTAGTGAGGGAGCTTGTGCTAGTAGATGATTGACACCTGAAAATATTAAAACAAAATCACAATATATTCAATTAAATTGATTTAATTAATTATAAATTGATTGTAAATGTACATATAAACAGCTTAGTGAAAAATTGGTAAAGTTTTAGTTATTGTTTAATTGTTGAAGATGAGTAGTATACGCGTAACCGTTTATAACGGGTGATTTTTTAAGAGTTACGTTTTTACGAGTTGGCAGCACTGTTAGTAATGGCGCCCAAACGTCATCTGTTAAAGTGAAAAGTTTTCAGTTAGTTCATCCCCATTCAGTTCTTAGTCACGTCTAATTTGTTGGGACATTAATTTTAAGGATGTAATGGGATACGGTATTCATCGATCGTCATATGTTTTTTAGTAATGGTACAAACCACAATTAGACCCGATTAAACACATTGCGACTGTGTAGAGTATGTGAAGACCTATCTGCTTTTGAATAAAAACTACTTTTGCCGCACTATAGGCCTAAAATGTTGATAAAATCTATGCGATAATAGTATCCAAAATATATTTTGCATACTTGGGAAGTAAAAAGTAAACTAGCAACGTGAGCTACACAATGAAATGAAGAATATACTTGAAAATAAATTTCCCATTTATTTCGTTGAATCCTTTATATCTGCTTTGTGTTAATTCGCACTTGCAGATAATTTTCTATCGATTTTTCCACAGCTAAACAACCACTTATCCTAAAATGCCTATTGGCCTATAAATCAAATGAAGCCGCTCTTAATTACATGCACACAGCGAAATTAAGCAAGGATAACCATTCAATATTACATCCTATAAATACGATAATTCAACATTCATCTTGTATATGTACAACTTGCGCATTAACACAAGTAACTGTGCCATGTTTCGTTTATGGTCTATGGCAGAATAATCATCAGCGTTACTGATGATGTGGGAATTTGGGAAAATTTGGCGCTCACAACTCAAGGGTGCCATCAAGGACATCCGTTCTCGTGTACCCCGTCATCAATGTGTGTACTTTGCAAAGTGCTTTCATAGCCGCGGAGGATTCGTAGCAGCCCTACAACAAGAACGATATTGCGTTGTTTGTACCGTGATTTTGAAGGGTTAGCAAAACACTGGCTAAACCTCTCTTGCAAACGCTCAATGTGTGCAAGTACCCAGACTCATCTAAAAGGTGAAAATTAATCGGCTATTTGTTTGAAAATGCTTGAATGAATTTCTGCAAACATTTGAATCCTAGCCACATATGGTTATAGTTGCACCTTATAAATAGCTACCGATATATGTGGCAATAATGAGTTGGGTAATTGGTAGATGAAATTATGGTGGAAGGACCTTCTGCTAAAGGAAATTAATCCCACAAAAAAAAGTTTATCACGTGAGGTGAAACCGCTAATTATTATATGCCTGACAATACTATTCGTCGTTTTTCCAGATCTGCAAATTTGAGCCGTCTGGAATTCTTTTTGTGGGGTTATTTGAAAAGCAAAGTATACCAGCAAGTCTCATAAAATTAACGAGCTCAAGGCAAACATTCGTTCTGAAATCATCGCTATACCGTCCGAGATGCACGAAAAGTGATGGAAACGGCAACAAAAAGGCCACATTTTGATTTGAGGCTCGAATATTAACGTAATAAAAAACTAGTCTACATAAATTACAAAAGACTTAAGTAAATAAAAATACATGACGTATGGAAATCAGTTGTTTTGTTGAATGTTATTCAATATTCACATTCCGACATATGGCGCACCCTATATGTGCGTTGTTGGAGCTTCTACAAAGGGGTTCTCGGAACTGGAATCCTAATTATTTACGTCCCTAGCTAACGCACTTTGGTTCGAATTGTTCGAGATCGGTGTCTTATGGCGGGATTTTCCTCTACTCTACTTTAATAGAAGACCTGGCGTCCCTTCCCCGAAAATACCCAAGAAAGCATTGGGTGTGTTTGAAAGTGAAAGTTAAATGCAGTTTTGTGACTGCAGATGTAAAGCGACTAAAATAAAATTGGAAGACTTAACAAAAAATATTGATTTCTTCATTGGTTTTATGTGGTCCTTACCTTGTGGAGTTGCTGGTCTCCCATCGGACGCATCATCAGGTATGTGAGAGAGGACGGGTGAGCTGACATGGCATTATGTCCCCAGAACTTCTTAGTTCCCACAAACCAGATATTACTGTCAACCATGAAAAACAGTGGAATAGACCGGGAAAAAGAGAAAAGTATGAAAAACGGTGATATTAACTACAGACCGTGTTATAGCGAGCGGAAACAGTGAGTATTAGGATGCGGATTTGTCATAAGCGACAAACGAAGGAAAATTTACCTGAGATGGCATTGTAAAAATGACTATCAAGATCAAATTCGACAACATAAGCCTTGTATGCACTCAGGCTCGAGCTTCGCACTAAAAACATTAGTCGCCCATGATTTTAGTTCGCTGGTAAATTTAAGGCACATAGGAAGAGAAGACACCGTCAGCAGTATCGCCGTAAAACAAATCCGACCAAGAGCACGTCTATCAAAGGATAGATTAACTGACTTCGCTGCATAAAAAACTCCACTATACTGGATATCCATTACCTATGTATCGTAGAGGTCTTCAGATCAACAAACAGTTTGTTTCAATATCTTCCTTAACATAATAATTCTTGAGGGTAAAACAAACGTGCCAGTGCAGTGCAGGAATTCCTCGCTTTAAGTGGCAACCACAAATAGAAAGTAATCTCCATCAACTTCAAGTGCAAGTTGGCTAGAGATGCATGTTTGTTAAGTCTCAGGTCCATTCTGCACTGTAGGACTATTTAAGTAAGTTACATGGCATGATGGCGAATTCCATTAATCCAAAATGTTATGATCATCAACGAAAAATATGATCCTATCACACATCCGGGATGAAATCCATACATCCAGTCTTTTTGTGGATGCAATGGAGTAAATTCAAGCAGATTTTGGTTTTTTGTTGTACAATGGTGACACTGCCACATTGAGATCTTTCTCGAGTACATATACATCTGATGATTTATTTGAATTTTTTTAAAGCAATACTTTTACATTCCTTAGAATGCATGTGTGATTTTGTTTTATGCCATATACGACATATATACGAGGCACATAGAACCAAAGAGTCAGACAGGAGGTGTACTCATTCACCAAACCTAACTGAGTGATTCATATAGAAACGAAGCACAGACAGGACATATGCTCATACAGTCTTACAACAAATAGAACTGAACGACCGACGCATAAAAAGCTAAAAACACCTATGGACAGATGCTCAGAGTTTGTTGTCTGAGACGTACATGGATTACACAGACAGAATGAACTGAAATGAAGCATACAGAGATAAAAACCCAGACAGCACTTATGCCCAGGCAGCAAACAGATTATAGAGACAAAGAGTCAGACAGAATGTACGCACATAATACTGCTTTCACACCGAACCGAAAATTCAGTTTTAGTCAAAAACTTTTTGAAAATATTCGACTCTTTTTCTACGCTACACCGAACATCAAGCAAGTTTCGTTGACAATAAGAGCCCCCGCACACTACAGACATTCTATCGGCCGATAGTTTGATAGGGTTGGGCTGCTAGTGCGCAGAATGGACCGATTAAACAGTCGTGTTGGTGGTACTGGTGAGTGAGCACAGTATAGTCGGCAGACTATACTGTGAGTGGTACTAACGAGCCTGTTTGCTTTCTTTTTTTGTGAAAGTAGTTAAGACATACTAAATCATTAAGCACCGAAAAGGGTAGATGTATTTTTACCCATTTCATAGTGTTTAACAGACAACTTCGTTTTCGCCAAAACACCTGAAACTTTAACGAATACTTAAGTTTTACCAAAAATTTTCAGATTGGATTAGGTACTTTCGTGTTTACATCGATAAACCCTACAACAACAACGTTTACAAATCGTAGAAATTGATTTCTAAAATGCGTGCTCTGTTTGCCAAACTTATGGCGTTTTCCATTGGTAATTTTTTTTATCTAGATCTGTCAAAAGACCTAGATTTTTTTTTTACCTCAGTTCAATTTTTTTTAGATTTGGAAACTTGACAGCAACACCGACACTAACTTCACAGACACGAAATTACAACAATAAGACCACAGAAATAAATCAATTCTTTAATTGTTTTCCATTGGGTAACAAAAATGATCTAATTTCAGATCAAAATCCAGATTTACCAGTGGAAAACGCCATTATAGAGCACTTCGTGAATTGTGCATAATCTAAGCAGCACTATTAGGCAGACACACATCTACAGCAGCGATGGCTTCTCCAGAGGACCCGCACTTATCGAGCCGACAACAGATTTTTATCTTCAAATCATCTTCAGCACCTTCAAACAAGCAGAATTATCATTTTAAGAGTGAGCTTAATCCTCATGAGACTTCATTACATTACATCCCGAAAAAATCACTGTTTGTTGCGGTTACATGCTGAAGGGGTCCTCGGCCCATTTGTCTTGAAATCCGAAACCGGTGCCCGTGAATGGCCAACGCTACAGGTAAATGATTCGTAATTTTGTTTATTCCTCATGTCATTGGAAATCATTTGGAGGAGAAATTGTTTCAACAAGATGGCACAACATGCCATACGGCGCGTGCAGAATTTGGTGGCAGAATTATCTCATAAAATGGACCTATGAATTGAAGTCCAAAGGTTTCAAATCACACGAACGAGGTGTCGTGTGATCAAATCTCGTGTGTCAAATCTCTGATTTGTGCTGATTAATTAGAATCCAACATTCGACGTACTATTGACGAAATAAGGCAGGGTATGCTTGAAAAAGTGGTGCAAAGTTTTACCGATAGGATGGCGTTCATAAGACGCGGAGGACATATGCCAGAAATGATTTTGAAACATTAAATTTGTGGGATAATAAAGCCAAAATTACGGTCATAACATTGAATTTGTCAAAGAAATTGTCTATGTCTCTAATAAAAAAAAGCACCCTATACATGGATGTACTCAGAATCGCTAGCTAAAAGCGCCAATACACCACACATGCATGCATGCGCACAAGCATACGCAATCCCGCTTCTTCCACACACTATTTATACAAACTACCTACGTAGTAATCATTCGTGTGTTTATATCTTATTGACAGATATCATCATTATTGATGTGAAAATCTACTCTCTGCTAGATTTTTTGACAGTAACTGCGCAATTTCAAACTCATACTACACTTGCATGCAAATGTACTTCCATTGTATTGATTGGACAAAAAACAGAAACTTTTGCCCACCAGTGTTTATGAAACAAAAAAATACTATTTGTATAGGGTATACAACATAGTCCATAGGCTTATATCAGATATCCAATTAAATAATGAGATTGTAGCCTTCTTAAAAGTTGTACATCCTTTTTGGTATAAAACTGGAGAAAATCGGTTCAATATCTGTTTCAATCCTAACAACTGAATCGACAAAAATAGTGAATTTCTAAGAAACATAATGATAATTACAATATCTGGAAAAGTTCGTCTGATTCGTACAAAACTAACCTTGCAACTCGCTTTTGTTAGGTAACTTCGTTTTTTTTTTGCTACGCGCAAAATAAATTAGAAAATAGATTTGATGTTGAGGTAGGACGAACAATCACCCTCACAGTCGTTGTGGTAGGTATATTACAAAACTTATGAGCTCCTCAAAATGGCCCAACTCAAAATGCGCACTCTCCGAAAATAGAATTCATTTTCACGTAAATTGTGCACTTTTTGTTTGCTTTTCGTCTACCCAATTTCCAATCCACCCAGCAGCTGGAATTTATGATTGCGACAAAATGCAAGTTACTTCACCCATTTCCACGCTACATCCATGTTGTGAATATCCAAACCGAGTAATAATTCAATTAGGGCCCAGGCATAGGGTAGTGTGTCACTATTTATATAGAAGAGAGAACGTGCTTCAGTCATTCAATTAATTAGTTTCTTAAGCAAACAAAAAAGGAGACCAAAACGAACAGGATAACTTAGTAGTACACTTCTTTGAGACACAAGCCTCTAATATTTACAAAGTTAACCCTCTCATTAGATAATTATATCGCAAGGGAGGGGAAAACTCACAAGCGTTTGGGGGATTTTGTGTTGCTCAGACCCTATGGGAGATGGCCAAAGCTAATGCCTACCTTGGTACCGTAAAATAAAAGGCAAAATAAGGGTAACATTTAAATTAAGGTGTCCCCCTCTGGTCATTAATAATGTTGGTATATCATTGTGTTTTTCAGTGGCCCTTTGGCATGTGGCAAACAGTGGTAGGTAGCACTTAGATGTTATGATAAGGATCACGTTGTGCTTGTGGTGACAGGATATACGAAAAATGTATGTGTGTGTTTAAGGGGTTTTTAGTATACAAAATGTATGGGATAAAAGCTTTTTTTGAAAATTGAAAAAAAATTGGAGAACATTTGTAACAAACTTGTGATTAACAACTGTGTGAGAGATGGATCTTCTTTTGAGGATCGGATTTTAAAAATATCGAAAGAAGAGTTTTTCCATTGCCCTAGCTCTAACGAAAATCTGCAAAAGGTCTAACAGTAAAATATTCATGACAAGCTTTTCAAATCTTTGATCGGAATTGACGTTCAATTCTAAAGGCTGAACTACAATAGATGATGGTTGTAGACGACCACTTCCGTAACTATGCGGACACATGCAATTTGTATTGTACCATAATAGCTTTTCGCTTCAATTCGCTCTTTCTCTTTCTTTCGTACAAAAATTTGACATTTGATTTCAACAGCTGCGTACATTGAAGTCAAAACGACTTCCACTCTGACAATCGCTTACGTCCACAAAAGTCTGTTATGGGCAACTTAAGTGATTTTCAGTACTTACTGAAGAAAACTTAACGTAGAATTTTTACATTAGCTTCCGATTGCTTCCGACTATTATAGTTCAGCCTTATAGCCCTTGCCTAAGAGGTCAAAAATTATGATTGTATCTGTACTTCGTATTCTGTTTTTGAACTTGGAGACCAAAGCACAAGATGGATTTATTTGAAATATTGTACTTTTGTTCAAAAGTTTTTATAACTATACCATTGGTTTTCAAAAAAAAAAAACAACTTCGTAACATCGGTTTATACCGGCGTTTGACAGTTAAGATGCAATTAAAACAAATCCTGATGTCGAAGTGCAATATAAGGTTTGAAACGCTGTCACGAAGAGCTGAGGGTTTGATCTTCTTGGAATTCAGCACAATGGTAAAACTTGGAGACAGAAAGAAAATTTGGCGCCCGTGTAAGCCGGCAGGCCAGTCTGTCAAGCTGGCGTTATTCAACCTTGAAGAAAATTACCAATATCGAAAAAAATTTAATGGAATTCTCTTTTCACCTAAATATCTAATGAAGGAGTGATCAGAATACCATAAAGCCAGAACCCGCAAACCCCATCGAACAGATGGAAAATTTATTTCGAAACAACATTAGCAAGTAATAAATTTAAAACGCTTATTTATACAGATGACGCATTGAGAACAAAAAACAGAAACATTTGATCACCAGTTTCATGGTACGAGCGAGGGGTTTGCACGTTCCAAACATATCGCGGGCTGTGCCACTACGACCCGCCATAGAACAATTTTTCTTGTATGCAGTGCGTCATCTTTGCTACTTAGGAGGTTGGAGACGAAACACAAGACGAAAGTCTCCGCTTTTTGTGCCACTTCAGTCAACTAACTAACTGCAATCAGCCATTACTGGCATCCAAGAAATACTATTGGACGGTCCAGCCAAAAGGACTTTAAGAATATTTCCAACATTCACGTCGTTTAGGAAAATGCCAAAAAGTTGCTCCAATGGATAACACAACCAGATATTTAGAATCATATTTTGATGACCGACCAGGTCCATCTCACACTCTCTGACGCCGTGAACAAGAAAAATTTTGGAGAAGCTACAAGAGATAAAACACCATAAAACATCTTTGTATGATCTAAAAGTACCTGTTTTGCCGGCTTTTCCGCAATAATTGTGTCATTTTTCTTCTGAGAAGGCTAAGCAGTCGATGGAAATCGATATCGTTGGATGGTGTCTCATTATGTCTGCCAACAAATGTGTGAAAAAGGTCAGGATGGTTTCTGGTTTTAACAACACGTTGTGCCATGCCACACTGAAATTCAAACGATTCAGTTTCTGCAACGAAAATTCCCTGGGTGTGTGTTGTCAAAAAATGCCAACATTGACTGGCCACCCCGATCTCCACGCTTGTCTGCTCCGGACTTACTTTTGTGAGGTTATTTGAAAATGGAAACGCCAACAAGCCTTATACCATTGACGATCTTAAGGAAAATATTCCTGACGCAATCATCACTATGACGCCGGGATGATCGGACAAACGATTGACATCAAACAAAAATTGTCACTTGATTGACGTTGTATTCAAAAACTAGTCCAAATAAATTGTAAAGGACTCAATTAATTAAAAATACCTCGTAGCTCGCATCCTATAGAGCCACGTCTAATATAACGCCCAAAACCGTCCGTATTTCAGGATGAATGGCGATTTCTCACCTGCTTCAGCGAATTCTCACCTGTGACTTCTGTAATATTATTTTTGAGTGTGTGTGCAAAACTCCTTAGCCAACACCAGAGGCACAATCTTCTAAAAATCTGGCCTTCGATATTGGCGTCATTGCTCGGACTCAACGAGATGTCAAAGCCACGATAGTTAGTATAGTTGCTAAATTGCGGAAAAAGCAGGAACTCTAAAATGATAGTAACCTGCCAAACATTCATTACTCGTGATAAAAAAAAATTGCCAGATAAGTCGCATACTTAGTTGCAATACAAATACAAAAAGAGTGGTGATTTTAGTGGACACGTGTTCATAGTTTCTTTTGAGATTTCCACCAGCCCCCGAAAAAAAGTGTAGGTGTAATAGTACCTAAATGAGAACAAGACTACTGGGGTATTCGGGAATTATTTTTCACATACAGAAATCAATTTACATGTAAATTCTTACAACAAGAAGCGACAATCACCGAATAAACGAATTAGGTAGAACCTCGACTCCACTTCAAACTTTTTCTTAGTGTTATGAATACATTTTGTAATAATGCACCAACTCTGATCCTATAAAAGACACTTATACGGCGACAAAGCATGGACAGTATCAAAAGCGGATTCAAAAAAACTTCGGAAACGAACTATGGAAACGAAGATTCAACCACCAACTATATGAATTGTACAGACAAGTAGAACAATAGAAACCGATGCCAATGAACTTGATATGAACTGAAGTTAGCTAAGGACCAGGCTAATTGGAGGATGAGGCCCAGGTTTAATCAGGACCTTAGCGACTTACCTTAAGTAGTTAAGTAACTCATTCTTGATCATTCTTATTAAACTATTCTAAATATTGGAGCTAAGAGCGATCATTTCTAAATACAAATGGTTGGCTTAATATACTCATTGGAAGGACCCAGGGGGACGAGCATAGCCTTTTCTCAAAAACATTTATGTTTTGCATGCGTACTATTTTGCGCGATATACAGGGTGTCCGCCGGGAAGGTATACTACTTTGTTTGTTTATAATTTTTGATTAAATGAAAGTGAATGGATGTTATATTCATGAATGTTTTATTTAGTGTCGGCAATTATGTATGGAATACAGTATCAGGGGTAAATGTCCGCCGCCTCTGTAAGTCTCGCGAATGCGAGCCCTTTTGAGCACATTTTTCATTTTCACACATTTGACGCGGTATTTCATCAATTTCATCACGAATATTTTGTTTGAGTTGCTCAAGTGTTTCTGGTTTGTTTGCATAAACCTTGCTTTTCAGATATCCCCACAAAAATAAGTGCGGAGCAGTTGAATCAGGCGACCGTGGAGGCCAATCAACATTACCATTTCTTAAAATAACTTGTTGTGCAAAGAGGTCTCGCAGTAATTCCATTGTAATCCTGGCTGTATACGATGTGGCACCGTCTTGTTGATACCACATGTTAATCAAGCTCAAGTATGTAGTTGTGGCGATAAAAAGTTTTCAATCATATCACGATATCGCTCTATATTCACAGTTACCGTTACGTAACGAAGTAAGGTCCAATGATTCCTCCTGACCAAATTGAACACCAGACTGTAACATTTAATGGATGCAAAGGTGACTGATGAATAATTTGAGGGTTTTCCATTGCCCAGAACCGACTATTCTGTTTATTCACATATCCATTCAAATGAAAATGTGCCTCGTCACTCATTATGATTTTTTCATGAAAATCGGGGTTGTCATGGGCTAGCTGTAACCACCTATTGGCATATGTTAGGCGGTATAAATGGACTTGTGGAAGAAGTTCTTGTGTCAACTGAATCTTAAATGGAAACAAATGTAAATCGTTGTGCAAAACTGTGACCAAAGTTGTTCTTTGAAGACCATGGTCCTGAGCACGGCGTCGAATTGAGGTTGATGGATTGTTTTGAACACTTCCTTGAGCAGCAGTAATGTTTTCAACCGATCTTGCAGTACGTTGTAGTCCATGCTTGGGCCTATCACCTACAGGCCCTCTTTCTTCGAAATCATTCATTACACGATAAATTGTTGGCACGTTGTTTCTCCCAAAAATTTAACGTAACTTTCTCATCGTCACAGTAATCGATGATTGATTTTGATAAAATGATTGGTTATTGAATATTTTTCAATAATAAATTTGCCACGTGTATACTTCACGACTACCAAATATAAACTGTCAAGACTAATGTTTACCAAAATGGCGGCAAAACACAGTAGTATACCTTCCCGGCGGACAACCTGTATAAGAGTTGACATTTACTGGCGTTATCCGATTAGTATGTTTTTAAGGTCATCGGTACAAGAGGGGCAGAAAGAAGCAATTAGGTGTTGCTAAGATTCGGAATCTAACCACTAACTATTGGATCACCAACACTGTGAGCAAAAAGTAAAAATTCGATATATAAAATAAATTGAACTTTGTCGTGTCCTTGAACTTTTCATCATGTCGTTTCAAACAAAAATAAAGGCAGACCTCTGTACAGTCTTTAATGTGGTTGCTTCAAATCCAGCTTCGAACACCTAATTTATATTGCGACGTCCAATTGCATAATTCCTTCCAAAGTCGTATACGCCCGAAAGACTTACTTCAATAAAAAAACATATGTTTCCACATCTTTCAAATAAAGTTAAAGCCAAAAAGAAAAACTCCCAAAATGTCTATACGAACGACGCATATTCCCATGTCCTTACAAAACCCACCTTTTTTCATATTCTTTGGATTGCTAACACATTCAGTGCTTTGCTTTGCAGACCAATTTCTTAGTTTTTCTGGAATATCTACCACTAGTGGAATGGATCCTCGAACCATGTGTTTGCGAATTTCTCCCCGCAGATATGACAAGCACACCAACAAAAAAAAACTTCCATTATCCAATGCGCATACTCTCGCCAGACCATCATCATCATCACTATCCTTTTTACAAGGCAAAATCCTAACCTACAATTTGGTCTTCTTCCTCATTTTTGCTGTCATTTTCCAACCAAACACACACAATCACACCCAATGATAGGGGAACTACCCCCGATTTGTCCCCTCACACCCGCCAACAATGGAAAACATCCACCAACTGTGGACGCATGCCAAATGTTTTCGTCGTGATTTTAGACTCTGGCTGGATTGGAAGAGAAAATCTTCACGAACTGCACCTAGTACCAACCAAACTGCTACCTATTTAAGAAGCAAAGTAAGAAGCCGGTTGACGCAACTCCAGTTTTTTTTGGTTCTGTGAAAACATACATATATACATATATATATATATATAGAAATTTTCCAAAAGGAAAATTCTATATTTTTCTCAAAACTATATAAACAACAACTAAAAACCTACATAAAATATGTGAAAACTGAAAATAAACTTTGAAATTGCGTGTGCACCAAAATCCGTCTAAAGTTTATTTCGGTTTCAAAGTGGATAACTAAGATTAAACTAAAACATCACCTCCCCTCAATACTCCCGCAAGTAGATTCAATAAAAAATAAAAGTTACCAACATAAAAGAAATTAAAAATTTAAATTAAGTGTTTGACAATTTTCCAAACTCTCTCTACTCAAGTGCTTAATTAAGACTGCTGATTTTCAGTGTTAATTCACAAAAAAAAAAAAATATATATATACAACAGTTAATATATCTATTCAAAAGCCAATCAATAAACAACAACAAAAAGTTTAGTAAATAAAAATAAATTGCTTCTTCGCTTAAAAGTCCATTTATTCACTTAGTTTGTAAGAAAATATATATAGAAAAAGAATTTAGTGAAAAAAATATATTTGTTCCAAAAACTATATATTGGGCCAGTCATTTTATGCAAATATAAGCTTTTTTCTGTCCATTTAAGCATATTACTCGTACGGTGTAAAAGGTGAGCATTTTTAATTTTATTGAGTTAAAATTGTATGTATTTTGTTCTTTTCTACATTTTAGCTGTATGCCCTAGTGAGAGGAGCTCTAGAAAAAAAAATCGAACAGTGCACCCCACTTTCTTGAATTGTAGAAAAAAAAACCCCAACCAACACACACACGTGTAGAGAGAAAATTGGTATTCCTTTCCATTTTCAGCCCTGTGCTGGCAATGCAGTTGTGTGAACAGCAACAACAACGGCGATGGCCAGTTTGCTCTAAAACACCGTGGGGAAGTTCACACTAGGTGGCCAGCTGTTTTCGTTTAAAAATCAATATTTGGATCAGATGGTTGGTTCAGACGGTTCCTCATGAACTTTCCAAGTGCACCACATGTGATGTCTTTGGTATTGTTGTACTCCCGCAAAACCACCCTTAGCCTAGTACTACTATACACTTCCCGGTTGTATTCTCTCTCATCCATGGTTCTCTCCATTGGACGTGTTGAAGATATTTTGCCAGCAATGGTTGAAGTGCGCTTGTGCCATGCCGGGTGCTCTTCCAGCCGGTCGGGTATGATTTCAGCCGCAGTTTTTCACTTCGTATATCCTTAACGAAAAATATGATACTGTGAAATTTAATTTTTTGTATAAAGTTATTGCGCAGCAAGGATAATACTTGTGGTTTATGTGGAATCATGTTGTTATTGTTAACTCGAAATATTTACGAGAAAATCAATGAATGTGTTTATCTGCGTAGCTATCAGCTGATGAAACACTTGCCTTCCACACGGTGCGATTGAAATGAAATGAAAATTGAAAAGCCCCTCCGATCGGAAAGTAAATTAAGACTTTGGGAATTGGGATGTACTCAGATATTTTGAGTGGTATTGCTGAGGTGTTTGGTTATGATTACTCAGAGACCACACTTATTCGGATAATCTTCTTGCAATGTCTTTGTAAAGTAGACTGCTGTCATAAAACTTTGAGTGGCACTGTAATAGTGTTTAGTTTTGAATAAAGTTCAACCCCCAAACTAAGAAGAAATGAAGATGAGTTCTGCTTTTTAGAAGACTCTAAGACACACCTATACTTAGTGCATACTTTAATTTATTCGTGTGCAGATTTTAGCAGCTACATAAAAGCAGGTCTACAGCAACAAATGTGTACTGCAAAAAGATTCTGCAATTTCACTCAACGACATTCATATATTTGAATGTTTTGAGTTTAACTCAAAAAGAATTTGCAGCAGTGCTACCAGCAAAACGAGAAACAAAATAAACCTAATGCTATAAAACTCGATGATATAGCCGTTCTTTTAATGTATTGGGAATCCTATAACAAACATCTAATATTGTGCGATTTTTAATGTATTTCACCCCCTTTACAGCTAAAACGAAAGTGTGTCAAAATTCCACTCCATTTGGAGTGTGATTTTCGTTCATATCATCCAATCCTTTAGGACAAAATAAAAAAAGATTCTTTAGTATTAGAAAACATGTGCGTCGTAGAGCACAAATGTTCTCCGCTCTACCTTCATTGCATGGTCAACAATCCCACTCGAAGTGTGAATCATAAAAATACAATTTAAATAGATTTCCTCCACTTCACAACTACTGTACTTGCACTCAAACTGGTGTTGTTTAACCATTGAGGATTGAGCATAAATATACCAGCTTCAGACATTGAAATTGTTACTGGAGCAATGTTCACTCAAAGACAGACAAAACGATGTATTTTACTAAATCTACAGCAATTCAAGAGCAGAGTTAATAAACATCTCAAAGCATCATATCAGGGCGCTCATGAGCGTCTATAAAAAAAAGTGTGCCTACAGCAAATACTTAGCCAAGACAATTTCTTTCAGACACTATTTTTGGAGACAAATATTCCAAATGAAGAAAACAAAGTCTTGATTTTTTTCTCTTTTGTACAAAAGAGCATATAAGCATTTAACAAAATAAGACAAAAAAGGGAAGATTAATAAACCATACGTCTAATTGCACTCATATCAATTTGTTGAGTTTAAATAACATCAACAATGACGCAATGTCCACTAAATAACGAGATTTAGATGTTGTTTACAATTGTCCACTATCCGCTGAACCCAACAGTCCAAAAATGTTTACCAAAAATTCAATTGGTTTTGACTCAAGCCATTTGAAATTATTGCTCTGAATACCCACTCATTACTTGACTCAAATCTTAAAAATAACTTTGTTGTACATATAACAACTCACGAGTTTTGGTTGGCTCTCAACTAAAAACGTCTCCATTTTGCACAATTACTCAAACCGCGTTGTTTTGTATTAGAAACAGCCTCCTGTTAGAACCAATCAAACAGATAAAAACGAGCGACAAAATGAGTAGAATTCTACGTCCCCACTCAAAGTTTTGATTTATCAGGATTTAACTCTAAAACTCACATAAATAATGTTGCCAGTTTCCTTTAAACAGAAAGCCGGGTAGTCTATGTTTATATTCAAAGATTTTACGCCAACATTGGTAAAAAAAGAAACAAATACACCAATTGCACTCAAATCCAAGGACTAACGTGTTTCAAGTTTACTCTGCCTTGATTGACTTAAAACAAAATTAACTCAATCCTTTAAGACTCGACCATATATAGCATTCTTTTAATTCATATCATGTCGCATTGGAAATCCTTAAAGAACACGCATAAACCTGTACCTACGATTCATAAAGCATGGTACCTTTCCTTACGGCTGAATCGATAGTAAAAGATTTTTCACTCATATTGGAGTGTGATCTTCATCCATATCTCCCATTCCCTGCTGAGTGGGATGTTTTACTTAAACTCCGATGTATTCTTTTGTATCAGAATGCATGTACATCTAAGAGCACAAATGTTATTTAAGGAATCAAAAACTACAGTAAATCTCACTCAAATTTTTAACCATACAACAAATTCATTTCAAAAGGATTTCTTCCCTCCCCAACTCCGACTTGAGTTTTATAACCCGAGTAGTATTGCATTGCCATTTTACAGTAAATTTTCATACAACAGTAAATATTATTCAAATTGGAGTGTGATTTTCGTCCATAGCTCATACTCTCAGAGGGCAAAATGGAACAAAAATAATTTTACTCAAACTTTATTTCTTTAAATTTCAGAAAGCTAATGTTTTTTTTATTGAATATTTAAAGGACCCAACCCCCCACCCTTTAATTCTTGGCCGAAAACTTAAAATAAAACTCATTGGGATTAAGCACCCAACTGGTATAGGCAACTTTCACTCTAACTTGAGTTATGTTACCCAAGTCATCTCGTATCGTGGGTCAAGAAAAATAATGCAATAAATCGCACTCAAATTTGAGTGTCTTTGCCTTTTTTGTCGTATAACAACAAAACAATTAAGAAGAATTTCTATTTCCACTCTAAATTGAGTTGTGTAACTCGAGTTATGAATCACAAATATTATATTAGGAGACATTACATATTTTTACTACCTATCCCATGGCTTGTCTCACAACGAAACTAAATTCCACTCAAGCTTGAGTTTCTTCACTTGCTCCTAAACTTTAAACATTTTTCTCAATTAAAAAGTCATCCGTAGAAAAAGAAACAACAAAAACTTTAATGACTAGGCTACTAAGGCTCTACACTAATTACAAAACTCAACACCTCTTGCCTTTTTCCCAAATTCGTCAAATAAAATCCACCCTCCCTCAAGCCACAAAACCAATTGATTCCACACCCAACTTTCGCAATAAATCATAACGCAGGCCTAAACAACCGATTTCCACTCGTAACAACGCTCCATTTCTTGGGTTTACTCCAAAAAATTCATGTACAAAAAGGACCGGCTTTTCGAAAGTCATCATCAGTCGAGCCGCAACTAACATCGCGAGCTGTATTTTATTCCCACATAAAAACCAAGTGCTTTCATCCAACAGTAAGAAAAATAAAAACAGTTTCGAAAAAATAAAATCAATGGATTAACAACACTCTTAGCCGCAACCAGGACGAACAAATCGCAATCGGCTTTTCGTGTCGTCACCATAAAAGTTAATCACATTACACACGCGTTCGTTGCGGCTTTTCCACATCCATCTGGCACATCTCCAAGTTCCAAAGTAACCCACAGAGAGTGCTCTGTGTCCAACTGCACTTTCCACAATCCACTGCAATGGAAGACAACCCCCGGCTGTATTCCAGTCAGAAATCAACCCACCCTTGGTTCCACACAGAATCGAGTATCCTCTTCCAAGTCTCTGCAACGGTGCAGAGACCAGTCTTTGTTGAGCTTTCGCTTCGACCAGAAGTAACCAAACAAATTTTAAGAAATTAAAAATTCAGTCTTGATTCTGAAGAGGAACCCCAACCGCGGCGGAATAATACCATTACCAAACCAACCAGTAATAATAGCCACTTGGCTCTGTTCAAGAGAACATAACGGAGGCGCCACACATTGCACCACCTCGTGACAAATAAATCAATAAAAAAAAAAAAACGCACCCCATATACACACGCAAATACTACATCCAGACACGACGACTATCGGACTATCCCCGAAAAGGATTTCTTTTGTTATTTTTTTTCCTTCCGTTTCTCGTCGTTCCGTTACGCAGTGTTTGGCCACCAGAAAGTCACAGTTCATTTTTGTACTTTGACGGGTGCGGTTCTTCTTCTTCTTCCTCCTCACTAGAGGCATATAAAAGACTCCCGTAGGATAAAAGTTGTTCTTTTTTTATTTGATTTTACTCCACTATCTCTCTAAATTTAAACAAAAAAAAGTGAAACACGGGTGAAGCGAATATCGAAAAATTCTCCATCTATCCATCGCCATCTATCTATCTATGGATGTATATTGCCAAAAATACTAAAATTGTCGTTACCGCTGGATGGCATAAGGAGTTGAAGTTTATTTTTGGAAAATGCATACAAACGCTGGAGGAGAAACATTCTAGTGCTGGTGCATTTAAAAAAAAAAGTATCTGCAGTGTGATAGTGCCACAGAAATAAATTGAAATGGATTTTGCAGTACCTATTCGTCTTCTTGGCCCTTTTGATGCGGATGCAATCGAGTCCTGCTGTTAATTGGCAAAATTTACAATTGGATTACACTTTTTTTAAATTAAACGGTAAAAAATACTTGCTTTGTAAAAGTTTAGAAACAACTTCTCAAAGGGGGTGGTGTTGTATAGATACTCTTTTTCAAGTGTCTAACACTTCCTCCTTCTCTTGAGGCATTGTCCTCATCGATCGATTTTATTTGCCAAGGCACACACAACTCCCTAGCCATGAGTCATTCATCCAGACAGATACTTTACTGCAGCAGCATAGTGCGGCGACGATATAGTATCAGTTTTTTTTCGCTATTCGCTTTATCATCCCTTGCGAGTGCAGTTATTTATAAATTTATTTCTACTTTCTTCTCACCCCATCAAAACAGCATTACAGTGAATACCAATAAATAATTAAAAAAAAAACTATCTATGCGCCAAAAAAAAACTTGGATTAAGTAACTTTCAGTGTTTAAAAAAAATAAAGTCGCAGCTTTACCAAGCCAGCAGTGAAAAGTTGATTTAGACTTTCAGTGCACAAGTGTTGTTAAGAAAAAAAAATTAATAGACAACCACAACTCGGTGTGAATAAGTAAAAAAACAACAAAAAATAACCTAAGCCTAGTGTGCTCTCCTTTCCCGTTTCGAGTAGAAAAACTCTCGAAAGTCAAAATCAATCAATTAAGCAAATTACAATCGATTGTACGTGCTCTTCAACTGACAGTCGACTTACACCAGAGCTAAGGCAAAGGAATAATCTGTGATGGGGGATCAAACCACTGTTGGTCCCAATGCTGGAGCAGCGGTGCCAATTGCTGCCGATCAGAATCGGAACGGAACAGGAGCGAATCCTGCAGCGGCAGCAGAAGAGTCTGTTGCACTGGCTGGCGGCACTGGTAGTGCTGGCAATGGTAACGGTAATGGAAATAACGGCGGCGGTGGTGCAACTGAGGTAGTTAACAGAGGCGGACGTGCAGAGAATGGTGGCGGTCATCCGGTTCCGGATAATTTAAATATTATCGCCAATGGAATGACCCAGGCTAACGGCGGCGCCGCCGGCCGAGGTGGTAATGGTGACAATGGGGAAGGTGATAATCTGGGCGGCGACGTTGGCACTACCGATGAGGACGGTGGTCGTGCCCCGATTGATACTGCATGCTCTGATGGTGGACCATCAAGTTTGGTTGGTATGGTTGGACCCCCAAGTCCATTGACTGGCTGTTATTTGCTGATTGTTTTGGGCGAACCGCATTCAGATGAGCACAAGGATCAGATCTTGCAGAATCTTCTTAAGGGTGAGTAAAACTTATTTTTATTATACACACTCAAAATATCCAAAAGTCATAAGTTTTATCATCCATCATCACCATTCAGAAGCACACAGACAGATCATTTAATTAAATTTGAAAGCATCCCGGTACGCTGGCAGATAGGCTCAACGTTCGAGCGTGGGATTCAATCCAGTTGATTGGTTTTGCCATTCCATACGCTGTCAGAGTTCAGCCATAAACGGCAATTAAATTAAACGAGAGTTGAAAATCGTTTCAGCAGTATTGAAATTACAACCGAGAATACGCAATGGATACATGTTAATGGAGAATGCAATTAATCAGCGCCAGAGAAATGCTCATGATTGCGATAATCCCCTTTCATTGGATGTCGACGTTTGTGGTCGATCCGACGGGCTTGTGCAGGGATTTTCTGATGCTTGAATTGTTTTGAGTAAAATAAAGCACAAATTCGATTCGATACTGAATATTGCTAATCATTTTTTTGGGTTCCTGCTTTAAGTCCCGAAAGTAACAAAACACAAACATCTTTTACTGTCAACCATTTCTGGCATATGTTTCACAACTACTGTCATAAGAAGTTTCTCAAAATTTCCGTCCGTTTGGAATCGAAGCACGCAAACAAAAATCGCGATTTTGACATTTAACATTGAAATGCGTCATTAAACCGAGAAAGTAGGAAATTTCACATTTCTACAGGGTTGTGGTCATTGTCGGTGTTGTAACGCTTGCAGTTTGAATTTTCTATTAATTAAAATAGGACAATTCTTTTGGCGTTTTCGATTTGGGGTTTTTAGATTTTTCTCTCATTTACGATTTTTTTCCGCAATTTGAAGGATTGTTTACTTTCCTTTTTATACCCTATCCCATTCCCATAGGGGTATATCAGTTTGATATATAGTAATACCTCAAAGTATATGGATCGACTCAGAATCGCTAGTTTATTAATGCTTTTCACTTGGAGATAAATTCCCAAATATTGATGGAACTATCAACAAAGAGTCGAAATGCGTAATTTCAGCGAAAATCGTGATTTCAGCCGGAATACTATACATTTCGACACACAATTTGACATTTTAGAAGGCTGAGTTTGGCTAACACTTAATTTTTAGTCAAATACAAAATTACTATTACAGTATCTAGTAATAAAAAACGATTCGTCTAGGTTGCTAGACAAGTTGTAAGTCAAATTGTTTATCAGTTTTTTTTAACTTTTCATTAGTCAGGATTAAATTGCTTTAAATACCATATATAGTGTATGTAAATTTAAAGTCAATCGTAACAAAATACACCAGTTCCCAATACTATCATACTGATCAGTTCGTTGAGTTTCTGTGCTTAAGAATTCTATCAACTGAGTCTAAAAAGTGAGAAGTCTATTATACAATTCTTCTGTTAGTCCTGAAGGATTATTTTGGCCATATGTATCTGATTTTTCTTCCAAATTCCAACTATTTTGTTGGTAATCTCTAAAATCGATAATTTGTATGTGTTTTCAAAATGTTGATGAATAATTCGCATTCGGTAAAGAAGAAAATATGAAGGACAACAAACGACTGGGATATAGGTATCAAACTTCACTTTGCTAATCGACACTCGCAATAATGGCTAACATTCGGTAAGAATGGCTATGTACCGCTTACAGTTTACCCAAATGGGCCTTGCAGCACTCCCACCCACATCAAACTGACAGTTTGAGAGAATTCATTAGCTTCCTGACAGCCGTGAGTGGGTTATTCTATCCCCAAACGTTGCAATTTTGTTTCTTAATATAGCCGTCGATATATAAAATGTCCCTTGTCGGTAAAAAAAATTATTCGAACAAATTCGAAATCTAATTCAAGAAGCGGACAGTCGTTTTCCTTCAATTGGTGAGTCAACAGGATTTTGACAAGTAGTAATATTTCTTGATAATCAATAAGAAGGCGTTGAATGACAAGACTGTTTTGTTTGGCAAATAGCGATGCTGATAGTATCAACGAAGGGCTGACAAATAAGCGTTCAAAGAAAATTGGAGCATTGGAAATGAAATTTGTTTAACAGATTTTAAATGAAGCAATTAAGTTTTAAGAGTAAATACTTAAGAAAAACCCAGCTAAATCAAACAAGCTCAGTAGCACAATCAGTTTACACATTTACATAAAAAATGACTTTAAAACATTTACAAACGTTATGCTAAATGATTGCAAAACATTCAACGCATTTACCCTTGTATTAATAAACGCTGATTAGTTATTCAATGACTAACATAACAGTTTTTCCATAAGAAACACTCGCGCAAATGTCAAAAGACACTGGTTAGCTAATCAGCGGTTATTAATACGCTGGTTAATGTTTTGTATATTTTTTCTAGTGCCGGCTTTAATTTTCCGAATATTTAATCGAGAAAATCTGAAATGAAAATTTCAAATTGTTTTGTGAAATTTGAAAAAAAAAATCAAGAAAATGTAAGAACTTCTTTATTTTTACAGCATTTATCTAGAAACAGTGGTTTGGTAAGATGGTAGTTACCAGATTTTAGTAATCATACGCAACAATATCATGTACAAATTGCAATACAATGCAAATAAGCCTTGTCATGATGAAATAGCGTTTAAAAGATTCAAGTAGTTGTACACAGTAAAGTGATTAAAGCTTTATAGCCTTTTCAAAATTGTATTGGAACAACGTTTATTTATATTTATACACAGTGCTATTCATAAACGAATTATCAAGGGTTCTACTCTGTGTTTTGTTTGGAAAGCCATTTCTATTTGAAATCACGTTATGTAATTTGCACTCGTGCCTTTAGTAAATAAATTTAATAATAATTTTCCGGTTATCATACTCGAGAGTAAAAGTTTTAATTCGGTTTCCAAAAATAGTGTTCAAAACGACTTCATTTTACTCTTGTCATGAAATTTAGATATATGGCCCCTCCAAGTGTGTACGTACATATAAAACGTTATGCACTTTAAAATCCCTTCAAACGGAAAAATTCTAATTTATAAAACTTATGCAACATTAAATCGATGCTGTATAAGTTAAATGTATCTAATGCGGTGTTACATATCAAAATATATTATGTCTCACCTTGGCTCACAATCGATGAGTTTTAGTTTATTCATTAAACAAAAATAAATCACCGATTTAAGTAAAGGGATTCAATGTATTTCTGTACCTGTTTTAAGCTTACAAGTGTCGGTAATTGCAAAAATCTTCTGAACCTATTGTTATTCAAGTAACAAAAGTTAGAAAAGTGTAGAACCCGGTCACAGTAAGTTTTGAAGGAAAAATTTTGTTGTAACAGATTTTCCTCTTGTTGGTACTTTATTTAACACCACAATTTTACAACTGACACATTTAAGTGGGTAAGTGTATTGTGAATAAGAATTTGACGGGATTCTGAGGAAAACACATTATATTCTGCACATTTTCACATTTTTTTTTCTAATTTTTATTATGAAATAACGACGTTATTCGTGCTTCAAAAAAGTGTAGAATCTTAAAATGACAATTGCATGTCTTGATGTCAATCAATGCGAAAACCAAGCTGCTAGATCTAATTAGCTAACATTTGACAATACATTCCCAATTCAATAGCATAGTGAATTTACTAGCGGATCAGCTAGTAAATAATAATCAATGACAGCCCAATACATAGCACAACATCCTCAATATATCTAAATCGCCTGTAAAATTATCTATATTTGCTTAACAAGGTACTCTTTTAATTTAATACAAAATATATTCAGCCCTACCGAGGTATCCGATTCTTTCTCCGATTTGTTGGAAATTACAGTTTCCGTTCCGATTAGCATGTCGAACAGATTTTCCGACGAAATTTATCGCTAATCCGTCAAGTCAACAATTTTTGGCGAGGAAGAATTGTTGCGGAATCTATCGAACGCGATTTTAAGCTTTTCATATTTTGTTTCGCAACGGATACTTCGAAAGCAAATTGAATTCCGTCTGGAACTGACTTTCGTTTCGAAATTTTTCCGAATGGTTGCCTCGAAAGGGTTGATTTTAGAGTTATTTCATTCTACCTATTGAGCGTGTTTATCAATACAATGAAATCCTAGCGGCCAAAATGTAATCGCTTTCTAAAAAATTAAATGATATACTGCACGCGTACGGAAAGTATCCACAATTTCTCAATTTCCTTTAACTTTATTTTTTACTATTTGCGAATTAATAGAATAAAATCAGAAAAATGCGTATATGATTTTTTGGGATTGACAACTACGAATCTAGAAAATAGATCTAGATCTAGAAAAAGAAATGTTTTCAATGCTGAGTTAGCTCTGAGTTGACCCAGAGTTAACTAACAATAAATATCATCCAGAGATAACTCATGAAGCAGTTTTGCAGTGCGGGATTAAAGTTGATTCCGAGTGTGTTGATTTGATTCGATAGCACTCATGATTTAAAGATTTTGATGTCAAAAAGTTCTCCAAATGAATAGAATCTGCAACAGCTCAGTTATCAGATGTTTGGTTTATTTTTCCCCCTAACAAGTGAAAATGCTTTTGTCGCGACCTTACAAATCTTTGTCTTCTTAAAACAGTCAAACAGTTTCTAGTCCCTAAGATCTGAATTTAAATATATCGTACACGTATTTTCATAAAAATTTGATCAACTTTCCAGACAATTGGAATTGAAAACAACTGTTTGTTTGGTATTTTGTTATCTGTCAAAAATATCTGATCATTTAGTCCCAGGGTTAATTCACCAAACTTGCTGTGTGAACTCGAAGTTAACTCTGGACTTCAATTGACTGAAAAACTACTTAATGGAGCTAACTCGTGTTTAATCCCAATGATCTGGCACTGAGAAACCGGGCCTACGACGAATTAAACAAACATTTTCAAGGTCCATTGAACATATTCAGTCCATCGTGTTACGACTTGGATCTTAAGCTGTCCTCTATTTCATTCAAGAGCATCATGAGCATGTAAAAATAACTGAAATGAGATTAGTCCAACACCAGGGAGAAAAGCCGTGTTGGACTTATCTCGCACAGATTTTGAGAGCATAGCCTCTATTTTCTTTCAGATGTGCAAAATAGATAAAGAGTTTGGTTTTCCTTTTTAAACACGTTTGTTAGTTGCCCCTAAACGTTTATTAAGTGTGCATCCAAAATTTGGAGCGGTAGAAATATTGATCCTTAAGGTACCCAGCGTTTAAAGAGAATATATTTGAGAATGTGACATCCAAAGCTAAATCCACTTAATAATATGGTTGAGAACATTGATCCCTAGGGCACACTAGTGTTTTAAGAGATTCTGACTGAAGAAACGCCACCCACTACTAATTGTACAGATTGGTTTTTGAAAAACTTTTTATGAACAGCCGCACAGTATTTGTTGAGTCCGCCTATGGAGTTCGAGTTGGTTTTATTTATTTATACACGCGTTTTGGGACTTAATTTTTTGCTATGTGCAGAAGATATTTCATTTCATTTTTTGCCCAACACGTGTAGTGTATGATCTTTCTATTGGACTGGTTGAACTTGCTATGACGACACTGGATTTTCTTGCATTATCTGCCGGGAGAGTTGTAATGTGTAGTCGCTATGTCACTTGTATGTGCCAAATTGAATAGATTTCATATTTTTCCTTAGTTGACTTTGATAAAAAAAAAGTATGTTTTTGCCGAACGTCTTTGTTGTCCATACCATCGAATTTAGTTTATGCAACATTTTCGAAGCTTTCATTGATTTTTTTTTTCAAACAGACTAATGAAATGTCCGCTCTGTGGATATAAAGCCGTTCTCTATAAAGATTCTCACTGCCCTTTAAAGCTTAAGTTTCCATCTAGTTTAAGAGCTCCCATCATGCTCAAACACCCATAGACGAATAAAATTTAATTTGCTTAACATGTAAACATTTCGATGAATATAGAGTTCTGCAAATACATTCCTCCCTTTTCATATTAACATATTCCAAACATTAAATACAGATTTGTGATAAACTTTGTATATTTACAATAAGTATCCTGACAAAGCAGATAGTAGGCCCCTCCACGCACTCTGTAGCCCTTTCAAATGGGATTTCATCGAATACTAATCAACTAGTCTAGTTTGAGATTAATTGGATAAATAATTTCTTGTACACTGCAAAAATTATTCAAACACAAATGGGAGCAACGCAGCTTTCCTATAAACCCCCATCGAAATGCGATCACACGTCAATTTTGCATAATACGTCTAGACGCGGTGTTATTCCTATACTAATAGGGTTTCAATGAGGAGGCTTTCCCAAGATTAATCATTCAATCAAAATCGACGAAAAAGTAAATCCCAGTGGAATGATGAAAATACTTTTGCATAACATCTCCATCTCAACCTAATGTGCAACTACGCTGGCTCCTTCTTGCAGTACAAATATTTATTCGGCACGAACAAAAAAACAAAAACTTCTATCTATTCCGTTTTCGCGATTCTTGAATGTACTTCCGCGAGTGATTGGAAATTACGTAATTGGACAAACAAAAGGAAATTGAATGCATAAAAGTTTTCAAGGCAATTGCCACTTCCACTACAGCGGCAAATGCTCTTTTGAGTAGTTTTACGCTATTTAATCAAGCGCAGTTCGATTCGGTGTAATGGAAATAGTAAAAAGTTTTGTTTTTTTTTTTCAGTTTTTACTTTGCAGCTCTATTTGTTTTCTTTACTTTTGTTGTAGCACTAGAATAACTAATTTAATTGCATAAATGCGTTTTTCGATGCGCAGGGTGAGTGGTTTATGGAACCATGGAATTATATTGGATAGACCGTACTTGTTTTATAATGAGAAGATAATATGTATTATGAAATCGAATTAAAGATTCGGAACCATAACGGGTTGTTATACTATGACTTACGACACCAATCTTAAAATCGATGGTCATACTGGTCGGTTGACTGGGTCGAACCGAAATGCACCATGTGTGCATTTTATTTATTAAATAAAATTCAAACTACATACTTGAGATATCTAAAAAAAATGATTTGCTGAATTACTATCAAAACATTTATGAATGGAATTCGACTGCGTTCATATGTCCACCACGGAAACGTATGCAGCGGTCGATACTTTGAACCAAATTTTCTATGAATCGGCGCACATTTTGACCGATACGGGCGCAATTGTCATCGATAAAAAAAAACGACCCAATCACGCCAAACAGTGACATTTAAAGATGACGGGCTGTTTCGTGAAGCACATGAGGGTTCTCACCTTTCCAGTAACGCATATTTTGCTTATTTTAGAAGCCGTTTAACGAAAAATGAGCTTGATCGCTAAAATTCGCGATGAACTTGTACATTTTCTTCCATCGTGTCCAAAGCCCAAAACTTAAGTTCATGAGTCAGCTTGATCTTGTAAGGGCCTGGCCAAGATCCTTACGCAAATTCGCCATGATGTGGTCGGGAGAGACCAAATTCTTGAGAACGCCGTTAAAAATTAACTGATTTTTCTTGTTTGCGACTTCTGGCCATCCAAACTCAGCATGCGCAAAGCAATATCATTACCAGTAGCCTAAAATAAAGGGTGTCTCATAATTAACGAAAAATTTTAATTTTGCGCTATTTATTATCTAGAACTGTTTTACGGATGAAAAAAGTGATAGTTGACAGTACGGAGCTAGTGAAAATGAAGCGCTTTACGAAAGAACAACGCCTTTTTATTGTTTAACAATTAAAAAAAAAATATTGAAGGTTTGTCAGCTATAATCCGTAATTTTCGTTCAAAATATGGAAAAAGGTGGTCGTCTTGTTTGAATCGCTCTACATCCATTATAATTTATTCAAAGAAATCGACTACAACTGGATCATTTAGTGATCTTAGATACTCTGGGTGTCAAAAAACATAGAAGCCATTCGAGAGTATTGCTGACAGTCCAGAAACATAACTTCGTCACCGTAGTCAAGAATAGGGCATTTCGAAAAGATCTCTACAACGAATAATTCTTATAAGTTCAATTGACTCAAGAACTGACCATGCAGCGCGAAGAGAGTTCGTGGTGCCGTGAAATAAAGCCGAGTGAAATAACGCCGAATTCCAAAACTAGGTATTATTTAACATTATGAAAGCGAAATATCGCTAAATTTCCATATTCGGTCTTATTTCACTTTGGTAAAGTAAAATAAAGCCGAATCAGCCTTGTTAAGACTTTTCATACACCCAAACTCGCACTCGGATGTGTGCAAAGTATGATTTCCTCTCTCTCTCTGAATTCTACTTTATTTCACAAGCGTTACTTATTTCTCAGCGTTATTTCATTTTATCGTTGTGAAATACCATCGAAATCTAAGATATGAGGCGGAGTTCAGACGGTAGAGCAACCGTTTATATTGTGTATAGGGATAATATTTCTCCCAATTCTTTGTCATTGGTTACTACTAAACACCGACCTATCGGCTATAAGTCTCTGTTCTCCGACTGCACCATTCGAAAGTGATGGCCGCATCGATAGGGCTTACAAGGCCCTTTTTGACTAATATTGTTCAAAAATACAGTGAAACGTCTATTTAGCGTCTAATTTATTGCTGATAAAAAATACTTGGGTTCCATAGATTTTGTAAACGATGTTTTGCCACAACGTATAAGGTAAATTTATGTCAAGCTTTACATGGTTTAACAATCAATCAAGCATGCAAAGGTTTTTAGACTGGTCAAATTACGAAACTCTGTCGACTATTCGCTTTCACAGGTATTATGGATCTCTTAGTCCACATCACAACCAACTTTGTATAAAGATCTTAGCCTACACCCTTAGAAGATTTAAAATAAATATCGATCATTTGAAGTTTTCCGAAAATTCTCCGATTGGATTTAATTTCAACTATAATAGCAGTAATAGCAACAAACTCTGTTTCTATAGACTCCATTGTATCCCCAAAAGGTAACCATGTAGTGTAGATTCAATGCCAAAGGTTTGATTTGACCGTATTTTAATTTGAATGAAAATGATCGAAGTTGGAAGACTCATTTTTACTAGAGTAAGCTGAATTGGTGATAGGTTCCAACATAAATGTGACAAAACCCCAACGGTTGGTCTGACATTAGATTGAAATGGGTGTCCCGTGATCGTATGATCTCGAGAAATAGGCAGTTTGAATGAACACTTTGCTCATGCAGTTTAATGCCGTCGGATAATGGTGTCGTTCTTTTGTGTCAACAAGCCACAATCGTTTAAGAAACTATTGACAGCGGAATTGCCTTCAAAAAAATCGATCGCAGCAAATGTCCTCGCGATTGTCGTATGAATGAGATTAAAATAAATTTCATACCGATATGACATTTCTTCTATGTTTTATTTTAATACAAAATTAATGAGTCCTTAACACGATACCGGTTGCTGGTATCACGTTCCAAAAAATACAGAAACATATCGTCATTATTATGTTCTAGATATTTTGTGTGATACCGATTACGACTTCATTTCAAATCTGATTTTTATGAAACCTAAACCAATTGAAAAGTGAAGTTTCATAAAAGTGGAGAATGGAATAATTTTTTTGAGCTGGGTTTTGCTAACATTTTCATTTCAAGAATGAAATAAATTATAAATTACGGACAAGTGTCCCAGCCTGCATAATATTCCCCCCATAAACATGTACTAAAAATTAGGAAATCGATTGACGATTCATTTTAAATTATAATCGATTCCAAATAAATAACGACTGCTATTTCCGTCGAATTCATAGTAAAGGTTATGTAGTCTATTGCGTGTCGCTTCAATTACCGCTTCAATCGTATGTAACTATAAATATTGGAATTCGAAAATAATTAATATTATTGTCTGTTGCCAAAAATGTTAATCATATTCCAGTTCAAATGTATTATTGACAAAAATATACAATCGAACATGTATGGGATTACCTTATGATAAATCACATTAATTTGCTCGCACATCATGATGGGTCTCTTTCAAAAGCCGGCAAAAACCGGGCTGTTTTCCAGGAGTGCCAACTAAAAGAAGCCCTAAATTGATGTTTTCAAATCCTTTTAGGGGGGAGGTGTTGGGTAAACGCCGCCCTTATTTCCACTTTCTACCTCAACCTAATTAAGACTCTCAAAGCACTGAAATAAATTAACTTCAAATACCGCAGATATAAATTACTTCAATAAAACGAAATTCTAATTTTGTACGCCCTACAAACACATAAAAAGACAATTAATTGAATTAGCTACCAAATGGTATTGTCGGTGTGCGACGACGACACAGAGGACAGGACAGGACAGGTCAGGTCAGGCACAGGACGTCCATCAACTGCGTGTGTATTAAATATAAAGCATTCCCCAAACAACACAAAATAAATATGAGAATAGGTGATTTAATGGGAGTTAATGGTTCGCCTTTTCCTAATCGAGAATGGCAAAAATGTCTTCAAATCCTTCACATGTGTATAAAGATTAATTTTAGGGCCAGGCACAAGGCACACCATTCTTTCATCAGGATAACGACCGAAATGAGAACAATTTAAATTGTGCTTTTGTGTCCCACATTGGAGCTAGCTGGATGGGGTTGTATAGCCCGTCCGTACATTATCAACACAATGCAGCAATTGAGCCAACAGCTTTATTATAGCTTGCATCCTTTCGGTCAAGTTTTTCATTATGCATCGACAACTATTTCTAGCCCAGTCTATTGAGTAAATAATAAATTTCACTCAAAATTGCTGCAATGCGGATAATTTAAGGCTACCAGGATACACATACCTATGAACACATAATATGATCCGCTAGGTAGATATGTGTATTAGTGTGTGTTTGGGGGCAAAAAGGGTTTTGTTTTAGAAAAGCGATTCGGTTGTCATTCTCCTCGATTCGTGTGCACTATCTTACAGCCGGTTACGACGTTGTTTCGTTTCTCATTTTGAAGACCCGACTGTGCAGCGTTGTTGTAGCTGGCTCTGCTGCTGCTTCTGCTGTGATTTATGGTGCTTCTTGCTCGTTATAGACAGAGCATGTCTTAGTTGAGCTTATATTATTACTTCATGTATACCTACGTTCTGTTGTAAAACAGCCGGAGGAAGAAACTACCCACTTCCTTTTCAACCGGGAAGCAATGGCAATTATTCCGCATAAAATTTGTTGAATGCCATCAGCAGCTGGCAGCAGCTCAAGCTTATGGAAGAGAGTGTCTATTGTCCTGGGCTTGGTTGAGAGTTGGGCTGGGCGATTGTGTTTTTTTTTTTTTTTTTGTTAGAATATTGTGCTACACACATGGCCTGGGTAGCACCACTTTTGTTGTCATAAATCCTTTTTCCTTGTGGATGTTTGTGCCAACGGATAAGACGTCGACTTTATTTTGGCAAATTTATTACGGTCGTGACATCCCCAACAACCCGTTAAAAATTTCAATTTTTAAAAGCTTAACCCAACAACATTTAATTTTTGATGACACAAAGTATCTCCGAGTTTTGCGCTGATGCAGCAGCAGCAGCAGAGCACCAATGATAACAACAAAAATTGAATTACATTTTGCAATTTCACGCCCGACTTGGTTGAATGTCATTGGTTCAGGGTCGATTCAATTTTGGGCGACGTGTCACATGTTTGGTGGAATTAAGTTACCCACATAAGCGGCGGTGGCAGCGGCTACGGACGTCCATCTGCGATGAATTGAGTTAAATTTTTCAAGAACTTGGCAGAATTAAAATCTTTGGCTTGAAATCTCGGTGTGACGCAATAAAGCAAAGTCCATACTGGAAAAGGAAAGCACAAATAACAATGAATATAGATTCTGAAGGACGAGCCAAACCCTTTGTCGCACAGTCTGGTGATGGTTATGTGTGTATCCTTTGCCAATGCCGAACTCGAAATTAAAATATCACCCGAAAAATACTCTGAACCACATTGGAATCGCGCACAGAAAACAGAAAAGAAACGATGAAACAAAAGCGAAAGGCTTCATAAATATAACACACACATGAAGAGCACAGTGAAAGGACAAAAATCCGTTTGCAAGTGAGCAAGTGGTTGAGTTATAAGGTCTGTCGTCGACGGTGATGTGTGCCATGGAATTGTATTCTTGACTTGCCTAGCTGCATGCGGTATGAATGTCCTTAAGATAGACATGTGTGTTGTATGGTATAGCCAGCGGACAATATGTAGATGTTTTGTAAGCGATTTTTTTTAACGAAAATATATAAAATGAAGTCCGCATTGATTTTTGGTTGGTTTTTTTGTATATATTTTTTATTTTTGCGGTAATGATGTTTGTTGTTGCCGGGTTTTAATGAAGAAGACCTTCGTTGGTTTTTGTTTTTCTTAAATTAAAATTCACTCGGCGGAAACTTGTGAATGTATGTATATCGGTACTTTGGTAGGATTCACTTTATTTGGCATGTTATGGCTGAATTTTGTTATTGCCAAATTTTAATTAAAAAAAGTAAAGACGCTATTGTGAACTAAGTTTGAATTTTATTCGCTATCATAATTTTGCTACGGTTATTTCACTTATTTTGTCAATGTCCTATATAAGCCTGTTGCGTATATCTCGAATAAATCTCCGACGTATTGAGTTTTTTTTAGTGTCTCAAGATATTTTACTCGATATATACTTCAAAAAGATACAAATAGTTAAATTTTTGTCCAAATTTTAATTTTTTACGAATGATAAAATCATGATGTAACTTCGGTGCAAAGGCCAATCTCGATTCTAGTAAGCGAACTCCATACGGTCGGTCCAGTTGTTTATCTTAAAGTACAAAGTGTACATTAAGGAAGCATAATTGAATCGTTGGAGACAAAAAAACTTGTTCCAGTTTCTTTACGAGCCTATTATGTCATTTTTTTAGAAGCTGCTAAGATTGAGCCTGCCAACCCATTTTAAAAACATGCACATGCTTTAACACTTTGTTGGCGCTGAAGCTGTCTCTCAATAAACAGCATCTTCAGGTAATCTGATCTATTGGATCAACTTTTTTATAAAAAAAAACTCCTTTTATCACCTTTTTTTGCTGGGATTATATTCAAAGCAATGAATTCCCTTTGAGCTGCACATCAATGTGATTTCAAATCTTAAATTGATGCCACGAATTCAATAACGTTGTAGATGGTGATCTGGTTCGGGATGAACTTGGTTTCCAATAGATGTTTCCACTTTAGTTGCTTACTTGTTTCTTGTTTCTTGTAACTAGGGAGGTCAACATATCCGAGTGGTAGCTCAACGTACTTTCATGGTCTTTGTGTGCACAGGCTTCGCGTGCCGCCTCTGCAACCTTACCTAACCTACGTTCCATAAATTCATCGTATTTTGAATGGTTCATTGTTGTCGTTTTGAATATAATGTTAACGACTTATCTTACAGATACTTGCCATAGCTGTGTTAGTTAAATTCCTTCGTTTAATTTGCTTTCAAAAAGCTTGTAAACGCAAACAAAACCAAACGGTCTGATATACCGAAAAAGCCTTTACCACCAAATGTTTAAAAGGTTTATAAAAGACTTGTAAACACAAACAAACCTAAATATTTTAAACAGTTTTTGAAGCTTGAAAAAGTCTACACAAAATGTGCATCTCCATTTGTTTCGTTAGCTTAATGACAAAAAAAAAAGGGAGACGGGAAAAGGCGTTACTACCAAGTTCGTAAAATAATCTTATAAACGCAAACAACATGAAAGATTAAAAAAAATATATATTTATCGCTTGAAACGGTCTACGTAAGAAGTAAGTGTTCATCTCCCTTTGTCTAATTATATGCTTCAGGACGAAAAACATATGATAGGGCTGCAGTCCGCTGTGCAGATCGTTTAATACACTATCTTATCGTTAAAATTAATGTCCCCAAAATGTGGGCTTTATGTCGATGAAATATAGAAAATGGCTTTTCCACAACATATTGTTCAGACAGTTTATCCTTTGTGGCTCGAAAAATAAACAACTAATTTCTATTGCAAATGCCTTGGGGTTAGGTATACAAATAGTTTTTGAGATAAATCGCCCCCAAAAAGTGGGCGTAGATAAAAATGTCTGAAACGTTTATATTGCCAGTCTGGAAGTATTTGCATCAACATTTTTTGATTTTTTTTTTAAATTTTGACAAAAACAGCTTTTACTAAAAGCGCCCCAAAAACTAGGCGTGGCCAAAAACCTTATATGGAGGAAATAAAGGCTTTAAAATTGTTATCATATGTTCTTCAGACAATTGTTCATATTTGTCTACAGTTTGGCCAAAAACATTATTTTTCTAAAGAGTAGGCGTGGAAGTGCTTCGCCAGACAGAGTGTTTATATACCACATTTCAAACTCAGAAGTTAAGGCTCAAAAATCGGTAACACACCGACGGACGGATGGGCAGACAGACAGACATGGCAAGATCGACTCAGCTAGCGATGTATCGAAATTATTTCTCTATGTTACAAACTTAATGTCAATACTAATATACCTCTATGGTAAAGGGTATAAAAACCAACCAAATGTTCTCTTTAGCCCAAGGGTCTTAGAAGTTCTAATCGAATCTAGATAACACCTTTCGATACAGTATCGGATTCATCACCTGGATTCGCCTTAGAAAATACACATATATAAATCGACATGCACTTAAAGAAGTAACAGCTTTTGAATTTGAGTTTTAAAGAAAAAAATTCTTCTTAACAGCTCTTTGAGCTTGGCAAATATTTAAACATCTACTGTTGGCTTTCGCGTTTCCCACAATCTTCTCAAGTTCAATGTAAAATAAGTCACACGGCAGACAAGCTTTTATGTGCCATGTCGACGAGGTACTTCTTTCTGTACAGCATTTTTCACCAGTTCAAAGTTTTCCCTTTCAAAGTCAATGTAATCTAATTTAATCAGTACTGCGAAAGAATTGCGTCACATTATTTTAAAAACCTCCTTTACTGTGTCTTTTATAGTGTGTTATATTACCCCTTGGAAACTCCTAAAACAAATCCATTAGATACGGTTCTCTGAAGATGTTAACATTCTCGAAAAGAGCTCAATCCTCTCGACAACCGATCGATGTGATTCAAGTATCTCAGGGGATTTTAGAAATGCTTCACCTTGTTTTCGTTAAAAAGGATTCGGTTCGTTGAATTAAGCTGGTAGTCCAAACAATGTATTCTCCCACTTTTTTTCATCATTTATGAAATACTTCATCTACCAACGATGAAAGTACGTGACCCGAAGGTCACAATTAACCAACAACACCTGCTAGAAATTTCCTACATTTCGGCTAACTACTTACTACTTGTTATCATGTCATCTATATCCTTATTCCAGCTGCAAATGTAGTCTTTAATAAATATTTTATGGGGAATATTTTCGTGACATGGCGTTATTGCCGCGTTTAGTTGTCATGTTAACCGTTCCAACAAAACTCTGGCGTCTTTTTACACCAAATCGATAATTCCTCATGCTCGTTGTCAGCAACCTCAAAAGAGGATAAACACATTTGGGGTGTAACCATGGATACACGGTGTAATGATGATGTCATTCGTCATCATCAAATTTTCGGACGTTACCAAATTGTGCGGGCATAGATACTTTTGTGAGTGAGATATTTTGCGGTCTGATTTCTGACAAGTATTTTATCAACAAATCAAATGCGTAGTAGTCCTTAAAAATTTGCATTTTTTCAATAACCAGAGGTCCAGGTTGTAGCTTGAAAACAAAAACCTCACTTGACCTGAATATATAGAGCGAGGGAATATTTCCCAAGGATTGATTGTTTTATGCTGATTTGTATCGCAAACAAAAAAGTGAAAAAAAAATCTATAATAGGGTCCTTCGGCCAAGCGAATGTAAGGACTTACAAAGAACACTCTGGAGTAGCATCGCTACACTTGGACACGTAAATCTGATGGAAATCTATTGAAGGTGCAAAGTTGTCAGTTCTCGCCTTCGTTTTAACACTTCTGCCTAAACAGCGGATAAGGAGAGATCCACACCCACAATATGCTCGAGGAGATGGATAGTTATAGAGATTGCGAATGTAAATTGAATCGATGATGGACCGTGGAGTCGCAGTGTGACAAATCAACGTCAAACGTGTCTTCCCCAACTAATTACAGAAATTATATTCGTTCTAAATTTCAAATCATTGCACTGCTTGATAATGAAGGCTCAACAAATCCGCAGCTAATTGAATTGGAATAAGAGACGGTCCGTCATTCAAATTGTCTGACACTACTCGCAGGATATTTCAAATTGAATTTTCAAGATTATTTATTTACTAGAGGGAAAATGCAATTCAGTTCAATTATAGGTCCTTGGATACCATGTAGGTTTCTCTTTGGGCCGTGTACTACGAATATTACAATCTCCCACACCTTATTGCCAAGGATTACGAGATGGAGGCATATCCCAATCCTGAGGTGCTATCAAATTGTGTATACTCATCCTCTCATTTGTATGCATAACGGAGTATGTTTGTATGAGCCTTTTTTTTTTTGTGTGCAATCGCTTTAGAGAAACCCATGAATACATCCAGGAAGATCTAAACTCCTCTTATCCGTACGATACTGAATTATTAAGACGGCTTTTTTCTTCGTCGCATCTTCAGGTGGAAAAAAAATAATAAGAACTAAATCGGTCGGAAGGCGACATCCTTTTGGTTCCTGCCTGGGTGCAAACATATATGCTGTCTCTCGGTTACATACAGGTTTCTTATTACGTACTTGGGCTCATGCGAACAGTCATATCTGCTTTTATATGAAGATATTATTTTATATTGTTCGTAAGTAAAGGTTATGGCGGTGGAAATTGCTGGGAGGAGCAAAAAGGACGCAAGTAATTGTGCAAATATTGATTCTGAACAAAAAAAAAAATATACTAAATTGTTTTACTTGTTTTATCGACGTGGATGGTGAATGTATATATGTCTTAATTGGGGGCTGCAGAAATGCTTAGTTTAAGTATTCATTGGAAGGAAGACCTCAGGGGAATGTCGAATCATTTTGTGTATGAATCGGGATGTAGAATTGCAATCAGCTCAACCAATCTCGCCTAATGAAAAACTCTCTGCCTGAAGAAAGCCAATTTTGAGGTTTTATGAGAATAATAAGCCAGACACAGACGTGAACGTTACTTGGTATTTGTAATTTCAAAAACAGTTATTTTCTAATTAAAAACAAATTTGATGTTTGAGTAAACCTTGGATGATATCCTTTGTCGACTTATAACATAGGATCGGTTAGGTTGAAAGAATGTCTTCATATGAATCTTTCGTTTTTTTCACATGTGAATTTGAACCAGCCCAAGATTCCTTTGAAGCGAATAGGTTACAGGTAGTTAATGTTTGTCAGGTTACCCAGATAGTCAGAGAATTAATAACCGAGATGAAGATTCTACCAGAAGGTCTAGTCATTTTGGATTTTTATTTGTAAGGGATTTGCAGAAACTCAGAGTATGATAATCCGTCAACATTCCTTAACCCTCTGGTGGTATCGAAGGATTTAGTAGACTAATTTCCAATTTTGGTGGAGCAAAATTTCGATAAGGCGTATCAGTTTAACATGAATACCAAACTGGCACAGTAAAACTCTCCTCACATTGTCAAAAGCGGGTGTTTGGAATCGATTTAGGTGATACTCATCGATACTAAGTTCGTGGGTTTTCTCCATGATCTGGTGAAGGTTTCCGCATCTAGTCTGTTAGGACCAGCAGCTTTGTTCATCAAACCTTTGCTTGAAAGGCAATGACCGCTGACAAATTGAAAAATTGGGGAGTATCATATTCAAAGCAGTAAGAAACTCCCTTAAAGCCTTTGGATCTGGCAACATCGTTGCAGGTTGTTTTCTATCTCGTATCAAGAAGACATGTCAGTAGAGGGACCCCGCAAGGAGGAGTCCAGTCCCCTCTTCTCTGCAAGAGATGTCAAAGCAGTTCAACATTCACCTACGCTGGGTGCCTGGCCATAGTAACATTCCAGGAACCTGTAAGGCTGATGAACTTGCCAGAAAAGGGACTAAGTTACCAGTTGTGCACTTGGTATTCCATTGGCTACGTGCAAAAGCTTACTACCTCACTTACAACATGCTAACAGCAAATCAAATCTCAGCTGGAGTATTGGCACGACGTGTCAAATAACTAAACAATTTTGGCCAAAGCTGGATTTGAGAAGATCCAAGAGAATGATTTCGATCGATAAATCATACATTAGCGCCACCACAGGTGTAATCAATGGACACTTCTGTAGGAGCTTAATGGACCAAGAGGAAGAAGAAACCATATTTCATCTTTCATCTCCTTTGTAACTGCTCGGCTCTATATTACCTCCTTCTGATAGATTCTCCATACATGCTTGTGTGCATCAAGATTTTATTTTCCTTCTAATTACGTTTAGCCGTTCTGATTCGGCATAAACTTTTAGGTCACACCATAAAATACGCAAGCAAATATAGTCGATTGTCAGAAAAGGCTAGGTTTTATTTAACCTGATTCGCTTTAAATGTGTATACAGGGTGCGCCAGCTTTTATGTTAGTATGTAAAAAAAAACCGAATTCTCTATGTATTTTTATTTAATTTTTCTTTTAAAATTTTGTATACCATTATCCTTTGATTACATCAAATAAGTAGCACATTTGAGCAAAATGTTTAGCAATGATTTCAACACGAATTTTCGCCTTGAGGTCGTCAATGGTCTGAAGCTTGCTGACGTATTCATTTATTTCCTATTTGCATAAAAGTAAAATGTTTTATACATTTTTTTACAACAAGCATGTATAAAATTTTTAATTTCTTCAAATTTAAAGACCATTCGAATGGACTGACACAGATAGATAGATTAAGCTTTTAATGAAGTCAAACTAGGTAATCACATTAAAACACCCTATGGGGACTATGAATATTATACACATGGTTGGAACTGTGTTTGAAGTAAATTATGCAAAAAAAAAAAGAAATTATAACAAGTTGTCAGTTCTCAATTTATTTTTTAAGGCCTAAAACCACGATAAAGAATTGGAACAAGCTCTATATTATCTTAATAGATAGCTTGCGTCTGCTTTCATGGTCTATGTGTGCACAGGCTTCGCGTGCCGCCTCTGCAACCTTACCTAACCTACGTTCCATAAATTCATCGTATTTTGAATGGTTCATTGTTATCGTTTTGAATATAATGTTAACGACTTATCTTACAGATACTTGCCATAGCTGTGTTAGTTAAGTTCCTTCGTTTAATTTGCTTTCAAAAAGCTTGTAAACGCAAACAAAACCAAACGGTCTGATATACCGAAAAAGCCTTTACCACCAAATGTTTAAAAGGTTTATAAAAGACTTGTAAACACAAACAAACCTAAATATTTTAAACAGTTTTTGCAGCTTGAAAAAGTCTACACAAAATGTGCATCTCCATTTGTTTGGTTATATGCTTAATGACAAAAAAAAAATGGGAGACGGGAAAAGGCGTTATTACCAAGTTCGTAAAATAATCTTATAAACGCAAACAACATGAAAGATTTAAAAAAATATATATTTATCGCTTGAAACGGTCTACGTAAGAAGTAAGTGTTCATCTCCCTTTGTCTAATTATATGCTTCAGGACGAAAAACATATGATAGGGCTGCAGTCCGCTGTGCAGATCGTTTAATACACTATCTTATCGTTAAAATTAATGTCCCCAAAATGTGGGCTCTATGTCGATGAAATATAGAAAATGGCTTTTTCACAACATATTTTTCAGACAGTTTATCCTTTGTGGCTCGAAAAAAAACAACTAATTTCTATTGCAAATGCCTTGGGGTTAGGTATACAAATAGTTTTTGAGATAAATCGCCCCCAAAAAGTGGGCGTAGATAAAAATGTCCGAAACGTTTATATTGCCAGTCTGGAAGTATTTGCATCAACATTTTTTGATTTTTTTTTAAATTTTGACAAAAACAGCTTTTACTAAAAGCGCCCCAAAAACTAGGCGTGGCCAAAAACCTTATATGGAGGAAATATAGTCTTTAAAATTGTTATCATATGTTCTTCAGACAATTGTTCATATTTGTCTACAGTTTGGCCAAAAACATTATTTTTCTAAAGAGTAGGCGTGGAAGTGCTTCGCCAGACAGAGTGTTTATATACCACATTTCAAACTCAGAAGTTAAGGCTCAAAAATCGGTAACACACCGACGGACGGATGGGTAGACAGACAGACATGGCAAGATCGACTCAGCTAGCGATGCATCGAAATTATTTCTCTATGTTACAAACTTAATGTCAATACTAATATACCCCTATGGTATAGGGTATAGAAACCAACCAAATGTTCTCTTTAGCCCAAGGGTCTTAGAAGTTCTATTTGAATCGAATGGGGATACAGTATCGGATTCATCACCTGGATTTGACTTAGCAAATACACATATATAAATCGACATGCACTTAAAGAAGTAACAGCTTTTGAATTTTAGTTTTAAAGAACAAAATTCTTCTTAACAGCTCTTTGAGTTTGGCAAATATTTAAACATCTACTGTTGGCTTTTAATGAAGTCAAACTAGGTAATCACATTAAAACACCCTATAGGGACTATGAATATTATACACATGGTTGGAACTGTGTTTGAAGTAAATTATGCAAAAAAAAAAAAGAAATTATAACAAGTTGTCAGTTCTCAATTTATTTTTTTTAGGCCTAAAACCATGATAAAGAATTGGAACAAGCTCTATATTATCTTAATAGATAGCTTGCGTCTGCCCTTAGATGTTTTACATACCTTTTTTGAATTTCGAACTTTCTTTTACAAGACAAACATCTTGTTTTCATGAAAATTTCCAAACTCGAGATTTTGATTGATTCACACGTTTTGATGATGGAGGAAAAAAGTGCTTCAGGCGATTCCGTCCATATGTCGTGCTCATATACAACGATTTTTGTAAACAAAATTTGTTTTAGTCCGGCACTCCATATACCAATAACCTCGACACATAGATAATCAAATTGTTCAACCAAACCACCAACAGCATATATTTGATATGATTACATAGCATAATACCTAAACCACTGACTTGTTCGTCGATTGAACTTGAATTATTAAAGCGTCAATATTTAACAGTTATGTACCAGGATTTGGTTGGTTACCCATTAAGTAGATATCCCAAAGCTCAATCGAATAACCACAGAACAAATTTCCAAAATTGCCTAAATGGATTGGTTTAACGGATTGGGGGTATTAACAGTTGAAAACTCTGTGTGTGGCGCTTGGATAAATAAGTGTGCATCCCCATCCTTCATTAAAGACCAACAAAAAATACGAAAATATGGTGGCCAATAAAATCAAAATATTTGTGTTTTTATACTTTTGCGAAAATAAATTAATTCATGGCAAAAAAAAAAATTGATGAACTCACCACTTACTTCTTGATAGGTTGTCCAGAATACACACAATTCCGTCGACGTGTCTCTGAAACAAAAACAAAAATCAATGAAAAACAAAAACAAAACAATTAAAAACAAAATGTCGCGTATAAATGGTGATCTTCCTGACTTTTTTTAAAATAAAACACAAAAAATTAATTCCTGACTTTTTTTTTTTAAATAAAACACAAAAAATTAAAACTATATTAAGAAAAACCTTTATATTTAATATCTAATATAATTTCCTTCATATGTTGCCTACGCCTAACTCTTCAATGGTTCATTCTGTAGGTCCAATTTTCAACAATCCTTTCAAGCATTGCGGCCGATATTCCATGAAAAAACACGAGTTCTGTTGGCGTCAAAAGCTTCAATCGTTTTGGGTTTATCGACGTTCGCAAGAGATTTCACATATTCCCTAGAAAAAAATCCAATGGTGTCGAATCACAAGATCTTGGTGGCCAATTGGCAGGACCATTTCTTGAGGTGATGTTTTCATTGATGATTTCCGTTAATAAAGCGATTGATTCGTTAGCTGTATGGGATGAAGCGCCATCGTGTTGAAACCACAATTCAGCTACACCAATGTCTTAAAAAGTCAACAAAATTTTGTAAAACAGAAATATAAGATTGAGTTTCTATCAATTTTGTTTTTTGATAGTTTGTACAATTGACAGAATTCTATATTAATTTTTAGACAGACATGAAAGAACGTGCAACGTGGTGTCTCTTTCGAGGCATAGAAACTTTTTTTTTTTAAATAAAACACAACAAATGGAATGATCAAAATGTAGGATTTATTAGCTCATAAAATTCTGGCATATGGCCTTAGCGACGGATGACACTTTATGAACGCAATCCTGTCGGTACATCGAAAGTTTGATTCTAAGTAATCAATCGTTGCTGGTTTATCAGCATAGACCAGAGATTTGAAGTACCCCCACAAAAAGTAGTCCAAAGATGTCAAATCACAAGAACGAGGTGGTCAATTCATAGGTCCATTTCTTGAGATGATTCGGTCACCAAACATTTGGCTCAACAAAGTCATGGTTGCAAGCACTATATGTCATGTTGCGCCAAATTGTTGGAACCATTTTCCTCTAAATGATTTTAAATGAATAAAGAAAATCACGAATCATTTGCCTGTAGCGTTCGCCATTCACGATAATGTTGGCACTGCTTTTGGATTTAAAGACAAATGGGGCGGTGATGCCTTCAGCATGCAATGGAGCCTCGAGTCTCCGGAGGATTGTGCTCACTCCAAAAACGACAATTCTATTCGTTTACATACCCGTCAAGTCAGAAATGAGTCTCATCGTCGAAGATGATTTGAAGATAAAAATGTGGTTCAACTTTAAGTTGATCCTCAGCCTATTCACCGAACACATGACGCAAATGATGATCCACTGGCTGTAATTCTTGCACCAGTTGGATCTTATATGGATGTATGCCAAGATCGTTCCACCAAATTTTCGAAGTAGTGGATGGGATCATCTGTCAGCTTTGTTTTCAGAAACGATGGCTTCTTCTATACGACCGGTAGGAACTCGATTTGCGTACCGTAAGCTCGACGAAGTACTCTTTAAGTTTGGCGAATAAAGCGCTAATTTTGGAAATAAATTTGTAAACGTTGTTCTAATATAAATCTTTCAATAGTAATTTTTCAAAGTAGAAAAGAAAAGTCAAACACACTTGATTAGTAGGTATGAAAGCTAGTTTTACAGTTATCACTATCAGAAGCTCTATACATATCAAAAAACACCCTTTAGATAACTAGGGTTATTAATACAAAGCTGATTGGAGGTTTGGCCAAAAAACATATCAGAGAAGGTCCTTAATATGGAAGCAAGAGATGCCACGTGATTTCTGTATGGATAACGCGACTTTTGCAATCTCAGAAAAGCCCCTTTATAGACATAAAGAAATATTTAAGCACAATAACATTGCTAAAATAAGTTTTGTAAACTGGAATAAATGATAAATGAAAATGTTGGGGTTATCCCTTCGTCATTAAACTGCGTAAGCCAAATTAATCAAAACATCTGCGCCTTATTTAATGGCAGATCAGTTTGACACCTTTGATGTGGCACAGTGTTTAGGGAATTCAAAACTTAGGACTCCCCAGGGAAATGAATTAACTTGGTATGTTCCTTTTGCTTCATGCAGACTTTAAAGTGCTGCATGCTGTGAGCAGATCAAATGCCACCATCTGCCTGGTTTTTTTAACCAGATTTGATCAAAGCTGGATCTGAAAATTTGTAATAAATTTCGCTATCCGTCTTATCAAATTTGTATGAAAGGCTTGCTTTGAGTTTTTTGAGACACGAAATGGTTTTAACGGTGTAGATAGGGGAACCCTAAAAATTCATTTGGTATCACAATGGACCAAAATTGGTCTAAGTGTGCAGGCAAACCGCTGACAGTTACCTTAACCCAATACTATGTGAGGACAATAAGAACTACTAGCTCCATTGATAAATTAACCGTTTATCCCCTTGTTCATACCTGGTCCATCCCTGGTCCATCCCTGGATCATCAAAGATAACTCTGTGAATGGCGCACAACAAACTTTTTCCAGAAGTTTAACAATTAGGAATGTTCTGGAAAAAATGCTTTGACTTGATATGCATTTCTGATTTCTAATCTTGAATAAGCCGTTTTTGACAATAAGAGTGAATACGTCTTCTTTTTAATAATATGAATCCAATACAACATTTAGACTGAAATCAAAAACAAAATTTAAAACGTTTTTCGTGATAACTCGATTTAACCACGAACGACTCCGGCTCAGCCATCCACGTGATAAACAGTCTTGTCTAAATGAGGCGACTCGTTCCAAATGTTTGTGGAAATATGACTTCTAAAAGTTCATTTAAAAACAAAACGAATTTTGTGTTGTTCGTGTCGTCGGTCGTTGGACCACATGATTATGATTTGATTAAAACCTCGATTTTCTTGACTACAACCTATGTTTGTCTTATGGGGTAGCATGTAAAAACAAAATACAATTGTATTTAGGGAAGCCACACTTTTAAGTCTAAAAAAATAGAATGTGTACAAGGGTGCGTATACGCACTTTTTTCCTGCTCTTATGACAAAGTCTACCACCACCTCTTTAAATTAGATTACCTCGATGTTGCATATAAAAATGGAAAACACAAATCACCCCATTACCGCGTCATCGTTGAAGAACCCGCGACCGATTGATCCATACATACCCACAAGAAGCTAAAAAGAACTCGCTCGCTCTTCACCTCAGCGGTAATTTAAAATCCATCAAATGTCCCAACTCTCATACCTTGCAGCCGGGTTTTAATTTAAAAGCGAAACGGGTGGGGGGTGGTATAACGTTAAAACATTTTAATTAGCAATCAGAACACGTCCGCTTAAATAAACAGCTTCATATAAATATTGTTCACACCAATGCAATGTACAAGGACCTACTACTGCCAACCTTCTCCTAACTCGTATCTATCTCTCTCTGGTTGTGTAGATTGTTTAGTTTTCATTTTTTCATCTCTCACCCTTTCTTTTGTTGTTTGCATTGCATATACCTACAAAATTGTTAAATGAAAAAAAAATCTATTTGTTTTACAGGATTCCTCTCGTGGGACGTATCCGATTGTCATGTCGACCTAGAGGATGAACTCAATACAATTACACAACATGCCCCCGAGGGAGAGGAAGCTCGACACGGTAAGTGAAAAATGAAATAACAATTTTGGTGGCGCATACATAAATACACTGATAGCGATGCAGCAGCGTCAAGGACGAATACGTGTACAAGTAGCATATTGAACAAAACGATAATGACAGCGCCTCACTTGCAAACAATAATCTTGTACGAGTCCAAATCCTTGGTGAGATGACAACCCATGTCGGATTTCATTCAAAGCAGTGACTGTGATACCCGGTATAAGGACGTTCAGCAAGCAGCATCATCTCTGATAAAGCATTGTTATCGATGGTGCGCAAATAGCAACACATCCACACGAGTATCCTGTATCTCCTTTCTGTCTGCCTAGACAAGAATATGTACTACGAAAGCACAATGTTGTGCGAAAGTGATAAGTTGTTTAAAGTCCCTGTCGTCATTGCCTGAGATCAATGACAGTCGATAGATGTCTCTAACAATAAGGACTCATTCTTCTATTAACCAGGCGTGGGATGATATTTTGACAACAGTTAATAAATTCCTATTGTGAACTATCCTCGCATATGTGACATTTCGTGACATAGATGGGGATGCACCCTCTCTCTCTCTCTCATTCTTGTGCACTGCGTTCATTTTGGAAACTACATTTCCGCCCTGCTAATGAAGGGTTCTCACAAACTTAGCATCGCATGCAAAGCGATGGCAATTTCATTAGTGCTTTTGTACCTTTTATGCGAATGCATTTCGCGTTAAATATGTGAAGGCACTCTGGCGCAATAGTTCTCCGAGTGTACTTGATTTTAATTTCACTGAGAATTCCAACAAGCACCACCATTCCCAGCAGCAACTCTGCATGCATGTGTTCATGTTAAGCCTTAATGCTTGTATTCCGGTGTGGAGGGCTTTTTAAAACGCAGACAAACGTGTAGAAATTTCGGTACACAATAAGGAAGACAGGGGGTGAAGGTGAGGGTACGAATAAAAAAAAACCAAAAAAAGGACGTTAACAAAGTTACCTCTTATTGTTCAAATAATTAATATGAATGAATGTTTAAAAGGTTCTAACAGTTTTAGGTGCTTATCACCAACCTTCAAAGTTTACAAAGTGTGTATAGGTTTAAGTATTACCGTCCACTTTTTGTGGGTGGTTAATATAATGGCTTCTCCTATGAGGGCACATGTCTGAGTTGAATGTGTCTAACATAAAGGCAATCATGTAGGTAAAGGTCGGTGTAAACGTCCAATATTTGCATAAAGTGACATAAGCAGATGTTCTTTCTTTGTTGACTGATGACTTGTAATACAAGAGATTTGTGTCATATTATTGCTGATTATGGTGTATCAGCAAAGTGACTTGTTACATTCACGTTAAGTTTAAATAAAGACCGTAAGGCGTGGAATATTATGACTTCAAAAACACAAGTTAACATTATTAAATATCATCAAAAATTTAAGACGAATGTTAACCTTTAGTCAAGACCATACTAGCTCCATGATTTTGGAAACACTCTACTACCTTCATCAAAGCTTCTTCAGATCTACATTATTCCTGTCCCTATCAACGCATCTTCATGAACATGAAATATCTGGCACAAACGCCCCATGAAATGGAATCTTTAGTTTAACGGCGATTCCGAACGACAAATTTGAGAAATTCCAATGACTCTTGAACTCTCGCAAGAGGTGGGACAGTTACCAAATATAAGGTGATGATACTATCGGGATTTAAACCAAGACCGCTTTACTCAGAAGGCGAAATAATTTTTTTTTTTCGGATTTCGTTTCGGATCTCGAACTTCGCTGACAACCTTCCTTACCATTTCGAGCATTCAGAAGTTCATAAGGGGGATAAATTTATTCGGTAAACATCTTCCACGCAGCCCCATGGTGTTGTCGAATGACTTCGAAATCAATAAGCAGCAGGTGGAAAAGTGTTAAGGTGTCAATGTGATCTACATCGAGTACCTTTCCTAAATGTTACTCATTCGCTTCTAAAATAATGTTAGCAGAGGCACCAAAATTATTTCCATTCAAAAAGAGGACGACAGAACGTTATCATTTTCAGGCTTCTGTTCCTTAATTTTAGGAATGCGAACATGTTTCCTGCTTATAAATGACCAGGAAGACAGAATCTGGGCATTCTCCGCTTGCTATTCCTAAATCATACTTATTATTGGGCTCAAAGAAACTACTCATCAAGTTTTTATATCATGCTACAGACATTTGAAGATACTTGTGAATTTTTTTTGATCCGCATTTTGATCTATGATCGAAAGCAAGCACATGTCATCAGGATGTAAGCTAGATACAAAAAATTCATCGCGGTCTTCACTTATAAGTTCACACATAAGAAAAAAGTGAAGAATACACAAGTCACGATTCACGATTCGAGGCTATGGATCAAAAGTCACGGTTTATATTAAGATTGTTAATCCACGCTTGTTCTGGGCTTAAAACCAAACGAATAATGCGTTCAGGACGTTCATAAATGAAGCTGAACTGATTGTTTCAAGAAAAGATGCTTAGTCACAGTATACATAAACAGGGTACTATATCGTCATAAGTGGATAACTAGATTTTTGGGATATCCATTTTTTCTGCTACCTGATTTTATATTCTAAATGTACTGCCATAACCAAAAAGCTCAGTTTCCTGATCTCTTGACACCAATGGGGTATTAGAAAGAGTTAGTGCAAAAAATGCATAACTGACCTTTTTTTAAATTTAAATATTTTTTTCTCAAAAAAATGTTTATATACCAATAAATATCCTCGAAATTTTACTCGGTCAACTTCAACCAGTGTCACATTATTAGTTCGGAAATAGCTTTTCAAAAAGTCGAAGAAAACTTTTTTGCCGTTTTCTCAAAGTTGTGGAAAGTAAAGCTACCTACTTATTGCATTCAGCTGACGACATGATGAAGAACAATATTCGACAAGTAGCGCGTATATGTATTCAACTATTTCAACTGCCCTCAAGCGGGATGGTTTACATAAAAATGTGAGGCTACTTACAAGTAGTAACGTATACTAGAGCAGCTTCTCAGCCGCTATAGTCAATCTATTTGTCGGAAGCCCTACTGGTGGATCGTGGGAGTTTGGATTATGTAGAATAGTCTGTTATGAGCATCTTTATTTGCAGTAAGATATATGTAGTCATACAGAGGTATCCGTTCAGAAGACAATTTTCTAACGACAAACCCAATCCGCCAAACGACAACCCCAATCAAATGTTCACGGCTTAATGCGTTTAGTTAACAATTCTTGAGAGATACTCGTTAAATTTCGTCCTGATTTATCCGACAAAGAATTGTTGCGGAATCAAACGAATGCGATTGTATGAAAGAAAACTGAGAACCGATTGGAACAGAATTTCGTTTAAAAAAAATTTCAAAAGGTATCGATGAAGCTGACGATTAAAAGATTCTTGGTTGGAATAATCTATACAAAAACATCACCGCTGCATTTGAGTTAAAACGGTGGTGGGTGCACGACTTTGTCATAGGCAACTTTCTCTTTTACATCGAGCTGTGCATTCAATCAAATCAAAAGCGTAAGAGAATTTGACGATAATCATAATTCTGTTTAACTACACAATAATATTCATTTTGATTATTTATGCTAAAAATTATAGAAATAATGTGATTATACGAACGTTTATTCCTGAATTTGTAGGAATCGGTGTCTTTGTGATTATTAATGATTTTCCGTGATTGGTCAAAACTGAAAATTCCGTTTTTGTTGCAAACAGTAATTGAAGTATTTAAATTGAATTTCATTCAATTTGACAAAATAGTTTGCGAAAAATTGTAATTTTTCTTTATGTAACCTAAATGGCAGGTACCGTTAATATAATGGCCTAGAATTATGACCAAAAGAAACGCGGAAGAAAATCGTTCAAGCTGTTTAGGCTGGAGAGGCCATTGCGGACAGACGGACCGAAGAACGTTAATTTCAAAACCACTTTTGTAGATTCCTCTATGATGGTAATGTTAGAATCAATCAAAATCTCGAGGTCGAACATTTCTACGAAAACAATGCCTTTCTAGAGAAAGTTAAACAGCAAGAAAATCAATATGCCCCAAGGTGATCCTCATTTTTGTGTTGCATCCAAGCGTCTGGCTTGAAATTTGCTTGTCATAACAAATTGATACTTCGGGTACATGAATGATGTGTTAGATCATTGTCAATTGAACGCAAACCTTTCGAGCATTTCATCGTACTATAACCACTTAGTCGTTACATTACTTTAGAATGGCCCACTTTATGAACGCACCCTTCTACAATAGAACTCTGATCCTTCATAATTGCTGCGAGTTTATTTAAGTGCTCCTGCAAGTTCCTTTAAGTTCAGTAACTTGCTCCCTTTTTCAAAGAGCCAACGTTCTACCAATCCGTCGCCCTTTGCCGGATATTGTTTACTCTCGATGTGATTAAGTTGCGTGTTCCCACATTTTCTTCGCTCTACCCGCCCACTCTTGTGGGAATCGGTACTTCCTTTGATAAAACATTAACCCCGCACTCTTTGCATATGTTTTTCAGTTTGCAAAGTGCATAGCGTTTCAATTGCCTTGAAACACTTTTCAAAAACTCTCGAACAGCAATTGCGATTCCAATGACTAAATGTAAGCAAAACCACCCCGCGACTCCTAATGCAAATCTTAACTCTGAAGGCAACCGCACTGTCTTGTGTGGTGAAAGTCTTCAAAAAATTCAAGCACTCATTGTCCATGTAAGCGCTCTTTTAAAGGACAAGTTTTGAGGACATTTTCAATCGTGAGGAAAACCAACTTTAAATAGCTTCAAGATTGCACAAAAACTCACGCCCCCTGCGCCCCACTCTGGCGTACATTTAGCTGGGTGAAAAAAAGCTCTTTAAACACCACTCGAGTGAATTAGCCCTCGCGCCCATTTAAAGGATACCTATCATTGCCAATACAACGAATATGATGACACTATTTCCGGAGCATAATCCCTACTCTCGGAAATAGCTTTAAAACGTCGCCTACAATGGTATAAACAGGGTTAAAGTGTACTTGGTGAAGAAATCCAGCGAAACCATATTAGTTGGCACAAATGTTTGCACAACCAAGCCATCCTTGAAAGGGGTAAACCCTCGGGGGGACATGAATGAGCCTAGGCGGTGTATAGGGTTTTTTTTTTTTGTGTAAACCCACCTCACCCCTCGAGTAATACAATGGCAATTCGATTCTGTACTGTGGGTACATGTCACCAGACTCGTCCTATTGTTGCGTATTGAGATCTGAGGAGTGGGGGGAAGGATTTAAACGGGAATTCATTGCTCAATGGTATTTCTCTTTTCATATCGATGGATATAGTGGCTTTTTCATTACATCCGTAGGAGTAATTGTTGCCGAGAATTTGTCCTTATTTCTATTCCTCTCTCCCTCTCATATAATAGGATAATTGATGCAATCGCATGCAACTAAATATAAAGTCGGTTATATTTCTAAGGAGAGTGTGCACGCGTATTGTCTTCCGGCAATTGCTAGTCTCGAAGACAAGGTAAAATGTCTGTTTTTGTCTTCTACAGTATTTCGCACATGTGTAAGAAGAAACAAAAGGGCTTGTATGCCCTTGTGTGTTGGGCTAGTTGGGTGCCCTTTTTTTCTTTTATTTATACCGAACAATGCGGTCTTCTGGTATTTGAGTCTTTCAAGAGTTTATTTTATCTCGCAGACGTTGTGCAGAGAACCATTTCAAAAAAGCAGTGGTGTGTCTTATGAATGCTTGTACCTTCAAGACTTTTAGAAAAAAAAGTATTATTGTAATCACTTGCATATCTTCGAGTTGAATCATAAAAATCGACTACAAACAAGCATGATTACGTCGTTAGGTCCTTCAAAATCGTGGGCAAATTCGTGAACTTTATTCCACTATTTACACGACTCATCATCATCGGTGGGGAGTTGAGAAGAGTATTACGAGCAGTTTACGTGCCAAATCGCAATTTCTTATTCGCAATAAATTAGGGGTTGATAAGAACCACAAGGAAGCCTTAAATTTGAAATAAAGGTCACTTGTTTTCTGCGCTGAATCGTCCTAAACTGTTTTACAATTCAACTTGTGCTCCGATTGAATTAGGTCATTGCTGTTATTTCCAACAAAGGGAATTTCTGAAAAGGCACTTGAGATCCTTTCACTCTACACGTATCTGTATACTAAGCTCAGCTAATGAGCAGCGATCAAATTTGATGACATAAAAATTCACCTTCACAGGTGGTTTCGCACCTAATTACAATCATCAATCATTTATCATAAACAAAGGAGGTACTATATCTTATATTCCGCCACACATACAGTGACTCACATACTCATTAAATGCAATAATTTCGTATCAGAGAAACTAATTAGAGCACTCTGTCTGTGTGTGCGCGCTGTTTCTTCTGTTGAAACATGTCTATTAACGACCATAGATAGCACCATCAACGCACCATCTACACGAACAAAAAAATTAGAAAAATGTCAGCTGGCGCAAGAATGATATGCATATCCTAGCTAGCTCCGGCTCCTTTCTCCGATGTCTCGTTATACAACAATACAAACAAAATAACGAACTTTCTCATGCAATGCGTTTCCTTTGATTATTTCTCGTTGCATTTTATGAGGGGCGGCGGCGCTGGCGAGTGAGCAGAGGACATTCAATTTTTAATGAGGTGCACAAATAAAATCACACTTGCATAAAAAAAAAAATGAAGAAATGTATTTTCTTCTTTATAGCGAATTCAACAGTGCGAACTTTCTCTCATTGACTCATTTGAATGTCGAGGATATCGCCGTATATGTTGCTATAATTGAAGTAAAACTAGGCGAAAGGAAATTCCGCCTCGAATCCTTAGCATTGAACTATTCTATGGGAGAGCAGCTCATTATTTCTGTGAAGCAATCTGCACAGAAGACCAAGTCAATAATGAGAACATAGTAGCATAGCAGCAAAGAGTCCATTGAACAATGGCAGGTACATATATTTGTCTTTGAACTGTGTGTGATTAAATCGGGAGGCTTTCTCGGCAATTAGACATTGTTTTGAGAAGATGGAGCGTCTCCTTCCGTTGGCATTGAACTTTTGCTGTCGGAGCATGGTATTGAAAAATGTTTACGGCTAATTACTTGAGCTCTGTTTGTTGTTTGCTGCTTGCCAATGGATGAATGCCGAACAAGTAATGCATTATTACGAGCAGGAACTGAACAAAGAAAATTTACCATCACAGAAGAAAATCGAAAGAACAAGTCACAGGACTCGTGGTTGGAAGTTCTTGGCAAATAAATTAAATAGAGTGCCTGAATAGATGGAGGAAATACAGTCCTGGTCCTGGTTAAATGGAATCTGTTGGGTCATTTATTTCGATCCAATTTAAATTATCGATGTAGTGGACTCGCAGGTGTATTAGCAGAATGAAAGAGATTCGAATTCGTCCATTCTACTGTAATCTACACCAACCAAATTCATCTTTACTACAGTGCTTATGGAAAACTCAGCATTTTTTTTTAGAGTCTAGAGAAACCAACTACATTCTGCATGTTTACGGAGCTTTGCCTTTCATTTGGTACGTACTTACTTAAGTGGCGCTACAGTCCAGAATGAACCTGGGCTTCAATCAAGATGCCTCTCCAATTAGCACGGTCCTTAGCTAGCTGCCTCCAGTTGTCCATTCGTTCTACATGTCCTAGACTTCTTAAACGTCCAATGACTAGGGACATGTCGCTTTACATCTTCATGGCCCGTCATCGCAAATGGGACCAAAGATTTTTTTAAGAATTTTTTTCTCCAATCGACTTTTGGCACGGTTCGTCTGAAGCACGGACCGTGTCAAAAGTCGAGCCGTAGAGCAGGACTGGAATGATTAGGGTCTTATATAGGATCTTCTTAGTATAATTCAAGTGAGGAATGTTGAAGGTTCAAATAAACATTTATCTTTCGCACTTTTTTATCCAAGAGTGGCTAACGATTAATTCAAATGAACAGCGAGTCATAAACTATCATGAACTATATCGATGATAAAAATACTAATCCATAAAGGACAATGTACCTCGTAGTCACTACAGTAGAGTATCATTTAAGCCGTCTCACCTGGGTTCTTTTAGTCCCATGTGATCAATTTGGGGCATATCATATATGATGGAGATATATATACTGCCAGACTAGCTGACGAACCCGACGATATTCAAATTTAAATGAATTTAAGCACACACAGCGCCGGATACGTAGCAACTCTCGAAAAAAGCCCTTTTGCCTGCCTATTTGAAGCGAGTATAAATATTTTCGAAATACCCCTATTCATTATCCCCATATCACGATTATAGGTACATACAGCACATCCCTTACAATTTCAATACTACCCCGCAAAAATACACTCATTCACTGACACACGTAGTGCTAATTTATTCCCAACCCAATTTATATACTCAATTGAGTGAGAAACGAAAAAAAAAAACACACCCCACTTCAATCGAAAAATTACCAGACTCACAACTCGTGTTTTGCATGCCAAATCAACTCTTGAATTAAATTGAAATTCTCATGGCCAGCAATGGTCTGTTTCTTATCATGGATTACCCAAAATGGTTGTGTAACAACTGTTGAGGATTTATTTTAAGCGATCTGCAAACGAAGAAGAGCAACCTTAATCTAATTACGGGTTTCTATATCCCCCAGTGTGTCACTTAGAATGAGGTATAATCCCAACGATGTGATTAGTTTTACGTACGCAAAGAGCAGTTGGTCTATGTGTGTGTGTTGCTATCTTTTTCTGAATTGCTGAAAGAAAAAAAACCGGCAAAAATTACCCTTATGCAAATGATCGGTATAAGACCAGCAGGATTAGTTGGGGAAATCAAGATGCGGCACGTTTCGGTCAATAAACGTGTCGTAAAGAGATTTCCAGATTTTGGTCGCCATCAAGTCGTTAAATTTGTGACGACACAATTTGCTGGCCAATCAATTTTTATGCAGACATTAAAAAAAAAGAATCCTCTATGTGTGTAAATTTATGGACCAATAACTGTATAAATTTTATTTGAATACTTACAGGCGAAAGACTCATTCAGTACGCTAGTGAAAACCTAGTCACTGAAGTACTCATTCACCCTCAATACAATACTCTGATACAATGCATGAGAAATTTATTGAGCAGCTTTACAAGGCACCGACATGTGATACATGCCGGCTACACATTCACCGGCAATGGTTCCTGGATACTACAGGTAAGTAAAAAGTTCTGATATCGCGGACAACTCTGAGGAACTTCTCTTTTGCAGGACGGAACCTTTTCGGTAGCCGATTTTTCAGAAGCATTTCAAGAGCACGATGTGCAGAGGGTTCTGCGAGCCTACCCTGACACAATCACGATGAATATCCATTGTGCCGACAGCGGACTATGGAATACCCTGCCAGATAAATCCTTTGCAAGACTGTGTAAAATTCGAATAAACCCAAATGACGTCTTGGACACAAGTAACGAGTGCATTAATGCATTTATAGGTAAGGCTACAAAGTGGTTTGTTCAAAGCTTGGCTCTTCATGGTTTTATTTTTTTTTAGACTACTTAGCGCCAATGATTGCTCCTGCATCTCTTAAAGAGTTACTAGAAACATCCGACGTAGTGGGTAATATTCGGTTTACCCATCCAACACTGTATGTCTTCCCCGGAGGTCAAGGCGACGCAGCACTTTTCGGTATCAACGGATTCAACATGTTAGGTAACAAAATACCGCTTTACCTTTTACAAAATGGATGTCTTCTAATAAACCCTTATTCTTTTTATTTCAGTTGACGGAGGTTTCAATAGAAAGGCTTGCTTTTGGGATTTCGCACGACACCTCGACCGTTTAGATGCCGTTCTACTGACACGTATTAACAACAGCAACATCAATGGCATGGCAGCGGTTGCTGAACGCAAACGCGAATCTCATGTCTACCCGCATATTGGTCACTTCTTCTGTAATATACCTGACCGCAAGGGATTACCCAGCCCCGACGGTGATAAGGATAAGGATCCTTTGTTGGTTGACCTTTTTGAGCGTGGCCATAGTTTGGTAAGTGATTTGAAATCACTAGATCTGAAGCCACAGACTTGCTACCGCAACTCTGAACCAATTAACCTGTACCACAAAGTGGGACATGGAACATTGGATATGTATGTGATAAGTCCTTCCAGGGACTCTAAAGAAGTGAAGGAATTTTTACAAAAGTGGAGCGCAGGAGATCAGAGACTGTTCGCGGCCAAAGATACTAGAGATTTTAACTTTCCACTGCAGAATTTGGTGTCAATTTGTGCCCTGCTGGTGTGGCAGCCCGCAGATCCCGACGATACAATAACAAGGATTTTATTCCCCGGTAGCACACCTGATAGCAAAATCCAAGAAGGCTTGGAGAAACTCAAGCACTTGGAATTTATGAAATACTCAACATGCACTGCCAAATCAATCGCTCCTGTCATACAAACTGTAACCACTCGCAGGGTGTTCAAATCCGGGCCACTCGAAAAGGAACCAGCTCTTCCGTCCAAAGTCGGAAAACCATTACAATCAGAACGAGATGCCAATGTGATTGAGACACGCATGAAAACTACCGTCCAGCAGCAGCAGGACAACAAAATCAAAGAGACAACTGTCGAAACCGTCGAAAAAAAAATCGAGAAGGTAATGGAAAAGGTAATGGATAAGGCTGAGGACATTTCAACTGCTGAGATAATTGAAAAAGTCGCCCAGAAATCAGAACAAGAGCCTGAGACCACTAAACACGAGGAGAAAAAGGACGAAGAAGACAACAAAGAAGTGTGCGAAAAAAAGGTAGAAGTGATGATTGTAAAACCGCAACAACAACAAACCGAGCCAGCTACAAAAGAAGACACTCCCGAAATCATCAAGGCCCCCAAGCCCAAAGCAAAGACCGAAAAACCTCGCGCCGAAGTCAAACCTCTTATTCGCTCTCGGATTGACACCAAGCCACCCAAGTCAATGGAGAAGAAGGCGATTAAAAAGGAGGAGCGAAAGAGCTCCCCGACTCCAGCTGCACGCAAACAAGAAGCAAAGCCTCAGCCCATCAAGGAGAGGGACATCAAGCCGAGAGTAGTTTCTAGGGTAGCAAAATCAAGCCCCAGTAGCACCCCCGCTAAAAGCGCTAAAGATGCTAACAACCGCAAGGTTCTGGAATCCAAACAACACATATCCAAGGTGTCTACGACCCGTCGAGAGGTAACACGGACTAGTACAACAACTGAAAAGAAGGATGCAAAGACCAAGACCGAACGCAAACCAATATCCCGACGTCCGCGTGGAACTTCACCATCCAAACGAGCTCCAGGTAGCCCTGTTAAAGTTCCCAAGCCCAGAACAGAATTGAAAAAATCGCGACTCGACAAAGGAGGTACCACTGATTCCAGTCTGGTGTCAACCCCAAGTGCAGATGAAGTGCCGACGGCAAAGAAAATACAAGAAATGGTAATGTCACAGGAACTAGATGCTGCTAAGCAACGTGAGTTGGATGACCTTAAAGAAGAGCAAGAAGTAGTCCGGGAAATCGAGGCTGTTTTTAGCCGAGATGAGAAGAAACGTCAAGGCGAATTTAAAGCCGAAATGCGGGATATACGCAAACAAGACAGCACGACCGAAGCAGAGGAAGATGAGGAATATTTGATTATTGAAAAGGAAGAAATTGAGCAATACACCGAGGACTCTATCATCGAACAGGAGAGCAGCGTTACCAAAGAAGAAGAAATTCAGAAACACCAAAGGGATTCCCAGGAATCAGAGAAGAAGCGCAAGAAAAGCGCCGAAGAGGAAATCGAAGCAGAGATTGCAAAGGCTGAGGCTGAAGAGCGAAGAAACAGGCAGCAAGCTGAAGCTGAAGAAGAAGACGATGCTGAGGAGCCTGAGGAAGATGCGGACATTCAACCAGATTCAATTGAAGAGAAAGTACAGTTGACGACTCCAGAAAAGTCTGAGCTGAAAGCCGAAGTTCAAGAGATCATAACATCGGCGAAGGAAATTGCCAAAGCCAGAGCAGAAGAAACTGCGGTCAAGACCGAAGAGCTATCCTCACCAACACCCGAAGAAAAGATCAGTAGTGCCAAAAAAACCTCTGACACTAAGGATGAACCCATTGAAGTACTAGATGCAGCCCGGGATATCAACCTACAAGAAAGTCTTCCAGAGGAAAAGTTTTCAGCCACAATCGAATCGGGTGCAACAACAGCGCCTACCTTGCCAGAAGACGAAAGAATACCACTTGATGAAATCAAGGAGGACTTGGTGATTGAGGAGAAACACGTCAAAGCGGAAACTAAAGAAGTGGAAGCAGCTGCACTCCAACCAAAACCTGCAACTGCCCTGGAAGGTCCGACAACAGCTGCCGCACGTGTTCTACCACTTAAAATGACCTTTGAAACCCAGCAAAATTTAATGCGTGATGTAGTAAAAACTCCAGATGAAGTCGCCGACTTACCAATGCACGAGGAAGCAGATTTCGGGGTGTACGACGAAAAGGAAACCCAGGACACCGGCAAACCGTTGTCATTGAAAGAAGAAATCGCAAGAGAAGAAAAGGAAGTCGAGGAGAAAAAAGACATTGCAAAGGAGGTTAAGGCAACTGAAAAAGAAGAGATGGTTGCACAAAAACCTAATGAAGGGAAGATGGTCACTGAAATAGTTTCAAAAGATATAATCAAACTGGAAAAGGCTGAAATCATCCTCGAGGAATTAAAGGATGTTTCAGAAGAAGAGCATCTCAATGTCTCTGAAGAAATAGTTGCAACAGCAGTAGCAGTAACTGAGAATCTTCAAACGATGGAAGACAGCGAAGAAAAACAGAAACGTATGCAAAAGAAATCAATCACAAGTCCAGATGAAAAAGAATTAAGCGAGATGACATCGGAAGATGAACTTCCAGAACATTTGCCAGCTATCAAAGGAAAAGTAACTGAGCTTAAAGACAAGGAAGACACCACGTCACTAGAAAGTCCAGCTACCATAGAGGAAGCAATAGAGGTAGAAATTGAAAAAGGTACCGAAACTGAACATATAAAGGAGAAGCTACTAGGCAAGAGTCTTTTGGAAGAACTGCAATTCGAATCAAAGAAAATGGAAGTGGAAACTGAAGCGTTACGATTAGAGGCAGAGCTAAGGGCTGCAATTATAAACGACAAAGACGAAAAATCTGCACCAGCCTCTAAGGAAGTATCTCGACCAGAGTCTGTGTTCAGCGGGGTAGACGAAAAAGAAGAATCACGAAGGGAGTCAGTTGCTGAGTTGGTAAAAACTGACGAAATCAAGACTGCTGCTAAGGTTTCTCCAGCAGCCAGTGAGAAAAATGAGAAATCTACACCAGCTTCCAAGGAGGTATCTCGTCCAGAGTCTGTGGTCAGCGGAGTAGACGAAAAGGAAGAACCACGAAGGGAGTCAGTTGCTGAGGTGGTAAAAGTTGACGAAGTCAAGACTGCAGATAAGGTTTCCCTAGTAGCCATTGAGAAGGATATGCATTCAGCACCTGCTTCGAAGGAAACATCTCGACCAGAGTCTGTGGTCAGCGGGGTAGACGAAAAAGAAGAATCACGACGAGAGTCAGTTGCTAAGCTGGTGAAAGATGAAGAAGAGATCGAAATTAAGACTATTGATAAGGTATCTCCAGCAGCCAGTGAGAAATCTGCACCAGCTTCCAAGGAGGTATCTCGTCCAGAGTCTGTGGTCAGCGGAGTAGACGAAAAGGAAGAATCACGAAGGGAGTCAGCTGCTGAGGTGGTCAAAGTTGACGAAATCAAGACTGCTGATAAGGTATCTTTAGCAGCCAGCGAGAAAGATGAGAAATCTGCACCAGCTTCCAAGGAGGTATCTCGTCCAGAGTCTGTGGTCAGCGGAGTAGACGAAAAGGAAGAATCACGAAGGGAGTCAGATGCTGAGGTGGTAAACGTTGACGAAATCAAGATTGCTGACAAGGTTTCTCCAGTACCCAGTGAAAAGGATGAGATATCAGCACCTGCTTCGAAGGAAGCATCTCGACCAGAATCTGTGGTCAGCGGGGTAGGCGAAAAAGAAGAGTCACGACGAGAGTCAGTTGCAGAGCTCGTGAAAGATGAAGAAAAGATCGAAATCAAGACTGTTAATAAGGTATCTCCAGCAGCCAGTGAGAAAGATGAGAAATCTGCACCAGCTTCCAAGGTGGTATCTCGGGCAGAGTCTGTGGTCAGTGGAGTCGATGAAAAGGAAAAATCACGAAGGGAGTCAGTTTCTGAGGTGGTAAAAGTTGACGAAATCAAGACTGCTGAAAGGGTTTCCCCATTAGCCAGTGAAAAAGATGAGAAATCAGCACCTGCTTCGAAGGAAGCATCTCGACCAGAATCTGTGGTTAGCGGGGTAGACGAAAAAGAAGAAACACGACGAGAGTCAGTTGCTGAGGCGTTAAAAGCTGATAAGGTATCTCCCGCAGCCAGTGAGAAAGATGAGAAATCTGCACCAGCTTCCAAGGAGGTATCTCGTCCAGAGTCTGTGGTCAGCGGAGTAGACGAAAAGGAAGAATCGCGAAGGGAGTCAGTTGCTGAGGTGGTAAAATTTGACGAAATCAAGACTGCTGATAAGGTATCTCCAGCAGCCAATGAGAAAGATGAGAAATCTGCACCAGCTTCCAAAGAGGTTTCTCGTCCAGAGTCTGTGGTCAGCGGAGTAGACGAAAAGGAAGAACCACGAAAGGAGTCAGTCGCAGAAGCGGTAAAAGTTGAGGAAATCCAGACTGCTGATAAAGTTTCTCCAGTAGCCAGTGAAAAGGATGAGAAATCAGCAACTGCCTCAAAGGAAGCATCTCGGCCAGAGTCTGTGGTCAGCGGGGTGGATGAAAAAGAAGAATTACGAAGTGAGTCAGTCGCAGAAGTGGTAAAAGTTAACGAAATCAAGACTGCTGATAAAATTTCCCCAATAGCCAGTGAAAGGGATGAGAAATCAGCACCTGCTTCGAAGGAGGCATCTCGACCAGAATCTGTAGTCAGTGGTGTAGACGAAAAAGAAGAAACATCTCTACCAGAGTCTGTGGTCAGCGGGGTGGATGAAAAAGAAGAATTACGAAGTGAGTCAGTCGCAGAAGTGGAAAAAGTTGACGAAATCAAGACTGGTGATAAAGTTTCCCCAGTAGCCAGTGAAAAGGTTGAGAAATCAGCACCTGCCTCAAAGGAAGCATCTCGACCAGAATCTGTAGTCAGTGGTGTAGACGAAAAAGACGAAACACGACGACAGTCGGTTTCTGAGGTGGTAAAAGATGACGAAAAAGACGAAATCAAGATTATTGATAAGGTTTCACCAGCAGCCAGTGAAAAAGATGAGAAATCTGGACCTGCTTCCAAGGACGTATCTCGTCCAGAGTCTGTGGTCAGCGGAGTAGACGAAAAGGAAGAACCACGAAGGGAGTCAGTCGCAGAAGTGGAAAAAGCTGACGAAATCAAGACTGGTGATAAAGTTTCCCCAGTAGCCAGTGAAAAGGATGAGAAATCAGCACCTGCCTCAAAGGAAGCATCTCGACCAGAATCTGTAGTCAGTGGTGTAGACGAAAAAGAAGAAACACGACGACAGTCGGTTTCTGAGGTGGTAAAAGATGACGAAAAAGACGAAATCAAGATTATTGATAAGGTTTCACCAGCAGCCAGTGAAAAAGATGAGAAATCTGGACCTGCTTCCAAGGACGTATCTCGTCCAGAGTCTGTGGTCAGCGGAGTAGACGAAAAGGAAGAACCACGAAGGGAGTCAGTCGCAGAAGTGGTAAAAGTTGACGAAATCAAGATTGCTGACAAATTTTCCCCAGTAGCCAGTGAGAAGGATGAGAAATCAGCACCTGCCTCAAAGGAAGCATCTCGACCAGAATCTGTAGTCAGTGGTGTAGACGAAAAAGAAGAAACACGACGACAGTCAGTTTCTGAGGTAGCAAAAGATTACGAAAAGGACGAAATCAAGATTGCTGATAAAGTTTCTCCAGAAGCCAGTGAAAAGGATGAGAAATCACCACCTGCCTCAAAAGAAGCATCTCGACCAGAATCTGTAGTCAGTGGTGTAGACGAAAAAGTAGAAACACGACAACAGTCGGTTACTGAGGTGGTAAAAGATGACGAAAAGGACGAAATCAAGATTATTGATAAGGTTTCACCAGCAGCCAGTGAAAAAGATGAGAAATCTGGACCTGCTTCCAAGGACGTATCTCGTCCAGAGTCTGTGGTCAGCGGAGTAGACGAAAAGGAAGAACCACGAAGGGAGTCAGTCGCAGAAGTAGTAAAAATTGACGAAATCAAGATTGCAGACAAATTTTCCCCAGTAGCCAGTCAGAAGGATGAGAAATCAGCACCTGCCTCAAAGGAAGCATCTCTACCAGAGTCTGAGGTCAGCGGGGTGGATGAAAAAGAAGAATTACGAAGTGAGTCAGTCTCAGAAGTGGTAAAAGTTGACGAAATCAAGACTGCTGATAAAGTTTCTCCAGTAGCCAGTGAAAAGGATGAGAAATCAGCACCTGCCTCAAAGGAAGCATCTCGACCAGAATCTGTAGTCAGTGGTGTAGACGAAAAAGAAGAAACACGACGACAGTCAGTTTCTGAGGTAGCAAAAGATTACGAAAAGGACGAAATCAAGATTGTTGATAAGGTATCACCAGCATCCAGTCAAGAAAATGGAAGATCTGCACCTGCTTCAAAGGAAGCATCTCGACCAGAGTCTGTGGTCAGCGGGGTGGATGAAAAAGAAGAATTACGAAGGGAGTCAGTTGCTGAGGTGGTAAAAGTTGACGAAATCAAGACTGCTGATAAGGTTTCCCCAGTAGCCAGTGAAAAGGATGAGAAATCAGCACCTGCTTCGAAGGAAGCATCTAGACCAGAGTCTGTGGCCAGCGGGGTAGATGAAAGAGAAGAATCTCGAAGGGAGTCAGTTGCTGAGGTGGTAAAAGTGGACGAAATCAAGACTGCTGATAAGGTTTCCCCAGTAGCCAGTGAAAAGGATGAGAAATCAGCACCTGCTTCGAAGGAAGCATCTCGACCAGAGTCTGTGGTCAGCGGGGTGGATGAAAATGAAGAATTACGAAGGGAGTCAGTTGCTGAGGTGGTCAAAGTTGACGAACTCAAAACTGTTGATAAGGTTTCCCCAGTAGCCAGTGAAAAGGATGAGAAATCAGCACCTGCTTCGAAGGAAGCATCTCGACCAGCGTCTGTGGTCAGCGGGGTAGACGAAAAAGAAGAATCTCGAAGGGAGTCAGTTGCTGAGGTGGTAAAAGTTGACGAAATCAAGACTGCTGATAAGGTTTCCCCAGTAGCCAGTGAAAAGGATGAGAAATCAGCACCTGCTTCGAAGGAAGCATCTCGACCAGAGTCTGTGGTCAGCGGGGTATACGAAAAAGAAGAATCACGAAGGGAGTCAGTTGCTGAGGTGGCAAAAGTTGACGAAATCAAAACTACTGATAAGGTTTCCCCATTAGTCAGTGAAAAGGATGAGAAATCAGCACCTGCTTCGAAGGAGGCATCTCGACCAGAGTCTGTGGTCAGCGGGGTAGACGAAAAAGATGAATCACGACGGGAGTCATTTACTGATGTTGTAAAAGATGACGAAAAGGTCGAAATCAAGACTCTTGATAAAGTGTCTCCAGCAGCCAGTGAAAAAGATGAAAAATCTGCACCTGCTTCAAAGGAAGCATCTCGACCAGAGTCTGTGGTCAGCGGGGTGGATGAAAAAGAAGAATCACAAAGGGAGTCAGTTGCTGACGTGGTAAAAGTTGACGAAATCAAGACTGCTGATAAGGTTTCCCCAGTTGCCAGTGAAAAGGATGAGAAATCAGCACCTGCTTCGAAGGAGGCATCTCGACCAGAGTCTGTGGTCAGCGGGGTAGACGAAAAAGAAGAATCACGAAGGGAGTCATTTGCTGAGGTGGCAAAAGTTGACGAAATCAAGACTACTGATAAGGTTTCCCCAGTAGTCAGTCAAAAGGACGAGAAATCAGCACCTGCTTCGAAGGAAGCATCTCGACCAGAGTCTGTGGTCAGTGGGGTGGATGAAAAAGAAGAATCACGAAGGGAGTCAGTTGCTGAGGTGGTAAAAGTTGACGAAATTAAGACTGCTGATCAGGTTTCCCCAGAAGCCAGTGAAAAGGATGAGAAATCTGCACCAGCTTCCAAGGAAGCATCTCGACCAGAGTCTGCGGTCAGCGGAGAAGACGAAAAAGAAGAATCACGAAGGGAGTCAGTAAAATATGAAGAAATGGGCGAAATCAAGACTGCTGACAAGGAATGTCCACCAGCCAGTGAAAAGGATATGAAATCTGCACCAGCCTCAAAGGAAGCATCTCGACCAGAGTCTGTGGTCAGCGGGGAAGACGAAAAGGAAGAATCACGAAGGGAGTCAGTAGCTGAGGTATTAAAATTTGACGAAATCAAGACTGCTGATAAGGTATCTCCAGCAGCCAGTGAGAAAGATGAGAAAACTGCACCAGCTTCCAAGGAGGTATCTCGTCCAGAGTCTGTGGTCAGCGCAGTAGACGAAAAGGAAGAATCACGAAGGGAGTCAGTTGCTGACGTATTAAAAGTTGACGAAATCAAGACTGCTGACAAGGAATGTCCACCAGCCAGTGAAAAGGATGAGAAATCTGCACCAGCCTCAAAGGAAGCATCTCGACCAGAGTCTGTGGTCAGCGGGGTAGACGAAAAGGAAGAATCACGAAGGGAGTCAGTAGCTGAGGTATTAAAATTTGACGAAATCAAGACTGCTGATAAGGTATCTCCAGCAGCCAGTGAGAAAGATGAGAAAACTGCACCAGCTTCCAAGGAGGTATCTCGTCCAGAGTCTGTGGTCAGCGCAGTAGACGAAAAGGAAGAATCACGAAGGGAGTCAGTTGCTGACGTATTAAAAGTTGACGAAATCAAGACTGCTGATAAGGTATCTCCAGCAGCCAATGAGAAAGATGAGAAATCTGCACCAGCTTCCCAGGATGTATCTCGTCCAGAGTCTGTGGTCAGCGGAGTAGACGAAAAGGAAGAATCACGAAGGGAGTCAGTTGCTGAGGTGGTGAAAGTTGACGAAATCAAGACTGCTGATAAGGTTTCCCCAGTAGCCAGTGAAAAGGATGAGAAATCAGCACCTGCTTCGAAGGATGCATCTCGACCAGAATCTGTGATCAGCGGGGTGGACGAAAAAGAAGAATCACAAAGGGAGTCAGTTGCTGAGGTGGCAAAAGTTGACGAAATCAAGACTGCTGATAAGGTTTCCCCAGTAGCCAGTGAAAAGGATGAGAAATCAGCACCTGCTTCGAAGGAAGCATCTAGACCAGAGTCTGTGGCCAGCGGGGTAGATGAAAGAGGAGAATCTCGAAGGGTGTCAGTTGCTGAGGTGGTAAAAGTGGACGAAATCAAGACTGCTGATAAGGTTTCCCCAGTAGCCAGTGAAAAGGATGAGAAATCAGCACCTGCTTCGAAGGAAGCATCTCGACCAGAGTCTGTGGTCAGCGGGGTAGACGAAAAAGAAGAATCACGACGAGAGTCAGTTGCTGGGGAGGTGAAATATGACGATAGGTCCGAAATCACGACTGTTGATAAGGTGTCTCCAGCAGCCAGTGAGAAAGATGAGAAAAATGCACCAGCTTCCAAGGAAACATCTCGACCAGAGTCTGTAGTCAGCGGAGTATACGAAAAGGAAGAATCAAGAAGGGAATTAGTTGCTGAGGTGGTAAAAGATGACGACAAGTCCAAAATCAAGACTGCTGATAAAGTATCTCCAGCAGCCAGTGAGAAAGATCAAAAATCTGCACCAGCTTCCAAGGAAGCATCTCGACCAGAGTCTGTGGTCAGCGGGGTAGACGAAAAAGAAGAATCACGACGAGAGTCAGTTGCTGGGGAGGTGAAATATGACGATAGGGCCGAAATCACGACTGTTGATAAGGTGTCTCCAGCAGCCAGTGAGAAAGATGAGAAATCTGCACCAGCTTCCAAGGAAGCATCTCGACCAGAGTCTGTGGTCAGCGGGGTAGACGAAAAAGAAGAATCAGGACGAGAGTCAGTTGCTGGGGAGGTGAAATATGACGATAGGGCCGAAATCACGACTGTTGATAAGGTGTCTCCAGCAGCCAGTGAGAAAGATGAGAAATCTGCACCAGCTTCCAAGGAAGCATCTCGACCAGAGTCTGTGGTCAGCGGGGTAGACGAAAAAGAAGAATCACGACGAGAGTCAGTTGCTGGGGAGGTGAAATATGACGATAGGGCCGAAATTACGACTGTTGATAAGGTGTCTCCAGCAGCCAGTGAGAAAGATGAGAAATCTACACCAGCTTCCAAGGAAGCATCACGACCAGAGTCTGTAGTCAGCGGAGTATACGAAAAGGAAGAATCAAGAAGGGAATTAGTTGCTGAGGTGGTAAAAGATGACGACAAGTCCAAAATCAAGACTGCTGATAAAGTATCTCCAGCAGCCAGTGAGAAAGATCAAAAATCTGTACCAGCTTCCAAGGAGGTATCTCGTCCAGAGTCTGTGGTCAGCGGAATAGACGAAAAGGAAGAACCACGAAGGGAGTCAGTTGCTGAGGTTGCAAAAGATAAGGTGTCCCTACCATCTAGTCCCAAAGATGAGAAATCTGGCTCAGCATCAGAGGCAACATCTAGGCCAGAGTCTGTACTAAGCCACGCTGATGAGAAAGAAGTCGGAAAACCTGATTCCGTAGTGAGTGACAAGGTTTCAGCCCCAGCTAGCCAAAAAGATGAGAAATCTGCCCCACCATCAGAGGCAGCATCTCGCCCAGAGTCAGTAGTCAGTCACGCTGATGAGAAAGAAATCGCATTGCCTGAAGCTGTTATTAGCGAAAAGGTGTCCCTACCATCTAGTCCCAAAGATGAGAAATCTGGCTCACCATCAGAGGCAACATCTAGGCCAGAGTCTGTAGTAAGCCACGCTGATGAGAAAGAAATCGGAAAACCTGATTCCGTTGTGAGTGACAAGGTTTCAGGCCCAGCTAGCCAAAAAGATGAGAAATCTGCCCCACCATCACAGGCAGCATCACGACCAGAGTCTGTAGCCAGTCATGATGAGAAAGACATCGCAAAGAGTGAATCTGGTTTTAGCGAGAAGGAGTCCCTACCATCTAGTCCTAAAGATAAGAAATCTGCGGCACAATCAGAGGCAGCATCACGACCAGAGTCTGTATTCAGTCACGCTGATGAGACAGACATCGCAAAGCCTGAATCTGTTGTTAGCGATAAGGAGTCCCTTCCATCTGGTACTAAAGATAATAAATCTGCACCGTCGTCCGAGGCAGCATCACGCCCAGAGTCAGTAGTCAGCCAAGCTGATGAGAAAGAAATCGCAAAACCTGAATCTTTGGTAAGCGAGGTGTCCCTACCACCTAGTCCCAAAGAGGAGAAAGCTGCCCCACCATCTAGGCCAGAATCTGCAGTAAGCCATTCCGTTGTAAGTGACAAGGTATCACCTCCAGCTAGTCAAAAGGATGAGAAATCTGCCCCACCATCAGAGGCAGCATCTCGCCCAGAGTCAGTAGTTAGTCACGCTAATGTGAAAGAAATCGCACTACCTGAAGCTGTTATTAGCGAAAAGGCGTCCCTAAAACCTAGTCCCAAAGATAAGAAATCTGCTCCACCATCAGAGGCAGCATATCGTCCAGAGTCAGTAGTCTGTCACGCTGATGAGAAGGAAATCGCAAAGCCTGAATCAGTTGTTAGGGAGAAGGTTTTCCTAGCACCTAGTCCCAAAGATGAACAATCAGAGACAACATCCAGGCCAGAGTCTTTAGTAAGCCATGCTGATGAAAGAGAAGTCACAAAACCTGAGTCCATTGTATGTGACAAGGTAACACCTCCTGCTAGTCAAAAGGATGAGAAATCTGCTCCACCATCACAAACAGCATCACGGCCAGAGTCTGTAGGCAGTCACGCTGATGAGAAAGAAATCGCACTACCTGAAGCTGTGATTAGCGAAAAGGTGTCCCTACCACCTAGTCCCAAAGATGAGAAATCTGCTCCAACATCAGATGCAGCATCTCGCCCAGAGTCAGTAGTCAGTCACGCTGATGAGAAGGAAATCGCAAAGCCTGAATCTGTTGTTAGCGAGAAGGTTTGCCTAGCACCAAGTCCCAAAGATGAGAAATCAGCCCCACCATCAGAGGCAGCATCTAGGCCAGAGTCTGTAGTAAGCCACGCTGATGAGAAAGAAGTCGGAAAACCTGATTCCGTTGTGAGTGACAAGGTACCTAGCCAAAAAGATGAGAAATCTGTCCCACCATCACAACCAGCATCACGACCAGAGTCTGTAGCCAGTCACGATGATGAGAAAGACATCGCAAGGCCTGAATCTGTTGTTAGCGAGAAGCTGTCCCTTCCATCTAGTCCCAAAGATGAGAAATCTGCGCTAACATCGGAGGCAGCATCACGCCCAGATTCATTAGTCACTCAAGCTGATGAGAAAGAGATCGCAAAGCCTGAATCTGTTGTTAGCGAGAAGGTGTCCCCACCATCTAGTCCTAAAGATAAGAAATCTGCGCCACCATCGGAGGCAGCATCACGCCCAGAGTCAGTAGTCAGTCACACTGATGAGAAAGAAATAGCAAAACCTGAATCTGTGGATGTCGAGAAGGTGTCCCTACCACATAGTCCCAAAGATGAGAAATCTGCCACACCATCAGAGGCAACATATAGGCCAGAGTCTGTAGTAAACCATACTGATGAGAAAGAAGTCACAAAAACTGAACCCATTGTAAGTGACAAGGTATTACCTCCAGTTAGTCAAAAAGATGAGAAATCTGCCCCTTCATCAGAGGCACCATCACGGCCAGAGTCTGTATTTAGCCACACTGATGAAAAAGAAATCGCACGACCTGATTCTGTGGCTAGCGAAAAGGTGTCCCTACCACCTAGTCCCAAAGATGAGAAATCTGGCCCACCGTCAGAACGAACTTCTCGACCAGAGTCAGTAGTTAGCCACGCTGATGAGAAAGAAGTCGGAAAACCTGATTCCGTTGTAAGTGACAAGGTATCACCTCCAGCTAGTCAAGAGGATGAGAAATCTGCGCCACCATCAGAGGCAACATCACGCCCGGAGTCAGTAGTTAGCTACGCGGATGAGAAAGAAGTCGGAAAATCTGATTCCGTTGTAAGTGACAAGGTATCACCTACGGCTAGTCAAAAGGATGAGAAATCTGCACCACCATCAGAGGTAGATATCGGAAAACCTGATTCTGTTGCAAGTGACAAGGTATCACCTCCAGCTGGCCCAAAGGATGAGAAATCTGCCCCACCATCGGAGGCAGGATCACGTCCAGAGTCGGTAGTCAGTCTAGCTGATGAAAAAGAAATCGCAAAACCTGAATCTGTGGATGTCGAGAAGATGTCCCTACCACCTAGTCCCAAAGATGAGAAATCTGCCCCACCATCAGAGGCAACATCTAGACCAGAGTCCGTAGTAAGCCATGCTGATGAGAGAGAAGTCACAAAACCTGAATCCGCTGTAAGTGACAGGCTATCACCTCCAGTTAGTCGAAAGGATGACAAATCAGCCCCACCGTCTAAGGCAGCATCCCGCCCAGAGTCAGTAGTCAGCCATGCTGATGAAAAAGAAATCTCAAAGCCTGAACCTGTTGTTAGGGAGAAGGTGTCCTTACCACCTAGTCCCAAAGATGAGAAATCTGTACCACCATCAGAGGCAACATCTAGGCCAGAGTCTGTATTGAGCCATGCTGATGAGAGAGAAGTCACAAAACCTGAATCCGTTGTAAGTGACAAGGTATCACCTCCAGATAGTCGAAAGGATGAGAAATCTGCCCCACCGTCTGAGGCAGCATCACGCCCAGAGTCAGTAGTCAGCCCAGCTGATGAAAAAAAAATCGCAAAACCTGAATCTGTGGATATCGAGAAGATGTCCCTACCACCTAGTCCCAAAGATGAGGAATCTGCCCCACCATCAGAGGCAACATCTAGACCAGAGTCTGTAGTAAGCTATGCTGATGAGATAGAAGTCACAAAACCTGAATCCGTTGTAAGTGACAAGGTTTCACCTCCAGATAGTCAAAAGGATGAGAAATCTGCCCCATCATCTGAGGCAGCATCACGCCCAGAGTCAGTAGGCAGCCATGCTGATGAAAAAGAAATCTCAAAGCCTGAACCTGTTGTTAGGGAGAAGGTGTCCTTACCACCTAGTCCCAAAGATGATAAATCTGCCCCACCATCAGAGGCAACATCTAGGCCAGAGTCTGTAGTAAGCCATGCTAGTGAAAAGGAAGTCACAGAACCTGAAACCTTTGTGAGTGACAAGGTATCCGACCCAGCAAACCAAAAATATGAGAAATCTGGCCCCCCATCAGAGGCATCATCACGGCCAGAGTCTATAAGCGAAAATATGTCACCACCCACTATCCAAAAGGATGCTAAATCTGCACCACCGTTAGAGGCTACATCGCGGGTTGAGTCTGTCAGCCACGTTGTTGAGATGGATGAATCAAAACCTGAATCCATTCTTAACAAAACAGCCTTTCTACCATCAAGTATAAAGAATGAGGGATCTGTTCCAGCATCTCACCCACAATCTGTCGCAAGCTACACTTCATTGGCTAGCGAAAAGGGAACTCTACCACACACTCCAAAGGAAGAGAAATCTGATCCACCAACAAAACAAGATCATAAACCAGAGTCTTCAATCAGTCATGCTGTTGAAAAAGAAGACTTTATAGCGAGCTACGTTGATAACGAAGTAGAACATCGTCACGAATCAGTTGAAAAGGTCGAAAAAGTTGAAGAGAGTGTTAAAGTTGGTTGGCAGATAGGTAGTGAAAAGATATCGCCTGTCGATGACATCGCTCTAGATGTTTCTGACTTAAAATCTACCTTTTTACCAAAGTTCCCGGTTGTTTCAGCGCAAGATTCCGAGTTCCCGGCTCAACTTAAAAAACAACTTGTCCAGATAATTGACGAAGGTAAAGAAAAAAGCGTACCTGCACACACTGTATCTTCTCCTATTGATAAGGCACCTCCCACCTTAACTGAAGCCGAATTTCAACACGCATCTAAACCAAGCAAAGAAAGCTTCAAGCTAGATCTACAACATCAAGCAAAACCAGACAAGCCCACAGTTGATACGACTTCCAGTCCAGTTGATGTAGCTCATTCCGAGTTTATTGGTTCTGTTTCCCAAACAATTGTCGAGCACATTGATACTTTAAAGAGCTCCTTTGTAGAAGCTGTCACCGTTCCTGGCGAAAAGGCCAGAGTATCAAAAGAAACTGTATCGTCACCTATCGACGAAGTTGCCTCACCAGTTGGAACTGATCAACACTTGGGCACAGGGGAATCTATTGACGAAACGGTTACATGTCTAAAGACTGAGGGCTCCCAAGAAACTGCCAAGGCCGTCGAAATAACATCATCGATTTGTGACAACCAAAAGCAAATGGCTCTTAAAGTGGAAACTGTTGCTGAGGATTCAACGACAACAATAAACAAAGATGTCAGTCCTGTGACTGAAAAAATCGCAATTGTTACCGAAGAAACAGAACAAACCGTTGTATGTGAAACAACAGAGGCCGTCAAGGTATCTTATGACATTAAAAGCTTCCATACAGAGTTACGCGAAACACATATCACGACCGTTGACTCCCCTGCGCGAGATGAAATAATATTGCACGATATTAAGGAAGAGGACGAAGAGCACAGATCCTCGCCACCTAGAGAAACAGCTGCTGAGAAAGCATCGATCACAGCTGTTCTACAACCTCAGCGCCCAGTTTCACCTAGGGAAGAGGAAGTTTTCAAAATTGTCGCAAATGTCGCAGAAGTTCTGAAGTCCGAGAAAGACATAACCGAAATAATTCCGGACTTTGACGAAAAGGAATTGGAGGAGAAGCTTTTGAAGACAAAAGAAGAAGATGCTCCCGCTGTTCAAAGAATGCTGGTTACTGCCAGCAGCGAAGATGGAGGCGAGGAAATTGAAATTTGTCCAAAAGGGAGCATTGTCTTCACTCCTAGTTCGACACCAGATGTACTGTCTGGTCGAGTTTCACCAGTCGGCTTAAGGGATGTTGAATCTGAGTCAAAATCAGAGGAGAAAACTGATGACAAATCATTGAAATCGCAGCCAGAATCTGAAAAATCTTCACCCGACCTGAAATCCGGACCAATCTCTCTGGAAGAAAAAGACAAAATTGAAACCTCTGAGAAAGTCCAAATTGGAAAAGCAATGCAGACTACTGACGATAGAAAGGAGTCTACATGCAGTTTGGTCGACTATCAAGATGATTTACGAAGAGAATCGGCAGTAAGCACTTTCAGTGAAAAGGACTTGACCAGAGATGAAAGCACTTACGATGAGCGACCAGACTCTGCTGCCAGTCACGACTTTGGGCAATTTTCACTGGAATCTTCGGATCATGCACATGAAATTATACGCGAGTCCGTTCAGTACACAACACGAATAGAAACAAAGGTATCACAAGATGAACACAGCAAGTCTCGAGAAGAAGGATCATCGCCATCAAAGCCGTCAGCTGAAGATGACAAGGAGACTTCAAAATCTACGTTTACTAGCCTCATTGATATGCATAGTGATGATGAAAAATCATCCAAGATTGATGACAAGTCTTCGGTTTACAAGGCTACTTCAGAATTTGCATCTTTGAAGAATGAAAGTGATGCAGCGTTATCGAAACGCGGTATTTCTGAAACAGTTGTCGTTACTACCAAAACTGTGACTACAAGCATGACTGGTAAAGATGACGCATCACCATCATCTGCTATTAGCCCAAAAGACACACAAGAACTTTCCAAATCTACCTCAGAGGTGTTAACAACCGAATCAGCATCTTTGGACAAGAAGATTGACGAAGCATCATCAAAACCGGGTATTTACGAAACAGTGGTCGTAACTACCAAAACTGTGACTTCCACATTCAGTGGTAAGGATGATGAACCCTCCCAAAAATCTACTTCGACGTTAACAGCTTCAGAACGCGAGTCGATTGACGAAGGTCTGGATGAAGCATTATCTAAAACTGGTGTTTCCGAAACGTTGGTTGTGACTACAAAAACAGTAAGTACCAGCATGAGCGGAAAAGGTGAGTCAACAGATGTCAGTTCAAAGGTCACGGACTCAAAGTTGGTGACTGAAACTACATCTCTAGACGAACAAATCAAAGATGGATCAGCCAAATCCAGTATTCATGAAACAGTTGTCATAACTACCAAGGCAGCGACATCAAGCATGAGTGGTAAGGACGAATCTTCTCCAAAGTCAACCGATGCCAGTCCAAAAGACGACACCAAAGAATCAGTAAAGACTGACGAAACGCCATCAGAATCTGTGTCCTCCGAGGAAAAGCCTGATGAGTCATTGTCAAAAGATTCTTATGAAACCGTAGTAGTGACAACCAAGACCGTGACTACAAGTTTAAGTGGTAAAGGTGAAGCAGAAGATCAAAAAGAGTTCCAACAATCTTTGAAGACAACTACAACCGAATCGGTATCCAAAAAGATGGATGCAGCATTAGCTAATGAAGATATTTTCGAAACGGTTGTCGTTACTAGCAAAACTATGCCATCAAGCCCCAGCACAGACGATGATCACGGTACTTCGGATTCAGTTAGAAAACAATTAGAAACTGAGAAAGTAGAAGCTCGAACTGAATCGATCTTTGAAAGCGTTTCGATTGATGAGACCTTGTTGGAAAAGGATTTAATTTTCAAACAGACAGCTCAGAAAACCACAACAAAGTCTGCTGAAATTGCTTCAGCCACAGAGGCATTCCTCATTTCGGAAAGTGTCTCACGAACAGAAAAGGAACTCGCTACTCAAGTAATTGGCACGGAAAAGTCATCTTCAGTATCAAGCATAAAAGAGGATTTGTCTTCAGAAATCTCGTCTTGCGTGTCTAAATCATCTCGCACTGAAGAAATTTCAACAGAGAAGGAATCGTCTGCTTCCAAGTTGGAAGAGACAAAGTCCTCAACAACCCAAATGGAAGTTTCTATTCATGACTTGGCTGTTAGCTCAAGCATTTCAGCAAAGGCCACAACTGTGAAGGAATCTGTTGTTGTTAAAAGTGAGCAGGCTAAAGAGTTGCACGAAAAGTTCATCGCTACGGAATCCCAGCAATCATTTACAACCTCAAAGACCAAAGTCAGTGAAAAGGAAGAGTCCCTTTCATCTAGCTGCAGCGCCACCAGTGTTACCAAGAAAATAGATTCATCTGAGGCTAAGGAAACCATCCAAGTAAAAGAGAAACACTCGGTGGCCGACCAAATTTTGGAGATCTCCGCCAATACCTCACGGAGGGAATCGACTCTCAGCCAGAGCAGTGATGGTCGTCACACACATAGCGATCAAGAGGACGAAGATGACAATGATGCTGATCTTCTAAAAATCAAAGAGGCCCGTTCAAAATCCATCGCCACTATAATGATGACGAGCATTTACAAACCCTCTGAGGAATGCCAATCTTTCAGTGCACTAGAAGAGGAAGAATCATCTGAAGTCCACGAATCATCAAAACTGATCAAAGCCACAACACAAAGCTACGAAACTGTCCAAAGAACATCAGCCCAACAGTCAATCAGTAGTAGTGAACGCAAACATATTGACACAAGCTTAACCACCGCTCTGATACAAGAAAAATCCCCTGAGGAACACATGGATAGAAAAACACCACCAACAGCTCCTGTCAGTCCAGGAATTAAATCCATATACACAACGGAGCAAGTAGAAGCTGCTCAGCAATCCAGTCTAACTGCCATGCAGTACAGTGAAGTTAGCGGTGCATCAGTACCGTCCTCTCCCAAAGATGTATCAGGAAAATCAAGCCCAGGTGCCTTAACATCAGAGAGCCGTTCCATACCAACTCCAGCGGGTCGTGAGTCACCCACAGAGACTCCCGAATCTTCACCAAAGCCAACATCACCCTTCCCTAGAGTGACAAAAGAAGACATTCATACCACAACCACCTTTGGTGCAGCTGAACTAGCTCAGGCCTCTACACCAGACCTATCTGAACTTAAAGCCTTAGAAAAGACAGCGCTTAGTGGAAGCACCGAAAAGATTATCACAACAACAATCACTACAGTTACCAAAGTAATTTCCAGTGATGGAAAGGAAATTGTAACCGAAGAAAAGACTATCACCACAACTGACACCAGTGAGCCGGCTGGTGAGAAAGTCACCGTCACAACCACAAGGACAACTAGCGAGAGTGATAAAGTCCCATTGCAGCCAAAAGAGTTGGCCATGCTCAGATCAGAGTTCCGCAGCTCAACTCCCGGCAGCGATGATGAGCGACCCTTCAGCGATGACGAAATTCCTCCATCGCCCAGAAGTGTTACATCTTCACAAGCAGCTAGCTATGATCTGCAACGTTCAAGTTCAGGAATCAGCAAAAAATCCGACATAGACATCGATGATAGCCAAGATGATATTCCACCGCAATACGGTAGTGAGGAACATTCATCTGCACTCTCGATATCGGTTGCTCGTAGAGTGGCCGATCCCATGAGCACTTCCTTTTATGGCGCACTTCCCGATTCATTCAACACAATTACATCAACAATCGAGAAATCCGAACCTATTCCAATTAGAACGACACGAACAGTCGTGAGCAGAACTTTCACCGACTCACCAGCTAGCCAATCGTCCGAAAGTGAGGGCGCCAGCCAAACATGGGCTCTGCGACATGGCAGCGATCACAAGTTCCTTGACGAAGCCGACCTAGACTTTGAAAAGGCTCTGGAAGAACACCGACAAGTGCGTGGAGCTGACGTTATGTCTAGTGTCACATCAAAATACTCATACTCGCCATCGAAATCTACAATCGAAGAGACGATCACCAAACCAAAGTTCCCCCTCGGTGATATTCAAAAGGCAAAAAGCACCGACGGAGCATCCACCTCTTCCACTGACGATGAGAAAAAAGACCATCAAACCGAAGGCAAGCCCAAGGATCCACTAAAGGAATGGGGTAAACCTTTGGGACTGCCATCACCTGCACCAATTCCAACTGAGAACGATGTGCGTACCACACCTAAGAAGGAACGTCGCATGATCGCAGCGAAAACCAAACTCAACAACGAGAAAAATCTCAGGAAACGTTCAGAGTCACCGAGCAAAACCAAAAAGGCTAGCCCGGTATATGTAGACCTCACATATGTTCCACACAATGGCAACTCATACTACTCACATGTGGAATTCTTCAAGAGAGTACGTGCGCGCTACTACGTCTTCTCGGGCACCGAACCCAGCCGTGAGGTTTACAACGCCCTACTCGAGGCCAAACAAACATGGGAGGATAAAGATTTAGGTAAGTGGAATTAAAGGTTTTCAATACCACAACATCATTAATTTTGTTCAACCCACTACAGAGGTAACTATCATCCCCACGTATGACACCGACGTCCTAGGCTATTGGGTAGCGGAAAACGAAGAACTCCTAGCCAAGTATCACATCGATTTATCGCCGTCTGCATCAAGATGCACAATCAACCTACAGGATCACGAGACATCATGCTCAGCTTATCGCTTGGAATTCTAGGCCACGGGGATGTTCATAGCGTTCTCTCCTAGGATCGACTCACAAGAATTTACCAATTAATTACCATAGTTTGTACTACTACACCTGAACAGGATACGACACAACATAATGCGAACATACTCTTAATAAGTAAACAACCGAAGAGGAAGCGGAAGAACAAGAAATCAAAAAAAAGAGCCTGAAGCGATGCGGCAATGGCGGACTTTGGTGTTATTATCTGCTTTTTTAATTAAATACACCGGCCTCCACTGCTGGCCCACAATCGCGATCAACATCGAGCTTTTAACAATGAAACAAAAAAAAAACCCAACAACTATAGCTTTCAAACCAAAGATGAAATTATTTTACGAAAATCAAACAAATGTTACCTTATGTCCCTTATGATATTGAAGAATAATATAAAATAAGTTATACTTTGCTCATAGCAAAAACATTTTATGTATTAGAAAGAAAATGTTATAAAAAAAAAACAATGTGCCTCTGTGAAGAATGTTGCAATGGAAGTCCCAAACTGTATAATGTTAAAATTTTGTTCTTTTGTGTTGCAAAATATATTATTGAGCTCTAACTCGTCTTTTCAATGAGAAAACTATTATTTACCTTTCAAGTCTTTTTGTATCCCAGTAAGCACAAACAATAACAAACAAACTTCCAATAGTTATATTGAACATTCATTAAGTATCAAGCATTTCCGGTTCCGTTCTTCCAACCCTCTGAATAATAGTACGTTCAAAACTGTGTTTACTGGATCGACAAGATGAACAAAAATCGTAACTTCACTAACCTACACATTTTGATTGATAAAAGAATTTGTTTAATATATGCAAACTTCAGACGGTTCCAAAAAGATGTTAGTGGCTGTAGGTTTTAAATTTTTATTTCATTTGTTTTTGTTGCTGTAGTGTTTAACGGCCATCTTGCTAGTTAGCCAATTTCTATTTCCTACTAACCCCAACTTCAAGTTAAATATTATTATTGCCTTATTTTGAAGAAATAAAAATACCCAACGTGAAATATTGCACGGAATGATTATAAATTAAATTTTTTCCAAGAATCCACTTGAAGAGCGACAAATAAATCATTCGCCGACGGGACTTTCTTGTCGATGCTTCTTGTTTGGCTGCGTTCGCCTACCGGCTTACGGCTAATTTAACACAAAAAAAAGTGTACTCACAATGAGAAACCAAAAAAAAATCGACGACAAGTGCGATCTCAATGGAAATTTGAATTTGTATTTGAATTAAGTTTTTTATTGGGAGAATTCATTACCAACAATGAATCTAGTATACACAAAAAAAAAAAAGATCAAAAGTATAATGGACAAATATGAATTTAACGTAAATAGAGTTAATAAGTGTTTTAAATTAAAAAGAAAAACAAATTGTTACTCTATATATCTATAATATATAATTGTACCTATGTGTAATGTATGTTGTGTCATGTTGAACAGTAAATATTTATTTGAAGACAAAACATATATAGTATCAAATAAATTTAAACTTGTTACACAAAACTCTGAAGAAAAACAAAACAATTACGTAAATGTAATTTTGATGTTAGAAATTATATTATCCCCAATACTCCCCAAAATGCTTATTGAAAAACAAAACAAATATATAGTATGAAGAAAAGAAAAGTAGCAGGGGTTCTGCAAAAGATATTTTATATTTTTTTGAATTTGAAAAGTTTAATTTAATTTAACAAAAGAAAAATAACAGTCCGCCATCAAACATAAAACAAAATGTCAACAATAGAACTAGGATCTAAGAAATAAAATTACATTTAAGGAAAAACAAAACACATTATAAACATAACAATAAATCTCTTAATAGAAACTAGGAAGATAGACATTAAATTTTCTTTACAAAACATACTCTCTTCAAATTTATAAGGAGAAGAAAAAAATTCACAAAATGTACTTGTATTATTGTGCACCGTCCACAATTGAATTAAATAGTTTACGTCAATTTAAACATAAATTATAACTTCGAGAGGAGTATATGGTGCAGTTTGTAACCAAGCAGAGAATGTTACTTTCTCATTTCTTTAATTTTTTATTATGCTTTCTATACACATTTTTTTATAATAATTTTACTACACAAAAAAAAACAGAAGATGTGATAAACAAAAAAAAAGTATTTCACCAATATCTTCAGGAAGAAGCAGGCAAAATGGCAATGACAGGGATTATTAGCACACTATGTTACCAAAAATGCTACTATTTTTTACTATTTTAAATTTGCCGAAAAAAAATTTATTTGTGATATATAATATTGTTTCCAGTTGTTTAGCGTTTTGAAAGAAAAAAAAACAACAAACACTAGTCAAATGTGAGATGTTTCAAATTTCCAAACAACAAATTAAAATCTTTCGGAGAGGGACGTGTTTAACAAATTTTCTTTTATAAACAAAACAAAAAATATAATAAAAAAAATACAAAACTATTTTATACCGAATTATTTTATACGTTTTTTGCAATAAGAAACAAACAAAAAGACATAAATATAGTAGATAGTTTTTGAGTGACAATTATTAAAACAAACAAAAGGATATATATATATACATTATAAAGTGATTTAACTGAACTATATGCTTTAGTCAGTTTTTGGAAGAGGTAACATGAGATGGAACATAATGCAAATGAGACGAAATACACAATAATTGTAATAGGAATAACAAACAACAAGTGCTTAATTTTCAATTTGATTTTACAAAGTTTTATTATTTTGTTGAACAATTTAAGTAACGCGGAGCGGAACGATTAGGGTTTATTAGGAAATATGAATATTATTTAATTTTAATGGAAACACACACCACTCTACGGCAAACAGGATATTTAATAAGAAAATACAATTTAAAATTCAATTTATAATGCACCCTAAGGAATTTCCCCTTCCAAAAAAACAACAACAAAATATTATTATTAATTTATAAATCGAAGCAAATAGCAAGAGATAGAATGAAAAACAAAAACAATTAATTATTGTACTAGTTGTTATTTATATAAAAACAAAATATATTAACATATATACATACATATATATGAATATTTAAAGAAAAATCCTAAATATTAGTTCTTAATATACCACATTCTAAATGGGAGAAAACAAATAAAATACATATGTATCAACGTATATATATATATATATTGAAACCAAAAACAAAAAAAAAAGATTTAGCAATGATTTAATTATTCAAGTCTCTTACTTCTGACGCCTTTTACCGTAGTACCAGAGTTTGTTTGTTTATAAAATACTAAATTTAAAAGATGAAACAAAAAAATCGAATTATTCAGCATTTGCCTTTGATTCAATTACCTAGTGCCCAAGAACGTAAATATATGTTTACAGTCTTTTTTTTTGTTGCGATTAAATATTAAAAGTTTATTGATGACATTGTTACTTTCAAGTCTTATTGCAATTACTAACTATAAGTATATCTATTTATATTTAGTATTATGATGCAGAAAAAAAAACATAAATCAGATGAAGTAAACTTTTTAAATAATTACAATTAATGACAAAGCTTATCTCCAAATAAAAAGAATGTGTGTATATATATATATGTATATATATATATATATACGCAAAATGTCAAAACGATGTGTTTTATTTGAGGTACTCGGTCGTATACGTTACTAAAACTTAGGTAAGTAGCCCAGTTATAGCTACTATTGAAAAATGAAAATTTTCTTTTAATTCTTGCGGTTTTTTTATAAGTTCAATTAATGGCGAATTTGTGTCAAAACAAAGCTTAAGAATTTTAGAACATGATTATCCAAAAATATTTAAATTTTTAATTATAGTTTTCGCAGAAAATCACTACTTATATTTCACTAACCAACATTTATTTCTATGAAGTAATGATTGTCATTCTACCGAACTGAAATGGAATTTATAATCAGCTATCGGGGTGACATTTCAATTTAATCATGTGTTGTTCGAATGAAGTTGTTCAATGATAGCTATAACTGGGTCCATAGGACGTTTAATTAAGTTTTTTTTTAATTTAAATTTAACCAAAACAAGAAGCCTCAATATCTCGGGAAATAAATTTAAAAATAAATATATCCACTCTGCAGATCGTTTTATACCCTTCCCATCGCATAATTAAACCCAAAATGTCAGCTTTATAACGATGAAATATAGAAAATGTCATTGTCACAACATATTGTTTAGACAGTTTATCAAAATCTTTCATGGTTCGACCAAAAACAACGTTTTTCGCCTATTTATGATATGAGGTAGTGTATACAAATGGTTTTTGTATGAAAACGCCTCTAAAAAGTGGGCATGGGTTAAAATAATATATGGAAAAAATGTTTATATTATCTTAACCAATCATTTTGCATCAACATTTTTTTCGAAATGTTTAAAATGTTACCGAAAAACGTTTTTCTACTAATAGATATTCAGGTTGACTACATACACAAAAATAAAATTTTTCTAAAAAGACGTGGCAGTGGGCGGATTTTGAAAATGTTTACACATATTCGAACAGTACGTTCAAGGATCACATGTACCAAATTTTATTATCTTTACTCAAAATGTTTAGGCCCAAAAACCGGTTACCTACAGACGGACGGACAGAGATGACTTCATCGACCCAGCTAGCTATCTAAATTATTTCTCTATGTTACAAGAAGTCAGGTTTTCAGTGTTCGATTAAAAATTAATAAGGTCAATAAATAAAAATAAAAAGGTATAATTTTAAAATTTTGTATACTCTAACCCGTATCATATGCAATAGAAATAAATTTTAAGCAAAACACTAAAAAAAACCCGCTTTAATAGTACACCGAATTGAAAAGTAAAAAATAAATTTGCATATAAGTATTAAAGTGTTTAACGGGAAAATTAAGGCGCGGAAGCATGGAACGTATCAAAAGTGAGTGAAAAAATCCTTGGTAGATTTGAAAGAAAAGCTGTACAGCGACATTTCCCTAATGAAATGTTTTAAGTTTTTTCAACTTTAATCTATTTTCGTACAGACTTTACACTCCTAATGTGATAGGCTAAGAAAATCGTTTTTTTTTAGCAAAATGACCCCAAAATGCGGGTTAAAATAACCTATAGGCAAAAGGTATACACCAAGATTTTAATAAAACGTCTCCAAAAATTGGATCCAAATATGTAAAGTCAATGAGACAATTCTTTGAAATTTTCTACTGTGAGCAATAAAGTGTGGTTCACTTTTTGAAATTTAGATATATATCTTTATATAATACATTCTTTATGTTAGAAGATAAGGCTCAAAAGATTGTACATAGTCGATGCTCCACAAAAATGTAGTCCGAAAAGGGCCTTAGATCCCAACACCACGGAATGTTTATGATGCATAACAGCGCATTTTTGACTTTTTTTTTATATTCAGCCCTAGTTTTTCGTTTGAATTATTGAAGAAACAATTTAAATACTCATCAACAAAAACGACAGCAAAAAAAACTTAGCCGCTGAATTATTTAATGTTTGAGCTCTTAGATATATCAACTCCAATGTTCACTGGGCAAGTCGAAAGAAAAAGGGGACACATTTTGCATCTAACAGAAACATAAATAAACTAGATAACATATTATCAAATATATCTTCGATGTCCTGGCAATGTTTTTAATAATACTCATGTCTCCTTTTATGGGTTATCTATGTGCTTGAGAAAGATCTGACTTCGATATGTTTTAGCCCAATCTAGTCCTTCTGGGAGTTTAAAAACAAAAGCGAAGTATTTGACAATCAATCAGGGATAGCAGTTTTTAACAACAAAAAATTAACAAAATTTCGGTTTTCTGCTTGCCAACACTTATGTACTCGGAAATAGATGATAAATAGAACGAAATTTGTTCAACGAATCTACTACCACCTACTTATGCACAATAGCATAAGGAGCTGCCGTCACCTTGTAAATGTGATAAAGAACAGAATATCACAGCTGTAATCTATAGAAGATAGACCACTTTGCAAAATAGTATGATTCCCTCATTTTTATTCAAAAAGCATCAGAAACAGACATAATTGTTCTTTTCTGGCCCTACTCTCACAACGATCTAACAAATCATTCGGTTAGTATCAATCATAAACCAAAACTAGGCTTTAAATAACCTTCAAACTTAGGTATGTAACAGGTACACATGGACACGAATGGTTGTAGGTTTGCAGCTTCACTTCTTTTATATTACACACATCACACTCAGCTTAAAAACAAAATACGGACTCTAAGCCATCATTGACGACGATCAAACGTTACGCATGGGGTGAATGTATATTAATTAAGCCAGTGTACCTGTGCTCCCTCTTCACTGATCCAATATCCACTTCGGCATATTTTAGACATTTATTTTCATGGAAGAGTCTGAGATCTACGATTATGATTACAATATCAATCATCGTGTAAGCGAAGGTCGATAAAGTGGCGTTTATAACTATTGTAAAGAAAAATAACCCCTAACATGAAAGAATAGTTCAACACCGCACTTTAAAATAGAGCGAACCGAATCTGAATCAAAAAGGAAGAGGCACAGGTACATTCACTAATAGGATCAAATAAATGCAACAATACCATCATTAGCCTCAGCGATGAACTAATTGGCAATCGGAGGTCATGCCAATACATTTAAAGGTCGAAAGGTCGAACTTGTTAGAGTGCAATTAGAAAAATGGATTATGGTAGTCCTAATCAGATCATCACTATATTGAAGAAGACTTGCTGACACCATGTCTAATTGGATGTACATATTCCAATAAAAATTAAAGGAAAAGCTTCAAGAGCTATGAATGAACAAAGGATTCGATTACATAATGGCCGGCACTGGTTTTTGATTAAAATAAATACCTCTAACATATCATATCATGGATTTGTGTACCTCTCAAGCCTAGAGTATGGAAACATCTAAATTACAAACTATCAACAAGAAATAGTTGCTTTTCAATAAGTATTTGGAGTTGCGATGCAGTGGCAATTCCTGTAAACATGCATTTTACTTTGCCATCCAGTCAAGCATTCTTTGTGACTCAGAGTAACACGTTTGATGTCGATAAAGCTATCATTAGTTAAGGTTAAATAACAATTCTACTAGTACTTGAGGAGAACGGGTGTTAAATTAGCCTGAGGTAGGGTGTTACCCTTTACTGATCCAATACCCACTTCTATGTTGAAGTGGGTATTGGACCAATAAAACTCGTACTCTGGCTAATTTAACATCTATTCTCCTAAAGTAGTTTGTAAATTTAGTTGAATGTAAAAGTCCTCCTATCTGAGATATATGATTGATATAGAAGCAAGCTGATTCCAATATCAATCGTCTAAGGTGATGAAAGGCGTGTATAACTCTAGTAGCTTTTGTGACAGAAAAACCCCAAAGATGGGAGGAAACTACAAATTGACAATGTTTGTTCTGTGCTCACATACGTTTCAAAATCTTGGCCAATAACATTAGGTATAAGACCAAATTAAAGTCAGCAGATATGAGATCGCTTAGCACGAGAACTGGAGTAAAGTTTAATGACCCTTTCATTAAATTTTAACGAACCTAAATACATATACAAAAAATATAGAGCGCGATGGTCTCGATCGGTGTTTTCACATTTAAAATAAAGATCCTATGAACTAGGTAACCAGCAACAAACTATTTAAACATCAAAGGACGATTCTTTACTTGGAATGGTATCGGCGATGAAGTGATTCGCAGTCAAGAATCTTGGGATTACAATTAAAAGTCAAAGTCGAGCCGCCAAACACTTTAGACAGAGTTACTGGAATCGAGTGAAGTAACCAATATTCTAGTTCTTATTGAGAACATCATCATAATGAAAAAGAATTAGGTACTGAAATTACCTATAAGGTATGTCTAATTAGATTTATATCGACAACAAATTAAAAGAATAGCTTCTAGAGTTAAGAACTTATAGACACGTTCCACAGTAACGGAGAAATAGTTGAAATTTGTACAAAGGTGATTGTACTCCTATATATCAATCTTGCAAACAAAAAACATCTCATGTGCATAATGGCCGGCACTGTTTTTGTGAAAGAAATTTCTCGAATAAAATCGAATGCAAGCAACCTGACTACAAATTATATATAAAGAGAAGATATAGTTACCTTTCAATAAGTTGGGAGTTGTGACTCCTTTGCTTATATGTATATTTGCAATTGACTTAGCAATCCAGGCAATCGTCTCTTGTATACCAGAGTACCATCTAAGTTATCCATGGCTTTTCAGGCATACCATTCATCCAAATAACTAATGTAGAATGCTTATAAAATTAATACAAGGTACATTATGCAAACAGTAAAACTCACCAAATTCCTTGCAAAATAAAAAAAAATATGCAATTTCCATTGCAATTTTTATTTTGTGCCACTTCACTTCAACATTATTTACCGGCAATTTAATTTACACAAACTTCCAAAACAAAATATGCATTTTAAGATTTACTTTACTCTAATTAAAATTAAAACGCGCGAAACAAATTACTTCCACTTCACTCGGCACAAGAAAAAAAAACTGTGAAAATATTCTGTAATCGGTAAGCACCGTTATGTCCAGTACTTGTTTAATCACGTACACCATTCTGTGTTGTCGTGCTTTTAATTTTTTTAAAGGAGCCAATTTGATGTTGGTGAGGAGCCATTTTGGTGAAAGGGGAGCCAAAGATATAGTATCACACATCTCGAAACGAATAAAAGGTGGGATTCTGGGTGTGAGATTTTCAAACAAATTCAGTCGCCAGTTTATTTAATGTGTTTTCCGTATAATTTTTATGATCAGACAAGTATATATCCATGATTTATACTAAAAACGGGGGATTAATTTTCGAATCAAGAGAGCTAAATGCTAAGCAAAGGAACTGTACCGACAGCACTTATGTTAACATTCTGACAGGTGAAAGTGATACATTTACAATTGACAGCACTGTAGGCAGATTGTTTCCCGCCCATCTATGTACCCATGCAAACAAAAAAACAAAAAATTTAAATCACATTTTCTCATTAAAATCCTTATTGGATCGTAATGCATTTGATATCTTTTGAAAGGTTATAGTTTTAAGTCGGTTATTTAAATTTTATTTATCTTGCGTCAGCTTTCTTTCGTTGCAATTTAATATTTTTTTGTTGGCACATGCCCTTTTAGGTTTATTCCCTTTTTTCAATTCAAAAGACAATGCCTATTTTGAGTAATAAAATAGCATTTCAATGTTCATATTGTCCAATAGTCTATACTTTTTAAGAGGTATTACAGTTCGGAATCAACTTCAGCCTCAACCAACATGTCTCCTATTAGCCCGGTCCCAAGCTAACTACCGCCAGTTGCAAACTTCAATTTGGTTGAGTTCAGTTTCTACGAGTTTGCGTCGCTTAATTCGAGGTCCACTTGGGCTGTTTCCGTCAATGCAAACGCGACCGAACATTTCCCGACAGTGTTCATTCCCTATACATGTCATACCCATCTTAAACGTCCAAAACCGAGTTCTTTTTACAGCTTGTTTAGGTCTTGGTTGAAACTTCCGTCTCCATAGCCCGTCAATGCAAACGCTACAGAAGATTTCCCGAAGATTTTTTTGCTGAAAACAAAGAGGATTTCTTCAACTGCTCTTGATGTCAATGCTTTGGTGCCGTAGTGCAGCACTGGGATGATCAAGGTCTTATATAGTTTGAGTCAGGGCTTTGTTACTAAATTGCCTTTTTAGCCCGCAGAGACAGCGGTTAGTAAGAGTTATACTTCGTTTTATTTATGACGGTATGTCGCTGCCATAGTTAATAGCGGAGCCGAGGTAGACGAAGTCAGTGTAATGTAAAATTCGTCGATGTTATGTTGACAGCATATACTTGGTCGTACCTCCATTTAATGCCAAACCCATTTCACCATTGAGTCGCATTTACTCTTTGTCTGGTTTCGTAGTACCTATAGGGAAGTACTGTGTTGACGCTAAAATCAAAAATAGGTTTTTTACAATGTGATATGTTTTGCGGTCTACCCTGATTCGAAGAAAGTAGTTTTCAAGAAAGATGTATGCCTGTCAACCCGAGTCTGTGTTTGATACTGAAGCCCAAACCACTCGGTTGATTGGACTATTATTTAAGGTTCTTTTGGTGGTCTTACAGAAGTTTTTTTGGACCAGTCTATGTTCCAAATTAATGAATAACAAAATCTTTCCGTCTTTGACCGACTTTTCGCATATCAATTATTTTTATTGAACACCTCCAGTAAATTATACATCTCATATGAAAACGAGTGACTACTTTCTAGTTACATTTTGCTACCAACTCGTTGCCGTCCACTCATATAATTTGATTTTAAAGACGCTTAGTATTCGCTTTCCAAAAGATCTCCTAAACGGTCTCATAGGTTAACAAACAGTAAAGGTTATGGTAAATTAGAGTTTAAAAAAAACGGAATAAAAGCGAGCAACCCTCTATGCTCTTAGTGCAGTGAATTGATGGAACACATCCAGAATGTGTGTGTCCAGGTCCGATGTGAAAAGAAGCGTTTCCAATGTACTGCTGTACTTTTGTACTTGCTCGTGGTGCTAAAAATAAATAGAAGAAGGTCCATAAGCAACCTTGCAAATTTTATTTTATTTGGTTACCATTAGAAAGACTTGCTGTAGCCGTCCGATTGTCCATCGGTACCAATCGGTGTCTGGATCACGACCATCTGTATCTGAGCGCACCAAGTGCTCAGACAAAATCATGATGAATCGCTGAAACACAATCAGGAACAAGCGCTTTTGGTCTACATTGGCTGCTTCAAGTTTCTCCTCCATTCGCTCAACCATCTAAGGAGACAATGAAAACATACACACACCTAATTAAAGCGCATCAATAGGTTAACAAAATTCACAGAGACCCACATACACCACAAGTTTGACCTTGAATTCTTCATCACGCAATTAAGTTCAAATTCAAAGAGGTAACAAAAATCGCAGTTAATTATGCAACACAACTGTGGCGTGCATAATTAATTAGATTACTCAACACAAGCCAGTGATGCATATCCGATAACAAGTCTAGAAGTTCAAATAAAACATCCACAACAAACAAGTTGCACTCACCTCTTCCGTGGGTTTGTCTGCGTTGTGTTGAGGCTTTTTACGCTTTTGAGCACCACCTTCCTCTTCCGATTCGCTTGAAGATGAGTCCGCTTTTGACAGTTTCTCTTTCGCTTCGCCCAATTCGGAGCCTAGAAAGTTGATGATGGCGGTGTATTAGCGCTGCAATTTATTACCACTATCTTCATACTCACTTAGCTTAATGACGTGCTTGTTCATCTTCTTTATGGTTAGGTGAAGAATCTCCCAGAGATACATCTTTGTGAATTCACTTGTCATTTCCTTAGAGAAGATCCAAGTGGCTACGGCTGAGCACTCAACCACCTGTGTCTTTAATAATTTGTCGATTATGACCACCATCATCTGCTGGTGGTTCTTCCAAAGCTCAAAGACGTTGTGTAGAATACATATCTGTGCCTCCTCTGATTCAGCAAGGGCCTGGAAATATACAAAAATGATGAATTCGATTTATGGGGTAGAAGTATAGAGCAACTCACCTTAAAGACCATGTGGAACTTTGATATCGCAGCGAAGCTGTGCGAGAAGGACTTTGAGCCCAAATTCAGCAGAGTCTGCACAAAGACATCGATCTTCAAAGGGTTGAAGGAGCTCTCGGACATTTCGTTATCTCCGTTTTCTCCGGAATTCGGAAGTTCCTTTAGCACGTTGATAACTTCCTCGGGACTGCATTTCTGTCGTATAGCAACGACAAGTTGATGAGCCGATGTCGTGCCTGGCAGTGCAGCTACAAGAGAAAGAACGTGACATAAGCGCAACAATTATAACCGCCTACTGGTTTTGGCAAATTAGCAATAGATAACGTTACATTACATCGCACTATTTGCACTCTAGTGGAACACGATGAAGTACCAAGCTCTGCGAACCGTAAATGTGGTAACTTAAGAAAGACTTTCCTACTTTCTGCTCGTCTCAAGTGACGACTTACATAATTGATTCAAGATATTTGTGGGATGCAATGTCAATAGCTGTTTTATCAACTTAATGCTTCAACTAGCTCAAGAAGTTCTATGGAATTCGATTTGCTTATATATGGGACTCATGAACTTCACCAAAGCTCAACCAAGCCGAAAGTGATTGAAGACACACACACCCGCCGCTTGAAAGCCTATTAATGTGCCTATACCGTGTATAGTTTGGAAAAGGAGAGGGTCGCTTGCGAAATGTTAGCGCAACAATGTGAAAAAACTTGAGGAGACGTTCAGTTGTCTCGTGTGCGTTGAGGAATATACTTACCAAAGCGGGATGTGTAACAAAAAGTTTTTGTTTTTTATTTCGTTGGTAAATAGAAGGGAATAGATCTCAATTAACTTTCGCTAATAAATTGATTCTTGTAGTTGCAAGTTGGCCAAGGAGTAATTAAAAGGGATCTGCTACTGACACGAAAGGAGGGCATGCACAGCTTTGGCAAGACACTCATATATAACCCGAAAAACAACGAAACAAATGGAATAGTACCGTGGGAGCAAACTTTAAAGCATGTTACCTTTCTAACACTCTTTGGGGAAGTTGGAAGGAATTCAAATATAAGGTGAGCTTTTTGGCACAAATGGACTTGTCTCCAATTGACACTGTTTCTCTTCTCCAGTGAAATAAAGGAGTACACCAAGTTTATGCAATCACCATACATTCGAATCCACGAAGAATACCCCAGATTTGGCGACATCATTACAATTGCACGGGGATATCTAGAAAAATCAAATGGATACCTCTTTGTGGAGGGTAACTGCGAGGAGCGTTGTGGCGATAAATTGTTAGCAACGTGGAGAGTGCAAAAAATACGGCATCGCGACCCGCACAGGGGCTTTCGGTACGAAATGAAATTCAGTGTGACAGCCTTAGACAAAGAAACTGACTTACAAGGTAAACGCACTCTGAATGAACAGTACGTCAAATCGTTTATCACGAAGGACGACGACTATCCGGAGAACTTCAACGCACTAACTCGAAGGTCAGACAATATGGAGAGTTTTTTAAAAGAACGACAGGGGAGGATCATTAATGAAATTTCTCATTTGCCACATCTAAACATTGGCGAATACTTCAAAGAAGTCCCAAAAGCTTCATCAAAAGTCGGCTACCTATCAAATGTTTACCCAACTACATACAGACCGAACTATAGTGTGCAATTTCCCAAAGCAGAGGAGTTTGAAGCACCAGAAAAGCCAAAAACTGTGGTCACACATCACTTTCACCACCATTACTTTATGAAGGACTCTGATTCTTCTCACCAGCAGCTGTATCCGGACGCTATTCAGCTTATAGATGCTCCAAATGCTAAGGATTTGTCGCCCAACTATGCGATAAAGGTTCTTCCAAAGTCGTATTCGACAACCACGACGACTGAGGCACCGCCACCACCAGCAGTTTTCTACATGCATCCAATTCCATTGTACATTCATTCATTGCCAAGGGAGGAAACCAATGAGCGTCGACAAATGGTGGATACCACTCCATTTAAACAGAGCGAACAACAATTCGATGAGGTACGCTACTCTGAACCAGATCCGCTGTATGAAAACGTGGACAACGTAGATACGGACACCCCTAGAAGTTTTTCAGAGTCTGTTGCTGCTGAAATTCATCCACAAGTGGAAAGCCCGCAAATTTTTGCAGACAGGATTACGGCGCAAATACCAGATCTAGAAGATATTGAAACCTCAGAAGTTCCCTATGAAGAACATACAAAAGCGCCAACCACACAAACGCCAACTACGTCTTTGACGAGGAAGACACTTTTACCAAAAAACAAATATTTCATATCTACTTCAACAACGGAGAGTACAAATAAACTCGGCGTCAAGACATCACTTCACAAGCTTCGTAACTATTCAAGGACCACAACTGAGCAGCCGGTCCTTAAATGGAAGCCCAAACGAAAGCCGAAAGAACATCATACAACCAGCGAACGGCCGGATAGTGTTGAAGGCCAAAGCAGCACAGAGGAGAAGGTGATCACAGTCACTCCGAGCAAAGTAGATGTTGCAGAATACCAAGTTCTTACAGAGAAATCCGTCAGCAAATCAGTGAGTGTAAAGGTCGGAAATCACTCGGAAGAAATCAGTCTACCGAGAGAAACCGGAACAACAGTATATTCAGTAGAATAAGTCCCTATTTACTGATAATGTACCTTGAGAATTAAAATAAAAGCGTATCCCTCCCACTTACCAGCTCCTTCTGTGGCATATTTGTAGCTTGGTTGAGGTGCAATAGGTATTAACTGAGCATACGCCTCCGGCATCATCTCAGTGATCCTCTGGTGATATGATAACCTTCAAAATGTCGTAAAAAATGTCAATGTCCGCTGTGTACACACGTTAATCGTCGTACTAACCTCAAACACTTCTGCAAGACCTCTTGTATGAACTTTGGCCTTGGGTGCTCCGGGTCCAATAACAAACAACTGTCCCACTCATCCCACGACCATGTAAACTTGAAGTTACTCAGATGATAGGAAAACCAATTGACAAAGCGATCGAAGCACGAGGTGTTCATTGAGTCGATTCGCATGAACAGAATTTCTGTAGCCTGCGCCAACACCTGAGGTAGGGTTGCCGGTTGTAGCTTGCACAGCTCGATGAGAATAGATCCGTAGACAATGTCAAGATACCTTGGAGTTGGCATGTGGAACAACTCAGCGAAAATCACTTCCACGATGCAGTATTCGAGGGGAATTTTGTTCTTGTATGGAAAAGCCAAAAGCTGAGCTGCACAATCCTTACGTTCGAGTTTGTGTGTCTCGATAATGTGATGCAGATGCTCTTCTATGAGGAACCGCTCAATCGAATGTGCACCCGGCAAATTAGGTCCATCTGGACAATCTGTGTAATCAAACATGCGATAGACTACCCAAGGCATGGGATAGACAAACGACTCGTGGTGTTGTGGTGGCACAATTTGTGGCAAGTTATGCTGGAGCGCCTCGCATAGTACGGAATCGAAAGCCAGATACGGCCGCGGAATGTGTTTCTCAGCCCAGTTGTCTTGACGGAGTTTTCTTATCTGCGCCCAAAGGCAATCCAAATATTCTTCTTGTGGATGTGGTGCGTCTACAGACCAGACACGCAGCGCGTTGTGGTGCTTCTTGGTACGTTTGTTTAGGAACACCTCAATTCTGAGAAGAAGACTCTCAAGCGAAGATTCCTTCTTTTCGTACAAATCCCTGCCAACCCAGGGAAGGGTGGACAACACTGCAAACACATACCAATCTCTGCGAACCTGTGGTACACTGTCCTCGTTAGAGACGTCAATCATTATGTCCAAAAGCTGCAACAGACTCGATGCCGAAATGACGTGGCAGTTCACCAAATCTGCCAGAAATCTTAAAGAATACCTTGCTGCATCCCAGCGACATGCTTTAAGGCTGTCCTTAAAGGTCTTAACCATATGGTCAACGAACTCGCCACCAAATTTGTAGTTCTTTGCATTTAACAATCCCACAAGTGTTGTATAGATGGTACACTTTTCTGGCATTTTCACAGCACATTCTGATAGGATACGTAGAATCTTCAAGCGAAAAGTACCCAAATCTGCTTCCAACACTGAAACTAATCCCTCCAGATTTGATTCCACTGACGAGGTACTCCGTTCACCTACACGCAATATGAGCGATTCCAAGCGATCTTCAATTTCCTGGTTCTCAGAGACACGACGACGTTTTCTATTACGATGATCTAGAAATAAAAATATTTTTGCAAAAGAGAAATTTATAGAACAATCGTTTTTCTAGGTTAGCTGTATTTCGAATTGAGAATTAATCCCGAAGTGTACACTTACCATAACTGTCGTCATCATCGTGGGCACGTCTTCTATTCATTGTTTGCTTAGCAGTTATATATTTCTTTGCAATTAATTTTATATAAATCGTTAAACGACGAAGTAAAATATTTTTGGCGAAACCAACGGCGATGCAAAGACGCTTCGCTGTCAAATGTCAAATTGTTGGTTTCATTTTCCAATGTTGCAATTTGCATGGCTTCCAGATGTCAGACTCGATGGAGTGCAGAATGCAGATGGGTGAATCTAAAATGGCGGTTGGAACTTATTTAGGTGGAAACACAAGAGACTTTTGAATATAGCTTCAGCAGGTATGATACTTTTTATTTTCCCTCATCTTCAATGCAATATTTTCAAGAAGTGTGTAAAATTTTTTTTTAATGGAATCAAAAATCCAGTTTATTCTAGAGAGAAATGCGGGCATAAATTTACTTTAGCACAAACTCACTTTTTTGGCATAAACTACTCGTCTTCGCGTGCTGATCATTTATCCTTTTTTAAAAATCGTCGCTCACATTTAGTTTACAAGTAAAAATATTTCAAAAAACAAAACTGTTGACTAAGGCGCCTGCCTGACGACTTTACATACCCTGAGCGGAGCAACGAAGTTGCGTGAGCGTAGACTGTCCCCAGAAAGAGTGTTCCCGCGAAGCGTGCCACCCAGAGTATCGTAAAAAAAAAAAAAACGGTTGCACTTAGGCGCCTGCCTGACCACTTGACATACGCTGACCAGACTAACGAAATTGAGTGAGCGTTGAAAGAGATTTAAAATCCTTTGATTTTTATTTTATATTTTGGGAAATAAGAAGTATTTTTTTATCTTGCAATGCTGTAGTGGAATGTTCTTCTTCTTATTTATCATTCAGCTATGTGTGGAATGTCAAAACATTGTTGATTTCTTTAGGGATTTTTCGAATTTTGATTGTTTAATAACTTTTAAACTAATTAAGAGCGACGATTTTAAAACATTCTAATTTATCAGCATTGTCCATTTAATTTTTAGCACGGCGCGGATCAAATGGAGAGAATAGAAGAGTCATGATCAATGACTATTTTTATTTCTCAATTGGATGAATTGGAAAAGGAGGACACATCGTTCCAGCAGGATAAAGCAACGAACATACTATAGGAACGACCACCGACATTGAAGCATGTGTTTATCTGCAGTTAGACGATTTGGTGATTTACACAGGTTCGCAAGATTTCTATGTGTTTACTTCAAATAAAAACAAAAAACAAAAATCTGCCGTTATTAGGCCGTACAGGGACTCAAATCAAATATCTGACAACAAGGATTGTTTTTTTAACTTTAATGCTTGATCAGCAATAAATGAAACAACAAATTTCAACAACGTTTTAATAACGGGTGATCCAAGTAGAGATCAATTTTCAATAGATCACGTGTGAGTCGTGTCATGCTGTCATGCTGTCATGTTATTTTTGTTTAGTATTGTTTGGCATTTCATAATGGAAAGACTTACGCGTGAACAACGTTTACAAATTGTTCAACTTTATTATGAAAATTCACGTTCTGTGAGGAATGTGTTTCGTGCACTTCGCTCAACTTATGGTCAACATAATCGGCCTACGGAGCGTACTATTCGCAACACCATCACCCATTTTGAGACCCAGCATTCATTATTGGATAATATTCGACCGAATAGACCACGTCCAGTACGCTGTGAAGAAAATATAGCGGCCGTAGCTGAGAGTGTACACGAAGACCGTAGAGAGTCGATTCGGCGCCGTTCGCAGCAACTCGGACTGACGTATGGAACGACTTGGCGCATTTTACGTCAAGATCTTAAATTGAAAGCGTACAAAATACAGCTTGTGCAACAACTGAAGCCGCTCGACCTTCCCAAGCGACATCGCTTCGCTCTATGGGCTCTTAAAAAGTTCCAAGAAGATCCGACGTTTTCGAGGCAAATTTTGTTTAGCGATGAGGCCCATTTCTGACTCAATGGGTATGTAAACAAACAAAGTTGCCGCATTTGGGACGAAGAGCAACCTGAAGAGATTGAAGAACTGCCACTTCATACAGAAAAAACAACGGTTTGGCGTGGTTTGTGGGCCGGTGGAATCATCGGTCCATATTTCTTTAAAAATTATGCCGCTGCGAACGTAACCGTCAATGGCGACCGTTATCGTGCCATCATAACCGACTATTTGATGCCTGAAATTGAAGCTCGTGATCTCGGCAACATTTGATTTCAGCAAGACGGCGCCACTTCCCACACATCGTATCAATCAATGGACTTATTGAGAGAACATTTCGGTGAGCACATAATTTCACGTTTTGGGCCGGTCGATTGGCCACCAAGATCGTGTGATATCACACCGTTAGACTTTTTCCTGTAGGGATATGTAAAGTCAAAAGCTTATGCCGACAAACCCGCTTCGATTCAGGCCTTGGAGGAAAAGATCACGCGTGTCATTCGCCAGTTACCAGTCGAAATGCTCGAACGAGTGATCGAAAATTGGACTCAACGGATGGACCATCTGCGACGTAGCAACGGCCAACATTTAATAGACATAATCTTCAAAAAATAAATGCCAAAGAATGTTCTTTCAAATGATAATAAACATTCTCCATTAAATTTGAATTTTCTGTGTTTTTTTCTTTAAAAAAAGTAAGGAACTTCGAAATGGATCACCCTTTATAAACTTTATTCGATCTTACTGCGATCAAGACAAATTTTATTTAAACAAAATGCGGAGCAAACTGGGCAGATGTTTCGCGGTTGGTGGTTACTAGAGAAGAGATATTGATAACGCAATGCACCTAGCGCGAACTCTCTTCCCGATAGTTATCCCGTCGCCCAAATGCCTTTAAATGCATTGGGGGGTACAATATGCTCGGCGGAGATGATGTTTCACGCATTTTACCCCCAGCGTAGTCGCAACCAGTGTGATCGAAAGCGAATGATGGCGAGAGTCGTGAAGACGGCAAGTTTCCCATGAGTTGTGATGAAGTTAACTGACGTTGTCGAAAACAAAACATATAGTCGTGCACAATTTTTCTTATTAAATTTCTGCTTCCCAGTATCCAAAATTCTTGACGTACAAATGAGAAGAGTTCCGAAACACCTGCGTGAAGAAATTTTAAATGAGCCTCCCACAGAATCAGTAGTTTGATGGGATGACCTTTTCGAAGGATTATCGGATGTTTAACACTGAAAGGGACGTCCGTAGCATTTAAAAGTCTTCCTCCAACTCGTAGCAGTGCATCATTATCCAGAAATGGCGATAAAGACGAAAGTTTTGATTGGTTCGAAACACAGATTTTAGATTTAAGTGCTTGGATATCTTCTGCGAACTCCATTTGAGCCCATAAAAAGCAAGATTTCTTAGCACAAAACAATTCTGAAGACCGGATAAAACCCTTTAACCTATCCTTTGGAGACATTTTACAATTCCTGACAAACCGAATAACAAGGGCTACAATCCGAACTCTTCGGAACCACGAAGAAACGTTTTTTTATCAAATCGTCTAAAATCCCATTCACTGTCGTCAATACATTCGCAACCGCAAGCTCTTTTCTTTTTTCAGGTACTTCCTTCAAATCTAGATTTTCTATGGACATCGGCTAAAACTGAGAGTCCAACAAAACCCAATTAGGTCCTTTCCACCAAATTCCCAACTACGATAATTTTCTGGGCTCAACTCCTCTTGATGCACAGTCAGCTGGATTTTCCTTAGAGCAGATATAGTTCCGCGGGTTTTCGCAGCAAGAATTTCAATCTTTATGTCTCCACTTTCCGAAAAACTGCGAGCGTACACGACGGCTGAAAATCCAACCAAATCGAAATACTTTGAACTTGACCTGCACCTCCTCGAAATTTCGACCATTTGTGAGCTACGGCAGCTGGCAGAGGATCATCCCATCCGATTTTCGTTGTGTGCACCCATAACTCCTGGAATCCCAAAGGGTCAAAGATTTTGGAAATCTCTGACAACAGCATTCGCTTTGTGGGTAAAAACGAAGATTTCTCCTCTAATGAAATTTTATAGGTGAAAACGTCACGGTGAGGATTCTAAACTAACCCGAGAACCCTGGTGTAACTATCGGCGCTGTCAAAATCAAGAGGAAACACAATTCAATCCTTTCAAAACTGGCCAAAAATTTGAGCTCCACTTACTCAACTGCAAGCCTCCGCAAGATAAGAGCTTAACCAATTCCTCTTTCAAGTCCAAAATTGCAGATACAGAATCCGAACCCGTCGTGACATCATCAACATAGAAATCATGCAAAATGCAATGCGATGCAATGGGGTATTGATCCATGTAATCTAAGGCGAGTTGCTTCAGGACTCGCATTGCCAGAAAATGAGCAGGGGAAGTACCATAGGTAACAGTACGTAATCGGTAGTGTCCTACCCGTTCGTCCGTGTTTTCTCGCCACACAATACGTTGCAGGCCCCTATGTTTTGTAGCGACCCAAATTTGCCGAAACATTTTTACAATGTCAGCACAAAAAACATATTTATGGATCCGAAAACGTAGGCAAACATTGATTAAATTACGTTGAAGCGTGGTTCCTATGTGCTTATACCATTTACATCCCTAGGCGACCCATCAAACACAACCCGTAATTTATTGGTGAAAACGGCATGATGTGGAAGGTAAAACGTCTTTCCAGAAGTAGGTTCGAATTCATCATCGGGAATACATTCCATGTGGCCCATTTTCTGATAATCCCGCATAAATCGACAATACTCTAATCGAAGATCTTCGTGGCGAGAAAAGCGACGTTCCATAGAACACAATCGAGATAAGGCTCGACATGTAACGACACGATTTCTGTGTCAGGAATATTTCCAGTTATAACCCATCCAAACATGGTGGGCAATCAAATTTCCGTCCGCATCTGTACGACGACCGTCGCGCAAAATACTCCAAGCCTTGTCAGATCCAAGTAAAACATCAATGGAACTTGGTGTGTTAAAACCGGGATCCGCCAATTTTAAATGATCCAGCAGCAATGATTTATCCAAAGCAAATGGCAGTGAGGGAGTTTTCGAAGTTATTTTATTCAAAATAAAGGCTTCAATATTTATTTCGTTTGCATCATAACAGGATTTCAAATTAATGGTAACAGAACCCTGGGTAACCCCAGCTTCTAAAGATGAGATACCAGATATTGGAAGACGGGCATGACGACGTCGAAGAACTAATCTTTTCACCAAACTTTCCGTTACAAAAGAAGCTTGGGACCCGGTGTGGAGCAGCACGCGACAAGAATGAGTTCGACCAAAGAATCTACGACTTGAACCACCACTGTAGGCAAAATACCGGAAGGGCGAATTACGTTTTGGATGTGATTGCTAACAATCGATAAATGAGCAGCTTTAGAAGTCGAAGGGGTTTCAACATTATTATTGTTAACTTCAGCAACCAATGGATACAAGTGCACGTAGACATGATGACGAATACGGCAATGAGGACAACGAGTTTTCGAATGACATCTTGAAGAAGAATGGTTATTACCAATAACAATTGTATAGAAGTAATGGGCAATGCAAAATTGAGGACATTGTGGTAGAACATGGTTTTCTTTGCACATGGCACACACTTGCAAGCATCATTGGTCTATTTCCTCGGGTTTTTATTTCACTTTGCTTGGGTTCGCATGATTGCAAAGCATCGCATCTTTCCTCAAAAAAATCGATTAGTTCTTGAACGGTCGAACTTTCCGAATTATTTTTATGTAACGCCCAAGCCCTACGCGTCTCTGAATCCGTTTTATTGAGCAGAAGGTAAATCAACCATGGATCTCTACCTTCGGACTTCAGAGCCTTCAAACCGCGAAGCACCTCATCTGATTTGTCCGCTAGCCGACGCAAATGTCCACAATCCGAAACTGCCACCATTGGCATCCTCAAAAAGCATTCAATAAGCGCATTAATAATGTGCAAGGGTTTATTATACCGACGTTCTAATTTTCCCCACGCAGGTTCATAATTGGAATCGGCTATTTTGATATCATTCAATAGTTTTGCGGCATCATCGCGCAAAAACGACTTCAAGTAAAGCATTTTTTGTGCACCCGGAAGAGTTTTACAATCAATACTCCCGAGGAACATATCCCGAAACTCCGGCCATTCACGGCAATCCCCACCGAAGGGAGATATTTTAAATTGCGGCAATTAAATTTCGGCAGACGCTTTCGAAGCAAACCTAGTCGACTGATTTTTGAGAAAAGTCTCTAACAACGTGGTTTGTTGTTGTAAATGCTCGTTGGAAGAATCGATGTTAGCTTGAACACGTGGCAATGGAACCGTAGCCGTGTTTTTACGAATCGCTTTAATGAACGCACTTTTTGCATCAATATATTTCATTTCGGTTGCTTCAAAGTCAATTTCAGGATTACCGAATCCTTCTTCCTCGAAATATTGAAAAATATCATTTTGATTTGCGCAAAATGCCTTCCACGTTTGCTCTAACCGCTCTAACCGCGTTTTTAAACTATCAATATCTTCATCGTCAACTTCCAAATTGTACGTATGCGCGCGCGTTATAGCACCCTTCAAATGTCCACGTGATTGCTTCAGTACATTCATTTTTATTGAATGCACTTCGAAACAGCACTATCAAACGACCTAGGCAACAGCAAAACCAAAAAACAGCAAATGCAGCAAAACAGCAAAATAAATGGCCGATACAATTGTTACCTCCAAACATCTAGCAACCACCGTGTAGTATTTATTGCGATTCAAATTAACAAAAAAATCCGGCTTTCGAAGGACCAACTTTGATCAGCAATAAATGAAACAACAAATTCAACAACGTTATAATATAAACTTTATTCGATCGTACTGCGATCAAGACCAATTTTATTTAAACAAAATGCGGAGCAGACTTGGAAGACGTTTCGCGGTTGGTGGTTACTAGAGAAGAGATATTGTTAACGCAATGCACCTAGCGCGAACCCTCTTCCCGATAGTTATCCCGTTGCCCAAATGCCTTTAAATGCATTGGAGGGTACAATATGCATGTAATTCAATTTAAAGTTGTTTACGCAAAGTAACAAGCGAAAACAAACACATATCGGTACACTATACCGTGTGTTATTACATTAAAATAAATAGGGTTCTGCTTTTTAACAAATATATAAGTGGCAAAAGATTATTCAAAAAATATAATATAGCAAGAATAATTGCATTCCCAAACAATGCTCAAAGCATTAAAAAAACACAATAACTACGTTTATTATTTTCCAAAGGATGCTGTTGAGAGCCAGGTTCATTCTGGACTATAGCCACACTTAATCTTGCAAAGTTTATCTGAACTTTTCCATTGTGGAAGCATTTAAAATTGAGGAAAAGGCGAAATGTGTTCCGCTTTTAGTTAACGACGATGTATATGCTAGCAACAAACCAAGAACTGCCGACGCAAAAACATTGGACAAAATGTCGATATTGATAGTAACAATTTTGAGGTAATTAAAGAGTTAATATACCTTCGAGCAAAGATTATAAAATCATACAGCATTGAGGACAAAAAAACAGAAACTTTTGCTCACCAGCTTCATGATACGGGCGGGCGAGGTGCACGTGCACACATGAGAAATGAGATCAAAACATATGGCGAGCTGTGGCAGTACGATCCGCCGTAGAACAATTTTTCTTGTATGCAGTGCGTCGTCTGTATGACTTTATAATCTTTGCTTGGAAGACGAACCCTTGGAAACTTGGTAATAACTCTTTCGGCATAGCGAAACGAATGGGATCTAAACTATTAAACAGAAAGTTCAAAAGTTTACAGTCCTATCAGTCCCAATTTACGGCGCCGAGTACAAGCCGGAATATTAGGCATCTGTTTTGGTCTTGTATGCGAGTAAGGCGAATGGAAGAGAAGACACAACCGCAAACTTTGAAATGTACTACATTGACTTGACCACATCAAGGGAATTAACAATTATGCTCCAGCCAAGAGAAACTTCGAACATTCGGGCCGAAAAGTGAGACCAAACCCCCGGTTTAGGTTAGGTTAGGTTGGTGGTTTGATGAGGTCAATATAGACCCATTGTGATGCCCCTTAGGGGTCAACAATAATGCTCCAGCCAAGAGAAACTTCGAACATTCGGGGCGAAAAGTGAGACCAAACCAGTGGTTTAGGTTATGTTAGGTTGGTGGTTTGATGAGGTCAATATAGACCCATTGTGATGATCCTTAGGGGTCCACGTGTGTGCTTGGTTCCTTCATTATCCCGTTAATGTCCATTTTTGTTAGTCCCTTTCCAGCCATCCAGGTGCTCGGTATCCTCGTGTCGTTCTTCAACACCACAGCGTATACGCAGGTTTATAAGATGCATTTACAGTTTGTGGCTTTTAAGTAAGTTAAGTAATGTGTGTTCAGATAGAATCCCTACTGTTGAAAGATCAAGTGATTGTGGATGTCAGAGTGCTTGGACTGAATAAGTGGCAGAAACGTGTACAAGATTGAGTATATGATTGAAGGTTGCCTTGTCTCAAACGAAGACGCTCAATGGGGCGAAAGCCAGTTAATTAAGGGCAATTTTGAAAGTGTCACGGCAATTTAATCTACCATTATGTATTCAAATCGACCGCAGAGATCTTACACTTTTATATTAAAAATTTACTACCACCATATGCATACATTAGCGTCATGAGACACCTTACATGTTCGGAAGAATTAAATAAAAAAAATTCATATGTATAGTGTATACTAGATTCAACAATAAAATTTAAAAAAAAATATCACCATCACAATGGCCTGTCCAACAATCTGATAATGCGATTAAGTATCACACAAAATTGAAAACAAACCAAGCATACCAACAGACTCTTCTGCTAAGGCTTGCATTGCAAAAAAAACGAAAAGGATTTTCATATTTAAGCTGTTTTGAGCCTGTGGGGAACATTTACCAATCATCGGATATTTTTCTGCGGACAATAACAGCATCCCCCAACTTCACATTTTTGGCGAACAATAAAAGTATTATGCTAATACCATCACCCACACACAGGAAAACATTCGCCTCCTGGATAACATACACTATATTCTACACTCCATCAACGACACCAACTCTCGGAGGAAAACAGCGTTTCAATATCAGAATATGGTACATGTGACACGTCGTTGCACGATGATGCGACAGGAAAACAATATAAAGCAGATTTCATCGCAAACTCTCTCTCTCGCTCGGCAACGGTATTGAAAGATATTCCATAAACTCCGGCAACAGTCGGAAGATACTTACCCCGCAAATGGTAACTATGATACCATGGATGGAAGAAGGAAATAAAAGCATGCAAAATGCTCTGGAGTGACACTAAAAACCACCCTCTCCTTCGCCCTCACCCGATTGCGTTATTTGGATTTCAATTGTTTCTCCTGTAATATCGAGAACGTGCACTTGAAAATTTAGCAATGAACTAGTACCACCGCTTACACATCGTCAATTGTCGGATAGGGATATATTAGAACGTTAGCATGAGTCTATTTTCAAACCTCCGAAATCTAAGCGGCAGATAATTCAATTTGGAAGCAAATTGAATTCTAATCTAAATTCACTCGTCTTTATCTCTCACAGGATCGATGTATACTATGTGAGTGACAGACGCTGTGATAAATCAAAGGACTCGCGTATGTAGATACTCGATTCACTTAAATGTTGACACACAACGAAGTGCTTGAGTACTCACTTAAGTGAAGCGAAATTCCCGCAACGGGCATTGCGCTTTGTTGTTGCTCTTCGCTTAGTTGATTGGGATTGCAGAATTTTCACCACACATATCCCAGATATAGGCACATGCATATACGCATGGATAGGGGTGTCTTAATATCCTTTTATTGTTATAAATATGGATTGGGATACAGAATGCAGGAGAAAAAAACATTTTAAAAGCTTTACCGAAAGTAAAGAAATATTATCCAATGTGGGACGAGCCCACCAGAAAGTCATCCAATACATCCGCCTCCCTAGGCAACTCAGTCTCGGTGTGAACTGATGAGGATGTGCATATATTCAGGAAAAAAGTATTTAACAATGCTTGAAAAGCATCCGTCTCTGAAATCATTCGGGCGATGGAAAAATGACTACACCCCGATGTGGTATTTATTACAAACTGGAAGAATAGGATGTGCTCCACACCAGGGACGGTTTCTGCCCCCACCGATTCGCCTTAAGGGGCGAATTCATGCAATTAAATTCCATGCGAAAATAACTTCTTTTTTTTTGCGAAATCGCTGCAGAGTTTGATTAGGCTTATGGAGAATATTTAGACATCTTCATTTCCATTAGAAAATATGCAAATATTGCTAGCCGCAAAGTACACCCTCCAACGCAAAACCATTCCTGTTTCGTAGAACAGCAAACAATTGAAAAATCAAAACAGAAAAAAAACCTAAATTTTAAAAAGAATATATACCGGTATAGCACTGTGTGGTATAATAGCTGCGAACAATTGCTGTCGGTTTACCAACACTTTTTTCCATCTTTCCTATTCGTCCTTTTATTCGTACTCCATCTGCGCGAATCCACACACCCACCCCACAAATCTGCATGAAGAGCTCAACAGTAGTAAAACACAGATTGATGCAATGTTGTCTGTTGCGTTGCTCTGTGATTTCTGTATGTTGCCTTGGCTCAGATGCTTTTGATGCTGATGCTGATGGTGATGGTGATGGCGATGGCGATGATGATGATGCTGCTGATGGTTGCTCTACCTATATGAGTTACTTCCTTTTTGAAACACGCGCCAACACAACAAAAAGCACCGACTACTCTACTCGACCCTTCTTCATAGCGAGGAGGGTGGAATTTAAAATGTGTTCTCGGTTTTAGATTTAAAACTCACAATGGTTGCTCGACGGTTGACGGTGTCGGTTTATATCGGATGCGGATTCATTTGATTTTAAACCACCACCAGAGAAAGTGGTATTCGCAATCGCGCTAATAACATTGATTCGGTAAAGTGCATTTCAAATATTCGACCCAAAGATATAATATGTGTGGACGATATTTTTGTCAGTTTCTTGAGTGATTCGTTATACCGGGCATTTTAAAAAAAAAATATTTAACAACGAACTTGAAATAGTTTATGTATGTAAGTAAAACATTTAACATTCAATTAAAATTATATAAATTTTCGAAAATTCGCCGACGGGATTTACATTTTTCAAAAGCCAACCAAAGACTTGAACTTTATCAAATGCTCATCGCTCGATTGTTAGAAAATAATATCCCAAATCCAAGTTCCCCGAACTGAATTAAACCCAAGTTAAGTGATTGAATTCATCCCTCCTTTCGACACCGCACGGAACGCAAATTTAAATTTATGTACCACTTGTGGATGTGAATTACTTCGTCAAAATATACAACCCTCGGTGATATACTCTCCTCACATCGAATTTACGGGTGACAAGGACATGTTTATACGTACATATTTTGCGGACACCCTGCGAAACACACGTGGATACATTGGATTTACATTGAGCCCTTTTGCGTAAATCATAATGCGTTCGACTATGCTATACGGACGATACGAATTGCCGTCGATTAGTACACTCCCAACCCTTAGCAGTGCGAAATCAAGGGGATGGCGAGGTTACATGTTTACCATTTACACCATAGTGTGTGGTCACGACTTTCGTTACACATGTCTGAATGTTATAAACTTGATCGTTAAATATACGTTAGCGTACATTTGGCGGTGAAAGTGAAAAGTGAGGGTTAATTGATGTGTTTATGTTTTTGGATCAAAATAAGTGTATTAGGTAGATTATGGAGTTAGTGAGAGTGAAAAGTACTGTGGAATGGTAATCAATGGCATTATAAGAGTCATTAAAGTCATAGAGCGAGTTAGCCACCCATTTTTTTTAAAACATTCTGAGAACTGTATGCATTTGACGAAAATGTTAAGTTAGTTTTTAAAATGGCATGGTACCAAGTGAGCATTTCGCGCTGTTATTTTCTTGAGACGAGTAGGCTTCCTTGATTCTTTGAATTGCTGTAAATTCTATTCTTAATTATGCCTTTAAAACATTGTTTAACATTGTAAGCCCGAATCCCCAAATGAACAAGTGTGATGTAAAACTTTTCTTACTGATTAGAAATACTGGGAAATACGCGCGTCTTCATTCGCACTATGGTTATGCGATGATTGACTACATCACTGGATCATAGATCCCAGATATTATTTTTTTTAAACATTCAAATAAGTGTCTAGAAGATATCGAAGTAAGTCAGAAAACAGTCAGCATGTATAAATCTGACTCCAAAAAGATGGAACGTTAATTGCAGGAAACTGATAATCTCGAGAATCTGACTTTTTTTCCAATCAGAGAGTTCTTTCCAAAAAAATCGGCTTATGCAGCCTCATTCTACATATCTGGTATACAAAATTTTTAAAATTTTAAGGTTTTGTTATAACCTTTTACAAGTTAATTGAATTTTGAGAAATTTAGACTTATATTCTCAAATTTTGTCTTTAGGACTAGTAAAAGTAACGTTTAAATCGACCGAGTAATTTGGGATGGATATCAATTCAAGACTCCAGATCAAGTATTTCAAACCAGAGACATTACATTTAACGTACGTTTAAGAGGAAGTCATTTTTTGGACTTTGTATAGCTCAAAACATGACAATTTGCGAAAACCTGAATTTCCAAAATTTTGCGGCATCATTCATACAACGTATACTGTGGTTTTAAAATTATTTTTTTTCCAATTGGTTAACATTTACTTCCCTAATATGGTTGCATTTAAAATTAAGGTTAGCAAAACGTCAATATATCATAAAGGCCATTTAAATAAATAACTAAGATTTGTGATAACTACAATTTGGCTTTAGAAATTAGAAGGTCTTTAAAATAGGTGCTCAAAATCTGCAAGCAAAACAAAAACAAAACAAAATTATCGATTTGTAATTGTTATTGTTGTGTGTTAAGAAACCATTTGCTATTGTACGCTATGTCTTATCTATATTTTTTTTAATAAAGTTATTTTATTTTATTTGTGAGATATAGTTAAAAAAAAAGTTTATGTTATGTTATTTGTGCCATATTGTCTTATGGGGTACAAGTTGAGCTAAAGAATAGTTTTCAGAGGACATTCTCGTATCAATCTGACAAAAAAATGTAAATGTTTTAATTTTCATGAAATATAATTTAAACTCAAAGCCAGCTTAATACATTCGGCATATTCTTAACGAAAGTGTTAAAAAAATTGGATTTGAAATTAGTTGATAATAATTAACTTTTTATTTTATTTGCTAATTTATTTATGCATTTTGAATTTTGATTAACTAATTTAAGCTTGATGTTTAAATTTTAGTACATTATTTATTTTTGTATATTAAACTTACTTGTCTTTGTATTTATTTTATTTATTAATACCAACTTTTGTTATCTCAGTGTTACTTTGAAAGCATACAAATTTATTAAATAAATTTATTCGAATGAAATATTTTTAATTCAAATGTATTAATGTATGAGTTTGTTGGTTATTGCACTACATTTATATCGGATAAAGGTAATAAAAAACGTAGTTATCTCAATAATGAGAAAAAGTCTAGTTGTCCACTACTTCTATTCAGGTGACCATTATCTATGTAAATTCAGAAAGCATAAATAATTTACGGAATGCGTGCTCTCTATTAAATATGATCAATCAAGTGTGATGCATATAATATATATGTGATGCAGTCGAATATAATTTATTTGCAGAACATATCTCGAAAGTCCTTGCAATATTACTTAAAAAACGTAGTGTCTGCATAGTAAGATATGTTGATTTTGAAACTGGAATCCAATTTGAAAAAAAATATCTGTTTGACTAGTAAAACATTTTTTTTAATCGAATCCTTTTTAGAGTTTGTCAAAAAAAATGAAATAACCTTTTCGAATATAAATAGTAAAATCCGTCGCTTGTAATTTGAGACACTTATTCCCGCATAAGAAAGTATCAAATATAAAAAACATAAAACTACATAAAAATGCATAAATCTATATTTTCATTAACAGGTTTTCTTAATATAAGACTAACTATACATATTTTTAAAATATTTATCCATCATTTTCAAACCTTTTAACTTTATTGTCTATTTGCAATACTACCAAGACAGCTCGGAGCATTTCACACTTGCTGTGATACTGTCATGTAGGGGCGTATGCGCAACCACTTAAAACTAGTTGTGCGTGCACTATTGGATCGTTCGTAACCTTTAACTTTTTACACTGAGGGGTAAGCCGATAAGCGTAGGATCGAGCATTTGAGAATTTGAAGATTTTTATAATTTGGGTAAATTATAAAGACCCTATACATTCATTTTGGTTATTGATGTTAAAACTTGATGTTAAAATGAAAAACATTATGAGAAACAATGATTATAAGAACTGTTAACCCGGGATTCGAAGGAAATTTGTGTACATGTGAATTGTGTATAACGATTTTCTATTTTTGACCAAAACTGACAATTCCATTATTTCGGAATTTGAAGGAATCGGTGTCTTTGTGAATAACAATGATTTTTCGTTATTGGTCAAAACTAATAATATACGTAATTTGGACCAGAAACGATTACTTGAAATTGTTACAAACGGTGATTGTAACATAGATATTAAATTTCATTAAATCTGACTAATAAGTGTAAGAGATATTGAATATTTTCCTTATAAGGCCTAATTCCAAAAATACGTTACATGACTTTACTCGAAAACACTGGGTATGGAGTTTTGGACACTTAGGAACTAATTTACCTATAGTATGTGTTGTGTTTAATATGTGTAATTTTTGTATGGAAGGTACCGTTTATAAAATGGCTTTAAGTAAAAATAAAAAATGTCATAGAGTTATGACCAAAACAAACTGTGATACGAAGATTAAAGAAAATCGGCCAAGCAGTTAAAAAGAGCGCAAATATAAAATTATTTTTAAATAAAATAAAGAGTAGTTTTCCATGATCGTAATGTTAGTAAGGTTTGATTAAAATTACTTTTTGGAAGATCCTTTTTATATCCTTCTATAACTGAACAACATTTGAATTATATTGCAATAATAAATCTAATTGTTCATAAAATATGTCGCAAAAATAATGTCATGCTATAACGTGCTGTGTTTTCAAGGAAAGTTCAATGGCAAGATGTTGAAAAATTTATATCGCTCAAATTAACCCTTCCTGAGTTGAGATGCACATTTTTGTAAATTGGTTATAACGGGTGTTTTTTTTTATAAGTTGGTTTTTATAATAGAGATAAAACTGACATTTTGCGGTCAAATCGGGCAGTTCTAATTCATTTATGTTCAGTTTGGTTTGCCATTTCATCATGAACAGGTTGACAAATGAACAACGCTTACAAATCGTGCAAATTTATTTCGAAAATAATGGTTCAGTTCGCGAAGTTTACCGCAAGCTCCGTCCATTTTATGGTCGACATAATCGTCCATCAGAGCAATTTCTTCAATTAACCATGGATCGTTTTCGCACCCCGTTTACTCTATGTGATAATACGCATCCGCAGAGATAAACAGTACGCACCGAAGAAAAAATTGCCGCAATAGAACAAAGTGTTAAAGAGGACACGAATGAATCGATTTGCCACCGTGCACAGCAATTGGGGCTTTGTACATCAACTTTATGAAAAATTTTGCGCAAAGATCTTGGCTTACGATCTTACAGATCCAGCTTGTGCAAGAATTAAAGCCGCGAGACCATGCAATGCGTTGTGATTTTGGTGTATGGGCCGAAAATAAGATTGATCTCGATGCTGATTTTCATCGAAAAATTTTGTTCAGTGATGAGGCTCATTTTTGCTTGAATGGCTACGTCAACAAGCAAAATTGCCGCATTTGGAGTGAAGAGAATCCACATGAGACCCTTGAGACGCCATTACATCCAAAAAAAAACGGACTGTTTGGTGTGCTCTATGGGAGGGTCGAGTCATTGGGCCATACTTCTTCCGAAATGATCCTGGAGAGTCAGTTACCGTTAATGGAGACCGGTATAGAGCCATGATAACCGACTATTTTGTTCCCGAATTGGATGGCATGAATTATGAGATGTGGTTCCAACAAGACGGCGCTACATGCCACAACAAAGCGCTCGTCACAATCGATTTATAGAAATAAACATTCGATGAACGTATAATTTCGCGGAATGGACCTCTCAATTGGCCACCAAGATCGTGTGATTTGACACCATTGGATTATTTTCTTTGGGGATATATGAAGTCGCAACAAACCAGAAACGTTATTGGCGTTATTGCCGACATACGGCCCCAAATGCTCGAAAAAGTGGTTGAAAATTACTATCCGCGGCGGCCACATGCCCGAAATCATATTTAAACATTAATGTTATAAAATTATCCTTCCAATAAAGCCGAATTGATGGTCATTAAAACGATTGTCTTGTGTTTTATTTGAATTCGAAGTTCTATACATCTAAAAAAAAACACCCTTTAGGTATGCCAAGACAAATTTATAGATTTTAAAAAGCACCAAAGGAAGAAGGTCAAACAAACAAAAAATACAAAGCCGTACGCAAACAAGAAAAATTGTTTAAATTTATTTCGATAATTTTTTTTCAAAATTGCGAAATGAAGGTGCTTTGGCTTTTTGTGGCCAATGCCAATTTTAATCGAATAGAACACAAAAAAACGAACGATTTTATGTCTTCCAGTTTTTAAGAAAACCAAAAATTACCAAAACTTTTTTTTTCTAAATTTTGAGTTTAAAACCCGTTTTTTTTTAAACTATTTATAGATTTCTTTTGATTAGCAAATTGGCTATTGCCTTTTTTTTCATTTTTTTGTACTTTTTATGAAATGCCAGAGCCACTCCCGCCCAAACGGGGGGAGGTAGACCCCCCACGCATAAAAAAAAGCCCCCACCGATATCAATTTTTGGCTCCAAACTCAAAATACTTGTGCCTTCCGGCTGGTGAGAAAATTAAAACTGTCAAAGGAATTCGACAGTAATCAACATGTATGTTCTGTATATTTATCTCAATATTTGAATTTGTAGAAATAATCTTCGAAGGTTGCATATGAAGCAAACAGTAAAGTGGATGATTGTTTGTCGTCTGTTTTATAATACATACTTAAACTTTAACGGTTTTCATTTTTCATTTTTTCATTTTCATTTTTTTTTGAATTGAGCGTATTCTCTGTTGATGTTTTCATTCTCACAAAACACCTTATAGTTCCGGTTTCCTCTGGATTACTTTAATGTAATTCTGCATTACCTTTTTCATACACAATACTCAAGAATCAACTCATTTAGCTTACAAATTGTTCACTTCTGAAAGTGTATTGGTCAACATAACGAGTTGTTTGTGTTATTTGTATATTGAGCGGATTCTGAAATGAAATCCAGAAACAAAGACTTTTTTCGATGCTAATGGAACGGTTTTAGAAGCGTTCACTTGGACAATTTCGACCTTTTCTTTATTACCTATACGCCGTATCTGTCTATAACACAAATGTAAAGGCCCAGTAGAAGACACTTGCAAAAATGTTGGCACATTATGGAATAAGTAACTAAGTACTTAAGAAGTAAGGTACAATAAGGTGATTTGGAACTCAAAATCTTACCTTCATAGCCAGGGTAACGTCAAACTATGCCAATTAATTTACTTTTGCAAATTAATTTTTCCATACTTATGTAAACTGACTAAAACTGTCAACAGCTTAATGCATGATATTTTACATTGGTAAATCTGGATTTTGATCTGAAATTTGATCTTTTTTGTGACCAATGGAACACGATTTCAGATTGATTTTTTTTCTTTGTATTGTTGTAATTTCGTGTCTGTCGGTGTAGTTGTCAAGTTTCAAATGTCGTAGGATTTTTTTTTTTTTTTTGATTTAATTAAATTTCACATCGAACATCTACAGTTCTAACGGTTATTAATAATTATTCACAACCAAAATAATAATAAATCAAAGCGAAAATCACTTCACATCACTACTATTGTTAGTGCAAGGAGCGGTAAATCTGCCGAAAAATCCATATCTGAAAAATTGTTCTGAGATAAAAAAAAATCAATTTTTTTGCCCAGTGGAACACAAAAACTGTCAAAATCGGGCTTTTGCTACACCTAGATAAAAAAATATATATTGGTTTTTTACCAATGGGAAACGCCATAAATCTGAGTTCCGGAACGCGGCTTTTGCTTTTGACCCACCTTGTATGTACATATAAAAGGTTTATAACTCTTACGATAATTAAATTAAATAAGAAGAACACCAAAAATTCCTACTTCTCAAATTGTATCGAACAGAAATTTTCTGAAAATGAAAACAGTGCACCGCATTTAAAAGCGATTTAAATGTTACCGCAAAAAATAAGCTGCTCACTTCCAGCAGTAATTAAAACAAACATCCTCAATCTGAAATAGCGTAGTAAGCCTTCTTGTGCACTTGTTCGTTACAATTGATTTTTTGTTGTTTTTACATTTTCATATCAACCCTCATTTTATCCTTTTCTTTGAGAATTTCCATCTTGCAACTTATATGCAAACACAGGAATTGAAGAAGCAGAAAGCTGCACTTAATTGCCTCGAAAGTAAAGGCAAACTCTCCTAAATAAAGGAAAAAAAAACTTAGGAACACATTTTTACTTGAAAAGTTCTACCTCCTAGTTGAATATTTGTCTGTCAACAACTTAAAAAGTCGTTGAATCTCTGGATTAAGCCAGCTTATTTATTCCCCATAAAGTATGTAAGAGTTTTTATTGTCGTCGCAATCTGCGACAGAATGTCTCCTACATCCACCCCATTCCTGGGATGAAAATTTTAATTAACAAACGCCGCTGCTTAAAAATGTTATTGTTCCGTAATAAATTCAATTTTAAAACTTTTCCATTACCACCTCGACAAGTAGATGTCCATTAAATATGTATAGATCCAACGGTGCATACTTAGAAGATATCTAAATTAACATAATCTAATTTAGATGAAGCTCCTGCTTATTTTGACAATGCCATTGAAGGAATAGGCGGGGTAGACAACTTCAGGGTGCTGATGGGGAATGGGTGAGCCCGATGTGTTGGGTTCTAATGAGTCGGCATATGCTAAAAAATAGAAAGCTCTTCACTCCAATTCAAATGAATGATATGGAGAATTGTTCATGTGGAATGACCACAGATTGGTGGACATTTTTCGGTAGGTACACCGCGTAACTCATGTAGAAAATTTGAGCAAATATGTAACAGACAAATAGCTCGTTTGCTTCGTCAAACTTAAGGTGCTACGTCTTTATGGTCACATAAAATCCTCTCGGAGCGGTTTTTATTTGCTTTTACATGTGTTTTAAAAACACATTTGCAAATGAAAAAAAGAATGTCTATATCACATATCAAAGCAAAACCCCTTTTATCCTTGTGGAACAACGGAATGGTATACAATACTGTATAACACAATGCGTGGTGGTTATCACTCCAAGTATTGGTTTTAAATCCCTCAGTCAGTGAAAAAGTAAAGCAATTAAATAGCCAACTTTGAATATAAAAAAAATTCTTTCATTATTAAAAATCCTGCACAGTATTTGCTGTAAACCGATATGCTAAATAAACACAATTCCAATGGAACTTCTGGCATTAAATAAATATTTTATAAATGTACACAGCTTTCGACAATGGAAACTAGGAGGTGTGTTTCAGTGTTTGATATTTGCATTGTCCTTATAAAGACATATGCAAATATCCCTGATGCTTGTGATTCAGTTTTCATTAGGAGATTGGGGAGATTACCGAGACTTCCTTGAGAATAAATCTTTTGTCTTGTTAACAAATCAAAAACAGCTTACTTCTGTCTTAGGATTTCATTCATTATACTATAAGAAGCTTGGGGTTTATAGTTAAAGTAAATGGAAGGACACTTTATTGAATAAAGTGTTCAGTTTAAACTAAGGAAACTGAAATTCTAAAGAATAATAAGGAAATCCTTTTAATAATTTGTCTTTATTTAATGGACTGAACTTTACAAGTAGAATGACGTTAACCCTTTTTGAACGTAAAAATACATGGTAGCACATGTGACTAATTGTCGAAAAACCATGCCCTCATGAAAGCATAATAGGATTTCCTGTGGGGCTGTATATTGAAACTAGAGATGTTCTGCACGCTCTATTTCATCTACATCTCTCCTGGAACCTAGAAAAGTATTACCGAGTGACGACTTATAATGCTGAGTGCCAAGAGGTGGTCTGTAACGCATTAAATGATTACATTTGATATCTTCAACCACAACTTTACTATCCGCGCAAATGGTACTACCATCGATATTACAGTTTGCGCACGCAGCATATATCTCAGATGTAATGACAAAGCAGAAGTCTGTGCAGCGCAAAGCTGGATAAAATCAACTCTTTTTAGTCACATATGGAGACTTTATGACCTTAAATACTTGGTTTCTCGTACTTGATGAGTTACATGGGACCCCCTTTAATTAAAAAGTAACTGCACATTCATTGTACAACCTAAAACGCGTCCACCTACCAGATGCTCTGTAACCCAAACAGAAAAGTATAAAATTCTACAAATTAAATTTACATATACAAAAATTCACAGCAAAAATAAATAATAAAATACGTTCAACTTACATAAAATTTTTTTTTATAGATTTTTATAAGATGGCGGAGGACCAACAGCGCCATCAAGAAGCCCCATGCTCTCCCCAAAACCAACAAAAATCTCCCCCGAAGGAACGCAAGAACATACATGAGCTTCGAAATCAAGACTTCGTAAGTCGCTTGCTAGCCGCAACCCCTCCGTATCTGTACTCAGCACCAGTAGGACCAAACAACTTTTTCTTCAGCGACATGTTGCGATCTCTTGTCCAAGCGAGAAACAATGAAAACGCACGAAATCTTCAAATCCAACAAGCCGCAGTTATGGCCAGAAGACCCCGAAAACGCTCATGGAGTCAACACAGACCGTACTATGAACACTTAAGAGAACGAAAAGGATTAGAGGATAAGGCTCCAGTCACAGAAAAACCACTAGAGCTAACAAATAAACAATTCCTGCCAATGGCTGCTTCTGCGAAATACCCCAAACCTGATTTGCCTTCAAAGGAACCTCCACTTTGTAATAAATCCCAAAGCGACACAAATTCAACAGAAAGTCAAAGTACTTTGCAAGAAAGCCCAACAGCAGCTTCCCTGCCTCCACAAGATTTAGTGCTGCCTCCACCACCACCAGTTTGGTATCCACCCATTTATCCTCCCTATGGGATAGATCCGCTGCACTTTTTTATCGATCTACGTGTCTCCGGACACATTTACGATCGTAAAAAAGAGAATGTATCTCCCTTGGCAAATGCTGAGAATAATACAATACCCGCAACAGAAACGGATGCACCTGGAAAATACCGACATGGGTCGGCATTTACGGTACCAGTTCCACGCAGCGAATCGAAAACCTCCACAGCAATTAACTTGTCTTCGACATCTTCATCGGCAGTAGAAACCACAACTAAACTAGAAAATTATGCTAAATACTATGATTTGGGTGAATCCAAGGAGAACCATCCGAGCGCAAAAAGTAGCGCCAACTATGTGCTTCAAAACCTACCAAGGTTATATAGCCAATTTGCTGGCGCAAAAGATCTAACTGAAGATAATTTATTCGAAACCGATAATAAATCAGATCAAGAAGATTCTGTCGAAGAGCAAGGTTGTGAGGTGTATAGAGAAAATTCAACTCATATCGATGTGGAAATGATAGAATCTACCAAGTTCAACAACGAAGATGGCAACAGTCGGTGTACAAGTCCTGACGATTGCAATATTATTCAGCAAAATGATTAGAACTTGTCAATCAATAAAAATATTTACTAAAAAATAATAATAGTGGTGTTTATTTTGTTTCTGTTTGTTATTTTAAAGCTAAACAAATTGGTGTATTCTGTGGTTTTACACCTGAACTATGAAATAATCTTAAGGGATAACAGATGGCTAAAACTCATTAGGTATTTTTTCGTACTTTTGTAGTAAAATTTTGTAAATTCTCAAATTTCTTGGAGTAGGGGTAGATTCTCTGAGAAGACACATGTACGAAAAAGTTTGGAAACGCGGTTAAGTAAGTACAGTCAGTATCTTCGTTTCGTTTGTCTTTAAAGAAACAATTTCATTAGACATGTGTCTGTCCGTCCGTCCGTAGGTCACTGCATTATTAGGCCTTGAATTTTGAGCTAGGATAATGAAATCCTTAAATCACCTAAAGAAGAAGTGCACACATTTTTGAAATCCGCCCACTGCCAACGTAGTTCTTAACCAAACCGTAAACGATATTGAAAAAGTGTCTGAACAACTTATTATGACAATTTTATTTTCTACAGTACAAAGTTTTTTGCCACGCAAATTTTTTGGGGCGTTTTTAATAAAAAAAACTTTTCGGTAAAATTTTAAAATATTAAAAAAAAAACTTTTGACGAAAAGTTATTGGTTATGATAATATAAACATTTTGTCGAACCATAAAAGATTTTGATAAACTGTCTGTGTGTTATTGACCAAAACTAAAAATTACGTTTAGGGAAAGTTAGGCGAGAACTATTTATGTTGAATAGTTGCGAGCAGTATTATATAAATTAAATTTCATTCAACTTGACAAAATAGTTTGAGAGAAATTAACAATTTTCTTTTAATGGCCTAAATGAAAAAAAATCCGTTATTTTCTCGAAATAACTGGGTATGCAGTTTTGTTGGTACTAATATGTTTTTTTTATATATAAAGTTTAATCAAAATCGTTAGTCGTTTTCGAGAAAATTAAGGTTATGAATAATTTTATATGGCAGGTAAAATGGCCTAGAATTATGACCAAAAAAAATTTGGATACGAAGTTTGAAGAAAATCGGTCAAGCCGTGTAGGATTTACCGATGGACGTAATTCCAAAAAAAAAAAACAATTTTTTGGGTTCCGCTTTCATCGTAATGTTAGAATCAATAAAAATCTCGAGGTCGAAAATTTTTACGAAAACAATATCGTTCTCTTTGTAAGAGAAAGTTAAAAATCATCTTTGTTTTATTCCATTCGAAAGTTTCATACCTCAAAAAAAAAACACCCTTTATAAGTGCTTCAATGGCTTTATGAGGGTTGTCGGAAGTAGGAACTAATTTTTGGAGAGTAGTTACAGTTCGATCAGCTAACATTGATTCGATTTTTTCCTTGCAGACAATGTACGAATGTGCATATCCAGCAAGACACAAACCGATATGTTGTGAAAGTTCAATATGAAGTGGCTGGAGTCGCAGGTGATCCTCATAAAAAAACTTCCTCCATTTCAGCTTTTTAGCTATAGCAAATAATAACAAGATAAATCAGATATCTGATGTATAGGGTGGCATCCCTATACATCAGATATATCAAGAATAATATTCAGAGGTTTTGTAACGTCAAGATGGATAAAAAAGTGTAGATATACATGGAAAAGTGGAATAAACAAACTACTTTTTTAGAGAATTAAACGGTAATGACGGCAACACCGAAAATTGCCGTCCTAATTACTTAAATGAAGTAAGGCAGCAATATGTAGATAACCTTTGCGTCAAGCGAAAAGCCGCTGATTTGATAAAAAAGGATACACCAAGCTAATAGCAACTGATCGTGTGAATATATACAAACGTCTAAAGAATTAAATAAAATCAATGCTTATTCTGTATAAAAGAACGAAGGCACACGAACTGCCACAATGACAAAGTTACAACTGTCACTGTAATTGCGTTTAATATAATCAGCCCTAGCGAGGTATCCGTCGGAGCGGAAAATTCTCCGATTTTGTACGATTCGGAGGAGTTTAGTTTCGAGGTATTCTTTCGAACATCTGTTCGGTATATTTCTCCGATATTTGCAACGCATCCCGGTGAATAACGTTAAAGTGCGTTCAGCTGCATTTTTCATACAATTTTTGACAGCTAATTGCAATTCTTTTTCCGATTTTCTCCGACACAAATTCTTCGCGGAATTTATTTACGAATTTTAGTAAAGTGATTTTTTTCGATGACACATACCTTGAATGGAATTTGAACCTCCGACAAAGTATGCGTTGTGGAAATTGTCCGCTCCGATGGATACCTCGCTAGGGCAGAATATAGGAGAAATACATGATTACACCATCCACAGGCTGTAGTGTAGACAGTATCTAAAGGTTTTATTGTTAAACACTGGGGTAATCTTTATATTCAGTGAGTGACGTTGGTATCTTCACACTTTGGACCAAAAGTCCAAACCGATAGCCATAATCTATCGTAAGGTCGCATATATAGAGAAAGCTGTACAGAGATAAACTCGACGTTTTTGTTGGACAACGATGATTTCTTATGCCGAATCGAGGTTGCCAACGACCTTATTGAAGCATTGAATATGCAAAATATCCCATTTTTCTATTTCTTTCATGAAAATGAAATAATGGCCCATTTTTGCCACAAAGTATGTGACATTGTGACATTCATTTTAACACCTAGCCAATTCCAAATGGCATGATAGTTTTATACTCTTGAATATTTTTCCGACTTTTGCAAGAGTAGGGCAACTCTTAGTAAAAGAAACTCTTGGTAAACGAGGTTTTAATATGGCTAATAAAAGTCAATTGACTCGATAAACTAAAAAAAAATGTTTTTACGACTTTAATCAATCAAATCCTACTTTACGGCTTAACTATGGACCTTAATAAAAGTGAATATGAAATATTTCGTCTTTCCGACCGCCAACTCATCGAAAAATCATTGGATTTATTTGGGATGACATGCTTTAAAGATTCGGTAATGATAGTACTGCCATTCGTTCTACATGTCTTAGATATGTTAGAACTCGCATTCTTAAATTCCCAGCTAGACTTTGGGCGCTGTAGAGAAACACTTAAGTTGACGCGTAAGTAAAAACCGACCTCAACTAGCTTCAGATAAAAAAATTCAACGTCTAACTTAACGATCTACATATCGATATCAAAAACAAATTACACATTGGACCTCTGAGATGGCTAGGACGTTATAGCGAATGGACACCAATGCACTGGGCTACAGATTCTTTGATTACCGCCAAGATAATCAACACAGTGCGCTGCCGAAAGTGATCTCTATTGGCCGGTTCTTAATTTTACTTTAACATCCATTTCTCAGATTCTTAGTTGAAAGCAACTTGCCAAACGTGATTTGCGAGCCTTGGCTATGGGTCTTTGTTTAGAATTTTTTGTTTTAACATACAGGCGAAGGTATTTTGTGAAATTCGTCATTGGATTTTGTTTTTTGCGAACGGCACCAACCTGTTCTAAACAAACATTATACGACATTCATACTTTGTAAGTGACCATTGACAATGTGGAAAAGTCCTACCGGACAGTTAACTATATCAACAGAAAAGTGTTAGCAAACAAAAACCTTTGCCGGCATTCTTAACTTCCCCTAGCTTAAATGTCAATTCTTAAAAAAAAAACGAGGAAGATGACATAAAAATAACAACGATGCTGATGCGCCATACTGTGTGGTTGTCAACTTTAGACGGAGTTTGCCCGCGGTAAGAAAAATCCTCTCACACCCACTTTTTGACGGTTTAATCGTGGTTGTGCTTCTTGTCAGGTGTTGATGATGAACCGCCCGTGATTCGTCATTTCTGCTTCAAGGGATGAATAATTTCTACACTTTTTTCCCTTAGTGGGTTTAATTGCGGATGAAGATCTAAAAGCAATTTCATAAATCATTTACTGACATCGTCACTGAGAGCTTGTAGGTATTCAATTGTTACCATAAAAATGGCAGCAAAAAAAAACACATTTTGCAGTATGATTTTTTTCAGGATATTAATTTTCTCCCCCACTGCTTGTGCATTTATATCTTCCGGCTTTTTATCAATCAGGTTGTATAGTCGGCAGCTCGTGATTGCGCGATTTCAGCGAAAATTTCAATTCACTGCGCCTCTTAGTGCGGTGAGCAATTGAAGCCACATGGAGATGTGGATAATTGTTGCCACTCGATTGAATGCAAGTAGACACGAACACTCCAATTCGTAAAAAAAAAAGTATTTGGATTTTTGAACATTGGAGCAATGCGCTGGCTTCAACGCAGTCGAGTGGGTGGACAACCCTTTTTTTAAATTAGTTTAAAAGCCAATTTATTTTTTTTTACAAAATGGAAAGGGGTTGAAACTGAAACGCAAACCCTGGTTACGCGCTGTGAGTGGGAGTATTTTCAGAAATTCGTTCCGAAATCTTCAAAGCCAATTCATAAATCTTCTAGAGAACGGTAATAACTCATCTTGGTGAATTTTTTTCATCCCTCCTAATGATAATAAGAAGTACGAATCGACTTGTAGAGTGATACTATGACAAGTATTTTCATAAGATGTATTATTTCGTAAAAGGACACGCTTTATTTGCCGCGATAAATATTCCTCTATAAGGAAAGCAGATTGTTATAAACAGGGCGGAAGATGGGAGAGCAGGCGAAACGAATAATGGTTTTCAATTCCTATTTTAATACCTATCATTCTCTGCAACGCTACTAATGCATATTAAATATAGACGGATAGAAGGGGATGGACCGTATTGTTGATTTTTAAGATTTATACCTTTTTCCGGTGGTAAGCTTAATATGAGAGATGATTGATTTTTTAATGGATATCGTATTTGCAGTGAAAAATAAGAAAAAAGTAGTTGGTTTTATTTTAAATTGTGTGTACAACTGTGATTTGTATATAAAAAAAACGTTCGACTATAATATATCCGCAAGGATTTCAGTGGTGAGAAAAAGCTCCTCCCTATTTGACTGAAATTATTTTTTTTTGTTTGTGTTTTCTCTTATCCGACACTATGCCAACCAGAGACAAGCTTTCTTTTTTAACGATACTCCGCATGCTTTTGCATTCCTTAACTGTGTAGTGAAATACATTCTAATATTGCATACGTACGTTAATCTAGGTTGACGCCTTTTTCAGATGTAGGCAACGCCTACGATGAAATAAGGATTAGATAAATATATAATAAAACATATATTTATGTGCAGCAATGATAATAATTAATTTTTATTATTTCACATAAAACCCAATAGTTTTTTAAATGTCCAGTCTTGGACTTGCTTAACGCTAAAACTTGGTATAAGCAAAGCGAATGAAATGAAACACTTTTATCACGCAATATTAAAAAAAAATTAATTTATGGCACAACAGGCTCATTAGTACCCAGGACCTAACTTTTTTCTCACGATGGCGGGACCTCCTGTTTTATGCCGAATCCGAACGGCTAAGTTGAGTTAAGCTTTTCATGACAATTGATATTACTCGGTTGATTTGTCAGATCATCACGAGAGAAGGGCCAGCGAAAAATCATTTTGGTGTATTTACTGCTGGCAATCGAACCCAGACCCTCTTCGCGGCAGTTCATCGTACGAGACGTAACACAAGCAGCGGAAATGTGTGCCGTTTAAGTACCAAATATTCGTGCGTTGGCTAGTTATATCATGCTTTGTTAGGCTTTCCTTAAGTCCATAGAACAAGATATATGGTGTGCTAGTCACAGTTGTTGTGTAGGTTATTTTGTGCCCTTGACAAGGCTTTCCATTGGGACAGTAGGTGTGTTACAGTTTGTCGGTATCGCATCTCCTTGGCAGTGTGACTACAGAGGGGTAAATTACCTGCAGTAATTGCTACCAAAATACAACTAAGCAATGCGATTTCATGAGAAAACATGTGGCGACCACTATGTACCTTGACCGTCGGTTGTGTATAAGCCCATTTATAAAACACTTTACGGCAGCAGATGGAAGCAAGATCACTGCAGAAGAATTTCCAAGCTGAAATGAAGTCCTAGTTAACCCGAGCAAAGTGGGCAACCTACTTGTGGTGGTCTGACATATTCGGTCAACAGATCAAATATGGTTTTTTAAGGGTTTGGCTGTCCCTTTTCCAGGTGCCGCGTTTCGTTGTGCTATGGATTATCTACCAAATCACGTAATAATCATTGTTATGAAGCAAGTAAAAGCCTCGGATATAAATAATTTTACTACAGAGGTGCAATCTTATAAAAAAAGAGGATTACAACGTTTAACAAGAATGTGACCTCTAGTTTAACGCAGATTCCGAAAGACAAATTTGAAAACCTTCTCATCACAGTTTTATACTCCTGTAGAACTGCACAAACGCACTTAGCAATAGGCCACTGCACCATCATGCAACCACACAGTATGCTGTCAAATTGGCAGCATAAGGACTAGGACTGGAATGATTTCTTTAAGACTTATCTTTGCGAGTAGTTACAGGTGGCGTTTCCTCAGATAGATATTCCATAAACGCTGGTATTCCTTAGGTATCAATTTAACGATCCGCAATATTTCTTCTGCACATAAATGATTTTTTAAAACAACTAATAATTGTATTTTTTATGGTAGTTGGTGGATAAAGGGGATATTTTTAGATGATAGTACTCCAATAGGCTACCTAAAACGACATGCCCATTACCACTATTGCGAACAAATCTGCTCTATACGGGAAAAGGAAAATCTATTATAACGGGTGATCCAAGTAGAGATACTTTTTTCAATAGCCTTTTTTGACAGATCACGTGTGAGTCGTGTCATGCTGTCATGTTATTTTTGTTTAGTATTGTTTGGCATTTCATAATGGAAGGACTTACGCGTGAACAACGTTTACAAATTGTTCAACTTTATTATGAAAATTCACGTTCTGCGAGGAATGTGTTTCGTGCACTTCGCTCAACTTATGGTCAACATAATCGGCCTACTGAGCGTACTATTCGCAACACCATCACCGGCCGGTCGATTGGCCACCAAGATCGTATGATATCACACCGTTAGACTTTTTCCTGTGGGGTTATGTAAAGTCAAAAGCTTATGCCGACAAACCAGCTTCGATTCAGGCCTTGGAGGAAAAGATCACGCGTGTCATTCGCCAGTTACCAGTCGAAATGCTCGAACGAGTGATCGAAAATTGGACTCAACGGATGGACCATCTGCGACGTAGCAACGGCCAACATTTGATAGACATAATCTTCAAAAAATAAATGCCAAAGAATGTTCTTTCAAATGATAATAAACATTCTCCATTAAATTAGAATTTTCTGTGTTTTTTCTTTAAAAAAAAGTAGGGGACCTCGAAATGGATCACCCTTTATAAAAAAATGAAGAGGGCAATCAAATAACAATAAATACGGACAATCGAGACCAAATTTCCTTTTTCAGATTTTAATCTCGATAAAATCTTTCCAGATTTTTCTTTCGAATTTCATAACATAATTTTCCAGATTTGTAATTCTAGATTTTAGTCGTTCTAACTAGCGTCATCATCCCGTTTAAATACCGTGGAACCACTATTAATATAAGAGTTACTTTTTTGCTTGCCAAATACTTCCACGTACTTATCAATAGACGTGAAATTGAATACACTATTTCTGAGTGGCTTTTCACAAACAAATTTAATCTATTATCACTTAATATTTTACAATAGTAATGGTAGCTTTCGGAAGCCATGAACATTGCAAGAAAAAACGAAACGCACCTAAAGACACCTTTTCAGAAAAAAGAAATTAAAAATAAAATAACAATATTTTTTATGACGCTGAATTATGAACCTGTATAGCTACGGTCTATTATAGACCATTGTTTGCAATTAAAAATAAACTTGCACCGAATAACATCGTAAGAAAATGCACATAGCTGTAACTTTCAAAAGTACAGTTATCTGCATTTTTGACGAAAAACTCCATATGCCATATTATTTAAGACAGCTGTAGTTTCTAAGTGATTAATTTTGATTAACATCTTTATATGGTAGTAATCCGTTATTTTATTGTCAGTAGTCCAATTCCAAAAACCAAACTTTAAAACCACTAGATAATAACACACATACCCAAAATTTCTGTCTAATCGTCCGAATAATTTGAGCTACACACAATTTGAGATAGGTATGTGTGTGGCCGCAATGTATTGAAAGTTGAGAAAAAGTTGTACTGAAAGTATACTTAATGATTTCCATCATTTTTTGGTTTTATAAGTCACCCATTTTGTGCAATGATGATATACCATCAGTACGAAGGCATTTTGCAATTAACTTTAAGACCCGTGATAATATGTACATACGTAAATGTGGAAGTTAATTGGGAAGTTCCATGTATTTTCAGTGCAAAACTTTTCGAAGAAAAACTATTTGTTTTCTTCAAAATAGTATAAAAATGTTTATATTAATATTTAATTATTTCCAGTAGAAAGATATATTGTATCATATCTCTGTATGTAAATTGTGCGGCAATAAGCTTTATTTGTATTTGTAAATATGAACCATCAATCAGCTGATTAACTCTTAACAGGCAAAAAAATGGAGCATTATATAAAACAAATGGAATATGAACTGAAAAAAAACGGGAACGTTCAATGAAATTGATATAAACTCAAAGAGATTTTTGGTAGAAAAGCAAAATATGTGATGTTTTTGGTTTTTAAAACCTATTTTGATAAAAATAGCTTCAAATAGCTTCAGCAAAATTGTACCCAATTTTATAAAAGTGTGTTTGTGTACTGTGGCAGGGCCGATCGTATCAAAAACAGTACAATTGTATCGACTTTTTTTTATCTTAAATCAATTTTGCAGATCTGGATTTTTCGGCAGATTAACCCCTCCTTACAATTACACTAAAACAAATTATAGCAGTCAATTTGACTAGAGTGATTTTCGTTTTAATTTAATATTAATTCGGATGTAAAAAACTATTTTTAACCATTAAAACTGTAGCAGTTCGATGTGAAATATAAATTAAATCGAAAACAAACAACTTGTGTGACTTGAAACTTGACAGCTACAGATTTCAGAGACACGAAATTACAAAAATACAAAGAAAAAACAAAAATCTATCCAAAACCCTGTTCCATTGGTAACAAAATAGATCAAATTTCGGATTAAAATCCAGATTTACCAATTGAAAACGCCAATAGAATCGGGGTACCTCAAAACATACAAATATTACAAAATCTCAACGTATTATAACTATGTTTCAATTTCTGTGCAGATAAATGTCATTAAATTAAAATAATATATATAAGTTCTAATGTTCAAAACACGTGAATACCTGTATTCAAATTTGATGATATTTTTAAATAAATGAAACGTTTTGCGATTAAATTATTAAATAAATATTAAAATGTAATTTTAATGTATAGCTTTTTTCATACGAAAAGCTCTACTTAGTAGAGAAACAAGGAATATGTTGAAGTAGATGCATAGCAAAATGTCAGCTTTCAGTCAATTGACGAGTGCAAAAGTTTGCAGTACATGCGAAAAAAAATAAGTAGAAAGCCAATTTTTAAAGGATTCACATAAAAAAACAAAACAAAGCCATAGGAAAAAATGCAAAGCACAATTTTAAACATTTTGACATTCGAAATATTGAGCTTTCGAAATATATTAATTGCGATAAGAAATGAAAAACAATTAAAGAGAGAAAACAAATTACATGTGTAACTAATAAAAACGGTAGTCTTCTGTCGTCAAGAAAATATCGATTTACTTCTTTAACATCCCTGCCTCATTGCACGTGACAGGGAATTACTTTAATCATATCTATCTTCAGATTGCACTCGTGAAAAAAAAACACCTCGCAAGTTACCCGAAAATCTATTGCTGGCCGGAGTGTTTCGTAAAACTCGGAATTTATTTTTCTCATAAATTTACAAATATAAAATCAGTTTGAAAATTTACTCTATATAATGGCTGCCCGTCTAATTCAGAAAATTGTAAGAAACGCTTTAACATACGTATAGTTTGTGTATGCAAAACTGCGAGACCCATACTTCCTCGCCGTGCCGTGTGTGACATTTCAAATGCAAAATTAATTCAATTGCAATAGATTTCTAATCAGAATAATTAATAAACTTTAAATTTGATGCTTAAATGTTGTTTCTCTTTATGTACGCATTTATAGTTAAAAAGCTTAGGACTTAAATCCATTGGAGGGGAGAACGTGGCCCCAAAGGTGGTCAGTATTTTGTATTTGTTTTTACATAACCGACAAAAATTTACAATTCGGTAAATAGAACAATTCAATAAAGTTTTATGCATCATATATTTCAAACAAATGTTTATGGAAAGCGATTGTTTGCAAAATTAAGCACCGTTTGCACAAAATGATTTTCGTAACGAAAATTTTCTTAACCTCCATGCATGGTATTGGTGGCTTATTATGTAACCTCGTCGGAGATGTCTCGAGGATATTTCTTTTACTTTCGTTTTCTGAGGAGTTTTCATTAGAAATAAAATTGATTTCTTTAAAATGTTTGCATTGTATTTTTAGGCCACTGCCCCTACTACAGGTCGAGCATTTTCCTCCGCCGGCAAGAAAGTAACTCTCATTCCTGGAGATGGTATTGGCCCCGAAATCTCTGCCGCTGTTCAGAAGATTTTCGCTGCCGCCAATGTACCAATTGAATGGGAATCTGTTGATGTCACCCCAGTCAGAGTAAATAAGTGCAGAAATAAATATCATTAAGCAGCATTTAATGAATTCAATCTAGGGGCCGGATGGAAGATTTGGTATTCCCCAAGCTGCTATCGATTCGGTGAACAACAATAAAATTGGTCTGAAGGGACCCCTTATGACTCCTGTTGGTAAGGGACATCGTTCTTTGAATTTGGCACTTCGTAAGGAATTCAATTTGTACGCCAATGTGCGTCCATGCCGCAGTCTCGAAGGCTACAAGACACTGTATGATGATGTTGATGTTGTGACTATCCGCGAGAACACCGAGGGTGAATACTCTGGCATTGAACACGAGATTGTCGACGGTGTTGTACAGAGTATTAAGCTCATCACAGAGGAAGCCTCAAAGCGTGTAGCTGAATTTGCCTTCCAATACGCCAAGGACAACAACAGGAAGAAGGTTACAGTTGTGCACAAAGCCAACATTATGTAAATTGAAACTGTCAATCTAGCTAAGGAAATTACAATTAATAAGTGGTTTTGTTTCATAAAAGGCGTATGTCTGACGGTCTGTTCTTGAGGTGCGTACGTGACATGGCTGAGAAATATCCAGAAGTTAAGTTCGAGGAGCGTTACTTGGACACAGTGTGCTTAAATATGGTGCAAGACCCAAAGAAATACGATGTTTTGGTAAGAACAAATATTGTGTCCTCTACTTTTTTTTATTTGCTAAAGAATGATTTCTTTCCTAGGTCATGCCAAACTTGTATGGTGACATCTTGTCCGATATGTGTGCCGGTCTCGTAGGAGGACTCGGTTTAACACCATCCGGCAATATGGGATTAAATGGTGCCCTATTCGAGTCGGTAAGAAAAATTGTTTCGAAAATGTTATTGGACTGGGTAAAGTTTTTCCTCTCTGTGCACAGGTTCATGGTACAGCTCCAGATATTGCTGGCAAGGACTTGGCCAATCCCACCGCTCTCTTGTTGTCAGCTGTCATGATGCTCCGACACATGGAACTGAACGACCACGCTGCAAAAATTGAACGTGCCTGCTTCGATGTGATTAAGGAGGGTAAATACCTGACAGGAGATCTGGGCGGCCGTGCAAAATGCTCCGAATTCACTAATGAAATTTGCTCCAAAATCTAAAAATATTCATCTTGCGATTGATTGTGTCATAATGCCAGTTTCCATTGTTCTTCGAATAACAAAAAAAAAGCACACACAAATAGAACCTCCAATCAAAGAAAATCAACAAAAATGGTTACAATTCCATAAAGCCTTCTACTGCATGGAACTCTAGTTGTCATTTATGTATTTTTTTTTTTATTTGTATTATTTTATTTATGTAATTATATTTTTGAAACCTGATCTTTTTTCTTTAGTTCGATTCGAATCCTAATAGTCCTTCTCATCAAGCAAAGATAAATTGAATATTTTGTTGTTACGGTATTATTATTTTATTATTATTTTTTTTAATATAATTCTCAAGAAGAGTGGCCTTACGACCACTAGGTTATTATTTATTGTTACCCCAATTTGGTGGGCGATTTTTAAACTCAAGCAGTAATGTAATACCAATGAAATGTATTGGCAATGTGTTAGCCTCAGTATTGTAATTCGTAAACAACAGCTATAACAATGATTACGTCAATAAACTATGCAATGCCATTCAATAAACTATAAAATAGGTAACAAAGTAAATGGGTTTTATTTGTGTATATCAACTTTTAACGTACTTTAGCCAATGGCGCATGTTTAAGAGAAAAGACTATTCAGGTAAGTAATCTTATTTTATAACACCAACATTTGGGAAGTAAACATTGACGAATTTAACGATAACAGCATAAAATGTATAATGGGTGCAACAGATGTGATAACGCAAAAAGTTTGAAACGCCAACTAATCCCCATTTACAAAAAAGAGAGATGTTTGTGTTTAGCGCTGCTTGAACAGATTCTGAAACGATTTATCAGAAGGGTATTTCATGCCGAAAAACTGTTTAAGAAGAGTTCTATCGATTTATAACAACACAACAAAAACTGTTACAGACATAAATCATTTTGGAATGGATCCCTATGCATGTTGTTCATTTTCAAAACTGATTTGGTGCCAACTTCGCGTTTTTGGGCAGGCTCCAAGATGGATAATTCCGGCATATCAACTAGAATGATCAAAAAGCTTTTGATAGAACAATATATAGGGCAACTGCGAATGATTTGTCCCGCAATGCTTGTCAAGTTGCCGTAAGTGGAGTGGAGTGGTTAGTGAAAAAGCAAAAGCTGGAAACTGAACGGTTAGAAAAAGGAGCGTTTCGATTCCCAGCCATAACAACGCCTATGATGCCTTTTTACTGACCCTCCTCACGCAATGATATGACAAATCTTCAAGGAGTATCAATTGCCCGCAAAATCTTATTTCAATTCAGACGTTAGGGTCGAGCAAAGAGTATATACCCAAACATGAATGGTTGTGAGAAAAGGCTAAGCGCTTTGCATTACAATTGACACGCCGCAATTCGCTATATTAAGCAAAGCCGTTTGTTGTTTCTTTTCACATTTTTTTTTTAATTTGCGCGCACTCAAGGGGTTAGAATACCGTTTATATAGTTTAGCACAGTGTGGGCATTTAGGATATTCGGGATAAGAAGAACGGAGATACCAATGCACATTGGTTTTAAATGCCTGTAAGTTATAATGGAAAGAGTTTAGAGAGCCTTCTATATTCGTGTTGTTCGGTTTATGTACAAATGTCTATATTTCAGCGTTCGTCCGAAGATGCGCTTGATAGTAAGCTGATTAGCGTTCATGGCGTAATTGTTGAATGGGATGAATGCAGCTGGATATTTCATTTGAGCGTTGTTTTGAATAAGTAGCAATAAAACAAGGTAAAGCAGGAGGTATTTCGGTGATGTTGAGCTGGGATGCTATCTAGGAGAAGCAGTGTTGATTTTAGTGCACCCGACCATACGTGGGCCTTGAACTCAAGTTTAGGGCGTATAAACGCTTTATATAGTGGCCAGATCCGTGGGGGTGAGATATTTCAAGGAAAGCTAGAAGTTTGCTGCGTCCTTAGCAACTTGGAAAATGGGGTCGTTCTAGCGTTAGTCAATACCCACACATATACCTAGCATGAAAAGCTTCTCAGTTTCTTCGACGTAAGTGTCATTCATGGGTAATGGCTGTTTTGGTTTAGCTTTAACGACAGAAGGCAGCATTGTGTTTTGGAAGCATTAAATTCTACTCTGTTGGATTGACCCCATTTGTTAATGCTGTCAAGGTCGGAATTCAATGAGCTTCATATATTTTATTTTTTAGAGTCCACGTTCGAATATCAGGGACATGGACCTGAAAAGTATTAGAGTAATGTCAACGGCGAAGGAATTAATTGGATTAGAATCCTTGAGGGAAAGCAGCATTTATTTCGTGAGTTGCAGACTTGAAACCGTCCATTGCACGTTTCAAAATATAATTTCTAATCTATAGAAGAAGTTTTTCAGCTATTCCGAATGCACGCATTTTCGACAAAAGGTCTGTATGTTAAACCCTGTCAAATACTTTTTAAATATCAAGTACAGCAATCTTGCTTTCTTCACCATGGTGGATTGATTAGTTACACTTCTCAGTGATATATGTCATCAAATAGCCAGTAATCCTGTCACTGCGACAACCATTCTGCCGGTCATTGAGAAGTTTTCGTGTTTCGAGATATTTTATAAGCAGCGTTTCCATAACCTTGGAAAGAAAGAACCTAAGAAGATTCTCCTTTTGTTGGTACATGTTTGACAAATGCACTTTTCCATCAACTCGGAAAGAGTCCTGATGAGTAGGACAGATAGAAGCTTACGCAGTGGTTTTGCTAGCGTAAAAGAACAGCTCTTCAGAATAATAGGGGATAAACCATCTGGACCAGCGGATTGATGAATGTCAAGAATGTACGAGTACGAAAGTGAATTTGTTCCATAGAATGAACTACGTTTCAAGTACAGGAGGAGACTGGACACAAATGTCTGCGAAAGCAAACTGGCTTTGTCTTACTTAATTCAAAATCATTTTACATGTGGACATCCAGATGGATATTGTTTTTAAGACTTTAAACTTGACTTATAACTTATAATTATGTACCTATGTATTTGCTTACTTGTTATATCTTTAATATATTAATTCCTATTAAATCCTCAATGCCAAACTTAAACAGTTTTGGGTTGGAAACAAAAATTTTATTTTGTTTTTACACATGAGCCTTATGAGTGATTTCAATGGGGGGAGAGGGTTTTACAATTTGCTGCTGTTCACACATCTCCCCCTCGTTATCGATCGATCTTTGATGCTTCTGATCATTCCAGGTGTTAATTAACTCTTCGATTTTTTCAGATGATATAGTATTAGAATCTCTATTTAAACTTTGTCTAAACAGAGTGAAAAAGACATTTTCACTGAGGACCAACTGTTGATGGCCAATTTTTAATAATACTTGATGATCTGAGTCGATTTGTTCTTCCATGATAACATTATCTTTCTTTAACTGTAGCGTAGTGCTACCCGGTAGTAGATGTTCTGTTTCAACTGTGCACATTTGAAAACTCTCAGCTTGTCCTTCAATATGTTGTTGTTGTGTGGGCTGGCCTTGCAAAAGTTCCTTATCTTTCTGTGTGAGTTGTTCTTGCTCCTGCAAAATTTGATGATGCAGGCCGAGCAGAGTCGAGGCATGTTCTTCTACAGATAATTGGTCGTGCTTCTGCATTTGAACAGCATCATTGACGACGAGTGGCAGTTTTGCTTGTTCCTGTTGCATCTGCATTACCAGGGGTTGTTGGACGTTTGGTGCTAACTCTTGTAAAACATCAGGATTAGGTTCTAGCTAAAAAGGATTTGGATCTGAATTAAATGTAATACAAGTAGGTGTTTCTTTAAAGTATTTTACATCAGATTTTCCTTTTGAATCGTCGGCATTTACGTGTGCCATTATTAATGAATTATAAAAATGTTGAGATATAATTATGATATTAAGGAACAACGGCCAAATTGGGCCAAATGTATAGTAAATACCTACGAACAAAAATGTTTGACACCTGATTCAATGCAACCAGGGTTACCGCTATTAAAAACAAACTTGACATCTTTAATGGCGTTTTCCTTTTATAAAAAATATATCAAACTTATTTTGACCTATATCTGTCAAAAGGCTGATTTTGACAGTTGTTTTGTTCCATTTTTATATCTCAGATCAATTTTTCAAATCTGTATTTTTCGGCAGATGATAGCTGTCAGTTTGCTAGAGTGATTTTCGTTTCGATTTATTATTATTTCGGTTTTGAAAAACTATACTTAGTCCTTAAAACTGTAGCGTTTTGATGTGAAAATAAATTAAATCAAAACCAAGTCAAGACACCTGTAAGTCTTGAAACTTGACAGCTACACCGAAACTTATTTCACATACACGAAATTACAACAATAAAAAGATAAACAAAAATTAATCTGAAATCTTGTTCCTACGAACAAAAATGTTTGACATCTGATTCAATGCAACCAGGGTTACCGCTATTAAAAACAAACTTGACATCTTTAATGACGTTTTCCTTTTATAAAAAATATATCAAACTTTTTTTTGACCTATATCTGTCAAAAGGCTGATTTTAAAACTGTAGCGTTTTGATGTGAAAATAAATTAAATCAAAAACAAGTCAAGACACCTGTAAGTCTTGAAACTTGACAGCTACACCGAAACTTATTTCACATACACGAAATTACAACAATAAAAAGATAAACAAAAATTAATCTGAAATCTTGTTCCATACTGGTATGTACAATGTAGATCTACCAATGCAAAACGCCATAAGCGTAGGTATCTTTTAAAATTCTTTCACATATTAATGATATCAGCCGTAATAATAAAAATAAATACAGATTTTCATCTAATTCATAAATTATCTAATCTGTGGATTCATTAATTAAAATTTCTTATTAAAAAAAAAATTGCTCATGTAATAGCTGATTGACGTTTATTGACAAATCTGTTACTGAATCTATTACAGTTGTAAGTGAAAAAAAAATAATTTAAAAAATATGAAATCATCAATCAACAAAAGAAAAAGAACGGACAATTGGTCTCAAAGCGACAAGGTATGTGTATAATAATTTACAAAAATAAATTTAACGTCAATAAACTCAAATTTTTTTTTATTAATAAGATTTCTCATTTAATCCATTGGTTAAAGATCATTCCCATTTTGTTAACGTTTATTAATACGGCTGCATTATTTTTTCTAATGTTTATTTATATTACAATTCTATTTTTAAGTTTACTGCAATATTTTATTTTATTTACGATACTGGCACAACCTGTTTGGAGTATTAGCAATTTAAGTTGAACCCACCACCCCTTGAAAGTTGCACACACACTAACAAAACTAACACCATTAAAAATGAGGTCATAGTGTGCTACGAGCATTGACTTATTATATATCGACTGCTAGTGAAATGTCAATTTCATTCGCTTCTTCGAGAAAATATGTTCCAAAACAGTACAGGCTGCGTTGTTTCACTGTGGATTAGCAAAGAAACACACCATGCTAAAAAAAAAAAGAGCGAAGATTCTTTCCCACAGCGACATGTAGCGTCATATATTCAAATGATAGAAAACTACAAAGAGTGATTTTGAATAAATTCTGCAATTGACGATTTTAAAAGTTTAAATGCGACACCTAGTGACAAAACAAGAATGTACTCAGTACTATACAATTTGAGAGCTACTGCTATTTGTGAAGAATTTCCATAAGGAGTGCGTTAATTTTCAGTTAAATAAATTAAGGATTTTGTTTGTAAAAAGTAACTAATCGCAATAAAAATAAATTAAATTTGTAAATTTATGATCTGATTATCCGACATATGTGTTCAAACAAATTGTTTGACACGTAAAAAAAAAGAAAGTTTAAAACGATCCTTTATGTAGTATTTAATGTTCCCAAAAACAGCTGAAAAATACCTTTTTTTCGTTTTTTTACCCATTTGCAGAACGATCGCTTTATTAACCGTTCTGCAGAAAATACATGTGTATAAAAATAGTAATTTAATTTTCAAATTATGAGCAAATCAATGGAAATCACTTTAACAATTTCCAAAGACTTAAGACTTGAATTGAATTCAGCTTTATCCACTCCATTATTTTTTTTTTTCCTTATTTGAATTATTCACTTGATGATTACCCATACAAACATGCGTTAAACTGAACAAGTTTTGTAAATTTGTTTCTTACTAATGTTCTATGGACATTTGTTTCTGTGCCAATCCGCAGTGAAACACTGGCGCATGTGCTTTTTTGGAACATATTTTCCCGCAGAGGCGTATGAAAATGTCATTTCACTAGCAGTCCACATAATAATAAGTCAATACTCAATGATTTTCTCAGTACCGTACAACCTTGTGAAGCTTCACATCACAGTTTATTCAAATTTACTCCTGCACATGAGTACCCGAACGGACATATTGAGAGTGCGGTTATGTCGGATGTAGCACCCGAGATGAAATCAATCGTGGCGTATAAGTCGAAGTTAGGATGGACAACATGTCATTTAGGAATCTCAAGAGTTAGTCAAGACCCTTGACCAGAGATGGTGTGGGAAGAGCCGATAGGACAACCGCAGCGGCCCATCTCGTAGTGGATACTGATGGCCTTGTTGTTACGAAGAAGATAAGAGCATCGGAAAGGACTGAGGTTATTGTAAAACACCATGCTTAACGAAAAAAGGGCAACGATTTTTGTATCTGAACCTAGAATGTGAGAACATTAATTAGTAAAGGTCAGCACAAAACAAATTACGGAAGCCCCAATCAATACAAGACGCACGCCTTCAGTATTTTTCATGCCCACTACCTTGATGTAGCTAAGGGAAGAGTACAGATATCCACAACGCCACAACAAAATCCGAAATTCGATGAAAGAAATGTGGAAAAACTGCATCGCAAGAGACATCCTTTGCAGAACGCGTTTCACTTAACCTCTCTGTTAACATCGTACCACCCCTTTTATACACTGTCGAAGAACAATGGCCATGATTTAAAAAAAACATCAAATCGGGCAGAAGAAAGTGACAAAAATTGCTTTAGCAGTAAAATATGATGAGACCGGACCGGGGTAATGGAAGAGCCATAGGTTCAGTCTGGACTGTTGCGCCACTTGAGCAAATTGTGAAATAAAAATAAAATAAATTAATGGCGCAACAGCCTCGTTAGTAACCAGGGACTAACTATTCAATTGTCCGTGTGTACTTTTTTGCACTATGGCGGAACCTCCTGTTTTATGCCGAATCCGAACGGCTAAGTTGATATAAGTTTTTCTTGAAAATTGATACTACTCGGATGATTTATCCGAACATAAACCTTCTGCGCGGCTGTTCATTGCAGTAACCATCCCGCCACTGAACCCGAAGAATTATAAAATGATCGTGAGAATGTTTTAATGAATTTCTGATCTGATAGTTTTCACTATCAGATTAACTTATAAATGGATAAGTGAAGATTTTCTATAAACATACTGTCTCATAATGAAAGGGAATGCGATATCTGTCTGTACACAGTACCGCAGCTATGCATCGCTATTTTGCGTGACAATAACGATAGAAATAGTCCGCGATGAGAATCCTATGTTTGCGAACATATTTTTTTTGTTTTATTCAATTTAGATTGTACAAAAACTTACATTTCATTAGTTCCATTATTCTTCATAACCACCTATCATTATATATTAAACAAAAATAAATAAATAAATATTTGATTTAACATTTATAAAGTCTCAGCACCAGCAAAACACCTGATTTCTTCAGAATTTCGGAAGTCAGAACTCGGGTGCAGCAGCAGCACAAGAAATAAAACTCAAATGAACGGTTTTCTTATTCTTTACCAACGGGAGTTGTTGGTATTCATCTGAATTATAGGAAAAAGGATGGATGCGCCACAGAGTTAACAAACCAAATGGGGTTTTCACTTTTCTGATTCCTACCGGCCAAATGAAATGTAGAGGATGGTGATTGTTGTTTTTTGTCTGTATAAGCGTGCCACGTGTCATCTTTTTTCTTACTTTTCACTTTAGGATATGTTCGCAAAATAGTCCTACTGGAGACAAAATGGATGCAGTGTGGCAGACAGAGATAAGGGAAGTAAAGAGATACCAAACTTCTACCTCTCTCACCCTGAATCCCCGCAAGAGTTGGTTGTTTTTGTTGTAATCCACTACCAATGCACTCTTGTCTGTGAATACATGTATTTCCGACTAAAAGAATTCAGCAGACGTGAAATTTGAGGTTTGAACACTTTCATTAACAGCTGTTTAGAAGTGTGGTAGATTTATTTTTGTAATGACATTTCAATTGACATTTTATTTTTTTTTTCACAATTCGAGAAATGTCATTGTAAACTTTTTTGTCAGGAAATTCAAGAAATGTTTTGCTTGTGTTTATAATTATTAGTGCAAACAATATTTCGCAAGCCTTTCAAAAAAAAAAAAACAAATGAAAATGGATACATTTTACCGCTTCGTCAGATGCAGACAATATGTGCTGGAATAGCATACCGTGGACAGGTAAGCAATCGATAACAAAACATTCTTCATGACGACTAAACATTTTTCTTATAGATATGCATTCAGTGACATCAGAGCATGGTCAAATCCTGAATTTACTAGAAATACAACATCGGCCAAACGACAGAGTGCTGTTGCTGCTCAGCTATGTTATTTAACAACTGTCATTAGGCAGTTAAGAAATGCATACAATGGCCAAGATGTCGATGCCACACAAATAACGCACTGCAAACAAGAAAAATTGTTCTTGGCCACCCGTATATTTTGGATCTTGTTTCTCATGTGTGTACGTGCACACCGCCCGCCCGTACAGTGAAGCTGGTAAACTGTTTTTTGTTTTCAATTCTTATCTCTTTCATGCGTGTGAACTAACAGTACCAAAACATTTGTTTTTTGTTTCACAGAAGAACTCTATTATGGCAGCGGTTCAGGATCAGGTGGCGGAATCGATGACGAAGATGATGACAAAGACTCAGGTCTTAGTCCAGGGTCCTACCCATTGTTCTATAAGCCAATGCAACTGGTAGTATTGTTGCAAACACAGCAGGTATTGGTCACAATGAAGGAGCCATCGACGGTGACAACAGTAAAAACAGTCACGTAGAAGAAGAAGAAGAAGAGGAGTCAAAGAAAAGAGCAGTGGTAGCAGTAATAAAAAACACAAATACAAAATTAATGGAAGTATTAATGAATTCAACGCACAAGAAAAATTAGAATTCTATTTTATTGTTCTCAGTAGGTTTTTTTGTGCTAATATTTTTTCAACCATAACATAAAAAATAAATAAATATATTTTCAAGATATAATTAAATTGATTATTCAAAACTGAACGCGGTGCTTATTTCTTGAATTTTTCTTGGATGCGCTCATTGGTGGTGGCAATGCTACAGCTGTTTTTACTCCAATGTAAATTTTCACCCCTTTCTGTGATGGTTGTTGGTGAGGTCGGCGAGGTAGCGGGGGAAAATCTAAAAATTTTGAGCAAAAAATGTGGGGAATAACTTATCTCACGCATACTTGTTTAAAAATGTGATAGTATGTGTAAGATACGTAATTATGGGTGAATTTAGCTTGTAGGCAAACCGAGAAGATTGGTATCTCTTTACTTCCCTTATCTCTGGTGGCAGAGCGTTGCGAATGATCCATCTGTCCCAACTCATCATTCGGGGCAATTGGGCATGTTCAGAACAACATTGCGGAGAATTTTAAATAATGTTTTCATGTCGGACTTGCAATATTTACACATAAGGAATCTCTTCCAGGCGAATAATGACTTTACAAAGCTCTTTTAATTCTATGGATGTATTGAAAACGGTATTTAAATCAATAATGATACCTATAGAGTACCTACTTCGTGAAATTTTTAGTTTGACAGTCATGACATTTTTCTGATGGAAAAAAAGCGTTTTCGATTATGATTTTTAATTTTCTCAGGTTACAGATGTTTACTCGTCGCAATCTAACACAAAACAGATTGACCTGTTTTTGTGTGTGTGACAATTCACAGTTCATTGTTTATTTTGCTGTGGAAAGTAATAACTTTTAGAAAAATTTAAATGGTTACACTGTGAAAAACAATGAATGAGGAATTGCTTTTGTGGAAATCCAGGAAACTGTCGCTTGCTATACATGATGAGGAAGAATATCCACACTTTTTTTTAAGATCGAAAACGAAAAACATTGATTTAGAGCAAAGAAAGTAATTTCTCTATCCCAATCGAAAACGCTTCATGTTAAAGTTAGCTTATTAAGCTCTATTCGTATTGGTCAATCGACCATTTTAGTCAAGTGACATTGGAGGGAAATTGACAGACGGAATAAGTTGAAAAAATACTCATATGACGTGCACATAATAGGTCGAAGCTGAATTTGCACCTGCCATGCAAATGTTGATTTCATTAAATTTACTCGATATTATATACTTTTAAAGTTATTATTTAATTTGCTGATAAAGAATAAGGCTGAATTCCAAAACGTCAAAAAATGCGCATTGTGAATGCACACAGCTTTAATGATGCCAGATTTCACGATGCACTTTTTGCGTGTGTTTGCGCAGTTGATGCTTTCACAATGCGTTTTAGAAAAATATGCTTTGCATCATAGTAATTTGTTTGCGTTTTGGAACTCTTGATTAAGCAGTAATGCAGAAGTAATGCGTTTTGGAAATTAGCCTAATTCTTCTGAATAGATTAAAATTAATAAAAATCTATAAAGATAGAAAAATTAAATAGCAAAATATTTCATTTTCCACATCACCTTACCTTATTTTTAAGTAGGACTTTAGTCATATTATAGTCCATTGGTAGTCTTTGGAAAGGGCATCAACAATAAAATCAGTCTTTTTCGAGACTACATAATGTGACGATTTCTCCGGTAAAGGCCAAACAACAACCCTAAAGGGCCGCCCAGAATGCGAATTTGCAGCTGGTATCTTGTAAATATCACTGTCAAAAGAGAGATACATTCCTTGCATGAAGTTGCCCACCATTAATTTCAAGCTATAGATTCACGAAGATACATATTGTGTAAAGGGCCACAAAGAATGCGTATGTGTGTAGCTGAAGCTTGAATCTGAGTCAGAAGTTAAAAAAAATAAGCGCTTACACAATCAGACCTATCGCGAATAAATTTTCCCGCGAATTTTTCCCTTTAAGGAATGTAAATCAGATTACTGAATGGGAAAAGTTTCCTGCGAAATTTTGTTAACGATGGGCCTGAATGTGTCCGAAAAACTCGAAGTACTGCAAACAACATCTTCAACAAGTAGTTCCTTCTATTGATGAATATTTTGTTGAGTATATTTATAAATATCATCATAACCGCACATTAGAATGGACACACTGAATAAACTTTGCTAACACGCAGCATGAATGTGTCAACGACTAAAGTGTTGAATGTCCTATCGTTATACCGCACAAGGACACTTGTGAAAGTGCATTTACACCTTGTCGAAATAATAATCCGTTAATTTATATTATATATTTCGCTGATATATTTATGCATGAATATAGTTTTTCTTAGTGTCTAAGCCATAAAAATATTTATGTATAGTTATGTTTTTTCTTACTAGTTATCGCTTACTATTAATTTTTTAAATCCTTTTTTGGATGCCGAAGAGGAATAGTTTTGGAGAAATTAACGATTTAAACATGGGACAGAAAACGGCTAAAATGATCTTGTAACTCTTTCAATAATATAGTACTTAAGTTTAATTTTGTTTTTACACATACGTTTTATATTCAAATAAAAATGGGAGAGAGAAGGAAAAGGAGTTGTTTATCCCAAGTTTACTTAATAATGGGATGCTGTGTTTCTTAAACTACTTTAAGCCGAAGTTCGACAACACAGCTTTGAAGAATATAGATATTTTCCTAATAACTGCAGAAATGTTGTGTGTGGGTATTTGATTCTTCAATGGAACAAATGCCTTGAATCTAATCGGAGAGATTCCAGCGCGATGTATCCTACTCGAAGAACATGAGTGGATATTATCTGGCGGGGTCTTCAAAGTTGCCACCACTTGAGACGACCGCGTATTCACCCATGTCGGGCACAACTGATTCATCGTGTTCGTGAACTTTACCGCTATGCGTAACCGTACTGGAGGGAAAGAAATCATAATTCAACTCCTGCTCGTTTGAATCGATTGATGGTAGAGATGTGATATCTGGGTGGTGGCAAAGACCGGTGGCAATTATCTCATTCATAGCGATGGTGCCTGGGGTTGGCGTTCGTGTTTTCGCTACTATGGCGGGATTCGTCACAGACGTAGGCAGTTCAAGAGATGTAGGCACGTTAGTCGATTGCGCGGGTACTCCAATTACACTAAGGCAATCCTCTAATGTAGCCGTGGAGGATGGGTCAGTCTCAAACTTCGGCTTACTGTTGTCCGTAGGCATCTCTACGATTGACATTTTAGGCGCTTGATTGAGGAGAACATTCGTTTCACTGGTTTTCGCTGGTATCGGCGTTGTCATGGGTTGGAAAACTATTCCCGAATTTCCAGATGCAGTGCCAATAAATCGCAGACCTTCTGCCGTCTCAATTTGCAGTATCTCTCCCGGATTGATGAACTGCTCCTCCGAATATAGGCCTGATTCGTCTAGAGCTACTGTTAGAATGTCAGTGGACGCATCACCACCTTGCAACATATTTTCGTCCATTACAATTTGCTGCTGTTCACTCTCCTCCCCGTCGTATTCAATTGCTCTTGTGATGCTTCGTGACCCATTACATGTGCTGACCAACTCTTCGATTACTTCAGATGTTAGCGTATAAGCGTTCCTATTGGAATCCTGTCTAATAAGCGTGAAGAAAGCATTCTCACCGAGAACTAACTGTCGATGGCCGAGGTTTAATAACACCTGCTGGTCTGGGTCAATCGGTTCTTCCATGACAACGTTATCGGGCTCCAACTGTTGTATCAGGCTGTCCTGTACCTCTTCTGTTTCTATGGTTGCCACTTGCAAAAATCCATCCTCTCCTTCGATATGCTGTTGATGCATGAACTGCTCCTGCGCAAGTTGGTTTTGCACCGCTAGCTGCTCTTGTGCGAGTTGCTCTTGTTCCTGTGCAATCTGCTCCTGAACAATTTGCTGCTGCAAGCAGAGCAGAGCCGAGGCTTGTTCTTCCACAGAGAGCTGGTCATGCTTCTGGATTTGATCATCGTCTTCGACGACCTGTTGCTGCAGCGTTTGTTCCTGGTGCATTTGGATGACACGGGGTTGTAGGACGTGTGGTGCTCCGCTAGAGATAACTTGCAAAACATCCGGATTAGGTTCCCTCTGACTGTCTGTCAACTTCCTGTGAAGATCAGTTAAACATTCATCTGGCACCTCAACGAATCGGGTGCGCTCTGGCGACAAGTAAAGAGGTCTTGTTGATACTTCCTTGTACTTTTTGTCAATCAATTCGCACAGCAAAAACGTCTGCGGATATCCAGGCACCGGGAGAGAGGGCACTGCATATCCAACGCCTAGTCGCTAAAAAAAATCGTATTTGGATCGAATCAAATTTATATATAAACAAAATGATTACCTCAGATCTTCCATTTTGAGCATCTTCCATTACACGTTCCATCATGCCGGGACTTATGGTGGGAGCCTGCACCTGGTACTGCATGTTAGTTGTGCACATCACTGGCGACGATGATGGGGGAATGGACTCCAGGTTTGTCATAAACGGAGACGACTGGGAATGCTGTTGCTGCGTCGTTGTATATATTGGCGTCGATATAAAATCATTCTCCATCGAGTGCTGCATTTCTGATGACGTCGAAGAAGGCATTATCGGGTTATTCTTATGGGCAGGCGTAGATCGAGTTGATCGCTGGCTGGCACGTTTTCCATTTTTCGCAGCTTTTGTCGCTTTTGGCAATGATGACGATGAAATGCCATCTGGTTTTTGTTTTGGTGGACGTCCGCGACCCTTAGGTTTGGTCGTCGGCGGAAGGTTAGGAAGTGTCTGCTGCTGCGGAGGCTGTATTTCATTAAAATGAGTTTCTCCAATTGGTGCGGGATTATTGTGCATTTGTTGGTGATGATGTGGCAAGTGAATAGGCAAAATGGGAAGTGGTGATTTAGCCGACTTTTTACTAGTGCTAGCTGATTGCCTTGGCTTTCGTTGTTTACTTATATTGATCGGTTCTTCGATTTGTTTAACGTTTTTATTAGAATCAGAGCTATTGCCCATCAACACAGTGTTTGAGGGGGCCTTAATGATCACATATTTATTGCCACGAGTATCAATCCCCATTTGTTTATCAGAGGATTGTGCTACTTGATTTGCCTTTTCCGTTGATGTCATTTGCTGTTGTATTTGAAGCTGCTGCTGTTGTATTTGTTGTTGTTGCAATAGAAACTGCTGTTGGTGTTGTTGAATGAGAAACTGATGTTCTTCGTGTAGCTGTTGCTGGATTTGGTTTTGATGGTGCAGTTGAAATTGCTCTTGAAAAAGGTGCTGTTGGTGTTGTTGTTGATATTGCTGTTGAAGCGGTGACGCTTGCTGATGCTGCCTATGTTGTTGTCGGTGATGGTGTGAATGCTGCATGTTTTGTTGTTGAAACTGCTGCTGCTGCTGCTGGTGATGTTGCTGTTGCTGTTGTTGCTGCTGCTGCTGTTGTTGTTGCAGAAGTTGGTGCATATGCTGTTGATGTTGTTGTTGCTGTTGTATTAATTGATGCTGCTCATGATATTGTTGCTGTTGCAAGTGATTTGAATGGAGATGGTCTTGGCTTTGTTGTTGATGGTTCTGTTGCTGCTGATTATGTTCTTGCTGGTTCTGTTTTTGTTGAGCTTGTTGTTGCTGTGTTTGCTGTTGCTCTTGACTTTGCTGCTCTTGCAGTTGTTGTCTCGACGGAGTGCGCTTAGTTCTTACATTTGAGGGTCTGCGATTTGGTATCCCATGTGTTTTGGCGCTGACAGCTGGAGACGGAGATGATGTTCTTCTATTACCCAACATCTTCTGCTGCTGTTGTAGTTGTAGCTGCTGATTCTGAAATTGTTTAATAACCTGCGGATTCGTTGTCGGAGTGATCACTAAATGCAACTTTTCATTCATTATAGCATCATTAGATAGAACTATGGGCATTGTGGTGATGTCAAAGACTCCCTGCTCCGAATTTGATTTTGGTGTTACTGTGATTATCGGCTGATTGTTGCCACTGCGAAGAATTTGTTGATTGAGAATCTGAGGCTTTGCCGGCTGGGGAGTTGCCGATATTTGCTCGTCCTTTGATGATTTCCGGGTTATCTCTACGTGCGGACAAAGTGTTTGTATTTGAGCTATGGTTTCTCTATCGGCCGCTTCAGCTTCTGCTACGGTCTTCGGACTAGGCCTTTTGATGATAAACGAGGGAATATCATCTTCGAGTGTTTGTTTGCGCTTCTTTGCTCCTGAACGCCCACTTGCTTCGTTACCTGGCGATCGATTGGCACCTAGAATGCTTGCAATCTGAGATGACAACGGATTTGAGATATCAACAGTGATGTGAACTTTCTCTGGAGTGGGTTTTTCAACTACATCCGAAGATTTATTTGAATCGGGAACAGAGTCAATTCTTTCGATAGCCTGCTCCTTCATATATTGTAGGACAAAGTTCTCTTCGTAATGTTCCGCAAATGTTTTCCTACGACGACTTGTGATGTTTCCAACATTCGATGAACCTAACTCTGGGTTTATTTTTTGAACTTTTGCACTGACATGAGGTTGGTCTCCTTCTATAGTTTCTTCTGATGTCTGTACATCAGCTACATGCTTGCGTGGTGTTACTTTTAAATGAGAGCGTCGTTTTCTTCGAATAGTAACATCTTTGACCTCTTTTTTTATTTCATCATGTGATGTCGGATGCGGTTGAATGGCAGTTTCATTTTCTACAATTTCTTCTTTGACTTCTTTTGCTACGGGGTGACTTTCGTCCACGGCCGATGATTCCGATTTAATTCGAGGCAGCTCTTCGGTGGTCTCCAAAATGTTGTTTTGCTGATTTGGAATGAGCAACAGCGCCTCCGCAGCGCTCATTTCTTCACCAGCTATTTCAGGTTTATCACTGGCTTCACTACATTCGTCAACCTTTTTCACTGCTTCCTTGAACTTATTGAGTTTTAATATGGTGTCGCTGGTTTGTGTAACTGTGTAATACGAAGTTGACACTTTTGTGTCGTTTTCGTTTTCATGCGTACTTGAGGCCTCTGACATTGCTACGGTCTTCTTCTCATGACTTGTGTCAAATTCAGATGGAGGTTGCGGTTCAATATTATGTTCATGTTGATCATCTATACTTTCTATTCTATCATCAGATGGTAATTCTAAACTGTTTCCAGTTATGCATGGCTCATTGGCATCACTATCCCTACTCTCATCTTGAAGAGGCTCTATTGGGGGTGAACTTATTTCTTCTTCTTCTGATTCAGAATCTGTATCTGATCCCAATTCATGTTCTTTAATCACTTGTTTTTCCATTTCTGTTCTAACCTTCTCCTTGACCATTCCAAATGAATCTTTTGTCAAGACTTCCTCTTTTCCCTGATCTTTCTCGTTAAAATCTTCGTTCGCCGAGTTTGGCTCTACATCATTGGATACGCTCTCCTGCGTATCGTATTGCAAGGACTGATTTGAAATTTGTTTGTCCCTCATGTTACCGATTATTTGACCTCGTGTTTTGCGCACATTTAATTTAAGTACTTTGTCTTTATTGCCCTTGTGTTCTATGTTCGTCACCGGTGTTACACTTTCTGATCTGCTTCTATTGAGCATACGCTCTTCTTCCAACATCGAGGTGGGGGAGCCAAATTCAGCTTCTGCTTCAGAAATTATAGTACTGGTCTCATCACTTGATGTTTCAGCTTCAGCTGGTATGATTTCTTCTTCAACTTGTGGTGTCCTCTCATCAACTGGCCCTTTCTCCTCATCTAAAACTTCGGATTGAACGTCTTTCTCCGGACATGAAATTTTCGACTGGTCTTCTGCAGTGGAATAGAAATTCGACTCGTTGTCCCGTTTTGCTGATTGTGTGATAAAGTACGAACACGTTGTTTCCATATCTTCAGCAACATTATCATCTGGCAGTTTTACCGCATCATCTGCTGGTGAAAATTCTAGTTCATTGCTTTCATTGTAACGAATTTCCTTGAAAAAGCTAATACCATCAGTTCCACTCGTCACTTCGATGGATTCCGTTGCACACTTCTCTTTCGACACACTCAGGTCGTCGTCATAGCTGCAGATTTCTTCTTCAATAGTGGACACTTCAGTAGTAATGAGCTCGTACTCATTGTTACTCTCTTCGGTAATCATTTCGTTTGCTTTACTTATAACTTCGGCGTCATACACTTCTACCTCATATACCTGCTCACATTCTTCTGGTACATAAAACACATTTAACTCATCCACTGTTTCTTCTGTTTCTTGATGAGATTCTTCATTAGGTGCTGGTTTTTCAGCTTCGATTACGGACATCATGTACGGTTCATTGTTTACTGTCTGCGTTGGACTTTTAGTTATCTGTTCATGAGTATTATCAACACTTGGCCCGATGTTCGTTTCGCTTTTATCTGTATTATTTGTATGAAATGATGGCTCAAAGTCATACATTGCTTGATCCGATGAGTATGGTTGATTTTCCACTAGTAAAACTCCTGCATCTTCCGCTAGTTCTGGAAGGGTTTGCTTTTCGATTTCACTTTCCGTTGGAGGTGAATCAGTGGCTATTGGCTGAGTGGCTTCGTCTGAGTGACATGAATCCGCATACTTCGTATGGTTCGTTGTCATCAAATCGTTATCAGATGATTTTGTATCAGAAAAATTAGCTTCATTTTCAATCGGTATCAATTCTGTACCAACAACTACGCTGCTCGAAGAAACATGATCTTCAATATTCTCCGAATAGTCAGGTACATTCGAAAAATGTTCAACCACAGGAGCGTACACTTCTGATTGGGAGTACACAATTCTGCCTACAATCTCCTCCTCGGAATTAGTTACCTTATCATCCATTGTATCTTCGGATTTCGACATATCTACAGGAGGTGATGCACCGCCGTCGGTAGCTTGGGGAAACTTCTCATCGTCCTGGTCTTTTTTATCCTCTTTGTCACTGTGTATTTCGGGTGAGAAGTCAACTTTCGTATTACTATCTTTATTTTCAAAAGCTGCGCTTTGAGGCAATTCTTTGATTATAGACGTCGTAGATACTGACGAACAGCTATCAACTCTGTGGCGATTTCTGGATTTAAAAATTCGCTTACCACGCTCCTTGATGGGCAACCCACGAACTTCAGGCGCAGGTCCTGCCAGTTCAATACTCATGGCTGTAGTTTTCAACAAAGACTCAATATCAGCTGACAACTGCTGGTCTTTCAAATCCATTTCTAGTTTTTGTGCATCTGGTGTCTTTGGTCGGCTGTTCTTTCCAAAGTCGTAGTTCTTCTCTGGTGAGTTATATTTCTTCTTAAACTTTGCGATGGATGTTAAAATATCATCATCATCCTCTTCTTGGAAATCAAAACATGACAGAGATCCTTTACTAACAGAATTAATCGTTTTTGATTTGATGACTTCTGTTGGCTTTTCTAAAGAAAGCTCTAAGGCAGCCGGCACATTAGGTGAATCCATATCAGATTGCTCAACAGAGTTGGGACTTTCAAAGGAAGAAGAATCAATGACAGTTGATTTTTCTGTTGACGATTCGACGAGTGGTACCTCAACAGATGTTGGTTCGGTTGTAGATGTGTTAGTTTCAGCTTCAGCATGATTTTCGGTAGATAATTCTAGTGGGGAAGGCTCCAAAGTGGGTGTTTCCACTTCTAGTGGTTTTTGATTACTACTATAATCATTTGTCTGAGCATCCTCTACGTCCACGTGCTCAACTTCTTTGTAGTTTTGCAGATCTTTTTGCTCTTCTAATGATGATGTCTTGATGGAGATACCCTTCGTGTCAGCTAGTTCTGCTAATGGTGCATTCTCGGGCAGAATAATAATGCTAGATGATTTTACTTGATATTCCTCCTCTACAATTGGTTGATATTCAACCTCTACAATTGGTCGATCTGCGGCCGTGGGTGATTTCTCAAGAACATTCGATTCAGGAGCCTCCTCATTACATGGTAACGATGTAGATGGCTCTTTGCTGGTAATTTTCTCAGCAGTTTCCTCCTCTTTTGACAATTTATCATCAGGCAACTCTTTTTCGATTATATCCGTTCCAACAGTTTGGGTTTCTGTGGGTATTTCTAACGTTGATGAGACTAAAGTGGTGAGTTCTTCTGTGGAACAGCTTTCAACTGCAGTCATCTCGACAGCATCTACATCAATCTTATTTGTAAGTTCTGGTGGCTCTGATTGCCCTTCTATTGTATCTGCATCTTCATTCGTTGAATCTAATGTCAACGTTTCTATCTCCGAAGAGGTTGCAGATGGTTCAACGGTAGCCAGTTCCAAAGCATGCACTTCAACATCAACATGCTTTACTGTGAAAATACTTTCACATAGTTCGCTTGGGACAAAAACAGGTGGCGGTTCTACGAAACAGACTTCCTTCAATGTTTCGTCTGCCACTGATTCGGCAGTAAGTTTTCCAATAGTAGGCGATACATTTCCTCCTAAATACTTTTCCTGTTGAGGAACATTATCATTGGATTTCTGTGATACCGCATCGACATTGATAGCGTCATCAATACTGTTGAAATCCATAAAAACTATGTTCCTTCGATCTTTTTTGGGTATATTTCGGATTCTTGTCGATGATTTCTGTTCGGGTTGTGGTGATATTAAAGAGACCACATCATTATTTTCATCCAATTTCACAGGAGTACTTTGACTTGTTGTTGGTATCACTTCTTCAACATGCTTTTCCACTTCCTTCTTCCGATGTAGTTCATTATCTTCCTCCTCATCCTCGTCATCCTTTTCTTCGTCGAACCAGTCGGCTAGGAGAGTCTTTTGTATTTCTTCCGATTTGCGAGCATCAACTATACAATGTTTTTGTTTTGGAGCGGCTTCATTTTTATGATGTAATTCCAAATTACTTGGTTCATCTTTATCGGGTGTGACAACAGTGGATTCTTGTGAAACTATTATGGGCTCAAATACGCTGCAATCTGAGTCATCACTAGTGACAACTGCATTGTGTGTTGAGTTTCTTTTTCTGCTCTGTGGCGTTTCGCATTGGACTGCTTTATTTAAAGGTGGAGACTTTTCAACTGGAACTCTTTTACTTGCAGAGAAGTTACTACAAGGCTGCTCCATTAAAATCGTTGGAGTTAATGTGGATGTGTTTATGAAGGAATTTCGTCTTGATATACTTGATAATGTCGACGCTGCTGTGCCACTGTGGCTCTTTCTATGAAGGACCATAACATTTTGCCGTGTACTTTGAAAATCACACATGCTACACTTGTATGTTGGCGGGGAGTTGTTTGTTGAAGGAATTCCAACAGCATTCCGTGTGGGAGTGATGTTTATTATTTTAGTAATATTATCCTGCAAGGCAATAGAAAAATCAGCAATGGAACTGTTAATTTTTGCATTTTTTACTAACACAGCGTCTTCCGGTTCGATTGGGATCGTTTTGTTGTGGGGAGTTTCCAAGAATAGCTTTCACAATGCTATCAGGCCTGCTGTTGAAAAACAATGAAGACCTTGTTACTGATCGTGTTAATCGTTCAGCAGTTAACACGTCAGAAGGAAACTTCTCCATGAACTTCTTTTTTGCCTTAAAGAGTTCTTCTCAAAAGATTAAATCATTTATTTACACGATTCCAAGAGTTTGTACAAGTTGTAACTTACCATGTCCCTTGCGAATGAACTCATCCTTTTTACTACAATTGAAGGGAAGTATCTGCTTAGAGGTCTTTACACACTCACTAAAAAAAAGCAATATTATTATTTAAGGCCACCCACTTAAGGAGGAATGATTAAACTTACAAAGAATCTTCTTGGAAAAACTTTACCACACAATAGGGCTTGCGTTTGGTTTTTTTGAGTAATCCTTTAGGCTGCCTCAGACTGCCACAGACTTCTCCTGGCCACCAGCTGCTCCCCAACTTAACCCAGACTATATCCGCGTCTTGGTAAACAGCGTCTTCGGACATGGTTGCGTTGGTTTGCGCCGAGAATTAAGGTTTACCTCGTACGCCTTAATCAATCGAAATTCAAACGGCGTTCATTGAAATAGTAAACTCTAAAAAAATGACCCACAGCCGAAATTAAGTTGAACTACCAAATTGTGTTTTATTTGTTGCAAAAATAAGGCCTTATAAGTCAAAAAAAGTAATCAAATACAAATATAAGAAAATTTTGATCAACGATATGAATAGGCGTCAACACCTAGCGATTACAACATACCAACAATATCAGAACCAACACAAAGTAATTCTCCAACTTCATTACTCCCAAATAGTTTTTTTTTTATAAATTACTGCAAATGCTTATTGAACATGGAGTTATGATTAACAAAAATCTATTCTTACATTAAATTTAGCAGTCCTTTACCATATGGACGCGGACCTTCATGAAGTCGGATTGATTTGGTTCACGATGGACCTGCTATATATAACATCATTCACCGCAGATCATCCTAGTACAGAATGACAGAATACTTAGCTTTATTTCGTCTTCCTGTATCCCCCACCCGATGACCCGGCCAAGGTAAGCCACTATCTTTAACAAATTTGTTTAACTTCTGGAATACGTAGATGATATCGACATCAGTTTTCCCTCCCATTTAACTGTTTTAGAAGCATTTACGATAGTTAATTAACAGCCGAAACGCGTCTTGATTTTAATGAGGACATGATCCTTACACAAAAGTCCAAACGCTTCCTCTGCGCCAAGTGATCGAATCAAAGCAGAAAAACGTACTCTCTTTGAATGAATTCTTAGTAAAACTTTCAGTCCTGTATGCTAGGGAGGCGAATGGAGGAGAAAATAATAATGCGAGTTTTATGAGGAGTACCAAAATAATGATACAAAATACAAATTGTTGGCGCAACTTCTTACACGATGGCGCGACCTCCTGTTTTATGCCGACTCCGAACGGCGAAGTTGAGATAAGGTATTCATGACATTTGATACTACTCGGATTATTTGTCAAAACATCACGAGAGGAGGGCTAGTGAAAAATCATTTAGGTGTGGCTACGGCTGGGAATCGAACCCAGAATATTAATTTTTTTAAGAATATTATTCTAAAGTGAAAAGTTTAAATAACAAAAAAAAACCGTTAAACGGGGGAAAAAAAGGTCCGGCCCAGTTATAGCTGTCATTGAAAACCCTCATTGGAAATTTTCCTTTGCTTCTTGCGGCTTTTTTATAAGTTCAACCATTGGCGAGTTGGTGTCAAAACAAAGCTTATGAACTTTAAAGCATAATTATTCAAAAATATTTAAATTTCTAGTTATAGTTTTCGCAGAAAATCACTTAGGGCCCAGTTATAGCTATCATTGAACAACTTCATTGGAACACAACACAATGATGGAATTAAAATGTCACCCCCATAACTTCTTATACGAATTATTGAAAATTCCGTTTCAGTTCAGTGGAATGGCAATCATTACTTCATAGAAATTAATGTTGATCAGTGAAAAAAAATAAGTGATTATCTGCGAAAACTAAAATAAGAAATTCAAATTTTTTTGGATAACCATTTTCTAAAATTTATAAGCTTTGTTTAGATACCAAATCGGCAATGATTGAAAAATTCCAATGACGGTTCTCAATGATAGCTATAACTGGGCCCTAACGTTAACATTGATAAAGCTCTGATATTAGAGGCCAATCGACCATTTTAGTCACGTGACATTGCAGAAAAACTGACGAAATAAGTTGAAAATTTACACATCGGCATATGAGTGAAACAGCTGACTTTGCTTCGACCTCTCATGAAAATCTTTTTGGAAAAACAATTGGTAGGGTGTAAAATAGAACGGAAAAACTAGTAAACCTTGGAAATATTAGTCTCGCTCGCTTTCACTTTCGCTAATAAACAAAAGGGAAGACGTCCGATATTATAGTATCGGTTTTAAAGCAAACCGCTGCGCATTTGATAAGTATCTCCAAGGATTAATGAGAATGAGATCCTGGTTGAATTGCCTCAGGCAAATACTCTTGGCGAGTCGTTAACATTTTAATGAAAGTAATGTTTGAATGCAGCTCTCATGTTGGCGGTGAAAAGTATAGTTCAATAACATGGTATGTATTTGAAAAGACCAACAAGCTAAGACCATAACAAAGGAACCGGTATCTGATGACTAGTAAGAGTCTTATGCCAAATTGTCAATACAACGAACGTTTATAGCTCATTAATAAAGAGAATAAAAAGAAGTCCAAACCACCACCTATTCATCGACGCAATCAAGGGACACAATATTTCATAAATCGGTGCAACTACTAGAATACGCCGACGATATTGACATCATTGGTCGGACTTAACGTGATGTCATAACCCAGTGTGTTAGTAGAGAGAGGGAATTGTAAAGCACTCACTCGGAATACTAAAGAAATCCTATTATCCCCGACCTCCTCTACCGCGTTGGAGCCTCGACTGTATCAAAAGCAGATGAAGAAAGCCTTGGTAGTATAAGGGAAACAATTCATCGAAAACAATTCGAAGAGTCTTCGGTTCCCAGCCAGACTTCGAACTTACTTACTTAACTTACCAAGAGTAATTCTTCGTTTAATTTCTGACGAGATGTTGTGGTCAGAGTTAATAGTGGAGCCGAGATAGATAAAGTTCCGATTCGTCGATGTTGTGTGTCCTTTCGTGTTGACAGCATATACTTCGTCTTGCCCTCATTTACTGCTAAACCCATTTTTGGCGCTTCCTTCTCTATACTAGCAAACGTGGCTATGACATCCCGTTGGGTCCTACAAATGATGTCAATATCGTCGGCGTATGCTAGTAGTTGTTTTGCACAATCCTCTTAAGAATCAGATTGAAGAAGTAACATGACAGCGCATCGCCTTGCCTTAATCCTTTTTTTGTATAGCATGTGTCAGTGAGGTCGTTTGCGACCCTGATGGAGCAGCGAGAATTCTCCATCGGAAGAGTTTGGGCGGTATACCGAAACTAGACCTGGGTCTGTATAGTTCGTTTCTATAAATGCTGTCGTATTTGGCTTTGAAATCGATGAATATGTAGTGGGTATCGATTTGGACTTCTTGGGTTTTTTCCAGGATCTGCCGAAGTGTGAAGATTTGATCAATTGTGGACTTTCCTAGCATAAAACCACACTGATAAGGGCCGATCAGGTTGTTGGTAAACGGTTTCAGGCGTTCACATAATACGGCAGATAGAATTTTGTAGGCGATGTTGAGGAGACTTATGCCTCTGTAGTTGGCGTATTTTAGAGGGTCTCCTTTTTTGTGGATCGGGAACTATTTGTCAGACGTCACACATAGCAAAATATTTTTTTATATTTGTATTTTTTGAGAGAATTTAGCACACTGAAAAAAAATTGAGAAATAACTAATTTTTACTGCGAAATTTTGGAGACAGGCCTATTGTATGTTAAACTTACTCTTACAATGAGAAAGTCATTGTTTTCGTGAAAAAAATGCGGAAAAAAAGTGGAACCCAAAAAGTGTTTTTTTTTTAATAATTCGGTCCGTCGGCTCGTCTGTCCGTAATAGTATCCCCAGTAAAAACGGCTTGACCGATTTTCTTCAAACTTCGTATTCAAGTTTGTTTTGGTCACAGTTCTAGGCCATTGTTGTTGTTGTTATTTTTTGCTTTTAGCCATGTTAGGGTAGCTGCCATATAAAAAATATACATAGCCTCCATTTTCTCGAAAACAGCTCAATCGATTAAACTTTACACATTTTTGCTAATAACGCAAAATTATTGTTATTCACAAGTTCCTTTAAATTCCGGAACAAATGTTCACATTTCGACATTATTTATATGATTTAAAAAAGCATCAATAACGTAAATGAATATTATTGTGTATTTTGGCCAATTTATGAAACTCCCCAAATTCTCTCATGCTTGGGATTTGATCTTACGCCCAACTAGCTGTGAAAGAGAAAGTTGCGTACGACCCTGTCATGCGTCCACCACTCGTTTTAAACGATTTTTTTTAACGAATTTTATTTCCATGAAGCGTCATTTTTTTACTACTGAATCAGTGGAAATCTAAAAAATTCTCTACCATTTCCTAGTCTCTACACTCTGGTACCAATGAATTTTCATTGCGCATTTCGAGTATTCTGTTAAAAATATATTTTTGTGAATTTTCGGCCCAATCTTCCTTTGATTTAGTAGTTCGATCCTCCTGGGAGGATGGAAAGTTTGTATTCGCCATACTGTATATATAATACACGTCTATGCTAGCAGACCTTGGCGATTTATATAGTTACGCTAATCGCCACCGTAGCCCGTAATGGACTATCGAGTCGAGCGGCGAAAAATTGTGATGTGCTGTGAGTGAGAGTACCAGGCAATTTCCCGCAGTTCAGAAGAACTTAACCTTATTGCCAATTTAACTTGGCAAACGATGATAGAAAACGCCGTATGTTAGCTGATTGGTCTCTCCAGAAGTTCGAAGTTGAAACAAGCTTCGCCAGCAAAAAAATTTTGCGACGTTTTCTCATTTATCCAAAATTATCGCTTAATTTGTTTGCTGGGGTAGCTTACCCTTTCAAGAATCAAACTAAAGAAGACACATGACAGCGCATCGCCTTGCCCAAATCCTTTTTTGGTATCGAATGTGTCAGTGAGGTCGTTTTCGACCCTGATGGAGCAGCGAGAATTCTCCATCGCCATCCCACACAAACGGACGAGTTTAAGGGTATACCAAGACTAGACATTGATGTGTATGGTTTGTCTCTATAAATGCTCTAATATGCGGCTTTGAAATCGATGAATAGGTGATGGGTATCGATTTGTACCTTCTGGGTTTTTTTCAAGGGTCTGCCGAAGTGTGAAAAATTTGTTCGGTTGTGGATTTACCTGGTGTAAAACCACACTGATAAGGTTGTTGGTAAACGGTTTCAGGCGTTCACATATTACGGCAGATAGGATCTTATAGGTGATGTCTAGGAGACTTATACATCTATCTTTGGCGCAGTGCAGAGGGTTCCTTTTTTGTGAATACACAAACAAAAAATTATGACGTTAATGTCATAACCATGAACGCCATTTAGGTTATTCAGGCAGATTAAGGCGACTAAGTCATAGAAATTGTAACCTCTAGAACCTATCGCTCCAGAAAGCAAATCCGCTGAGGACATTTATATTAAAATTTTCATTCCATAAACAAATTTGTTTCCTTTAGATTTAAAAATCTGGTGTCTTTACTGATATGGACAGGCTAGGTTTTAGGTTGTCTTTTTTCTTAGAACGTTGCTTTATAAAGGGTCTTTTACTAGCGACTTGACAACTTTAAATTTTCAGTGTGAAAGTACCCTTAAACCTGTTACATGGTGGAGTACACGAAGGAACAACGTTTACAAATAATTTAAAATTTACTACCGAAATTCCGAGTCAGTGGTCGCATCTTTAAGACCGTTAACGTCAAGTTAAAGCAAATCATAGTTTAGTGAAAAAAATTGAGTCAGAATATTCGCTGCTTTATATAACCGTACTACGTTTTGCCCGAAGTGAGGAGAATATTGCTGCCGTAGAGGCATTATTCGCAAACGAGCCACATCAGTCAATTTCAAGAATTGGGCCTCTTCCAGACCACATTATGGCGATTTTTGCATAAGAATCTTTACCTACAGCCTAACATTAAGCTGATTCATAAACTAAAGCCACTTGATCATATAGGCATGATGGAAGAAAATGAAGAATGTCATCTTAAAATCATCTTCAGCGCATTTTTGGTTAAACGGCTTTGTCAACAAGCAACATATGCGTTACTGGACAGGTGAGAACCCTCATGTGCTTCATGAAACAGCATTTTATCCGCAAAAAGTCACTATTTGATGCGGTTTTCATGCCTTCAAATTATTTGCTACAGAGACATGTTGGAACGTTATTTCTTTGAGCAAGTATCGGACATCAGTGATATGTGGTTCCAACTAGAAGGTACCACTTGCAACACAGTTCTGGCAAACTACATGAAATATCTCAAGCAGGTTGCATTTATTAGAAAAAGAAGTTGTCAAGTCCTTGATAAAATACCTTTTACGTTCGTCTCTTTTTACAGAACTTTATAGTACATCGTAACGAATATCGAACCCCTTATCGATGACAACAATGTTAAACTAGCTAACTAATTAACGCCTTATGAAGTATTGCAAAATGCATGCCCAAACCGGATTCTAAATAAATGAGTTTCCTCCTACGCGATAACGTACTGTTACAAGATACACTACAAATATGTAACTACCTAATACAATATGTGTCACATGTAAAATAAATAGAAATATATTTCACAGTGCAATGTACTCTTCAAACATAAACATTGGCAATAGTTATCTAATAAACTTCAGGGTGTCAGTATCATCGCGCGAATGAATGAAAATGAATGTCGCCATTCGAACTTTTTTTTTAAGTAGATGTTTGTATTTTAGTTGGCTGGGCAAAATAACTTTATCTAATCACATTTTAAACAAATGTAACTGACCAATTAATATTATAATTTTGTGTTGATAAGCCACAACACATTCTTTATGTGGATATCAAGTTCAGAGTACAAAGTGATAATCACCTTTTGCAAGAAATAACAAAAACCCAAAAACATATTCAACCTTTCAATCTTTCTGCAAATTAGATAGCAAACAACAACAACAAGTTTTAGCCTTGAGAGTGTACAACAAATAAGTGTTTATTTATTTATTTCTAATTTCTATACAACAAAACCTCATAACTGTTCACATTCTCTATATGCAAGCGTATTCTTCCAGTTGGATTTAAAATTCAATTTGATTTAATTTTTATTTTTTTATTTAAATGGAGTAGAAGAATAGTATTGCTAAACTTTAAAATGCAATCGAAATATTATAAAGCTTCGGTAAAAAGATTAAGAAGGGTTGCTTCTGCTTGGTTTGACCAGAGGAAGAAGAAGAAGATATTAGCAACCAGAGAGATTGGCCCGCCTCAGAGGTGACCAGTTTTTCCCACTTCTCCGGCTGTTGTTGGTCTGGGTCGATGTGTGTTCACTGCATCGATTGGCAATTTGATATGTTCGACTTTACAACCGTAGGCCACAGGGGTCAGTTTTATGATGGTGTGCAATGGAACATACAAATATGGCAATTCATCGGCAGACTTGTCGAGAAAATAGGCGAAAAGGCATCGCAACACTGCTTGATGCGATACTACTAGAACGTTTCCTTGACGCTCCAACTCCATGATGACTGGCTCCAGCCGTGCCACTAGGTCTTCATAGCTTTCTCCTCTCGGATACCGATAGGCAAATTTATTTTGATCTCGGGCTTTGAACTCTTCTGGAAATTTATTCCGTATGTCCTCGTAACTCATTTCTTCACAATTACCAGCATCGATTTCGTTGAGTGCCTTCCATCGTTCCTGTGGAGCCTTCACATCAGCCACCGTTTGAACAGACCTCTTCATCCACGATGTCCACACACGTAGGCCGTTGATGCTTTGTTGATCGATATAGGCGGACAGTGCGTCGGCATACTGCCAGCCACGTTCGCTCAGATTGGAGTCGCCACCGATGAGGCCCATCATATTGTGTTCGCTTTCGCCATGTCTTGTAAGGTATATGGTGCGTGGTGTTATATGGATGTTCATCAGATAGTAGACAATTCGGGATTGCACATGACCCTCGTTATTGTAGACGACGACTTTTTTACCAGTGTTGTAGATTTTCATGAACGACAAATGCGATTCCCTTTCTTCGTCCAGCGGTTGGTATCGCTCTTCGTAATGTTCTATCCTCTGCAAAAAGTCACGCACCACCAGATCGGTGTTCATGTTCACGTAATCGGGACTACTTACTTTCACCTCTTTGATATTCTGCTCAATGATCTGAGGGTCATCACAGATTGATTCGACAAAAAACAGCTTAAAGTTGTTTTCCTTAACTACAATGTCATAGATAAGCTTTCTGCGGTCAAAAGTTGAGTTGGTGGCGTCAAACACCGCCACACTGCCCTGTCCATTGTGTAGCCATCGACAGGCGTCCGCAAGTGCCTGGGTAGCACAGCGATTACGAATCGCCATCGCTTCCTCATTGTCTGGTCGAAAGAACTCGTGACTCTTGTAGGCAGAGGTTGCGTGTCGCCTGTATTCGCCCAAATTGAATACCCTAGTACCGATGCCGATCCAATTTAGGTAACGCGACAATTTCTTCGAGATGAAAGTCTTTCCGCGAGCTGGCAGTCCAACCATTGCTATAACGTGCGGTGCTGAGACATCAGTAATGGCTCGTTCGCCACGAATAGGAAATGGCTTAGTCATGACAGTTTCCGAAGTGGGTGGAAGCATCTTCCTAGTATCCTCTGACATAACGCTGGGACACAGATGCAGCTCATTTTCAACGGCAATGTCGGTGCACTTCTTCAATTGGTTCAGCGACTTTGTACGAACGCGTAACGATGGCGATGTACTGTACCGCGCTGCTGGATCCATTTCACCAAACTATGGAATTTTTAGCGAAGATTGTTTGTTAATTTGTTGGTCCGTTTAGATTTTCCTATCAGTAGTGACAAAGGAAACAAATGCAAAACTGCATCACGCGTATATCAAATAAATGCAAAACAATCTTTTTTGTTTGTTTGCCAATACGCGCTGGGGTCTTTTGGTGTCACAGTGATTTGGGATTCTATTAAAATTTACTTTTGTTTTATGGGTTATTAGTTTGAAAAATGCGCAGCGTTCCTTATTAAACAGTTTATTATGTTTATGTGCCGTTGGTCTGAAATAAAACATAAATAAAAAAGAAACATATGTTTAAAAACAAAAGGCAACAACTTTGTATTATGTGTTTTTTTTATCAATTTAATGCACTGATTTATTAAGTCTTTACTTGTTTACAGATTAAGAGAATGTAGTTATGAGCTTAAGCACAAAACGGGTAGCGGTAGCAGCAGCAGTAGCAGCGAAGCGACTACTTTCAAAAGTTGCCAGAGAAATTGTTAAATAATGAAACTAATAATTCGCAATCGGGAATTATTTAGCTTTTCGTAAGGTCACACATAGAACATTATTTTCTCGTTGATTTTTCTTTTAGATTAACACACAGTTTTTGAGATAATGGAGAGAGAGATAGAGAGCCGCGCGGCGAGTGCACAAGCCTTGAGGGTGGGGAGTGGTGAGATAAGCCACAAACCAAAATAAACACAACTCGCAACTTTTGAGCAAAAACCTTTTGTGCTTTTAAAAAAATGAATAAAAAATACGAAAAAATGTAGTTCAATCAAGTGGTATAAATGTATGTAAATCGAGACCAAAATCGATATAATGGAATAAGTTTTTTTGATTTTATTTTACAAAAAGCGGCAGCGGCGGCGGTAAGTAGTAGAAAAGCCAAAATGTATCAACATGTTTTTTTTCGTTTTTATTTTTCAACCGTAAGTTTGCGTGCTTGGGCAAATCAAGTATAATTGGACTGCTTCCGATATGGTGGTGCTGCTGCTACTCGGAATATTTCCGTGAGAATGTTTAGTGTGCATTGTTTTTCTTTTTTTACTTTACCCAAGCTCTCATAACAATTTAAGAAAGAAAGAGATAAACAAACTGACCAGTGCATTACATATTGTTGTAGACTCTAAATACAAAAGTCTGCCTTTAGTTTTTTTGGATTTGTCTTTTTATTTATGTTTTACTTTGTTCCAAATTTCATGTTGTACCTTTTGTTTAAACAAAACAAAACAAAATCACTTACATTTTCACAATTTTACTGACAATTTTCATTTTTAAATACCAAACCACACACTTCGCGTTTTTTGTATAAATAAATAAATGTATGTATCAAAACCCTAGTATTTTTAAATATTTAAAATTGATATATAAATAGATGGGTGTGCAGAGAAAGTCTAGGTGTTAAAACCCAAAGGGTTTCACTACAAGTCAGGTTTATCACCGAATTATCATAATGTATGTCTATATGAAATGGTGAAGGAATTTAATTTATCCAGGCAATACAATGTGATAGGAAGGAAAAAACGATGATGACATATTGTGTAAGTGTTTTGATTGAAAGACTTGACTTCCACCGAGGAAATATAATGGGATGGCTTAAGCAAAAGGACAATGAAAAACTTCGCCATTGAACGGGTTTTTTTTTCGAGGTTGGTCAAAACGGGCAATGTCAATTATTTTCAGTTTGGTTTGCCATTTTATCTTGAACAGGTCGACAAATAAGCAACGCTTGCAAATCGTGCAAATTTATTTCGAAGATAATGGTTCAGTTCGCGAAGTTTCCCACCAGCTCCGTCCATTTTATGGTCGACATAATCGTCTATCAGAGCAAATAATTCGGCTAACCATGGATCGTTTTCGCAATACGTTTACTCTATGTGATAATGAGACGTCGAACAGTGCGCACCGAAGAAAAAGTTGTCGCTGTAGAGCAGTGTCGATGATGACGAATGAATCGATTCGCCACCGTGCACAGCAATTGGAGCTTTGTCCATTAAGATCCAGCTTGTGCAAGAATTAAAGCCGCGAGACCATGCAATGCACTGTGATTTTGGTGTATATGGTGATCTCGATGCTTATTTACATCGCAAAATTTTGTTCAGTGATGAGGCTCATTTTTGGTTGAATGGCTACCTCAACAAACAAAATTGCCGCATTTGGTGTGAAAATAATCCACATGAGACCCTTGAGACGCCATCACATCCACAAAAACTGATTGTTTGGTGTGCTCTATGGGCTGGTGGAGTCATTGGGTCATACTTTTTCCGAAATGATCCTGGAGAGTTCAATCAATGTTCTATATGTACCTCATTAGAATCTGAATCTTTTTTGGACAATGGCGCATTCAAAAGGTAGAATTGACAAAAGATTCTGACAATCAATACTGCTCGGATTACGGATTTTGAATAACTACATTTGTTACGTCTGCTACGTAATGAAGTTAAATGTAGTTAACGTAGGAGCATGTAGTAGACGATTGTCAGTTAATAGTTAGAGGTGGTACTATTGTATTAAACCCTGAATCAGTTTCAAATACCAACGTTCCGTTTTAGTAACGGGGAGAAGTTTTGAATATCGATATTATTTCATACGGAAATGACCTATATTGCATATAATTGCATCAAGTTCTAAGTCTTAATAAAGTTAGAGTATTAAAGCTGTTTTAAAACTGTAAAAGTTATAGGGAACGTAAAGTCAATGAAAGTATTTTTTTGTTTAAATAGTCAACATTTGTTAATATTTTAAATTGGATAAACCTATTTAAAACATTGGATATTTAATACTGGACCTTCACAGATATCGTTGTCAAATTAAAGGTTCAAAACAATTCTTAAATTAAACGAAATTTTGATAATGTAAGAAGTTTTCGTCTATACATGCCACCGTGTTTATTTGGACCCAATTTCGAAGCAATATATGTCGGGCACATTACATCTTCTTACACTTCTCTGAGTAGAGGAGGCAAACCTTTAATGATAAAGTAGTGTTTCGAGGTTCCTTTCGATCGTAGAAATATCTTAATAAAGGGATTATTTTGAAAATACGGCAAGAACAGGCCGGGCAATATGGCGTTTACAGAAGCAATACAAAAAGATAGAGAATCCAAAAAACACTGGGTAATTGGAAATGGATCTTGTGTGTGTGACAGACAATGTTGACAGAGATTCCACCAAAAAATGCGTTAGCTGAAAACAACCTCAACAAAGTCTACATTTGATTCGTGTAGATTGCTGGGGGATGTAGAGCGAATGTACACCAAATAAAATGGCTCGTAATCTTTTATTTTCAACTAGACGTCGGACCCAGTAGGGGAACCTTGCAGTAAGTTCCGCGCAGAAGTAGAAAAAAGATCAGAGACTCCGAAAAAGAGAGGCAAGTTCTAAGGTTTAATTGGGAACGGAATAGTGTGACAGTGAATAAAATCAAATTATATATCAAACAGAGTATTACTCCTTTTCTTTGACTTAGTAAGCTTTTAAAATCAATCAAAGCAATGACACCTCGCCCGACTGCCTGTACTGTAATGGTACTTCAGAATCCTATCTACCTTGTTATTTCCCAAAACACAATTAGGGTTATAGGGAATTGTTTGTCTCAAGGAATTTCCCATTCAGCAATATAAATTGACTGCTAAATAGTTAAATCAATTAATTGCCATTACCTCACCGAGAACTTTATTGAGGAGAGACGAAAAAATATATATAAAAAAATTGACTTACTTCCTAACTTAGAGAATACCTGCGAGTTATTGTTTTTCAGTCTGAAGTCAGATCTCATACCAAAAAATATGTTCTTTTTGTTTATAATCGACTAAGCTGTAGCAACGATCTTGGATCTTGACCCCAACAAATCGTGCTACAACGCTTATTAAACACATATTAAATCTAAGCTAAATTGTGAAACTTGGAGAACCCTTAAATTTATCTAAAGGAGAATCGTGCTACAACGCTTATTAAACACATATTAAATCTAAGCTAAATTGTGAAACTTGGAGAACCCTTAAATTTATCTAAAGGAGCACAGAGTACCCAGTGGTAAAAGTTCAAAGCTGGAGATAGGTTGTTTGGGAATCGAAAACTATTGCTAAATGTCTTCAAAAACTCTCATAAAATAAACTTAACTAAACTAATAAACTTTTTTTTTACATAAACCTGGCAAGGCATCATTTTTAAGTAAGAACAGCACCCATCAGCCATTGAATAAAATCGACCAGTGCTCGTGTTAAGTTGTACCTATGTGCAATAGTTAACTAAAGTAAAACCAAAGGAATTGCCTCCGTCTCTTTGGATATTTATAAACAAGACCAATATTCCAAAATTAAGATTTAACAAATTTTAAAATACCTACACTGCAGTAGCATATTTATTGTATTAACCGGCAAACTATTATCACACGACAATTTATAACACTTAGGCGTTTCCAATACCCTATCCACTTGAAGACAAAGGACTGAGAACCAATTTGTAATACCCAACATGCCAAATGCTCCTCACAAGATATGTCCGAATGCAGTTTATCCAATAGAGGGGCGCGACATATATCACAACTTATTTCGATTAAATTACTTTTCACAAATGCATTCTTCAACAAACAAAAACTGCATTACATCGGAAATAAAACCAATTAGTGTTCAATCTATACTTTGAATACACACATCTAATTATAGTTTCAATCTCAAATTCATACTTTAATACAAAAAAAATATAAATATATATTATTTTTCAATTTTGATACTTTTTCGTATATAAGGAAATGGCGATTGTTTCCGAGAAGTGCGAATGCAGAAAAAACGGCGATATATACATAATAATGATGGCTAACACAGCTAGTAAAAATGAGACATCATAAGGAAAAGAAAATTATAAAAAAAATCACCTTTAATCAAATCGATTTCAATAGAATTTCATTTTCACTATATATTTGAATTTTTCGCGAAGCGTTACAGCTAATGTTCGGATTAATTAGTTATGAATTTCAGTAGAAATATTTGATTCTAGACTTTTGTGTTGACGAAAATGTATCTCTTCTACTTGCAGAATAGCGGACATATTTTTTCTGAATTCCATAAAATTGTGCATACATGCATCTCGCTTTAGTGAAGACATAGTATAATGAGTATGTATAACACGTGGGAGTAAGCGCGACAGTAGGTTTGACTACAAATTGCGCATCTCCTCGGGTAACTGAGTGCGTTCAAAGTGTAAATTGACAGTTCACCAACTCAACAAACATATTCAACAATTCCAGTTTTTTTTTTTTTATATTTTCATGAGCAATATATACGAGTTTATTCAATTTTTTTAAATGTTATGTTTAATCCTTATTCTATGGAATAACATTGAAATCAAGTCCAAAAAAGTAATGACAAGGCCATAATCACACATGACACTGCTACATACGGTGACTTCCTCTCGCCTATCCTTGCCAATTTCCAAAATACGCCGAGCAATCTTCAAATGGGATTTTAAATTGATTTTATTTAAGTACAAGTAATGATGAGAAGGACGTTTACCCGGTTTTATTTCTATCCATGATGCTGGGGAATAGGGAACGCAGATAGGCACAAGTGCATATCAACAATAGTATCACCGACAACAAACTTTGAAAATTGAACAAAGCACTCTGTGAAAGATATGATCAAAATACTTAGTTGTACAGACTACGAGTGTTAGAAGGCGTGTTTATATACCATTTTAAATAAAATAAATTAAAAGTTTTAAAAACAATTTTGCGAATCTGTGCTTTGCGGTGACGTTTCACTGCCAACATAGTTCACAGCATCTGGCAGTTCATAAGCTACATTCACCATAGTATTTTTTATGTGCTGCCAAATCACAAATGTACAGGATAAGGGCAATTGATCTGTTCCATTTATGAATGCCACGGAGATTATGAACCTTAGCGCTAATTTTTGTATGTTTCAGTGGAACAAGCTAACGCATATTTGTGCATATTTGGGAAATCACCAAGTGAATTTAATTGATGATTGTACAAACAATATATAAATACAAAGTCTTAGGTCCTCGAAAATTGTTAAAGTGATTTCCAATGCTTTTGCTCCTAATTTAAAAATTAAATTACTATTTTTATACCTATGTATTTACTGCAGAACGATTAATTAATCGATCGTTCTCGATTGGGTGAAAAACGCAAAAAATGTATCTTTCAGCTGTTTTTGTGAACATTGAATACTACAATGTATTAATCGTATTAATTTTTTTTTGTTTTAAGTGTCAAACAATTTGTTTTAACACGTATGTCGAATAATCAAATCATAAATTTACAAATTCAATGTATTTTTATTGCAACTAGTTACAACTAGTTACACCCAAAATCCTTAATTTATTTAACTGAAAATTATCGCACTCCTTATGAAAATTCTTCACAAATAGCAGTAGCTCTCAAATTGTATAGCACTAAATACATTCATTTTTTGTCACTAGGTGTCGTGTCCATTTCGTTTAAATTTCCAATCGTCAATAACCGTAATTCTCACCCACTAAATTATGTTTATAATTCAATATTCTCGGAAGGATATTCATTAGTGGAAACGCCTATTGGCTTCAGCTATCAATAGTGTCTGTTTTAGAGATTTTCTAAAACTTCGACATTTGTTAGGTTTTTTTTGGCAATTCGGTTTGAAGAATTGTAATAGGCGACAGACTAACACATTTTCTACTACAGATCCCGCAGTAATTTTTCGCCTCTGGCTCAGCTGATATTTTTTGAATAAAATGGGTATTCATGCAACGCCGGAAAGTCGTCCTAAACGTTGTAAAACGTTACGACTTGTTAAATGAACTGCAAAAATTTGTATGGCAAATCTTTTCCGACTATAATTGGGAATTGGGTGTGTAAATTGAGATGATAAACGTTGTAAGCTTTTGAAGTGTTATTTTGACATTTCATTAGTCACTTTCATACATCAAACGTATTTGCTAAACTGCAAAAATTATGTTGAACGGATAGAGAACAATAGGAACAAAATTCTTTTAATAAATAAAACTAAATTGATATTAAATTCAGTGAGTAGTACAGTTTTAGTGTCTTTTATAAAACGTTGTCATAAAATTACAATCTTCGCACGTACATAGTAAAATTATGACGTTGCATGATTACCCTTAATATAAACATTTCTGTCAAAAAACAAAAAAACATATTGATATGTCAAAAACACGATAGTCCCAGAATTCATAAGTGTGAAAGAGAAAAATTTTAACACAACATGTCAATATGTTGCTATATGAGGCGTGTTCCACTTATATCTCCTCCCACTTTCTGCTAAAAGAGTATAGCTGAAGAAACATGTCTTACGCATCCGTAACAGAACACTCAAACTGAAATAATTCAGAGACCCGCCATCTGAATTTGTCATGTCACCTTGCTTCAGTGTGTCTCAAATATTTAAAATTGCACATTGTGACATTTCATTTTGATTTGTTTGAGAGATTCTAACTACTCATTGTAAACTGGTCTTTATCAACTATCAACAGTCAACACGTGCATAAGTAGAGTAACATGTCAACAGAATAATAGATCAGTTTTTGTTTTAGTATTTTTTAAAAGCAAAATGTCAAATTTCAAACCATTAAATGTTATAAAATACAATCAAAGTAACCGGGAAATAACACCGGATACAGTTTATTGGAAACAACTTGGAGTAAGTAACTGAAACACATTTAAAAGTTCACATGAATTAACCTCGATATATTCCGGTTTCTTAGGTACCAACATTGGTCAAAGAATTTGGAGCCATTGATTACATCGACTTCAGTCCAGTTCAACCCTATTTCTTTGCAGTGACATGTTCTGTGCGCGTTCAAATTTACAATCCAATCACTAAATTGGTGGCTAAAAATTTGTCCAGATTTCAAGAGAACGCATATGGCGGCAGCTTTCGTCAAGATGGTCGTCTATTAGTAGCTGGTGACGAACAAGGATTTGTAAAACTATTTGATACCACAAGTAAAAATGTGCTCCGATTATTTAAGGGTCATAAAGCACCAACGCATAGAACTTTTTTCACTCCTGACTTATTGCACATAGCCAGCTTTAGCGATGACAAAACAGTCAAACTATGGGATATTGCAACAGAAAAAGCGATACATACATATGAAGAGCACACTGATTACATTCGTGCCGGATGCGTGAATCCTATTTCAGAGAATATCATAATTTCTGGGGGTTATGATAAGGTAATTAATTTCTATGACACCCGGACAGAGAAAGTTGCGTTTAGCGTAAACCACGGAAGTGCCGTTGAATCGTTACTCTTCTTACCAACTGGTAGTATATTTATTAGTGCGGGCGGAACTGAAGTGTGCGTGTGGGATGCTTTCGCTGGCGGCAAATTATTAACAAAACTCTCTCAGCATCATAAAACAGTTACCTGTTTACGACTAGGTAGTAATGGCAAGCGAATACTTTCTGGTGGTCTGGACAGGCATGTTAAGATTTACGATGTTGCCACATATCAGACGGTACACACTTTGTCTTTCCCAAACTCTGTACTGAGCCTTGCTGTGGCGCCAAAAGATCAGTCAGTAGTTGCCGGAATGGTTGATGGACTTGTTTCTATACAGAATATGGAAATAACTGACAAGCGGTCAGATGAAATGGCTCAAGCAAAACGGGTTAATAGAACCAAACGTCCCCATCTTGAAATAGATCACGAGATTAAAGAAGTCAAAAGCCAAACGCAAAAAGATTATGACAAGTATTTGCGAACGTACGAATACGCAAAGTGCCTTGATGCTGCAACAAGGCGATTTGTTATGCATAAAACACCAGAAGTTACCGTCAGTATAATGCAGGAGTTGATCCACCGCAAGGGGTTGCATCGTGCACTCTCGGGACGAACGCACCAATCCCTCGCAAAAATAATCACTTTTCTCATACGCTACATTGGGGAACAACGCTTTATGCGCGTTCTGATTGACGTGGGCGTGACTCTGCTCGACGTGTATGAGGACACCTTTCATGAGTTTACTGGTGATCTCGGAAAGCTTTTCATCCAACTTGCTGATGTGCTGCAGAAAGAGGTTGATCTAACATACGATTTACTCGAATTGGAAGGTGCATTGGAATTACTTGTTGCTGCAACAGATGTTTCCGAAGACAATGATGCGCAGCAGATCAGTTTCCTGCAAAACGAGTGCCAAGCTGGCATCAAACAGTCCGAAATGGCGAAGGCTTCCTCCATCCTAACCGTGTAAAAGTTAAAATATATAAAATATGTTCTAGTTTGGAAAACACACGTTTTATTTTTGGATTCACTTATCCCCAACTTTTACAACAACATATAATATTGCAATCATCAAACCCATGCGCTCTAGGTGCGCATAAGGACATTACAGGTACATACACTTAAAACCTATTTAGCGATATTTTTGGTAGATAAATAAAATAATCACGACAAAACTTTTCATTCAATTTCGTCCAACTGGTGCTGCCTCAAATGCGATGTTAATGTAGATATGTGTGCAAAACCCTTGTTGCAGTACTTGCATATTTTTAATTTACCGCTGTGAACCTCCTGATGCCGCATCAGATGTCTTTTTGTTTTAAAACGCAAGTTACAATCTGGACAAGGAAAAGGTCGTTCCCAAGTGTGAACACTTTTGTGATTATTCAGTTCGCTTGTCGAATGAAATCTCTTGTCACACTTTTCACACTTGTAGTTCTTTATGCCCAAATGCCAGTCCATGTGATATCGTAGCACTGTATGCAATTTGAAGCTCTTACCACACTTTTCACAAACATATGGCTTGTAACCTGTGTGAACACGATGATGGAGATTTCGCTGTGCCGCGGAGGCAAATGTTTTATCACAAAACTTGCATTTGAAAGGTTTTTCACCCGTGTGTTTCCTACGCACGTGAAGAATCATCCCATCTTTGGTAGTAGTCACCTTCCCACAAGTAGGACATGACCATTTGGTCTGACTAGAGTGCCTCCACTTGTGGCGCACCAAATTGTTTTCACTTGCGAACCTTTTGCCACACATATCACATTTGTGCTCTATTTGTGCTGCACTCTTTGTACGTTTAGTTGGCTCAATATTACTATCCATTAGATCGCAAGTATTTTTTAAATCATTTGGACTTGCAGAAGACGACTCAATTTCATTGCTTACGAATATAGTCGACTCCGGAGAACGGACAGACTTTTCCAAAACGCCAACATCCGAGTATGCAGCCATGGCGTTATTGCAAGCCTTAATCTCCTCCACATTGTATTCAATTAGGTCTTTAGTGTCTTCCTCAATAAGTTCCTATAACGAATCATTTTTTATTGCTTCCAGTTAAAAACTTGAATTGAAACCCACCGATACTTCCGTTTTGGAATCATCGTCCACAACATTTGATATACATACAAGCCTTTTTATCGAAGTGCTTTGAAACGTGTCCTGAAAATCGTGATCCACTCCAATGTGTTCAATGAATACGTCAAAGAACTCAAAGTCGTGGTCACAAGCAGTACACACAAAAAGGCAGCGGCAGTCAGTTGTAAAGAATATTTCTCCAAATTTGGAATATAATCGATTGTTTTCCACAAATATTTGTTTCCCCGTAGAATTTGATATTTCTTCATTCATTGTTTTCTTTTTTTTAAGAGCAATAACAAAATAAATGAAAAATATTTATGTCGAAACTCAGCTCAGCTGAGCAACGTCAACTTTGACTTTGTTGATCTGTCATTACATTACTTGTCAATGGCGGAGGCAGTGTTCAATGAGATTTTTTGTTTGTAATTTTCGTAGTAATACTTGCTTTGAGCAGAGATCATTTAAAATGATGAGTTTCGGCTCGATGGAATCGTACGTTTCCACATTTTATATCACGAATTATTTTAATAATAATTAATTAAAAAATAGTAATTTTGATGTTGACTGCTAATGTATTTTTAGCCTGCGTGAAATTTTATGGCGAAATGCCTTCTATTTGCGCAGGAATGACGCTCAGTGGAATTGTTCTAGTTGGCATGTTTTCCCCTTGTTGTGAATAAGTGTCTGTCAAACAGAAATAAATAATCAATAGGCTGAAATATTACTTAGTAGCGAAGCAAGACGGAAGATTCTAAGCACTTTCAATATTATATTATATTTATATATAACTGCATTAGTCACATTCACAAAAAATAAGGGCATATATCCATGAAATGGTTTGGTTTTTTCTTTAGTCCAATTACAGTGCTATGTCAGTAATCACGAAAAGCTTATCTGAACTCAAGATACAAATTAATGGACGTGAGATAAAAGCTAGGACAAGAGTTCTGACGAGTTTGTAGTAGAAAATACTAACAGCCGTAGTAATAAATTCAAATAAAGTGTGAATCACCTTAATCACTGGATTAAATGAGAAATCTTATTAGGCCGTGTGTCAATTGCATTAAGATGGGGGTTACATTTTTTCCATTGCCTAAGTTTTGACCTTTCCACAGGGATGGATTGGCTAATTGGATATTATATTTATACTATTTTCAATAATTTCTCAAAAGCATTGAACAAAAATTCCTTTCTTTCTAATTTCTCGAATAAAAAAATACCAAAAAGATTTCAGAAAGATAATCCAAAATCCCTTAATTATTAATTATTCTCAATAAAAGAAATGTTGTGGTACAATTTATGCTCATGATTAAAGATATCCGCCCTCCCTTGTTCATGTTAAACATATTTCACATACAGCGAAACAAACGTAATCATAACATTGTTGAAAAAATTGGATTTTTAAAAATAAAAATTCCAATTTTAGTTTATTTTACAATAATTTAATAATCAGAATGTTGTACTATTTTCCCGCCACATGTGAGCACTGATAACGAAAAATAATCCATGAGCGTTAATAAGCATAACATGCGTTAATAAACATAACATTAACCAATTCACCGAAGTAGGTAAATTAACCTGAAATTAAATTGAAATTTGACAGAAAGTTGATGTCAATTGGGATTTCAGTTTTTTTTTTTTAAATTAAAGTAAAGAATGTCTTCGTGGTTAAGACACATTTACATATAATTACACACACTTATTCTCCATAATTGAGATCTTTTTTAAAAAAATGCATTTCTTCGTTAACGGGAGATTGTTTACATTTTTTACCAGTATTTTAAAGGCGTGCTGAAATAATTGATAAAAGTTGTTCAATTCCATCTATTGATTAAAAGAGGGTGCTACAATCAGGGCGTGTTCAAAAATTAAAATAAAAACATAGTGAGAACAATACGTTGAACGTTGAATATTACTATCCCTATCCCACTTCATTATCAAATTAAACATCCCCGGAAAGTGGGAGTGGAAATGTCACAATCGCTCAGACAGTTTATCAAAATCATTAATGGTTCTACAAAAAACAACGCTTGTCTCCTGCTGACGCTATGGGCTAGCGTATACAAATGCTTTTTACCAAAAACACCCTCAAAAAGTGGGTGTGGCAAAAAACTTTATTTAGATGAAATACAGAGTTTATGAATTTCTGAATAAATAGAATAGACCTAAAATAATGTTTTTCAAAAAAGTGGACGTGGCAGTGGGTAGATTTTGAAAATGTTTACATTTGTTCTGTATCCTCGGACAAGAGTGCTATTGCTATTTACCAAATTTCATTATCCGAGCTCAAAATTTAAAGCCTAGCTAACGGGACATACAGACAGAGGGACGGGCAGACAGACATGGCTCAATCGACTCAATAATTCATTCATACTTTAAGGTATATACATCTATGTTTCAACACTAATATACTTCCATGGGATAGGGTATAAACCTATGAGAAGCTTACAATCCGCTGTTCTTTGGAAAGCAACTTTGCGGTTGAAGTCAACCGTGGGGGAAAAATAAATGGTTAACTCCATTTTCTGTTCTTTTAAAAGATCAAAGTACGTGTTAGTGTTACCCATGGAAACTGTGATTCAGCTGCAAACTTGTAACTACGAGAAATTGAAGTGCAGATGGGAACACTAAAACATAATAACGACGATCTGATAGACGTTTTCAAAACCAAACCTGATTATAAAACGGTCGAGCTCGGTATTTAAAATGCATTTTACTATATCGCAGGTTGTATTTTGAAAAAAGAAAAAGAAAAGGAATGTATGCTCAGTGGCGCGATGGTTAGTGCGATGAACTGCCGCGCAGAAGGTCTGGGTTCGATTCCCAGCCGTAGCAATAACTAAATGATTTTTCACTGGCCCTCCTCTCGTGATGATCTGACATTGATGTGCTACCCGAGTAGTATCAATTGTCAAGTAAAGCTTATCTTAAATTCGCCGTTCGGAGTCGGCATAAAACAGGAGGTCCACCATCATGCAAGAAGTATACACGCACACATGAATGGTTGTGAGAAAGCTCGGCCCTGGGTACTAACGAGCCTGTTGCGCCAAAAATTTGTATTTTTTTTAGATACACTAATACCCGAAACTCATGTGCAGTCAAGTGTGCAGTCAGGTGCAGTGGTTGCAGTGCAGCAAGCAAGACACGTGCATAATTTTCGTTTGACATAACTGCAGTGCAGTGGTTCATGTCATAACATTTAGCTTACTGTGGTTTGCTATTATATATTTCAACACTTAACAAAAACAATGGCTATCGTTAGATATTCTAACTTCTTGTGGTTCGTAATACCTATGGGCATTCGCGAGTAATTTCGCCGCAAATTAAATGTTTTGGTTGAGTTGAGAAAAGGCTTCTCTTCCATTTTGTTATATGGAATAAACATCATCATATTCAAATGATGCCAAATATCTTAAAATCAAATAAAAAAAAATCAAACCAAATATCTTTGTGTTGTGGCGCCCAGAGATAAGGGAAGTAAAGAGATACCAAACTTCTACCTCTCTCACCCTGAATCCCCGCAAGAGTTGGTTGTTTTTGTTGTAATCCACTACCAATGCACTCCTGTCTGTGAATACATGTATTTCCGAGTAAAAGAATTCAGCAGACAATTAATAATGAGGTTTGAACACTTTCATTAACAGCTGTTTAGAAGTGTGGTAGATTTATTTTTGTAATGACATTTCAAATGACATTTTATTTTTTTTCACAGTTCTAGAAATGTCATTGTAAACTTTTTTGTCGGGAATTTCAAGAAATGTTTTGCTTGTGTTTATTTATAATTATCAGTGCAAACAATATTTCGCAAGCCTTTCAAAAAAAAAACAAATGAAAATGGATACATACATGTTACCGCTTCGTCAGATGCAGGCAATATGTGCTGGAATAGCATACCGTGGACAGGTAAGCAATCGATAACAAAACATTCTTCATGACGACTAAACATTTTTCTTATAGATATGCATTCAGTGACATCAGAGCATGGTCAAATCCTGAATTTCCTAAAAATACAACATCGGCCAAACGACAGAGGCTGCTGCTCAGCTATTTTATGTAACAACTGTCATTAGGCAGTTAAGAAATGCATACAATGGCCAAGATGTCGATGCCACACAAATAACGCACTGCAAACAAGAAAAATTGTTCTTGGCCACCCGTATAATTTGGATCTTGTTTCTCATGTGTGTACGTGCACACCGCCCGCCCGTACAGTGAAGCTGGTAAACTGTTTTTTGTTTTTAATTCTTATCTATTTCATGCGTGTGAACTAACAGTACCAAAACATTTGTTTTTTTGTTTCACAGCGGTTCAGGATCAGGTGGTGGAATCGATGACGAAGATGATGACAAAGACTCAGGTCTTAGTCCAGGGTCCTACCCATTGTTCTATAAGCCAATGCAACTGGTAGTATTGTTGCAAACACAGCAGGTATTGGTCACAATGGAGGAGCCATCGACGGTGACATCAGTAAAAATAGTCACGAAGAAGAAGAAGAAGAGGAGTCAAAGAAAAGAGCAGTGGTAGCAGTGATAAAAATTCCGAAATCCCTATGGAAATCAACCAACTTTTGACAGTCCACACAGCTGAGTGAAGAATAAGAAGAAAAACATTGCAATGCAGCATTATCAGATAAAAAAAGTTTATTAGACCACAATATTAGTTATTAAAAACCACTATAAAATGGCATATCTTTTTTTATTTAAAACCAATTAAAACAGTTGTTTCCTATCAAATACAAATACGTTTGTATTTACTGCTTGTCCACCAAACGAATTGCACTTTATGACAGTGACCTTGGATATTCATCCCTTGCATCGTAGTCGTTTTTTGTTTGTTTGTAAATCCTGCTTCGCTTCTTGTGATAATCGTGATGATCTCTGACCTGAAAAAAATGGATAGGGGTGAATAATTGATGTTACTAGAGTTTTGTTTATCAAAGATTACAAAGCTATACAGATGTCATACTAAATACAAGAAAAATGGGTCTATGGCGGGTCGAATTGGCAGAGCCCGCCATATATTTTTATCTCGATTCTCATATGTGCACACCGTCCGCCCGTACCTAGAAGCTGTTGAACAAAAGTTTCTGTTTTTTGTTCTCAATTCGTCATCTGTGTGGCTTTATAATCTTTGGTTTAAGTGCAAATAGAACTTACCTGGACTCCTCCTTAGGGCGATGCAAATGTGTATAGCAAGCACACCCTAAGACACATTCCGACACTTTATTTTTCTCACTGACGCTCATATTTTTTATTTAATTTTAATCCGGCTTTCAAATTATGTGTTTATGTTTGTTAATTACGTTTTTCGTTTCAATTTAACACAAACAAACGAAAACAATTAAAAAAATGTAAACAAACCAAATAATTAAATGACAGCTCAGAATTGTAGTTTTTGGTGAACATAAACATATGTTTTTGAATGTGTTCAGTGAAATAAATATTTTTTGAATTGAATTGTGACTTCTTCTGCACATGAAATTGCAAACTATATTGCACATATAGAATAAAAATAACATAAACAACAACGGAATATGGAATATATGTACTTAGTAAGAGATTTGTCCCTAAACGTCAATCAACTATTAAAAATATTCTTAATTCATAATTGGCTTTTAATCAAAAGATTAGATAATAATTGTTAATTTTTTTATTAATACGGCTGCAACAGTTGTGTCACAGTCTGTATTCCTGTTGTTTTTTGGCATAACTAAGCAAAGTATGTATATCTTGTAAAATATCCTAGTTACAATAATTTTTGTAGTACGATTTATGCTTTGATAGAAGTGAAAAATGTGCTTTAGTATGGCATAAGCCCGCAATATAAATCAAATAAATCGCTTCTGATCGAACATCAACATTTATTCCTCTATTTACGATGTTCTCGATTCGAACTTATGTCAATATGTACTTTTTAAAATGGAAAAAAAAACAACAAAAATGTTTCCTCATTAAGAACATCTTGCGTTTTTATGAAGGTCTGATACAGCCGGATATACGTAATAAAGCTTATATCCTTTTTCCACACATTGTGTTATTTGCATGTAGGTAAATGTAATAAAACCCTTATCCGTTTTTCCAAACATAATATATCAAAATATCACAAAATGAGTTAGACAGATAAATAGGAAAATTGGAACGATTTATCGCAAACATATGGACTTAGTTACATATGCAGTAACAACACAAATACAAAATTAATGGAAGTATTAAAGAATTCAACGCGCACGAAAAATTAGAATTCAATTTTATTGTTCTCAGTAGGTTTGTTTTATACTAATATTTTTTCAACCATAACATAAAAAATAAATAAATATATTTTCAAGATTTAATTAAATTGATTATTCAAAACTGAACGCGGTGCTTATTTCTTAAATTTTCTTGGATGCGCTCATTGGTGGTGGCAATGCTACAGCTGTTTTTACTCCAATGTAAATTTTCACCCCTTTCTGTGATGGTTGTTGGTGAGGTCGGCGAGGTAGCGGGGGAAAATCGAAAAATTTCGAGCAAAAAATGTGGGGAATAACTTATCTTACGCATACTTGTTTAAAAATGTGATAGTATGTGTAAGATACGTAATTATGGGTGAATTTAGCTTGTAGGCAAACCGAGAAGATTGGTATCTCTTTACTTCCCTTATCTCTGGTGGCGCCCTTGACTTTTGTAGTGGATTTAGATAAAGAGACTATTTGCAAAACTGCAACGCTTGCCTATATCACGTGTGATTTACAATTACTTTTATTTTCTGCACGCCTGTTGCGGGCATAACACATATAAATATTATTATATTCATCCTCGCCAATCTAAACCCCCATGTGAATTCCCATGCGTAATTTTTAACTTGTTTCGTCAGTCATTTCCACTCCAATAAACATGACTAAAATAATCAATTGACCAATAAGAAAACAGCTTCACAAGTTATTTTACACAATTCACTCTGTACTAGTAATTCTACTGTCCCTACATTTGTCGTAGAAGGTGGAAGATTAGCCCCTTTTCGCATTACTATAACGCTGTTTCCGGGTTTTCGCATATTTATTTTATCAAAAGACTTACAAGCAGGTACCATTGAAGGTAACCATTCAGTCAGCTTCCGTTATGTATATTTTTCCTAGAAGTAATTTATTTACACATGCATAAAATAGGCACAAAACAAAAATTTTGTTAATTTGTCTGCCTTTATTATGACAAACAAAAGCTAGAGTTGAAAAGAAAACAGATCAACTGTTCGAATAAATAACAAAAAACATTGCGTTTGCTTAAAAAAATAAAACTACAAAAGATACAAAGCCGAAGAGCGCAATTAGTCTACTGTAACACAGCTGCATTTGCCACCACACTTGGATTATTTACGATTTCACCCAGACTGTCCAACACCTCTTTGCGGTAATCGTCGAAATCTCCATCGATCTCGTTAATAGTTTGTTCCTCAATGACATACAAAGTACAACCGGTTTCTCTTATCAAACGTTCGTCGTGAGAGACTATAATCACACCGCCCTCGTACTCATTAATTGCTTCGGCTAAGGCATCAATAGATTCAATATCCAAGTTATTTGTCGGCTCATCGAGAATAAGTACATCGGGTCCACTAAGACAAAGTTCTGCAAGAGCTACACGTGCTTTCTGACCACCAGAAAGATCCTTCATTTTTATTATGTGTGCATGACTTACGAGTCCAAACGATCCGAGAGCTTTGCGTGCCTTTTCGTGGGGCAAATTGAAAAGTCGTTGCAAGTACTCAGCGGCTGATTCTTCGGCAGTTAAATGTTCTCCAGAGTGTTGATCGAACCTTCCAATACGAAGGCGATGATTTTTTCTCTGTTCTCCTTCCTTTGGCTCTAGGTCGCCAACTAATAATTTCAAAAATGTGGATTTGCCAACACCATTAGGTCCGACAATGGCAACGCGACTGGTAAGATCAATACCAAAGTCAGCTTTAACAAAGAGAGGTTTTTGATTGCCGAAATTAAAGGTGACATTGTGCAATCCAAGAATGGGTGGTTGGAGTTGCGTCGGTTCGGGGAAGCGGAATTTCACTATGTACTCTTTTGGCCGCGCCAACAGTTCCTGAGGACCTTCATCCTCTTCGGCGTTCTTTTGGCGGCCCTTGTTCTTTTCCTGTTTGCGGGTCAGAACCTCCTTCTGCTTTTTCTCTGCTGACTTCTTGGATTGACCGTGTGCTTTGAGTTCTTTAATGCGCTTCTCTTGCTTCTCATATTCCTTGATCATTTCACGTCGCTTCTGTACGTACATCTTCTTGAACATTGAGTAGTTGCCTTTATAGTAGTGCAATTTCTTCTGATCCAAATGAACAATTTCATTGCAAACATTGTCCAAGAAACTCTGGTCGTGAGAGACGATCAACAGAGTTTTTTTCCACCCTTGCAGATAATTGTCGAGCCAGATTACAGCATTCAAGTCCAGATGGTTTGTCGGTTCATCAAGCATGAGGAGTGTAGGCTCTAGGTAAAGTGCACGGGCGAGTGATACACGCATACGCCAACCTCCAGAAAAACTATTTGTTGCGCGGTTCTGCATATCTTCACTGAATCCCAAACCAGCAAGAATACGACGGGCTCTCGCTTCGGCTGAATATGCTCCCGTGGCTTTCAACTCGGCATATACGTCATTGAGCTCTTCTTGTACACTCATTTCACCGGCTTCGATTTTCTCCTCAAGATCTTTGCACTTTTTGAGGAGATTTTTACGCTTAACGTCAGCATCTAGGATCGTGTCGATAGCTGTTCTTTCATCAGCGACGACTTCTTGTTCACAAAGTAGCACATCAATGTTTGGCGGAATGGCGAATGCACGCGTGGCTATGTGACGCAGCAGTGTAGTTTTTCCATGGCCGTTGGGTCCCACAAGACCGTAACGTCGTCCATGAGCAATTAGAAGGTTAGCGTTAACAAACAGGTCATTACCTACAAAATCAAAATTAATTTTCGTAATTTTTTTTATAGAGATACACTTACCCTTAGCAGAAATGGTAAAGTTTTCAATCTTAATGTCAACAGCAAACTCCAATTGTGCCATTTGACCGGCTGTTTTTTGCACTTGGGACATGGTAAAGTTGCTATCTAGATCCGAGTGACCTTGACCACCTTTCCGAGTCATCAGTTCCATCTGGCGTTCGTACTCTTCTTGTTTTTTTTGCTTCTTCTTTTCTTTGTGAGTGAGTTTCTTTTCTTTTGTTTCTTCTAGTTTGAGGTCATTCATTTCATGATTGATTTCATCTTCATCTATTTTATGTTCCACAGGTTCTACTTCATCGATTTTTTCTTCCTCATCTGCCAGTTTGTTAGGCTCTACTTCTGTCACTGCGCTTTTTAAAACAGGCTCTTCAAAATCTTCCGCCAACTCTTCATCTTCTTCAAAATCAATGTTTTCTAAATCTTTCTCAAGGGTGATATTATTTTTTCCCTTGCTTTTTTTGGATGACTTTTTTGCAGCTGGTTTTTCGGGCACAACAAAGTCACCGTCATCCTCATCACTTGGAAGAGCGCTTAAGTCCTTACCAACAGATTCATCATCGCTTAAATCGTTCTTTTTACCCTTCTTTCCCTTTTTTGCAGATTTCTTTTGTGCCGGCTTAGCAACTGGTCCCATCACATCCTCATCACTTGCGATTCCTGCAAGAATATCGTTGCTATCGTCATCCTCATCATCGCTGAAGCCACCTTTCTTTGCCTTCTTGTCTTTTTTGTTTGATTTCTTAGCCGGTTTCGCTGGAGCTACATCTTCCACCTCGTCATCAGAATCATCCCCAGCTTTTCTTCCCTTTTTGCCTGCACCCTTTTTCGTTGACTTCTTCGACCCACCTTTTTCAACAGCAAAGTCTTCGCTATTTTCTGTAACTTTGCTACTATAAACTGATTCATCACCACTGGAGTCGCCACCCCGTCGTCCTTTCTTGCCTTTCTTTGCTGATTTCTTTGCAACTGGTGCTGGAACTTCAACTTCCTCGTCATCATCGAAACGATCCTTCTTTTTAGATTTCTTAGATGACATTTTTCTACTTACTAATTAAAAAGATTAATTTATATAAAAAAAATATTTCCACTTTCACTTTCAGGTGGAAACGTATGCAGTTTCTTTATTTAATGGAATGTCATTCGAATTAGAGTGACAGAAGCTTATGAAATGCATGAACCGGGTAGCTGAATATGGAAATCAGATAATGGAGTATAAGCAAATATCACCGGGATCAAATCAAATATTAAGTATTTCTTATGCAGCTGTATTGCTTACATATAAAGATTGGGTCTTTCTAAAGAAGCCAATTTAACACATGTGTTTATGCAATACTTCAACAGTTGTCAACGTCTTGTTTCTCGTGTCTTTTTGCATGACTATTGTGAACTGGTCGTAAGATCTGTTTGTTACGCACCCAATTATGCGTTGTTCTAGATCAAAAAGAATTAAAATGGTATTTTATTCTTCATATTATAACTTTAATTTTTAAATAACTTAATTTGTGGTCATTCTTGTATTGCTAAAAATAGGAATAAATATATCAATTATAAAATTCGTTGGGAAAAACAGAAGAACCGCAACATACAAAGGCTTTGGTTTCGGACCTCCGAGGAGGTTATCGATGAAAAACTAAGGTTATTATTCATGCAACGTCTTAAATTTACTACCTGCGAAAATTGCAATTTAACAACGACCCACTAACTTGAATCTCAATTTACAATTCGAAAAAAATTGAGTTTAGTGCATACGTTTGATGTGTGAAAGTAACTGATTAAATCTCAAAAAAGCATTTCGAAAGTTTACCACGATTACCATCTCAGTTTACACACCCAATTCCTGTAAAAAAAATCCAATATTGCTAGAAAAGATTCCCAATACAATTTTTTACAGTTCATTTATCACGTCGTAATTTTATCATATTTACAACGTTTTTGACGACTTTCCGACTTATGAATACCCCTATTATATAAGCGCATATGGGTTGCCTTGTTTTTAATTTTTGACTCAGGTTCCGGTTTAAGATAAAGATACGCATTCTAGCCCTTAATTGTTGTAGATATAATTTGCAGACTCCAAATTACATTTTTTGGGAGAAAGAAGTATGCCGGAATCTGATTAAATATCTACGTATTTATAGTGCATTGCGGCAATGTCAATATCTGATATCCATATCATTTGTCATTTACATTGGTAAAAAAGTATTCTTTGTTTATCTAGATATGTCAAAAGACAGATCTTGACAGTTGTTGCGTTCCATTGGTCAAACACATTTTTTTTATATCTAAGATCAATTTTGCAAATCTTCTTTTTGTCAGATATACTCCTCCTTGGGCTACCACTAACACTTGAACCTAGATAGCTTCACCCACACTAACTCCACAGACACTAAATTATAACAATACGAAGACAAAAAAAATTATCTGAAATCGTGTTCAATCGCGTGACGAAAAAGATAAAATGTCAGATCAAAATCTAAATTTACCAATGGAAAACACAATAGAAAGCCAATATCAAATGGCGTTAGTCGGGGGTATTTCGACCAGAGATCGAGATCAGGTTAGTTGATCTCAAGTTTAAACCGTTCCAGTAGGCAAATTTTGTGAGCAAACAAAATTGTCTGTAGTAATAAAAACTAGAATCCTAGAAATAGTATACTTCATACCAAAGACGAGGTAAAAAAAAGGAAACTTTCCACGACTTAACGCTTTAGCTATAAGCTAATCCTGGATTTTCCAGGATTTGGCAGATAAATTCCCTACTACGGCTTAAGCAGATACAAACTTGTTTGCAGCTCAAGTAATTTATGTGTAAAAACGACACTTAAGAAATCGGGAGATAAAGGGGAAGACGTAAGAAAGATTCCTTTCTATTCCTTACTTGATCTCTGCTTAGAACTCTGCAGAAAAGTGAATGCGTTCCAATAAATAATTGGTAATGCCTGAAACCTACGTGCAGAATTCTCCTTGCAGAAAAGTAAAAATACACAGTTTTCAATGGTAGCAAACACATGTAAAATATGCAAGCATTGCAGTTCTGCAAGTTGTGTTAATTTGGCATCATTGAGTTATGACGTTTAAGGGCTGCCCAGAATGCATATCTGTAGCTGACGCTTGTAGCTGAGTGTGATATCAGCAACTAGAACAGCAATTGCAAACACCTCAACCGCTGTACAAACTACAAACAACAAACGTCAAGCAAATGCAAAGGACGCGCCATGTTTAATGTGTGCAAGTTGTAGAAAATTAATATTTACTGGTTTTTGTTTGTAATATCATAGTCCACTGTCTCAATTTAGCGAATAAACGTGCACAAATTCGTTTGCATTATAAACACACAATTTTTGGAGTTTTAGTGTTGCATTTCCAACCAAAGAACGTGAGCACATTTTTAACTTCAGAGCATATTTTGCATTCATACATTCGAACATTTCGCTACATCAATATGGTACCAATTGGCGCCGTACACGGTCACCCAGGCGTCCACCAACCCCAACAGATTCAAAGCACACCATCGGGCCCAAATCAACTGCAGTCTTCGTCAAATAGTCAATCTAATAAATCTTCCAACGCAGTGGTAAGTCCCTGTTTACTTACATTCATGTGCTTCCAAAGATACATATGATTTTCGTTTTAGAAGCCGAATTACACACTAAAATTCACTCTAGCTGGTCATACAAAGGCTGTTTCCGCTGTAAAATTCAGTCCCAATGGCGAATGGCTGGCCAGTTCATGTGGGTGTCAGTTTTAATTAAGAAATGCATTCAACTAATAGCCATTATCTCTCTACAGCCGCTGATAAACTAATCAAAATCTGGGGCGCTTACGATGGCAAATTCGAAAAAACAATCGCCGGGCACAAGCTAGGAATAAGTGATGTAGCTTGGTCGTCAGATAGTCGTCTACTTGTAAGTGGCAGTGATGATAAAACACTCAAAATCTGGGAGCTCAGCTCGGGCAAGTGTTTAAAGACACTTAAGGGCCACAGCAACTATGTGTTCTGTTGTAATTTCAATCCTCAAAGCAATTTAATTGTGTCGGGTAGTTTTGACGAGAGCGTTCGCATATGGGACGTGCGCACGGGTAAGTGCTTAAAGACATTGCCCGCTCACTCAGATCCAGTTTCTGCAGTGCATTTCAATCGTGACGGTTCGTTGATTGTCAGTTCTAGTTACGATGGGCTATGCCGTATTTGGGATACAGCTAGCGGTCAATGCTTGAAAACATTAATCGACGACGATAACCCACCGGTGAGCTTTGTTAAATTCTCGCCAAACGGAAAGTATATATTGGCCGCCACGCTCGATAACACCTTGAAACTATGGGACTACTCCAAAGGAAAATGTTTAAAAACCTACACCGGTCACAAAAATGAAAAATACTGTATTTTTGCAAATTTCTCAGTAACAGGAGGCAAGGTAATGTGTTTGGTGTAAGTTACATGCATCTAAAAATAAATGTGTGATTTTTTTTCTAGTGGATTGTATCTGGAAGTGAAGACAATATGGTTTACATATGGAATTTACAAAGCAAGGAAGTAGTTCAAAAACTACAAGGACACACTGACACAGTTCTGTGTACGGCGTGCCACCCAACGGAAAATATCATCGCTTCAGCAGCACTTGAGAACGACAAAACCATAAAACTCTGGAAGAGCGACACATAAAGTCTACATATATAGATGGTTAATTTTTTTTTTTAAATACAGATTTTACGTAGTAAGAACTGAAGTCGTGAATAATTAGAATGTAAATAACTTAATCTTAAAGGCGTGTTTTATTTTATTAACCATTTTATATACAAAATAACAAACGATCTTAAACTTTGATCAACCTTAAAGTTTTTAAAAAAAAACTCAACAGTATCGCGTTGTTAATTATTATTCAGTACTATGTTGGTAACTGCAGCGCGGGAGTAGTGTAGAGTAACATTAAAACTATCTTTGTCGTAAGAGAAAAAAAATCTCTCCTATGTATTTACTGAATATCTATCTGTGTTTAAGATAGTGTGTTGGTGGAGCTTTTGTGATGACATTTGTGGAAGGGAGACAGCTCTAGTTTAATTTTTGGTTGAAAAAAAAATAGTGCTGAGAAAACATATTTTATATTTCAGTCGCGGGAGTAGGTACTCGTTTTTGAATAAAAAAGTCAAGTTCAGCTAAAATAAAAATTTGAATATATAAAAAAAACTACTATAGTGTGCTAAAATTAAAAATTAAAAAGAAAAGTAACGTGTAAACACAAATCTAATTGGAGAGTTCTTTTGCATTAGAGATCATTAGGTATGTTCTTATTTTCTCAAACAATAACATCTTTTGTTATTTTTATTTAACTGTTCTGTTGTTATTTTGCACTTGCGCACAATTTTTAAGCAATCTTAAACACTTAAAAAAGGAATACTTCCAACACCGGCCAATAAAGTTGCCTTTCTACTAATTATTAAGCTCTGTACAAAAAATGGAACACACAGGTTTCAAAAGACGTGAAAACACCTTGCGATTCTGAAAGTTGCTTCCATATCGTTGGAGATCGTACAACCGTAGGTGCACTGATAAGAGTTTGCTCAGAACACTCTGCTTTGGTGTGGAAACATACATGAACCCAAGGATGTCCCTATATTGAAATGTCCATTCCATTAAGTAGCGCAACAATATTGGCCAATGGTGGCGTTGATGTTGTGCGTCGTTTCTTGTTGACACCATATATGTACCTACTTATTGAAATTGCCTAAATATACAAATTCTGCTTTTAATACTCTCTCTCAAAGGGAATATACATGGAAGTTTGTAATATGGAGAAATAATTTCTGTAGATATAGATACTTTATAGCAGATATCAACTAATAAAGTTACGTAGTTCATCACTAAGTAAGTTAATCTCTGCCTTAAAGTATACCTATGAAACGACTCAGAATCGCTATATGCCATAGGGGTCTAAAAGTCCGTCCGAAATAGAATAATAAAATTTTGTATATAAGCTCTTTGTTCAGATCCATTTTGGACAAAGCGGCAAGGTATTTTGATAGTGTCGGAACAAGGATGGCATCTGTATTAAACGATTGGCACAGCGGATTGTAGCCTTCTCATATATGTTCTTGTTCAGTCCACGATATTTCTACACCATGCATGTAATCGAATCAAATCTCAGATTTGAAAAATGATGGATGTTTTGGGGAGCTGGATGAAAGACAAATAATAAACGAAGTTATAGAAGAGTAGGTGGAGGAAGTGGATGAGGAGTTGGAACCGATTATTGAAACAATCGCCACGACATCTTTGCCAGCGCCAACAAGGGCTAAAGCTGTTAAGTAATTTTTTGTTTGAATGTGTTCATTTTACTTTGATGCATTTGATGTAATGTATATATATATATATATATATATATACATATGTATGTATTTATTTGATTGTTGGATAATATTATTTAAAATGCTCTGTAAAATCATAGTTTTATGAGAACTCTACACATTTGCACGATGAGCACATTGATCTTTACAAATTTATGCGTATGTATTGGTCGCTGTGTTGTGCGCACACATGGATAGAGTTCCTCTCGCACCATGCTTGTGAGGTGTAATTCGTTATTTCTTCTTTCTCTCTCACTTAAATCGTGATCGTAGCATACGTCGCCGCCGCATGGCATCTACATCTACATCCATCCATCCTGAAATTGTTTGTGGATGGTAAGTGTGCTTTCACACGATTTTTTGGAAGTTCTCTTTGTTATTTTCTTTTGTGAGGTTCGCTCTTTTACACTGCGACTCTTTGTCTTGACTCAAATTTGACGAATTGGCATTCCTCTTTTATTCAGCTTAAAATAAATATCCCCAAAATGTCAGCTTTATGGCGATTAAATAAAGAAAATGTCATTGTTACAACATATTGTTTAGACTATTTATCAAAATCTTGTATGGTTCGACATAAAACGAAGTTTTTCGCCTTGTTATGCTATGAGGTAGTGTATGAAAACGTTTCCAAAAAGTGGGCGTAGGTTAAAATGAAATATGGAAGAAATGTTTATATCACCATAACTTATAATTTTGCATCAAACATTTTGTCGAAGTGTTTAAAATTTTACCGAAAAAAGCTTTTTTACTAAAAACGCTCCCAAAAAACTAGCGTGGTAAAAAACTTTGTATGGAGAAATCAGAATCTCTAACGGTTTGGCCTAAAACTACGTTTTTCTAAAAATGGGGCGTGCCAATTAGCGGATTTCTAAAATGTTTACACTTGTTCTGCTGGGAGCAAAAACGAATATGTGTACCAAATTTCATCATTCTAGCTCAAAATTTAATCCCCAAAAACTGTTGACGTACGGACGGACATACATGGCTTAATAGACTCAACTTGTTACAAACTATATGCCGAAACTAATATACCCCTATGGGATTTATAACCATAACTAATAATTTTGCGTCAAACATTTTTTTCGAAATGTTTAAAATTTTACTGATTTTTGAGTTAAACGCCCCGAAAAGCGGATGTGTCAAAAAAAACATTGTATGGACAAAATATAGACTTCAAGAATATCTTGTTCAGACACTTTTTGAAAATCTTTAACGGTTTGGCCTAAAACTAAGTTTTTGTAAAAAGGGGGCGTAAAAGGGGACGCCCCCAAAAAATGGGTGTGGCAAACAAACTTTGTATATACAATAAGATTGTCTAGGTATGTTGTTCAGACACTTTTTTAATATCTCAAACGGTTTGGCCTAAAATTTCGTTCTTCTAAAAAGGGAGTATGGCAGTGGGCGGATTTCAAACATATTTACACTTGTTCTGCTTCGTCGGATAGAGAGCCTGTATACCAAATTTCATAACTCTAGCTCAAAATTTAAGGCCCAAAAAATCGGTGAAACACAGACGGACGGACAGACAGACGGTCATGGCTTAATCGACTCAGCTAGCGATTTTGAGTCGATCCATATTCTTTGAGGTATATCTAACGAAATTATTTCACTATGTTACAAACTTAATGTCAAAACTAGTATACCCCTATGGGTATATAAAGAGATATGAAACTTTCCATTACTTAACGTTGAATGGTTATGAAAAAAATCTAGGCCCTGTGTACTAACGAGCCAGTCAAGCCAATAATGTATATTTTTTAGCTTTTGCCTTTGTCTCAGCGTAGACTGAACAATGACACGGTTTTACACCAATTATTATGAGGACGAAATGATTCTCCTGATCTTTTAAGTGGTATTGGCTTTAATTCCTAGGAGGTTAGTATATAACATAGGTAGATTAAATTTTTTCATTTACGATATACCTTAACTTATCTCAAAAATGATATGCCCAACTAACAATTTCGTTTCGTTAAAGCACTATCGAAGCTAATTCCCCAAGTTGGTTGAGGTCGGTTTCTACTTGTGCGAGGGGCATGTCGCTGTACAGCTAGTATAGTTCTTGGTTGAATCTTCGTCTTCATAGGCCGTCAACGCAAAAGGGACCAACGATTTTTCGAAGAATTTTCCTCTGGAATCGACCAAGTATTTCTTCATCCACTTTTGAGACGGTCCATGCTTCAGCGCCGTAGAGCATAACTGGGATGATCAGTGTCTTATATAGAACTGAATTGCCTTTTTAGCCCGAAGAAACAGCGGTTGGTAAGAGTAATTCTTCGTTTAATTTCTGACGAGATGTTGTTGTCAGACTTAATAGCGGAGCCGAGATAGCCAAAGTCCCGTACTACCTCAAAGTTATATCTGTCAATAGTGACGACCTGTCCGATTCGTCGATGTTGTGTGTCCTTTCGTGTTGACAGCATATACTTCGTCTTGCCCTCATTTACTGCTAAACCCATTTGCCGCTTAATTCTCTATACTAGCAAACGTGGCTATGACATCACATTGGGTCCTACCAAAGATGTCAATATCGTCGGCGTATGCTAGTAGTTGTACCGTTTGTTTTTTTTTGGAAAAATGTGCCTCTGGTGTTGGCTCGTGAGTTTTGCACAATCCTCTCAAGAATCAAATTGAAGAAGCAGCGAGAATGCTCCATCGTTATCCTACACAAACGGGCGAGTTTGGGCGGTATACCAAAACTAGACATGGCTCTGTATAAATGCTGCGTATGCAGCTTGGAAATCGATGAACTAATTAATCCCAGCCGATGGCCTCAGTCGCCAGTGCTGTTATGTGTCTGTGATGTCAATGTCAATGTCAATGGTGGGTATCGATTTGGACTTCTGGGCTTCCAGGATCTGCCGAAGATTTAAAATTTGGTCTGCTGTGGACTATTCTGTCCTAAAACCACACTGATAATGGCCAATCAGGTTGTTGGTAAACGGTTTCAGGCGTTAATATATTACGACAGATAGGATCTTGTAGGCAATGTTGAGGAGACTTATGCCTCTGTAGTAGGCGCAGTTTAGAGGGTCTCCTTTTTTGTGGATCGGGCAAACGATGCTGAGATTCCATTCTTCAGGCATACTTTCTTCCGACCAGATTTGGCTTAAGAGTTGGTGGATGTTATTTGCCAAGTCATCAACGCCGGCATTATAAAGCTTAGCGGGAAGGCCGTCATTTGCGGCAGCCTTATTAAGCTTGAGTTTAGATATTGCTACCCTCACTTCACTCAAGTCGGGTGGATGGCAGTTTTCGCTGTCGTTGTCAATATTGAGTGGTCCGTTCTGCCTGACAGCGGAATGTTGTTCGTCCTCGCCGTTTAACAGTCTGCAGAAGTGGTTCTTCCATATCCTCAGAATAGACTGTGTCTCAACTATGATATTTCCTTGTTCATCTCGACAGGATTCTGTTCGAGCTTTGTATCCTTGGCTTTGACGTTTTACACTTTGGTAAAACTTGCGAACATCTTTCCTGGAGTGGCACCTCTCTATATCCTCGATCGCGCGCTTTTCTTCCTCTTTTTTTGTTCTTTCTAAAAAGCCGGTGTTCTTCCCTTCTTCTCTGCCTATAGAGCTCAACGGCAGCTCTCGTCTTCACCTGCAGCTTAGCCTTGTAGGCCTTGTTCTTGGCTGCGAGCATCTGTCGGTATTCCACATAAAACCAGGGGTTTCTTGCTGATGGGCGCGAGAAACCTAGCACATCAGTTGCGGCTGATCTGTTGTTCGACATTCGGTGTTGGTGGTATGGTGTTAATCGAGAGGTTTAGGGATACGCGTTGCGCAAAGGTCTTGGCGGTCTCTTGCGATTGCAGTTTTTCGAAATTAAATTTTTTTACAGTATTTCTGGATTGTTGTGGCGTAGTGGATATCCGCATTCTAACCTTGGCTGCAACAAGGTAGTGGCCCGAGTCGATGTTAGCTCCTCGGAATGTTCGGACATCCAAAGTACTGGATTCGTGGCGCTTGTCTATCGCTATGTGATCAATTTGATCTGGAGACCGCCATGTCCCATTATGGATATCGAGGTGAGGAAACCGTGTGCTGGCTATAGTGGCATTTCGTTCCGTAGCGATGTCAAGCAGCCTAAGTCCGTTACCAGACTGCTTAAAATGTCTTCTCTTCCTACCTTAGTGTTAAAATCTCCCAGCACGATTTTAACATTGTGCTTTGGTAGTCGCTCATAGGTTTTGTGAAATAGCTGGTAGAAGCAATCCTTAGCTGTATCATCTTTTACCTCCGTTGTCCTTTCCGTTGCTATTGGTTGCTTCGTAACAATTAATTTTTCCATGGTAGGGTAGTTAACCCAAAGTACAACACCCAACCAGTTCCAATTTATAAGATACCCCTAGGGCTGGGGGCCATCAGTATCCACTACGGGAATGAGCGCTGCCGTTGGACTTTAGGTTCATCCGCCACCATCTCTCTTCAAGGGGTCTGACTAACCCTTGAAATTCCTAGACAACCTGTTGTCCGAATATGTCGGAGCAGATTGTGTAGGTTCGCCTATAGACCTGGCTATTTATAGTGTTGCTGTTTTTCGTCGTGTTATCAACACTCGCGCTTATCGTTAAGCAAGTCAAATCCGGTTGGATGAGACCAGTACCCGATGGTTACCACTTGGAGGTTAAAAATTAGCACTTGATGTGGAGTCAGAGTTACAACTATCGGGCATTGCCAAGTTAAAGCCAATCAAATAATAAATAACAGATTTGACAGACGGCTTCAAAACATCATGAAGAGTGACGACACAGACTGTCAACATCGACCGGTATAACAGTAAGATATTCCAGATTAGGCACACCATTTTCATCCCACGACATTTTCATAATGCGTTTTTTGTATGCTCCTTATCAAGTCATTAAGATTGCTTTGTAAATATGAAAATGGACGCCCCGCCCTTGCAGCATTAGTGACACCTTCCGCTTTGATAATAGATTATTACCCACCTTTCCATATTGATTGTTCCTTGATAGCTGTGCTTCGATTCGGTTAAATATACATATATGTACGTCTTGTTTATTACAAATTGTAATTTTGTTTATTATGCCAAAAGTGGCTACATTCTTAAGTAACGTTTTAACTTTTTTTATTTTCAGATTAACATGGATGAAAAAAAAATAAGGAATAAATGGGATGAATTAAAGAAATTTATCCCATTCCTTAAATATATAAGGAAAATGAAATTATCTAAACAGTCATATAATACAGCATTGTATTTTATAGAAAATCCGGAAGAGTGAGTACCACTATACATATTTATTTATTTATTGTTTGTACCTTTTTATGTACTAAAACTATTTTAAAGTCTATATATCTGTTTATACCCTATCCAAGAGGGGTATATTAGTTTTGACATTAAGTTTGTAACATAGTGAAATAATTTCGCTAGATATACCTCAAAATATATGGATCGTCTCAGAATCGCTAGCTGAGCCGATCTTGCCATTTCTATCTGTCCATCTTTCCGTCCGTCCGTCCGACCGTGTGTGTCACCGATTTTTGGGCCTTCAATTTTAAGCTAGAGTTTTGAAATTTTGTATATAGACTCTCTATCCGACGAAGCAGAAAAAGTGTAAACATTTTTTAAATCCCCGCCCATTTCCACGCCCCGTTTTTAGAAAAACGTAGTTAGATATTTTGAAGAAGTGTCTAAACAAGACATCTAGACAATTCTAATTTCTATATTTTGTCTATACAAAGTTTTTGTTACTCCCACTTTTTAGGGGCTTTTTCAGTAAAAAACGTTTTTCGGTAAAATTTTAAACATTTCGATACAAATTTTGATTGGTTACGATAATATAAACATTTCTTCTATATCATTTTGACCAAGGCCCGCTTTTTGGAGGCGTTTTAATACAAAAAGCATTTGTATACACTACTTCATAGCATAACCAGGCGAAAATCATTATATTTTATCGAACCATGAAATATTTTGAAACTGTCCGAACAATATTGTATGACAATGACATTTTCTATATTTCATCGCCATTAAGCCGACACTTTGGGGATATTTATATTAAGGATGGGATGGGATAGGATACTAAACGATCCGCACAGCGGATTGTAGCCTTCTCGTTCTCATATGCTTGTACAATATCCCATAGGGGTACATTAGTTTTGATACATAGTTTGTAATATAGTGAAATAATTGAGCTAGGTATACCTCAAAGTATATAGATCGACTCAGAATCGATAGCTGAGTCGATTAAGTCATGTCTGTCTGTCCGTCCGTCCGTCCGTACGTTACCAGTTTTAGGGCCTTAACTGAATGATGGAATTCGGAACACGTGTTTGTTGTTGCTCGCAGCAGAACAAGTGTATTTTTTTTTAAATCCGCCCACCGCCACGCCCCCTTTTCAGAAAACGTAGTTTTTAGTAAAAAAAAAAACCTTTTTCGGTAACATTTTAAACATTTCGAAAAAAATGTTAATGCAAAATCATTGGTTTTGTCAATATAAACATTTCTTCCATATATCATTTTAACCCACGCCCACTTTTTGGAGTCGTTTTCATACAAAAACCATTTCTATACACTACCTCTTAGCATAACCAGGCGAAAAACGATGTTTTTTGTCGAACCATAAATGATTTTGATAAACTGTCTGAACAATATATTCTGACAATGACATTTTCTATATTTCATCGCCAAAAAGCCAACATTTTGAGGATAATTGTTTTAAGGATGGGATGGGATAGGGTATAAAATTATCCACACAGTGGATTGTAGCCTTCTCATATATTAAAGCTCGTTTAAAAAGTATATAAGGCTATGTACTCCGATAAATTACTCCAAACGCAATAAACTTTATTCACAAAACTTACACAACGTTGATTAAATGCCACATAACCTAAACTAAAAGAGTGTTGTAACTATTTTATCTATGTTTTCACAAACGGCTGAGCTTCAGGCTTATCATTTAGGTCGCAAAATAACAGTCCATAAGTGAAAGAGTGTCTCTTTGTATTTTTTAAGGTTGTGTTTTGCTGTTAAATTTATTCAATTAGCGAAATGTTGTAAATTTCTACTTTCGATATATTTTTAATCAGCCGGTTTACTTTTATCTGAGTACTCGGCGAATGTCGGTGAGAGTAGGTCTTTTGCCGTACTTTTGCAGAAGAAATGTAAATTCTAAAATTTCTTAGAAAGGATGTATTTTTTATTTTTTATTTGCTTTTTAAACAAGAACAAACTACATAAACCCATTAATGGCAAAAGGAACGACTTGTCACTTTCAGAAATCAACTGACAGTTAAGTGATTATGTATATCCAACAGACCATTTTTTCATCTCCCATATGCTCTCTCTCTTTTATTGATTTTTGCGTAGGGGAATGTAACAATTAAAAAAAAATGTATGGCGCAACAGGCTCGTTAGTACCTGGCCTAGCTTTTTTCTCACAACCATTTATGTGAGCGTGTGTACTTCTTTGCACGATGGCGGGACTGATGCCGAATCCGAATGGCTAAGTTGAGATAAGCTATTCATTATAGCTGATGATGAATTGATACTAATTGAATGATTTGTCAGATCATGACGAGAGGAGGGCCAGTGAAAAATCATTTAGGTGTTGCTACGGCTGGAAATCGAACCCAGACCTTCTGCGCGGCAGTTCAACGGTAATATGCTGGGACATCATATGACTAAATTGGTGACGTACTATTAAGAACATGGCTTTTTCTGAAATATCTTAATAAATCCAATTACACCGAAATGTTTAGATATACGATACTCGAAAAAGCATGATACAACCAAAAGCGTTTCCTATCGGGATAAAAAAATCGAAAACCCTTTTCTTATCTTGATCACTTTTTTCGTTCTAGATAATATTTTTTATCGATTGGGAAAATAAATGCACTCTTTTTTTGATGTAGATTACTTCCGAAAAATCTCAACATTTATTTTAGTGAAGTAAGGGCCCAGTTATAGTAGCTTCTTGTGTTTTTTTTTATAAATTCAATCTTTGGCGATTTGGTGTGAAAACAAAGCTTATGAATTTTAGAGCATGATTATCCAAAAATATTACAAATTTTCATTACAGTTTCCGCAGAAAATCCCTTCTTATTTTTCACTGATCTAGATTTATTTTAGTAAAGTAATGGTTGCCATGCCCTTAGAGATCAGTTATAGCTTTCTTTTACTTTTGCGGCTTTTTTATAAATTCAATTTGCTTGCAATGAGCTTATGAATAAGACTGTGTCATTTAATTTACATTTCAATTAAACAAAAATTCGTTGCTTGTTTAACATACGAATAGCTGCACCTTTGCAGACTAGTAGCGAGAAAAATAAATAAATATGTAATTAAAAAAAGTGCCCCTTCGTCAATCTGGTTATATTTACTATATTCGCATAGAAAAGTTTTCAAATTCAAATTGGCGATCATTGAAATTTTTCTATCCGCCACTACAATCTGCAAAATTGTCACGAAATTTATTAACGATTTTTGCGTTGGCGCTGGAACATCAGTTTACGTAACTTTACAATATTAAAATTTATGCCGTCCCAAAAGCTTCCTTTAACAAACATGTGACTTATCATTGATCAAGAACTGACTATTTTCCAATTTATCGCATATATCTTCTCCAATCACAATTACACTATATTAACAGTTAATTTAATTCTATTAATAAATAATATTAACATATGTGCTGTCGTTGCTAACCATATTCCGTAAATATCGTCCCATCAAAGGTATACAAAGTAATTCCCACAATTACACGTGTTGGCGTTACTTTGTTTACAAAAACAAACCAGTTAGCTAATTGAACAACACTAATCAACAACAAAAACCATAAATAAAAATAATCAAAAATGCTTAATTATTCATTTTCAGTCGTCCTGAAGAAATCGCCGAAATATGCGAACGAAAAATAATAAAGCTTTATAAAAAATTTGAAAAGAATAAGGTAAGTGTACATTTCTAACACATCTGCTAATTATAATCTGCATTTTGTTCTTTTGTAGGAATGTCCACCACTTGTCGATGTGTTCAACTTAAAAGAGGATATTGTCAACGAAGAAGATGATTCCGACACTTCAAGTTGTTACACAAATTCAAGAAACAACTCGGAAAACAAATGTACAAATAGCAAAAATGTTGAAAATAACAAATCCAAAATAACGCCAAATCCTGATGCTCCAGAAGAAGGTAGTACTACGCTTGGCAATGATATCGTTAAACAAGATTTAGTCTCTATTTCTGATAAAGAGAAAGTTGATAAGTCTGTGATAAATGGGACTGCAACATCTGTAACACAAGAAATGCTGACAGCTGCTCCTATTCGATGTCGCCGAAATGCCGCAATCCCAACATTTTGGATTAAGGACAACCAGCCTCTAAAAGAAGAAGAAACAAGTTTTGATTTTGGGACAAATTCACATGTCGATGTCTATGTGTTAATTTCTGATGATGAAAATGAACCAAACAATTTAAATCAATCCTCAAATGTGGTAAAAAATAAAGAAAGTACAACTAGCAAACACCATAAATGTGTAGCTCCACAGGAAGATGGTGGAACCAACGCTAAAACTACAGCCTCAGCTCTCAAAGACGATATCTTCAATCGTGATCCATTTGGTAATAGTGAAAAACGGAAACCAATTGAAAAGGCCCAGTTGGACGAAGATAACCAGCATCTAAAGTTAACAACAGTAACATCTGTAACTCATAAAACAGACGAGTCAGTGTCTGGTTTGGTGGTTTCAATTGCGAAGGAGCTCCACAATACACATGTTGTTGATGTTGACAATTCAAATCCTTCACCAAATTTTGTAAAAGTTTCTTATAAAAAAAGTTCATCTAGCAAACACGTTGAACGCGCAGCTACAGAAAAAGATGGTGTAACAAAATGGACAACTTCAGCCACAGCTGTCGAAAAGGATATTCTGAATCAAGATTTATTTAGTAAAAAAAATGGTAATAGTGAAAAACAAAAACTAATTGAAAAGGAACAGATTGGTAATGATAACCATCCTGTTAAATTGACAACTGGAACATCTGCAACTCAACAAATACACGAGACAATGCCTTCCGTGGTTTCAATGGGGATAGAGCCGCACGATGTTGTAAGCCCGGCAGCAGCTTCGATTCGAAGAAGGCGACCAACGTATGGTGGATTAAAGAGACCATTATCAACGCCTCCATCTACCACCCAGCCAAAGAAAAGCTGCAGTGACCTCAGCAATACACATTTAGTTGATGTCTATACATTCGTTTCTGAAGAAGAAGATGAATTAAACAACCTAAGTCCCTCACTGAATTTGGTAGAAACTTCTTTAAAAAAAAGTACATCTAGCAAATTTGTTAAACGTGTAGTTCTAGAAGACGTTAGTATAACCAACTCATCAACTACAGCCTCAGCTCTCGAAGAAGAAATCATAAATCGTGATTTATTTAGTTGTGAAAAACAGAAAGCAGTTGAGAAGGACCAACCTGTCAAATTTAAAACTGTAACATCTTTAACGCAACATATAGAGGAGCCTGAGCTTCCAATAATTTCAATGACGGAAGAACCGCATGACGTTGTAATACCGACTGCAGCTTCCATTCGAAAAAGGCGACAAACATACGGTGGCTTTCAGAGAACTTCGTCACCTCCTCAGACTAGTGCCCAAATAACGAAAGTTAACCGTGAGCTCAAAAATCTCTTCTGTTCATTACGACTGTATACCACTGATGGGCATATGGTCGAAAATAATGCTCAGTCAACAGTTAAGAGAAGACGAGGCTGTGCCCCTCCAGTGGGTTCAATGGCAGAAGGACCGGATGATATGTTTTGGCCGGCAGCTGCTCCTATTCGACGGCGGCGAAAAACCGTAATGCCGTCGTCGCAGGAGAGGAACACCCAGTGTCAAATTGAAAATAATTCTTCTATCCAACCAAAGAAAGGGTACCATGAGAATATGTTCAAAAATAATTTCAAGTCAACAATTGGTGAAGAACGAAGTTGTGTGCCTTCAGAAGGTTCGACGGAAGAAAAGCAAGATATTAATATAAGTCCGGCGTTAGAGATGCAGTCGTCAACGGTAAAGGACACCCCGCCTGTAAAACAATATGGAATTAATCAATTGTCTTCGACCATCTGTGAACCCGATAAGTCCGACATCGAACAGCATCAAACAGCTAATGAGAATTCATTGAATAAATACCCTCAAGTTACATTAGAGAAACTTAACAAAATAGACCAGAGTTCATTGTCGACTAAATGTATTAATTCTGAGGCAAAAACAGTTAAAAATCTATCGCAGGATACTTCCCCTACTCGTAACAACGACATTAACATGACAGTGGAGTCGACTAATTTTTGCATCATTTGCAAAAAATGTCCACTTGAGTTGACCGATCACTTTGTAAACGCACACAAAACGGAGTCATACACTTCCCGCCTTATTTTAAAACAAATTACTTACCTTAAGAGTAATATCCCAAATGCTACTGTGCACCGAAAAAAGTACAAAATTATTTGCATTATTTGCAATGATTACATTGAAGAAACTTTGACTGGTTTGTATGAGCATTACTCTGTTCATACGGGCGAATTCGCATATCAATGTAGTGTATGTAAGCTTATCAAACCATTCAGAGTGGACATACGTTCTCATCAGCTCCATTCGATCAAGTGTAGGAATAGTAAAATTCTACAAAAGTACTCGTTCAAAACCTATAATTCGAAAATGATTGTTTTGTACACGTGTGAGTTGTGTAATTTTTGCCAACTAACCGAAGAAAATATTCACAAACACCAACGGGATCATCATACTTACCCTAACAACAATCCAGATGCAATTAAGAAGTATACAATTGCTGTATTGGACACCAAAGAGGCTAGTGAAGTTTCTTTAGCCGAGTGCGATGCGGAAATTACCAAACCAGAAGAAAATGTGACGACGGACCATGAACAGCAGACTGCTATTGAGTATACGTTGGATATTAACAATCCATACACAGAATGTAAAAGTTATCCAGATAGTACACCTTTTGATTCAAATAACAGAATTCCATCACCAAACCTGCCCGTTGAAGCACCACTGAGTGGTGCTAGCGATGCAATAGCACTACGCACAAATCATCAACAATCCACGACTGTTGCTGACAAACCGAATATAGAAATGATCAGAATGAATACCTCTAAAGAATCTATGGCAAAACCGAAACAGGTCAACCAACGAATAGTCTACCGGAAAACAAAGCCTAATTCGAAATATTGGGGTATGTACAAGTGCATGATAGATGACTGTTGGTTTTCATCAAATTTGGCTGATAGCTTTCTTAAACATGCGACATATCACGATGACAAAACAAGTTTTATCTGTTCCTACTGCAATGGGAGTATGACTAGTGCTAAGAATCTAGTATGCCATGTGGTCACTCAGCACAGTGCGAGTCGGTATCAATGTTCGGAGTGTACATACCGAAGTTACATACCAGGAAACGTCAACATTCATCGGAGTCTAGAACATAAGGGCAGCACTGCAGACAAGTGTATATACGAGTGCACTGAAGAGCTTACCAATGCAGAGAATCAAAGGGAAGCTAATATCAACATGTTAAAATGTTCAGGTAAATGCAATTGTTCTTACAATATTGAAATATTACAAATTATTTTATTATCATTAAACGTTACCAAACACTTCAAATAAGTAAGGTGGCATATCAGTCTGAGATATACCTGGGCCTCAATCAACGTGCGTCTTAAAATAGCCTTGTCCTAAGCCTTATGCTTCCTGTAAAAGTAGGGTTATGTGACTGTACTGCAGTCAAAGTTCGCGGTTTAATAACTACTAGTCTCCGTAGCACGCAACTTAAACCGGGCTCAGTACAATTTTCCACCGTCTTTTTCGACGTAAGGCTCGCTGGGTTTTAGTTAAAACTAACCGTAAGTATCCAGAGCTATAATCATGATTGTTTTACTGAAAATGAAATATTCGACACTAACGGCCCATACAGGGCCTCAAAACTAGCTTCTCCCTTCATCTTTTTTTGTCACAAAAGATGAATCCGGTTGTGGCTATGCGCTTGTCAGTCATATCACATTTGCCATAGTGATCGATGCCATATTAAGTTGAAAAGTTAAATCACTTAGGCAGAGTGCACTTAAATTATATCATTGACGAATCTTTACGATTTAATTACTTTCAGAATGTGGTGTAGAATATAATGCATTATCTTTATTTGAGTTTCACATGTCACAAAGTCACCCCTTCTCCGAGAACATGTGTGATATGTCCCACGAGTACGTATGCATTTTCTGCAAAGGGGAATCTAATTCTTTAGGAAACATGCAAATACACATGGCAACAGAACATCCAGATATTCCAAGCATTGTGAGAATGCGTGAACTCTCAACGGACGATTGCATAGTGAGCTTAAATTAAACAATTAGTTGTAAAAATATTCTAAAGACTTCATTATTTTCCAGGATGCGTGTGAAAATCTTAAGATGGTTGACATCAGTCCGGATGTATTGCCTACTGACATACACAAGACCAAACTTGAGGAGTTCATGCAACTAAATGAACCCTCAAATCCGGAGCATATAGTAAACGATGTGGGATCGCTCACAAGTAGTGCCAGACTATTAATTGAAAGCAAAGAAGATAATCAAACACTACCGGTAAAGAAATTTGAATCCATGTACCGAACGGCAGCTGATAACGCAACAAAAGAGAAACACATTTTGATGAAACGAATTAAGGACTATCTAGATCTTTTCACTGAAAACACCGGAATCGCTAATTTGGATTTATATAGTTGCAATCATTGCAAAATATCTTTTATCCATTATGACCTCTTGCTGAAACATGTCCTGAAAAATCACAACAACACCGAAGATATGACCTGCCCTTACTGCAACGAAAATATCTCTATTGAGAAGATAGCCTCGCATATTAGTAGCCACGGTCGTCATTCGTACATTTGCATCGAATGCATGAGCTCGTTCTGCTCCAGGGAAAATATCAAAAACCACATTAACATTGAACATAAAGGCAGTGATTCCTATAATAGGATTATAATCAAACACAGTTTGGAGTCATATTATATTTTTCAAAAGCAGTCTATGGCTATTGATCAAAATTTGTGCAATAAAATACGCAACAAGTTGATAGAACGCATGCAAACGAATATGTACTCTGAGTGGTTGAAAAGGCTGACGCCATCATGTATTGATGAATTATCTATTCCAGAATTTAAAAACACGATTTCACTGTTTAAATGCAGTGTAAGATCTTGTTCTTTTACCGCCTCAAATGAGAATGGCTTGGATGTTCATCTTAACACGCATGCTTCTCCAGCAAACCACACATGCAATTATTGTTTAGTGATTATGAGAAACCCCAGTTGGGATGAAATAAAAAACCACGAAATGTTGCACAGTGGTGAACTTATAATTTGCAGTGTTTGTAAATTTGTCCACCACCATCGATTGGGGATGAGTAGTCACATTAAAAGTTTACACAACCTTCGAAACGTTCCAGTGATAAGCCTATCGAGAAACGCAAACGAATTAAAAATCTCCTTGTCCATTGTTTTACCAGCTGGGAAGTCCACCCTCAAAACTGAGTGTTTCTGTTGTCTGCAGAAAATGCAGAGTAGTGTTGCGCTTTTGCGCCATCTTAAAATACAGCACAACATAACGTTGTGCTTGAAATGTGTTAAATGTGATAAAATATTGCTGACCCAGGACGAGATCAGTGAACATGCCAAGGAGCACGAACATCAAAACATGAAGTTGAAGTACAACATCTTGGCACCGTACATGTACACATTGGATGTGCGGTCAATGTGTCCATTTTTAGTTGAGGTAAACCCGATAAGAGAAAGGCGAACCAATTTTGATGATGACTTCTCTAAGAAGAGTATTAGAATGAATGAACAGCCTGTAATCGATATAAAAGATGAGGTTGTCATAAAGAATGAAAATGATTATACGGAGGCCGCTGAAATTGGATATGATTCATATATTCCGTTGCAATGCGTAAAAATTCATAACTTGGTTTCAAGTGATACATCTACACAAGAACATACCACAAATAGCAGTCACAAGTAAAGTCTGAATGAATCTGACGCAACCTAAAAGCAGAGAAAAAGCACATGACTCAATTCGGGCGTTAACAACTGCATCAACATTTAACATGACGTGTACGGTACCACACATCAACCGATACAATACTAAATGTAAACCTTTACAGGCGTTTACACGTTTTAGTAATGAATCGGTTGATGTTAACTCTATCACCATACCAAAAAAATGAAACAAAATGTTCCTTTCAAAACGTATATTTTTCTATTTTATTAAATATATAAGTTTGTAATTGTGAAAAGCGTCGGTGTACTTATTTAATCAAATTCATCATAAAATCCGTTGAACATGGTGGTGAAGAAGGAGTAGTAGCTGTTTTGATGATAGTTCCGTAATCATTGAAAACATTGGCGCTAGGCAGAGTATAAATTTGTGTTAAAACACAGAAACTAATCAAACCTCATACCAAGGATGCTACCTACACTTCGCATCGTCCCAACTAAAAATTATTCGTTTTTAAGGCAATAAAATCTAATTTCCACAAGCAGTTATTTCTGTAGGAATTATATAGTCCTCGTGCGCGGAAGTTGAGCATTTTTCAGTGGATTTTTTGGGTAGAAGCCTTTAAAAGACATTATGCAGGGAAATTCACAAGCATTACCGAAGTTATCACGGTATAACCTCTGTTAGGTTGTTTTTAAGCTTCCGGAGATGTGTGTACATGTAACATACATTAAGATGTTTCGGTAGAAGTTCGGAAGAAGTGAATCCGAAGCCAAGCATGTATAGAGCTTACGAATGAAAGCTAAAAAAAGCTAAGGTTAAAAGATGGCGAAAAGGTGAAAAGTTCGGGAACTTACCGGAGAATGAGTCAATACGATTCAACTACTTCGTTGTACTTACTGTTCTTTCATGTTCCAGGGTACATCCTAGTGGATAGCGTGTTGGACTACCGTGCGACAGAATGCGAGTTCGAATCCCAGTATGATAAGAGTTTTTATATTATTAATTGCATTGCATTTTATTTCTTCATATAAATGATTAAAATTAATAAAAGTAAATAATGCAATATATAAAAACATAAAGAAAATATAAAAAAATTTGTTATTTTTTAAATTCGAGAAGGCAAATATTTTCGGAAAGACTTTTTGCTAAGCCTATAATTTACTTTATAGAGCGCCAAATGTTTTTCCATAAGACTTAATACAGGTAATATTGCTGAGAAATAAATAGCTTCGATAGTGCTTTATCGAAGCGAAATTGTTTGTTGGGATCAACGGTGATTCAAGCTTTTGCGGTAACGTACAACAATTAAAACGCAGCTCGAAATACATACTTGCATCGCAGTCGCATCGATATTCAAATCAGGGGCAACTAATTATTTTATTTTAAGACTTGTAATTGGGCATTAACAATTGCTACACAACTGGCCGTCCTTTTTTCTATCATCTCTACCAATCAGGCCACACCTAGTGAATGTGTGGAAAACCTCCTTCTTGTGTCCGCGTTTTATTAGCATGTCATCTTATAGCATTGTGTGATGATGAGTGGTTCCAAAAGTAAGATAGTCAGTTTGGTGTACAGGATTTTTTTCAATTCTGAAAGCACATTATACCCTGAGGAAGAGGGAACATAAAAGTATACGTTCGATCGCAATAATAGTGCGCAGGCGGCCCGGCGCTACGAAGGAGGACATAAAGGATTTTTAATTAGTTAGAGGAGTCGAAGAGACATATAATAAGCTGTACTACACTAAAATAGAAGAGCAGAAAAAAAAAATTAACATGTTACTATGGGAATTTAAGCTTCACGGCGGCATTTGTTTCTTTACTTATCAGCAGTGAAAAAGTGGCGTCTGTGCTGTTTTGGAACATATTTTCTCGCAGAAGCGTATGAAAATGACATTTCACTAGCAGTCCATGTACAGGGTGTCCGCCGGGAAGGTATACTACTTTGTTTGTTTATAATTTTTGATTAAATGAAAGAGAATGGATCTTATATTTATAGTTAAAAAGTTTTCAATCATATCACGATATCGCTCCCCATTCACAGTTACCGTTACACCGTTTTCATTTTCAAAGAAATAAGGACCAATGATTTGAGGGTTTTCGATTGCCCAAAACCGATTATTCTGTTTATTCACATATCCATTCAAATGAAAATGTGTCTCGTCACTCATTATGATTTTTTCATTAAAATCGGGGTTGTCATGGGCTAGCTGTAGCATCCTATTAGTATATGTACGGCGGCGTAAATAGTCTTGGGGGAAGATGCTCTTATGTCAACTAAATCTTAAATAGAAACAAATGCAATGGCGGCAAAACAAAGTAGTATACCTTCCCGGCAAACACCCTGTGTAATAAGTCAATGAGAAAATCGTTGTGAAAAGTTTGTTTGTGATAAATGTGAAGTAGAAAAATTGATAATTGAAAATTAACAGTTCAATGACAGAAGGCGACAGAGGTTTCCCACATAGGTCATCAGAACAGAGGCCGCTACAACAACCCTTCACCTCACCACCCAAGGCATTTGGTACGCTAGCATCTTATATTCCCCCCAACCATTAGTTCACCATGATGCCCTTAAGTTTCTCAGTTCGATCTGTGCGTTGATCACGAAAGTTCACGCTAATTCCCTATTTGATATGGTTTGATATCAATCTCTTTTCTACAATGAACAAATTAAAACATTTCAGACTTCTTTTTTTTTTAAGCTAAAACAATGCAACCGGAGTGCATGAAGTAACTTCACTGGGAACCTTGCCCGCAATTGGAGCCATAATTACTTCTGTGACTTTTCACACTCGCGCTGAATTTATTATCCTGTGCTACTTGGTATACAATTGTTAGCAGGTTTTTTTTTTAACATGTCTCTTGTATTTAGATAAAATCCCGAAGCTTTTTTGTGTTGATATGTATTTTTTTTATTTGTTTCCCTATTTCAATAGAGCTTACAGATGTACTTTTAATCTATCATCCTCACAGGTTACTGATCGAAGAGTTTTTTTTTAGATATTTTGTGAATAAATCCGTTCTTAAATAGCGGAATTGGCGGTTGGCCTTTTCAATTCTCTGATCCCTTTTCTAAGTTTATTAGTTAATTTTTCAGACAAAATACGCATATTTATTCTGGATATACATATTATGATACAGGTGTTGCATACCAAGCAGCTTTATGTATGTCCAAGGTGAAAGTCACTAAACCAAATCCTTACAGTTGGTACTAATTGAAGGTGATTTTTTCCGTTATGAAGTCGGCTATGCTGTGGTCTCCTGATCATTTAACGCGTTTTGGATTAGAGTTGCATTATTTGTTTGTATGACGAAAATGTTTATAGTTCTTTAACTGTGGATTGTTGCAAATCAAAAATACTTTAATTAAAACCGACACAAAAGCCTAAACAAACATGCATTGACCTTGCGCGGCTGTCTTGAAATGTGGAAGTCAAATGACAGTTCAAAAATGTTGTTGGTATTGAATATTGATGTCCCTTTTCCGCGAAACAATGATGGCTGCCACCTGAGAAAAAAGTTGTTAGGAGAGAGGTAGATGGGCCAGTACCTAAAAGCAAGCTACAAAGGAGGCACAGAATTTTAATCCCGTTGAATTTAAAAGATAGGAAGCGAGTTTCGTAGCCGCGGTTTGTAACTGGCCAAACTTCCGCATAGTATTGAAAATGCTTGCTGTGAGAGGAAGCATAAAGCAGATCCTCAGAAAAGTGAAAGTGAATAAGTTGACTTTCGTCCAAAAGGACGGTGAATGTTTGGTTGGAAAATTAACCCATCAACGTAAAAGTCAAAGAAAAGAAATTTGTCAAAATTATGCACACTAGTAATTATCTTTCAATATAGTTACGTCATATATTATGTACATATATGTAAGTGGGCAAGGGTAGTAAATAAAAAAACATTTTAAAGAGAAATATAGCAATTAAAGACAAGTTAACACCGAAAAGCGACCTGAATGCTGTGGCCAACTTCATCGTCAATTGCGGACAAAAGGGTGAGTCAAAAAAAGAATATTTTGGAATTTAGCTTTTACTTTAAAGTTTGGCAAATGATGCCAATAAAGGGACCATCAAGCGAGACGATGGTCAAGGTAGGGTGTGTAGAGGCACCTACTCGCATGCGTATAATACCAACGCGCACCATTAGTCTGACATGACAACTTTTTTTGTAGACGTGTTAAAAATAAAGTTTAAAAAAAACAATCATTACTATTGGAGAAAATGGTAAATTTTTCAAGTCCGTTTTGACAATATAACAGAATAGCAACAACAGACTCCAGATCAAAAACTAAGAACAGCCGAAACACCTTATTAAAAAAATACTTTTTTTTACTACGGTTACCTCGAAACATACTTAACTAAGTTGCGGCATAAGCTCCCACCATGAAACCGGGCATAAAAATCTCAACTTCAAATTTTCGTGTCATCACAATACAGAACAAAATTTAAATCTGAGATGAAAATCGAAATAACCCCAATCAAAAACAACCGCTTAAATCGCAGCTTAGTCAAGTAAAACGGAGAGTTTAAGTGGCAGGTATACGATAAAAGGAAGATTGCAGTAGTATAAAAGAGACTCATCGCAGTTATCGACTCGTAAGCAAAGTTCTTCGAATATACATCTTGCAAATAAGAGCTCTGGTGTACAGATGCACTTTACACATATAAAGTTTTATTATTCCTTAATATAAATCCCGGCTTAGCCAAGCAGAACTAGTAAATGTGAACGGTTTGTGAGTAATTTAATAGTCACTTGTCTAAAAGTATGCACCAAACATGAATATTCTGTGAATATGAGGCACACAATATACAAATAACAGTGACTCCTCGAAGTTAGTTTAGACACCACCCATGGAGTAAATCTCTACTACGATTGACGATTCATGCCGACTCACGCCCCTAAAAACGCACCACTAAATTGTGTGGTAAACCACTGATTTCAATCTTATTTAAGTAATTCTTATTCCCTATCCCATAGGGGTATATTAGTTTTGTTTGTAACATAGGAAATAATATCTGTCTGTCCGACCGTCCGTACGTCACCAGCTATTGGGCCTTAAATTTTGAGCTAGAATGATGAAATTTTTTACACGTGTCGTTGGTGCTCCTAGCAGAACAAGTGTATACATTTTTGAAATTCGCCTACTGTCACCCCCCTTTTTAGAAAAACGTAGTTTTAGGTCAAACCGTTAGAGATTTTGAAAAGGTGTCTGAACAACATATCTAGACATCCCTAATGTCTATATTTCGTCTATACGAAGTTTTTTTTTACGTCCAATTTTTGGCGGCATTTTCAGTAAAAAGTTAACAATTCGTAAATTTTGCAAAATCATTGCTTTTGGCATTATAAACATTTCTACCATACATCATTTTTATCTACGCCCACTTTTTGGAGGCGTTTTAATACAAAAACCATTTGTATAGCATTACCAGGCGAAACACGTTGTTGTTTGTCGAGCCATAAAAGATTTTGATAAACTGTCTGAACAATATGTCGTGACATTTTCTATATTTCATTTGAGGATGGAATGGGAAAGGGTATTAAGGGATCCGCACAACCTTCTCATATGTTCTTATTTATAAAAATGTTTCCTTATGTTCTCTAACAGTTCTCGATCCATTGACTTATTATATATGGACTGCTAGTAGCGAACTTAACATATATTCTAAAACTACATACACGCCTCTGTTTCACTGCGGAAATCTAAGTAAGCAAACAAATCGTTTGCTTCATCACATTGCAAAAAAAAAATATCTAAATGATCATACTAAATTAGTAAGAAATAAATTTACAAAACTTGTTCAGTTTATGGGTCAATAAATAAAGAAATGCATTGTCATTGCAGAATTTATTTGAAATCACTCTTTATAGTTTTCCAACTTTTGAATAGATGACGCTACATGTCGGGGTGGAAATGAATCTCTTGATACAAGACGTCGCTCTTTTGTTATCATGGCACTATGGATTTTCCGTGGGCTGGTGGAAATCTAAAAAAACACGATGAGCACGTGGCCAAAGTAGTGTGTCACTCTAACCCTTACTAAAACCACCACTATTGACATTGACATCACAGTGATTCGCACATGAATGCATCGAACTACAGACACATAACAGCACTGGCGACTGAGGCCATCGGCTGGGACAGATCAAGACATGAATACAACAGAGCGAGACAGATAGACACATAGAAGGAAAGACATATAACATAAACCTAAGTGGCACAGAGGAGGAGACATAGATTTATATTGTCTCATATTATCGCACAGGTGGCCTCAGATAAGCTGACGACTTTTTTAGAAAAACAATGCTGCCAAAGCTGGGGCTTGAACCCGCAGCGTTTGGCTTAGCAGTCAACTACGCATTCCACTGAGCCATGGCCACCTGCAAAGTGGAACAAATCTGGATTACAGACCTGCAGATATAATTTAAAATAAACCAATCATGTTTTGACTCTACAGATTTACTCGTAATATCATTCACTTGATACAAGGACCAGATATATTTAAAGCTCTTAATCAAAATTGGAAGGTCGGATGAATACCTCTCTGCTTTCGATTATTTTTTGAGGTTCAAAGTGCGCAAAGTACCAGTACCAAACCATTCGAAAATGTGAGAGTTCCTGCTTTTTCCGCAATTTATGGCGCGGTTTGTTATTATCGGGCCAAATTTAAGGGCTTAGTTCTTTGAAGACGTCGCAATAAATTTGTTTCGTCAATAAACGGGTTCCAATAAACGTTCGTTATGTTTGCGTGCAAAATTTTTCGTTTCATCTTTAACATCGGGAATACCTCTGCGCATATCTTCATTCCTTATATACCACGGCGCATTGACAAATGATCTTAACATTTTGTTTTCAAAAGTTTGTAAAATATTTAGATTCGTTTCACTGGTACAACCCCATAGTTGTATACCATAGGGATAAGCTTGGAACATTTTCCGAGTAACCAGTACAGTTCTCTGTTTTTATTTTTAAGTTCTGAAGATTTCTTTTTTACATGCGACTTCCATTTTAATTTGCATCGAGTGTCATTCCGAAATATTTCGCTGCATCTGCGAATGGGACTCAAATCGTATTAAGAAATACTGGCAAATTGTTTGTCCGTTTTTACGAAAAATCTACATGAATCAAATTTCTCTCGTTAAGTGCAATCCGCCAGGATTTTGTCTATGCAATAACCTCGTTAAGACCGTTTTGTAATTTCATATTTGTTTTCTCTATTATTGTGCCAACTGCTAGTATAACTGTATCGTCAGCAAACGTGGCAACTATTGTACCGTTTGTTTGTGGGATATCAAGTGTAAATGGGAGGTACAAGAGTGCTCCAAGGACGCTTCCTTGGGGTACTCCTGCCAATATTTCTTTGAAACCCGAATATTCGTTTCCAAGTTTCACACAGAAGAGTCTATTCTCAAGATACAACACGAGGATTTTATATATTTTTCAGGCAGAACTTGTCTTAGCTTAAATTGAAGGCCTCTATGCCAAATTTTGTCTAAAGCTTGCGACACGTCAAGAAATACGGCTGAGCAAATTTTCTTTTCTTCGAAAGCTTTCTCAATTACATAAGTAAATCGATGAACTTGGTCCACAGTCGAATGTTTACTTCTAAGCACAAATTGATGATCAGGAAAAAGGCGTTTCTGATCAATAATGGGGTGTAAGTGACCGAGTAATAACCTTTCAAAAACTTTTAAAATTATTGAGAGAAGTGAAATAGGTCTGTAAGATTTTATTTCATTCCGTGATTTTCGAGGTTTAATAGCAATAATCACTTCTGCGACTTTCCACTATCTTGGTATGTATTCTAATCTAATTGCTTCATTTATAACGTAGAGGAGTTTAGTTAATGCTTTTACGGGCAAAATTTATAGAAGTTCTCCTGTAATTAGGTCATAACTCGGAGAATTTTAAGGTTTTAATTTCTGTATTTCCCGTTTAAGCTCGGCAATACTTGCAAATCCAAATAGATTACTATCGGTTGTAATCTCGAATAAATTAATGTTTTCTGGACCATGAAATGGCTTAAATGTTTCCTCAAGATGTGCGGCAAAAACCTCTGCTTTTTCCTTATCGCTTTTTACCCAAACGTATTGAGTTACCCTAATTGGTGGCACAGCGTTTTTTGGCCGTTTTATGACTTTAATTGCTTTCCAAAGTGAATAATTCGATTCTTTCCCAGCGGTTAGGATTTGCAGTTAAGTTTCTACTGCATGGTTTTTAAAGTTTTTAATCGAATTTGATAGCATGTTACTCAACCGATTGAGATGTGTTTAATCTTGCGGGGCACGAGTTTGGTGCCATCTTTTTCGAGCTTTTCGTTTTTGTCTAACCAAATCTTTTATTTCCCATGGGTACTTGATATTACTATAGCTCTCTATTTTGCGTTGTTGAGGGGGATTATTGCATGCTGCTTTTTTAACGGTATCGATAAAGAAGTCAATTGCGACTTCGAGTTCTAAAGGGGATCTAACCGATACACCCAGTCGAATATTATTTTAAATATCGTATTTGAAGCCTTCCCAGTTGGGTTTCCTGTTTGTTAGTTTGGGTGGGTTTTCATATCTAATGATTGACTCGCTCGTTGTTAGAATGACCGGAAAATGATCAGAGCAAAGATCAAAGCATTCCTCAATTTTAATTCGATTGGATGGCATACCTTTGACGATGAAAAAATCGATCAAATCCGGTATTTTTTAACATCAGTTGGCCGTAAATGCAAATATTATATTGCCTCGGATGCTCTTGGTAGAATAAAATGGTTTGTCAAATATATTCGAACTGGTGCTCCCGACTATTCTGAAAAGTTGAAGTTTAAGTACCGACAAGTGAGCAGACAAAGGTATCGGTATCCTCTCGGTAAGGTAAGCAATACCGATTACGGATACCGTACCGACATGTTACCGACATGATGTTAGCTTACGCTGATTTCCGAAACCGCTCAGCTGATTTCGATGAAATTTTTAAAATTTTTATTATTTGTACTAACTTAAAAGATAAAGAAGTTTTTACCTAGATAAGTGTCCTTCAATATCTTGTTTTTATTCTCTTTACATAAATAATAAAAATATTTAACGACGAAAATTTCTGTGGACGACTGACTGCATAGGTTGTTGTTGAGGTCTCCTTTTATATTTCATTCTATATGATGTAGGATGAAGCCAACAATTATTATCTCTAATAGGCATACGATCATTCGTTTTTCCCAAAATAGTGTTTTTAAGAATTGATATGGTTGTGGTGATAATTTCGAATCAACTATTCTCTAAATTCCCGAACGTGTTGCTTGTTGCATTTAAATATAGTTTTGATTTATGTGCTAACTTTTATATCTTTATTTTACTGTTAATGTCTAATACTGTTTTTCTTTATATATATATATACTTTGGTCTTGGTGTTGAAGTTTAACATTAAAATGAAAATAATTATATATTTAGAACGAATATAATTTCATGTAATGCAATATTTTAAAACATGCCTATGTGATAAACCAAACTGAATAAATTTTCACCTTCCAATAAGCGGCGGAACCATTGGACAAATATTTAGTTGTAATATATCTTTTTCTATAAATATCAGTTTTCTACTTTGACTGTTTAAAATATTCAAAAAAGTTTAGTGGAGAAATATAATTTTTTTAGATACTTTAAAAATGCATTTTTATTAATAACATGTAATAAAATTATAAAATTTATATTAATAGATGCTTTATTTTGCTTAAATACTTTGTTTTTTTTTTCAATTGAATTTTTGTTTGTTTTACACTATCTGCATTGTTATCTCCCATTCAACAAATAAATGTAAACATTTAAAAAAAGTGTTTGGTAGCTACTCGGCAAACAGTAGCACCCAATTTCGAAAAGGCAATACAAGAAATGTAGCCTACTCCCTTATCCATGGATTCATTCAAAATAAATATTTCTAATTTATATTACTTCTGTATCCTCCAAAAATATATTCTTAGTGCCTGGCCACACAAGAGACAAGTTTAAAATGAGTATCTTTGTCGAAATAAATTGATTTGGAAGTGAAACGCTCATGCTCACAACAAGAATTGAGTTTGAAATGGATTCTCGGTGGATTTTTGGTTATATCTTTCTTTCTCTTTTTGCCTCACATAAAATGTCCCTGTCTCGTTGAGGATGACTTTCATTCCGATGAACGTGTAGCCCTGTGCCCTCTAAGGGAACAGGCCGTAACACATACATATAATTGGCACATTCCATGAGAGCTTTTTATTTTACATGTAAAGAAAGGTGCCTTGACGTTTAATATAAAAAAAAGTTTTTCAATATAAATGAAGCTAACAACTATAGGTTGTTTTTTTAGAGGCATAGAACTACATGAGCGCAAATTTTTTAAACACATTTTCACCATTTGTAAACATTGTTCTATTGTAAGTCTTTCAATGGTCCGACACTTTGCGTTGTCAAGCTCCTAGAGACGCATATAATTTGTTGAGGTCCAGATGTAGGTGACCTCGTTACCCTTGAGCTTTTTCCGAAAGGGTTACAAAATTGCAATAATTGGCTCTCCCCAGAATCCGTAGAGCCCACCTCCGCAGAGGGTAGATTTTCCAGTGAAACTAGATTGCCACCTAAAGGTATTACATATTATCCTTTTATTTATTGCATTTTTTTTTGTTTTTTGTACACACTTTAAACTCGGTATACGGGAGTGGATTTTAGTCGCCTTCTACCACAGGCATGCCTTACCTCGGGTATATTCTCACCCCTAACCCGAAGGGTTTAAACATGTGTTAGTTTGCTAATCCGCAGTGAAACAACGGTGACATTTCACTAGCAGTCCATGTATAAAGGGCCAATGTCTCGATCTTTATTTTTAATATACCGCACATTTTTGATGTATTGAAACGATTAAATTCGTGCACTTTCTCAAATTCACTTAGTTAACACTATTCAGATCACGTTCAAGTCACAATTCAGATTCACTCGCTGGTTGTCGCTTGATTTCTTTTTATAAAATTCCACTTACTAATCTAGGAAGAGATTAAATATTCTTGGAGGTTTCCGCAGTTTCTTGATTGTTCGAGAAGTGGTTTTGACAGATATCACTATTCCAGTCGGTGCAAAGTAATAAACCCTGCGGAAATAAGACCCACGAAGCTTAATTCCCCCCAAAAAAAATGAAATGGCGACCTTAGGGTGTATATCTATTGGAAATATGTCCACTGGCTATTAATGCCTTTTGCTTGTGGGGTTTATTTTCATTTGCATTCATCCAAACTCGCACACATCCCAAACCCAACAGTGAGCCAAAGAAGGGGGCAGCTTCTCCCCCCACTCTCATTCGAACTATGGATACACCAAACATACTTTCATTGTCCAAAAGTAAACCTTTAGATAAAAGCAGGTTGTATAGACTGTTCTTACATTTATATTGTTTCTTAATATATGTTGTTCACAGTCGAAAAATAGTAAACATATAGGTACTTAGACCCTTAAGCCGTTCTTCTGAGACTTAAAATCCGACCAGAATTTAACAATGTCGTCCTCAAAATCTGTAATTACATCTCGGTTGTAATTCATAAAGAACCTCGAATCTGCACTTAATTCCTGAATACATCCACTGTAATATGGAAATGTCAACAATGCATAGATTCAGTCCGAAATATTGAATCGTTAAAACATTACACTAGAATTATTAAATATTTTTTGCTCAAATCGTAGTGTTTTGGAATTTTTCGTAGTGGCGTAGTGATAATATTAAAAAGTAGAAAATGTGAAGTGAAACACTTCAATTGTAGTGTAAGTGCATACGATATGAGCTGTCGGTAGTCGGTACTGTAGCGTAGGTGGTGTGCAAGTGCAGCTGCCATTTTAAGTTCATTATGAATTCATGAATATATTGTTGCACACTAAGTTCATCTCTCTAAAATAGTATGTAAGAAGTTTTATATTTTCTTTTTCTCACTCTTTCTTTTTTTGTGTACGTTCTAGACAATCACAGTCAAAAGACATCAATATAATACTCAATGAGCAAGAGTAGGATAAACATACCCATACAAGAAATTCAAGCCATGGGGTATTCGAAAAGCATTAAAAACATATAAGAAGGCTACAATCCGCTGTGCGGATCGTTTGGTACCCTATCCCATCCCATCCAAAGGCCGTGTGTCATTTGCGTTCAAATGTTAGCCAGTGGGTAATTTTTGACATTAGTATGGTGCAGAAAAGTCAAAAATTTCACAGTGGATAAAATTTAACCCTCTTTTTAACACACACGGCCTTAAAATAAATATCCCCAAAAGGTCGGCTTTATGGCGATGAAATATAGAAAATGTCATTGTCATAACGTATTTCAAAAATGTTTACACTTGTTCTGCTTAGTCGGATAGAGAGTCTATATACAAAATTTCAAAACTCTAGCTCAAAATGTAAGGCCCAAAATTCGATGACACACAGACGGACGGACGACAGACAGACATGGCTAGATCGACTCAGCTAGCGATTCTGAGTCAATCCATATATCTAGCGAAATTATTTCACTTTGTAACAAACTTAATGCCAAAACTAATATACCCCTATGGGATAGGGTATAAACATGCGAACAAAAAAAAAGCGAACAAGCTGTACTCCGTCTCGTAATCCTTTTCCATTCCCCGTTTCAACATTCCAGTGAATCACTGACTGCATCTGTATGAGTGTCTGACGACGTTTTTCTTTCTCATCTCAGTCGACTGGTATTGGTATGTGGTATATAAGTATAACCATATATGTTTTACTTTTGTTTGCCAGTCGCAAGTGCCAGTCGTAGTCGTATTAGTTGAACTAAAGTGGTTGCGCGAGGAAGTGTATTTGATTCTTGTGACTATTTGTGATCCGTGCAATGAATTTTGTTTGTGTGCAAAAATTTGTGATAGTTTAAATTAAAAAAAGGTATAACAATATAATAATGAATGCAGACATGGAAGTTGTTAATTTATCAAGCGATGAGGAGGTTAGCGTGGTTTCGGAGGTTTGTTTTTTTTTTGTTCATATGATTTTCATGCAACAATGATGCAAAAATGTTTCAGGCAGAGACATGCCTGAGCCTGAGCTCTGTGTGGAATATCTCTTTTAAGTCGATTCTATCGGCATTATGCCTTTTATAGAAATATTGTTTTTATAAAAGGCATTTTGCAGAATTTGGGCTATATGTAGATCTGTTCGATGTGTAATTTTGTGTATTCATTTCATAAAACGGGTTTTTATTGCCCGATGTGTTACTTTTGGCATGATAAAATTATAATTATTTTGTAAAACAAAAAAAATTTGAGTATTCGAGAAAGTTCGATAACTCGCCCATTGACGCCAATAATGTCATCCTTAACCTTATTCGAAACAAATTTACTTTAGCACAAACTCACTTTTTCACTTCTTTTTTTTTATTTCACTCACTATTTTAAGCTGATAAGTTAGCAATTTTTTTTTTAAAATCGTCGCTCTCAATTATTTATATTATTTAAATTTGAAAAATCCCTTTAGAAATCAACCATTTTTTGACATTTCTCACACATAGCTAAATGATAAATAAGAAGAACATTCCAATGCAGCATTGCCAAATAAAAACAATTAAATACTGCATGTTTCCCAAAATGTAAAAAAAATCAAAGGGTTTCGAATGTAAAGTCATCCGGCAATCGCCTTAATCAACAGTTTTGTTTATAAAATATTTTCATTTGGTATGTTTTTTCAACGTGGCAATGCTGCGTACACCGCAGCAGCAAAAAAAAGTCAAACTACACACAATCTGAATGGAATTATAACCAAAAAAGTACAATTTTATTTTAATCATTACTTGTGTACTAAATGAGAGCGACGATTTGTAAAAACTGGTAAATGATCAGCACTCGAAGACGAATCGTTTAAGCCAGAAAAGTGAGTTTGTGCTAAAGTAATTTTATGCCCTTATTCTTATTCATGTTGAGTTGTGTTGTTGCAATAAAGCCCTGAAAAGATTTTGAGTGGCTCCGTGGTCTGCTGACATAGGTACTGTGGTCCCTGAATACCAGATATGATATGAACTAGTAAACTAGTTCATCTCTGTTGAATACTATAAAGCCTAAATGATTTGTATTGAACGTACGAAAGAAACGAAAGTAGCGATATCTTTGTAACGTGTAGTCAGTGAAAAAGTACCGAATACATACGGGTATTCCAATTGTCGTTACTTTTACTGCTCTATTGCACGCTTAGGCTCCTCGCTCACTTGTCGGTACGGTATCGTTTCGTTCGGTACGCTCACCTGTATTTCAATGCGTTCCTCCCGATTCGTTATGTGCAGGAACGCTGCGGTTTACAAACGGCATACCGAGCCTCGGTACGAACAATCAGTAAACAATCGGTATGTACCGCGTGTCTTGTAGAGTATACAAAACATAGTATTTTTTCATATATAATTTGTTCATTACTATTTAATTAAATGCAAATATTATATTGCCTCGGATGCTCTTGGTAGAATAAAATGGTTTGTCAAATATATTCGAACTGGTGCTCCCGACTATTCTGAAAAGTTGAAGTTTAAGTACCGACAAGTGAGCAGACAAAGGTATCGGTATAAGCAATACCGATTACGGATACCGTACCGACATGTTACCGACATGATGTTAGCTTACGCTGATTTCCGAAACCGCTCAGCTGATTTCGATGAAATTTTTAAAAATTTTATTATTTGGACTAACTTAAAAGATAAAGAAGTTTTTACCTAGATAAGTGTCCTTCAATATCTTGTTTTTATTCTCTTTACATAAATAATAAAAATATTTAACGACGAAAATTTCTGTGGACGACTTACTGCATAGGTTGTTGTTGAGGTCTCCTTTTATATTTCATTCTATATGATGTAGGATGAAGCCAACAATTATTATCTCTAATCGGCATACGATCATTCGTTTTTCCCAAAATAGTGTTTTTAAGAATTGATATGGTTGTGGTGATAATTTCGAATCAACTATTCTCTAAATTCCCGAACGTGTTGCTTGTTGCATTTAAATATAGTTTTGATTTATGTGCTAACTTTTATATCTTTATTTTACTGTTAATGTCTAATACTGTTTTTTTTATATATATATACTTTGGTCTTGGTGTTGAAGTTTAACATTAAAATGAAAATAATTATATATTTAGAACGAATATAATTTCATGTAATGCAATATTTTAAAACATGCCTATGTGATAAACCAAACTGAATAAATTTTCACCTTCCAATAAGCGGCGGAACCATTGGACAAATATTTAATTGTAATATATCTTTTTCTATAAATATCAGTTTTCTACTTTGACTGATTAAAATATTCAAAAAAGTTTAGTGGAGAAATATAATTTTTTTAGATACTTTAAAAATGCATTTTTATTAATAACATGTAATAAAATTATAAAATTTATATTAATAGATGCTTTATTTTGCTTAAATACTTTTTTTTTTCAATTGAATTTTTGTTTGTTTTACACTATCTGCATTGTTATCTCCCATTCAACAAATAAATGTAAACATTTAAAAAAAAGTGTTTAATAGCTACTCGGCAAACAGTAGCACCCAATTTCGAAAAAGCGAATACTTTACAATGAGGCAACACAAGAAATGTAGCCTACTCCCTTATCCATGGATTCATTCAAAATAAATATTTCTAATTTATATTACTTCTGTATCCTCCAAAAATATATTCTTAGTGCCTGGCCACACAAGAGACAAGTTTCAAATGAGTATCTTTGTCGAAATAAATTGATTTGGAAGTGAAACGCTCATGCTCACACCAAGAATTGAGTTTGAAATGGATTCTCGGTGGATTTTTGGTTATATCTTTTTTCTCTTTTTGCCTCACATAAAATGTCCCTGTCTCGTTGAGGATGACTTTCATTCCGATGAACGTGTAGCCCTGTGCCCTCTAAGGGAACAGGCCGTAACACATACATAGAATTGGCACATTCCATGAGAGCTTTTTATTTTACATGTAAAGAAAGGTGCCTTGACGTTTAATATAAAAAAAGTTTTTCAATATAAATGAAGCTAACAACTATAGGTTGTTTTTTAGAGGCATAGAACTACATGAGCGCAAATTTTTTAAACACATTTTCACCACTTGTAAACATTGTTCTATTGTAAGTCTTTCCATGGTGATTTTCCAATTTGTACTGAAATAAAAATGCCAAACACACTTCATTAGTATGATAATTAGTTTGACAGTTACACCTATCGGAAGTTATATTATACCTCTTTAAAACACACTTTACAATTTTTGCATGAACTAATATCAAACAGTTTTTTTGGTAAATTTAATGGAACGTCTGATTTGTTTAAAATATTATATTGTTTACCTTTCAATTTGCTGTGCCTCAGACTGCGCTCCAAGAGAAACGTGTGCATAAAACTTAAGATGTGTTCTTAACCGTACAAAATCTGCACAATCAAAGATGTACATTTCTCATTTATCACCCCACGTTTATATTAAAAAAGAATTGTTAAACAACAAACAGAAAGAATAACTTCTGAAATTTCGTTAAAGTATTACGGCCTGTTCTTTTAGAGATTTTGATGAATGTCACGTCTCACGTTAGCAATTTAACCATTAAAATTTCAGCTAGAATATCTAATATTTCAAATATCAAGTCAAGTGTTTGAACCGATCCCACGAGTCGCTCCAAAAAATACCTATGGGATGCTAAAGGTTTGCGCTGCAGGGTTTCATTAGGTTTGTATTATATTTACTTAAATTATAAGAAGATGCTCTTATTTTTGCAAATGGCCGCCAATGTCAAATCTGTTTTGACTAGACAGATGTGGAATACAAGTGAACAAGCCATGGAGCGATTCTCTTTTATTCTAGTGGATTTTTTTCATTTTCTCTATATGTTTTTAACATTTGAGCAGTTAAATATATTTAGTTTTAAATGTTAAGATCAAAACCTGTCTACAATGTCAGAAAGCAATCAAAATCTAAAAATAAAAACGACAGCGGCGATAGACAAAATGTTGACTACAATTTTTTCAGTCTGCTCTTTTAAATGTTCACTATGGTTGTCGAAAATATTTTTTAAATCTATGAAAGTAGGTAAGCATTTTCATGTGCAACCAACTATAAATGCACTTCTTTATTTGGAAGGAGTCCTAATGAATTGGAGCGGTTCCTCAAGTTCCTCCTTGCTTTCCGATGGTGTTGTTGCTCAATAGCTGCTACATAGTTCATTTATGATAAATACATTTCGTTGTGGCCATTCTTATGTAAGAATTCGCAAAATAATACTTAAGACGCTAAAAATAAAATCCGCGAGAAAAAGATTCCCGGAAATTTTGATAGTCATGCTAGTTTCCTCGTTTCCTCGCCGATTCTGCTTATTAAATCATGTTGGAAATTCATCATTATTATGAACTGCGAAGTAAAGAAATCATTCTCAGCTTAGGCAGGGTAAGAAAATTTCCTACGTATCATTAAGTGAAGGACGCCTCTTGAAGCTATCACTTTTACAAATGCGCCTTATCTTTAAATGTTAGTCAAGAAAAAATAACTAAACGTATAAAAGAAGCATTTGTTTTGCAAATAAATCTAATTTTATTTAGTATTAAACATAAACAAAGATTTGTTTGTTTTCTTTTATACTTACTAGGTTGCCTTATCGCCAGAAGTATCCCATATGTAATGGTTGCACAGAATGTCTAATCCAAAGTAGAAGTATGCAAAACATAGCTAAAAAGTGAATAAGCAAATGAACCAAAGTGTTCATATGAATTAGTAAAATAATATTCGTAAATGTAACTATATTTTTAAAACTTAGTAAATTTACAGTTGGTATCCAAAACTGATCGTTTGTTTTGACATGTGTTTTATGTCATCTGTTCTTTAAAAGTCACGCGAAACGAAAAAAAAAACAATCCCGTTCCCGTACATTCTAGTCATAATTTCAGTGAACTTATTTTTTTTTGTTGCACATTATTTTTTTTGTATAGCTTGACTGTGTATAAAGCGTGGTTAAATTTGAATTTTAGCAGAAGTAACTCTACAGGTTAATTTTAGAAATCTAATACGAACGAAGTTAAATTTTCATCGCAATTTGATTTAATCGGTTACATACTGCCAATATCAACATAAGTTTGTAAAAAAAAAATAGTTTGTGTATTTATTTTTATTTCTAATTAAGTAAAAAAATCGATTCGAATTGATTTGTCAACTCCATCGTTATGTTGAATGCAGATCTTCAACTGTGCAGTAATTTTTATCAAATCTACAACGTTTATAGTGTCAATACACCACACATGCATGCTTCGTCCACACACTATTCATGCAAACTGCGCAGTTATCATTCGTGTGTTTCTCTCTGATAAAGACTATAAAGCCATGCAGATGCACATTGAGAACAAAAAAAACAGGAACTTTTGCTCACAAACTTCATGGTACGGGCGGGCGGTGTGCACGTGCACACATAAGAAACGAGATCCAAAAGATATGTCAGGCTGTGCAAGTACGACCAGCCATAGAAACATTTTTCTCCATTTTCCATTGTGCATAAAAATAGGGTGGTTTTTAACATTTTCATTTTGATATTTTTTTAATATTACGATGATATAACTAAAAAACGTACGTCCAGCTTTACCAACTCGCTTCTCGTCACTAAGAAAAATCGGTAATTTTCTGCAATTTAAACGAGATTTAACACTTCATTTATTATTATTGTGGTCCTCATACTTTGTTGTAGACCAAATATTTCTAAACAGAGGTTTCAGTTTTGGCAAAAAATAATTATGAGTCACATAAACCCCTTAGCAGATTTTCTTCAAATTCCTTATTTTATGTTATACGGGTGTTTAAAATTTATATTTGCATAACATAAAAAATTAATAAATGCTGTTGGTAGTTTCGATATTGAGAATAAAATCCAAATATCAAAATCAAAAAAAAAAAACACTAATATATCACTAAAACACAATAACATATTGTACCCTATGTAATCACCCCCCTAAACGACTTTTTTTTTTTGTCTAAGGAAACAGTCCGCTTGTCGTCACCTTCGGTATCTCACTTCCTCTCACTTGCTAAATCTGTTTGTCGCATCGCACACATCGAGTAGGGATAGCGATAGTGAGCTAGCGGAGCAGAGCACATCTGCACATCGCAAAAACATTTAGTTCACACGCGCACTCACACAGAGGTAAAGGAATGTATAGTAGTAGTTCTTCTCTGCACCTGCAGTCTGCACGAACATTCCAATTCCAATGTGACGGATGGAGCAATTCGGTTGTGTTCCCATAGTTATTTGTTAGTTATAAAGTGCGGTTGCGGTAGATTTTAATAAAAGAAAAATGTCCAAAACATTTGTGTAGTTTGGTTTGGATTAAGAAACCTACGTAAATAATAATGAGCAGCAACAACATGGAAATTGTTTGTTTATCAAGTGATGAGGAGGTTTCGGAGGTTGGTTTTGTACATCAAAGTTATTTTTTTTATCATTTAAAACATACCTTACTGTGCTTAAAGGTTTTAAGCAAGCAAGGGCAGGCATGGTTGTCGATTGTAAATAATTTATCTCTACTGTAATGGATTTGTTGTTACCTAGTTATATAAATTCACAAACATATTATTATTTAGTTGTGTGTTTTTAGCGGAAAATCATTTGTTTATGTTGTCATTTTTTCTGGTCTATGTGTTATTTGTATAAACATATTTGGCTTTTTATTGTAGAATGTTTTTATTTTGTTTGTTGCATACCTATGTTTGAGCAAAATTAACTTTTGTTCGATTATTGCAAAATTGTCAACTGCAAAACACTTTTTTAACGATAGGTAGATACATACTTTTGTTAGCAATTATTATAAATTTTAAAGGAAATACATCCGAGAAAAAGCTATTATTATACGTAACTATTTAAAGAAAATCACATTGTATGTAAAGAGTACTTCGCGATGACGTCAGTGTCAAATGAATAAATAAAATCTCCGAAACGACTCTTACAAACTTCAACAGGAAAGTAGAAAAGTAATGTGTTTGAAATAAAGTTTTTACAAGTCCATTTTCGCTAAAAAAAACCTATTGAGAATAAAATCCAAATATCAAAATCAAAAAAAAAACACTAATATATCACTAAAACACAATAACATATTGTACCCTATGTAATCACCCCCCTAAACGACTTTTTTTTTTTTGTCTAAGGAAACAGTCCGCTTGTCGTCACTCTCGGTATCTCACTTCCTCTCACTTGCTAAATCTGTTTGTCGCATCGCACACATCGAGTAGGGATAGCGATAGTGAGCTAGCGGAGCAGAGCACATCTGCACATCGCAAAAACATTTAGTTCACACGCGCACTCACACAGAGGTAAAGGAATGTATAGTAGTAGTTCTTCTCTGCACCTGCAGTCTGCACAAACATTCCAATTCCAATGTGACGGATGGAGCAATTCGGTTGTGTTCCCATAGTTATTTGTTAGTTATAAAGTGCGGTTGCGGTAGATTTTAATAAAAGAAAAATGTCCAAAACATTTGTGTAGTTTGGTTTGGATTAAGAAACCTACGTAAATAATAATGAGCAGCAACAACATGGAAATTGTTTGTTTATCAAGTGATGAGGAGGTTTCGGAGGTTGGTTTTGTACATCAAAGTTATTTTTTTTATCATTTAAAACATACCTTACTGTGCTTAAAGGTTTTAAGCAAGCAAGGGCAGGCATGGTTGTCGATTGTAAATAATTTATCTCTACTGTAATGGATTTGTTGTTACCTAGTTATATAAATTCACAAACATATTATTATTTAGTTGTGTGTTTTTAGCGGAAAATCATTTGTTTATGTTGTCATTTTTTCTGGTCTATGTGTTATTTGTATATACATATTTGGCTTTTTATTGTAGAATGTTTTTATTTTGTTTGTTGCATACCTATGTTTGAGCAAAATTAACTTTTGTTCGATTATTGCAAAATTGTCAACTGCAAAACACTTTTTTAACGATAGGTAGATACATACTTTTGTTAGCAATTATTATAAATTTTAAAGGAAATACATCCGAGAAAAAGCTATTATTATACGTAACTATTTAAAGAAAATCACATTGTATGTAAAGAGTACTTCGCGATGACGTCAGTGTCAAATGAATAAATAAAATCTCCGAAACGACTCTTACAAACTTCAACAGGAAAGTAGAAAAGTAATGTGTTTGAAATAAAGTTTTTACAAGTCCATTTTCGCTAAAAAAAACCTATTTGCTGTTAAAATTTTAAATGCAAAAGGTCTGACGGTTAAGTTTTGCAAAAAATTATTAATTATTCAAACTTGGGATACACGTAAACTTGCACTCGGATGAATGCTCACTTTTGGATTTGGGTTGTGTGCTAGGTTGCAAGGGTACATGCTAAATATCTTTGCATTCCTATTAATATAGAAATAATGTCTAAAAACGAAATAGAGCCAACTATTTAATGTTGCTATTTCGCTTTACAAATACAATTTTTTGCGCAACATGCTCGTTAGTACCCAGGGCCGAGCTTTCTCACAATCCTTGGTCTAAATGATCTATGTACTTAACTGGTTACGGAGGTTTAATATATTGCAGATGGTCAATATGTGTTGTGTTTACATTTTGTAATCATTATTAATTATTATGTTTATGTTCAGCCAGTTCATACATCACCATTATAACGTTAAGGTAATTTTCTTAATTAATAATGCATGTAAAAATTGATATATATTACACGCTAAATAATATTAACATACATTACTTTCACCCTTTTTTTTAAATTAAATTAAGCTTTTCTTTTTATAAAAGTTTTTTTTGTCTCCGATTTAATCTTACAGAATATTTTAAATAATCTAATATTTTTTCGCACGATCATCTTATCTTTATTGTAAGTTTAATGGGTTTATTGTAATGATTTTTGTTTTAATTTATTTATAATTTGTGTGTAAATCAAAGGATCATCATAAGACAATCTATTACTACATTACATACATTTTTATGTGATAAACCAAACTGAATAAAATTTTACCCTGCGAATGAGCGACCAGTACACAAGTAAGCATGGAACAGTTACTTTTAATATTATACAGTGTGCATTATTATTATTATCACAAATTATTAATAATTATATAATTAAGATTTTAGCAAAACGCTGCGTTTTGGAATGTAATATATTGTGTGTAAGTTGCCTAGTGATTTGTGCGTTGGAATACTAAGCGCTGGTCGCTAATTTAAATCATGAAAGTGACAAACATGATTGAGTAACACTGTCATGAGAATCTGCTCAAATTTTCCTTTCGAATTTGGCTTTAGAAAGGAGGTCCTATGCTTTGTGCAAAAATAATAACTTAGCACGCATAACTGATGGGTGAAGCTAGTTTTCAGCCCCTGTATTGCAAATTACTGCCGCAATAAGTGAAACTCGAGTTTGAATTCAAGACGGATTTAACTTTCCAATTCATTCTTTATTTATGCAAAAGTATTTATTGTGCAGCTACGTATATTCTAAGCATAGAATATCTTAATACTCATAGCCCATATCAATCATATCATATATGATAACTATTGAACTTAATCCCATTTGCCCTACATATCTAGTGCATGGTAAGAGTAACGAACAAAGAGTAAACGATTACAAAATGTGTTTTCATAACCGTCTGCCTAATTAAAATCGGCGTTAGATGTGTTCATAAATTCAGGTTTTTTGATTATCTGGCAGATTTTTGCATCCATATTTTTTTGACTGCTGAAAGCGCAGGAGATAAAGAAAACAGTTTTGTTTTTAATAAATTGTGTGTTTACAATAACATTGATCTTTTTTTTAAGGGAAGAAGAAGCTGCACTGAGGAATGTGGCGAAAACTAAGCTATTAATTCATAAAAAAAATTGTGATAGAGTTGTTCAGGATAACGTCAGTGTCAAACTGTCAAATGACAAACTGAAATCAATTCTGCGAAAAAGAATCGTTGTAGAGGAAGATGACATTAAAAAGGTTTTTAGATTGAGCACAACATCTGTCATTTTCAATGTCATTTTTTAATGTTTGTCTGACGTTTATGAACACTCAGTTACCACTTGAAATGCAGGCCTGCTTAAGCACCCGTTCTGCAGAATGAGTATGTCCATTAATGCAACAAAGAAAAAAGACGATTGGACTAGCGCGGATTTTTGACGCTTATGAAAACACCCAACAGTTCTACTCGAAAGAAAATCTACGTTGCATAAATCACTGTCGGTGTCGATCGAATGCCACCTGACTCTTTCTAGTATCTGGGGCGAAACAATGTTACATAATGGCTAATTTGTATGCTTGCAATCAATCACACTAAAATAATTGAAAGTCGTGGCGTTACAATGCAATAAATTCGACAATAAAAAAACACCAAGCACCAACATTCGAAATAAAATCTGCAAATTATAAACGAACACCAGGGCAACATCCACATCTATTCTATCTATTCTTCTTCTTCTATGTCCGCTAGATATACCTCAAAGTATATGGATCGACAGAGAGTTGCTAGTTGAGTCGATCTAGCCATGTCTGTATGTCTGTCCGTCCGTCTGTGTGTAACCGACTTTTGCGCCTTAAATTTTTAAATAGAGAAGCAGAACAAGTGTAACATTTCTGTAATCTGGTCACACTGCCGCGCCCACTTTTAAGAAAAACGTTCTTATTGGCAAAAAGCTTACGGAATTTTTTAATGTTTGTGAACAATATATTTAGAAAATCCTTATATCTATATTTCGCTTATACACAGTTTTTTGCCAAGCCCAATTTTTGGGGACTTTTTCCGTAAAATACGTTTGACGGTTAAATTTTTATATTCGAAAAAACTTTTGATGTTAACTTATTGGTTATGATAATATCAACATTTCGTCTATATAACATTTTAACCCACTCCCATTTTTTGGGAGAGTATACAAAAACCATTTGTATACTTTCCCAAAGATCATAACCAGGCGAAAAACGTTGTTCTTTTGTCCAACCAAAAAAGATTTTGTCTGAACAATATGTTGTGACGATTTCATTTTCTATTCTTGAACGCCACAAGGCCCTCGTTTTGGGGATATTAATTTTAAGGATTGGATGGTATAGGGTATTGAACGATCCGCAAGGCGGACTGTAGCCTTCTCATATATGTTTCTTAAAACACCTTAAGGTTATAAACTGTATGTCAAAAATAATATACTCTTATATAACAGGGTTGTTAATTTTCAACAACTGTCCGATTTTTTTCCGAATAGCAGACCATAAATAAATCGTTCAAAAGTATTTATTTTATTGTTCGTCTTCGAAGCCGTTGTCCTCTTAAATCGGCCTAACACAATTTTGAATTATCCTAAGGAAATATGTGGGTTTTCCGTCGATATTTTATGTCACAAAAAATCCAAAAGAACCTCACATTGTAAATTGCATTGTTATATATGTGCAATGTAGCACCCACTCATTTTTTGTAATAAAATTGTGTAGGAATTCCAACTTCAAAAGTAAAACCCAAACTGTTTTTAATGACCACATTTAATGACCGCAGATTTAGCGTCATAGCTTTACATCTTCTTCTTCTAAATACATCTATTTATCAAATATGATAAAAATAATACAATTTTTGCAATATCTGCATTTTAATTTTGATCTGATATGATAGGGACGACTCATATAAATCCTGTGAATCCTCTAAGATGAAATTAGAGCAATAAGCTTCTGTGACTGTAAAAAACATCAGAAGGCTTTCGCATTTTTTTCATATTTTTTGTTATATGTTTTATAGATGGTTTTGTGCGCATTAGCCGGGTTTTGAAGCAGGCACTTCAAAACCCGAAAGTAATCTAATATAAAGTTTGTTCACTTGTCCCATTTCTTGTGAAAGTTTGACAAACATACATAAGAATAAAAGCATCAATATACTTACTTACTAAAGCGGAGCTACAGTTCGGAATGAACATGGGCCTCAACCAACATGGCTCTCCAATTAGCCCGGTCCTTGATTGAAGTCCGTTTCACTTGTACGCGCCACTTAAGGCAGGGTCTTCATCTATTGAGTTCGACGTCTGTCTGGGAATCGAAGACAAGCAACCTTAAAGATCCGCTTCCTTCTCTATACTAGCAAATGATATCAATACCAGCGTATGCTAGTAGTTGCACCAATTTTTGGAAATTTGTGCATCTGGTGTTGGCTCGGTAATTTTGCACAATCCTCTCAAGAATCAGATTGAAGAAGTCACATGACGGCGCATCGCCTTACCTTTTGGTATCGAATGTGTCGGTGGGGTCGTTTCCGACCCTGATGGAGTAGCGAGAATTCTCCATCGTCATCCTACACAAACTGACTAGTTTGGCGGTGGACTGTGTCTCAACTACGTTATTTCCTTGTTCATCTTGTTCGAGGCATTTATCCTTGGCTTTGACGTTTTACACTTTGGTTAAACTTAGGAACATCGCTCCTGGAGTAGTGGCACCTCTGTGTATCCTCGATCGTGCGCCTTTCTTGCTTTTTTTTCTTTTTTATAAAAAGGCGGTGTTCTTCCCTTCTTCTCTGCCTATAGAGCTCAATGGCAGCTCTCGTCTTCACCTGCAGCTTTCCCTTGTATAGGCCTCGTTTTTGGCTGCGAGCATATGTCGGCATTCATCCTCAAACTAGGGGTTTCTTGTTGGTGGGCGAGAAACCTAGCACATCAGTTGCGGCTGATCTAATAGCTTGTTGGCATTGGCAAATCTAAATATTGTATGGTTCGACAAAAAACGATTTTCTCCTGTATATCGTGTAGAATATAGAAATGTTTTTTTTTAGGAAAACGACTTCAAATAGTATTTATATTTTCATAACCAATGATTTTACATCAAAAGTTTTTTTCGAATACTTAAAAATTTAACCGAAAAAGGTTTTTTTTTTTACCAAAAACGCCTCCAAACAAAATTGGTATAGACGAAATATAGATATTAGGGTTGCTTAAATAACTTTTTTAAATTCCTTACCGCTTCGCAAAACGGACGCTTTTCTCTTTTCTTCGTCAAATAGAGAGTCTATATACCAAATTTGAAAACCCAAGCTCAAAATTTAACTCCCAAAAATCGGTGACACACAGACGGACTGACGGACAACGTGCAACGTGAACAGACATGGCTAGATCGACTCAGCAGGCGATTCTGAGTCGATCCATATGCTTTGTGGTATATCTATAGAAATTGTTTCTCTATGTTACAAACATAATGTCAAAACGAATATACCCCTATAGGAAAGGGTATACCAAAATAAATCGGTGATGAAGGTTAACTTTCTTAAATAAAAACAAACTTTATGAAAGACGAGAAAAAAATTAGAAGTATCAAATTGTTTTACAATTCTCGCTAGATGTCGCATTTCGTTTTGTTAACATTTCTGCCTTTTGATTAAGTATTTTTTAACTATCTATGAGTGCTCGAAGATTTTCATTTGATGACGATTGTGGGGCTGTTTCTGAAATATTTGTTGGTATATACCAGCTTTTATATTTTTTAATTGAATACGTTATTTGCACATCATGGATATTTACACTTTTAAGAAAAACGTTCTTATTGGCAAAAAGCTTACGGAATTTTTTAATGTTTGTGAACAATATATTTAGAAAATCCTTATATCTATATTTCGCTTATACACAGTTTTTTGCCAAGCCCAATTTTTGGGGACTTTTTCCGTAAAATACGTTTGACGGTTAAATTTTTATATTCGAAAAAACTTTTGATGTTAACTTATTGGTTATGATAATATCAACATTTCGTCTATATAACATTTTAACCCACTCCCATTTTTTGGGAGAGTATACAAAAACCATTTGTATACTTTCCCAAAGATCATAACCAGGCGAAAAACGTTGTTCTTTTGTCCAACCAAAAAAGATTTTGTCTGAACAATATGTTGTGACGATTTCATTTTCTATTCTTGAACGCCACAAGGCCCTCGTTTTGGGGATATTAATTTTAAGGATTGGATGGTATAGGGTATTGAACGATCCGCAAGGCGGACTGTAGCCTTCTCATATATGTTTCTTAAAACACCTTAAGGTTATAAACTGTATGTCAAAAATAATATACTCTTATATAACAGGGTTGTTAATTTTCAACAACTGTCCGATTTTTTTCCGAATAGCAGACCATAAATAAATCGTTCAAAAGTATTTATTTTATTGTTCGTCTTCGAAGCCGTTGTCCTCTTAAATCGGCCTAACACAATTTTGAATTATCCTAAGGAAATATGTGGGTTTTCCGTCGATATTTTATGTCACAAAAAATCCAAAAGAACCTCACATTGTAAATTGCATTGTTATATATGTGCAATGTAGCACCCACTCATTTTTTGTAATAAAATTGTGTAGGAATTCCAACTTCAAAAGTAAAACCCAAACTGTTTTTAATGACCACATTTAATGACCGCAGATTTAGCGTCATAGCTTTACATCTTCTTCTTCTAAATACATCTATTTATCAAATATGATAAAAATAATACAATTTTTGCAATATCTGCATTTTAATTTTGATCTGATATGATAGGGACGACTCATATAAATCCTGTGAATCCTCTAAGATGAAATTAGAGCAATAAGCTTCTGTGACTGTAAAAAACATCAGAAGGCTTTCGCATTTTTTTCATATTTTTTGTTATATGTTTTATAGATGGTTTTGTGCGCATTAGCCGGGTTTTGAAGCAGGCACTTCAAAACCCGAAAGTAATCTAATATAAAGTTTGTTCACTTGTCCCATTTCTTGTGAAAGTTTGACAAACATACATAAGAATAAAAGCATCAATATACTTACTTACTAAAGCGGAGCTACAGTTCGGAATGAACATGGGCCTCAACCAACATGGCTCTCCAATTAGCCCGGTCCTTGATTGAAGTCCGTTTCACTTGTACGCGCCACTTAAGGCAGGGTCTTCATCTATTGAGTTCGACGTCTGTCTGGGAATCGAAGACAAGCAACCTTAAAGATCCGCTTCCTTCTCTATACTAGCAAATGATATCAATACCAGCGTATGCTAGTAGTTGCACCAATTTTTGGAAATTTGTGCATCTGGTGTTGGCTCGGTAATTTTGCACAATCCTCTCAAGAATCAGATTGAAGAAGTCACATGACGGCGCATCGCCTTACCTTTTGGTATCGAATGTGTCGGTGGGGTCGTTTCCGACCCTGATGGAGTAGCGAGAATTCTCCATCGTCATCCTACACAAACTGACTAGTTTGGCGGTGGACTGTGTCTCAACTACGTTATTTCCTTGTTCATCTTGTTCGAGGCATTTATCCTTGGCTTTGACGTTTTACACTTTGGTTAAACTTAGGAACATCGCTCCTGGAGTAGTGGCACCTCTGTGTATCCTCGATCGTGCGCCTTTCTTGCTTTTTTTTCTTTTTTATAAAAAGGCGGTGTTCTTCCCTTCTTCTCTGCCTATAGAGCTCAATGGCAGCTCTCGTCTTCACCTGCAGCTTTCCCTTGTATAGGCCTCGTTTTTGGCTGCGAGCATATGTCGGCATTCATCCTCAAACTAGGGGTTTCTTGTTGGTGGGCGAGAAACCTAGCACATCAGTTGCGGCTGATCTAATAGCTTGTTGGCATTGGCAAATCTAAATATTGTATGGTTCGACAAAAAACGATTTTCTCCTGTATATCGTGTAGAATATAGAAATGTTTTTTTTTAGGAAAACGACTTCAAATAGTATTTATATTTTCATAACCAATGATTTTACATCAAAAGTTTTTTTCGAATACTTAAAAATTTAACCGAAAAAGGTTTTTTTTTTTACCAAAAACGCCTCCAAACAAAATTGGTATAGACGAAATATAGATATTAGGGTTGCTTAAATAACTTTTTTAAATTCCTTACCGCTTCGCAAAACGGACGCTTTTCTCTTTTCTTCGTCAAATAGAGAGTCTATATACCAAATTTGAAAACCCAAGCTCAAAATTTAACTCCCAAAAATCGGTGACACACAGACGGACTGACGGACAACGTGCAACGTGAACAGACATGGCTAGATCGACTCAGCAGGCGATTCTGAGTCGATCCATATGCTTTGTGGTATATCTATAGAAATTGTTTCTCTATGTTACAAACATAATGTCAAAACGAATATACCCCTATAGGAAAGGGTATACCAAAATAAATCGGTGATGAAGGTTAACTTTCTTAAATAAAAACAAACTTTATGAAAGACGAGAAAAAAATTAGAAGTATCAAATTGTTTTACAATTCTCGCTAGATGTCGCATTTCGTTTTGTTAACATTTCTGCCTTTTGATTAAGTATTTTTTAACTATCTATGAGTGCTCGAAGATTTTCATTTGATGACGATTGTGGGGCTGTTTCTGAAATATTTGTTGGTATATACCAGCTTTTATATTTTTTAATTGAATACGTTATTTGCACATCATGGATATTTACCGAAATTCTCGCGGCTTTTTTAACAGAAGAATCAAAAATGTGTGCTTGGATACCATTAATTTATTCACTTTGCTTAAAACACTCTTGCATTGGATAGTTATATTTAGGTGGATGTAAGTAGTTTTAATTAGCATTTAAGTTTAAATTAAATAAAAAAGGGGCAAGAAACCAATTTTTTCTCAAATGTTTTTTGGTAAACATCATTATATTACTATTAGATTTACTTATCTAATAGGCCGAAAGGCATTAGAATTAAGTTGTTATCATTTAATTTAGGGCGCCCGCATAGGGCCAGTAAGTTAGTTAAGTAGTTGATAAGTAGGCTAGTTTTTTCATGAATTTTTGTCTAGCATGTAAGTTAGTTTTAAGATGAATTAAAATAAAATTGAATATACAAAAAAAAACTCTTGCATTGGACTGGGACTTTCGGCCCAGCCGTGCACTTACCAGTAGTTGTATGATGTATTTTTGGTCAAAACGTCAGTCACTATTGGCTGTTTCAGTCCCATAGAAGTTTGACCTGAGAGAATATCTCTAATCGCATGATCTCGACATTACTCATACGATTTAATCCAGCTGGATTTCTTTTAATAAGGTTTAGAGCAATAATTCCCAACACTACGGTAGAGTGAAAGAATATTAGTAAGTTAAGTCCCAAGTATTGATCGATGCAAACATGCAGTGTACCATAGAGAATGGTTCACATTTATCGGCGGGGTTATGATCAGAATGATTATCCACTTTACGGAAATCCTCTGTTATACATCTGACCAATTCTGTGCATTTCGACATACTTTTCTCCTCCCCGTTTCCTTTAGAAAATTGATTTTGTAGAAAATTACATCATCTTAGGTTATCATTTAAGGTTAAAAAAAAAGAGTGAACAGATAGATATGTTTTACGATGCTGATCTGAAACATCATTCCTCCATACGCTTTCATTTATATGTAACGTTTTTATTTTATTTTATTTTAGACGACAAAGACGAAAACACCAAAAATAAAATGGAATGACCTTCACAAATATATTCCTTTTTTGGAATATGTAACAAAGCAAGATCCAGTCAAACATAACAAATGTGTCAGAATACTTCATTTTTTAAAAACTCCAGGAACGTAAGTAAATATCCATATTTCTTTAAGTACATATGTATCGAGACTATATTCATATATCAGAAGTTTTTTTGACCAGGTAGATATAGAGGTTAATTCAAAAACGTCATGCAAACAAAGAACTGCACCAGCCGGGATAATTAATGCATTTTTTTTTATCAAAGGATTGTATTTAAAGAACGAATGCATTAGAGAATATTTGCCAGACTTGATTCTTTGAAAACACATAATAAAATAACTTAGATTATACTTGGGCAGGTATTTGATGATAATGAGTACACCCATAGTAGTCATTAATAAATGCTTAGCTAATCTTCGATTAAGATTACATTTTTTCTCATAAAAAATAGTTGCGCAAATGTCAAAAGTTGGTTGCTAAATTATAACGTTCGGTACAACTACTGTAAAATGAGAGAAATAGAAAATCGTTTGTTATATTTTTGATAGCTCAATCCAAGCTTGCAGATTATTTGGATGGACTTTTTTCTAGATATGTTTAATTTCGAATTTTCCATTTACATATGTATAAAGAAAACCGCTCGAAACAGGTGCGTGGCTCAAAAAAAAAAAAAAGATAATTTGTTTGTTTAAATATAAAGACACTTGTATGGCTTTTCTTGAAATTGTGCGGGCATCAAAACTGGTACACAGATATTTTAGGCAACAACATTTAACATCTTTATCCAAATCAATAGCGTCGAAACTAAGGTACGGGTTTTCTTGTTTGAGGTTCGGTCCCAAGTCTACTTTTACACGTTGTCTCTTGAGTCACGACTCACTTGAGTGCAAAAGAGAAAGAAAGTTCGAAAAGTTGAGAGGGAATATATTTTGCCCTGTGAGTCGTCAGTCGTGGGTACACTTTTCAGTGACTCTCTAAGACGTTTTCTTTTATCTTCCTTCTTTTTATCGTTATGTTGCTTCATATAATTTTGTATTTTGGAGAATCGGTTTGGCTACGTCTGCAGTTGCACATACATTATTGAGAAAAAAAGTCGCATTGTGTCAAGCAGAATAAAAGAGGAATGTGAAATTTGATTCAAGACACAAAGTCGCAGTGTAAAAGCACGAGACTCACGAAAGAAAATTAGAAAAGAGAACTTCGACTGTGATTCACTAGTCAACGTGTCAAAGCAGAACAACAACATACCCTGAACTTTCCGCGCTCTCTCCGAATTCGGGTTAGTGACGAATTAAGTTGAATGAAATGAAAGCTACTCTATACGATCAATCTTTGTATGGAAGTATTTTAATAAAAAGTGAGTTTTAATTAAAAAAAATTATCGGAAAATAATTATCAGGACAGGAGGTACCCATGTACTATAAAGTTGTATACAAATCGTTAACAATACAAGAGTGTTTTAAGCAAACGTTCTTTTCGTGGAGAATCGGCTATTCAGATGTGAAGGTGCATGTGGAAAAAATTTTCATGCAACGGCTAGGAGTAGCGGACTGGATCAATATAACGGTTTTATTTAGAGCTCTAGAACTTTGAAAGGAAATAAAACACAAGAAAATCGTTTTGATGTCCATCAATTTGGCTTTATTGAAAGGATAATTTTATGCCATTATTGTTTAAATATGATTTCGGCCATGTGGCCGCTGCGCCTGGTTCGAATAAAGCCAAGTCTGGAGGTCCAATTTTTAACCACTGTTTGAAGCATTTGGGGCCGTATGTCGACAATAACACCACGAATGTTGGCTTCCAAGTATCCTAACATTTCTAGCGTCGACGAGCGACTTAACATATCCCCAAAAAAAAAAAAAATAATCCAATGGTGTCAAATCACACGATCTTGATGGCCAATCGACAGATCCATTCCACGAAATTATGCGCTCATCGAATGTTTCCTTCAATAAATCGATTGTGACATGAGCTGTGTGGCATATAGCGCCGTCTTGTTGGAACCACATTTCATCCAAATGCATGCCATCCAATTCGGGAACAAAATAGTCGTTTATCATGGTTCTATACCGGTCTCTATTAACGGTAACTGACTCTCCAGCATCAATTCGGAAGAAGTATGGCCCAATGACTCAACCAGCCCATAGGGCACACCAAACAGCCAGTTTTTGTGGATGTAATGGCGTCTCAATGGTCTCATGTGGATTCTCTTCACTCAAAATACGGCAAGATTTTGCGATGAAAATCAGATCAATCTCATTTTCGACCCATACATCAAAGTCACGACGCATTGCATGGTCTTGCGGCTTTAATTCTTGCAGAAGCTGGACCTTTTAAGGTCGTAAGCCAAGATATTTGCGCAAAGCTCCATAAAGTTCATGGACACAGTTCCATTTGAGTGCTCGGTGGCGAATCGATTCATTCGGGTCCTATTCAACACTTTGCTCTATAGCGGCAATTGTTTCTCCGGTGCGCACTGTTCGAGGTCTCTGTGGATGGGTATTAACACATAGAGTAAACGTAGTGCGAAAACGATCCATGGTTAACCGAATTAATTTATTTATTTATTTATTTCAATCTACGATTTTCAATTTACAGATTTTGAGATACATGGAAAATGTATTATATAATATAATTAATTAATAATAAAATAATAAAACTATTCAATGATTAATAAGAGTAATTAGCATATTTTTAAAAATATTTCTGGGCAAAAATATATCTAATTCTGTGCAGTACAAATTAAACCTTTGAATAGACAAAGAGATAGGTTCACGCTGACCAAACACTGTACTATGACGACTTTCAAATAACAGTGGTCTTAGCCTAAGAGCTCTAGAAGGAGCATACAAATTCAAACAACTAAGCAAATTCTCACTATCAACTGTTGCACATAAAATATCACGAATAAACATAACGTTGTACATTTTTCGCCTCGATTCAAGAGTCTGCATTCCAAGTAATAAACATTTAGAACAATACGAACAATACGAACAATTGCTATGATGGACGATTATGTCGACCATAAAATGGACGGAGCTTGCGGTAAACTTCGCGAACTGGACCATTATTTTCGAAATAAATTTGCACAATTTGCAAGCGTTGTTCATTTGTCATCCCGTTCATGATGAAATGGCAAACCAAACTGAACATAACTGACATTAGAGTTGCCCGATTTGATCACAAAATGTCAGTGTTATCTCTATTTTCAAAAACCGACCTCTGAAAAAAAAAACACCCATTAGTAGCAACATGCTCGATATTTATAAATTAGTTAAATTAATGTGTGGTCACTGCGTTATATATATTCATAATGTTGACTTGGTTCTTAAAGATATGCATCTTGCAGGCAAAACAATGCCGTTTAGATACTTAAAAACCTATAAATCCCATGGTGCTTTCCGTAAAGATCAATTATATCCAACCTTTGGCTCTGCGAAGACTTGTAGACTTTAATACTCTTATTACAAAACAAGCAAACAATGGAACGAACTTCCCGACACACTTTTCAACCAATATGCAATCTGCGAAAATTCCATAGCAGAGTCAATAAACATTTAATAAGGGCGCTCTTTGAGCGTTATAAAATCAATGCTGACAAAAAGTTATTTGCATTGAAAATCTTTATGCAAATGAAAATAATGCCAATGGGTAATAATTCTAAAAGAAAACTATTTTCATTGAGCGGGAAGGCATTTTTTTTATTAATTTTTTTTTTTGTAACTCATTGCACAAGCTTTTTAAAATGAGAAACCCGCATGCAACGATAAAAGAAACAAAGTTTGTTCAGTTATTATTTAACGGTGCGTATCTAGTGGAAAAAACTGGAATCTACGTGGAGCAGAAGCTTTGCCTCCCTACTACAAACTGTCCATAGAACTATGAAAACATAATTAAGGGTCGGGGTCCCAAAAACCCGAAATCCAGGAAGATTTCAGGATTTTGCAATTTTGGACTTAAGGATTTTATATTTTTGGGATTTTGAGTTTTAGGGATTATTGGGATTTATGGTTTTAGGGATTTTACATTTTCTGGAATTGGGGTTTAAGGGATTTTGAATTGTTGTTTATTTTGGGTCTCCGCGTTTTTATGTTTAAGCGGATTAGTGGATTTTTTATTTTTTGGAATTTGGGTTTTTGGGAAGATTTTGGGTTTTAGGGATTTTTGATTATTGGGATTCTTCCCTATTCCCGTCTATACAATCTAACTCTGTACACCAGACTTAGTAAGTTTAGAGAAATTCATAGTGTTTCGAACAAAATATTTAGTCGCATGCGGTGTGCCGTTTTTGACTCTTTTCCAGAATCTGCAAATTGTGAAGATTTGATCTCTTTTTGGGCTTTTCTGAGCTGAAGATTCAATAATCAACGATTTGAAGATTTCACACATCACGGCAGTTCGGTCGGATCTTGTTAGAGCAGTTTAGACGGTCTCATTTTTGTGGATCGGGAAATCGATTCTGAGTTTTTATTGCTCAGGCATACTTTTTTATACATTTTTTTCCGTTGGTGCATGCTCCTTACCATATCTTACAGCTGCCTTAAATCTTAAGTATTTTTCAAAATTGCTCTAGTAGATTCTGTAAAAGAACCTCAAGTTACTACTTTCTTAACCGGAATATTGTTGTCAAAGTGAAAAGCGGAGCCGAGTTAGACAATGTCTGGTACTACCTCAAATTTGTATCTGCCTCTGGCACTAACATTTTATTATTTTTTTTTAATTGTTTATTCATTTGGGGACCAATGTCTTAATTTTCCACTTTGTTTATGTTGGAGTTAAGTTCTTACAGCCATATTTACTACAATTTCTTAGGAGGTGCCTCTGAAGTTGCTTATTGAAGTATGCTTAAATATTTAAGTCCTGTGACAACGTTGCTAAAATTCTTATCTATAATTGATTTTGCATTGCTGCTTATCTAAACGATGGTTGCGTCAAAAGACGTACAATAGCATTAACAATTTTAGTATAAATAAAAAGAGGTTCTAGCATCTTTCGAATTTATTTTTTGAGAGCATTTTATTTGTAAACCCCGGACGAAAAAAATATAAAGCCCTTTATCACTGGGCTTTATATTTATATAGGAAAAGGATTCTGAATATCTCAAAAAAGTTGTGTACGAGGGTATGGGTTGATTTTCATTTGCAAAATTGTATAATAATTGAAGACAAAGTTTGGACACAAATACGTCAAAGACTACACGAGCAGCTTGGAAGAAGAATATCTGTTGTTTTTTTCTTTTTATTATTTTATATTACTTAATCATCTTTTTTTGTAATAAAATTTGTTTATGTTAAACTTCTTTTAGTATAACCATTCTCAATGAAACTGTATTTTGGAATTGGATTAAGGTTCAACAGATTCTTACTTTTGAGATTTCAATATGAAAAATTGCGGCCTCTTTTATACAAATGCCGTTGCAACTCTTTCACAAACACAATGCGATTGGCCTCATCAGTGAATGTCAGCTTCGGCCTCTTACATCTTAAAATAAATGTTTTAACAATTATTGTAATATTAGTTTAGTTTAGTTTAGTTTAGTTTAGTTTAATGTGAATCTCTTCTTGATCCTCCAAGATCGCCCCATATTGATTATTATTATCAAGCAAATTTATTTTAATGGATTTACGAGTTTTTTGTCATTCAAAGCTTGGAGTTATGAGGTTTGCTGCCAGTTTTTTTTGTCAGGCACTTACAGTTGAAACTTAAATAATTATGGATTCCCCTAAATTAATACCTAAATTTGTTTTAAGTTAAGCAACCTGAAAAATATTTTTAAAGACACGGCTGGTGTCTGCATTTGAGTTTGATTTGAAAACAAATAAATCATTGTGATATTGTTTATTTCTTGGTTTATGTTTTTCTTATGAGTTCCTTTGGCAAGTATATGTATGTCTGTTGCAATTATATTTTTGTCTATTGTTTTAATAATTGTTTGCTTAACTTCTTTGCTTACTTACTTACGTCAACGCAAACTGGACCAACGATTTTCCGAAGAATTTTTCTCTCAAAATGACAAATGATTGCTGAATCCACTTTTGACACGGTGGAGTCATTTCCGACCTTGATGGAGCAGCGATACTTCTAAATCGTCATCACGCACAGACGGAAGAGTTTGCGGGGCATAAAAAACCATACATGACTATATAGTTCGTCTCCTTAAACGCTTTCGTATGCAGCTTTGAAATCGATGAATTGGTAGTGGGTATAGATTTGGAATTTATGATGAGGACGCTTATGCCTCTGTAGTTGGCGCAGTTCAGAGGGTCTCCTTGTTTGCGGAAATCTTGAAAATCCATAATTTAAAAAGAAAAACACATTTTCTTTGCGTTATTAATAAAAAAAAATAGACACGCTTTTACTGATTACAAATACTTATTGCTTTACCTACCTAATATTAGTTTTAACTACCTGAATCCTATACCAACTACGTTTTTAATGACCAACAATTCACATTTTTGTCGCGTATAAAAATATATTTTTTATTCGTTTCAATTTAATTATGCTGATAAGGATGTTAAAATACCATATCTTCTCATAAGGCAGTTATTATATAACTCCATCTCCAGTATAAACAATCAAAACAAACAATCAATTTCTTTGTCTCTGCGAAAATAATACGAGCGCATGCATAGAACCCACATACACACATGTGTTTTGTTTATTGATCACAAAATTGAATGACAATCTCCATGGTGGCTCATATAGCCAGGCGAGGATGGTTTTAATTCTCAACCTTGGACGATATTAATTGTCGCTGTCGCATTCCCATTGACTCATATTGCATGTTCAACAATTTGCATGTGAGCAGTAGTGCTTTGGCTAGGTTCGGTGACTTCACCGACTGGTTGCTAATGAAAATGTGTCTTGTCGTCTGAATAGTGCACGAAAGAAATCGCGTTATGGAATGTTTGTGCAGGTAGTATCAAGTTCATTCGAAATGTATCATATCGATAATGCAAGCATAGGCATTCGCCATTAACCGTGTCACAATATTTCGTTTAGAACGCAAAAATAATGCCCATATTATTGGTTTCTTGATAAAAAATAACCTTATGGATAACATTAAAGCCTACAACCGGCTGTGACGTGTTATAGTTAGTAACATACACCAACTTTTTAAAAAAATGTTGTCGGATAAAAGAATACCTACAAAGGGAACATCGTCCACAACATAGGGGGCACTCTGAAATACACCTACTGCAGAGGCATAAGTCTCCTCAGTTGTGGTACACCACTCTAGCTCATCCGTCTGTCCTCCATCTAAATCGACATCGACCCCCACCAAACAATCTGTGCAACTAATACGAAAAAAATGCAGCTATCAACAAATATGTCTTTAAAAATGGCATGCCTTTCAGGCTTTGACATACATGAATCTACACAAATTGTAAAGGGTGGATCAAACAATTGTTTTTTTTTTAATTGCGAAATATCACAAGAAATTCAAATATATGGTAAAATCTTTATCATTAATCGAAGGAACCATTCTTGACATTCTCTTTTTAAAGGTTCCTAATCCGTTTCTTCAAATGTTGGCGGTACCTACCAATTTTTTATGACGCGTTCGAGCATATTCGTTGGTACCCGTATCACGCGAATAACACTGGTAATGTTGGCCTCCAATGCTTTAATCGTAGCTGGCTTATCCACAAACGTCTTTCGGCGTTTTCCATTTTAATTGATTGGAGTTGTCAAATGGTTTTTGAAATGGTTCGTAGTTTATGTTGGGTTCTGAAAATGTGTAGGGTTTCTGTAATGAGAGAGAGTTGGGTCTTTTTGCATACTATTTGGCCCGATTTGTATTTGATAAGTGGGGATGGGTCTATAGTGAGGTGAATTGTAATGAGTATATTGGCCGGAATTGAAGTTTTGTCCATATAAAACATTAGCTTTTGGATAATTTCTTTCGCGAAACTGTATCGTGCTTGGTTTGACTCGAGTTCAAGAGCAAGTCCACTTGGCATATCTGTAGGTCTGACATAGAGAATCAATCAAGATTTTATTGGCTTCATGCAACATTATTGTTGTGTTGGTGATTAGCATCAATTTCCTTTCCACCTCATCACAGAACTCTATAATGGACATCTTGCCTTGACGGAGAGTGGACATTTCCTGTACTTATTCTCGTATGTGAAGTCTAGCCTTGCAATAATTTCTCTAAAATTAAGGATCGTATTGAATGAAGATAAATGTTGAACTGCAGAGCCCACAATTTTGTTGCGTATGATGGCTACTGCTTGATAATGCCGCGACTTTTTTAAGCAGCGAAGGCAGCCTGACGCCAGGAAATATAGTGTTCCTACCTGTTCACCACTAAACTCGGGAATGGATTTGATTAAATCTAATGATTCGTCGCAGGTTTTACCAGCTTCAATTGCATCAGCCGTAGGAGTCTCTAATGCATTTAGTCGTGTTGTCAGTCCGTCAATAGGCTTTTCGAATGTTTGTTTATTACGTTCTGTTGCAACCTGAACCGCAGCAGTAATTATCGCACTTAGCTGTTCTGCGTCCATTTTGTCACAATTTTTTTCTAAAATTATTTGGGCCTCATATAACGGTTTCCAGTTACGCACTCCAAGTTGGTTTAGGTCGGTTTCTACGTGTGCGCGCAACTTAAGGCAAGGTCCGATGTCTGGTTGGGAATCGAAGACTCTGCGAGCCGGAGTATCGGTGTCTGGTGTGCGGTGTGCGGTGTGGTGGGTATCGATTTGGACCTCTTTGGTTTTTCCAGGATCTGCCGAAGAGTGAAAATTTGGTCTGTTGTGGACTTTTTTGCCCAATTAGGTTGTTGGTAAACGGTTTCAGGCGTTCACATATTATACCTCTGTAGTTGGCACAGTCATACTTTCTTCCGACCAGATTCAGCTTATGAGTTGGTGGATGTTATTTACCATGTCATCCATCTCCGCCCGCTTTATAAAACTCAGCGGGAAGGCCGTCATTTCCAGCAACCTTATTAAGCTTGAGTTAGATATTGCTATCCTCACTTCTTTCAGGTCTGGTGGTTGGCAGTTTTCGCTGTCGTTGTTAATATTGAATGGTTCGTTCTGCCTGAAATCAAAATGTTGTTCGTCATCGCCGTTTAACAGTCTGAAGAAGTTGTTCTTCCATAATGCTCAGTATCGACTGTGTCTCAACTACGATATTTATTGTTCATCACGACGGGATTCTGTTCGAGCCTTGTGGCACATGGAGTGGCACCTCTCTATATCCTCGATCGCCGCTTTTCTTGCTCTTTCTTCTTCTTTCTGAGACGCCGATGTTCTTGCCTTCTTCTCTGAATATAGAGCTCAATGGCATCTCTCGTTTTCACTTGCAGCTTAGCCTTGTAGGCCCCATTCTTGGCCACGAGCATATGTCGGCATTCCTTATATGTCGGATACGTGTTGCGCGAAGGTCTTCGCGGTCTCGTGCGATTGCAGTCTTTCGACATAAATTTTTTTTTGACAGTATTTCTGGATTGTTGTGGCATGTTGGATGTCTGCATTCTTATCTTGGCTGCAACAATGTAGTGGTTCGTAGTAGTCTTCTCCTCCTAGCTTTGCGTTAAAATCTCCCAGCACGATTTTAATATCGTACTTCGGTAGTCGCTCATAGGTTTTGTTTAGGAGCTCGTCGAATCAATCCTTATGTTGGCGAATTTGGCATTGTTACAATGCGTTCACTAATATCTTGAAAACATAAGTCTTCTTGCCTAATTCTGGCACTTGTAACAAATCCACATCCAAATAGTAGCTGTTTCTGCTCACTATTATACGGTCCGTCGGTAGTAGATGTCAGAGTTGTTCGTCCTCTTTTTGCACGGCCCATCCCATCGCACTTCTTGTATGGCAGTTATGTCTGCTTTGTAGCAGTCCGTTCTTTCCGAGGCATTGGTTGCTTCGTAACATAAAGTTTTTTCCATGATTGGGTAGTTAACCAAGCACAATCCCCAACCTGGAGGGCCAGTTCCAATTTATTAGATACCCCTAGGACACGGGGCCATCAGTATCCACTACGGGATTGAGAGCTGTCATCTCTGTAGAAGGGGCCTGACTAACCCTTGAAATTCCTAGATAACCTTTTGTCCCAATATCTCGAAGCACGCCTGGTACAGCAGGCCGAGTATTCATTCCGTGCCATTCTGACCTGGCTGTTTATAGTGTTGCTGTTTTTCGTCGTGCTAGCATCACTCGCGCTTATCGTTTAGCAAGTCAAAAATCTTTTGGATGACCAGTGCCCGATGGTTACCACTTGGAGGTTAAAAATAAGCAATTGATGTGTAGTTAGAGTTACAACCACTGAGCATTGCCAAGTTAAAGCCAATAAGAGTCTACCCTCGTTTTACAACACCCAACCATTTGTGATGTCTGTGATCTACCACTTATGAATAAAATAGGATCATGTTCACGGCTGATAATAAAAAAAAAGATTAATTAATAATTTTTTTCGCATAGTATTAACGTTGTTTTTTTGTTTTGCTTTTCAACTCAATTTTAAAAGTAAATGATAACTATAATATTGTACACTTAATACTTTTACAGATATGCAGACAAAATTACAGAACTTTCCGATAAATTTATAAAAAGTCGGTATGCGAAGCTTAAAACTACTATGGTAAGCCAACATTTTTTTACCCACCCATGCCAATACTAATTGACTTTGTGTTAAATTTGTAGAACTTTCCACCACATATTGTCGATGCATTTAAAGTCGTTATTGTTATTTCTGATGAAGAAGATGACCAAAAACCGTCAAATCAATCTGCAATTTCGGTGAACACTTTGGATGTTTCCAAGGACAAGGAGACATCAGATGAAAATAAAAATTCAAACCCACCAGATGAAGATAGTACAACAAGTAAATGTTCTGCTATCGATGCCGTTGAAAATAACACATCAAACAAAACGCAAAAATCTGCAGTTACAGAAGAAGGGGAGATAGTTTCAGACGACTGCGAAAACAATATACCTAGTGATAAGGAAAAAACTATAACTACGGCTCTCGAAGATGATATACTCAATCAAGACTTATTCCAACGTATCGACAGTCTTGGATATTCATCAGATTCAAATGATCGTTCGAGTGTTAGACTCCCATCTTGGAAGAAACATGAAAAAGAAACAGAAGGACAGCTGCAAAAAAGTCTAATTTTACGTCAAAGTAATAAGGAGCCAGCTGCCAACAGATCACCGCATACAGTACTTTCACCTGTGAGCGATGATGAAAGTATTCTTGATGCCGTTCAGGAGAAAAAGAAAAAGAAGAAGAAGAGGAAGAAAAACAAATCGAAATCCCATCATCGATCAGATTGGTTTATTGCTGAAGTGGAAAATAACTCACAGGATGCTGGAGCGGAAAAATCTATTAAACATAAAATTATGCGCAGGAATTCTGTAGCCAATGACGAAAAACGGAAAGAAAATTCAAAAAAACAGAAAGAAGAACCAAAACTGGGTAGATTGCTTTCTATTTCCGATGACGAGGATGATGAAATCCCTGTTGTGGCAACCGAAGCATCTGCAACATCAGCAACTCCCGTTAAAGACGCTCCGAGTTCAGAAGTTATATCAGAGGTTCCATTAGAAGATGTAGAACTAAAGCTCTTTGAGAGAAGGGATCCAAATCGTAAGAAAGATAATATAGTGCCGAAAATCATTGAATTGGATTCGGATGCCGATGACGATGCCATTGTTCCATCGACCATGAACTCTGTTCGGCCATTATCGTTATCGTTGCCAAACACTATAGCACAACCAGATGTGACGCCAACAAAAGATTCATCTTCGTCACCGAATAGAGTAGCAGATATTAATGATATGGCCTTGCCGGAGTTGGAAAACATTTATTCCACATTGAGTAAAACTACAGGGATTGAGTTGGAAGATCTTTTACCACACCTATTGGCAAAATCGGTGGAAGATGGCAATAGTCAGACTCTACAGAATTGTAAAGGGGATATTTCCAACTTAAATGATATCGTGTCGTACACATTGCCAAACAACAAAATAAATTTCAGAGGCAACGACGACGAAGATATGACCTGTTTTGCAGCACAGCAACATGAACCCGAACCGTATATGCAACAAAAGCAACAAACACATCAATTTCAACATCAACAGCAACAACAATATCAACAGCAACAGGGGATTCAAATGCATTACCCCCCCGACCAAATACGTTGCACTACTCTCAATCCAATGCCATACCCTAACCCAAACAACCTGCGCCCAGGTTTGAATCTGAAAGATCCGCGCATTGTTCAACAATTAAATAAAATGAAGGACTCACCAATTTATAACATCGATATTCGTGCGTCAGCCAGTACACTTATCAATTCATATACTTCGGCACCGCAGCGCGAAAACACCGTAGTCAAAGCAGTTACCTCGAAGACCGCCAAGACCTACGGGGAATACACACGCCTGAGAGAACTGGAAAAGCAGAAAAAGATAGACCATGAAAAAGCTAATCAAAGTGTGTTAATTAGCAATAACACGGTTGAACCGACAATTCCAAGTACTATCAACATTGATCAGCCAGAAACAATCGGAATCAAGACAAAATCTACCAACTTGAATCAATCTGAAAAAGGACGGAAGTCGGTCTCCATAGACAAAGATGTAGTTGAGCCCACTAGGACCAATTCAACTGGTTCTGAGAGCGGAAGAAACACACCCAACGACAGTAAACAAGCGGTACTAAAGCGAATAAGCTCAAATTCCTCAGAACGCAATCGGAAGGACTCAGCATCTTCAGATACTGGCGGAAAAACTCCAAGGTCTAGTGAAAAAAACAATGTGAATGGAACCGTAATTAGTAGGCGGAAATCAGTGTCCATCGACAAATATGTAATTGAGCGTAAGAGGACCAATTCAACTGATTCCACCGATAGTAAAAAAACAGTACGCAACCGGAAGGTTTCAGCTACTTCAGATAGTAGCGGAAGAGCTCCAAGGTCTAGTGAAAAAGGCAATGTGAATGGATCTGAAATTAGTAGACGGAAATCAGGGTCTGTCGACGAAGATGTAAGTAAGGGTAAGAGGTTCAATTCGACTGGTTCCGAAAGCGAAGAAAACATTCCCAACTCGAGTAGAAAAGTAAAGGACTCTGTAACATCAGATAGTGGAAGAAAAACTCCAAAACCAAGTGAAAAAGCCGACCAAAAGAGAAAATATTCTTCAAGCTTGGACAACGGCAGAACGTCTCAAAATTCAAATCAAAATCAGTCAGATGATGAAGTTGAAGTTCCAATAATGAGCTTTCCCAAGCGGAAAACGATCTTAAGCATAAAATCCTCATCCTCATCAGATTCCGATGACACGGCTACTACACCAAGTGCCATGACAAAATTTGAAAGGGAGAAAGTTATGGATATCGTCCTCTCGGCTATGGTCAAAACCGAAGAAAATGTGGCAAAAGTTCTTGGAAGTCTATCTAAAACGACCAAATCAGTTGGTATTAATGTAAAATATAATGAAGAAGGCGAAAATTATAACAAAAGTACAAAACCAACTGAAGTTAGTCCCCGGAAAAAGAAAATATCGCGCTCAAAAAGCATTGATCAGAATATGCAGAAAGCGAAAAAAAATGCTTCTCAGCAGAGGAAGGGCCATCGTGAGCTAAATAATCTTCTTATTTCCTTAGAAAGTTATCGGGACATGTTTAAAATAAATAGTTTGCCAACAATTGATGGAAAACGAACTTGTGCGTCTGCAGTGCGTTCTATGGCCGAGGATCAAATAGAAACAATTGTGCCGGTAGCAGCGCCCATTCGAAGGAGGCGACAAACATGTAGCGTACTTCAGCAACCGTCGTCACCGCAGAAGAACACCTCGCCTCCTAAAAATATTATTATTCGTCGAATATCTGCTACCTGCGAGCAGGCGAAACAAAGTTCTGATACTGATGAGTTTGACATTGAAGAACACCGAAAAGTGCAAAGGCCAGTTGATCAGGATCCTTTCCCTTCACGCCTTCAAATTCAACTAAACAATCTATCACCTAATGAAATTAAAAAACTCAGCAAACCTAAAAATTCAGAAAAACAACATGTTAATCAAAACGTTTTGAGTTCCATATCAAAGGAACTGGTTGGTTGTCAGGAGATCCCAATTCTTCATAAACTTTATTCAAAACCGGTCCAGAGTCCATCAATAGTAACGCCGCAAATACCTTACGCACCTAACACAGCAACGAACATGACCGTGGGGTCGACAAAAATTTGTGTGATTTGCAATAAGCGGCCACTTGTATTAACAGATCACTTTGTCAATATCCATAAATCGGAATCGTACACTTCCCGTCTTACTTTGAGCGAAATTTTTTATCTTGAGAACCACACCCCACGCGCTACTATGTTACGAAAAAAACATAAAATTACCTGTTTTATTTGTCAGGACAATCTCGAACAACATTTTTCAACATTCTACGATCATTTCTCAACGCATACTGGCGAATTCGCATATAAATGCAATGTATGCGGGGTATTCAAACCATACGTAGTCGATATACGGTCGCATCAGCTCCATTCGAACAAATGTAGAAATGGTAAAATTCGACTGCAGTACTCGTACGACTGTAAAGCGACAAATATTTTCTTGTACATGTGCACATTGTGTAATTTTTGTCAACTTAATGAAGCAAATATTCACAAACACCAACGAGATCATCACAGTTTCAGATTCGATGAACCGCATCATGTAAAAAAGTTTGTAATTGCTACAATCGACGTCGAAGTGGCTAACGAGCTTCTTCCAGACACTTGCGACGACGAAATCGCTATAACAGAAGAGAATGTGACCGCGGAGGAAGAAGAACAGAACCTTGTGGACTATCCGTTGGATATTAAGGATTTTCTACTAACTGAAGATAGTAATTCGGAAACTCTCTCAGCTAGCGAAATGAATGGAAGTGTGTCTTTTGATAAAAAGGAAGAGGTGACTGACTTGGTTTCCTTGAGCAATGTAACTAAAGGTGATCTTTCAAAAAAACCGCCAGAAATGACAACCCCTGAAGCACTTTTAGAGAAACTGCACGCCCCTCTAATTGCAGACAATATTATGACTGTTATTCATTGCGGCGAAGTACCACCTAAAAATCACTGTCAACCTTATGAAGAGCCTGTCGATTGCAAACCGAATATAAATGAAATATCAATATATTCATTAGTCAATGTGAAACAGATCAAGCCACGTGTAATCTACCGGAAAACAAATCCCAATTCAAAATATTGGGGTATGTACAAGTGTATGATGGAGGACTGTTGGTTCTCCACAAATGTAGCTGAAAGCTTTCTTAAACATGTCACAAGTCACGAGGACAAAGGTACTTATATATGTGCCTACTGCTCTTTAACAATTACTAATGCAGAGAAGCTAATACGTCATGTGCGTACTCGGCACAGTTCGAGTCGGTTTCAATGTTCGGAGTGTACATATCGAAGTTTTACACCTGGCAACGTCATCATTCATCAGAGGCTGGATCACATGGGAAGCACTGCCGACAAGTGTATATACGAATGCGTCGGCCGGCTTAACAATAAAATTAACACAGCCAAAAAGAAGAAAATGGAAACTAATGTCAGCTCTATAAAATGCCCAGGTAAATCTAATTATTAATATAATATTGAAATGTTGCACTGGCTAATTAATTTATAATCTTCAAATAGCTTCATGCTCTCAGTAATGGTTTACTTTGGTGATTTTTTTTTGGTATCCATTCCATTGACCTAGCCATCATAAACGTCTTTAGTAGATTTTTGTTTAGAAATGTTCATTTGCCCAGCACCTATGTTTGCGAACGTTATTGATTTCTGAGGAGATGGCGTTGTCCGAATTAATAGCGGAGCCGAGGTATCATTATACCTTGTATAAGGATATTCCCGTACAATATTATTTTTACTGATTTTACTTATTGCAGTTCCCGAACTAAAGAATTAGTGAAAGAAAAATACCACTCCATAAAAAAAACTGCAAAATAATTTACTTCACGAATTTCTGTTTCTGGTATTCTGGTTAAAATCAGTAAACTGTCAGTTGGTATCAGAAAGTGGTAGGTCATTTGATTTTACACTTATTTTATGCACCTAATTTGATTTTAAAAACCAGAAGGAACGAAGGTTTTGCTGTAATTTAATTAAAACCGTTTCCGTGTTGTTCATAAAATTGTTCTATTTCTGAGAAAGTGCATATCCAATCCAAGGATTTGATTAATGTAGTATACTTTCCTGGACTGTATACGTTTGTTGATAAACGGTTTCAGGGGTTCACATAATATAGGCAAGAATTGGTGGGCGGAGAATTATGATTATAATTTTGTATTTGGCGCAGTACAGAGAGTCCTCTTTTTGTGGATCGAGAAAACGATGCTGAGTTGGTGTATACTTCTTCCAAAGTCATATTCAATTCTGCTTAACAGTTCGCAAAATTTCAAGGCAATATAGAAAAAAAGTAACGTGACAGGAATCGGTATTGTCGGTTCTAATCTAATATAATTTTTACTAATTATAACTATTTTCTAGATTTTGCCCGTTCCGTGCCCTCCTTAAGTAAAAGTCACTAACAAAAAATCACTTTACAAAATTCTGTCATTTGAATATATATCTGACAAGTCTTTTTTTTAAAAATATGTTTCATGCCATTTGTTCTTTATAAGGAAAACGAAGCGAATAATTTTTCTTGTATTTAACCTAAAAGCGTTCCCGTATGTTATCTCTATTTGAGAGAATTTATCTCCACTACAAAAAGTTTGAGAATTTACTAATTTTTACAGCAAAATAACATGAACAGGCCCATTAAATATTTGATTTGTTGTAACTGTAATGATTTGTGGACTGGATCCATAAACTGTGGCTTTGAGAACACTCAATTCATGTTCAATAAAATATATACAAGTTCACTTTATCAGAATAATAATTTACTCTTGATTTATGTTTATGACAAAACAATTGAAACAAGTAAACGTGAAAAATAGAATAACAATGAACATTTTACACATTTAAACATAATGGAGCGGTGAGAGTATGTAGCGCATTGGTATGGCTCAAAACAAATTACCAAATCCACGTTCGATTGATTTGGTGCAACAGGCTCGTCTCGTTAGTACGCAGGGCCATTCATGTGTGCCTGTGTACTTCATGCACGATGGCGACTCCGAACGGCGAATTTGAGATAAACTTTTCTTGACAATTGATACCACTTGGATGATTTGTCAGATCATCACGAGAGGAGGGCCAGTGAAAGATTATTAAGGTGTTGCTGCGGCTGGGAATCGAACCAGACCTTCTGCGTAGCAGTTCATCGCACCAACCATCGCGCCACTGAGCCCGTCATTTGCCGTCACTGGTGCTCATATTAGTTGCGTTCCACTTTCGGATCCATCAGTGATTTTCCTCCACTGCTTCAGCTGAGATTTTTTTGATTAATGAGTGACACATCATCAGAGAGGACTTTTTCTATCAAGCAACAATTTCTTTACTTCGCAACATTTATGGTATGGTATTATGTTCATCTTACGGCTTTTTCGCAGATTTCGGAGGGTGGATATTTAGTGATGGTCGACCTTAAATGTACGGCGTTTTCTAAACAATTGCCATCGTATAGCACAAACACTTATGCAAATCCCAATTGTGCAGAGAAATGATTTAAGAGAACATAAATGGAAGAGAAGTTAAATGATCAACCACGTTTTTGAAAACTCAATATAAACGCTGATAAAACATCATGTTGAAATTGCCATCGGCGATCGTAACTAAATCGAGATTTGAAGACACCTAAGCAAAAATCAGTCAGATGATGAAGTTGAAGTTCCAATAATGAGCTTTCCCAAGCGGAAAACGATCTTACGCATAAAATCCTCATCCTCATCAGATTCCGATGACACGGCTACTACACCAAGTGCCATGACAAAATTTGAAAGGGAGAAAGTTATGGATATCGTCCTCTCGGCTATGGTCAAAAGCGAAGAAAATGTGGCAAAAGTTCTTGGAAGTCTATCTAAAACGACCAAATCAGTTGGTATTAATGTAAAATATAATGAAGAAGGCGAAAATTATAACAAAAGTACAAAACCAACTGAAGTTAGTCCCCGGAAAAAGAAAATATCGCGCTCAAAAAGCATTGATCAGAATATGCAGAAAGCGAAAAAAAATGCTTCTCAGCAGAGGAAGGGCCATCGTGAGCTAAATAATCTTCTTATTTCCTTAGAAAGTTATAGGGACATGTTTAAAATAAATAGTTTGCCAACAATTGATGGAAAACGAACTTGTGCGTCTGCAGTGCGTTCTATGGCCGAGGATCAAATAGAAACAATTGTGCCGGTAGCAGCGCCCATTCGAAGGAGGCGACAAACATGTAGCGTACTTCAGCGACCGTCGTCACCGCAGAAAAACACCTCGCCTCCTAAAAATATTATTATTCGTCGAATATCTGCTACCTGCGAGCAGGCGGAACAAAGTTCTGATACTGATGAGTTTGACATTGAAGAACACCGAAAAGTGCAAAGGCCAGTTGATCAGGATCCTTTCCCTTCACGTCTTCAAATTCAACTAAACAATCTATCACCTAATGAAATTAAAAAACTCAGCAAACCTAAAAATTCAGAAAAACAACATGTTAATCAAAACGTTTTGAGTTCCATATCAAAGGAACTGGTTGGTTGTCAGGAGATCCCAATTCTTCATAAACTTTATTCAAAACCGGTCCAGAGTCCATCAATAGTCACGCCGCAAATACCTTACGCACATAACACAGCAACGAACATGACCGTGGGGTCGACAAAAATTTGTGTGATTTGCAATAAGCGGCCACTTGTATTAACAGATCACTTTGTCAATATCCATAAATCAGAATCGTACACTTCCCGTCTTACTTTGAGCGAAATTTTTTATCTTGAGAACCACACCCCACGCGCTACTATGTTACGAAAAAAACATAAAATTACCTGTTTTATTTGTCAGGACAATCTCGAACAACATTTTTCAACATTCTACGATCATTTCTCAACGCATACTGGCGAATTCGCATATAAATGCAATGTATGCGGGGTATTCAAACCATACGTAGTCGATATACGGTCGCATCAGCTCCATTCGAACAAATGTAGAAATGGTAAAATTCGACTGCAGTACTCGTACGACTGTAAAGCGACAAATATTTTCTTGTACATGTGCACATTGTGTAATTTTTGTCAACTTAATGAAGCAAATATTCACAAACACCAACGAGATCATCACAGTTTCAGATTCGATGAACCGCATCATGTAAAAAATCATAAATCGAGATTTGAAGACACCTAAGCAATGGATTAAACATACCACTGTTTTGAACAGTTTTGCCTAAAATTTGGCCTTGATCTCACTTTGTACATAGTAACTTATGCCATGAAAAAGTAATGACAACGAAATGCTCTGCAACTAGTGATAGACTTTTAAAACAACTATTTCTAAATGCGTAGACGTAACCGAAATAATAATCGATGAAGGTGGTATTTGGCTTTTATTACGGTCATTGTCTGCTAAATGTGAATGTAACGAATTCTTAAGTGATTAAGTTATCATTTGCTGACGACAGAGCCATCATATGCCAGGACCTAAGGTACTTCGGCGGTGTATAGGTTGAGGTTTTGGAGGAAAATTTGTTTGGATTTTTTCCCATCTTCCCAATTTTTTTTTGAAAATTAAAAAAGTGGCTTCTATTTATGAAGATGCTTCGCGAGAGTAATGGAAATTGAAGCTGCAAGATCAGTAGAAGCTTTCACGCCAAAGAACCCATCCCATGAAAAATTGTTGACGACCGATTCGGTCAGTATTGTCATGTTTTTGTTCAAACCTTAAACTCTTGAATCGCAAAAATGCACCGATACCAACATTTGATTGACCTCATTGACGAACTCAACTAAAATCTGGTTTCCTACTATAAATGTGATATCAAAAATCCATTACAATTACGAGCTATAAAGAACCCAAACAAACAATTCAAGGAATCATGCTTCAGTACAACCTCGTCGCAACATTCAAATGAATATCAGAGGATATTGCATTGTTGCTTTAAGTTATTGCTTGTTTGAGAGATAACTAATTCTGCTGCCGTTTATTGCATGCTCTTATTTTTGTAATACATGGGAAGTGATCGCGGCTTATTGAGCGGAACCAGTTGACCAAGTTGCACATGTGCTAGGAGTTAAAAAATCTAAGATATTTAGCCAGACAGAAATTGAAATATATTACTGACAAAACCTTGACGTTAAATTTTTTTTCAGAATGTGATGAAGCATATTATGCAATATCGTCCATCAAGTTGCACATCGCGCAAAGTCATCCGCTCTATGAGAACAAGTGTCACATGTACAATATGTTTGCATGCATGTACTGTAAAGAGGAGTATAATTCTTTGCCGACCATGCAAATACACATGGCAACAGAACATCCAGATACTCAAAATATTGTGGTCATGCGCGAGTTGTCAACAACTGATTCTATGGTGAGTTGTTTTTTTTAAAAAAAAATTGTTCTAAACAAGTTCTAAAGGTTTAATTATTTTCCAGGATGCGTCTGAAAATCTCAAGATCATCGATGTCAGCACGGATGTATTGCCTACTGACATACAAATCGCTACACTTGAAGAGTGCACGCAATTAAATGAATCCTCAAAGCCGGAGCCTATAGTAAATGCTATAAAATCACCTACAAGTAGTGCCAAACTATTTACCGAATGCAAAGAAGATAATGAAAAACTAGCAATAGAGGAAAATACATCCATGTACCGAACTGAAGTTCATAACACAACGATAGAAAATCATGTTTTGCTGAAAGCAATTAAGGAATATTTAGATCTTTTCACTGAAAACACGGGAATTGTTAAGCCGGATCTCTACAGCTGCTCTCATTGCAAAGCATCGTTTTTCCATCATGATCTCTTGCTAAAACATGTGCAGAAAAGTCACAACGTCATCGGAGATATAACCTGCCCTTATTGTGCCGAAAATTTCTCCCTTGAGGAGATAGCCTCGCATATAATCAGTCACGGTCGTCATTTGTACGTTTGCATCGAATGCATGAAAACGTTTTCTTCTAGGAAGAAAACCCAAGCCCACATTAAAATTAAGCATAGCAACACTGAGCAATTTATTGAGCAAAGAATCACTCATGATTTTCAGTCATATTATGTTTTCCAAAGGCGGTCTGTGGTTATTGATCAGAAATATGCCGATGAAATGCGTAACAATTATATACAACGGGTGGAAACGATTATGTACTCTGAGTGGATGGAAGGTCTGACCTCAAAATGTCTGGAGGAAGTCGATATTCCACAATTTAAGAACACAATTTCACTGTATAAATGTCTGGTAGAATGTTGTACTTTCGTCGGGGCTAATGAGGAAGACTTGGATAATCATCTTAACATACATGGTCTATCAGACAACTACAATTGCTTGGAATGTGCATTGAATTTAAGCAAGCCTAGTTGGGAGGTTTCAAAAAACCACGAAATGCTTCACAGGGGCGAACTTATAATTTGCAGTGTTTGTAAATTTCTTCACCACAATCGTTTGGGAATGAAAAGACACATTGTAAGTTTCCACAACCTTCGGGCTGTTCCTGTGATAAGCCTATCGAGAGATGCTCACAATCATAAAATCTCCTTGTCCATTGTTTTACCCGCAGGGAAATCCACCCTCAAAACTGCGTGTTTTTGTTGTCAGCAGAAATTGCAAAGTAGTGCTGCGCTTTTGTACCATCTTAAAACTCAGCACAACATTACATTGCACTGGGGATGCTTAGAATGTGATAAGATATTGCTGACGCAAGAGGAGATCAAACAACATGCCGAAGAGCACGATAGTCAACATTTTAAGTTGAAATACAAGATCTTTTCAACTTTTTTGTATAGTTTGGCTGTACAGTCAATTTGTCCATTCTCGGTTGAGGTAAACCCAAAGAGAGAAAAGCGAACCCATTTGGGTGAAGACTTCTCATCCAAGAGGATTAGAATGGACGATCAGCATATCACTAAGATAAAAGAGGAAGTTTTCATAAAGACCGAATGTGATGAAACAGAGCCAGACGAACGCGAAAATGTTTCAGGTTTGGCACTAAAGTGCAAAGAAATAGGTGAATTGGTTTCAAAGGATAAAACAACAGAGCAGCGGCCAAATATTTCCATCAAAAAAACATCAGATCTACAAATGCCAGTCGCAAATAAAGTCCCAATAACTACCCCAACATTTTACGCAACTCCAACTGCAAGTACTGCAGTGCCATTATTATCACCGGCGATAGCACATCGCCCAGCAGATACACATCCATTACCTCCAATTTTGCCACATCAACAGGTAAACGGTCCATCAGCTGTTTACGCTGTCGGATCAACGGATCATGAAACTCCCTGCTGCTGTGCATTAATCCCTGAACTAATGGCAATATGTAAACATTGTAAGACGGAGTATACAAATTTTTGTCAATTGACCAAACATTATGCAGCTAGGCATGCACCTAATCATGATCGGTTTTTATATCGCATAGCGCGTAAAATCAAATGCATGCATTGCTCGTTTCGTGGCAGTTTGAGAGCACTTCCAGAGCACCATATGACGTTTCATCCACACCAACATCGACTGTGCTGCAGCGTACTGGACCCTAAACGTTGTGGCGTTTGTCATGGGATTTTCGGTGAAATTATAGGATCACAAATACCCAAATGTGCATGTCCAATGTCGCAGAGAACACTGAAAGATTGTCTGAATTCAAGGATTCATTATACTTTAGAAACTTTTGGACAAAATCATGCCATCCAGTGCGCTCTTTGTGATACTTTTTTCTGCAACAAACAGGAATATTCCCTACACATTTCCGCAGTACACAATGGATCTGTTAACACGTATCGATTAACGCAAGTGGAATCGATTTTATACCTCTGCAATTTTTGCGACAAAATGCAGCATGGCATCAGGGAAATCATTGAACATTATCGGACAGAGCACCTTTCTGGAAATGTGACGGGGTCATTCGCAGGACGGATGAATTATTATAACAAAATCGAAGTCGTCTACCCGAAAGGTTTAATATTGTCCATAAGCCAAACTCAGTTCTACAATGAAGATAATTTCAAAAGGGATATTGAATACATTGAGGGTCAATACAATCCTACAAATCGTTAATTTATTTTTGAAGAATCACGCAATAAACTTATCTTTTTATCCTTATCATTTTTTTTAAAATCGGTTGATGTTTACTTTGCAATTACGCATAGCGTATGATAACGCTTAACTTATTTTGCGTTACTGTGTTTTATTTTACCAATAGTATTAGTTCTTAGTTCTAAATATACGGACTTCTTTCTTGCTTCATTTTATTTTAATTTTTATTTACCATTTCATTTGTGTTCGTCAAAAAAGGATATACATCAAAACTCAAATCACAAACTGTTTTTTTATTATTAGTGAACATGAAGATATGATTTAATGAAATGTTCTTCCAGAATAAAAACAAACTGAGAAAAATGATAAATTTTCGAAAATTCTTTAATTCGTTTTTATGTACTTAGTATGTATTTTAGTATTAAAATAAAATAAATATATAATAAATCGCAAATGTTTTGTAATTGTAAAAATTGTAAGAAAAGCGTTGATACTAAATCCGGAGCGTGGGACTTGAACCTGAGCTTAAACCATCTCTGATTCCAGCTCCCGTTTTCCGCTGAATGCATTCGGATGAATGACGCCAGCGGAATGAAAACCGCTTCAAAGTGTGGCTTTTTACGAATAAAGTGCTCTTACACGAAGCACATATGAGCGTTCTCACCTGCCCAGTAACGCATATTTTGCTTGTTGACGAAACCGTTTAACCAAAAAATGCGCTTCATCGCTGAAGATGATTTTGCGATGCAATTCTTTATTTTCATTCATCATTTCCAGAGCCCAATTCGAGAACGTACGTCGTGGCTTTAGTTCATGAGTCAGTCTGATCTTGTAAGGGTGTAGGTCAAGATTCTTACGCAAAATTCTCCATAATGTGGTCTGGGAAAGATCCAATTCTTAAGAATGCCGTGAAATGGACTAACTTGGCTCGATGCGAGTCAGCAACGTTCTTCACACTTTGGGCAAAACGTAGTCTCACTGGCACGGCAGTATCAGTAATCGGTTTAAGGTGCATTCAAACTGAAATTTGGAAGTTGTCAAGTCGCTAATGAAAGACCCATTCTGTGATTCGCATGTGTAATGCTATTTGTGTGTGTGTTTATAATTGGCACATCAATTTTGTTTTCTTATTGGTTAATCCACCGTTTTGTTCACGTCGTCCGTCGATCTGTCATGTAGTGGTTTTTGATTTCAGTAAAATCACCCGATATTATAGGTTAATGGCCGAGTTCCGAATCTCAGATTACAACTGAGATTTGATACCCAACCAACAAAAAAAAAAAAAACACGTATTAAAAGCGTGCACGATGGCGGAACCTCCTCTTTTATGCCGACTGCGAACAGCTTAAGTTGAGATAACTTTTTGAGAGCGTTGTTGCGGGTGGGAATGGAACCCAGACCTACTGCGCGTTCATTTTTAATTAATTTTTAATTTGGTAAAACTCAAAACAAACTTAAATGCTATAGAAAAGTTAGAAAGTTAATAATAACCTACTTATCAATTTTGTTCTCATCAAGAAACAATTTAGAAAAAAATAGTAACGTATGTGTTGTTTATCGCATTAACCGAACGCACAAAATTTCATTTGCTTTAATCGTTCAGATAACTGATTATTAGGATGTGGATTTTAAATAAGCGACCGACTAGAAAGTCGTATACTTTGACTACATCGAACGCCATTATTCAGTATATCAAGGCCAAATTCACCAGCTTTTTATGCGCTCACGTTCCGACTGAGGAAAAGAATGATTACTAATCAGTTTTGTCGAAAAACACAGCATATACAACACTATGTCTGGTAAACGACTTAAACCACTTGACTTCGTAATATATCCAAATGCTACTTTAGGCAGAACACGAATTCCAAGGGATAACATTGTAGAATTCGGACCCATAAAACCTTCAATCAAATTCAATATTGTGATAATCTTAATATGTACTAGTATCGCCACTACTGGGCCCATAAGATCACGACCTACTGATGTTTTTATGACTAATGGCGAAATTCGCCATTCATTATAACCTCAAAATTCTATCGATAGTTTCAACAAATTTAGAGTTAAGGGCTAAGCTATGCCAACCAGATCGTCAGATTGTTTTTCCGACACACAATGTGTTTTGGAATTTGGCATTATAAGTTTGACATAATGTTCAGCGCCGTAGAGCAGACTTAGGTAATCAGGGTCTTGTATAGGATCTCCTAAGTAGTTCCATTGAGTCCCTCTTATCCGGAAGAAACAGCGGTTGGTAAGAGTAATTCTTCCTTTAATTTCTGTCGAGATGTTGACACAGTTAATAGCGGAACCGAGGTAGACAAAGTCCCGTGATACCTCAAAGTTGTATCTGTCAATGGTGAAGTTCTGCCCTCAATTCGTGATGTTGTGTACCCTTGCGTCTTGGCAGCAGTTGTGGACTTTCATGGTCTAAAACCGCAATGATAAGGGGCGCTCAGGCTATTGGTAAACTATTTCAGACGTTCACAGAGAGGTTTTCTTTTCTGTTGATTGGGCAAATTATTATTAGGTTCCATTCGTGAGGCATATTTTCAACCTACCAAATTTTGCTTATTTGTTGGTGAATGTTACTTACCAAATCATCTCGACCGGCTTGATAAAGCGCTCGGCGAAAAGGCCATCATTTTAGGCAGCCCTGTTAGGCTTAAATTTAGATATTATTATCATAATTTCACTAAGTGGGGTTAATTACTTACTTAAGTGGCTCTACAGTCCGGAATGATACTGGGACTCAACCAACATGCCTCTCCAATTAGCCCGGTCCTTAGCTAATTGCCTCCAGTTTCGCACTCCAAGTTGGTTGAGGTCGGTTTCTACTTGTGCGCGCCACTTAAAGCGAGGGGCATGTCGCTGTGCAGCTTGTATAGTTCTTGGTTGAATCTTCGTCTTCATAGCCCGTCAACGCAAACGGGACCGAAGGATTTCTTCATCCGCTTTGGAGACGGTCCATGCTTCAGCGCCGTAGAGACTGGGATGATCAGGGTCTTATATAGGATCTCCTTAGTAGTTCGAATGAGGGCTTTACTACAGAATCTTCTTCTTAGCCCTAAGAAACAGCGGTTAGCAAGAGTAATTGTTCGTTTAATTTCTGACAAGATGTTGATGTCAGAGTTAATAGCGGAGCCGAGATAGACACAGTCCCGTACTACTTCAAATATGTGTCCTTTCGTGTTGACAGCATATACTTTGTCTTGCCCTCATTTACTGGTAAACCCATTTTTGCCGCTTCCTTCTCTGTACTAGCAAACGTGGCATCACGTTGGGTCTTACCAATGATGTCAACATCGTCGGGGTATGCTAGTAGTTGCACCGATTTTGGAAAATTGTGCCTCTGTTGTTGGCTCTTGAGTTTTACACAATCCTCTCAAGAATCAGATTGAAGAAGTCACATGACAGCACATCGCCTTGCCTAAATACTTTTATCGTATCGAAAATGTCGGCGACCTTGATGGAGCAGCGAGAATTCTCTATTGTCATCCTACACAAACGGACGAGTTAAGGCGGTATACCAAAACTAGACATGGCTCTGTATAGTTCGCCTCTAAAAATGCTGTCGTATACGGCTTTGAAATCGATTAATAGGTGGTGGGTATCGATTTGGACCCATTAGGCGATGTTGAGGAGACTTATGCCTCTGTAGTTGGCGCAGTTTAGAGGGTTTCCTTTTTTGTGGAGGCCGTTATTTCCGGCAGTCTTTTTAAGCTTGAGTTTAGATATTGCTGTAGTCACTTCACTCCGGTCGGGTGGTTGGCAGCTTTCGCTGTTGTTGCCAATATTGAATGATATCCTCAGCATCGAATGTGTCTCAACTCATATTAATTATTATTGGATTTTCTATTACTATAAAGCACTCATTTCGGTTGGGAAGCAATTGGACTCAAATAATGATTGCTCGATGTTCAAATTTTACTCAGAGTTTTGTCACTCTGTAATCTATTGGGCGGCTAAAGTAACATACATCGAGAAAAGACTAAATTTGAGTCACGCCTCAAGGAGGGAAATTAAAAAAAGTCTTTCTCTATATCCAGTGATAATGCCAAACAGTAAGTATATATATTTTCATTTTCTTTAAATTAGATATACAATATAAAAGTGTTTGAATGTGGAAATTAATCATTTAATTTGTTCTTGTTCAATTTCTAAAAGCTTTCAAATTTTGTAAAACAAAAATAACAATCCAATTGCCTAGGTCATTACACCGGCTTGTTATTATATAATCGTATATTATTCTTATAGAATACATCATAATCTAGTGAAGGTGTACGATCAGTTTTACAAAGTCATAACATATTAGAAAATACTCCTTAAAAAATAATAATAAAAAATATATGTGGGACAGACAAGCCATTCTAAGCTAGATAAAAAACAAAAATAGTTATTTGAAAACAAAATTATTTGTTATCTACAGATTTTTTTGTTTTTTCGGCTTTGCCAGCTAGTTCACCTGTCGTGGACATATTCGTTTGCACGTCCAACATTCCACAAATCATAAACGACAAGTCGTCATTGTCGGTGAAATCATTCTGCAACATTAGCGAGTCCTCTAAAGAGGCACCATTCAAGACACGACTTTCGTCATCGGATTGCTGCAACAACGACAACTTTAATGTGTCATTTGCAATCGCTTCTTCGTCCCGATATGGGCCAGAGACCTGCAACAGCACAACTTTAATTATGTGATCGGGAGAAATCGTTTCCAATTCGTGCTGTGTTCGCAAATGCCGCAGGAGATTTTTTCGATGTACCTGAGTGAAATTGCAGAGAGTACAAATGTGTGCTTCAATTTGATTGGATTTAGTGTCAAAGAGGTACTGCCGTACTGCGGTGCCCTTTTTCGGACAACCCGAACCTGATTGTAAATGGTTGGTCAGAAGACTTCGTGTTGGCTTTCGAATTTGGCAGCCACTACATTTGTAGCTGTATTCGCCGGTATGCATTGTGAAATGCTCAAACCAGTAGGGGTACAGGAACTTTGCCTCTTTGTCGCAGAAAATACAGTGGGCCGCATACTGTTGCTGGTTGCCTTTGTAGAGATTCACGAAACCTACATTGCTCGTAGTCAGTAAACGTCGGATATCTTTAGTGCGAAGACGCGAAGTAAACACCTCTGAGGAACGATGCTCATTGACGTAATGATGCACGGTGCGGGGAACCCTTCTCAGGCAATGCACACAAAAGTCAAATGTTTGACTGTGCGCATGCAGTGCTCGATCAGTATTTTTTAGTGACCTGTTCGTATTCACATCAAAGTGAGACGGGTAGCTGTCGCTATCATCAGAGTTATTTTCCTGAGACATATGCATAGCCACTGGCACAATAGGTGCGCTTCCTTTTTCCCTCACCGTGGGTGGAGGTGATTGCGGTTCATCGGCAAAGTCGAGTAAGCTATCTACTTCATCATCTCCACCTTCAGCTTCCACCCACGTTGGAGTCAGCAGATCATCATCGGCATTGCCCAATATTTCGGAATCGACTAGGCGAAGTTTTTTTCTTGTCGGACCTTTCGGTAAATCTGCAGACAAAAACCGTTTTAAAATAACAACTTTAAGCACAATTTACTTAAACTTACCCACGCCGTTGCCTTGCCTTCTGGGGGTTGTCTTTTTCGCAACAGTCTTCTTTATGCTCCGTTCCCATTGTTCGTATTCCTTTTCCTTTTCGAGTTCCTTCTCTTCGGCTAGAAGGAGTTCTCTTCGCTTTTTATCTTCGATCTTCTTAGCGAGTGCTTCAAACTCTTCGTCGTCGTGATCCTCGCTGTACGTGAAGCCAGCTTCCTTTCGCTTTGTGCGATTTGTCCGCAGTGATTTCTTTCGCTCGCTAACGACTTCTTCCTGCGGCACCACATCGCCCGTGTACGGAGTGTAATCGTTGTCATCATTATCGCCCACTATCATACCATCGCTTAACTTGTGAAGTTTAGTAGATTTTCGTTTAGAGGCGCAGGCAACGGATGTTGCGGTAAACGAAGGCACTACGCTCGTCGACGTCATGGTTGCGTTTGATGGAATTTGACGGTGAGATGGTGGCACTTCGAAAATACCAGTTATCTTATCTGGAACACCGCTTAACTTTGTCTGCTTTGGAATTTCAGTTGCAGTCGCTGTCGCCGTTGCAGTTGCAGTTGCGGTTTCTGTCTTTGGCTTTACACATGTTCTAGTGCGGCAGGTTATTTTTCCAGTTCTTGAGTCTGTTGTCAGTGCGACAGGCTTGCCAAACGCTTCATTTGTAGCAAATCTGCAAAATCTACGGCCAGCTTCGGTCAGATTTCCATTCTCTAGAAATACATTTCGCAAGTCCAACAACATTTGCACATCCATTGATTCGGAAACAAAGCTTTTTGCCAAAGTGTTTAGATGCACACGGGTTTGCTTTAACCGTTGGAAAAAGCGAAACTTTAAAACACGCTGGAGTAGTACAAAGCATGCATGTGATGCAATTTGCAAGGGACTGGCAAAGTTCGTTAAAAATCCGTCAAGCCATTCTTTAAGCAGTCTATCTTGAGCTATACGAATGTGTCCAACTGAGGAGACGGTAGGACTGCGCGATATTGTACCATTTGACGGTGACTCATCACCACCTACAGATGAAGAGGGAGGTTTGCGGTTATATGATGGATTCCCATAGAATGCGTTCGGAATCATAACCTTCTTATTGGAAAGTTGTGCCGAGAATGAGGCCGGGTTTGAGTTCGATTTCGGGGCAGGTTGCAGATTAACAGCATTCAAAAAGTTAGACTGTGCAGTAGGCTTTGCGGTCGGTTTGTTTTCCGACTTAGAATTTTGTTTATTGCTCTGTTTAAAGGATGAGGGAAGCAAAGTACGTTTAACCTTTCGCTGTGATGTTGAACCGACAATGATGACATCATCGTCAATTGCCTTTGTCCTTTTAGCTGGCTGTTTAGTACTTTCATCATCGGAATCAGAGTCGATAAGATTGATCGTTTCCATTAATGCTTTTGGATCTTTTTTCACCAGGTACCCCACTTGTTTTGGCTTATAATTGCTGGAAACTTTTTTTAAAGTAACATTTTGCTGCTTGATGATATGCCGAATGGTGTCCATTACCACTGATGTCGATTTGCGGGCATTGGGTTTTCGTTTTATTCGAAATTTTTGTGAAACCTCAGGTTTTTTAGACGGAAAAATGGGAAGAGAACGACTAAGTAATGCATTTGCTTCATCTTCCGGATCCGAATCGATGCAAATGGGCGATGCGCGTGTTTCTATTAGCAATACATCATCGTCATCATCTTCGTCAATATCTCTTTTCTCGGTGGTTGTCTTAGAAATTGGAACATTTTCTACAGCTATAGACGCAGCCACTTCGGCATCCAAATCTGGATCTTTTAATAGATTTTCTGGCAAATTTTCAATTGAATCCAATGGATCGATGTCTTTGTTATTTTTAGTTCCCTGTTCGGCAGTGGTATTAGGTTGACTTATCCCATCGTCTTCTTGGAGTGTGCTATCCAGTGGATTACCCACAACGTCGGCATTCTCACTCGATGGCAAAGCCAAACTTTTGGCTGAAACAATCTTCAATTGGAACATATCTGTATGGCTTTGTATGATGACGTCACTTTGTTGTGCTTTATTGGACACATCCAGTTCAGGCATTGTGGTCCCTTGCAAAGGACATTCAATTCTTTCGGGATTATCAATGCTGATTTGCTCAACTGTGGGACTCGTGCACATGTCATCGTCTGGAAGAATGAATGTTTCACTTTCATCCTCTTGTAGACTTATATCATGGGTAGAACTAACTGAATAAGTGGCTTGCTGGTTAAGGCTGTTTTCTTCCGGAATTTGGCTAGTTGCAACGTATTTATCAGTAATATCTTCACTTTCATCGGTTGTGGTTTGTGTGATTTCAACCAAGAGAGAATTTTCGGGAAGTGAGCTTTTGCTCTGTTCATCTTCGAAAATATCACCATTTTCTGTGGGAGTATCTTCATCCCCTACGTGATTCTCTCCGGATGTGTTTTCTTCACTTCCAAGCGAAAGTCTGGCGACTTTATTAGGATCATTGTTTCCTTCATCTTCTTTCGGATTTCTTTTATCCAAATTTTCATTCATTGCAACCAAAAGACTGTTTTCAAGAGAATGCTCATCTTCAACTAAATGTTCTTTGCTGGTAATTTCCTTACTTTCAACCAAACGACTTTTTTCATTATTGCTATTTTGAGAGGCATCATTATTTTTTGATTTATCCGACAACTTGTCTTCTGTAGCAGTGACTACATTTGGTGATTCCCTCTCTGTAAGGTCATTTTTAGAACTGCATCTTTCCATTTCCTTTTCTTCTATCTGCTTAATTTCATGACTGCCAGCCTCCACTTTATCCAATTTATTCTCTTCAATCTGTATGGCGTTTTCGCATTCTGATATTGCAGGGATTTCCTCAGTCCTACTTTGCAAATTGCTTGTTATAGCTTCGCTGCTTTTTAGTTCTTCTATATGCAGAGACTTTTTTACTGAGATATCTGATATGTCCCCAGGACTATCTGTTACGATTGCTTTTTCTTCACAGACATGTTCCTGTTTTGCATGATCTTCATTAACGTGTATATCACCAACAACTGTTGACTTTTCAGTGTGTTCCTCGACACATCCATTCACCTAAAAAACATTCACTCAGTTTACTTTTACATTCTACGGGTAGAGTGGCTGTCAGCGGTTTGCCAGCTAGACCAGAATTGGTCCATCGTCTTAACATACTAACTTACATTTTGTTCCTCTTTTTCATCGACTTCTTCAGGTAGTTCCACCTTAATGGAGCAATTAGCCACACTTGGAATGTTTTCATCTGTCATCTCATTAGCTTTGTCACCATCCTTTAATCAAGCATGCACATAGTTAAGTGGAAAACTTTTATTTCAAAATTAATGTTCTTACATCTTTTTCGATTCCGCTTCCAAAAACACGACTTAGAACCTCTTCGCACTTTTCTAGTGTTTCAACGTTTACACTGCAATTGTTTAAACATAACCATTAAAAGAAATACTGTAAAATAATAAAAATAAAAACACTTTACCTATTGTCCGGCTTGTTTAATAAGTTATATAGCAATTGCATTTGCGCCAACTTGCCCTTCTTTTCACTATCATTGCTCAATATCTCAATAAGATTGGCCAAAAATGGAACATACTTTTGCAAATAGTTAATTTTTGCTTCACATATCGGATCCATGGTATTTATTTAATACTGTTTTGAGTTCTTCTCTTTTGTAAAAACAAAATGTTTTAGTATATATAAAACATTATTCAGCGAGTGAATTGTTGGGGGAAGAAAAACGCGAGTTACTGTTTTTTCACCAACGCAATTGGTTTTTGGCTTTATGAACTAGATGATGTCTATTCCAATTAAGCGCACACAAATAAATCATTTCATAAAAAAGCTATATAAATCGGTATATTCCATGTGCTGGATAAATAAGAAAATTAATAAAAAAAATTGCAAGAGGCTTTGGCTGGCCATAAACACAGGAAAGGTAAGTTGGATTTTTGAGGGGTGGGTAAAATGTTTTGACATTTCTTTGCTTCTGGTACGCGTTGCTATCCACAAAGAAAAACACATCTCGTTGACTGTCATTTGGTTGAAAGGAAATCTAGTACATTTAGTGGTATGGTTGAACCCAAGTTTAAGACGTCCGTCGGTCCTCACTAGTCGGTGTTTTAAAGATTTAAATGTTCATAAAAAAAACTTATTTGTGCACATACGTAAGAAGTAATGGTGAATAAATGGTTGTACATTTTTAACGGTTGCAATGTGAGTACCTGTGTTATGTTTTTATAAGTTTGGACATATTTTTGAGTTGAAAGTTAATAGGCCTCTACAAAAATGCAAAAACAAACGGAGAAGCTAGTCAGGGTGACCAGCACAATTTTTTTTTTAAGTCTAATATAAACATTTGATATTAATAAAATTGATCTTGGTTATAATAATAGGTATTAAAATATTTAACAGCATATATTTGGCCTTGCAACCGCTTACTGCATAACCCACTTCCCCCTATATTTAGAATTGGTGGCACCAATAAACATTCCCCAACCTATATTATTTACAGCGTTTTCGATTGGGTCATTTCCACAGGAAATTATTGGAAAATGAATCTATTTTTTCATCTACATCAGTTTCAAAGTATACCATTTAGCACACCTCGCACTAACGCTAATATAATTGACAGATTCCAGTTTTGCTTTTTTTTCGGTTCGCATTCGATAACTGACTTTATTGGTTAGTAAAGATGAATTCGGGGATTAGCCCTCCAATGTCAATAAAGTGAATAATATACGATAGTGTAAAAGAGAAAACATAACCCAAAATCAAGTTTTCTTTCACGCCAGTTGTCGGAATATTCATTGTCAAAAAACGTTTATCATTAAGAATGCTAGTAAGAGCTCTGCTGTAAAGATACATTAACACAAAAAAATCCGCTCGTAATAAATACCAATACAAGCCTGAAGTTATCCCAAAGTCTTTGTTTTCTGATCTTCTACAGGTTTACGGCGAACGTCTCGCCCAAAGATGCTTTGGTGGAATTTTTACTTGAATTATGGAGTACCTAAATGGTATAATGGAGTTGGAATATATGTCCTTGTTCAAGCATATTTAAACTGAATGCTTTTAGTATTGCATTTTGCTCATAACAACTAAAAAAATATTTTTTTCCATTGAAACATGCAAATAAGGAAAAAAAAACATGTGATAAGGTTTTAAACCCATCCCATCCTTAAAATGATTGTATCGACATAGTGACTTTGTCACCACATATAAATCTTTTATGGCTCGACAATAATCGACGCGTTTCTATGGCATATGCTGTCAGATAGGGTTTACAAATTGATTTTTTGTTTGTGCCAGATATGGGTCACAATGCATTTAAGGGTTAATGTGTGCCTATTCCTTTTTTTCAAAAAGAACTGTTAAACTTTTAATGAAAAAAAAAACAAAGTTTCAAATAAATCCATTATTACTTTTTTAGAAAAAGACAATTTTTTTAAGTCCCGTACCATTTGAGAAAAAAACTTGATATGTAAACATATATAGTTCTTACGAACACACTAAGCAATTCACGAAATTCTGTTAAAATCCTATGTTTTGTTTTCGAAAAAAGCATTACCTCTATGAATTATCGTTTCAATCATTTCTTTAGGAATTCCTTCTCACGTTTTTACCACTAAGCTTAAAAATCTTATCAAAATTTAAAGAGTTTTAGTGAAAATCAACATTTAAAAAAAGCTTGCAATAATGCACCGTTGTTTTACTGATTTTGGAATGTTTGAGAACCTAGTCATATTAAGAACATCCATTTTACTCTACATACTAGGTACATTATTAAAATCAATGCGGTCGTTCTTGAGAAATCTGTCATCTTCAAAACTATCTTTCTGTGAATGCGAAAAACTGCATATGATACCTTGAGTAACTAAACTTCTACAAGCATAAAAGATTTTTGAAAACTAAGTTTTTCAAGTTTATTACATTTTTTGAGATACCAAAAACCCTTCTGTTGGCCTACAAACAGAATTTCATTTGAAACTTTGAATAATTTGGGTTCCAAATATCAGATCACAGACTCGGGACTCCTGACATTTACTCTGTTACTTTAAAACATAAAAATTCGAGATTTATATGTTCAGACAGAAAGATTTTAATGAGATCTTAAACTCTCATAAGGAAAATTAGAGACCGTTTACGCCTTTGAATCTCACTGCACAAATGTAGTTATATGTAGCTATATTGTGTTTATACGATTAGTTCGTTGTTATATTTATTTATGATAAGGCTGCTGTTGCTGATAAATAAAATAGTTTGACTCGCAAAGTTTTATTTTGTATTACTGTGGGATATTCCGTGCGGCTTATTGCCGCGAAATTTCCTTTCATTTGCAAGTGACGCATTCAAATATGTATTCAATTAATAAATCGGATTGTATCTAAGTAATATCTGTAGATATAACGTTGGACTGTAGATTGTTTGCATTAAATGAAGAATGCTTGTGTAAAACGCTTAAACAATAATTTAGTTTGCAGAAAAAATATAGGTATAACACATCATGTAAAGATTTTCTTGGCTGGGATATTGTTTTTGATTAGCTCGATGTGGCCAAACAAATTAAGTCGACGTATTTTTACCTTTTTGTTTCTACGTTAATTCGTCTTCATCGCATACAGGACCACAATTAAATCAATATGCGAATATGCTTAATATGTGCTCAGCTTTCCTGCTTACTATTAGCACTCAGCGCCGCAACGTAGGACTGATAGGATAAGCGACAGGTAGAGCAAACAAGCCTCTTTGTCGAAGAAGATGAACTCTTAAACCATCTGAACATGTTTATTCATGCCTGTGCGTCGACAGTACTTTCTTTGTTGATAGCATATATTTATAATATAATATAATACCATTGGAATAATACCACTGGAATGATGTCAATTCTTTGAGATAATGCCTACCAGCTCTACGGACTATCTGTTACAGTTGCGCCGTGAAACTCCGCCGAGCGAAATAACGCCGAATTCTAAAATCATTATTCACAATGACAAAATGAAATAACGCCGAACATTGCTTGTGAATAAAGTCGAATTCAGAGAAAGGGCGGTTCATACTTTTCACACATCCGAATGTGAGTTTGGGAATGTATCAAATATTGATTATGTGTGCAACCCCTCTGCCTGGACTCACTGTTAGATTTGGGTTTCATGCAAGAGTGGTACAAGGACGACTGCCACTATTTCAATAAACTTTGAATATTCGATTAATACGCTGTACAGCTCGTATAGTTCTTGGTTGAATCTTCGTCTCCATATCCCGACAACGCACCGGGACCGAAGATTTTTGGAAGAATTTTTCTCTCAAATAGACCAAGGATTTCTTAATCCCCTTTTGCCTAAAGGCGCTCAATCCCGTAGTGAACACTAGAACTGATCCAACAAGTTGGGGGTTGTGTTTTGTGTTAAATACCGTATCTCATTTCATTTTTAAATTACTCATCCTTCCTAAAAACTGAATGCTGATGATACATAGGAAATGACACATATTTTTCAGACAGATTATTAAAATCTTTTATGGTTCGACAAAAAATTACCCACAAACATTTGACCGAAAATCATTTCTTAATAACTACGCCCCAAAAGTATAGATATTGAGATTGTATAAATATGTTATTCAGACAAAAAAAATACAAACTTTAAGCGCAACAGGCTCGTTAGTTAGAACCCAGGGCCTAGCTTTCTCACAACCATTCATGTGTGCGTGTGTAGGTACTTTGGAGTCGGCATCGTACTCCGAATGGCGACGTTGCGATAAGCTATTCTTGACAGCTGATACTACTCGTATGATTTGTCAAAACATCACGAGATGAGGGTCATTGAAAAATCATTTTAGGTTTTGCTACGGCTGGGAATCGAACCCAGCTGCGCGGCAGTTCATCGCACTAACCATCGCGCCACTGAGCCCGTTATTCAGACACTTTGAACTGTGGCGTGGCAGTGGGTGGATTTTTCAAATGTTTACACTTTTTCTGCTTCGTCGAACAGAGAATCTATAATATACAATATTTCATCACTCTAGCTCCAAATTTAAGGCCCAAACATAGATGACAAACAGACGGACGGACGGACAGACAGACAGACATGGATATATCAAGTCAGCCCACGATTCTAGTCGATCCATATGCTTTGAGTTATACTTACTTACTTAAGTGGCGCTACAGTCCGGAGTGAACCTGGGCCTCAACCAAGATGCCTCTCCAATTAGCCCGGTCCTTAGCTAACTGCCTCAAGTTGCTAATTTGGTTGAGGTCGGTTTCTACTTGTGCGCCGCACTTAAGGCGAGGTCTTCCTCTACTGCGTCCGACGTCTGGCTGGGAGTCGAAGGCTCTGCGAGCCGGAGTTATTGGTGTCCATTCGTTCTACATGTCCTAGCCATCTTAAACGTCAAATGCGGAGTTTTTTGACCAGGGGCATTTCGCTGTACAGCTCGTATAGTTCTTGGTTGAAACTTCGCCTCCATAGCCCGTCAACGCAAACGGGACCGAAGATTTTTCGAAGAATTTTGCTTTCAAATCGACCAAGGATTTCTTCATCCGCTTTTGAGACGGTCCATGCTTCAGCGCCGTAGAGCAGGACTGTGATGATCAGGGTCTTATATAAGATCTCCTAAGTAGTTCGAGTGAGGGCTTTACTACTGAATTGCCTTCTTAGCCCTAAGAAACAGCGGTTTGCAAGGGTAATTCTTCGTTTAATTTCTGAAGAGATGTTGTTGTCAGAGTTAATAGTCAGAGTCCCGTACTACCTCAAAGTTATATCTGTCAATGGTGACGTTCTGTCCAATTCGTCGATGTTGTGTGTCCTTTCGTGTTGACATCATATACTTCGTCTTGCCCTCATTTACTGCTAAACCCATTTTTGCCGCCACCTTCTCTATACTAGCAAATGTGGCTATGACATCACGTTAGGTCCTACCAATTATTGGTGTCCATTCGTTCTACATGTCCTAGCCATCTTAAACGTCAAATGCGGAGTTTTTTGACCAGGGGCATTTCGCTGTACAGCTCGTATAGTTCTTGGTTGAAACTTCGCCTCCATAGCCCGTCAACGCAAACGGGACCGAAGATTTTTCGAAGAATTTTGCTTTCAAATCGACCAAGGATTTCTTCATCCGCTTTTGAGACGGTCCATGCTTCAGCGCCGTAGAGCAGGACTGTGATGATCAGGGTCTTATATAAGATCTCCTAAGTAGTTCGAGTGAGGGCTTTACTACTGAATTGCCTTCTTAGCCCTAAGAAACAGCGGTTTGCAAGGGTAATTCTTCGTTTAATTTCTGAAGAGATGTTGTTGTCAGAGTTAATAGTCAGAGTCCCGTACTACCTCAAAGTTATATCTGTCAATGGTGACGTTCTGTCCAATTCGTCGATGTTGTGTGTCCTTTCGTGTTGACATCATATACTTCGTCTTGCCCTCATTTACTGCTAAACCCATTTTTGCCGCCACCTTCTCTATACTAGCAAATGTGGCTATGACATCACGTTAGGTCCTACCAATTATGTCAAAATCGTCGGCGTATGCTAGTAGTTGTGCAGATTTTTGGAAAATTGTGCCTCTGGTGTTGGCTCGTGAGTTTTGCACAATCCTCTCAAGAATTAGTTTGAAGAAGTCACACGACACGCATCGCCTTGCCTAAATCCATATTTGATATCGATTGTGTCGGTGAGGTCGTTTCCAACCCTGATGGAGCAGCGAGAGTTCTCCATCGTCATCCTACACAAACGGACGAGTTGTGGACTTTCCTAGCCTAAAACCACACTGATAAGGGCCGATCAGGTTGTTGGTAAACGGTTTCTGGCGTTTACATATTACGGTAGATAGGATCTTGTAGGCGATGTTGGGGAGACTTATGCATCTGTAGTTGGCGCAGTTTAGTGGGTCTCCTTTTTTGTGGATCGGGCTTAGAGGTATATCTATCGAAATTGTTTCATTATGTTCACAGTAATATACCACTATGTGAGTAAATTGAATGCACTCTTATGGCGGAAGATCGAAATCCATAGATGAGCTCCCTATATAGCGAACCTTTAAATGCAAGTGGGGGAAAAGATGACGATAGTTATAAATTATATACAGGAACAAAGAATAAAAATATATGACTGGATTGAAATCTATTCATAATCAGATTATCACCTCTAATCCACGCAGACATATACTGTTTATTATCAAGCAAATACTTAAAGAGCTTTTGTGTGCGATTGATTTTTGCAACCGCGCAAATATTTTAGCTTTATACCTTCACAAGATAAAGTTTTATTTTGGCGTTATCTGCTCGAAATATAATCAAAACTAATCCATATCGAATGACGGTGATAGAAAGTAGAAAACCCATTGGACGGCATCGAACCAACCACCAAACCATCCGTATCTAAAGTAGAAAAGTTCAAGCTACCATAGCCTATATCTGAGCTGCCACAGTTGATCTATTGCTCAGTCACAATCTAAACCTGTTTCGGGTTAATAATACACCAGCCATACAAGAATGTATTTCGCTACAAAAATCACAATATTCTTGGCATTTGTATCGGCCTTATTTACCGCATTTATTTTACTGCTCCGCCAGAAATCGCAGCTCATTTTCGGTATATATCCAACAAAGGGAATCTTTTACTACCTTAAATATCAATTGGCTCTACTATTCCTTCGCTACTGGCGACGCAAAATATTCGATGAACATGAAGACGAATTAAGTTCATCGAAATATCTCCAGTCCTTGGATAAACCACAGATTCTATCCACTAACCCAAAGTCCTATGATGTTGTGTCATTCTTCGGAGCCAACGTGGATGGATTTAAATTAATGATCACCCTCGAACGCCGTCGCAGGGGAATTATTAAGGCTGGCTTTTATATGTGGATACCAGAACGTGGATTGCTTTCATCGCCAAAATTTCCCGACATGGTGCACTTTACAACGGAGGATGGAAGTGAAAGTGAAGGTTTCGTTGGAGGTGGCTTTAAAATATATCCCCTTGAGTATATGCGTCGATGGAAAGTTGCTTATAGTGGGGAAGTCAAACAAGGCATTACGCAATTGCCATTTGAGTTTGAAGGTGAATTTTTCTCGGATATCGAGCACTTCGACTACAACAAAAACCTTAGCTCCTCCGTCATTGCTGACTCGGTAGCTCGAGAGGCTTGGGACGACCAGTTCTTTCATATGGTTAAAAATGTCGACAAACTGCTGGAAACTAGAACCCACTACGAGCAGTCTGGCAAACTAAATGGAACCTTCAAACTGGGAGATGATTCCGAAACGCTTCTCAACCTACGAGCCTTCCGGGACCATAGCTTCGGTACTGAACGCTGCTTATCCTCCATCTACAGATACGTCTACTTTGCACTTTTTCTCGACGATGGCACAAACTTGGTGGTGGGTATTTTAAGCCAACCGTCGTTCTTCCTCTCATCCTTAAAGGTGGGATATGTGTGCCCCCCCAAAGGAGGATACACACCCATCAGTGGTTGTAACTTTGAGCTGTATTCATATGGGGAAAAGGGAGTGCCACCAAATCATGAAAATTTCATCGTCGAAACACAAGAGCGCAAGTACTTTGTCCAAATAAAATCGGAGGAGTGTGCAATTCGATATGTGGGCGGTGATTGGGAATCCAAGGTATACGACCAGTTTGTGTCGTGCACAGTAGACGGTGTCAAGGGGCAAGGAATCGCCGAGTATTTGTATCGAAATACAACTGGTCGTTCGGAGGTCGCTGCTAGAAAGGATCCCGAGTGGTATCAAAGAATAAGGTCCTTCGAAAGAAGTCTGAGTAGCGGAGAATTTGTTGACGACTGGAATGGTAATTTGTGATAAGGTATTTATAATTGTATCTGCGCAATAAAAGATACCTAGAAGTAAACTAAGTTAATTAAGAAAATCGTAAACTATGTTAAATGTGTATAGGTATGTAATGAAAAGACTTGATATATATTAAGATTAAGGTTGTTAGTATATGTGTTTTTTTGTTTATCAATAAACGCATGAATGAAAATATTTTGTTATCAAATACCTTTACCTATTTTATTATTCGGAAATCAGTACAGTCCGATCAGATGGATATCAGAATCACAACCAGCGCATTTTATTACTAACCTAATCATAATTAGTTAAGTTTTGTTTTTTCCTAATCTTCGGGGCAGTTGAAAGTTGAGAAACAAATCGCCATAGAAAGGACAACATTTTTTTTCTTGAATTATATGAATTATACGCGTCTCCTTGAAAGGGATTAAAAAAGAAAACCAAGTTAAGAAAAAACACGAGAAAGGGTGGAGAAAAAACCCAAACCAATTCACATTTCTTATCGCAAAAGGGCACGCGGATAAAAACCCATCCCACGCTGACATTGACTTTGTTGCTATTTGTCGCCAGGCACGTGCCGAATGTGCTCCAAAATTAATTTGACGGATTTTTGGTTGGGTGAACAAGATTGTTGCTGGTAGAATTGATATCGCTGGGAGTGTGCATTTTGTGGTTAGGTGTTAATGCGATTATAGGCAATGCCAATAACTACGGCGGTAATGCTCACCCCTTATTGTTAACTTCGACTTCCCACCACCATTCGATGTGAGTAGAGTAGCATCAACATTACCGAAAGTGGCAGATTAGGAAGATCTATTTCGCACTGCACCAACAAATTAGGCAGGGTAGGTGCATGAGAAAATACTCGTGCGTAATAAAAATCACACTTCGGTAATCCAGTAATAATGCTCGATTCTATCTTGTGTTGACTAGCTTTCGAAATGGCTAATTAGCAATTGATTATGTTTTATAAAAACAATCCGATACCTTATCAGCAACTGTAGATGCGAATCTTGTTAAAAAAAGAAACAGTCTGAGGAATGTTATATTTTTATTAATAAACATGATCTTACTTTCTAAAAAGGGTTGGAATATTCATTAATTTTTGTTTTTGTAGTTTTAAACGGAGAACACAACACGCTAAGGTTGTTGCTGTTAAATGTTATTAAAGCAATCTTGTTTTCCCTTTTCAATACTGGAGAATACACAAATTCGGCTTACCAATGTAATAGCAAAGTTGCTTCTCAACTATCCTGGAAGACCATTGGTGAACTGTTGAAAATATGTGAGATCATACAAGGTATTAAAATAACATTTATATTTTTGTTAAGTTACTGTGAGAACGCAATATGTTAGTCATATAGCTCTACGGTCTTTAAATTCAGTCGCTATGATGCAACGTTTTTCGATAATGAACTGCTCGTTGTGTATGCCATCGTTTTACAGAAATGACAATTCGGCGACTGTTGCGCAAAATTCTGCAAAAAAATCAATGTTTTCGGTTAAGCATACCTCCCAATCGAAAATGTGTCATACAGATTGCAGAGACCGGAAGAGCACTTGAAAAACTAAAATCCTGGAAACCATGATCATCAGGAACACGTGGATAGTAGCTCGTGACGATCCGATCTTTAATTGTGCACAGATCATCAGCGTATTTTGCAGGAAGATAAAGATAAAATCCCATTAAATTCAATTGGTGCAAGAGGTTAAGCCCTAGTATGCCAGTCAAAGGCTTGACTTCGTATTTACATCGAATCGATTTACAGCATTTTTTTTGATGAATCACATTTTCATCTTACTAAATGAGTGAATAAGCACAACTGCACTGCTCTAGTACACCTTATTCGAACGCAAGCATCGGAAAATGTCTTCATTTGACTTAACCATAACCGAATGAAAATTATTAGTCCTTATCATTTTGAAGATGATATGGGAGAAGCAATTACAGTGAATTCAAAGCGAAATATAAAGATGTTTAGACAATTCCTTGGTACCTGAATTGAATTACAAAACTTACCCGGCCTGCGGCCATAACCAAAAATTTCGGCCCAGCAGAAGTAATATAAGTCCAATTTTCCTGACAAATTTCTCTCCAGGAGAGCTTACATACATTATTCTCCTCGCAACGCAGTCCTGACTTCAAATTTTAAGTTTACGTTACGCCAGTAAACCTACTCGCTTGGTGTATTCGAAAGCAAATATAATCACAAAATGGCAGCCATTACGGAGTACCTATACCTGCAAGCCCTCATTAGAAACTTTATAATAACCCCCATGGAAGTAAGCCCTCTGGGGCTCAAAAGATAACGTTCTGCCAATTTTGTTTAACAAACAAAACAAAAACAAAGACTTTCTCGAAAACGGCTAAAAAGAGTTAGAATAAAATGGTATAACTGAGTTGTTATTGAAGTGTTCAAAAATATTGGATACCTTCTCAGTTTTTCCCTTAAAATGATAATAACACATAAATGTATTTCCCTATTAAAAAACGTTGTGAACGATATGAGATTTGCGCGCGTTTTTCCCTTAGAGGAACATTCATTTTAGTCAGTGGATAGTTACTTGGTGTTTTTTAATTCAAGGGTGAGGTGAGCTTAAAAACTCATATGCCAAACTTCAGAATCGTTTGCCCGATCCCCAAAAAAGGATACCCTCTGAACTGCGCCAACTACAGAGGCATAAGTATTTTCAACATATTTTTTTAGGTAGTACCGGACTTTGTCTACCTCGGCTCCGCTGTTAATTCTGACAACAACATTTCGTCAGAAATTAAACGAAGAATTACTTTTGCTATCGCTGTTTCTTCGGGCTAAGAAGGTCATTTAGTAGTAAAGCACTCTATAACGGTATACTAAAGTATACCGTTACGTGAGCATGGTTTGTTTTATATAAACCTTATCATTCAATAAGCTATGGAAGGAATGAGCCTTTAAAAATGTGCTTTAGAGTTTTAATGTAATATGTTATTCCATTGATTCCAGTATTGATATTTCGATCAACAGAATTGCATTTTAAAAAAGATTTGTTTTACCTTTGCTTACAATAATTTACGTAATGTAATTATTTAAAGCATTGATTGATTTCATTTGTATCTTCCATGCTAGGTGGGTATTTTTTTAATTTTTTTTAATTATTATTTTCATTTTATCTCTGCACTTGAAGAGTTTTCTAATCTTAATATTAAACTAAAATTAACATTTTTTCATTTTTTTTATATTTATATTATTTATATTTTTTTCTCTTACATAAAAGTCTGTAAATTGTTTCAACAATGAAAGGAGACTTAAAAAAAGAAACAATTGAAGTAAAATATGATCTACTGATAACTTGTCAAAGTCACAGTGGAAGGATATTGTCAAGTTAACGCAGATCGGTGTCTACCGTCGATCTATAATTACCACTAATGTGTGTTTACTTAAAAAATCAACGAGAATAGAAAAAATGTCTTCCTATAAAAATCCAAAGAACCTTTGTTAACGATTTCTTGTTTATGACTTTTTTTAATAAATGCGTATACCAACAATGCGTTGGATAAAAAACTATCCAACGTTGTATTATGTTCAACTTGATCCCGATTCGAAAAACAAAAAAAAATCCGTTAGACCAAACGTCTCAACGATAATCGTTAATAAAAATAGACGTTATTTTTTCCTGTTTGCTTTGTTGTTGTTATTGTTAACCTTGTTGTCCTCTATATGTCTGCTCCTGTAGAGATAAAATTATCTTCCATTGCAAAGCCGTTTTTTGTATTTTTGATTTAATTTTTTGAGGCCTAAATTCACATTTCATTGCCATCCAGAACAGATAAATATGTTTCCGAAAAAAATTAGTCACGTGTCGCATTAAAACGCCACACGACATCAACGACACCTAATCACATAATGAAATAATGAATAACAAACAATCCTCTTAAATAGATATCAATATCCTGATTTCAAATCGCTAGAAAACTCACACAAATATCATGATGCCTTTGTAACACTAGGGGTTGTGGTACTTCGGTAAAAGTTAATAAGAATTACCTTTATAAAGAATGATTGAACAACTGGGGGTGGATTTAATGTCATGAAGTGTGAGGTTACATATTTCCATTTATTTCTGAAAAATATGAAGGGTTGTTTTGAGTGGACTCCGCCCTTAGCAAGGCGTGTCCTATTTCAATAGCCTTCTCCCTGCAAACATTACAAAACTCGAAAAAAGTTCTTCATTAGTAGATTTGGAGTCGAGTTAGAAGGTTTACTGAAAAGACTTTTGTAAAGCTGCCCAATTGGATATAAATACGTACACGTATGGGAATTTTTAAACAAACTTTGATATGAGCGATTTGTATTTTTGAGTCATTCGTAAGACGAAAGTGATCACATTCCTTTTTTTTTTTATTCTTGTGTGTTTTATTTACTTGACTGATGCTGTTATCACATTTGTGCCCGTGCTCAAATGTCCACATGTTTAGGTATAAAAAATAAATTCTTGCGTTGAGAAAAGTTAATATAGAAACTGCATACACAATTCCGTCAGTTCAATTTGTTGCTTATAGAGGGGGAGAGTGATAACAAAATAAAATTAATCGCTGGACCGAGTCTGAGCATGTTAGTGAGTGTCGTAATACCAAAAACTTGATTGGCATTTTAAATAAATTTTATATAAATGTTAAGTAAATTAAATCGTTCAAATAAAAAAATACAACGTAAAAAAATTGAATTAACATTAACAATAAAATGGAATTTTCTTCCTTCCTTGCCGACGGGATTATTCCCCTGGTACGCTTCTTCTGTTCATTGTGATTATAGTTTAGTTCCTTTACTTTTACGATAAAAAAAAGTAAACTCTTCAATTTTGTGGAGTGTGAAGGTGCGACAAAATTACGAAAAAGTGTGAGAACGCGGTTAAGTAAAATCGCATTTAATGAATATTAATTAAAATATTAAAACATATGACTAGTCACTTTTAGATACCAACTGAGAGTTGACTAATTTGTACTAACATGTACCTATTCCTCTGATATTTATAAAGGGCTTATTTTGTCTTCTCTCACAAGCTCACTTTTCCCCTTTAATTTTTGTGTAGCGTTGTATCGCCAGGCTAAGATAAATACAGTCGAACTTCAATTCAATAACTCGAATGAAATTTTTTAACAATAGCGCCAAGACTAAACTTTACATGTAATTTTTTTCGTGGCAATTTATAGTTCTAGTTATCGAAGTTCGACTATAATCTAATCGCCCACATGTGATTTTTTTATTTTTACGCGAAGCTCCTTTTGCCCGGATGTGTTACAGTGTTCATCTTCATTAAGCAAAACGTCTGTTCCAGTACAATACTATTTTAATTTTCTCTTACTTAGTTTTACGTATTTTACTTTTGCCGCTCCCATTCGAAAAAAAGTAACAGAGAGAGAGTGCTTATGAGAGAGGAAAAAATCTGTAAAATATTTTACTGCAGAAATCCGTGTTGGTAAAAAATCAGTTAACCGTCAGTTGGTACCTATCCGAAATTTTTTATGTCAATTGCAGCGCTTAGAAGACAAAGGGCCTATAGGACATTTATTTTAAATTTGCCAGCAAATACTGCAAATATCTCACAAATCTTGTCTTTTAAATAAAAAAATAGTTAACGTTATAACCCACTTTAGTTTTGTTTACTGTCTACCTTAATTTTTGAAAATGTCGCTTAAGCCATTCATCTTCTTAGCGCTTCGAATACGAATAAGTTTACTCTGATTTACTTAAATGCATTCCCAGAACATATACGTAAATTCGTCTTCGACTCCGACTTTATGTAATTTGAGAATTTACTAATTTTTACAGAAAAAGTACAGAAACAGACCTAAAGCTATAGGCAACGACTATTGACACGTGTCAATATAATACTCCGCAAATTAAAAAATATATATAGAAGATCCACAGACATGTTCGTTAAACGATGCCTAGAAATATTGCATCAAAACCATGAAGCACTTTTTTAAGTTATTAACTGAGTTTGTATTTTATCGAAAACCCTTTTATTATTTTATACACTTACACATCTCCATATTAGACTGAGCACCAATAGTGTCTGGTATTTGGTTTGCGAATTAATGTGATTGTAACCCAAATATCTTCGAAATTACATCGACGAATGGTTTTCTTCTTTCACGATTAGATCTCTGCAAATCATAACCTAGGCATATATATTTAGAATCTGGCTTGACAATTCTTTTATATTTCGCGGTGTTAAAGTTTCAATGTGATGCTTAACTTTTTTTTTTTATTCTTAAGAATGGAAACAGGCCCCCGAGCTACTCTATTTAATCTATTGTTTAAAAATTTCCCTAAAGAAGGTGTGACGTACTTTTTCCATACGGTTAGTGGTTCTGGTTAGTGTTTTGGAGTACTAAGCTCTGGGCCCCTGTTTCAAATCGTGAAAAAAACACATATACATCTTTTTTCTGCCAAAGATCTAAGATTATTAAGCTGTTATAAGAAGTTTCTAAAATTTACTGTTTGAAGTACACACATCCAACACACAAATGAATGAGAACTATAAAAAAAAAATGCTTCACAATCCTCATTTTGAGACGACAAATTCGCAAGTTAGTGCGATGAACTGCCGCGCAGAAAGTCTGAGTTCGATTCCCAGCCGTATCAATACCTAAATTATTTTTTACTGGCCCTCCTCTCATGATGATCTGACAAATCATCCGATAAGTATCAATTGGCAAGAAAAGCTTATCTCAAATTCGCCGTTCGGAGTCGACATAAGACAGGAGGTTCACCATCGTGCAAGTACACACGCACACATGAATGGTTTTGAGAAAGCTCATAATCACTTAAAAAGTCCAAACAAATACACATCCATATATTTTGATGGTAAAGTATTGTTTCTCATTTTCATGTGCCAACCAACAAACTATAAGCTATAGAGTACATTCAGACATTTGAATAATCAGACAACGTCCCTGATAATGAAATAGCTATAATCTTGACCAGCAAGTAATTCTTGTTAATTTAGAAAACATTCAATAATTTTGGTCTTTAATGCACATTTCAGAATGGAGTGGCAACCAGAAAATGACGATCGCAGCTCCACGTCCTCTATAAACAGTAGTACAGATCTACACTCAACTACAAACAGCAATGGCCCAATTAACTACCGTTCTCATAATGTAACAACAACATATTCTCAGAAAGATCTACTGGGAAGGTCGACAGCGTCGCTGAATGGTTTCGCTAGTCATGCAAAAACTGACTCTATTTCCGATGGAGAGTTGTCCGATTTTTCCTTAAACGATAGTGATGATGATGAGATCCGTCATCACAATGAAGGTTAAATGATTTTAACTCAAAAAATAAAATAATTTAATTTCAATTTGTTTAATGTTTAGGTCTTGGATTATCGCCACGTAACAATATCCTACAGCCCCACCTTCAGAGTACATCCCCAGGCGGGCATATACTTAAGAATGGCCAAGTTATTGTACGAAAGGTATTCACCAATACTAGAGAACGTTGGCGCCAGCAAAATGTTTCAGGCGCTTTTGCTGAACTCCGAAAATTGGTACCAACTCATCCACCAGACAAAAAATTGTCAAAAAATGAAATCCTTCGAATGGCAATTAAATACATTAAATTATTAACCAATGTCTTAGAGTGGCAGAAGCAAGAGGAGCAGAAATACGCCGAGGAGAATGAGCCAAACAATAATGACAAGACCACGGTCAACGGTATGAAAGAATTTCACGTAAAATGTGAACGCTCTATAGTGCAATTGGATAACATCCAGAGAACAACAAACAACCTTTTGATGATAGCGCCACAATTACAAACTAAAACTATTAAAATAGAAGCTCCAGATGATCCAACACCTTGTTCGTCCTTTCCATTCCATTGTGACGTTCAAAATACGCCTTCTACAAACATTAGCCGATTTCCTTCAAAGCTCAGTAGAGCCAAAAGGAGAACGCAACAAAATACAAAACCGGATGCTGACATAAAAAGAAAAAAAGACAACTCCACACTTCAAAACAATAGAATTTAATTAAATAATTTATTTACAACTGTTACATTTATTTATAAATTTAAAACCTTCTTACTATACTCGGCAATGTGTATAACACCGTATTTGGCAGAGGCTATATGCAGATTTTCACCACAAACCATCTTCGAATTAATGTGAGGATTGTGTATTTCCGTGATAAGAGTGCTGCAAGCAGTTGAAGAGTCGCCCGTAGATTTAAGCATTTTCTAGTGAGAAAATACATTCAGAGATAACAGTGAAATTGTTAACAAAGTGATAAAGCACAAGTTACCATCCAGAATTCGTTTCCAGGTAATGCGTTTCCATCCCAAGCATATGACACCACTAAAAGTGTGTTCTCGTGTTCTGGGCGAGGCTGTAAAAACAATGTTGTAAGGTAGGTCTTTTTTTTTAAATATTGAACAATTTTAATGCATTTGACATGAACATTATTTTAAGAAAGCTGTTTATATTATAAACAAGTTTGCAAACAAATAATAATAAAAAAATGTTCAATGGAAGCAGGATTCTGTTTGAAAATAATAGCTAAATCAGTCGAAAGCAACTTAAAAACATATGAGAAGGCTACAATGCATTGTGTGGATCGTTTTATACCCAATCCAATACATCCTTAAAATTAATATTTCTAAAATATGGGTTTTATGGCAAAGAAATGTTAAAATTGACATTGTCGCAACATATTGTTCAGACAGCTTATCAAAATCTTGTATGGTTCGACAAAAAACAACGTTTTTCATCTGGTTATGCTATGAGGTAGGGTATACAAATGGTCTCCGAAAAGTGGTCGTTGGTTTGAATGATGTATAGACAAAATATTTGTTTTATCAAACCTAATGATTTGCTTCTACTACATTTGTTGTTCAGTCACTTTTTCAAAATTCCCTACCGTTTGGCCGAAAATAACGACTTTCTTAAACGTGGGCATGGCAGTGGGCGGAGTTTGAAAATGTTTACACTTGTTCGAAAAGAACGTACAAAAAAGTCCCAAAAACCGGCGACCTACAGACGGACAGAAAGACATGGCTTAATCGCTAGCGATTCTGAGTCGATCCATATAATTTGAGGTATATCTAGCTAAATTATTTCTCAATGTTACAAACTATGAATCAAAGAATATAACACTAATATAACCCTACAATAGTAGGAGTTATCATGCTTTTTAGAAGAGAGAAGGCTGGGCTGAAACAAAGACAATGCAGAGTTGTCTCCTAGGTAACTTCGGAGTCATTGCTGTGCGGTTCGTTTTCCGCTGGAATTAGTTTGTATGTAGCGATAACATTTCAAGTATTTCCTGTTCTGCAATCTCTTGATGTGCCTGTCCAAGACATTTTTAAAATCCTTGGCAGATTTTACATTTGTTTTCAGTCATTTTCTTTTTGATTGCAATGAATTCTACCTTGAACTTGAATTTGATGAGATAGTTGGTTGAATGTCTAGTGCGGTGCACTGTGCACTTTACCCTTTTTCTTTACATGCGAAATTTGGATTAAGAGTTTTATCATAAAAAAAAAACTTTTCAAAATTCAAGCCGCGACAACACGAACCTCGGTCAACAGAAATTGCTTTCGAGCAGACCGCTTTAATTCCTTAAAAGGCCTTCTCTTAGAATAAAAAAAAAGTATTTGGAGTAAATATGGACACTTCTCAGCCAAGTTCTAATTTTCGTACATATAGTGTATGAGTTTACCTAATATACCATTAAGATACTAACATGAACGAAAGTGAAACCCACCCAGAATCGCAAATGATTGGCAACAATAAGTCTTTTTTAACAAAAACCAAAAGGATGAAATGGCTTGAGCTGCAGGTTTACAGAGCTAAGCCTTCAGTCCGAAAATGTAGAACTTTGTATGAAACAAATCCGCTTTATTACTCGTGCAGTTGTATCCGATATCAAAATACACAAATCCACTGGTCCAGATGGTATCTAGCAAATTGTTCTGATGAGGTATTCTAAACGTTATCAAAACTAATGAGTTAGCATTTCTATACGTACTAACCGTCAGTACATTTTGCAAGTGGACGTGAAACTGCAATATCTTACCTGTACCAATTGCAGTTATATCTATTCCTTTCAATGTCATGGAGAAGCTAATAAATTACCAGTCCATTTGTTTGATTGAAATGTTTCTCCGATTTGTTGGAATCCGAGAATTTTCAAGGTTTCCGTTGCGATAATCATTTCGGATTGATGGTTGGGTGTTGTAGAACGAGGGTAGACTCTGATTGGCTTTAACTTGGCAGTGCCCAGTGTTGTAAATCTGACTACACATCAAGTGCTTATTACATCCAAGTGGTAAACATCGCATACTGGTCTCATCCAACCAGATTTGACTTGCTAAACGATAAGCGCGAGTGTTGATAACACGATGAAAAACAGCAACACTATAAACAGCCAGATCAGAATGGCACGGAATGAATACCCGGCCTCCTGTCCCAGGCGAACCTAGACAAGCTGCTTCGACATATTCGGACAACAGGGCCAAAACAAAATAGCAACTAATAGCCTCGGGAGAGAAGAGAAGACATCTTTAGCAGTATTGTCCGAAAACATAGCCTACACGACAACACTTCTGGTAACGGACTTAGGCTAATTGACTTCGCTACGGAACGAAATGCCACTATAGCCAGGACATGGCGGTCTCCAGATCAACGAACGGTCAATCAAATTGATCACATAGCGATAGACAAAAGGAACTCATCCAGTATTTTGGATGTCCAAACATTCCGAGGAGCTAACATCGACTCGGACCACTACCTTGTTGCAGCCAAGGTTAGAATGCGGATATCCAACACGCCACAACAATCCAAAAATACTGTAAAAAAAAAAAATTATTGTCGAAAGACTGCAATCGCAAGAGACCGCCAATACATTCGCGCAACGCCTATCCCTAAACCTCTTGATTAACACAATACCACCAGCATCGAACGTCGAAGAACAATGGCAATGATGCCAACAAGCCATTAGATCAGCCGCAACTGATGTGCTAGGTTTCTCGCGCCCACCAACAAGGAATGCTGACAGATGCTCGCAGCCAAGAACGAGGCCTATAAGGTTAAGCTGCAGGTCAAAGCCAAGGATACAAGGCTCGATCAGAATCGTAGAAGGAAAATATCGTAGTTGAGACACAGTCAATGCTGAGGATATGGAAGAACCACTTCTGCAGACTGTTAAACGGCGATGACGAACAACATTCCGCGGTCAGGCAGAACGATCCATTCAATATTGGCAACGGAAGCAAAAACTGCCAACCACCCGACCTGAGTGAAGTGAGGATAGCAATATCTAAACTCAAGCTTATTAAGGATGCCGGAAATAACGGCCTTCCCGCCGAGCTTTATAAAGCCGGCGGAGATGACTTGGTAAATAACATCCACCAACTCATAAGCCAAATCTGGTCGGAAGAAAGTATGCCTGAAGAATGAAATGTCAGCATCGTTTGCCCGGTCCACAAAAAAGGAGACACTCTAAACTGCGCCAACTACAGAGGCATAAGTCTCCTCAACATCGCCAACAAAATTCTATCTGCCGTAACATGTGAACGCCTGAAACCGTTTACCAACAACCTGATCGGTCCTTATCAGTGTGGTTTTAGGCCATGAAAGTCGACAACCAATCAAATCTTCACACGCAGATCCTGGAAAAAAAACCCAAGAAGTCCAAATCGATACACACCACCTATCCATCGATTTCAAAGCCGCATACGACATAATTTATAGAGACGAACTATACAGAGCCATGTCTAGTTTTGATATACCGCCCAAACTCGTCCGTTTGTGTAGGATAACGATGGAGAATTCTCGCTGCTCCATTAGGGTCGGAAACGACCTCACTGACACATTCGATACCAAAAAAGGATTTATGCAAGGCGATGCGCTGTCATGTGACTTCTTCAATCTGATTCTTGAGAGGATTGTGCAAAACTCATGAGCCAGCACGAGAGGTACAATTTTCCACAAATCTGTTCAACTACTAACATACGCCGACGATATTGACATTATTGGTAGAACCCAACGAGATGTCATAGCCTCGTTTGCTAGTATAGAGATGGGTTTTGCAGTAAATGAGGGCAAGACGAAGTATATGCTGTCAACGCGAAAGGACACCCAACAACGAGGAATTGGACAGAACGTCACCATAAATAACCTCACCGGATAATACTTCTAAATCGAAATCTTACAGAAAATAAAAAATTTAAGATCGATTAATCAAGATAAAGCAGAGTTGTGTGCATAGTATTTGCGTTTCAACGTTCGCAATAGTTTTGAATTGAGAAAATCCACGCCTACCATAATGTGCCGACTGGAACTGGATGAGCGAAGGCGTATAGTTTTCTTTAGCAAATAGTATATAACTACATAGAGTGCACATCTTATACAACAAAAATTTTCTATGTGGGGTACCGATATTGATACCCCAGCATCAAGCAACAGCATAGCCGACGCAAACAATCGACGAAATTTCCCCTTCGCAATTACCGCCAGCGTCTGAAACGCCTACAAAATGTTTAGCTGTGATACTGTGATTTTAAGCTATAAGTTGTTCCTATACTCATTGGTTTTAGCCAGTTGAAGCCTGGCAAAACGACTAGCAACATTTTTTACTGGTTAAAGTTAAAGCAGCATATTGGTGATTGCCGGTGAATTTGCTCCAAAGCCTGTTGATCTTTCGCTTTTTAAACCATGTTTTCTAATAGCTTTTTTTTTAAGTTTTTCTGCAGATACTTTTAGAAAGAAAAGCAATAACACATTAATTTAAATGCCTGAATTTTTTTCTGTGAAAATGCTCTTTACTTGACATGATTCGTCCTGTTGACATCTCTTTATCCTAAACACATGGTGACCTGACAAACTTCACAACACTCACAATTTTTAATAATAATAAAACTTACCAATTTATCGGCGGGATTTCTCTTACACAAAAACGTTCGTATTCCTCCATCCGGATGGGAGTCAGATGTAATAATTCCACCATGTTTGAGATCCCCACATTCTGTCATGCTGAACCACGAAAAGTGTACAAATGCCACATGACTTAATTGGGGCATCAATGCCTTAAGTCTCTCTGTGAATGTCAATAGAAAAATTTCTTCTTGTTGCGGTGCTGTCTTCCAAACCCCGAGTCCAATGCCAACAACATGAATATAAGCACGCTGTCCGGCAGCTGCAGCTCTTGCCTCACTCTCCAACAAGAGGGTATCAAACGAGATTGCATACCTTTTCTTCATAATCAGATTGTCAAAGATATCGTTTTTATTTCGTGAGTCCCCAAAACGCTTTCCGTTTTTAATCACTTTGTCAAACAGGAAATCGTCTTCTTCGTAGAAATTTTTCCACACTTCACGATATCTACTTGCTCTGTTGCCGTTATCCCCCGATTTCTGGCCGTATCCATTTTCTGCAGTATTTTGCGATTTAGATATGACTATATCTTGAAATTCCATGACATCTCGCCGAGAAAGGCGGGCACCAATCAAACCAATAATTACACCATCGGTCTCAATCTTGGATTTGTCTTTTTCTATGACCCCCACGTTTGTACGACAGCCATCATTTAAAAATTCGCTGTGTGATGAAACAGACAACAATGCAGAGAGCTAAAAAAAATATACAATCAATTTGAATCTATTCCGTAAATGGAAATGGTCTTACCTTAATTTCATCATAACTTAGAACATCCTTCAACACTAATGGTGGTTTTTCCGCTTCCGTTCCAATATCCATAAATCCGCTACATCCTTGATGCCTTGACATTAGCATGTATTTGTCATTTTTTCCGAAGAAAGTGACACACCGCTTCGTCAAAAGCCGTTGCACAAAGTCGGTAAGGGAGAGTTTTGGATAGATTTTCTTTTCAAATTTGTTACCTATAATAAATATTATAGAGTTTCATTTAATTCTTCGTCCAGTTCCGTTTTGTCAATCTCTCTCGCACCATACAAGCTTTTGTGTTCTAAAAATGATAAATACAACCACAGAGTTTTCTCATGAATCAGAGGATAAGCAGATGTCACTTGTTGCTGAATAATTTTATATCGATTTTTCGGCTGGCCATATATTCGGCAGGTGTTTGTTCCAAACTAAAAAAAACATTCCACACAAAACCCTTAGTAACGGAGATTACTCATAATATCGATGACGAACCTCGACAGGGAAATTCGAAGAATGTCTGGTAAATTCTTTCATGTCGATGGAGCTACCATCTGCACTTTCCACTGTTGCACATTTCGTTAGAAATTTACGACCAAAGTTTGTCAATTGAGGTTGTAGGTTTTCGACCGGCCAAACTTTTGCAAATTCTTCACCGAATTTTTTTTTTATACTGATAAATATTCGTTTTATTGACAACCAGACAGTATTAACTAAGACTATAAAATGGGTGAACTGATTGAGCTTTTATATATATGAACATTCTACATATACTCGTGAAATTGCAGTGGAATTGTGAAATGACATAAAGAAATGGTAACGCAAAAAGCTGTTGCATGGTCATGTGTATATCACAATTTCTACACGTTCAGTGAAGCTGGTTTAGCTTTGGTTAAAGCCAACTTCTTTACACTACCATCTCCACACAATTAAGATATGTTGTGAAATTCGATTTTCATGCATGCGTTTTCATAAAAATCATGTACTTACCATATTCACACTTATGTTCTAAAAACTGCAAAAACAGATAAAGCACTCGCTCATGTACAACCGGATACGCAGAAGCCAACTGACTTTGAATGTTGGTATGGCGCCTCTCTGGCTGGTTTTGAATACGGCATGTATTCGTTCCAAACTATTAAAAACAATCGTGTTTTTATTTGCATTATTGCAATACATATATGTACGGTTATTGTACCTCAATAGGAAACTGCGATGACAACTTTATAGTTTCGGCTATAGCGGTGTCATTCAAAGTCTGGTTTTCAATTTGTACACATTCACCGAGTATCTTTTCACCTAAGCTTGTCAGTATATATTTGTTTTCTTCTGGCCATACTCTTGCGAATTTTTCACCGAATTTCAACATGTTTAGTTGCTGCTATGAAGTGCAAAAACTGAAAGTTCACAAAGTATGAAATAGCACAAAACAAATTAAATTAAATTGTCAAACAAGAAGAGTGTTGATAACATATATATTCATAGTAGTGGATAAGTAGTTCATCTAACGAGCAATAGACGGCAGTAAGCTTTTTCTGAAATTGAATTTTTACAGTGAAAGTGCGAAGACATATACCTACTGGTGAACTGAAATTCCGTTAATTTTACATATATTTGGGGGTTACCTTTTATTTCGAAATTTCTTTTTGTTTTGGTTTTGAATTGGCCCTCTGTAACACTTTCGAAATGTGAAAAAAATACTACTAGATGCTTTTTCCACTTACGGATTTTCTTCCGTCGAGTCTCGATTTATTATATTCGAAAATTGTCTAACAAACAAACTAATCCAAAAGACTAAATAAATTAAATTACAATATATTACCAAATGCAACTATAAGTAGGTGCAAGTCGAAACATGCGCAGCCATGAATTCTACCAAAATCGAATTGTTTTGTTTTTTATAAAAACCTTTGTGTAAAGATTCCCTGTTAATTTAAAATTTCTTTGCTTACATTGTTTTTATCAATGATTTTTATTTAAAAAAACAAACATAGGTATGTACTTGTAAATCGTTCCGTCAATGAATTTGTTGTAGAAACAACATTTCCGTATTCGAATGCTTTTGACATAAGAAACGTGTTGCCTGGTACCAAAATTCCACTTTCGGATTTACTTTTCGAAAGATAGAATTTTATTCCACATTTAAAATACAGGGTACCGAATATTCATTTTCGGAACATTTTATTTTTGCAACGAAATGCAGAGGCAGAGTATTGCTCCTTTCCCAACTTATTCTATATTTTTAGCAATCTGTGATTTTGATTTTATCGATTCGTAAAAATTTATTTCGAGTTTTTAATCGAACCTAATTAGGATGAGAAGTCAAAAAATCAGTTCTCTCCTGGCAAACGGTTGTGTTTTTTTTCTGCAGTGAGAATTATTTTCCTTTTTGATTCCTTCAATTGAAACAAGTGGTTTATTTTTTGTTGACCAGCACCGTTAAGGTGAAAAAAAAGAAATAAAAATCCTTATATTTATTTCGTAGACTCTTATAAAACTTAAATAAACTTCAATAAGTGAATCGTTTAAGACAACATGGACTGGGGGATACCCCCCCTGCGCAGAACCGTTTTAAAGACCTTGAACCAGAGGTCAATTTAAACTGGTCAAAAAAAGAAAACTAAACGGAAACATTTACCTAGATGATGTGTTTCCGCAACTACCCACAGTGAATAATGATTGCAACATCCCACGTTTTATCGTGATAACAGGAATGGAGAAAGTAAGTGAGTGTGAAACCCCTCGCCCGCTTTCCTCTTATAATCCTATCCAAAATCTTTCCTATCCTCTCTCTCTTTCTTCCCCTTCTCTAACGCTCGTACTATGGTAACATATAAAAGGGTATTCATAACCCCCTTGAGTACGTGTAAATTATAAAAAAAAAAAAAAATCCGTATAAATCGAGGCCTTGAGCATATAACAAAGGATATTTTAGAAGTGAAAGCCATGAGATCAGGTGATCTCCTTCTTAAAGTACTTAATTTGATTACAGCTGAAAAATTCCTTAAAGCCAAGCTCGTTGATTCTATTACAGTAAAAATAACTAGTCACTTGACTCTCAACTCAGTTCAGGGAAGAATATTTTCCAAGCATATTATAAATAACGGGTGATCCAAGTAGAGATACTTTTTTCAATAGCCTTTTTTGACAGATCACGTGTGAGTCGTGTTATTTTTGTTTAGTATTGTTTGGAATTTCATAATGGAAAGACTTACGCGTGAACAACGTTTACAAATTGTTCAACTTTATGTGTTTCGTGCACTTCGCTCAACTTATGGTCAACATAATCGGCCTACTGAGCGTACTATTCGCAACACCATCACGGGCCGGTCGATTGGCCACCAAGATCGTGTGATATCACACCGTTAGACTTTTTCGTGTGGGGATATGTAAAGTCAAAAGCTTATGCCGACAAACCCGCTTCGATTCAGGCCTTGGAGGAAAACTTCACGCTTGTCATTCGCCAGTTACCAGTCGAAATGCTCGAACGAGTGATCGAAAATTGGACTCAACGGATGGACCATCTGCGACGTAGCAACGGCCAACATTTGATAGACATAATCTTCAAAAAATAAATGCCAAAGAATGTTCTTTTAAATGATAATAAACATTCTCCATTAAATTAGAATTTTCTGTGTTTTTTTCTTTAAAAAAGTAGGGAACCTCGAAATGGATCACCCTTTATATATGATTCAACCTCGTGCGAAATATAAACAGGAGACAAAAACATTGCGAACACCACAGTATTGCTCGAACGTAGTAGATATGTCTCCGGACATGATTTGTTTTATCGCTACTTTGACAACAAATGCTTAAAAGTGAACTATTCATGTGCTTTTCATTCATTCTAATATTCTATTGCTACTCGCAATGCTATTTCTGCGAATCGTTTTACCCCCAAAACTGACATCTGACATATGGAGTTATCGAGTTTCCTAAAACAAACGATGATTGTGAAGAGCTCTACATAGCTATGGCTTTCATTCTTTCTTTATAGTTTGTGAGTCATTTAAACTCAATAAGCATCAGTACGTGTAATCCCTAAATCCCTAATTTCCTTATGGCACACACCGAGCATAACATATTAAGGATATTCATAATCCTTTCAGTCAGACGAAATTTTCGAAGCCTAATACGAACAAATTATCTCTATAGTCGAAGATTAAGTGTCTCAACTTTAAAAGAATAAACAGGGACAGGAAAGTAGCGCCAAAATTAAATTTTAAACGAAAACTTTCAATTGTCAGATTTACGTAACCAATAAAGATTTACAAATCAAACACAAATCGTTAATTTAAATTTTCTTTGCTTACATTGTTTTTATTTTAAAAAAAAAGCATACATAGGGATGTATGTACTTGTAAATCGTTCCGTCAATGAATTTGTTGTAGAAACAACATTTCCGTATTCGAATGCTTTTGACATAAGAAACGTGTTGCCTGGTACCAAAATTCCACTTTCGGATTTACTTTTCGAAAGATAGAATTTTATTCCACATTTAAAATATAGGGTACCGAATATTCATTTTCGGAAAATTTTATTTTTGCAACGAAATGCAGAGTATTGCTCCTTTCCCAACTTATTCTATATTTTTAGCAATCTGTGATTTTGATGTTATTGATTCGTAAAAAATTATTTCGAGTTTTTAATCGAACCTAATTAGGATGAGAAGTCCAAGAATATGGGTCAGGTGATTCTTGAAATTCAGTCCTTGATTTTTTTTTAATAACAATTGGACATACATATGTCTGTTTCATGTCTGTGAAGTTAGTGTCGGTGTTGCCGTCAAGTTTCCAGTAACACAATTTGTTCGTATTTGATTTAATTTATTTTTCACATCGTACAGCTACAGATTTAGTGCTGAATAATATTTTTTTCACAAAAAATCACCCTAGTTAAACTGACAGCTATCATTTGTATTAGTGTTAGTGCAGGGAGGGGTAAATCTGCCGAAAAATCCAGATCTGCAAAATTGATCTGAGATCAAAAAAAATCAATTGTTTTGACCAATGGAACACAACAACTGTCAAAATCGGTCTTTTGTCAGATCTAGATAAAAAAAAGATTGATTTTTTTACCAATGGAAAACGTCATTAGTAACACTGATGCTGAACCTCATGTGATAAACTGAAATAAAAATGAGTGGTGGGTGCACGACTGGGTCGTACGCAACTTCCTCTTTCACAGCGAGTTGGTCGTTAGATCAAATGCCAAGCATGAGATAATTTAACAATTTTATAATTTGGACAAAATACACAATCATTTTGATCATTGGTGCTTAAAATGAGATAAATATTGTCCAAATATGATTAAATGAACTTTATTCCGCTATTTGAAGTAATCGGTGTCTATGTGAATAATAATGATTTTTCGCTGTTCGCCAAACCTGAAAATTCCGTTAAGGGATAGCTGGGGCTAAGTAAATTATGTTGAATTGCTGCAGACAGTAAAGGGCCAAACCCACCGAGCAACCGAAACCGAAACTTCGTTTTATTTTTTCATTTTTCTGTTCAATTATGACATTTCATTCCCACCGAACATAGCACAGAAACTGAAAAAAAAATTTAACGTAACATTTGACATTCAGTGAATTCAGAATGCGGATCTATAAAAAAAAGAAAATTTTGTTATATGTTGCGTTATATTTTGCAACGCTGAAAAGAACAAAACGTTAAAAATATTGGATTCATCCCCCAAATCGAGACCGAAAAATTAATGGAGAATTCTACCGAATCTCAACGAAATTGGAGGAGTATCCGGCCCGGTATTTCCGATATCAGATGCTTTTATGTTCCTGTTTTTATATTCTTTGCAAGTTTTATCATGAATAGATTTATGAGATTCTACTTCAAGAATTAGTTTCGACTCGAAACTGTATAATTCCTGTTTTCTTTGAATGCTAGCATCTTTAGCTTTTTTTTTGCTTCAGCATTTTCTTTTCTAATTTTTTTAAATAATTCCATTTCCATTTTTATTTCACGTTAGCTTTTCATCACACAAAAAAGAAGAATAAATAAAAAAAACAATTCACTTTGACATAAAAAACGTCAGAAAAGTGACGTCTGCGAACTTCGGCAAACAGAAATTACAACGATGAAAAAAAAAGTTGCAAGTTTCGGTACGTTGAATTGCAAAACTGCAAAATGAAAAAGTAAAATTACGGTACGGAAAAAAAATAAAATCGTTTTATATAAAAATAAAAAGACTTTAAGAAATAAAAATAGATGAGATTAGTGTGGCTTATTAATATCTTTTATTTAAAAAGTATTTTTAACTGAAAAACACAGCAAATTTGAAGTAATTAGCAGTTTAAAAAAAAATTAAAAACAAAGTTTCGGTTTCGGTTGCTCGGTGGGTTTGGCCCTTAATCGTAGTATTGAAATTAAATTTCATTCAATTTGAATAAATAGTTTGCGAGAAATTAACAACTTTCTTTATATGGCCTAAATAAACAAAATCCGTTATATGGTTTTCTTGAAAAAATAACTTGGTATGCAGTTTTGTTGGAACTTATATGCTAACAGTGTACATAAAGTTTAATCAAAATCGTTACAGCCGTGTTCCAGAAAAAACGAGGTTATGTATAACTTTTATATGGCAGGTTCATATAATGGCTAAAAGTAAAAAAATGGCCTAGAAGTTTGAAGAAAATCCGTTAAGCCGTTAAGGTTCAAAAGACCAATACGGACAGACGGACCGAATTCCAAAATTTTAGGTTTTTACTACTCTCAATCGAACATAAAAGAGATTTTTTGTGTTTGTGTTACCGTGCCATTTGAAAGCACATTGTCGAGTGATGTAAATGATGTTTAATGTTGAATCAATTTTCCTTTAAATAAATTTTTTTTATTTGAAAAAAAAAAACTGCCAAATGCATTCTTCAAACGGACATAAGTCAGTTGTCAAATATTTTTGCGTTTGTGTAAATTTCACTTGAAATCTAGATTTTTCAAAAGTGATCTATATCAAAAAAGAGTGTTTATTTTATCTCAACCGAAAACAAAAAAAAAGTGCTCTGGACAAAAAAAAAAAGTTTCTTAGCATCCCAAAGTATTTTAGTATCCCATCAAAATCGAAAACGCTATTAGAATCAATAAAAATCTCGAGGTCCAATTTTGTTCACAAAACCAATACAATAAAATAAAATGAAATAACAATCCCTAAATAAACACCATTAGGCGCAATTAGGCTATGAAGCCTCTATTCAACGTTGTACAAGTTTTTTTTTTAAATTAGGCATTTTAATTTTATACACTCCTTATAGTGAGCTTATTAATAAGGCTGCGAGCATTTCTCGCTATCATAGCTCCTTTTATCGTTAGGTATATACAGAATATTAAATCTACGAAAATTATGGGATCCTTCCGGTGTGCTAGATAAAGAGCGTCGATTAGTCAGCCCTAACGAGACAGATATATGTTTGTTATGTTAGTCAAAAAGAGAAGGGAAGATTGCATCGATTGTACAGTCGATAGTGTTATACTCGCCGGATGACATTAGACATGGTTTCACTTTGTTATTTTCCCGAAATTAATGTTCAACACATTGTTATGTGAGGATTAAGTTATCAAAGAAAAATTAAATTTTCTGTTTGTGGTAAGAAATTAAATTATTGGGTGCAAGTTCGTTGTACAAAAACCTGCAAATTTATGGCATTTCTGTGATTTATCCTATGGTATTGTTATAAATTCAGATTGCAGTCTGCGAACATACCCTGATGAGTGAACATCGAACACATACATTTAGTGTCCATTAGTGGTACTGGATGCGCAAAATTATCTATTGAAATTATAAAAATTCTGTCGGTAAAATTGTTGAAAAAAAATCTTTGAATTTGCAATGAGAAATATTAACGGTCACTTATCCTATTGAAGTTGGACGAAAACAATACAGATTTTGGTTCCTTCGCAACAACGTTTTTTTTTTACGTAGGTCGGTAGTTAACCCAAAGCACAGACCCCCACCTGAAGGGTCACAAGAAGAAGAAGAGACAATATACTTTTACAAAATTTCATCGATATCGTTTAAGCGGTTTCGGAGGTTTGGGTATCGTGACACGAGATTTTTATATACAATCATTTTTAAGTAATCCAAATCTGGAGGCATACACTTTGTTAGTAATAGTCTATTGCTTTTTCACTTGGTCTGTTTTTTTCGGTATAACACCACTAAATTGAAACCAGACCCTGAACACCGTGCTGCGACATCTATTCACAAATTCAAAATTTTCTTGCTGTATTCGCTGATGTGTATAACACCGTATTTTGCAGAGGCTACATGCAGATTTTCACCACAAACCATCTTCGAATTTATGTGGGGATTGTGTATTTCTGTGATTAGAGTGCTGCAGGCTGTTGAAGGATCTCCAGTTGCATCGAACATGTTCTATCAATGAAAAAAATAAAGGCGATTACGTACGTATACTTAAATTAAGGACATTATACACTTACCATCCAAAATTCATTTCCAGGCAAAGCGTTTCCATCCCAGGCATATGATACTATCAAGAGAGTATTCTCGTACTCAGGACGTGGCTGCAGTTATCATAATCATGTAATAGAGTAAGTCATACATGAAATATTAATAAAAATTAGGTTTAATTTTAAGTAAGCAGAGATGTTAATTTTCATAATAAAAAAGAACAAAGATGCCAATTGCAACAAAAAGTAGGGCACAATTCATGTGATTCAATATCATGATTGACCACTCACCAACTTGTCTGCGGGATTTCTTTTGGATAAAAATGTGCGTATTCCACCGTGTGGATGGGATTCAGATTTGAAGATGCCTCCGTGCTTTAGTTCCCCACATTCAGTCATACTGAACCATGAAAAATGTACAAATGCCACGTGGTTCAGATGTGGCATCAATGCCTTTATCCGTTCTGTAAATGTTAAAAGAAATATTTCCTCTTGTTGCGAAGTGACCTTCCAAACTCCAAGTCCGATGCCAACTACATGAATATAAGCTCGCTGTCCTGCAGCTGCTGCCCTTGCCTCGCTGTCTATTAGGAGGGTGTCAAATGATATTGCATACCGTTTCTTCATAATCAAATTATCAAAGATGAAATTTGTAGCTATTTTCTTAAAACGTTTTTCATCTTCGACCACTTGGTCAAACAAAAAATCATCTTCTTCGTAGAATTTCTTCCACAAGTCACGGTAACTACTTTTATTGGTTTGCATGTCCGTAGCGTTGTGTCCATAACCATTTTCTGCAGTATTCTGAGTTTTAGATATAACAATGTCTTGGAATTCCATAACATCTTTAAAACTAAAGCGAGCTCCAATTAAACCGATAACAACACCTGCTAGCTCAATTTTAGACTTGTTCTGCTCTATGATGCCGACGTTTGTTCGACGGCCATCATTTAGAAACTCGGTGTGCGACGAAACTGACAGTAGAGCGGAGAGCTAAAGACAACGACTGCAGTAAAGTTGGTTCACATAAGAGAGCACCACTAGACTTACCTTAATTTCATCATAGCTTAAAACATCTTTTAAAACTAATGGTGGCCTCTCCATATCTGTACCAATTTCCTTAAATCCACCATAGCCCTCCCTCGCCGACAGTAACAGGTATACATCACATTGTGAACCGTCAAAGAAGCTGACACATCGCTTTCTTAACAGACGACTAACAAAGTCTATGAGCGAAATCTTTGAGAATATCTTCTTTTCAATTTTGTTAGCTGAAAAATGATTTAAATGCTTTCATATTTTAGCATCACAGCATGTCGGTATTTTCAAAATAAAAAAAATTGGGAACAGTAGGTACCTAGCATGAAATTGCCTTGCGCATTTCTCTGGAAGATATGACTCACCATATTTCGATTTGTGCTCCAGAAATTGAACATACAGATAGAGAACTCGTTCATGTATAATCGGATACGCACTAGCCACCTGATTCCTAATGATGGCATGGCGATCCTGAGGTTGATTTTGGATTCTACATGTTTGCAAGCCAAACTATCGAATATACCTCAATTAGTTTTTTTTTTGTCGCTATTTGCAATGTACTTACCTCTAAAGGAAATTCGGAAGACGCTTTTACAATGCCGCTAGTAGTTGTATCCTTTAAAATGGGTTTTTTGTTTTTTGCACATTTGCTTAGAATCTTCCGTCCAAATTTTGTGAGTTCATACGTGTTTGATTCGGGCCAAACTTTTGTAAATTTTTCACCAAATTTAGACATATTCGCAGGGAAATAGATATTACTAATCAGAATCAAAAAATAAACAACAGAACTAAATGCACTTGCACTTGATGATTTTATCATTTAGTTTAGCTTATAAAATGTACAATATTTGACGGCACATTTGTGAAAGTTCTTCTATCGATCGATAGGTGGACTTGTGGTTTAATTAACCAGTACCCTCATTTATTAAACGACGAATAAATTTATGAACTTGGGATCAGCGACGCGAAGAAAACGTTCTGCATACTAAAAACAAGTTTCTAGATATGTATCAGCGAATATAATTTGGGTTGGTAAGAACAATTCTGTAGAAGGGTCCGTATCGAGAGAACTGTTACTGTACCACTAAATAATGCTGTAACCCACTGAATTCAATCTCATTTTTGTTATTTTTTTGATAGAATATTGTTTCTATTGTTCTCTTTCCGTTCTACATAATTTTTTTCAGTTAAGCGAATACATTCAAGCATGAAATCGACGATTACATGTCAAAAAAGCATTTCAAAAGTGTACAACGTTTACTATCTTCCCTAGCGAGGTATCCGTCGGAACGTACAATTTTTCACAACGTATCATTCGTCGGAGGTTCAAATTCCACTTAAGGTATTAACCAAAATCACTTCGCTACAATTCGTAAATAAATTTCGCGAAGAATTTGTGTCGGAGGAAATCGGAAAAAGAATTGTACTGAGCTTTCCCGCTCCGACGGATACGTCGCTAGTCCAGGCCCCTAGGGCAGCATAGATAAAGGAAGTAAAGAGATACCACCCTGAAACCCCGCAAGATTTAGTTGTTTTTGTTGTAATCCACCCTCAATGCACTATTGTCTGGAATACATGTATTTTCGAGTAAAAGAATTCAGCAGACGAGAAATTTTGGGTTTGCACACTTTCATTAACAGCTGTTTAGCAGTGTGGTTTGTGGTAGATTTATTTTTTTAATGACATTTCAGTCGACATTAATTTATTTTTTTGCTTGCGTGGAAATATATTCACACTTTGTCCTGTCGCACTTCACAAATTAACTTTATGTAAACTTTTGGGCGCACTTTTTTGTTTTATTTTGCACTTCAATTTTACACAAACAAACGAAAATAGTAAAAAAAATGTAAACAAACCAAATAATTAAATGACAGCTCAAAATTGTATGTTTTGGTGAATACAAACATATGTTTTTGAATGTATTCAATGAAGTAAATGTTTGTTTTGTAAATTATGTATATGAAATGAATTTTTTCAACTCCTCCTTAAGGACAAAAACAAACTATTTAAGTTAAGTGTGATGATTCATTTTTAAACAAAATGATTTCCGAGATGATGTATTAATTTAATAATTTTCTACGAATTTTCGTAGTCGATTTCTACTTCGGAGTGATCTGGTGTTGCGTTATTCGATAAGCAAGGTTCTAAAGATAGTATATTCCCAACTCAGAGTTATTATAAGCAGGATAATTTCTTATTTTTATAAATGATATAAATGGTGTTTGAAGTACCGACTTTTATTATGTCTCTGTTGATCAGAAAAAGTTGAGTTTCATATTTAATGGTAACGAATTCGCCCATTTCATATTTTTGATAACCTGTTTTTTTGGCTGATAAATTTATTTCTTTGCTAAAAATTAATTAAAATTAAATTAATCCGTATTAATTAAAGCAAATTAAATGTGAATTATCTTTAATCAATGGATTTATCGCGAAAACTTCTAAAGCTGTATGTCAATTGCGTTAAAAAGAGGGTTACATTTTATCCTCTTTTTTTGTTTAATTTTTGACTTTTCTGCACCATACTAATGTCAAAAATTATTCACTGGTTAAAATTTAACGCAATTGACACACGGAATAAAGTTGTCCGCCTTACTTTGTTCATGTTAAACATATTCAACATAGGTACATCGAAACTGATATTATTCAGAGTTTAAACGCAATATTGAAAACTTCAAATAATTAAAACACGGCTGCAACAGTTGTGTCACAGTCTGTATTAATGTTATTTTTTGGCATAACTAAGCAAAGTATGTATATCTTGTAAAATATCCTAGTTCCAATAATTTTCGTAGTAAGATTTATGCTTGGATAGAAGTGGAAAATGTCTTTTAGTATGGCATAAACCTGCAATATAAATCAATTGGCTAAACTTCTGATCGAACTTCAATATTTATTCCTCCATTTAGGATGTTCTCGATTTGAACTTATGTCAATATGTACTTTTTAAAATGAAAAAATAGAACAACAAAATTGTTTCCTCATTAAGAAAATTTTGCGTTTTTATGAAGGTCTGCTACAGCCGGATATACGTAATAAAACTTATATCCTTTTCCCACACATAATAAAATCCTTATCCGTTTTTTCAAAGACAATATATCAAAATATCACATAATGAGTTAGACAGATAATAGGACAATTGGAACGATTTATCGCAAACATGTGGACTTATTTACATATTCAGTAACAACACAAATACAAAATTAATGGATGTATTAATGAATTAAACGCACACGAAAAGTTAGAATTCTATTTTATTGTTCTCATTAGGTTTTTTTTGTACTAATATTTTTTCAACCATAACATAAAAAATAAATAAATATATTTTCAAGATTTGATTAAATTGATTATTCAAAACTGAACGCGATGTTTATTTCTTAAATTTGTCTTGGATGCGCTTATTGGTGGTGGCAATGCTACAGCTGTTTAAACTGGTGGATTACAACAAAAACAATCAACTCTTGCGGGGTTTCAGGGTGAGAGAGGTAGAAGTTTGGTATCTCTTTACTTCCTTTATCACTGGCTACTGAGTACCTCAGTTTACACATCCAATTCCTGTGAGAAAATTCCGATAAAAATGTTGACAGTTCATTTATGTCGTAATGTCATCACGTTTACGACGACTTTGCGACGTTGCATGAATACCCCTAGTGATTTGTATGTATTGAAAAGTATATCGAATCATTTTTGAATCGATTTTATGAACAGTCTATTGAAACGTATAAAAAGTCTGTCCATAAAATCGAATCACTTTTGAACTGATTTTATGAACGGTCTATTGAAAAATATAAAGTCTGTCCATAAAATCGAATCATTTTTGAATCGATTTTATGAACGGTCTATTGAAAAATATAAAGTCTGTCCATAATATCGAATCATGTTTTAATCGATTTTATGAACGGTCTATTGAAAAGTTTTTATACTTTGTCGTAATGTCATCACGTTTACGACGACTTTGCGACGTTGCATGAATACCCCTAGTGATTTGTATGTATTGAAAAGTATATCGAATCATTTTTGAATCGATTTTATGAACAGTCTATTGAAACGTATAAAAAGTCTGTCCATAAAATCGAATCACTTTTGAACTGATTTTATGAACGGTCTATTGAAAAATATAAAGTCTGTCCATAAAATCGAATCATTTTTGAAACGATTTTATGAACAGTCTATTGAAACGTATAAAGTCTGTCCATAAAATCGAATCATTTTTGAATCGATTTTTGCGGACAGACTTTTTATATTTTTCAATAGACCGTTCATAAAATCAGTTGAAAAGTGATCCGATTTTATGGACAGCCTTTTTATACGTTTCAATAGACTGTTCATAAAATCGATTCCAAAATGATTCGATTTTATGGACAGACCTTATATTTTTCATAGACCGTTCATAAAATCGAATCAAAAGTGATTCGATTTTATAGACAGACTTTTTATACGTTTCAATAGACTGTTCATAAAATCGATTCAAAAACGATTCGATTTTATGGACAGACTTTTTATACTTTTTAATAGACCGTTCATAAAATCGATTTAAACATGATTCAATTTTATGGACAGACTTTATATTTTTCAATAGACCGTTCATAAAATCGATTCAAAAATGATTCGATTTTATGGACAGACTTTATATTTTTCAATAGACCGTTCATAAAATCGATTCAAAAATGATTCGATTATATGGACAGACTTTTTATATTTTTCAATAGACCTTTCATAAAATCAGTTGAAAAGTGATCCGATTTTATGGACAGCCTTTTTATACGTTTCAATAGACTGTTCATTAAATCGATTCCAAAATGATTCGATTTTATGGACAGACTTTATATTTTTCATAGACCGTTCATAAAATCGAATCAAAAGTGATTCGATTTTATGGACAGCCTTTTTATACGTTTCAATAGACTGTTCATAAAATCGATTCCAAAATGATTCGATTTTATGGACAGACTTTATATTTTTCATAGACCGTTCATAAAATCGAATCAAAAGTGATTCGATTTTATGGACAGACTTTTTATACGTTTCAATAGACTGTTCATAAAATCGATTCAAAAATGATTCGATTTTACGGACAGACTTTTTATGCTTTTCATAGACCGTTTATAAAATCGATTCTAAAATGATTTGATTTTATGGGTAGACTTTATATTTTTCAATAGACCGTTCATAAAATCGATTCAAAAGTGATTCGATTTTATGGACAGACTTTTTATACGTTTCAATAGACTGTTCATAAAATCGATTCAAAAATGATTTGATTTTATGGACAGACCGTTCATAAAATCGGTTCAAAAATGATTTGATTTTATGGAAAGACCGTTCATAAATCGGTTCAAAAATGATTCGATTTTATAAACAGACTTTTTATTCTTTTCAATAGACCGTTTATAAAATCGATTTAAAAATGTTTCGATTTTATGGACAGACTCTATATTTTTCAATATATTTTTGAACCGATTATATGAACGGTCTTTCCATAAAATCAAATCATTTTTGAACCGATTTTATGAACGGTCTGTCCATAAAATCAAATCATTTTTGAATCGATTTTATGAACAGTCTATTGAAACGTATAAAAAGTCTGTCCATAAAATCGAATCACTTTTGAATCGATTTTATGAACGGTCTATTGAAAAATATAAAGTCTACCCATAAAATCGAATCATTTTAGAATCGATTTTATAAACGGTCTATTGAAAAGCATAAAAAGTCTGTCCGTAAAATCGAATCATTTTTGAATCGATTTTATGAACGGTCTATTGAAACCATTGCGATAATATTATTTTCAATAACTTCCCAAAAGAATTGGAACAAATTTCCTTTCTTTTTAATTTCTTGTTATAAAAAAAATACCGGAAAGATTTCCGAAAGATCATCAAAAATCCATTCATTATTAATTATTGTCAGTAAAAGAAATATTGTTGTACAGTTATTGTGCTCAAAAATAAAGATATCCGCCCTAGTTTGTTCATGTTAAACATTTTTCAGAAGTATCAAAACAGATGTAATCATAACAATTTTTGAACCATATTTTTTAAATCCAATTTAGTTTAGGCCATGTGTCAATTGCGTTAAAATTGGGCAAAAAAAAATTGATATCATATCGATTCTGCAAATCTGAATTTTTCGGCAGACTTACCCGTCCTCACACAAGTACTAAAAGAAATGATAATCAGTTTGACGAGAGCGATTTGTGTTTTGAATAACTCTTCTTAAAACTTAAAACTGTAGAAGTTCAATGTAAAATATAAATTAGATCAAAAACAATAACATGTGTGACTTGAAACTGACAGCAATACAAACGCTTACTCCACAGACAAGAAATTACAACAATATAAAGATAAAAAAAAAACAATCTGAAATCGTGTTCCATTGGTAGCCAAAAAGATGAAATTTCAGATCTAAATTATGATTTACCAATGGAAAACACGATAATTAATATTCTAACACTTATTTTATGGGATTTTATGGGATTAGGTAGACTCTTTGTAAGAATGTCAGCAAGTTGTTTGTCCGAGCAAACATAGCTCACAGTGAATAATCCTTCTTCGTACTTTTTGCGGATAAAATGCCATATCATATGATACCAATGTGCTTCGTGTGCTTGTGAAACTCGGGTTTCTTGATGAGTTTCATTGCACTGTGGATATCCACAAAAACTGTTATCGATTTTAGTCATCTCCATTAATAGTCGGTAGATGACAAAGCCACTGCTTCTCAGAAGACCAACTGATAGATAGATACTATACCAAAGGCAAGGCGATTGTTCCTGAAACATATCGTAAAATACGTTTTAGGGCTTGAACATGTTGTTCCGCAAGATGTTTCAAATACCTGCTAGCATTGTTAAGGGCATAGCAAATATCTGGACGGGCTGCAACACCTTAGATGTAGTATCTACAGATAAATTAGATTGGTCCGATGGCGTTGAGACAGGATTACATTCCATCATATTAACTGTTTTCATAACTCTTTTAGCATATGCTGATTGACATAGATGAATGCTGAATCTCTATTCCCAAAAACCATTCTGTATTTCTGCATTTGACTTCAAACTGCTTACTTAGATAATCGATCAGTGGTTCCCATCATCTATGTATATTGCCAAATACGTTTCAGCAATTCATTCACGAAAACAATCGCACATTGATCTTCTGTTGAAACTTGAAATTGAAAATTTTTAATAATATATGCAATCTTTTTATTCCAGCATTGAGATGCCTGTTTTAAACCGTAAAGGCTTTTAAGAAGCTGCAAAACTTACTTAATTGCTTGTGCGCAGCTAAAGAAAACATTTTTTTTTAATGACTCGAACTTTACCACAGGACTAAAATCGACTATCTTAAATCAATTTTTATATGCTATTCTAGTTGTGCTATTTGGCAGCACTGATGATCTTGTCATAAATATCTTCCCCTTAAATATAGGTTTGGCAGCACTATTATAGAATTCACCAATGTTGCTAAGCTAACCCACTTGACAGCTAATGTTGCGCGCGCAATTCCAGCAAATTATTTTCGCCAGCAACATGCACCGAGCAGACCCCCTGCTGAAATTTCTGAGCGCCTGGTAATTTTTGCCGAACTGATACTTTCTTAAAACGAAAAATGTTGAACTTGTCTTGCGCCCATTGATGATGATGCAAAATTGTACAACAAGTATATTTTTTCTAGCTCAATTTATATTCATAAATGGCAACAACAATTTAACAAGTGAGTGGATGATGATTCAGAATGTTTTACACAAGCATGTTCGGTGGAATATTGCTGGACAATTTCTGCTGATTAGTTAAAGAACGTCGCCCTAGTGACACAAGGAAGTAACTACACTTTTTTACTATTTTGGTCTGGGTATGCGCCACCTTATAGAGTTTCCATATTATGATACAAAATTATACCTCTAAGTGAGCAGAATAGAAGATATCTTTGATGCTTAGCAAACATAATTATCTGATAAGAGGCAATCACGTTTCATATGAGTTTAAAACACGTGGAAAAAACTAAAATGAAATAAAGAATAATAAAGATGTTACCAGTATACTTACGCGTTCGCACAAACATCCTCTTTCCAACCATGATAAAAATGACAAAACAATATTGCGACCATCAATAAAGTATCTTAATCTCTTTATAGACATCCCAGCTTGGTATATAAGAATTTGTACAATGGAATCATACTGCTTTTTTTAAAGTTTAGGTCACAGAGAGCACAATGGTATCCACTTGCGGTAAAGTGATCTTCATATTTGCTATAATCGCAACTTTATGTGGTACACCAGGTGTGTAATAAACAAACATTTGTTGTTTTTTTATGCTAAATTTTTTTTTTAATCATTAGAATCATGTACAGTTGGAAGTTTTACGGAGGATCCGGATAATTGCAATAATTATTTTCTGTGCATCAGTGCTGGGGCGTGAGTAAAGTTATGTGTATTCAAGATAACCTCTAATGTTTTTTTTTTTTCTTTTATTTAGCGCTACAATAAACATCAACCTAGAATGCCCAGTTGGACAGGGCTTTGACCCTATCAATGCCTACTGTTCTTCAAGCTATGAATGCTTAGTTTGCGATTAACAGAAAAAAAACACACACACACACCTGTTCGGGTTATACTTTTATTATTTGTATTATTTGACTTCTTCATTGGGATGCCATTAATGTTTCAATCAGTTTGATGTTTTCTTGTTTGAATTTTATACACTTTTTGTTTTATCTTAATTGATTATGGATAGTAACATCTTTCTTCGACTGTTTGTTTATTTCTTTTTTTTTTTTTTTAATTTTGAATCTTGTTATAATTTTCTTTGTTATCTGTAATCACCAATACTTAAATATGATTAATTAAAAATGTTTTAAGTATACATATTTCCAATAAACTTAAACATTTCATTAAAGAGAATAAAAATAAAATCTTAGCTAATTTCTATTAAAAACGGTTATTATTATGGTTTTCTATGATTTGTATGTTTGTTGGAGATTATATGAAATCCATGATTGCTTTAAAAATATGATTAGTAACAAAGAATAGTAATAAAATTTAATTAAACACATTTTTTTCTATTGATTGTTTACAGTGATGAACGATGATAATGACTAGTAGATCTAGAAGGACCATTTTATACTTGTTTTAGGAAACAAACTTATAAGGCATCTGAGTAAAAGTTAGTAGGCACATAAATAAAAATGAAGTAAACCATTTGAGTGTTTCTTTTTTTTTTTTTGATTTTTTTGAAAATGTTTTGATATGTTTACTTCTTAAAAAAAAACAACAACAACAAAGGAAGACTTAAAAATGTACTTCGTTTTGTTTAGGTATTAGTCCTACAATTGTTTCGTTTGGTAAGTGTATAGTTTTGTTCGGCGAAGAGATGAACGATTAGAATAAAAGTTATGAATCGAAACAGATGAATCTTTGTAGATATATACCTACATACATAATATAAATAATACAATAAATTAAAGTGCATAGCTACATACTTGCTCCAAACATTGTCTTCTGTTTGCATTGTTATAATTTTGATAAATTAATTGGTCGTTCTGCCCGCCGTTTGTATTGTTTTATGTCGTGATTATTTTTTTATCTTCGCTATGCACGTAAAGTTTATTGTTTTAAAAACGAGACAAGACAATAAATTAAGTAATTAAGTCATATAATGATTAGCAAAATGTTTATCAAACAAAAAAAGAAAAACATGTTCGCAATCCATGGAATTTATTTTTTGAATTAGTTATTCAGCAGAGCTTAAAACCGTACAAGAGATAAGTGGTACCGGGTTTCGAGCACCTCTCTCGTGCTTAGATTTAGGGTACAAAACACAAATTCAGGATACTATTTTCAAAGATTAGAAAAAAAGCAGAAAAAATGCAAGATCTTAATCAATTTATCAACTGATGATGTTTCCAAAGAATAAGGTATTTCATACTATGGTAACAATTCTACCACAACAGATGTTCAGAAGAACTTAATTTGATCGAAAGAGCAGTTGCACACATAAGCATACAGTTTAAACAACTCTACAAAAACCTCTTTTTGTTACATAACACGTGAATAATAGAATAACTTATCGTAGTCATATCCACAAAATATGTCCACTGGCTGGAAATATAAGATGGGGTCAATATCTAGATCCCGAAATGGCTTTACAAAAACCGTATAAGCAAATATCAAACAAGCTTTAACTCTGAACAGAGTCATCTATTTACAATTATAACAGGTTATAGCCTGTTGGAAAAGCCCTCTAGTTCTAATGAGATTGTGAAGAATGCATCATTTATGCAATATATACAGCAACCCGACGAAAAGATACCACACAACTACAACCAGAGAAGCAACAGTCGAAGAAAGATAGGCTCTAATTGCAGATGGCCCGCTTATCCAAAGGATCGGTGTAGAGAACAGCACATAATAACCACTTTATTGTTTCATTTTTATAGCCGGCGAAGAATTCATCTGATACTCATCCAATTTCAAATAACATTTTTCAACCATTGTTCATTGTACAGTACAGTTAACAAACATCTGTAAGCATCTCGAAGCGCTGATTAATCGAATCAATTTAAAACCTGGAACGTAGTCTATTATAAAATTCGGCCGACTTGCGGTGGTGCATTTCTATTTCATGACCATGTTGCTAATATCAACCGTAGAAAAGAATTGATAAGACAGTTGGTTCTCAAAAAACACATTTCATTGAAAGTATATACAATCGAAGGCGAGCATGTCTTGAAAGTGGAGTTTGCTTTAAAGCCGTCTTATTGTATAATAAATACCTCTTTAAAAATTGCGTACGCGGACGTGTGAAAGTTCACCGTATGACATTTACATTCGGAACACAATTTTTGTCTAAAAAGCAATGGGCATCATAATCAAAGAAGACATTAGAAAACGAATACAAATTCTATGAAAAACAAACACAATGATGAAATTATCAGAAACATGGGTAGAAAAATAAAACAGAAAAGAAACACCTGACACTATTTGCCCGACAAAAAGGAGCCCTTCTCAGATTGTGTGATGAAATGCATGGACATACAGAATACTTCATGGCCCTAATCAAGTTAGAACATCGTTGACGACGAGATCGTTTCGGCGATATTTGTGCTCCAGATAAACAGAAAAAAATCAAACTTCTCAGCGACAGGGCGTTCTATAAATAACAAACGGAAATCGTACACCGTTGTCGTGAAACCCATTCAAGCTCATACTTTAAATATCCGTTGTAATACACTTCAGGTATCTCAACAGGGTTCTATTGAAACAACAACCCATTGAAATGCGTGACAGACTGCATCTTGGCATTCAGAGGTATAAGTTATCACAGTTTGGTTCCTGGAAACGACAGAGTGAAAGAAAGGAATGTCAGGATATGAGTTTCACCGGCCTTCATTGATTGTGTCATGATAAGATGACCTAAGGAACAATGTCACATCATTTTTTATTGCGCCATAACCCAATGGCTGTGATTCGACATTGACAGAAAAAAAAACGGTTTAATGGAGTTCAAAGATGGATGCTTGTTAACAGACTTTCAAGCTAAGATCTACGCGGTTGAGAAAGTAGCATAGACTATTATAAAAATGGAACTACCAGAAATCACGTTGCATTCAAACTTTGTATAATTACTTCCAAAGAAAAGTCGCAAAAAGGCTGGGATTCTTCACAAAATACTCTGCAGAAGATGCGGGAGATGAAGAAATAAAGGCTGTAAAACATTTCTGTACCAAAGCTCAGCTATAAAGAAACTATATCCTGCATGAAAGCTCGGTTCTAAGAATGCTTTGGCGACTTGCGTGTTTCGGACCTTAAGAGATTTTTCAATAATGACACTAGGATTCGTAACCAAATACAACTGCAAAAGATGCAGACGAAGAAGAAATAAAGTCTGAAAAACAGTCACATATCCTGCATGGAAGTACGGCTCTTAGACAACTTTGGCGATTAGGCAGAGAAACTTCTTTAAGCGCTTAAATGATTTATCGACTAAGAAACTAGAGCACAAAATCAACAAAGGTTGGAGGATTTTTCACAATTGGTCAGATGAAGACTAAGAAAGACATTGTGCTGGTAGCCCCATATCCTATCATTTGATGATAAAAAATTAAATAAATCCCTATTAACCATAACTATCCTAGTAACAATATAGACATTTGATGTACATGAACAGACTTAAAAATTTACCAAAATAAAGCCACTATTGCTTAAAAAATGTGAGTTAATTATAAAAAAAACACAATGATGACATCTGCATATAGATCTACTCGACATTGAAAACAAACACAAATAGAATCGGATTCTCCTCTACTCTAAATATAAATAACAAACGTAAATACATCCACAAACATTTAGAGACAATATTCGGACCAAGTACGCAATAAATATTTAATAATTATAATTTCCAAAACTTCCTGTTTTGTAGTCGTCGTCATTCGATACACAGCACGATAAGTTCATTCGCAATTAGTAAATAGATTTGTTTATTATGTTTTAATAAAATGCACTCGCATTCGCATATGGAATCTGAGTCCCCCGTGTATGCGCACTGTATTTTTTTTTAAGTTTTTTGTTATTTTTCTTATTTAATATTTAAAAATAAAATTCTTCTTCTTCATTTGATAAATTTGTTTCTAATTGATTCAATATTCACATTTAGTTCTATGTTTGTATATATACTGTTTTTTTTTTATATTCTAAAAACTAGAACATCTATATCACTTTTATTTTCATAAAGTTTAACTTTATCTTGTTTTTGAAATATATTGTTGATTTAAATGTTTTTTTATTCGTTTTTAATTTAAATTTAATTCCTTTTTTGCAAAAAGAAAGTTAAAATCATTAAGAAAGTATAAAATTATAAACTGTATGACCTTCTGGAATTTGTATACAAGTTTATCTGGCATTTAGTATAAGTACAAAATGTGAATTTTTTTTATGTTATTTTGCTTTTATTTTGTTTTATTTTATTTTTTACCTCAAGATTCAAAGACAAACCTGACTTGTATGTATTTTGTTTTGTTATTATTTTTTTTAAATTATAAATTTGTAAATTGAAAATCTTTCTAAAGAAAATTTAGTTAAATTTTGAATTTTCATGAAAAGACAATTAACAAAATAATACATTATGGCAACTGTTTTAAAACCTTTAGTATATTTAATTGCTCTACTTATCAGTTAATCGGTGTAATTTCTTCTGTTTTTATTTTCTTTTTATATCTTATATATTTCTTTTTTGTTTGACTACAGTTTTACATAAATAAATATATATGTTAAAGTTGGTAAGCATTTACTGCATTTCCATTTCAATAAATATTTGAATATATATTTTTGTTTGTTATACTTAAAATTCTATAATAAATTAAAATAATATTTCGATTGCACCGATTTTAGTTGGTTTTGTTTGTTTAATATTATTGGTATGTATTCGTCTAAATGATTTTCATTTTTAAGCGAAAAATTCCGACTTTCCTTGAATTTTGTATGCTTCTTCCTCCATTTTGTACATATCAAGTAGCTGCATCGATATTTTGAATTAATATTTTTTTTTTTTTTTTTTTGTTTAAACACAAAAAAGGAGAAGAGAAAACAACAAATTGTATGTCCAATTAGTACAGTAGGTAGGTTCATTAAAAATTGTGAAATATTTTATTTTGTTTTGTTATTTTTTCTATAAGAGTCAACGTTCATTAAAAACAAAGGACAAGCGAGACTATAATATGAACAAACTGTAGATATCGCCAACGAATTTCATTCAAAATTAAAATTAAAATTTATATTTATGTGGTAGTTATAAATGGCATGCAGATTTATAAGGATTTAGTACAACGAAACAAGCAATTTTCAAAACTAAAACAAAGACAAACAACCATCTTCAATGGACTGTACATTTAATTAATAAAAAAATTGGGAATTTCAGACAAATATATCTGTACGAACAAAACAAAATAAAATAAAACGAAAAATATGAAACAAGTAAAAAAAAACGTATAGCATTATTGCTCTAATAAAAAAAATCATCTACTGAGTATCTAGCTTTTTAAGGATATAGTTTTTTTTTGTTTTAGCCTAAAGTACAGTCTCAATACTGGTTACTGTAGTTGAATGCTGCATGGTTTCATCAAGTACCTTTTGAACGTCAGTACTAAAATCTTCCACTTGTTTTGTGTGGGCATTTTTTAGTTTTTCCTTTTCTCTGCCCTGTTTAGAACCGATTTGCTAAAAAATGGAATACAAATAGGAGTTTAATAATAGGAGAAGCAACTGGTTGAAGCTTCTGTTAAAATTGCGTACCTTTTTCTCTTCCATGAACCGTTTGATGTTGTTTTGTTTCTTCTCGCGAAGACGACGATCCTTTTCGTTTTTGGTTTTCAAAGTCTTATCATTTTGTACCTCTTTCGCAGTTTCTACTGAAGCCTTTGCCTGCTTTGTATTCAAGTCCTTAATATCTCTGAAAAACAAGATGGATTTTTATTTTAAAGAAATTGGGAAAAACAATTATTTTTGGAATAGATTTGGTACATGTAATTAGTATATTTTAGTGTTTTGTTTAATAGGACAGAATCCCAAAATTGTTAATTCTAAAAAAACACAAAATCACAAGAAACAAAAATACTAAAAGTGGGAAATTTGTACAGCTTTTTTGTTACAATATTCTTCTAATTAAATTAAATATCTAAGACTTTATAAGGTTCAGTCAACTATTCAACTCAAGGAAGCACTTGAATATACTCAAGGAACATCTCCAGATTGCATTTCATAAACTTTCCCAATTGGCAGTCAGTTGTGGTCTGAGAGCAGTGTTGGCTGAGATTTTTCAACAGTTTGTCCTTAGAAATCCCTAGTGAAAATAAATTTTGATGTTTTATGTTTTATTATTATTTTTTATTTCATATTTCATGAATGAAAATTAGGATACTGTTTCATTTATGTGCAGAAAACTATGCATATACTTATTGTGGAAAGAGGTATCACAGTTATTCCATTATAATCCTGGCTGTATGCGATGTGGCACCGTCTTGATGATACCACATGTTAATCAAGACCAAAGCATGCAGTTGTGGCGTTAAAAAAAATTCAATCATATCACGATATCGCTCCCCATTCACAGTTACAGTTAAGTCGTTTTCTTAAATCCGAATCTTAAATGAAAACAAATGCAAATCATTGTGCAAAATTAAGGGCCAAAGTTGTTCTTTGAAGACCGAGCTCCTGAGCACGCCGTCAAATTGAGGTTTTTTGATTATTTTGAACACTTCCTTGAGCAGCAGTAATGTTTTCAGCCGATTTTGCAGTACATTGTGGTACATGCTTGGTCCTATCATTCACTACGTGATAAATAGTGCGTTTTATTGGCACGTTGTTCTACCAAAAATTTCACGTAACTTTCTCATCGTCATAGTAATCGATGATTGATTTTGATAAAATGTTTTAACGACTAAAACACGTTGGTTTATCAAATATTTTTCCATAATAAATTTGTCTCGTGTCTACTTCACGACTGCCAAATATGAACTGTCAAGACTAATGTTTACCAAAATGGCGGCAAAACAAAGTAGTATACCTTCCCGGCGGACATCCTGTATTTGGTTTCATACTTTCCCCTAGAAATTCTCTAGTACCTCTGGGAGTAAACCCCAACGAGACTGAACTGGTTCTGTTCACTAGGAAACATAAAATTCCTCACATTGAGCCCCCGTCACTGAACGTAATCGAACTATCTAGCCTTCTTAGACAAAGCAAAATATTCGTGACTTATCTCTATATCTATATCTCAGTTATAAGACCGATACTTCTTTCTGGAGTAGCAGTATTGCTATATTCTCTTAAAACTTCTACCCCTTGATAATTTTGGCGTAGTGGGTACTGGTGTCTACATCGACATGCTAATTATCAGCCCATCTTTCCGTCTGATCACTGCAGCGTGTTTCAGGCGGAACTTATAGCGATCAAAATAGCCTTGTTTTGGCTTAAGACAATGTTTCTGCCCAGAATATTAGCATCTCCTCGGACAGCCAAGAGACCATCAAATCATTGAAATCGGTCTCAAGAACCTTAGATTGTCACTCGTCTCTTCGAAAGATGTCAGAGCAGTTCAACATTAACCTATACTGTGGTGTTATGAATTTTCAACAACTCTTAGTGAAGTATTTCCATATTTCGTGTTACGAAAACCTGGTTTCGGGATTTAGTTATGGTCTTTATAAGAATGCACTCCATACGTCTGATTCAGGTGTGATGGCGAAATTCATGATTTATATTTATTTTTAATTTTCCTTAGTACCAGTGCCTAGATGTTTTTTTTTTTGTAAAAACATCTTGACTGTAAGAATGGTGTAAACTCCAACATAAAGACTTTGAGTCTGAAGGGGGATAGGGATGGATTGTGCTTTGGATTACTACCGACCAATGAAAAATTGCTTCGAATCAACCAATAGCTTTGGAAAGGACTGATTTTACTGTTAACGACCCTGTTAAATAAAAAAAGGACAACGACGTTCGTATTTGCACCTGGAATGTGAGAACATTAAACAGAAGAGCTACAGGCGAGCATTGCTTCCCCAGCATATCCGACGCATACGATTGACGAAATTTCCCCTTCGCACTTACCGCCCGCGTCAGAAACCGCAATAAAATGTTAACTGTGATGCGTACTCTATGTAGTTCTATACTCTATAATATACATTCGTGCTAATAAAACATTCCTTGAAATCAACAAACAATGTCTCGGAGGCTTTTATTGTGACCGCAATGTCTGTTCGGAAAACTAAATGGAGCTTTCAGAAAATATTGTAAGCTAAGACCGAGTATTTAGCATGCACCTTCCTTTAAAAAAAGTGGGTCAATAACATTCGACGATGATAAACACAATAAGATTGAAATTATGATTCTTATTACTATGTCGTTTATGATGCTCCTAACATCCGCCCATTGAGATGTTAAAACAAATATTAAATATTGCCAACTTACCTCTCGTGCCTTGCTTCGAGTTGTTTAATCTGTGTCGCCTGTACAACTAGCATCAGTGCCTTCATAGCCTCTTGTGAATCTTGAACATGTACGCGCAACATGTCCCATTCCTCTTTCTTATGGCGCGCAATCATCTCAGTCCATTGATTAGTTTGTTCGGTGATTGCGTTCTTAATGGCAGAATCATTGCGTATTTCGTCCTTACTGTAAACAAACAAAAGTCAATGATAGCCAAACTAAAGGATAATTTTTCCAACCTCTTTCCCTTGATTAATTTGTCGATTGCAGCATTCTGAGTCTTCTGCATGGCCATTCTCTCCTTGGTGTGTTTCTTTTTCAGTGTTTCCAATTCCTTTTGTTGTTTCTTGGCCACTTTTTGGAAGCCTTTTTCGCTTCGTAATGACTCTAATGTGACCGGTTCAAACACCAAAGGTGGTTCCTTTTTTTCCTCTTCTTTCTTATCTTTGGCGCCGTCACGAGCTGCACCGCCACTAGTCTCTTCAATACCAAGCGCCTTCATTTGCTCGTTCTGTTTCGCTGCTGCTCCGGCAAACCCTCTAGGATCGGACAACATCGCCATGAAATCCTCGAAGCCATCAGGTACATAAATTTTCAATTCGACGTTACAGAATAACATAGGCAAGGACATAGGAAAGTTGGCTTCAGTACGTAGCGAGATGTGTCGATAGCCCGCCTGCAAACCCTCCAGTGGCAGGATACGTTGACCAATCATTTTGCCGTTCTCTTCATACACACCGAATCGTAGTACGGCTAAGTCAGGAAGGACAACTTTTCGGAAAAGGAAAGGCTCCTCATTATAGACCGGATTCAGACCGTTGTTTGGCACTAAGCGGGTTCTAAATTCTTTTTTGACAGTATCGGAAGGCAGACCGTACATATCGACTTCAACATATGTTCCAACCTTTTTGTCTGACAAGAATTGTCCAGCAATCACTTGCACAGAACACTGGGCGGCGATGACACCGTCCACCGGGGCATCAGCAAACGGATCGAAATCTTTGTCACTTCGTCGCATGAAATCTGGCTTCAGAAGATAGCCACAGCCGCCGTTGTACTCAAATTTACCCTGATTCAATTGCATGGGCAAATCTGATGTTTGGAAGTTTAGCGAGACCATTTGACAGCCGGCATTCCAAAATACTTGAGGCATGTAGTTCGACGAATCGGCTCTTGTACCTTTCGGATAAATTCGGGACATTTGTCGCTTGTTGTAATTGACAAAGTCAATCGATTGCTGTTTGAGGTAATTCATGCCGGCCGTTTCAGCAAATGATGACATGTTGTGGGCAATATTTTTCTCTAAAAAAAGGAATCGGTGATCATTTATATTCGGAGCATATTATGCGTTAGATACTTACGCACTGCAACATCGAATCCTTGGAACTTGATGGGTTGTGCATAGTTAATCATTGATGACAGCCATGGGTGCACATTGGTTGTTGATCCACTGTAGTTGGCTGCCGCTTCACCGCCTTCGCCTGGTGGTGCACCATCTGGACCAGGCGCAGCACCATCCGCTGGAGGCGCTTCTGGTGGAGGCTCTGTCGGTGGGGGTTTCGCAGCACTGGCATCTTCACTTGGCTCATCACTTATTGTCAGTTCTCCCTTTAGGAAGAGCTCAAGTTCGATTTTCTCGACCTCTGGTTTCATTCGTTTGTTTTTAATCAGAATCTTGCGGTGCATTGCGGAGGGCGGTGGGAGTGGTCTTCCAGGTTCCAGCTTAAATGGAAAACAAAATATATAAACTCAATTAATAGTTTCAAATTTTAGGGTTTCTTCTTAAGTTTACAGGGTAGTCTGGCAAAGCCTCCTTTAGTAAAAGATCACCAAAAATATCATCACAGTACTTTGCTAATTTATATTGCTGTGCTCGATTGCAATGATTCTCGAACGATAAGATAACAGGACAATCTGACGCTACAAACGCACAATCACGAATGGCATGAATACAATCCTGTCAAATAAAGAACATTATGTTTAAAATATTTAAATTTTAAACGATAACCGAAACCATCAGCTTACTTTGAACAGAATTTCAGTACACATCGCCATGCCGTGAGTGATAATTGGCTCTTCGTCTTCGCCCTTGCCATTCCAACAATCCAGTTCCACGCATCTGCAAGTTTCATCAACATATAAGAGTCAGCCGTGTGCTGGATTACCTGGAGTACTGACCTGCAGCCGGCTAACATAGTCTGCCGATACATTTCCACCGAACTTTTACCACCAAATTGTCGACCAGATAAATACGTATTATGCGAGGAATTTATATAATAATGGGCCAACGGCTGATCCATATCCATATAGACTTCCAGTCGATCTAAGAACACAGGAGCATTTTCATCAGACATAAGATACCGTTTTAGACCATCAAGGGACAACTCAGCTATATAAATAGAAATTAGAAATTCGCTCATTTACTTGATAAAACGCCAGTCAGGCACTTACAGTTCTTCTTCATCTCCTCGTCTAATTCGTAATCATTAATGATTTCATTGGCACGTTTTTCATCGTAAAGCGGGTATAAAATTTCATTCATACGGGGATCTCTCTGCTTTTCGTTGAGAAATTGAACGAATTGCTCCAATCCGATCCGATCAGACTTTCCTTTTGTACTGCAAGGACAGAACAGAGCGATATTCAAGTCTACGATGAGAACAATGACTTTCATTCTGATAAACTTACATGTTCGCGAATAGTTCTTCGATATCATTTCTAGGACATACTTTGTGATACAGCGCATAGAATTTGTCAAATGTAAAATCGTCTTTGGTCATTGTGGCACCTTTCTCGCCAGGCAAGCCCACATCTGAAATACACTGATAGACGAGCTTTTCAGTTTTACCCGATGCAAAGGTTTTTGCGATAACCTTGACTGGTATACGACCCTTTTGGTCGACTGAAAAGCACAGTCGCATCCAACTAGAAAATGGAAAACATACGTTTCAGAAATTTTAATATCAAAACTCAGACAGCAAAGTAATTTTTAAAGTTTAGCTAACAAACATACAGAAAGTAATTTAAAGACGAACAAAAGCCATTGAGTTTTTAAAAGCACTACCATAGAAGTTTCGCAAGACTTACCCTTAATTAGATGCACATACGAATACCCATATGTGTCTCGGTCACAGGTCACATTCATTTTTGACACAAAACTTATGAATTATTCGAGTGCTCTACCTTAGTGGATTCAAAGAGAGGGTTTTTGGGTCAGGTCCCATTTATGCAAATCGCAATGAAAAAGATTGAAGAAATAAATAATTTACAGCACCGATTCGATTGCCCACAGAAATGAGTCCGTGTTCCACATGCGCCCTTTGATGGCGCTATTATCCTCAAGACGTAAATATTTTATATGTAAGGATAAAAACATGTGTGTAAACCGCTAGAGTAAAGGGATTTTCCGCACCGAATTATTCACCTGACAGTGAATAATAAATGTTGTTCATTCTACTGTGCAAATACTGTATGGTTATGTTTTCCATACGGACCTTTAATACCAGCACAGGTTAAGTGAGCAAAGATGCGAAGGAATTACAATTAAAAAAAAATGAACGTACCATGTCAAGGGCCATGTTTTTCTCATTTGATTGTGTGATAGAAAACTAAATATTTTATGTTATGACCCATTTGTGGCGGATTCAATTGGCCACTCAGCTCAACTTGATATAAACAACGAATTTGGTAAAGTTTGTGCTCCGAAATCACTGCAAAGTAAAGGAGAGATAAAACACTGCGAATGTGTCAATGTGTCAGTCAAATGACTGGTACTAATCCGAGTATACTTATTGAAACTAGCGCGGTCGTTGCTCTTTCCAAGCTCGACATAAAATGACGATTATAAGAACTCCTTATGCTGAATTTAAAGGAAACAAGTGAAGGCAAGTTTAAACTGCGGATATCCACCACACAACAACATATACCGTAAAAAAAATTGTATGTTAAACGACAGCAATCGCAAGATATCGCCAAGACTTTGCAGAACGTGTACCGCTGAACACTTTACCAACTACCTCGACCAACAGCAACAGCACACTTTACCAGCTACCTCGCCAAACGGACAGCGAGCACTGCCAGCTACTCGAAATAAATGAAGTATGTGTTTAGCAATCTCTGAACTTAAGCTCAATAAGGTTGCCGAGCTATAAAAAGCTGGTGGAGATTATTTGGTAAGTAACATACACCAAATCATAACCAAAATAAGGTCGGATGAAAGTACGCAGAGGCATAACTCTCCTCAACATCGCCTACAAAATCCTATCTGCCGAAATATGTGAACATCTTAAACTATTTACCAACAACTTTATTCAATGCCCAAAAGAGGATTTAACGATGCGCTGTCATATGTCCTTATTCTTGAGAGGATTGTGCAAAACTTCTGAGCCAACAGCAGAGGCAAAATCTTCCATAAATCTGTGCAATTACTCACATACTGTGTTACCTCTGACAACAACATCTCGTCAGCAATTAAATGAAGAATTTCTCTCGGCAACCGCGTTTTCTTCGAGTAAAGAAGAAAATTTTGTAATAAAGCCCTCACCCAAATATCTGCAGAGATCATATAAATGACGCTTCTGTTAAGTGGCTCAAAATCATTCGCCGTATTAAAGGTGGATGAAGGCGTTTTGAGCGAAAATTCTTTCGAAAATCTCCAGTGATGTTTGTGTTGACGGGCTACATAGCGAAAATGCAAATGAAGGGCAGGTATTAACACTGAAGGCATTATTTTTCACAGGTCCGTCAGCTGCTGGGGTATGCGGACGATGTTGACATCATCGGTCGCTCACAACGTGCCGTGATAGTAGCGTTCACGGCGATTGAAGAACAGGCGAAATCCATTGGGCTTGAATGCTACATGCTATCAACAAACAAACGTCTGTATACCGCCTACGACAAACCGACACTATTGATAGCAGCAATTTTTAGGTAGTTAAGGAGTTCACCTACTTCGGAGTAAACATAGACTCCACGAATGACACCCTAGCGGAGATCCGGAGAAGAATTACTCTAGGAATCCGTTGCTACTTCAAGTAAGTAAGAAAGTAAGTAAGTAAGTATAGCGACATGGATCTGATAAAAAAAAACCTTTGCATTGGAAGTTTAGAATTATAAGGAAATTATAAGACTTGGCATAAGTAAACCACTGCTATATATGCTTCATGACATGCTGACTGGTAGAACGTTTTTCATTAAGAATGGTCTGCAACAGGGAGCGGTAAACTCGCCGATTCTCTTCAGCATTTACACCAGTGATATGATAGGTAGTCTTACTCAAGCAATTGCGTATGCGGACGATCTTATCGCGTACAGAACAGCCTCTACTGTCGAAGTCATTCGAACTCTTTTGCAGCGGGACTTCGACAAGATCCAGAGATATTGTGATGACTGGAAATTGAAAATTAACTTTCAGAAATCAGAAACTATCCTGTTTAGGACACCGTTGTCTAGGGCCTCTAGGGATACGAGAAATAAATGGCGAAAGCTGGTGATCGTTGGACCAAACGGACAGCCACTGGCGAGTAAAAGTGTAGTAAAGTACCTTGGCATCTGGTTAGATCAGTATCTATATTTCGGAAGACATGTAGATGCTGCTCTGGCTAGAGCTAGGGGAGCATTTGCCCTGACAAGACGATTGTTTTATAGCAATCGTCTTGACAGCAGGGTGAAGGTGATTTGCTACATGGCCCTCATTAGGCGGATGATTGCCTATGGGTGCCCGGTGTGGTTCAACGTTGCCCCATCTCAAATGGAAAAGATACGGGTGTTTGAGAGGCAGTGTCTGAGGAGCTGCCTTGGACTTCACAGAACACCAGTATCTGACTACACAAAATACTATTCCAACCAGGTCCTATACAACGGGGCCAACATAAACCGAATAGACAATTTTCTGGTGAAACTCATTCGGTTTCACGCGGCAAGAGCGATGGCTTCGAACAATAGTCTCATCTTTGGGGCCTTCTATCCCAATGATGAATATTTTGAGAGTGCGCGTTTAAGTGGCTTTATTCCGCCCGAAGCTTTCCTATATTTGGATAGTCGAGGGCTAATACAGGATAATTCGGCGGTTCCGCTAATCTACCACGTCTTCCGACAAAATGTGGATAGGCGGCTCCTATACGACCGAGACGTCGTCGCTCAGGGCGGAGGAGAGCGCCTGCGGTTCAGCAGGAGTGTGTCCGATTGGGACCGTCGGAGTAGGTCACACAACAGGAGAACCTGTTGTGGTGGTTGAATGAGTATTAAAGATAGTTGACTTAAAATTTTAAAATTGTTATTTTATGACCGACTTACATAGTTTTAGTCTTAGGTTTAGGTGCAAAGCAGTCATAGTGGCACAAAAAAAAAAACGCTTGCTGTGGCTGTTCTAGTTTTTAAGTTATTTTAGGTAGTTTTAATTAATTTTTAAGTAGTTTAAGTTAGTCGATAAGTAGTTTTAATTAGCATGTAAGTTTAAATAAAATAAAAAAAGACAAGGAACTAAGTTTTTCAAAGTTTTCTTGGTAAAAAAATTTTGTTACTTTAATATTTATATCTTAGATAATAGGCCGAAAGGCATTAGAATTAAGTTATCGAGTAATTTAGGGCGCCCGCATAGAGCAAGTAACTTAGTTAAGTAGTTGATAAGTAGGCTAGTTTTTTCATGAATTTTTGTCTAGCATTTAAGTTTTATTTAAAAAAAGATTTATTTAAAAAAAAAAAAATTATATTTATATATAAAAAATTATCTTTGATGCAAAGACATACTTCAGAAGCAGCAAATGAATGACGAACGCTACAGGCAAATAATTAGTGAGTTTTTTATTCCTCATGTCATTGGAAATCATTTGAACGAGAAATGGTTCCGAGAAGACGGCGCAACATGCCATACAGCACGTGCAACCATGAATTTGTTGAGCCAAACGTTTGTTGATCGAATCATCTCAAGAAATGGACATGTGAATTGAACACCTCATTCGTGTGATTTGGCACTTTTCGACTACTTTTTGTATTATGATAAGCCACCAACCATTGATTAGAATCCAATATTCGACGCACTATTGACGAAATAAGAATGGGTTTGCTCGAAAAAGTGGTTCAAAATTGGACCGACAGGATGACGTTCATACGACGCAGTTTGGCCATATGTAAGTAAGTATTTTTAAACATTAAATGCCATAAAATTTTTGAGCTAATAGAGCTAAAATTTTGGTCATTGCATTGAATTGGTTGTGTTTTATTTAAAAGAAAAAAATCGTATATTACCGCAAATGAGTAAATAATAGCAAATTTATCATGGCCTCTGCTCCGTCTCTAGTGAATAATATCTTATGTCATTCCTACACTTTGCTTAAAAATTAATATTCACAACAGAACATATTCCCATTGTAATTCATATGGGACATATTCATTTAAACATTTCCAATTACACTTACATTCAGTCGAATCATAAAAAACATTCTTGGATAAATTGTTTTTTTTTTTAACTTTGTTTGTGAACGATAAAAAATAAATTTACATTTAAACGGCACACTTTGGTTTGTTATAAATTGTTTAAATCTACAAGGAATTAGCGCCTTTCACTTACTTTCATTGTAGCAAATATCTACTTCAATATACATATGTTACATCGACTCGCCTACACCAACAAGTATTTATTAAGCAGCTCGTAAAGCAATTACCTACGCGCCACGGCCAACCGTTTAAATCTAAAATCAATAAATATTTTTCATTGTTAATATTATTCAAGCGCAAATTTACATGCACATGCACAGACACAGAATGGAAAATCATTGACTTTAGCAATGTAATGGGGTGTGTAGCTCGAAACACTGTAGCACATGCATAGGAAAACCCGGCCACTCAATGCGTTATCCTCAATTAAATCCATGTCAATGCATCTCGTGTCTGTGGGTGCATTGTTGTATATTCAGCAAGTGGTTGGTGTTGCGACCCCTGGTTTCGTCATCTTGAATTTTCATTCAATTCTTGATTATGTTCATTAAGGGATTTTGATGGCTTCTGGAATTCAAATTGTTACATTATCTCATTGAACGCTTCGTTTCGAAGACAAACAAGTCTCCAATGTCAATGAGATGTTGAAGGACGAAGAAAAAACAAAAGCCCATCCAAGTGAGATCATACCATGTGACAACATTTAAACGGGGTTTAAATTTAAGCCAGATCTAAGCCGTAAATGCACTTAGAAAGTCCGTTTTCAATGCACCCTGTTTGAATTTTTAATATCCTGCATGAATGCACGGCGATATCTTTGTGTGCCATTTTGCGTTCATCTGCCAAACGATTCTCATCCCTGGGGCCGCACATCTTCTCTCTGCGTATGTTTACCATTTCATCAAGCGCCATACCATTATGTAATTCCAAACGGAAATGGGTAAGAGGTTGCAATTGCCGCACGCGAACTGTGGAGTACATTCAGAAACTAGGATATCACTGTCACAATGACTTATGCTCTTTTTAGGTCCTCGAATGGATGAGTTTCAGCTTTAGTGTGTATGTGTGTATGAATACGTCTGAGTCAACATCTATTGTGCTCTATGAACGTACTATTTTTCAAGAGGTTGAGCAATTGCTTATACTCTTCGGGATATATTTTTGTTTGTGTTTGTCACAGGTATGATTACTTGTATGAAAGACGGGGAAATGTAACCCCTAGAGTGGCGTGAAATTACTTTATATAGCATAACCACCCAAACATTCACATCAAATCAAATTCGCAATGTCAGTCAATGTGTCACAAATTTGCAAGAGATAATGCTCGTATCATAGGAAAGTACATAAACAAATGGGGTGGGATGAACTTCAAAGTGCCTTGAATATGACTGCAAATTGTAAGATGTGAATATTTGCAAATTTGATTGTTTTTATTTTTAAATCTTTAATCTAGCAAATAAAAAAATTATACTTGGTTAAGTTTATACGATAAACCTTTAAAAAAAGTAGATAGTGTGAATGTTTAATATCACAATAATGGGTCTGCTTTTTTAATTTAAAAAAAAATGTTTGTCCGTAAACTATAGAAAAATGCAAATGAGAACGGCACACAGGTAGAGAAAAACCAAACAGCTCCTTTATTCACTCGGAACTATTTAGCCCAATAAATTCCATTGAGCATGAAAAAACTGTCAACTGCTTAGAAATTTGTATTATGGTCGGCTAGTTTTGTGTAAAGAAATATAAAAACTGTCAAATCTCCAATATCGAGGGAGAATTTAATCATTTCAAATAAAAGTACACATACACCACCTAAGCACAGAAAAAAGAAACACGTCAAAGTTGGAAGTATTATGATAGAGACGTCAGATTCACTTTAATCTGAAGGACATTTAAAACTGCGTGTATGTAGCCGATTTAACTTGAGTGCGCAAACGCACGTAGGTATTGTCTGACTGATATTTAAGACTTACGCATTCCAATGTGTGACTTAATCTGATCAATGTCCACTACAATATGATTATTCAAATTGCATTATTCAAATTGGTGCGCAAAATTGTTTTGATCCCCTTTCTTCGCAAGGTTCGGCAACTTGACGATGGTCATCACAAAGATTCAACGGGCAATACTATAGTCATAGGGCAGACAGGTTTAAAGCGTTTCTACATTTCTGTTCACATTTGGGAATTCTGTTTTGAGATTATTGAAAATCACGTTTGAGAGCGCAAAGGATAGAGGTTGGTTTGTGCGCATATCACTAAAAAATAGAAAACCTGTTCAATTTTTCACAATCGTTTATCTGCGCCGTACTGCATCGTGTAAACAAATACATAACACTATCGAAATTATATATTAGGTTGACAAATACACAGCATTAGTTTCGACTAAACTATTTGAATAACTTGAATCAGTTATGGAGTTCGGATGGCTCTACTTCCATGATTGAACATCACGCTGAAAGTCAAAGATGCGGGGGCTCAGTGGCGCGATGAACTGCCGTGTAGAAGGTCTGGGTTCGATTTCCAGCCGTAGCAACAACTAAATGATTTTTCACTGGCCCTCCTCTCGTGATGATCTGACAAATCATTCGAGTAGTATCAATTGTCATGAAAAGCTTATCTCAACTTAGCCGTTCGGATTCGGCATAAAACAGGAGGTCCCGCCATCGTGCCAAGATGTACACACGCACACATGAATGGTTGTGAGAAAGAAGTTTTTTTTTTCATAAGGTGACCATTGAATTTAAAGCCTTATCGGAGAGTAATGGAGGACTGACTTCTGGAGGACTTACACCTTCTGAATAAAGATTCCTGACAGAAATAGTGTGATTATGAAGAAACACACCATGACGTTCAAAAAGTACAAGAACCATCATGAAAAAAGGCATATCTCATACCAGCAACAGTCAAAGCCTCGGTATTACCAACAGCTCTTTTTTTTTGTCGGTGCGATATCTTTTTACTCGTTATTCGCGGACCAATTGCTTATAGCAAGTGAGATTTACATTTCCTATATAAACCAGCTACTGGATGTAAGAGTCTTCTCAAGTCTGATTAATTCATCCGCACATAGCTTGAAAAGTAAAATGAAGACCCCTACTTTATTTTAGAGCAGCCAATTGATAATGTCAGACGATACAAACATACATTGAACTAAATATCGATTTTGTTGTATTAATGATTATTAAATGAGCCTCACATTTGATTGTAAACAAATTATATATTTGGTATCACTTTTATTATAGTAAAATTTCAATAGACAAACACGTCAACATATTCTGTCAATACATAAAATGTTTAAAAAAAAATAGATATATGTATATATATATATATACATTATATATATAACGGTGCGATTTTACTAACTGCTTTGTATTTTTGGGTTGAAACAAGGAAATTTACTGTAACACAAAGAATCTGATTTTTTTTAATGTGTGACAATTTAACACGAGGCATTTCTACTTTAATGACTTCGTCAATAAACAAAATTAGGTTTTCTGGATTTGGGAAAAACGAGTATAATTCTAATGCATCCTGGGGGTGCAGTGTTATAGTGGTTAGTGCGTTGGACTTCCATGCGGGGGTCCCTGGTTCAAACCCCTAAAGTGGCACTAAAGCTTTTTTCACTGCTCCACCTCTTGGAAAAGTCTGGCAAATATCCAAAAATAAAGCTGTCATTCGAAGCAATTTGCCGTGCAGATTCGGCGTTAAGCCTGATGTTCTGTTCTTTGTAGCAATAATAATAGCTTCGCACACACAAATTAAGAGAGCAGTTAGTTTTAAATTCCTGTATGTGACGTTAAATCTAGAGATTTTATTTCGATAGATGAATCCACTTCTAATCATCACATTTGGTGTGGTATCTCGGCTGACAATGTCATAGCGGTCTATTTCTTTGATGATGAGAATAGGACCACAGTAACCGTAAATGAGACAATTCTCGTATAGTTTTTAATTTCAGCAGCTGAAAACCTTATCCAATGATTGCATTTAGTCTAAACAATGTGAACCCGACCATATAAGCCAGGGATACAGCGACTATTTTTCAAAATGGTTTCAGGGCGAATAATAAAAGTGGGACATGATTAGCTGTTTCATTCTACAGATCTATAATTGCTTCGAAAATTCATAATTGGGACAACCATATTCACTTTCGCTTTCCTAGTAACTTGAAGACGGAAAAATTATCCAAAAGCTTGCTAAAAAGGGTACATAAATGGAGTGCGTGTACTGCAGAGGTTTTTGTGAATTGCTGCTATTGTTTAGATAATAAATAAATTTTGTTGAGAGCATTAAAGTACTCTTAGAAGATACACCGATAGGTCTGTTAAAAATCACAATACGATGAAAGGATCTGATACCTGGATACTGCAATTAACGAAATAGCACTATATCAGTTTTTAAAGACTATAACTAATATTTAACCAATATAAAGTTTAAAGATGAGCTCTTTCTTTATGACTTGCTCTAGTCTGGTTTTACATTTAGCAATTCTATATTGAGAACATTGACAATTACATTTAAGAACACATAAAATACAGGTGGATATTTGTACATATCACTGGAAATGAGAAAACGCTTGAATGTTTGCATAGTGATTTGCAATAGACGATATATAGAAGCGTCTAGGCGTAACATCCCTTTAGCAGAAACATGACATTAGTCCAATGCTCGAGAGAATTCCAGCTTCCAGATTTTATGTCTTCCACCGTGTATCAGCCAATTTACTTCTTCTAACCTTGTACCAAATTTAATACAAACTAATGAAATGATAAAGAAGGGTAAGATAATGTGTAAACTGTCCCAAATTGTCATATGGTCGCAGATCGCTCTAATGTGAATGATACTTATGAATTTCTTACAATATCTTCCTCTTTAACATAGAACATATGCACACATATATACATATCAACTGCTTCATTCGAAAATGAACCACACAATCATGATGCCTCCTTGAATAAAGCTCAAATACAAGCATGTATTCTGAGCAATTCATATAAAGGACAAACAAAGGATTCGTTTTCAGAGAGACTTTCAATAGCATCATATGCAGGTGGTGTACGGATATTGGAGATACTTCGGTTGCAGATACCATGTAGTGGATACTTTGATAAATTGTGCACTTTGACTCTGAAGTGTATTACGCAAATATAGTATTACGCTACAAAAGTTGAGCGACAGGGACAGCAAACGACGCCATATTTCTTGCCGCTCTTTTGACATTTCTCTTCAGTAAGGTTTGCCATTTCATGATGAAAAGATATACGATCCAACAGCGAGTCGAAATTATTAAAATTTACAACCGAAATTCGGAGTTAGTGGCCTCAACGTTAAGAGCGCTACGTAAAATTTATGGTCGTCATAATCGTCCTAGCAGATCAACTATTGCGCATCTAGTGGAAAAATTTGAGTCCACAGGCACAGTACAAAATGTTTCCGTGCCAGTGAGAAAAAGAAGTGCCCGTAGTGTCGAGAATATTGCTGCCGCTGAGGCTTCAGTTAAAGAAAGCCCAAATGTGTCTCTCACACGTCGTTCTCCAGCGTTGGGCATCTCTGTGACGTCGTTGTGGCGAATTTTGCGAAAAGATCTTGGCCTACAGCCTTATAAGATTAAATTGACGCAAGAACTGAAGCCACTTGACCACCAGAAGCGTCGTATGTTCGTGAGTTGGGCTGAGCAACAACTTGAAAATGATTTGGATTTTCATCGAAAAATCATCTTCAGCGATGAGGCTCATTTCTGGCTGAATGGCTTCGTCAATAAACAAAATATGCGGTATTGATCAGGCAGCAATCCACACGTACTCCATGAGTCATCATTACGGTTTGGTGTGGTTTATGGGCCGGCGGCGTCATTGGGCCGTACTTCTTCCGTGATGATCAAGACCGGTACGTTACTGTGAAAGGGAATCGCTACCGTTCAATGATAACCAAATATTTTTGGCCCCAATTGGATGATATGGACTTGGAGGACATGTGGTTCCAACAGGACGGCGCCACAAGCCACACAGCGAATGCCACAATCAATTTATTGGAAACCAAGTTTGGAGAATGTGTTATCTCACGAAATGGTCCAGTCGCTTGGCCGCCTCGGTCGTGCGATTTGACGCCTCTAGACTATTTCCTGTGGGGCTACGTCAAGTCTATGGTCTACGCCAACAAGCCAGCGACGATTGATGAACTTCGTACAAATATCGAACGTGAAATTGCAGCAGTATCGGCCGATTTATGCTTGAAAACCGTCTAAAATTGGGTTCAGCGTCTGGACTTCTACAAGCGTGCCCGTGGTGTCCATGCAAAAGAGATCGAGTTCCATACATAATGGCATCGAACTTACTTTCACAGGAATAAAGAATTTCATTGATATCCAACACCGTTTTTGTTTTATTTAAAAAAAAACTTTTGTAGCGCTCTTATTGAAAATCCCTTTAACTTGAGGATACAAAAGAACAATATTAACTATAAATTTTGTGGTATAAACGTTTTGGGTTTCCAAAAACACCGGTAGGGCAGGTGGGTGTGTTCTTTATGATACCGCGACAAAATTGGCTAGATCATGTTCAGGTGGAAATTTGCTCCAAAATATGTGGTCTAATATGATTGGATGTACTATTTTGACCCCGGTACTATTGACCTTAGAATTGACAGAAATGTCAAAACGTTGAAATAGTCAGCCACTCTGGCGACTTTGCCACCAAATGCAATAATTATTATTGCCAATCTTCGTGGCAGATGCATTTAAAGGGTTTCCCATATCATACAAATTTTGAAAACGCTTTAAAACCATCTAATGTGAAAAAATCACTGATTGGTTGGTGATGTTCGAACTAATTCATCTTCAGTGATGAAGCTCATTTTTATCTTGATGCCTCCGTTAATCGTCAAAACTGTCGCATTTGGGTTGTTGAGAAACATATGCATCCACAACATTTGACTGTTTGTTGCGGATTTTAAGCTTGAGGCATTATCGGATCACTCTTCTTCGAAAATGCGGCTGGTCAGGCATTAACAATTAATCGTGTTCGTTATCGTGACATGATGGTGCAGAGAATTAACTTTACATCGGAAATAACTTCTCGTAGCAGGGGGCTGCATGGGTGATCACCTTCAGTGCGCAATAACTTCACAAAAAAAAAAGTTATTTACCACTCTAGATAATGTTATTTCCCATGTGAAATGATTACCCGTGAAGTTATTTCCCTGCACCGACATGTGGCTTCAAAAAGTCGGTGCCACATGCCATACAGCGAGAGAAAGAATTCAATTATTGCATGAGTCATTTCCTTATCGTGCAATCAGCCGTTTTTAAGATCAGAAATGGTCTTGCTATTTAGCGATTTAGGTCTATGCAAACAAGGGTACGAACACGAACGCCTTGAAAACGGAAATTGGGCGGTCACAGTACTTTGCAGCAATGACGTGGAGGTCATTTAAATGATGTGCTATTCCGTACATAGCCCAAATTTTTATACTCTATGAATCAAAAAAAAAATTAAGCTTTCTCATTAAAATCTGAAAGACAGGGTTCCAAATTCTACATGAACCCACCTTCCCTCGAAATAATGACGAAACTTCCGAATAGTGTTAATTGTAAAAAAATGTTATCTTAGCCCCCGCAATCGCACACATAAACAGCTGTAAAAAAAGCTAATTCCTGTGGCTGTTTCGATCCTAATAAGCCTGTTGCGTAAAAAAAAACTGTTAAGATCATCCCATTTCTACAGCAGATCATCTTAAAAGTACACAAACAAATCTTTGGTCATTTTATGTGCGAGATTATTCGAAACATTATCAGCCATGTTAACGAGGAACTATATGAGACGTACTGGAACATAGACTTGGTAAAGCATCTACGAAATGGGGATTTGAAATGGCAAGGACTTTAACAACGAATGTGCCATAAAATACAAGCCCCATTGTTTGATTTCGAAGAAAGTGGTCAAAGTAGTAGAGGAAGATATAACAACTTAAATGGCGTTTATTTTATTTATTTAGAGTGTATATAAAAAATTTCATTACCCTAGCTGAGCCGTTTTAGGGAACTTTTACCTTTATGGTAGGTATATGGTGTGGGTACAAAGAACGTTTTTTACAAAAGAAGCGTTCACAGAGAATTGGCATAAGTTAAAATAATTTATAGACGAAATACATTTAAAACTTTTACCAAAAAAAAAAACTCACCAAAAGGAATGCGATGTGAAACACGTAGACTTTGAGCTCAGGGAAATCGAAGGGTCTCGCGACACAAATAACAGGATTATATTGAAGCGTATTAAATGCTTCCTTGTCTCCATGGGAGACCTTCAACGGGTTTGGAGCCCGTACAGTAAAGTAAATACTGTATTTAAGACACAATATAAACAATTTTGATACCTTTAATAGTTTGACAGACAGCACAAAGGTTAATGTGTCAGTTTTCCAATAACACTACAGATACCACTTACCTTCTCCGTCCTTAAATGCCAACCATCTTGTAACACATCATTGTACTTACTGTTTCATCAAGTTGGTAGTGGGACAAACATTTGTAGCCTTGTTATTATGAGTGATGTGTCGCAAACCGTCTTGCCAGCGCTATGATTTTTTTTAATATTTATTCCAAGTTATTTTGTTTTAAAAAAGTTCGTAAGTGATTATGTTGAAATGTTAAGTGCACATGCATGAAATAAACAAAGAAGAAGTTAGTAAGAAGTTTATAAAGGTTAAATTCACGTACAAGTATATTATATTGTTACATAGAAATAAGTGCAAACACAAAAACCAAAACCCACACATACACAACAAAAGATAAGAACACAAACAACAATTTGAAAGGACAGTGGCATGCAGCAGCGAAACGTGCTTAAGTTTTAAGTCTCCACTTACTGCTTTCTAAGACACATCATTGGGCATACGTTGTTCGCCTTCACGTTATGGGTGATTTTCCTCAGACCATCCAACCAAATCTAGAATTAAAGGAATGTCCGACGTATATATATAAGAAACGGTTAAATAGGTCGTCCTTTGACATACATGTGTCCGTAACAAAATGTTATTAATAAAAAGAAGAAAAAATAATAAACAAACACTTTCAGAAGTCACTTTTTTTGGTTATCCCAAAGGACTTTCGTCTACAGCAGCAGCATCTGGCTTCAAGGATACTCATCAAATATGTATAGAAATGGCAGTATGTATCTCAATAATTTATCATCAAACGAAAATTATTTCTTAACACTTTCACATAACTCAACTACCTACACATATGTATATGATATGAGTTTGTGTGAGGAAGTGAAAAAAATAATCAAACTAGATGGATGGATGGCAGAGAAAGTTATGAAAGACGAGGCAACCAAACGAAATGAGAAAACTTCCGATGACGAGAGGAAAATAGAAAACTTTCCTTACACAAATCCTAAACCAACCCCCACCCCTACCACAGTTCTAAACATTTCTTCAGTGTGCTGCCACTTTCTCTTCTTTTTTTTCGTTCGTTCCTTTTTTTATGTTTTGACTTTCGTTGAGAAAAATATGTCATATTGTCACAGTTGGTTCTTATCCCCGTGTATATCCTTGGACACGGTTTCAATGTTCCCCCATTTATGATACACCATTGTGTCGCATAGGTGTGCGTAATTTTACGACACACATAAAAAAGGGTCGTCGTCGGCGGCGGTAACGAAAATTGCAAATGTGTCACCCAAAGCGATACAATCTTTCGCCCTTGAAGATTTTTGAGAGTTCCTGGGCCAAATGATGTTTATCCTAAGAAGATGTAAAAAGTAGACTAGAAGATTCGCCTTTTGTGTCTGTTGTTTTTTTCCTGCTTGTCAATGTACTATTGTTGGATTGACATTTTACACACTAAGGACGTGCCTCGGCCACGTTCCAGCAATTTTTTGATGAAGGAAGCATTGCATTAGCGGAAATGTTATTTGTTGTCATTTCGGCGAAATCTTGTATTCCATTCGCTGAAGGAAAACACAACGACGACAGCGACAACGACTACGAAGTAGAAAAACAACACAAGCCAATTTAAGAAAGTTAGATGGTGCTTACATAAGCAAATAAGATAAGAAAAAGTAAACGCGGACAAAATAAATCTTTGGTAATGCGATGTCACATGTAACAAGTGGGGGCCGGTCGGTGGTCCCTATCTGGGTATGGATATTGATATGGATGTAGATCTGGATCAGTGAAAGTATGATAATTAGATGGGTACGTATATATGTTTATATGAATTATCTTGTAAGCTTTTAAGATGTCCTCACCAGATTGGTACATCAAATAATTCAAAAGCAATGTCTGGAAAGGCATTTTATTATTTTCAATAAATCATTGTATTTAATTTATCTTTTTTTTACGGCTCTCATTACGTAATTCTTAAGGCGATAGTTTCAAAATGTGGGCAATTTGTTTCTACTTTCTGTCGTTCTGCCGAATCGTCTGGAATCGACTGGAGATTAGGTACGAAACCCTTTTGTAAAGACTTGGCGGCAGTAGATGAAAGCGGTGGAGAATCTGCGTTTCAACAAAAGCACCCAACTTATTTTTCGCAGATGACAGCGAAATAATTCCTAAGATGGATTCAAAGAAAGCCCCTGCAATTCCAGTTAAGCAGCCTACATAAGCTGCTCTGACATATTCGGACAAAGGTTCATCTTAAAATTTCAAGACGTTGTCAGGTCTCTTGTTCAGAGATGGTGGCAAATGAAAAGTGTAACAACAGCAATCATTTCCGTTGAGGATACTGACGGCCCCTTCTAAGGATAACAAATTAATAAAAATTAAATAAATTTCTTTTTACCACGTTCATCAATCTCCCTCTATTAAGGAACTACGATATGATAAAAAAAATGCATAAAAGCCTGCAAAATGTATCTATTACAGCAGTCATCAAAGGCTGCACATTTTAGAATGCGCATCATTGTAGGGTGAGTTTAACTAGTTAAACCTACCATTTTACCTTAACCTAGTTAATCTCTGGTTATTAGAAGCCGCCTGAGTTCAGGAATCATTACTGGTTGCTTGGCTGTGATCCGCATCAGAGTAACGTTTTGTAGTTCCGATTGTATAAGTACACACGCCACTACCGATGAAACTGAAGGTCCTATCAAAGAGCAGCTCTACGAAATTGCAATTCGCATACAAGATCACACCCAATATACTGTGTGATCGTCTTCATCCTATCTGACATATAGGAAAGTGGTTCCCAAACTGGCAGACCGACCATAGATCAATTTTGTATATTAACATTTAGCTGTTTTTTGCGACTTGGAATATGTGAGAAGCTTTTGCTTTACTGGCAGCAGATATTAATTTGTTTTTCAAAGTTCCTCCTCTGGTACCGAAAAAAAGCTAGGCCCTGGGTACTAACGAGCCTGTTGTGGCAAAATTTACGTAAAATCCCCCGTTGTTAGGCGGTACGCACCTGGGCCCTGGGTACTAACGAGCCTGTTGTGGCAAAATTTACGTAAAATCCCCGTTGTTAGGCGGTACGCACCATTCAATATTGTAAACAACAACGAACAGTACCAGCCAACAGACCTACAAATGTTTAAAAGCAATAGTAATAAATAAACAAATGATGTGACAATACTAATATCTATACATAAACCAGGCTGCCGGAAATGACGATCTTCCTGCTAAACTAAATAAAGCCAGTGAATATTATTTGGTTAGTAACATACACCTACTCATCAGTAAAATTTGACGAATGGAAGTATGCCTGCAGAATGGAATCTCAGCATCGTTTGCCCGATCCATAAAAAAGGAGTCCTGCTTAACTGCGCCAAATGCATTTAGAAGCATTAAAATGGTTTTAGGCAAGAAGACGCGATATCACCTTACTTCTTTAACATAATTCTTGAGAGTATTGTGCAAAAGTCCTGAGCTAATTCCTAGAGGCACAATCATCCACAGACATTCTTTACTTACGCTAAAGATATCGACATCATTGATCGAACTCAACGAGATGTCACAGTCAAGTTTGCTGTATAGAGACGAAGCGACGAAAATGGGTTTAACGTGAAGTGAAGGAAGAACTTCATTCTATCAACAAACAGGGACATACAACATCGACAAATTGACTTTGTCGTTATCGGCTTCTCCATTTACTCTGAGAACAACATGTCGATGGTGTTTCTTAGGGGCATTTTAGTAATAAGGTCCTCACTCGAGTAACTGAGGGTGTTACATAACCATGATCGTCTCAGACCTACTTTTCGGCGCCGAAGCATGGACCGTATCCAAAGCGAATGATAACTCTTTGGTCATTTTGAGTGAAAATTTCATCACCAAATCTTCGCTACCGTTAAGTTGACGGGCTATGGTTACGCAGATTTAACCAAGCTGTAGAGGAGAAGATATAACTGACAGATTTTTGACAAAGTTAAGGTAATAGGAATTCGGTCACATTGCCTCAATCAAATTTGGCACGTTATAAGTAAAACTACAGCTTAAAAAATCTTCGAATCGCAACTCCAAGGGAAGACTGAATCTCTCTTTTAGGAAACATGTTATTGCTGATGACAGTGTAAAACAGAATGACTGGAAGCTGCGTTCCCAACATCGAAGAGGGTCCTATTAGGCAGAGTCGTCAGAAGCTCATTAAATAAAAAAGTTCAACATTATCTAACACCGAACTTTAAACTATTTCTGTAAGTTTGTTTTCAAGAATTTGGTAGCGATTGATACCTGAACATTTTACTTAACAGCCAAACCAATTGTCACCACTACCCAAGTAAGATTTCATTGACCTGATATTCTGAAGCAATAGCTCATTTTCCGACGTATGAACACAACATTCGAATTTCCAGCCACTGAGCTGATACAATATATCATTATTTCCAGCCATCACAAAGTACTATAAACACCGTGCCAAGAAGCGAACAAAGTTATTATAAAAGTGTATTCAGTCAAGCACAGACTCCTTGCAGAAGTAGCACCAAAATGTATTTCCCTTCCAACGACTGTATACTTCTACTATTTGAATATATTTCCGACGAAGAACACGTTCAGAGTTTTGCAATTTTTGTTGAGATTATATTTGAAGTTAAATACTTTTCAAATATTTAACTACTGAAATTTAATTAATTACAACTAGACTTCTTCTTATTTACCGATTCAGTGCACATTTCCTCATCTCATTCCTTTAAAAAATAAGGATGAAAACATATGTAGATCAGGCATTATTAAATTTATTCTAGACGAATGACGTAGAAGAAAAGAAAATTTTTAAAGTCGCATGTTGTTCGGAATTTAGGTTTAACATGTTTTACATATCCTTGAACTCGAATAGAATTGGAAATGAGTGAGATGTTAGTCGAAATGTTTTTATCCATAAAAAATTGTAGATTGGTGTCCGGCAGGTGTTGAAAAACAATCCAAGAGCGGAAAATTTGTCAACAGAATCAAAATAAATCCTGCATAGAGTTCTCTTTACATATTTCATATAAGAATATTAAATTAGCTTTCAAATGTTAAAAAAATGCAAACAGCTTCTCTTCCGGCGAGTGACAAGAGTTGTTTAGTTTACTGACATTAAAACTTTTTACAACATCACGGAGTGGCTGATTAGGTGGCACACTTGCACTCCGCCTTGATGAGGGGCGGAAAAGTTTACCCATTCATCGGGGCACAGTTGCACGGAACTTCAATCACAACAATACACACCAAGAAATATAACTTTCCACCACTTAATATCCAAGATATTTCGTAAAAATAAATTCAAATGAAAAACAAAATAATGACGTTGGCGTTATATAGGAATACAAACAAATCCTTGCTAAACAGTAGTTTATAAGTTCATAGGTCTTACCTTAGCACATGCAGCATCCGGACAAATTATATGATGATACGTGATATTGATGTAATCCGTATTCGAGCATATTGTCAACGATCGTTCATCCAGAGCATCCAAATCTTTCCCATGCTTTTTTATTACCTTGTCTAATAGCTTGGGATCCTGAAATTAGGCAAACAGAATATTAAGCATTTGATGGTTCATAATCGATGGCGAATGGCAGTATGTATCGTGGATAGACACAACATACGTCTACATCAAAGTTGAGCAAATCAAACAAAATCAAAAAAGCTAAATCAAATGAATTCTGTTGGAGGTAAATCAAGTAGGTACCTATTTACCTTACAAGTCAGCATCTGCAAATAGAGAAAACAGTTTCCAAATGTATAAAAGCGATATATGGTTCCTTAGATTATTCACATTAAAGATAAATAATAGTGCTTCGAGTATCATTTTGCTGCCTTGTGCGGTATATTCTTTGCAAATTCAAGTAGCAACATCAAGTGCGAGAAAGGGCTCTCAAGTTTGGTTAAACAGTTCAACGAATGTTTAATCAATCGAAGCTCTGTAATTCAAGACGGTAATTGGAATTGTACTACAATAATCATCCAGTGCACTGACTGACAGCCTCCAATGGGGTTATTATCCAACAACACACAAGGTGTTGTGTTCATTTATTATCTGTTCAATGTTTACAAAGCTACGCTGGGTCGATTTAATAATAAAACAACGTCCTATACTCTTAACATTTTAATACAACAGGGCGATTTACTTTTTAATTTGTTTGTTTGTGATGATACTAAATTTTACTGGTTATAATCTGGATAATTATATCCAAACTTCAGAGCAATCGTTAAAAAAAGGTGCTACCAGCCACCGCAGCAATCATAAGGCGCTGCTCAACAGTTCTTGTGGACTCGAAGCTAAGTTCTTCAAAACAAAAACAAAAAACATCGCAGCAGTTTTATATTTTCATTCACTTCATCAAATCAAGAAATAAGAAACAACAAAACAAAATAAGGGAAATCTAGTTAACGAACCTGGCCACATGTTTGTAACTTGAAATTCAAATTCAGCATCAAATTATGTGATTTAGATTTTCTGGGCGAGTGTCAATTACATTAAAATTTTAGCCAATGGATAGTTTTCAACATTAGTGCAAAGAACATAAACTTGAAATGTTTAACATGCTCTCGATTTCGCTAATAGTACATTCCCATGGAGCCAAACACATCATTTCAGCCAAAAGCGTAATTTCAAACCAATTCCGATTCATTTCAACATTCGAAAAAATGCATTTTGCAATTTACAAAAGTACTATTTTCCCCTCAACGAAGAGGCAGTCTAATAAGGTCCATACACTATACACGCATGCATCGATCGTGCATGCATTAGTGATTTCAGCAATGTTTGATATTAGTTTGTGGGTTCATTAACGTTTAGTGTGTGTGTAATTGAGCAATAGATCGGAGAGTACATTTTTAAAAGCTGTTATAGTGTGGGGGGGGGGAAGTATTTTTTACAATAGCTAGGTGGGTGGGTATGTACTATAAAATTGTATCTAATGGCTAACTTTAGACGTTTGTTATACCTAGATGGGATTGAAAGAGATACCAGTGATAAAGTATGTATTTTGTATCACAAAATGTAATGTGTAAAATTAACTAACATTTTTTTTTTAATTTGCGCGCATTCAAGAGATTAGGAATACCATGCATGTGTTTACAAATGTAACCACTATTCCCAAATTAACAGCAACTAAACCTTGTAACCTTTTTAGTGCTAAAAAATACTTTCCACCAGCCCAGCATCTTTTTCCCTACAAAGTACGACAATGTTCTTATGTTTGGAGTTTCACCCAAAAACATACACTAAAAATATTGGGGTCCACCTAACTCCTAGTCGTTGGATTTATTCCAATATGTTTAATGTATGTTTCAGAAGAGCCTAGAAAAATAATTCCTAAGCATCCTACAATTTCACGAACAAAACAATACCAACAGTAGAACAGCAGACAATGGAACGATCTTCCAGAAGACATAAATGTCTAATACGTAAAATATCACGACGACAATTCTCCAAACTTCGATTTTCCGAAATAAAAGCATCTTTAACTTTTGCATCCATTGTATGTACAAATATTTTCACAATTTTAAATTAAATTGATTCCAATTTTAACGGTTTCGAAAGCTAAAAGGCAACGCTGGCGCCAAGTTTTAACAACCCTATTAGCCTTTAGTATTTCGTTCGTTGAACCGCCTTTTTCTGTGTGCCAAAAGTAGAAGTGGCGAATATTTGCTTTGCTTTAGATGTTTTGATTTATGTTTGATGCTTAACAAATATGTACAAACGTCTACTGCAAAGATACGAGAGTTTCAAAGAAAATAATTTCGAACCAGCGTGTCTCGACGAACATTAAAACAGGGCAAAGGATCTGTGAAGCAAATTTTTGTGTTGCAATAGGAAAGAATTATTTAGTGTGTCTATTTGCATCGAATTCGTTTTAAGTGTTTGACGAGTGCATAAAAACCAACAAAGAAGAGGTCAAACTCTACTAAGAAAAAAATTGTCAAACAGATGGGAAGAAGATTGTATCTTGTATTTGAGAAATTATTTTCCAGATGCACTGTATGATTCAATGTAATTGAATCGTACACGATGAATAAACATCATTCTGGCTAAATGTTATTCGAAAGAAAATCGTTCTCTGAAATTAATAAATTGACAATATTTTGAATTTACACACTTTTGCGTCTACTACTCTTATTTTCGACTACATAAAGAGGAAACGAACAAATTCTCGGGGGATTCCTAAAACACAGACATGGACATACTTATATATGGATTCAATGTCGTTGTCTTATAAAAACATCATTTTTTTCGTAAATTAAAAGCAAACACGAATTACTTCGGAATGTACAATAAAGCGGCAAGAACAGAACAATTATTGCAGCTGATATGAATGGGAACCATTTGAGGTTAGGTTTTACTTCGAAAAGGAGGATGTACTCTAAGAGATGATAGCAATTAGGGATGTAAGGAATACCTTTCCACTTTTCAGCTATACGAGACAGTGACCTGTATCCGATAAAGGCCGGATAGTGAACGTCATTACTTCAAATTAACAACAGAACAGAAGATTGTTGCGATTGCTATGGTAGATATCTTTTTAGTTCGCAAAGTAATTTGATGATAAGTTAATTATAAAACTGCTGCATATCCCGAGGAATAATGAAGCCTCATTTACGTGCAAGGCTATTGAGAGGTGTGGGTTGCCATTTAAAGAATGTATTTTCCCATTTGTTCTCACATTACGCTTGATGGTATAGAAAAGGAAGCGGCAACTGTTGGTTTACCAGTAAACGAGGACCAAACCATGTTTATGCTATAAATAACGGGTGGTTATAAAAGGGCCGATGTTGAATGTGAACCAGACCTAAACGTCAAGTTTGTTTCTGCATTTCATTGCATTTCATTTGACATTTCAGACTAACTCAATTTGGACCATGGAAAGATACACAATCGAGCAATGAGTTAAAGTTATTCAGGCTATTATGAAAAATGGGCGTTCAAATCAAAATGCATATCGTGCACTTCCCGACTTTTTTGGTCAATTTAATCGCCCAAATGTGCGTACATGTGATATATGGAAACACCAGTGCATGCTCGACATACTATTAATTGCTGCTGTTTCCGATAGTGTGGCTGAAGAGCCGTCCACCTCAACCCGTCGTCGTGCCCAACAATTGAACCTCTCACGCTCGTCGTTGATCAACATTATGCATTAGAACTTGCATTTACACGCTTACAAGGTGCAATCGACTCAAGAACCAAAGCCTCTTGACCATTTCAAGCGTCGTCATCGTCAATGGTCAGAATGGTGGCAAGAAGTGGCAACAGTGGATGATCAATTTTCGAAGAAAATCATCTTCAGTGATGAGGCACATTTTCACCTCAGTGGATTCGTCGCATTTGGGCGAATGATAATCCAAGAGTAATTGTCGAAAAACCAATGCACCCACAAAGAGTGACTGTTTGGTGCGGTTTATGGGCTGACAAAATGAAGCCGGTCAGGCAGTTACTGTGAGTGGTGTTCGCTATCGTGAGATGATAACGAACTTTTTATGGCCCGAATTGGTAGATATGGATGTGGACGATATGTGGTTTCAACAGGACGGTGCCACTTCCCACACAGCTAACAAATTCAATGGCCGCCAAGATTATGTGATTTGACACCGTTGGACTTCTTTCTTTGGGGTTATTAAAAAGAAAAGGTGTACGTCGATAAGCCAGCAACAATTCAAGAGCTGAAGGATGAGATAATTCGGCACATTAACGGCATAGAACCTCAATTATGCTTCAGCGTGCCACCGATGTCGCGGCGGCCATTTGGCCGATATTTTGCCCCAAACATAATTGAACCATACCAATATTATCATATTAAAAAGAAATGACAATAATTTCCTAAATGTTTTATTCAAAATCAACATCCGCCCAAAATTTAACCTTAATTTAACCTTACAAAGGAATCACAACATCGGCGAAGTGGACAGAAGGTCAACATCGACAGATTGAGGCTGTATGGGACTTTATCTATCTAACTCCGCTATTGACTTTGACAACGAAATCTCGTCAGAAAGAATTTTTCATGCCAACAGCTATTGGTTCATCTGAATACTGGAAATTAAATTTAAACAAGCAACAGCCTAAAATTCCGATTAAAAATATGTCGAAGAAAAAGCAGGCCATAATCGAAGAACCTAAATGTCCACAAACTACGCGGCCATCAGATATCCGTTCGGATCTTGTACATCCAAAACCAAATGTACAAACGTATGCTCAAGCCACAGTATCCAATAACGCCCAAAAAAATATCTCACCTGACCCAGTTTCAAATGTATTTTCGATTATTCTTTCAAAACTTGAGGAACAAAGCAAAACGAATAAACTTATTTTTGACAGGCTCGTTAGGCTCGAAAATAGTATTCGCAATAGAAGTACCCCACCTTTAACATGAATAGATTGCTTAAAATTCTTACGTGGAATGCCAATGGCCTTTGGCAAAAACTTGGAGAACTTGAATTATTTATGCAGGAAAACGATATAGACATCTGTTTAATATCCGAAACTCACGCAAAGAGTAATTCGAACTTAAAAATAAAAGGTTACCTCGACTATCATGCTCTACATCCATCGAATAAGGCTAGAGGTGGAGCCTCACTATATATAAAAGAGTGTATCGAACATTCGATTGATCTTAAACTAGAAATCGATACAATGCAAGTTAGCTCTATACAAGTCAAAAGCAGACAATCCTTTCTGAAGATATCGTCTATTTACTGCCCACCACGATGCAAGGTTGAGAAAATTGACTTTGAAAACTTGCTTAATTCCCTTGGACAACGTTTTGTCATCGGAGGGGACTTTAATGCAAAACATACATTCTGGGGATCTAGATGCATATCACAGAAGGGTAGGATGCTTTATGATATAGGTAGAAAGTACAATACCGAATTTCATTCTACGGGAAAACCAACTTACTGGCCAACTGATGCTAGAAAAATACCGGATTTGATCGATTTTTTTATTGTAAAAGGTCTGCCGTCCAATCGAATCAAAGTTGAAGAATGCTTTGATCTTTCCTCTGATCATTCTCCAGTCATTTTAACAATGAGCGAGTCACTGATTATAAATGAAAAACCACCCAGATTAACAAACGCGAAAACCAACTGGGAAGGTTTCAAAAACGATATTGAAAATAATATCCGACTGGGTGTATCGCTTAGAACCCCATTGGAACTCGAAGTCGCTGTTGACTCATTTATCAATACCATCCAAAAAGCAGCATGGAATAATACTCCTCAACAGAACAAAATAGTGAGCTATAGTAAAATTAAGTACCCCCGTGAAATACAAGATTTAGTAAGACAAAAAAGAAAAGCTCGTAAAAGATGGCACCAAACTCGTGCCCCGCAAGATAAAACACATCTCAATCGGTTGAGTAATTTGCTATCAAATTCGATTAAATACTTTAAAAACCATTCAGTAGAAACTTATCTGCAAAGCCTAACCGCTGGAAAGGAATCGAATTATTCGCTCTGGAAAGCAATCAGAGTCATAAAACGGCCAAAAATCGCTGTGCCGCCCATTAGGGTAACTCAAGACGTTTGGGCAAAGAGCGATAAGGAAAAAGCTGACGTTTTTGCCTCACATCTTGAGGAAACATTTAAGCCATTTGATGGTCCGGCGCAAAATGAAAACATTAATATATTCGAGAGTACAACCGATAATAACATAGTAAGATATGCAAGTATTGCCGAGCTTAAACGGGAAATACAGAAACTAAAGCCTAAAAAAGCTCCGGGTTATGACCTGATTACAGGAGAACTTCTTAAAATGTTGCCTCGGAAAGCATTAACTAAGCTTCTTTTTATTATAAATGCAGCAATCAGATTAGAATACATACCAAGACAGTGGAAAGTCGCGGAAGTGATTATGGTTCTAAAACCAGGAAAATCACCGAATGAAATAAAATCTTACAGGCCTATTTCACTTCTTCCAATAATTTCAAAAGTTTTTGAACGGATATTACTCGGTCGCTTACACCCCATAATTGAACAGAAACGTCTTTTACCTGACCATCAATTTGGGTTTAGAAGTAAACATTCAACGGTGGACCAAGTACATCGAATTACAGATGTAATTGAGAAAGCTTTCGAAGAAAAGAAAATTTGTTCAGCCGTATTTCTTGACGTGTCGCAAGCTTTTGACAAGGTGTGGCACAAAGGCCTTAATTATAAACTAAGTCAAGTTTTGCCAGAACAATTATATAAAATCCTCGTGTCGTATCTTGAGCATAGACTCTTCCGTGTGAAACTTGGAAGCGAATATTCCGAGTTCAAAGAAATAATGGCAGGTGTACCGCAAGGAAGCGTCCTTGGACCAATCCTGTACCTCATATTCACTCGTGATATCCCACAAACAAACGATACAATAGTTGCAACGTTTGCTGACGATACTGCTATACTAGCAGTTGCCACAACAATAGAGGAAACAAATATTAAATTACAAAACGCTCTTAACGAGGTTAATGAATGGACTAAATCCTGGCGGATTGCACTTAATGAGAGCAAATCGATCCATGTAGATTTTTCGTATAAACGGACAAACAATTTGCCTGTATTTCTAAATACGGTTCGAGTCCCGTTTGCAAATGAAGCGAAATATCTCGGTATGACACTCGATGCAAAATTAAAATGGAAGTCGCATGTAAAAAAGAAATGCGAAGAACTTAAGAATAAATACAGAGAACTGTACTGGTTGCTCGGAAAATATTCGAAGCTTAACCTTGATAACAAGCTGCTATTATACAAGCAAGTGCTAAAACCGGTTTGGACATATGGTATACAACTATGGGGTTGTACCAGTGAAACGAATCTAAACATTTTACAAACTTTTGAAAACAAAATGTTAAGATCATTCGTCAATGCGCCGTGGTACGTAAGGAACGAAGATCTACGCAGAGATCTGGGTAATCCCGCGGTTAAAGATGAAACAAAAAATTTTGCACGAAAACATAAAAAACGTTTATTAGGACACGTTAACACAACAGTCCTCCAAATTCTTGACGAAACAAATATATTGCGGCGTCTTCAAAGAACTAAACCCTTAGATTTGGCCCGATAATAACAAACCGCGCTATAATTGCGGAAAAGCAGGAACTCTCAAAGGAAAGTTACCTGCCAAACATATTATATAATCGTGATAAAAAAATTGCTGGATAAGTCGAATACTTAGTTGCAATAGAAATACCAAATGGGTGGTGGTTTTAGTGAGTAAAAATCTCACACTACTTTGGGCACGTGCTCATCGTGTCTATGAAGATTTCCACCAGCCCACGGAAAAAAAAAAAAAAAAAAAATCTGAATACTGGAAATGCTGCCGCAATTTCAGCTTTGATTGGCAGTGCCATACTATTTACAGATCGCCTGGTTGTTTAGGGGTTTTACAAGAAAACCGCAAACGAGTCCTGTCGTTTTTTTTTATGATCTTCAACAAATCAGGTTAGGATGGATACTTGTTCGACGCGGAAAGACCATCAACCGACAACACAATGTAAGTAACCCTCATTAGCATACAATTATTATTTCATATATCTTTCAATAAGGGTTAGGCTCTCACAGGCTAATGCGAGCTGGATACATCTTTATATAATGTATTGAATGTGTAAACAAATCCCAGGTATCTTCTGTTGAAAGCTATAAAATTACACACATTTGTAAGGATGAGAGGCAAAATATCCTCACATGTGTAATACGCGCGTTAACCAAACACGTACGAGTATATAATCGCGTAAATAAATCGAGCCAAACGCTGGCGAATATGCAACCAGAAAGCGTTGAAGGATTTTATTGCGATTCACAGGTGCTTATGAAAAATTTACAACACCAATTTAAGCACCTCTAAAGAAAGGTGAATGAGAGCCTAAGTGAAGGGAGTTTTTTTTTTGCAGCTTATCGATTGAACATCTTTTAGGACTCTTCATACAAGACAAACAAGGAAACAAGTTTACTCCTTCAAATATTCTTGTTCAATTGTAATTTTACAAATGCACTCAAAAGGAACTTGCGTGGACATAAGGGATTGTACTTGAGTAATATGTACAATGTGCATATACAAATAATACGAGAGAAGAAATTAAATTCCACTTTGCAAGTGTTCACAGAAAAATGTGGCAAAAGGAGATCTATAGACTTGATTACCAGACCAGTTTTGCTCCTGCATTGGCCATTCAGCAAAGTGCAATTGCAAGAGGAGTTATTAAATTATATTTAATTAATTAAAAATCCTTATTGTTGTAATTATCATCTAGTTAGCTTATTCATATACATACGCGTACGTTGTTCGCATCAATCAGTTGTATTGGTGTAATAATGAAGTGAGGGCAGAGGGTGAGACGGGAAATGTTTTAATGCACGTACAAAGCACTGCAGTAATTGGCGAGTCAACAAATTAATTAAATCAATGGACTCTTCAATGTCGGAGTTTCATCAATGTAACATTATACATAGATTTCCTGAAGGTACAGTGTACTATTTTTCGAACTCATTAAAATGGTAACAAAATACCCAATTAAAAGGTTACCTACCACCACTTGCGGTTACAGTCGGATGGTAAAACGTAAGCATAATGAAAGCCCGCTAAGGTATCTGGGAGAGGTCCTTAATATAACCTGAGATTGGAAGAAGAATCCTTTTCTTAACAACGGTCCTGCAAATGGAATATATTATTGATTTTCTTATGAAATTTATATGAAACGAGGTGCTTGGCGACTTGCAGAAGTTTTCATTACGACGAAATACGTTATCCTGTTACCAAGCGAGAAAATTGCTATGCAGTTGAAGCTTTTTTTTTAATTGCCAATCCTAGATGACTTTAGGGTATCGCGAATAGTAAGTGCGTTCCAGTGCAAACCAAGAATACGAAAGTTTATTACCTTGCATTCACAGTGCCGTTTAGTAGCGATATCAACATTGACTTTGCAATGTTATCACCTATGTTATCTCGGATGAACCTGAGCCTCAACTTACATGACTCTTCAATAAGCACGGTCCATAACCTACTCTCTCATATTGTGTACTTTAAATTGTTTTCTTCTTGTGCTAGCCATTTAAGGCGGCGTCTTCCCTTACTACGTCCGAAGTCCGGCTTTATGAGTCTGAGTATTAGTGTCTATTTGCTATACATGGCTAAGCCATCTCAAACGTCTAATGTGGCATTTTTATTTTATTACCAAGTTTATGTCGCTGTACAACTCATTCTCAGTTTAATCTTCGAATTGCACGCTAAGGCGAAGGATTGCTTCATCCACTTTTGATACGGCCCATACTTCGGCGTTGTAGAGCACTTCTGGGATGATAAGCATCTTAGCTAGTATCTACTTAGGAAGAACTTTTCCCCGCTGAGGCAAAGCTATAACCCTTCAGGAGTGACCTAAGATGATGCTTGCAGAAGTGTTGTTGACTCTTCTCTTATATTCTTGTAGATTGAATATTGGTGGAAATACGTCTTCTGATATGTTGTTCCATTTTGCTGCCTGTATCAAAAGAATTTTGAAATTGTGTGGTTAAAAACATATAAAGGATATTCATAACCCCTTGATTGCGTGTAAACTATAAAAAAAATTGCGTTGTTCCGGACGTTGTTAGATTGATAATGTGTCTATGAACTGAAATGTGTGTCTTGTAGAAAATGCAACATGACTTAAATAGTTCTTTCTGATGAAATATAGTTGTCAGAGTTAAAAGTGGAGCCAACGTAGACAAAGTCTGATACTACCATCACAGTAGTATCTGTCGATGACGACTTTTTGTTTAATTTATCGATGTTGTATTTCATTTTTTTGTTGACAGCATATACTTGGTCATGTTCTCATTTACTAAAAACGACCAATTGTTGCCTCTTCTTACTTTAAACAGCAAAGTAGCTATGACATTTTGTTGAGATACTTGAGACCAATACCGTAGGGGTATGATAGTAATATAGATCTACGGATAGTCTCATGTCAGTCCTTCACCTGATATGATATTTTGATATGGAATGTGTCAGTTAGATTGTTACTGACCCTAATAGAGCAGCGATAATTCTGGAGTTTCAGCGGTATACCAAAACTGAACATGGTTCTGTATAGTTGGTCTCTATAAATGATGTCGTATACGGATTTGAAATCGATGAATCTATTAAGATTTCTTCTTATATTTCAGGAACTACCGAAGTAGTACTGATAACACCAGATCAGATTTTTGGTGAAGTGTTCGGGAGTCTTTTAGACGATATTAAGGAGACTTGTGCCTGACAAACCGGTTTTCGTCCCTCCTTCTTTGCCCTTAAAGCACAATGGTGGCTTTAGTATTCATCGTTTTTTATTTTGGCTTCGAGTATCTGCCGATATTTTCGTCAAGCCAGAGGTTTCTTGCTGGTGGCCGACAGCTTGTTGACATTATCGCCGTTGGTCTTCGAAATTGAATGCTCACGGTGTACTATTAATCTAAACAACTAGATTTACGCATTCTGAAAAGGTCTGGATGCACTCTAGTAAACTACCAGGAGAAGCATATTGGGCGGCTCATGTCCACCCAGGCTGTAGCGCTACTTAAGCAGATGGACATATTAACAAGCGAATTAAGTAACAAAAACACTTTCTGGCACTTCTTTTTAATCAGCAAGCAAAAATTGGTTGGGGGAGATAGCTTTTGTAGCATGAACTGGTGACTATGGTAAGCTTTTTTTTTGTTTATTTTGTCTCATTCCATGATCAAGATCAAATGAAACTCTAACACTCTGGGACCAGTGATCACAAATACATTTGCAGATTAGACTATATATATAAAATAAAAAGAAATAAACGAAACAGAAAACCAACAAGAAAACAAAAGATTGCCCCCTAAAACAAATGTTCAGGATTCCGATGGTGAGCCTTATTATGTTTCATCTTATCCTAATATTAACTTCGACGATAAACAAAAGTTAACCCTAGTTATGTTATACAAAGTATAATTTGTGTCGCAACTAGCACATACACTTCAAAGGATACCATTGAAACTAGCATTACTACTATCCAAAACATGTTTACTCAAGTTAATTATCAGAAGATTACTCACCTTCGGTGTCCCGCCTTTTCGTATATCACTAACTTGACACAGCTCTATTACGTCACCTTCCTGAAAAGAACAAACAGAGGTCGTACTTATTTCCACCCACAATCAATCAACTCAAAAATATATCTACGCGCATTTACCTTTGATTCACTTTTCCAATATAAAAAGAATCCATATTCGTCAACTCTGAAAAAGGCATCCTTTTCGAAATCAGTTGAATCTTTGTCTTCAAACCATCGATCGAATACTAATCCGGTTGTTAGTTCCTCGGGAACTGGAATAATCCAATCGAATTCGTACTTCTTCGTCATGTTGGTGCTGACTTAGTTTCTTTTTTGGATATCTTGACTGCTATTTTGACGAAAGGATGTGAATTGAATTCACGCCGTGCCTCAATAAGAGGAAGAGCGATGAATTTCTACAGAAACTATATTTGGCAAGTATTTTGGCGTTGTTTACGTTATACAAACGATGAACATTTATATAATCCCTCGTCTTCTACTTCGGTTGATTACTATAATAGTTGCTTATCTATGGAATGCATTAAATACTGAATGTTGCGGTTGGTATCTAGAAAGAGAAAAAAGAATTTTTTTCAAATCACATCTATTAAGGAGGACACAGAAAAAACAAACAGAAACACATAAAACGAGACTCAATTGGTGCCACAATAGAATTGTGTGGTGACACTTTATATTTAAATCATCTTTGTAAGAGGGATTTAAATATAATAGGGGGGGCTTTAAACACATCCCATGGATCCACACGAACAGCAGTTGAACGAACTTAAATTAAAGAATAATATAGAAGTAACGTGACATTTCACATTCTAGATGGTTAATAGGTGCACTTGCAAGCATGTTGGCTACATTTGACACTGCCACTTGTTTGTCGAGAATTTCCAAATCGTATTCATTAATCAGTAATTTGTCTTGTATTCTGTAAGTACGTACTTCCCAAGTGGCGAGTACACACATGGAGCAACATAACACAAATTTATTAATTGGTCTTTATATTGTTATCTCTTTATAAATATTAGTTAGAGATATGAGTTAAATTTGTTGTTATATTATCGGATTTCAGAGAGACACGAGCTGTATTCAGATTCAGACAAAGTCTGTACTCGAATTAAGGTAATTTATTTTCCTGCAAAGAACAAATAAAGTTTTAAAATTTGTGATCAAACACAAAAAAAAATAGATATAAAAATATACTTCGCGTCTATGTAACTGAACGTATCTTGTGGTTAATAGCGGCTATGCGCTTGCCTGCTAGGTGGAGGTTAGGCATGAAAAGAAAATTCAAAGAAAAGAAAATAAAATTTGGCGGATATTTGTTTAGAAGTGATACCAGTTTTTGAAAAAAGATTTAGCGAATTTGATGAAAACAAGAAAAACAGGACCTCCCAAGAAAAGTTGTTTCGTCTACCCGTGGAGTATTTCGCCACTAAACTAGGCGTCATTTCTATATCTCTTTCTTTCAATTTTTTCAAATGTCAGCAATGCGCGAAGACAAATGAAAAAAAAAATAAAAAAAGCAGGGCGGTCCAAAATATATCAATACATTTTGCACCATCAGCTTAAATATGGACACGCTCTTACCGATGGGGCTAGAGAGCCCATCAAGAAGACATTTTACAAACCTTCAAACTGAGCCTTTCCGGAATATGATTATGATAAAATCGCACTGGCTTTCAATGCGACCAACTGGCTTTGAAGCAGCCTGAAATAAGCAGAAAATTTTGATCCACAAAGCCCATATGCTTGAACCGCCAGACAAATCGACCTGGTGCTCATCTCGCATCCAACATCGGATGTACCTTATAGGGCAAACGTCGATTTTGACTAACTTCTCGTCTCAAACGAATTCATAGCTCGACTTTTCTACATATTGTACAGAAAAAGAAAGGTAATAAACTAGGTGCTGCAATTCACAGTATTAAACGCTTACTCGAGAGACATTATAACTGTATACAATGTATGCGGTAAGGAAGTTACCTTGAAGTCACAACCCTTAATCGGAGGGCCATTTCCAATCTATTATACAGGCCTAGAACTCAAAGCCATCAGTATCCACTACGGGATTGAGCGGTGCAATTATCCTTTCTGTTCATCCGCCACCGCATCTCTGTTCAAGTGCCCTGACTATCCGTTGAGATTATTAGTTAACCTGATGTCGGAATATTTCAGAGCTACTCAAGTAGACTGAAGACTGAATCTTGGGAATTCTTCTTTAGTTGCCGTCTTGAAAGAGGAAGAGATGTCTGAGTGTAAAAATTCGTTTTCACAAGATATTTTGTTAATGCCGCCAAGATTTTACATATTGTTTCACACCCTCAAGATCCTAGGCACCCAGCCGTCGCCATGAGAAGGCTGAGAAAAGTTGTTGATAGGCATCGGATAAGTCAAAACGCTTGTTTTTTTTTCATATAAACGCATTACCTACCAGTTGACCTAATTTATAAATTCAGTAGATATTGACGAGGATATCTTTTAAAATGTTTGCTTAATTTAACACTTGGAGATATATGTATGTCGGTTATTAATTTACCTCTTCGTTTTCTACACCGTGACGGTGGCGCCTAACTTATTTCAAATGATGCACCATAGGCTTTCTTTTTTATACAATTCCCATGCGCCTTAACAGAATAAGGGTAAGGGTCGTTACGGACGCAGCAATTGAAATCACCATCAAACTCAATCACTTTATGAATTTAATTGCAAAAAAACTCTCTCTCACACAAACACACATACAATCATGCGAAATCATCATCGTATCGTATCTAAAGAAACATCAATTTTAACGACAACCTTGCAACTTCACTTATTTGAGAACCTTGTTAAGGGACGAAACCGAAACCGAATCTACACCAAGAGCAGCGGTAGCAACGCTCCTTTCAACATGACACACTTAAATTTGTGCATTCAAAATGGATGCTCCCAAGTAAAATTAATGTGCAAACTGCAAAGCAACGATTTCGTGCAATGGCATCCTTCCCCTCCTCTTAGAGGGTGAATGTGCACTTGGAAAGAGAATAGTAGCACGACTATGCAAGGCACTAGCTGTACTGCAGCATTTGTCACTGTGTAGACTTGGGTATGGTGTGACATTTGCCAAGGTGCGCACAAGTAACTCGGTACGCAAGTATAACGTTTGAATGGAGATGCTAAGACCATTATGGGGATTTTTCAAGCCGTTTTTGTATGGAGGGTACGAAAAATTGTTGTGTTCAAGAGAACAAAGTCACCTCACGCTCGCCTTATTTCCCAAAAAAGGATAAGGCCTTTTGCCAATTTCCAATCTCTGTCTCGTGTTTCTTTATTATTATTTTTTTAGCCCTCCGATACTCTACTTGTTATCGACTAAATTGCGTGTAATTGAACGTAATTATGAAAAGTGAATTATGCACGGCAGAACGCTTGTCGCCACCGTCATTGCTATGTGATTTGGCTAATACATCTTTTCCGGTAAATTCAACTGGCAGAGACTCTATATATTATCGTGTAAGTCTGTATGGCTTGGAGCTGAAAAGTTTTATCCTGTCTTGGATGAAATGGGACTGAAATAAGCTAATACGTCTAAACGATAATTCAGACAAATTCAATCAGCATGGGAGAACTCCTTAAAGAAACGAACACTCCGAGTAGAAGTGAAGTAAATAAATGATGAAGGATATACGTTGTGAGGAGCACTGGAAATAAATTGCGTATACATTGGGATAATTTGTCTCACAGCGCAGAACGTTTCAACTATTCAATAAAAGGTATAATGTGTTGGTGTTTTAGATTGTACATCTATATAGAAAAACCGAGCAAGTACAGCCGGCACTTATAACGCGCACGTAATACGTATATGCGTGAGCCAGTGTATTCCATTCATTTGTTTATGTTTTTTTCTCAAAGCCCTGTGTGTATACAAACGCGAGCAGAGCAATGAATTGGGGATTTATGTTTGTTTTTTTCTGCATTTAACGACTTCAGGCCGTGGAAAGACTTTGCGCTTTGCGTATGCGAAAATTCAAATCGATTTTTGGCCGATTAGTTTCAGAACTTCTGGTGGTAAAAACGGAAACACTTACGAGAATGATTCTTTATTGGATGTGTTTCCGTCATAAACGTGTTAATTTACCAAATTTCATAGGACGGTAGGAACGCATCACCAAATTGACTTATCGCTCCATTGCGTGTCTTGTGTCAATAATTCGATTTGTTTTTTTTTTTTTTTCGTAAATGAAAATTGTAATTTAAATAATCGCAAATTATATGAAGAAAACCTCGTAAAAGCTTTTATGCTTTACTTAGTGTTTGCACAATTGACTTTTATGCCCTCCTTGCGATACGAGGTCGTAATTTCTAATACCTCAAGGGTCGAACATGCAAAGTGTTGGACCAATTAGAAATTCATTAGGGGAAAAATCAATTATGTTGGTGTGAGTTATGTGCATAGGGCGAATGCTGGAATTTATTAAGAAATTAGGATACGCTTAGGGGTTAACTGTTTGAAAAGTTTTCTACTTGAAATACTTTTCTGTGGAGGGGGATGTACGTTGGTTCATGGTAAGGCTAGATGATGTGAACGACGAAACGATCTTAAAGTCATAGCTCATCTTATTACATAAACAAAAAGTATGATTCGAACTTAGATTTCTTTTAGATTCTTGGCAAACATCGCCAAAACAAAATTTGAATAACAAATAGCTCAATCAATATTCATTTCGTTCATATTACACAATGTGTTATCTCACAATTTACATAAATCGATATACAAAGATTTAATATAACGGTTGTTTTTTAAGAGTTTAGCTTTTCAGGTTGGCAGCACTGGTTAGTAATGGCGGACAAACGTCATCTGTCAAAGTGAAAAGTTTTCAGTATACTCTGCCATTTAATCATCGAAAGACTTACAAACGAGCAACGATTGCAAATTACTGATATTTATTATCAAAATTCGTACTCTGTGAAAAATGTGCACCGTTTGTTACGGTAGTCGTTAGTCTATGTGGACAAGTCGAACACGATTGAAGCCTTACAGGATAACATAACACGCTTAATCGTGGAAAACAGGCCGAAATGATCGAAAAAGTGACGCAAAATTGGACTATTCGAATGGACAATTTGAAACGAAGCCACGGACGCCATTTGCATGAAGTTGTTTTTAAAACGTAAATGGCAAAGGCCTATTTGTAGATAACAATAAAATTTTTGAATATTTGATGCAAATTTAAGTATACTAAAGTATTAAAATACTACGCTTCAAAAATAACCCGTTACATATGTATATTCCCAGTTGTTTAAGAAATTAACAACAAATTAATCGCAAATTGAAAATTTTAAAACAAAATAAATGAGGGATTTTTTTTTTATTTTGGGGTTGGGCATGTAATGTTAGAACATTTAACAGAAAGGGTGTAGCCAAACAAGACCTAAGTTCCTACAAAGCTGACATTACTTCCATCAGGAAATACGATCGGATGACCGGGAGAACAAAAAACTGACATCTACTCCGTGTTGCCGTGTTGAAGTGAGCAGAAACATTGACACTTCGGATGCGGATTTGTTATAAGCGGCAGACTTAGGCAAGAAGTCTTATGGTTCGAAAATATTATAATTGCAAAATAGAGAACAGGGCAAAATTCGTTAACATAAGACTTATAGTTATATTAAAAATTAAAATAGACAGCACACTATTTTCTCAACTTCATGATTAGTTTAGCTATATGATAATATATATCTCCGAATAAACAAACTCAATCATATTCATGACATTGCGATGCACAATAGACACGTATTCCGAGGGTAACATCGACTCGAACAACTACCTTGTTGCAGTCAAGATAAAAATGCGAATATGCACCATGCTTAACACTTAAATAAAAAAAAAGTAAATGCCCGCAATAGCAAAAGAACGACCAAAACCTTTGCATGAAGCATATCCCTTAATATCTCGTCTAAACCCTATACCAACAGCATCTAATGTTGAAGAACAATGGCTACAATGTGAATAAAGACATAAAATCGGCCACAACATCAGTTGTTTTTTTTTTTTCTCCCGCCCACCAACAAGAAAGGGACTTTCTTTACATTGGCCCCCATTTTAAATCTGACAATGACATCTCGCCAGAAATAAAACAAAGTATTACTCTTGGCAACCGCTGTTTTATGTAGTCAATTTAGTAATAAATCCCTCACTCATGCCACTAAGGAGATTCTATATAAGACCATTATCATCTCACTCCTGCGCTACGGCACCGAAGCAATTTCAGTATCAAAAGTGAAGAAGAAATTCTGAGTCGTTTTCAGCGAAAAATTCATTGGTACTTCACGATCTGTAGAGGTTCAGATGTATAAAAAAAAATCCATATTAGACGTTTAAGATGAGTAGGACATGTAGAGCAAATGGACACCGATACTCCGACCTAGACGGTCTTCGATTTCCAGCAAGATGTCGGACGCAGTAAAGAAAAACCGAAACTTGAAGATAGTTTAAGTTCTGAGCGAATTGTAATGTTAAAAAAAAATCCGCACCCGAACTTGCAGCCATTCACTGCAGATTATGTCATAAGATCAACAAGTTTTCCCAGTTGTTGGAAGATAGCTTAAATCGAACTGATTTCCAAAATGCATGTCTGAAAACTAAGTACCCATTGAAAGAAGAGACAATTAACATGAAGATTGTTCATTACCTAGAAAGAAATGGATTAATATGGGTTCCGAAAGCAACGCTCAACTGGAAACCTGCATAGATATGTAACCCATTTATTGACATCTGCGATGGAAAATCTTAGAGAATCGAGATCTGTTGCCCTGCATGCTTACTTACGACACGAACAACGAAGTACCAAAATTCTTTTCGTTATAAAAAAGCAAACAATTGAACAATTGAAAATATCATAATGAGTGACGGGCACATTTTAATTTGAATGGATATGTGAATAAACAAAATAGTCGGTTCTGGGCAATAGAAAACCCTAAAATTATTCATCAGTCACCTTTGCATCCATTAAAAGTTACAGTCTGTGCAATTTGGTTAGGAGGAATCATTGGACCTTATTTCTTTCAAAATGAAAACATCGATATCGTGATATGACTGAAAACTTTTTAACGCCACAACTGCATGCTTTGGGCTTGATTAACATATGGTATCAACAAGACGATGGATGCCACATCGCATACAGCCAGAATTGCAATGGAATTACTGCGAGACGTCTTTCCACAACAAGTTATTTCAAGAAATGGTGATGTTGATTGGCCTCCACGGTCGCCTGATTTGACTGCTCCAGACTTCCTTTTGTGGGGATATCTGAAAAGCAAGGTCTATGCAAACAAACCAGAAACGTTTGAGCAAACCAAACAAAATATTCGTGATGAAATTAATGAAATACCGCGTGAAATGTGTGAGAATGTAATGAAAAATTCATTTGTGAGACTAACAAAGGCGGACATTTACTTGATATTGTATTCCATATACATAATTGCCGACATTATATAAAACATTTATCAATATAAAATCCATTCTCTTTCATTTAATCAAAAATTATAAATAAGCAAAGTAGTATACCTTCCCCACGAACACTCTGTACTTGACATATAAATGTCGTACATTTGAAGATCGAGTGCAATATGTATTTGCATAATAACATGATTCTGCCACATTACCAATTGGACATATACTAAACCTGAAAATACATTCTAACATAAACAATGCTCACTCCCGCAAACAAAATCCATATGTACATGCTGAGTTTGAACAAAATCCCACTAAAAAAAAAATCAGGTAATAACTTCAATATCATGCCATCTACCGGGTTCAAGCTCATATAAATTATATATGAACCACCTTTAAGGTAAAACAAACATTTAAAAAAAAACACACACAAGAACGACATTTCATTTAATTTCCGAAGCCCACGGCCAAGAACACTTTTTAGACCAAACGTTGGAAGAGGGAGTCGGACAGCATCCCGAAAATCCAAAATCAGGAGAATCTTAAATCCAAAAAATCCAAAATCTAGAAAATTTGCGCAAATTTTTCATTTTACATAATTTCGCGGGATTTTTTTTCTCGGCAGTTTGGATTTTCGGGATTCTGGGTTCTCAGGATTTTGGATTTTCGACATTCCGGTTTTCGGTATTATGACCCCGACCCGTATGAGAAAAATATTTGGACAATGTCGTTATCTATAGTACATTTTTACCAACGCACACTTTTTGGGAGTGCATTTTTGGTAAAAGTTTTAAGAAAGAACCGACAGGTCATGATTAAAATTACTTTTGAATAATAAAATTTACATTGAGTTTGTAAGTTTTTTGAGATTTAAATAAGAGCATACACAAAAAAGTGAGTCATTTCTCAGAAAAAAAAACGTTATAGTTGTTATTAGGTGTTTTGAGGTCCAAACTGAAGGGAATAAAAATAATTTATTATTATAAAAACAATTTCTGTAATATATTGTAAGTACGAACCACAGCAACAACAAAAAGAATCAATTGTTATTTCGAATAAATTAACACAAAAACAGATAAAAAACCATTTAACATCCTTTTTCCATTTTTAATTTTATTTTTGAACCAAGTAAATCGAATTAATTATGTGAATGTAATATAAGGAGAAAGATTCATTGATGTCATTTCATGTCAAAAAATTGCTATTAATATCATGACATGACTTTTCATCCTTGCGCCTTATTTTCGGGGGAGCTTTCAATATTGTGTTAACTGTTTGGCACTTTAGAGCACTTGGTTATACACGCAGAACTGAACTACCTTTGTTCGCTTCTTGTGATTGATAAGGTGTGTGCCTGTGGGTCGTGCGTTAAAAGGTCGATAATTGAGTGGATGTTATGTTCGGTTATGCCATCTAACAAAATGGGAGATTTAAGTAATGGAGTGGGGGGTTAGAATTTTTTTTGGGAATTTTAATTCAAATAGTCAACCAAGTGGAAAGAATATAATGGAGCAGTTATGGGTGGAAATGGGTAAAGGGGAATGAGATTTTGTTTTGTATAGATATACTTAAGTTTTTATTTATATTGATGAATTATCTGGTGGTGTAGGAAAAGCTAAATGTATTCAAGGGAAAAAGATGTAGTAATCCAATTAAAAGGGACAGAAATGAAGATGGTAGTCAAGTGCGTTTTCATCGAGATTCCAAAAATTATTTTGTTGAGAAATATTTTTTAACCATTTTAAAGTCTCATAGTGAAGTAACACATTACCTAAATGAATGAAACCACACTAAAGTTAATCGATAATCGATAATCCATTTGTGATAAATGTTTACCTGAGGAGCACAAAACAAACTACGACTCAGTACTTCTTCAACATGAAGAACACAAATAGTATTAGAAGGCTTAATTCAAAGAAATTGTCGGTTGGACTTTCTTGTGTGACGATATACCGTTAGAATTTAATAGCTTACAACAACGACAGTATTAATTGGAAAACAAAGTTTGATGACCAGCGGATATAATATTACGTACATATTATGTTTTATTTGTGTTGCATTTGTCGTCATCACACAAAGAAAAATTGCGTAATCATTGGAAAATAGTCTTAAATTTGTGGGAGGATATTCATTCGAGTATTATTGTGAAGGAATCGCAGAGCACTAAATGATGCAATAAAATTATTCGTCGGAATAGAAGTGAATTGGCCGTCTAGATCCTGCGATATCACACTTCTATACTTGTTCCTTTAGGGCTACGACCAAAGTTTACTGGAATAAGTCTGCTTCGATTGTAAGCCAAAGTTACTCGCGTCATTCCACTAGGAATGCTAAAACGTGGTTAGGTCAATATGTGAAAGATTTTTTTTTAAATGTAAATGTAAAAAATGTTTTTTTGTAAATGATAATAAAGATTAACAGATAAATTTGGTATTTTGTTTTTTTTTAATGTTCGTACACTTATATAATGTATAAAAAATAAAATTTAAAATAAATCTGCTAATGCTACACGCGGGCATGTAGGTATGCAGTTAAATGTTAGGGGCTATAACCATTTTATAATTTTAAAATGACATCGATCGACAAAAAGAAGACATTCTATGTAAAATCGATAGGGTTTAATTGGGTTGAGCAGTTTTTGTCGAAGAAAAAGTCGGTCAAATGAAAAATTAGTGCGAATCGTTGAATACCCTGTCCCATTTTAGGAAAACGCCACCAAAAAGTGGGCGTGGGATAAAATGATATATGGACGAAATGTACATTACGTTATTTTCGAAAAAATTTAAAACTTAAGCTTCAAAACGTTTTTTTTAATAATATGTTCCCAAAAAGTGGGAGTGACTAATAGCATTATATATATGAAATATTTTTCACACTTTTTTCAAAAATGATTAAGGTTAGAACAAAAACAACGTTTTTCTGAAAAGTGAGTGAGGGCGGATTTTAAAATTTTTACACTTTTGTATATACCAATTTTTCTTATTCTAGCTCAATATGTAAGGTCCAAGAATCGGTGGCATACAAACGATCGGAGAAACATGCATGGTCCAATCGACTCAGCTAGCGATTCTTAGCTTATCCATATACTTTAAGGTTTGTATTTATATCTATCGAAATTATTTCCCTTTTTACAAACAACTGTCAACTGTCAAACTTTTGTTTTCCGAAGCCTACTTTCTACTGCACATATGGCTGCAAATTCGAATCTTAAGTGATTCGCAGCTCTAAGGCGCAGCAGCAGGGTGAAGAAATCTTTGCCGTTTTGAGCGAAAAATTATTGACGGTGTTCGAAGATTCAACCACGAGCTATATGAATTGTACAGCGACATAGAATTGGTCAAAAAAAACCCTGCATTGGGGTTTAAGATGGATAGGAGATGTATCGGGCAATGGGTACAAACTCTCCGGCTCGCAGAGAGTTCAATTCCCAACCAGATGTCGGGCGTAGAGGAAAAGAACTCGTCTTAAGTGACGCGCACAAGTAGAAACCGACGGGGGCAGTTAGCTAAGGACCGTGTTTATTAGGGAGGAATGTTGGTTCAGGACTAGATTATTTTCGGACTGTAACGCCACTTAAGTAAGTATCTAAGTGAGTTTTTGACACTCCTGACAATTGACGTTTTTTCCAACAATTTAAACGCATCGCGTATGACATGCCTACCAACATGCCTATGTCAACGTTTCTCCAAGAATAAAGTAAACTACACACGTAATTTCATTCGCCAACATGTCTGTGTAATGGTTTTTGGATTGAAAAACAAATTCTAAAACAGGTCGATGAGTTTTCAAAGATATTTTTATTTCATTACAAAAAGATATTAGTCATGAAACTAAATCAAGACTCAGAAGTTTACAAATTTATTTTTTGCATGCATCTGTTTCATGAACTTTAATTGTTTACCCATTGATTTTTCGCTGAAAATAAGTCTGTTTAGGATTTCCTATCTACATAATAAGCTGAAAATTAACTGCCAAAAGATTTATGTTGGGCATTCGTTAAATTAGCGCACCCCCTTCGCCAACAATTCTTCAAATGAATTCCCGGTTTTTCTCGTCGGTAGGCATGACCTCGCATTTTCATTTCTTAATATTTATGAGTTGATTTTTTTTGTACACAATTCCTTTTACGAGTTGATTAACTTGTCGTCATAGATTATATATTTTTCGCCGTTCTTTCAAAGCTGTTTTTCCATATCAGGTGGCCTTTTTTTATATGGACAATTTTACTTTTCCTTTCTTTGCACAGTGAGCTTATTTAATTAACACGCGTGTCCAGCGATAGACGTGATCACGAAATATGTAGGTATTTGCCATAATGAGTATTAAATAACAAGCGCAACGAACAAATGCCTAAGTTAACGAAGTTTGTCTATAATTTAAACTTTAATGAGCTCATGAACGCGAGACGCCATTAAATGCTTGTGCAAGAAGGTACACGCACCAACAATACTCCATGGCTTGCCATGCTTTACCGAAAGAAGGAAAAACACCGAAAACAAAATAAATTAATCGATGAATGAAAAAATAAAAACAAAATGAAAATCCAGACGTCCCTCGATTGGCATCAAGGCATCAAAATGGCAACAGGCCAATTGAGCTAAAGTATAGGTTCAAGTGCGATATCGGGGCGGTAAGTTGAAAATGTTTGCTACTTGATAACGAAAACATTTTATAGGAGCCTGCTGGCAGTGGCTGTTTGAAAAGTTTTCCAAAAATATTTGGGCAGATTTTGACAAATTTAGCGGTAATTTGCTTCTTGCGAAATGGGATTGAGAACAGATGGTGGCGGTGATGGTGGTGGTCTACTATTCGGCCAGGTGATTTGTTCATGCTGAGCAAATGAATAAATAAAGAAACACATTCAAACAACATGATAAAACTAAACCAAATAGTAAGACAATAAGTGGAATTCTATTTTCAGCTAGATATGCGCGCAATATTTCCCGAGAACTTCTGGATACATAAAATGTGCGTGTGTTTTTATTTAATTAGCAGAAAACCAACAAAATAAACTGTTTGCCCCAATCGTTTCCTATTTATAGGATAAAATAATAATTCCATTCTCGTGATCAGTCATTTGAATATAACATTTATTTATCGAAAATCCATTTATTACGCTTTCCGGTAGAAGATTTGTTTGTTGTTATTGCATGCAATAATACTGGATTTTTAAAGCAAAACAGAAAACGGAATATATGATTGTACAGTAGTACGAGGAGGCTTCGCAAAGTGGAGAATGCAAATGACATCAAACTCAAGCGTTTTCATTTGGCTGATGCCTACTAACTCCGACTCTCAACCTCCATTAGCTGACCACTAGGTGTCTAGTGCCATCACCTTGAACGTCGGTGGTCGATTGGGTTTTACCTCTTTGTAAATCTTGGCGGCATTCTTTATTGACTGTCACTTTTTTTCTTAGACGGCAAGAAAACCAAAAGAACTAAGAAGATGGAGTCAATGGTGGCATCACAGTTCCAGTGAATGATGTCATTCGAATCTGCAACGTTGAAAATCTAAACAAAAAAAGGTGCAGCCGAAGAAAACACTATGCTGCTATTAAGCAGACATTTCTGCCATCCAGGATATACTTGCGGAATGAAACTTATAGTCGTTTATAAAAGTACCATAGAAAAACCATGAGGATCTTAACTTGAAGGAAGAAAGAGAAGACATCATTAACAATATTGTCGTAAAAGCAGCTTACATTTATCAAATTAATTCACAGTAGTTTAGCTATGAAATTTAAGAAAAATCGTTAGAGAAGTTTTTCAGAAAATAAAATTTTTTTTAGCATGTTAACCAAAAACAGCCGTTGTTTTAGTGTTATTTTTTCGTAAAATTGAAAACGTAATCCTAGTTAATATAATCACATACGTTGAAGTAATCTTTATCAGCACAAATAGCTACGTCCCCATGGTTTTAAAAAAAAGTTGAAATATACCAAAAAAAAAAGGGTTTCAACTAAATCCATTCATTACTTTTCGAGAAAAATGTTTTTTTTTGTAAGTCTTGTTATTCGACCTTTTTACAAAACAACTTGGTATTCAGATATATAATAAGTACCTTTTAAAGCAATTCACAAAATTTGTTTAAAATCCTATGTTCAATTTCCGAATAATCAATAATTTTATGAATTACCATTACAATCATTTTTAGGTTAAAAAATTAGTATGCAGCATTCTAATACACGTTTACACCATCTAACCTTTAAAATCAACATTTAAAAAAAACTTGCAGCGAAATGTATCATTACTTAGACGTTTTTGACAAAAAAAAATCCGAGTATCCCGTGATAACTTACTTACTTACTTAAGTGAAGCTACAGTCTAGAATGAACCTAGGCCTCAACCTCCAGATGTGCACTCTAAATTGGTTGAGGGCGGTTTCTACTTCTGCGCGCCACTTAAGACGAGGTCTTCATCTACTGCGTCCGACGTCTGGCTGGGAATCGAAGACTCTGCGAGCCGGAATATTGGTGTCCATTCGTTCTACATGTCCTAGCCATGCTAAACGTCCAATGCGGAGTTTTTTGACCAGGGGTATGTCGCTGTACAGCTCGTATAGTTCTTGGTTGAATCTTCGTCTCCATAGCCCGGCAAACTGGACCGAAGATTTTTCGAAGAATTTTCCTCTCAAATCGACCAAGGATTTCTTCATCCGCTTTTGAGACGGTCCATGCTTCAGCGCCGTAGAGCAGGACTGGGATGATCAGGGTCTTATATAGGATCTCCTTAGTAGTTCGAGTGAAGGCTTTACTACTGAATTGCCTTCTTAACCCAAAGAAACAGCGGTTGGCAAGAGTAATTCTTCGTTTCATTTCTGACAAGATGTTGTTGTCAGAGTTAATAGCGGAGCTGAGATAGATAAAGTCCCGTACTACCTCAAAGTGATATCTATCAATGGTGACGTTCTGTCCCTTATTTACTGCTAAACCCATGTTTGCCGCTTCCTTCTCTATACTAGCAAACGTAGCTATGACATCACGTTGGGTCCTACCAATGATGTCAATATCGTCGGCGTATGCTAGCAGTTGTACAAATTTTTGGAAAAGAGTGCCTCTGCTGTTGGCTCGTGAGTTTTGCACAATAGTCTCAAGAATCAGAATCACATCGCCTTGCCTATATCCTTTTTTGGTAACGAATGTGTCTGTGAGGTCGTTTCCGACCCTGATGGAGCAGCGAGAATTCTCCATTCTCATCCTACACAAACCGACGTCTTTATAAATGCTGTCGTATGCGGCTTTGAAATCGATGAATAGGTGGTGGGTATCGATTTGGACTTCTTGGGCTTTTCCAGTATCTGCCGAAGTGTGAAAATTTGATCGGTTGTGGACTTTCCTGGCCTAAAACACCACTGAGGGCTGATCAGGTTGTTGGTAAACGGTTTCAGGCTTTCACATATTACGGCAGATAAGATCTTGTAGGCGATGTTGAGGAGGCATACTTTCTTCCGACCAGATTCGGCTTATGAGTTGGTGGATGTTACTTACCAAGTCATATACGCCGGCTTTATAAAGCTCGGCGGGAAGGCAGTCATTTCCGTCAGCCTTATTAAGCGTCAGTTTAGATATGTCGTTGCCAATATTGAATGGTTCGTTCTGCCTGACAGCGGAATGTTGTTCGTCATCGCCGTTTAACAGCCTGCAGAAGTGGTTCTTCCATATCCCCAGCATCGACTGTGTCTCAACTACGACATTTCCTTGTTCATCTCGACAGGATTCTGTGCGAGCCTTGTATCCTTGGCTTTGACGTTTTACACTTTGGTAAAACTTGCGAACATCGTTCCTGGAGTGGCACCTCTCCATATCCACGATCGCGCGCTTTTCCTGCTCGTGATAACTAGAATATCCATAATAAGACAAACTATTTTTCATTTAAATCAACGCTTTTATTTTTCAGAAATTTTTTTGGATGAAAAACTGCTTGTACAACCTTATTCATTTGTACAACCTTAGTTAATCATTTTCACCAAACTCCTTAGAGCCTCAAGAGAGTCACGGTTTATTCTAACAGCCCTTCTAAAGAACGACTAACAACACATTATAATATTTTTAAAAACTACGTTTTTAAAAGTCTGAACTTAGAATTTTCGCGCCGTTACAATACTCTACATATTATATATAGTAAGTTTTGATGTTCTCGTATTCATCTAAAAGATTTTTATTAAATTTTACAGCTAAGCTAGATAGTTTCGAAAAGTTCAAAGAATAAAGTTAGTAAAAAAATAATAATAATGAAAATACAATACAAAGGGGGTCTTTTAAAAATTTATATCGCACACAACACTCTTCTAAATTTCTGAAGAAGTTTCCTTGAGTTGTGTCGGACTTTTTTATGTCCGCAAGGATTGCAATACTCATAGTAGCATAACATAAAATACGCCTTTAAAAAAAACGGTGCGACAAGACTGAGTAAATGACACCATTAACTCATTATAGATGTCGATTTTTTTTAGAATTGAATGGGTTGTCATTTTTATGAGGATATCTGCAATGGTGACTAGGTTCAAGTAACACTATGGCCACATATTTTGGTTTAATATAACCCAGACAATAATAATATCAAATAAGCCATGGGCGGTTATTTATACTTCTTGACCAGAATCATATTAACTCGTAAACCAACAAATGTATGGCGTATACGCAACTTCTCTATGTATCATAATATATTTATGTTTACCTTTAAAATTAATGCTTTAAGTATATGAAGATCGTACGCGTTTTAGTAATAACAATCATGATTAAATTTTAATTCAATTTAAGTAAGATACAACCATGATTGAATCATCGAAATATACAAATATACATATACATACAATATACATTATCTAAACATGTGTTTCCATGTATCTATAACTCGAAAATTACTTACTAATTATAGAAAAAAATTAGACATTAACGGCCCAGGCAAATAAATGCAGTTCATTTAGCAGCTCCTTTTCTTCTTAATGCTATCGGTGTTAAGACAGAGAAATTTAGGCAATACTATTCTTTTCATATTGCATACATATTTATGACAGCAGTGTTAAAAAATGTTCGCTAAAAACAGCATGTAGATGGCGCCTCTATGCAAATGGTAACTTTAGTATTAGTCATATAAAAGATGTCAAAAATAATAGAGTTCTCCATCATTTATTGAGATACATATTAAAATTTTAGAGGTCACCTTTTGGTATTTTGAAAACAAGACTTCCCTGTTAATTTTTTTTTTAATTTGCGTCCACACTTTGGCATTTATCGAATACCCTTAAAAGAGAAACTGCGTCATTAAAATAATGGTACTTTTTCACGTCAATAGAAACCAACTACCCTTGGTTTATCGATTATATTTGCTGAATGAATGCATGTTTCTTCTAATGAAATTTGGTATATGTGATCCATATACGTGCTGTTCGAACAAGCGTAAACATTTTCAAAATCCACCTACTGCCAAGTCCACTGAAAAATTGAAAAGGTTACTGAACGACATATGAGGTCAACCCCAATATCTATATTTTGTACATATAGTACATATATGGTTTTTTACCACACCCACTTTTTGGGGGCGTTTTTTTGGTCTAAATTTAAAATATTCGAAAAAAACTTTTAATGCAAAATCATGGGGTTTGAAAAATCAAATATTTCGTTAATACATCATTTTAACTCACGCCCACTTTTTGCAGGCGTTTTCATAAAAAAAACAATATGTATACCCCTACATTGTAGAGAGAGGGTAGACTCTGACTGGCTTAAACTTGGCAATGCCCAGTGGTTGTAACTCTGACTACATATCAAGTGCTTATTTTTAACCTCCAAGTGGTAACCATCGGGTATTGGTCTCATCCAACCGGATTTGACTTGCTAAACGATAAGCGCGAGCGTTAATAACACGACGAAAAAACAGCAACACTATTAACAGCCAGGTCAGAAAGGCACGGAATTAATACCCGGCCTGCTGTCCCAGGCAAACCTAGACAAGCTGCTTCGACATATTCGGACAAGGGTTAGTCAGGCCCCTTGAACAGAGATGGTGGCGGATGAACCGAAAGGCCAACGGCAGCTCTTAATCCCGTAGTGGATACTGATGACCCCGTGTCCTAGGGGTATCTAATAAATTGGAACTGGCCCTCCAGGTTGGGGGTTGTGCTTTGGGTTAACTACCCAACCATGGAAAAAACTAACTGTTACGAAGCCTCGGAATGGACTGATTTAATTGTTGACGACCCTTCTAAACGAAAAAAGGACAACGACGTTCGTATCTGCACCTGGAACGTGAAAAGATGCAAGCGAACGACTAGCGGAAGCCCTAAACTGCTACAAAGCAGACGTTACTGCCATCCAGGGAATACGATGGGATGGGCCCCATAGCATAACCAGGCGAAAAACGTTGTTTTTTGTCTAACCATCAAAGATTTTGATAAACTGTGTGAACAATAAGTTATGAGAGTTTGATTTTCTATATTTCATCGCCCTAAAGCCCACATTTTGGCGATATTAATTTTAAGAATGGGACGGGATAGGGTATCAAACGATCCGCACAGCGCACTGTAGCCTTCTCATATGTTTTAATTAAGGTTTTAATTGCCTATAACTGAACTAGAGAGACTATTTTGAAATTATGAAATTTTGGTTTTCATACACATGTAGCACTGATTAGTCTTATTTGAATACCCTCTAGATGTAATGAACAATGGCTCCCAATTTCCATTTGAAAGTTCACTTTGTGTGCTTAAATTTTGTTTCCTTATTATCTACACAAGTGTTAAAAACTCTTTCCAACCTGACAGTATTTGAATTTGACAATTTAAATTATATGGCCTAGATGCAAAAATCAGCAATATAGATTTCTCAAAAAATGGGCATTCAGTTTTATTGGAACTAATATGTTAATAGTGTATATAAAGTTTAATCAATATCGTTAAAGTCGTTTTCCAGAAAATTAATTTTGAGTACCATAAATATAATGGCTAAAAGTATAAAAAAAAAATGGCCTAGAATTATGACCGAAAAAACCATGGATACGAAGTTTGACGAAAATCGGCCAAGCCGTTAAGCCAGAGCACTGAACCACTACGGACAGACGGCCGGAATCCCAAAAACAACTTTTTTGGGTTCCGCTATCATTGTAATGTTAGAATCAATCAAAATCTTGAGGTCGAAAATACTTTTCTCTTTGTAAGAGAAAGTTAAAATTTATGAATAGAAAAAATCAGCTAACTTCCCTTTGAAAATATCGATTTTTAAGAATTTAAAAAAAATAGATTATGAAACAATAGGTGAACGATTTTTTATATTTATCATGCAAGCGGTTTACAATAGAAAATCTTTCGAATTTTGGTGATACTGGGTTTTACCAGGTGAATTCATTTGTATTATAAATATTTATAAAGTATTCAAGCTTTCAAATAAAAAAAATTATAAATTCGAATGGTTCTTTATCGATTTTATACATTGCTTGTTTTCACCGTTCAAAAAGCCCTCTTTTAATTCCATTTTAACATATTTCCTATGCGACATAATCTTCAAAATTTAAATATCTAAATGTTAATGATGCATTACAAACCTATAAAAGCTGAAAATACACATAGTTATTAGAACATCTGAAATAAATCGCATACTCTTATCGTAAACTATCGCATTAAGGGTTATTATGTTATTTTTGTCACGTACTTAATTTGTCATGTAAACAGCAACATTCACGTCGCAATTATCTAAAATTCATTTCAAAAGTACTGTTTATAAACATATAAGTGTATAATGAATGTCAGAGTACTTCTAAAAAATAAATTTTCAAACATTTGCAGGGTAATTTTATTATGATGTTTAATTATGAAGTCTAAAATCAAAAATTTAATGAGTTTTTTTTTTATTTTCTGTCACAACTAAATATTTTTCTAATCTACAATTCCAGTTTTTTTTCTACCTCGAACCTCGTATATCAAATTTGAAGTCAATTCGTTCAGCGGTTAAGCGTTTCATAAATCGTAAAGTAAGGTTTGATTAAAATCTCAAGTTTTATATACTTGAGCAAGTAAAAATGGAGACCCTCTAATAGACATCGTCGACATCCTGTTTGCGTAATATTTTACGATCTGAAACTTTACACCAACAATTGTGATGATTCTGGAAAACTTCAAGAATCAATACACCTATTTATTGGTTTAATGCCGCATAAGAAAGCTTTATAGAGACAAATTATTCAGAGGTATATGGGCCATGTCTAGTTTTAGTACACCACACACACTTGTCGATCTGTGAGGATAGGTGGTGAATTCTCGGTTGTTAATCAAGGTCAGTAACTACCTTACCGAAACTTTCGATTTTAAAAAAGGATTTACACAAGGTGATGCATTATCATGTGATTGCTTGGACATTATTTTAGAGAGGATTGTGTGAAACTCAAGAGTCAACAGTACGTTTGCGAAAATGAAAATGCAAAAATGTATTTAGCAGAAAATGAGACCAAGTACTGGGTGCCATCTTCTATGTCGGTTTTTGAATATTGAACAACTTAAAAAAAATCCATATGTGGGGTATCTTTATTGAATTTACATCAATCAAAGGGCCATTTCTATCAACCAAAGCAAGTTGCATCTTTTCGATGCGTTTTTTATAACTTTTTCGAGCATCTCGGAACTTTCGCACGACCTCGTCAATAGTCTTAGGGTTGCTGATGTACACTTTTTACAAATAAATCCACCAAAAAGAAGTTCCAAGGGGTTAATCTTGAGATCTTGGTGGCCAGGCAATGTCGGTATCATTAACGATACACGGTCAAGCAATTTGGAATTATCGCTTCAACCCGTTCATTGGACAGAACTAACGACGAATAGTTCTGTCAGACGGTGCTTATAATGGCCACGATACCTTCGACGATATGCACATGAGTTAACACAACTGAACGACTAAATTTATTGAAACTATTAGCGAGATATGAACTATGCACGGCTCTGATTATCGTTGACCTACCTAAAGACGCTGAGCCATGAAAAAAATAGTCGACGGCGCATATATACATGGCCTCACCCCTAGTTTCTCAATTGATATGTATGTGCAAGGTCATATTGTCAGCACAAGGAAAGACGCCTCCTGTTTAACGCCGATTTCGAACGGCGGACAAGCTTCTCATAAAAGTTTTATACTCTTTGACTTTTCGAAGAGGTGGAGCATTGAAAAAAACTAAACCACCAGAGCATTATTAAAAACTTAGGTCTTTTAGCGAAAAAGTCCCTATTTCGTCCAATATGCTTTGACAAACTATATCGACAGATTCTACCACATTTAAGATGCCTGGGACATGTAAAACGAGTTTTCGAATCCCAGCCATATGTAGTGGATACCTAGACTAATGCGCAGAACTAGAAATCGACGTCAGTCAACTCGAAATGGAGAGGCATGTTGGTTAAGTTCCATATTGACCACGGACTGTAGCGTCACTTAAGTGTGGAAGAACAGATGTATATACATCGTCTGGAGAAAATAGTCAGTACGAGTTCCCCCTTAATAATAACTTCTATGTGTAAAGCTATTAAATAATTCGTGCCTACTTATGTTTTATACAGTAATAAAAACAACAATCCTAGACATGCATTAAATTCACTACATGCTTTGACAACTGGTCAGAGGCAACGAAAACCTTTTCCTAATACGCTTTACATATGACGCCAGCAATGATGATGAAGTTGATGATGTTGACAATGATATATACATGAGAGCGCAGCGCATTTGATATTGAAAATTTATATTCATCGCACGTTTGCTATATGTTGTACAAAGTTGAATAATACTCACATCTAGCAAGACATTGCTCAACGTTTTGAATTTAAAATACAAAACCAGAGAAAAACAACTCGCATTTTGAAAATGGTATTAGATATACATATGGATTGTAGATGCATTGCCAACGATTTCAAATGCGAATTTAATTTGCATTCAATTGAAATATATTCAAAATATAATGCAAAATGTACCCCAACCAAGTTAACGAGATGTTTTAGAATACTTCATATCGCCTAGTAATATGATTGCCTCATCAATTTGATTGAATGAAAACTTTTGACGATTGCCGCCGAATGTATACGAGTATTTGATGTTGATTCGACTCGACTTCCGAACACGCTTACGACGTGTTCGACTGACGATGGGCTTGATTTATTTGCGTTTATGGCTTTATTCTAATTTATATACATTTTTATCTGACGTACACTCGCCTGCATAAATGAATTCAAATATATCCGTGTATGTGTTCGCGAGTAATCACATAATCTAATTATCTTATTTACATGAAACTACCCTTGAACAATAAACGTCTCCACACCCCACCAATGTGTAGATATGTCAAGCTGCTGTAACTACAGGCTGCTTAATTTGTGCGCTGGAAAGTTAATAACAACATTATTGGTATTACGACTCCAGCTGTGGCACAGCGAGTGGCAAAAACAAGCATTTTCTCAGAAGGGTTGCTTTTGAAGGATGCCGTGCTGAACGAAAAACCATCAATTGAAAATGGAAAATGGAAAATGAAAAACAAAAAAAAACCTTAACCCAAAAATACAACAAAGCAGGCAAGACATCAAAGTTTTATTTTACGAGATGCATTTTTTCTGGCTGTATGAGGTTCAGCAGAATCCTATTCAAAACATTGGAATCTTGTTGATACACTAATAAAAATCCTAAAAATAAATCCCTTCTATTCACTGCACTGCAAATTATTGAGATAGAGAAATGTAATTCCCACGAGATGGTTTTTAATTGAAGACATGGAATTTACATTTTTTGTCCAAAAATAATCGGAGGGGTACCAACTCCTCCCTGCCAATGTCAAGGCTGTGAATTATTATTATCATCTGCCTACTCTTATTAATATAAATGATTGACAACTTTGCGACTCTCAAGGGACTTCTGTTAGGGATGCCGGTATACTAATCTACCTCAAAAGTCACTTATCTAAAATCCCCTCCAATCAAGTTGAAAATAGAAACTTCCTTCTCCTCGCAATGGCGAACACATATACTAGGCCGCACAATTCAGTACGTAGCCAACGAACCGGCAAATCAAACACAACAAGTAAACATTATAGCCTCTTATGGTGTCAGCGACAGGACGGCAGGGATGATGGCCGTACAGATATCATTCGATTACTACCCTCGCAAACGCCAAAATAGAGACGAATGTGTCCATCCCCCTTAGGTCAAGCTAACACATCAATTCGATCCAAAATAAACAGGAAGTATTAAAATCTATTACACACAAGACTAACAATAAAGAAGCGCTAGGCAGGAGCGCCAGGCAGGAGCAAAAAGGAAAATGAAAGGACACAGCCTTCGTGTGTTGTCACTTCTGAGTGCAGTGTCGATATTGGAATCGATATTGGCTTTTAGAAGAGCTCTCTCGCTCATTCTCATTTGTATCCACACCTAGTGTGGGTAGCGGAAGAGTGATAGTACGTTGAATGCTATAAATACCGTCTGAAAGAATATCAGCCACAAAAGGACTGTAAAATGTTATAAGCTTTGGCTTCATGGAGGTATAGTATTACCGGTGAATGATGTTGCACTCAAATTGTGTTGGTCTTTATAATGTTTAAAATCGTAATGAGTGATGCCCTTCATTCTTTCCATCGGTCTGTGTGGGTTCGAGGGCATTTTCAGGACAAGGGGTTATCGAGAAATTATGGAATCTCATCAGATAGATGAAAAGTATTAGTCTTTAAAGTTTATGGTGCAATTGTGGTGTGAGTTGTTGTTCAATTTGTAACAGATAGTACCAGTGGGCGGGGGTGAACATAGCATCTCAACTAGGACTAGGACTGGAATTTTATACGTTATTGTGGTGTTTTGTCAGTATTTGTAAACAAAATAATGGAATTTCCAGTCTGTGGTTGAAATTCAGTTCAGTTGGACCCCAAATATTTTTCAAAAAAAACTGACCTTGATAGCTTTGGTTTTTTTTAATTCCATTTTCCTAAAAAAAAGGCTCTATAGGAGTGAAACTGCCGGTAGAGCTATATTTTGAGATAAGAAACAGGTATTTTTTATGAAAATCATTTGAATCTTAGAAACCGAAAAACAACACATAATAAGTATTAGTTCAAACTATTTTTTGAAGACCGAATATTATAGACAGTTTTCTATCGAAATAGGCGGATATCTGTAGGATAATGCTGACTCGCATACTTTCGGAAAGTCAATTTTGAAAGGCTTTTCGAAGAAATATTATTTTCACATGTGAATATTGATGGCTTCTCTAACATTCAAGAAGCTGAGAATACATTTTATCTTTTACTAAAAGATAGCTTTAATTACTTCGAATTGGACGTAATTTTGCCTGTAATAAGTTTGTAAGAAGTCCTATTAATTATGACTAAGATAACTATTTAACCTGTCTTTATGAATTTTCTTTGATATGTAATAGTTTATATATGTACAGTGACTATTTAGTCAATATGGGGAGCGTCCTTAAAACTTTTGAGGATTTGTTAATTTAAAGAGAAAAACTGATGGGTAGCCAGTCAACTTCTCTTACAATAATTAGAAAAAAAGCATTGAGCACTCCAACTATATCGAGCTAACTAGCAGAGAACTTCCGCAAATATTTATTGAGTTATCTTAATGACTGCCCTCAAGCCAGTTTCAGTAATTTTACATTTGACGAGACACTATTAAAAAATAACTTATCAGGTTAAAATCACAGGTTTCAGGTTTAAACATTTTATAATATAATCTGGAGTACCACAAATGTCATTTAGGTGCTATTTTGTTTACGTTTGTAATTAAAAATTGTGCTCACTTGAATGCAAGCTTTTATATTGAGCTCCTAAAGTGTCCCCCTATTTAACGCCTAATCCAAAGGGCGAATCCGAGAAGGCTAATTTATAAGCTGCAGATCAGACCGGTTATCACATACAACTTTTGTGTTTGGAACACCATTTCTCCTTGCGTCATGAAAAGGATAGCTGTGTTTGAAAGAAATATTATCCGAAGCTGTACTGGATTCTTTGAAACCGCTCAAATAATATCTGACAAAAAAGTTTTCTGAAGAAGGGGATTGCATGCCTATACTGTTGTTAGGGTGGATGTTAAACGACAAAGCTAACCAAGTTGTATAAAAACTCATGCAACATACATTGGAACCAAGTCAGCGTTACCCGGACTAAGAGTGCCTGCAAGCGAGTTGGCAAGCACACTTAGACAATTTTTTTTGGTCCAATAAGAGCAATAAACTCTACAAGAGCAATAAACTCTACAAAATGTGCACATATTCTCCACATTTTATTTTACTAAGTTGACATTAATATTGTTACGAGCAATATTTTAAGCCCAAAGGAAAAAAGTCGGGCCCCTATTGTTGAGCCAACATTTTTGCATGAAAACGTATAGTTTAGTTGTAAGCCAATTTTATAATTATTTCGATTGTTATCAAACACTTTCATCAAAAAGGCCAACAATATAAGCCGTTACGACATCCGGTAAACAATATCTGCAAAATGGTAAATCTATAATTTGATTTTGTAATGTTTTTGCACAGCATGATATTGAGTTCCAAAAATGCCAACAAAAGTCACAGAAATAAATGCAGATCACCGATTAGCGTTTTTCATCTATCTAATCAAAAATAACACGCATATTGTGCATGCCAATTAAAGATTTAGACTTGGACTAGTTATGTTTCCTGCACAAGCCCGCCAAAAATCGATTTATTGCACACTAAGCTCCAATAATCATGTAAAAAGGCTTTGCTACTTGTGGTAAAAGGACTTTTTTTTGTTATATGTCATTAAAGATCGATTCTATGAGAAGAACCAACATTGGATTGAGATCAACATTGGATAAGGTATCCGTGTAATAGGGGCCAAAACCAAAGAAAGTGTACTTTCAAAATTTTACAATTATTTCAATTAAGAAGCAACCGGTTAAAAATATTGAACAGTGTTTTTTTTATAACCATTTAAAAAGAAAAAAGAATTAATCCATTCGAAGTCTAAAATCCTTAAGTGTATCTGTATGATCGAGTATTGACACTGAATCGTAGAATTCCCGAAATGTAACTAGTTAATTCATTTGAGAATTACTTATTGAAGTTTAGCTATAGAACGAGCAAGGAAATGAGATATTTCTCCGGTGTTAGTGCAAAACTTTAGAGTTCGCGTATAAATTGAATCCAACGAAAAAGACTTTAAGCGATTTCAAGTCCACACTTTTCTGACCGCTAAACAATCAACCATATTAATTTTTAAAATGCTTTTTCAAATGATTTCAAGAGCATTTGCGATTTATAGGCTAATTTGTTTTTGGATCAGTATATAACAGACCTCAGGTGCTTAAAGAAAAAACCATTAGTTCTGAAAGATAAGCTGCGATGAAAAAGGGGCCAGGCAGACCTATGCGGATTTAACGCATTATTTGAGAGTTCTCCTAAGCCTACAAATTTCTTGTAAGACATTAAGATACCTTCGAGGAAATGCAAGACGCATGAAAAAACGCATAAAAATGGAAGTTATATAATGGACGTATGCACAGAAAATATGATAAACGTGATTTATGCTTTTAACGACACAAATGTAAATATAGTTATATATATTTATAAGATTTCCTTGTCGCGTAGGCAATGCCTAAGACCCACCAAGTATATGAGTACGCTTTTTGAAAGATTTTACTATTTTGAATCAAAGAGCCCCGAGGAAAGGAAAACTTCTAGAATAATGATATTGGTTTCGACAAAATCGTTCATGAATGATTGTGAGAAAAAAACATTTACGAGCATGTTGCGCAAAATATTTGTATTATGTATACCCTATCCCAAGTGGGTACATTAGTTTGTAACATGGAGAAATAATTGATATAACGGGTGATTTTTTAAGTGTACTTTTTTTTTTTAAATCGGATAAAACATTCAAATTCGCATCATTTGCCTTTGCCACGTTTTACGTTTTAAAGATAACTTCATGTAAATGTTGTCCACGACTCCGTTTCAAATGGTCCATTCGGGAAGTCTAATTTTGCGTCACTTTTTTGAGCATTTCCACATAGACTGCTTGTCCACATAGACTAACGACTTTACATAACTCCACAAGAAATAATATAGAGGTGTTAAAACGCATGATCTTGGCGGCCAACAAACAGGGCCATTTCGATAATAATAATAATGAGAATAAATTTCAATAAATTGCAGTCGTTGGCTCGTTTGTTAGTCTTTCCATGAATGAATGGCAGAGTATACTGAAAACTTTTCACTTTGATAGATGACGTTTGGACGCCATTACTTACTAGCACTGCCAACCTGAAAAACATAACTCTTAAAAAATCACCCCGCTACCTTAAAGTATACGGATCTACTCAGAATCTCTACCTGAGTCGATTGAGCCATGCCTGTCTGTCCGTCTGTATACCCCCGGTTTTTAGGCCTTAAATTTTGCTCTAAGATAATGAATTTTGGTATACGCGATTCTTGTCCGTGCTATTCGAACAAGTGCAAACATTTTCAAAATGAGCCCACTGCTACGCCCACTTTTTAGAAAAATGCTGGCTTTGGTCAATAGGTAAACAACTTTGATAAAATGTCGGAACAAGATATTTAGACACCAGACCACGAACAAAAATTCTAAGTTCAAACAAAAAATTTTGTTTTTTATTGGTTTTACGTCCATTTTATGTTGACCGGAAAATGGACATATCAAAATAATGGTTTTCAAAATAAATTTTAACAATTTGAAGCGTTGTTTAGACATCAGTCTAATCATGTTGAAATGCCAAACCAAACTATTAATAAATCACTTGACAGCTGACAAAATGGCCGCCAGTTAAAAAAGTGATGCCAACTTAAAGTTCTATGCATCTAAAAAAAACACCCGTTTTTATATAGTATGCTAAAGGATAATGTTGATGTAGCGCAACTCTACTACCTATAAATTATAATCAATTTTTTATTTTAGTAAAAGAAACGTTCAAAAATGAAACATCAACAGAAATTAAAAGGAATGGATCGGCTGAAAGCGTTATAGCTACAACCGTAGACATAAGATTAATTGTATTATCTATTACCTGTTAATAATATTATAATAATAATAATAAAAGATAAGAACAAAACAAGTCAAAAAGTTTGCTGACATTGTTTATAAAAATACGGAACTAAACATATAAGAAGGCTATAGTCCGCTGTGCGGATCGTTTTATACCCTATCCCATGCCATCCTTAAAACTAATATCCCCAGAATGTGGGCTTTATGGCAATGAAATAAAAAAATCTCATTGTTGGAACTTATTGTTCACACAGTTTATGAAAATCTTTGATAGTTAAACAAAAAACAACGTTTTTCGCCTGGTTATTCTATGGGGCTTTACCGGCTTTAGTGGGGTATACATATGAGTTTTGTATGAAAATGGCTCCAAAAAGTGGGTATAGGTCAAAATGATATGGTAACGAAATATTTGTTTTTTCAAACACAATGATTTTGAACCATAAGTTTTTTTGAATATTTTAAAATTTTACCGAAAAACATTTTAATATTGAAAACGCCCTCAAAAAGTCCGCGTGGTAAAAAACCTTATATGGACAAAATATACTGGGATTGACTTCATATGTCGTTTAGACACTTTTTCAAAATTTTCTTCTTGCGATTCTGAGTTGATCCGTAATAATAATTTTACAAACTATGTATCAAAACTATTATAGCCCTTTGGGATAGGATATAAAAATGTATTTTAGGGGCAATCGTAGGATTTAAAAAAAAAGTTTGCAAATACAATGCCACTAATATTTAATGTTAGTTTTTTTTTTTTTTATTTAGGCCAACATTATACAATTACTGGTTATAAATAACTCTTTATGCTAAATGTGGATTATTGATATGCATTTACACGCACCTCTTTATTTGTTTGTTGGTGCCTTGGCTCGGGGTCTCGAGCTTGGCAGAACTCATTTTATGGCGTTTATGAATTTACTGGCAAAATAAGTAGAGAAACGCGTAGTAACGCTAAAATGTATCACGATTTGCGTTCTAGACTAATAGAATTATTGATTTTGACTATCATCTTGCTACACTGTGTGTAAATGATAACAAAAGTGTTGCCAACTTTGTATTTTTAATGCCAAAAGTACAAAAACTGTGATCTTGTCACCTGCGCTATTAACTGATTAAACCTACTCGAATTTATTTGCTGTAGGTGTACATTGGAAAAAAAAGGAGTTGATAAAAATTCACAAACATTACCGACACTTGTCTTTTTTTGTAAATATTTAATGTAAATATTATATTTCCAAGGATTTATTCGCATAACTCATAGTATCAGTTGCTCAAAAATCTTTTTGTAGAATGAAATTTAAATACAAGCGCTATATTTTAATAACTTTCTTTCTATAGATGCATATCACGGAAAGGTAGGATGCTTTACGATAAACCGAAAAGAAAAAAGCAGACTTTTGCGCCGCATATCTCGAAGAAGCATTTAAGCCATTTGATGGTCCAGAGCAACATGAAAAAAAAAATCTATCAACTCTTCCAGCGACGAGTTAACAGAAAAAGATGAAAGTGAAAATTGGAGCCAAAAAAAAAACAAAAAACAACAGAAACGAAAGCAACATAACAGATTGTTTTTCTCGTTTTTATTGGTTAGCAAAACATAAAAAAGGGGTCGGATAATAAAGGTGAAGGTCAAACAGTTGTGTACAAATGGTTAGTAGTAAAAAAAACTGTTCGATGTTTGTTTCGTTCAAACTTCCAGCGTAGGGAAACTTTCGTCTTAATTTGTCTTAAGAGATTATATATACTAGGACATTTTGTCAAAATTTTATCGGCTAGTTCGTTATGTACTAAGTTTCAGTGGTGAAATAAAAAAATATTTTAATTAGACTCATCGATTTGACTGTATCTTGGGGATATTTGAGTCTGCCCAATACCAGATACTTCATCAACATTAAGCTAAAGCACTACTAATTTGTAAATACATAGAATCGTATATTTATATTTATAGGGATGTATATCTATGTTTTGATACATAGTTTGTAAATTAGAGAAATAATTTAGGCAGATATACATTAAAGTCTATGGATCAACTCAGAATCGCTAGCTGACCCCATTTAGCCATGCCTGTCCCTGTCCCTGTCTGTACGTCACCGATTTATAGGCCTTAAATTACAAGCTAGGATAATGAAGTTTGGTATATGGAATCCTTGCCTATAGCTACAAAATAAGTGTTAGCATTTTCAAAATCCTTTCGTTCGGTCAAACTGTTCAGAATATTTAGATAATGTTTATATCTATATTTTGCCCGTATAGTTTTCTGCCACGCTCTTTTGTTGGAAGCGTTTTTTTAAAAAATCACAGTTTTTAATAAAACTTTAGAGATATTTGAATAAAAACTTTCGATACAAAAACATTGGTAATGTTAATATCAATATTTCGTCTATAGATAATTTTAATCCACGCCTTTGTTTTTTGTCGAATCATAAGATATTTTGATAAACTTTCTGCACAATATTTTACGACAATATCATTTTCTAATTTTATCACCATTAAGTATTTAGCCACGACCTCTTTTTGGGAATATGTTTTAGTTTAAAGATATGATGGGATAGGATAGGGTATTAAACGACTCGCATGACGGATTGTAACCTTCTCATATGATTTTTTTTGTGTTCGATCGAAAACAGCAAAAGGGTTGGCATGCACATATTATAATGAACACGATAAACAAAAAAAGAATATGCTATATCTACCGGCGACAGAAAAAAATGTGTAGCCTTATCTTTTTTTAGCTTTTGGGCAATAAAAAAACAACGTGTCGACAAAGTATGAAAAAACATCTGGATACGATAACGACTTTTTTTTATTTCTTGAATTGTGATTACAACTACGAGCAACGTAATTGAAAGCTAACTTAATAAACAGAATGGAATGGTACCTGCCGCAATGTAACTATAAACGAACGCCGAATTTACGATAAAAGGGTTTTTATGTTGTGCAGTTACAGATGCAATCGAATTAAGAATTTACTTCGCCTGAAAAGGAGACAAAAGATTAAAAAAAAAAGGTGGTCCACATATCAAATGAACGGTATATCAAAATGCACTCAACGAAAACTAAAATACTTTTACAAACTTGAACGTATATAGGAATAAAAATTAAAGTTTATTTTGTAAACATTTGCGAAAACCATTATTCTCTAAAGAGAGGGAAAGAGCTTTTTTTTTTGTGTTGCTACTGCCTGCTCTCTATGGGATTGTGCAAATTCTAAATTGGTAAGAGAAATCTTGCGCACTGATTGTTGATATCCTTGTTCCTCCCAAAAGAATACGAAAACCAAAAGCAGTGTTTTATGGCTCCAAGGAAATGCATTCATTATTCAAGAAGTTTCCCCAAAAAATTTCGTAATAAGTTAGCAGAGCTCCCATTTTGACCGCTTTCTGATGGGTGGGTACAAGAAGTAGGTGAAGTGTAACATACGAAAACAAGATACCTAACATTTGAAATGTAGGCCTAGGCAGACGATTTTCAACTCAATTTTTATTTAACTAAACTATGTCCCGGAAAAAAACACATAACCCACACCCACGTTGTACACACTGAACACACCTTGATATTTACTTTGCACTTTGGTGGAAACTTGTTCACTGTTTCACTACTGTATGGCACTTGTATTTTACGAATATTGTAAATACATTTTTTTTTTAACTCTACAAAATTGCTTTTATAACTTTTGCTTTTCTTTCGCACACGATATGTCAACTTCGCGACGAAAATTTGACTGACTGACGTCTAGCTATAGATTAGAACACAAAAAAATTCTTTTCGAAAGGCGAAAATGTGTTTTTTTTTTCAGAATAGAAATGTTGGGCCGATCTGCTCCTCGGGCAGTTAAAAGATTCAATTCTGTAAAATTTATTTTAATTTGTTAACTTTTTTGAAAAAAATTGATTATTAAATTCTGAAAATGGAAAACAAACTAAACACAAAAAAAAAACGAGGAAAAAACGAAACGCACAACTGAGGCAGAGGTGGTGGTGAATGCCAACCGACCTCAGCTCTTGGGTATTATTCCGCTAGAACTTGCGCTGCGTACGAACGGCACTGATAAACTAAACAAATGGCAAAAGCACACTGCCAGTGACTGCGGGACAACCATGGACGGTTGGTGGTGAATTGCTTGCTGACGACGAACGACTAGCCACGGTAAGGTTTCAAATGCGCGCGAGGGGGCTATAATCGCGTTTACATCACCACCCTCTAGGCCGCCAATTGAGGTTGTTGTATACTAAGTGTTCTCCATGCCCATTGATTTTCTGTTAAAAATGCAATATAATAGTTTTTTTTTGTGCTGTTGGATTATTTAGCTGTATTGGTTTTTTTTATTCGGATGTCATTAGAGGAAAGCTTTTTGGGCTGAGTGATTTTTTTTTTGTATACAACCGAGAGATCATGACATCTTGCTCTAGTTTCTCAACTGTAAGCAGAGAATCCTGGACGGTTTCTGTAATTCTGATACTCTCTCTCTCTTAACACAGAGTGCAATTTTGAATTGGCAATATAGTTATGCTGGATAGAGAGCGAGGGATGAGCTTAGCAGCTTCTGTATGTGGAGTATTTGAACGACATGAGTATTTGTTTACTTTTTGATATATCATTACATTAGAATGGCTATTTCGTGAAACAGTCATGCGGAAATAATTTCCACTTTTTTCCATTTAAAAAAAATGTTTTTAGTTCTTTAATCTACCACCAACCTACGTGGGATGCTTACGTTGGTGTAAAATTGAACTTAGAGGTCAGGGAGTATTGTTTGTATGAAACCGCACGATAGTATTGTGAATATGATTGACGTTATCAGCTTAAAAAGTAATTAAGTTTTGCTATGGCGATCTTTTTCTACGTACAAAAAACACGTGCAAATGCAAATTAATTGGATTATGAGCTAACGACTTTGAACAATGCCATCATTACGAATTCCAGGTGAACAGAAAAATAAAATAACGCCATGGTAGCAGAAAAGTGCCTACATTTGAATGGCTTCGCATGGCTTCCTCTTAGTTGGCAAAGTAACGAAATATATGAATGGTCCAATGGGATTATTATATGTTATTTGCAAATGTTGGGCCTCTGAGGTCCAGAAAGTTCTTGGCGATAATGTTCTTTCAGAATTAAATCAATCGACTAGTTGCAAGTACATATTATTACAGTGTCATAAAAGAAAAAAACCATTAGGATCGCATTATGATAAACAAAGTGATTGCATTATTTCTATTACCGTAGGCGTATACGTAATTTGCTAGTGTTGTATTGATATGTTGGCTTGATTGATATACATCGATTGAAGCCATTGTTGTCATAGCAGATATGTACATGACATCAGTGGCTTAACAACTCATAACTGCCTTGAGCAATATATGCCCACAACAGATTTTGTGTGGCGCGGTTTATCGTGACTTTATAAATATTGTAACATGTTTTTGGGTTTTTTTTCAGTTTTTGTTTTCTAGCCTGTTGCACAAACGAATCATTAGACAGACAAGTCATCAAAAATATATTAAAATGTCATATGTAGAAGAAAGCCGACAAAATTGTCCTTGGATTTGATAAGCGGATTTGTAAGTAAAGGGTGAGCCAACACGCAGTGTGAAGATCATCCTAGCCAAATCATGCTATTAAGCTAATTACATTGTATTCCATTGATTTGGAAACAACCACAGTACAAAAGTTAGTAACATAAGATATATTTTTCTGAACAATATTTTACTGGTTCATACTTGAAAAATGGTAAAAGGGAGATCTAATGAGAGAGTCAAAAACCAAACCAAAATAATCTGGCACGACGGCTAGTGCAATGAACTACTGTGTAGAAGGTCTAGGTTTGATTCCTAGTCGTAACAATACCTAAATTATTTTTCACTGGACCTTCTCACGCGATGATTTAACAAATCTTCAGTATTATCAATTTTCAAGAACATATTATTTCACTCAGACGTTTGGATTCAGTCCCGCCATCGTGGAAACAGCACACATTTACATATGAATGGCTGTGGGAAAATGCTGGGTACCTTCTAATGTAATTAATGTCTGTTGTTTAGAATCAGTAAACTGTAAGTTGGTAAAGTCGTTTGTTTTGACATGTATTTTGTGTCATTACTTGTTCCTTTTACTGTAATTCACTTAAACGCGTCCCGATACATACGAAACGAATGAGTTTACTGTAATTTACTTAAACGCGTTCCGATACATACGAAACGAATGATTTTACTGTAATTTACTTAAACGCGTTCCAATACAATAATACATACAAACAAACTCCACATTTTACGTTTAGAGGACATGGGCGAATGGACATTATCACTCCAGTCAGTAGTGTCTTCGATTCCCATTCAGACGTCAGACGCAGTAGAGGGAACATGCACCTAGTATGCGCACAATTAAAAAGCAACCTCAACCAGTGCCCAACTGGTGGCAATTAGCTAAAGACTTTGCAAGTAGTTAAATCTATGAAAGAAATAGGATCTCATTCATATCAAATAACTGAACACTTTTGCAGCAATCGATTATCTGGAGCTTATCTTTCACCTACCGTTGACAATTTGACTTTAAGCCATATCTGTAGTAGCTGCGTCATGTAATCGCGGTTTTTTTTTATCCTACTTCATCGACGCTGATGGCGAAAACCCAGTATGACCAAAGACACAGCTGTAGTAGTTGAATTTTGATTGCTGCCCAATAACGAATATTTAGATTATTGAAAAATATATTGTGCAGCGACGTGCTCAGCGGCGCGATGGTAAGTGCGATGCACTGCATCGCAGAAGGTCTGGGTTCAATACTCAGCCGTAACCAAATTGAAATAAGTTTGCCCTGGTCCTCGTCACGTCATGATCTGACAAATAATCCGAGTAATATCAATTGTCAGGGAAAGCTTATCTCAACATAGCTGTTCAGATTCCACGAGTTCTCGCCATCGTGCAAGAAGTACGGTGAATGGTTGTGAGAAAAGCTAGGCCCTCGATAATAACGAGTTTGTTGCGTGCTTCAGTGTGTATGATAAAGTTATTTTGGCCTGAGCAAGAGGTCGAAGAAACATTTAATAGTTTTGCCTTTTCAGGGCTCCAGGCCACCTGTGATTAGGACAACCGGAGCGTGTGTAGCATCATAAATTATTCGTAGAAAGCGTAACGGAAGTAAAAAGGTCCATTAATGTTGTGCAATATACACCCCTAACCAATAACACTGGATCAACATTTAAATTTAAATGCATTAATAACATTCAACTAAAAAATATTCTGAAATCGATGAACAAAAAGGAAGACTTCAACAGTGTAAGTACTAAAATGCTATTAGATGCGATACACGTTATTGGAGACACCATAATCAAAGTAATAAACCCGTCAATGTCCAGTGGTGCATTCCCCGAACCATAGAAAGAATCGGTAGTGACCCCTGTCGAAATCAAAGGTTCGAACATATGCGAACATTTTCTTCCAATGAACGCACTACCAATATACAAAAAAATACTTGAAAAGGCAGTGAAAATTTAACTAGCTGAATACTTCGAAACAAACAAACTATTCTTGGAAAGTTAATCTGGATTTAGAAATAAACACTCAAGTGTATCCGCCCTCAATAGTGTCATAATCAGCTGTAAAGAAGAAATTGCAGCAAAAAACAACGTCATAGCAGTCTTTCTTGATTTTAAAAGAGCCTTCGAGACCATCGATAGGAATAATATCCTATCTAAATTAGGTGCATATGGCATCAAGAATAATGAACTGATGTGGTTTGAATCATTCCTGAAATGTAGAACACAAAGGACGGTGGTGAACGGTATATCATCGAAAAGCATCGAGACGAAATTAGGCGTACCGCAAGGATCCATACTAGGAGCGTTACTCTTTATTATATACGTCAACGACATAAAAGAGAACTTGAACAGGCATACCTGACGGACCGTTAAAACTGCATGTGTGTAGCCGACTTTAGTAATCGGGAGAATACAGTTCAAAAACTGACAATTATCCAGTCGTTCTAACAATGAACGATATACCATAGAAACCAAAAAAATCACACAGTCTAACAAATGAGCAAACTTACGGGGAGTCGCGGTTGACTTTTTTGTCGACATCGTTCACAAAGTTGGAAATAAACACGTTCCGAACAAGATAAACAAATATTTAAATTGGTTATGTATTATCATGCATGGAAATCCTAATATGTACAAGTTGGATGATAAAAGCAGCTACAAAAAAAATTGATTGATTGACAGATTAATTTTTAGATTCAACAAAAATGGATAACTGGGACACTGAAACAAGAATTTCGAAACAATTGAAACAAGAATCTTCAGAGCAGATGGACAATAATGAGACTTGTTAACAATTTTGCCCAGCATGGGACAGTCGAAAGAAGATCTTACCATCGAAACACTTCAGTTCGGACAATCAAAGAGTTTCGACAAGAAGCTTATCTGCTCAAATGGGTATGAGCAGACTGTTATTGCAGTCAATTATGCACAATGGTCAACAAACTGAATGCAGCAGACTTGCCATTCGCTTGCCAGATTTTGCCAGAATATGCTCCAAATTGTGGAAGAGGACGCAAACATGTTGAACTTTCTTTTTATGTTTGACGAGGCTAATTTCGATTTCAGTCACGGTCTGATCTTCAAGCTTCGTTATCAATTCTACTCCTATTATTCGTTAGAGTAAGTGAGTTTCTCCGTTACTCTCTCAATCTCTCTGTTTTCTGCATTCCTTTTTTGCTTTTTTCCGGTACCGCAAACAAATAAATTTATTTAAGTGCGTGACGGTTAAACATGACCCCTGGGCCGCCAACGCTGACGGCCAACAAGTTTGGCACGCTCTTATAAACTACTTATACCCATATGGATCTTAATAAACCTTTCAAAATAAAAATAGTGACCAAAACAAGCCCCTCTCTTCCATAAGTATTTTCTTACTTAAAGAGCTATAGATGGCATAAGTACTGCATATGAAAATATAACAGAACTACGTGACGGCAGACTACTTGGTCTTCCGAAATCTAAGAAAGTTGCCAAATTATTCCTATCGAAAAAAACCCTCGCCAATCTCTGTCCAATCTCAGTTGAACTTCACTCCAACTTAAATTCATCTAAAGGTATAATTTATGCCCCTTGGCTAATAAACCTCCCGGAAGATGAAATAATCAACGAAATGAAAGCCCAAGGAGTAACAGAGGATTATAAGTTAAAAAAAAAAAAACAAAAACTGATAACCAACTTCGCGCAACTGGACTCGTTCTCCTTACTTTTGACCGTTTCCGCACTCCAAACACTGTCATTGTTGGTTGGCATACCATAAAAGTAAAAGAATATTTCCCCAACCCCATGGGTTGCCGAAACTATCAACTTCTTGGCCACACCAAAAAGAGGTACACCAGCGCACCCATTTGTGAAACTTGTAACCTAACCCCCCCACCACAAACCACAAATTTGCACACGTGTTTTATGTGCCAATTATTCAGAAGAGCATACAGCGTATTCTAAAACGTGCAAACGGTACCTCAATGACAAAGAAATTATCAAAATAAAAACAATTAAAAAATGTACCATGGCTGAAGCAAAGAAAATATTCGGAGAGCAAAACCCAACTCCTTATTGTCCACAACGTATTTCGCAGTTACACAAGGTACTTCTTCTAGCAGCGTACATACACCATCAACAACTCAAACAACCTCCAACTCCCTTCCGGCACTAAACTTATTACCCACCAAACCAGCCAAACAAAGCAATATAACAAAACAAGACACACCGGCTACAAGAAATAATATGCTCCCATCAACTTCCTCCAACAAACAAAACAGCAAAATCAACCAAAGTAATAACACAAATTCGACACAAACTGTCCCCTCCATAAACACATCTCGCTTTTCGATAGCATCTAACTCACTCGCACCTACCGAAACAAAACAATCGTTAAAACAATCGATCAATTCATCTTCAAACACATATAGAACAGATACTCTTCTATCAAAAGACATATACTCAGCCAGCAACCAAACACACTCACTTACAACACTACCACACAATCACCAATCTCAGCTATCACTCAATCGCTAATAGAAAACAATAAATACTATATGACAAATGATGATGATGATGACTGACTCATCATAATAACAATGGTGCTTTCCCCAATACAGACTCTGCACCTCAGGAATTGAGCCACTCGGACTCATTACAGAGTCTGAGAGGCTCAAAATCTGGGCTGCAGAGTCAGCTTAATCACCCATATACTTCGATCTTCACAGGTCGGGGTCATTTTCCAAACTCATCGAACTTACCTAACTCAAATCCCATACCAAAAAACTCCAATATAAAAATGAAAATCCATCAATGGAACATGAAAGGATTCGTTAACACTTACGACGAGTTGTGCATTCTTATAAAAAGAAGAATCCCCAAGTATTATAGCTATTCAAGAGACTCACTGTGCGTTTGGTTTCACACCAAGTACCCCTTAATCTTTCAAAGACCATTTTAGAATACTTGTCAGATAGAAATCCCTCACCAAATATTAATAAAGAGGCAGCCTTGATCCTCAAAGCTATTCGTGTTGCTGCCAGCAAGTCAATACCAGAAAACTCACCAAAAACCCCCAAACGGAAAGTTCCCTGGTAAAGCCCTATGCTTAAGGCACTCCGCTGCGAGAAAATGCATGCATGGCGGAATTTCAAAAAAACATCCCAATCAAGGTAACCTTATAGCATATAAAAAATCAAACGCCAATTTTCGTAGAGAAGTAAAAATTAACAAAGAAAAATGCTTAAAATACTTCACTTCATCTCTAAATCCAAATTCCTCTCCATACACTATTTGGCATAATATCCGCAGTTTGACTGGGAACTACACACTAAACACATAAAATGTATTTCTACACCTTCAGGTACAATATCTTTGCGCGCACTTGGTCGAATTTTTTCGAAAGACAAACACTTTTCAGACAGATTCAAAACTGATAAATATTCATTTTTAAGCTCTGCTCTTGAATCTGCATCAATCCCAGAGTCAGCCAGACATATTGAAAAAGCTATAACAAGTCTAGAATTGGAATGTTGCTTAACGAGACTCAAAGGCAAAACACCTAGCAGAGACAGGGTATGTTATCCCATGTTAAAAAATCCCCCAGGCGCAGTAAGCCATAGACTAAGGGAACTATATAATAATATTATCGATGTAGGAATAATCCCACAAAGCTGGAAGCTAGCAATAATAATACCCATACCCAAACCTAATGAAAACATTAGCAATGTAAACGGCTATCGTCCCATATCGCTTTTTCCCTGCATGTCCAAGTTACTAGAGAAGATAGTCGCAAATAAATAGATTAATGTGGTTCATTGAAACCAGAAAACTAATTAGTCCTAATCAGGTCACTTTCAAACTAGGTAAAAGTTGTGCGGATGCGCTACTTCACCTGGATCACTACATCTCCAAAGCATTGTCATCTCGCAATCACGTCACAATTCTTTCGCTCGATTTTGAAAGGGCCTTCGATAGGATAGGCATACATTTGGTTTTGTCTAAACCTTAAGCTTGGGGCATTGGCCCCAAAATATATAACTACGTCAATTCATTTCTCACCAACAGAAAAATGTGTGTTAAAACAAATAATTGTTATTCACCTCCCTTTTCACTGTTTCAAGGCATTCCTCAAGGCTCACCATTATCAGTAGTACTTTTTATAATAGCTTTTGATGATCTGAGCAAAATAATTACCCAACACCACTTTCTATATCACTGCATTTATGAGCATGATATATACATCTTGTGTAAAAACAGTAATCTAGGTGAGACAAAAAAATATGATATATGATGATCATTTGCTAAGCTTTCACTAGAGCAGTGCAAATCATTACACATTTGCTTAAAAACTTCATGTTGTGGTTTTTCCTTTAGTTTTAATGATATTAATATACAAAATGTTGATAATTTAAGAATACTAGGCTTGTTGTTTAACAAAAAATATAGTTGGAAACCACACTGTTTAGAACTCAGAAAGAGCCTTACTGCAAGAGCCGGCATAGTTAATTATTTATCTAGTAAAAAATGTAACTCTAACATTAACACTCTTTGTAGAATAGCTAGATGTTTAGTATTAAGTAAAATCGATTACGGGTTATACTAATCTACGGCTATTGTCCAAAGTTTACAATCAACACGATAAAGGCACCCTATCATCAAGCAGCGCGTAGAAGTATTAATGCATACCCTACAAGTCCGATAAAAAATATATTGGCCGAAGCCGGTCTCCCATCTCTCGAGGAACGTGTTATTTCAACCAGAGCAAAGCTGCATGTAAAGGTAGCGTACTCTAACGGTTCAATTATTGACAAGGACTATCTGTTCGACTTAAATGCAAAAACCATAAGGCGCATACCATCAGCCATCTCTCTTGCTATCGACACCGCGAAACACTTAGATCTACCTACTAAACGCATTATACCCTACAAATGCTCATATCCACCATGGTTCATAAAACGTACATCGCTGATTATGGACATATCGCACAAAAAAAAATTAACACGTCCCCTGATATGTTTCGTCGCATATTTCTCAGCATTTCCTCCAAACTAAAGGCTAGCAAATGGATTTTTACATTTACAGACGGATCTAAAACCAACATTAGTACATCATTTGCTGCCACTCATGTAAACGGCGTCATAATAAGCAAAGGCATATTACCAACTTATGCATCCATTTTTACTGCTGAAGCCATAGCTATACAAAAAACTATAACCTTAACAGCTAAATTACGCAGTAAATTAATTATATGCACAGACAGCCTATCAGTCTTAAAGGCAATTATGAATCCTAATCACAATAGCATAATTATAAACAGGATATGAGACTGCCTTATAAAAATATCAGAAAAATTGAAACTCATGTGGGTACCAAGTCACGTAGGGATCCAAGGGAATTTACTCGCTGACACTACTGTTAATCTAGCGCATAGCGCCCCTGTTTACTTGCTTGACTCATACTCTAAATTGGACCTTCTCAAAATGGCTAACCACAAGCTCAAAGCAAAAGAACTTCTCGACTGGAGCAACTACCATCACCACTACTCATGCATAAATCTAACAAACCATTAAACCCACTCACTACATCGAAAGGTATGAACACAGTTTTCGTAAGATTACGTCTGGGACATACGGCTATTACACACCAGCATCTTCTAAAGGGTGAAAGACCTACCCTGTGCAAATTATGCAACGCCAACTTCGACATCAACCATGTTTTAGGTATAGGCGAATGCCCTTCCTGCACAACCGCAAACCGTCATTTACCTGCAAACACATCAGCCTACGAAATGCTTAGTAACCCTAATCACGATAACATTACTCAAATGTACAACCTTATTCACAGTCTTAAAATAGAAATATAAACAAATCTACAATTAAACCATAGAGCCGAAAGCCCAGCTAGTGCTCAATAAATATGTTAGCATATCTATTTAAAATTGTATGTTAATAAATTATAATAATAATAATAATAATTTCGATTAAAACGGTAACATAAACAAAGAAAATTGTCGATTATGGAGTGCTTTCATCCCACAGATACTCTATCAGACAAAATTAAATTCACTTCGTGTCACAGTGTGGTGTGCAGTTTCATCACGCTGCATTGTAGGGCCCTACTTCTTCGAAGAAAACTGTCACATCGTTTAGGTTACTGAATACTGTTACTTGAGCGTGTTGAGAGAGTTTTTCTACCCAGGATTACGCCGAATGAGAATTTCTTTCAACTCTGTGATGGTGCAACTCCTCACATAGCCCGGCCTGTCAGAATTGCGACGAAAATTTACAGACAAGCTGATATTCAGAAACTCCACATTACGTCGGCTCCCAGGTCCCCTAACCTAACTGCACCTGACTTTTTCTTGTGGGATTATTGCAAACAGGAAGTCTACGAAGCAAAACCAACAAATTTGAATGAACGCACATACATCAACGAGCTAAAATGAGCTTTAACGTGAATAAAAGAAAAAGAATTCCATCCACTGGAAAAAAAAAGTCATTTGAGCTACTCAATGTAGCAATATTCATCAGCCACACTGTATCTGGTAAAGAATCGCTCTGGAATGCATCTACAGTTAAAAGCAGACTAATAAACTATTAAATCATATTCTTAAAATAAACATCCCCAAAAAGTGGGCGCGTCTAAAAATTAACGTTTTTTTTTCATTTTCCTTGCGTAAAATGTTTAAAAAAATAATCTGCCAAGAAGATTTTTCAATTCACCATTTTAGAGACTTTTACATTTGTATTGGTTTGGCCAAAAACAACGTCTAGATTAAAGTAGAAAAGCTGGTGGCATACGGACATACACACATGACTAGATCCACTTAATTCTGATTTGACACTAAACAATATGTTTAGCTGATTTCGTTCGCTATTTATTGTGTCAAAACAAATGAAGCGCTTAGAATATGAAGGGGCTTAGTACTTTTTTTTAAGTTTTCTGCACACACTGAAAATATTTTGAAAATTCTGTCTTTTCGATAAAAGAATATTACTTCAGTTTACCTTAAAACATCTATATATATGTTTATAATTTTTATTGTTTTTATCAAAAGAGTTATATCTAAATAAATCCAAACGCTGATTACTCAACTTGTTGAAAATCTCGGTTAGGCCTTTCATCTTCTAAGCGCTTCAAATAAAACTTTATGGGATAGAGTATAAAAAGCTCGGGTAATGACCTATCAGTAGAGCTTCTAAAAATATTGCAAGCATTAACTTAAATTTGGAATCCCGCCCTAACTCGTGCGTCAGTGCAGGATTACGATGAAAAAAAAAAACTTCCAAACTGTTTAGAATAAAATGTTCGCTCCCGTTTCAGTTGAAGGACTAAGGAGACGTAGATTCAACTAATAGACAGACTAAGAAACCGGATTCATTGTTCGTTTAAAATGTGTAGCACATGCACAGCGGATGGAAATTCACACTCATATCCGTAGAGGCGACGATTCCTAGCCAGACGCAATATAGTAGAAAGAAGGATTTAGTTGTTAAAGAATAGAACTTGAAGCTGCCTTTTTGAAAACGACTCAACGAAATGCATTTTTTCCGCCAGATGTCTGAATTATATTTTTGTTGAACTAGTCAAATGTTTTTTTATTAGAAAAATAACCGTTTTAATCTATCCTACCTACCAACCTCCGGGTGCCTAGAACCTTATCCGTAACTTTGTAAACTGCGAGCGGCAGCAGATGTGAAATATAGCTAAGGAAAAATATCCAAGGAATCCAAGGCATATTAACGAGTGTGCAGAATGCACACCTAAAGTGCTTATACAAAACTTGAATCACGCGGTACATGGCACAAAATACTGCACTGTATGTGTACTACGTACGAGACTGACGAAATTTTATTACCTCCAGAATGGAACATGGCCGGAGGACAATACAGGATGCGAGGAAGACAAATGGAGGAGAAACCGCAAGTTGTATGTTCTGTACCTAGACGTGAATGTAGTACAAAAAGTATTGTGGACAACTGATGTGTCTCCGGCATGGACTATTTGCAGGTCGGAAGCCCGTTAAGTAAAGATTTAAAATAAAGTTTTTTTTTAATAAAATGTGCCAACTTATTGAGAGCAGATCCTTGGTGTTTATATTTCACTTAGAATTGACAGAAAAAGCACATCCATAAAGACTGCGCTCGGTATATGTTCCCTAGCTCGTCGATTATCGGGAATCCTGAAAAAAGATTGTTTGCCAAAAAGATCTTTATCCATAGTACCATCATCATTAATTTTCATCCTTGTGAGACATACAATAATTAATGCTACTGAAAACAGAAGTCCCCAGTATCAAGTTACATAATGAACGATACGCAATGTCATTTCAGTAAATACTGACGCATACACTTGGGTATATATGAAAGCAATTTACCTCAACATGGACAGTTGATTGCCAAGTAACGCGTACCGCCAAAGGCCATGTTTGTTGAGTAGTTTATCGAATTGGTAGAAATTCAAATTCAATTCATTTTTGGAGTGCGATTTATTTACCTAACTCACTCTTTAAAAGTCACCTATTCCGCCCTAGTTTGAAAAGGGGTGCAGAACAAAATAACATGTTAAATTCCTCACAGTCGGAGAAGATATTTTATAACCCCTATTATATAATGGCAAACATCAAACTGGTGTCACCAGAGGGAAACTCATGGTTAAACGATGAATAACGACGTATGCTCGTGACCAAGAAGTGCTGCAGAGTACAGCCTATGATTAAATAAAAAGTTATAGAAAAATTAGAGAAGAGAACCGATTTGTCAAAAACGCAAGATTGAAGATTAGAAGTTTCAAAATGTTAACATTAAAAAAACATTATTCAAACAGTATCCTCTTCAGATGAAGAAGGTCAAATCTTATTGAAATCAATCACAGTCGGTGCTGAGAATATGTAAGATCCAATTGTGCAAGCTGTTAAACGGCAATGTCGTGCAATCTGCTGCTTCAAATAGAACGAACCAGTCAATATTGATACACATCCACATCCGCAGGATTAGACAAGGTTGCAGAAAATGACGGGAAAACTGGAAAAGTATTTTGGTTAAGGCTTAGGTTTTCCGCATTAGTAAGAAGATAATCCATTTTCTAGGATTTCAAATTTAAATAGAAAGACGCCTAGAAACAAACGCGGACTGTATATTTTCTAATCACAATTTTCGTTTGTATTTAATATAAAAGGTGAATTTGGTTGAAATGATAGACTCATATAGCCAAAAGGCTACGAAGAACAACTGAACAAAACAATGCTGTCGGTTTAGATCGACTGCCATCCAGAAATTATGCATGCAGCAAATGCCCAATTAGTATCCATCATCTCTATTAGTTCTGTACTACAATACAAACCAATCCCATCATCCGACATTAAGCGACGCAACATTATATCTGATAAAAAAAAAAAATATCGACACCTAAATGAAGGTACTCTGGAACATTTACTACTCTCTGCTGAATACGATATTATTGTGAACACTTAAAACACATTATATGTGCTACTTAATATCGAGGTGCGCTCAACAAGACATATAACCCTCCATCGAATCTTAAGCATTTTATAAATAAAACATTGTTTTTTTTTTTTTTTTTATTATTGTCTACTATTTATTTCGTAACATCCTACACAAGACCCGTTTCCAGTCATATTTAAACGCTGCGTATCTTTCTGCGCTCTCTGTAAACAGAGTCCCTTTGAACTGCGTTTGCAATTCATTGGTTTTTGAACATAGATAATATTAAATAAAAAAAAATTACTTACTGTATGGATCAAAGCGAATAAGTTCAATTTTATCGGCTAAACGTTCGCGCACAATGTTAAACTGGTGTCCACTTACAACACTTTCCATGAGAACCATGAGCTTTCTATACACGAGATGATGGAAAAAGTTTATTGAATGTCTAAATGCAAATGTATGTTTCAATTATTGACTTACTTGCTTTTCACTCGTTTCATCAATACATTTGTGATAAACATTGCAAATTCTGAAAATTAAATACAAATTTAAACAATTCAATCTAGAAATTGTCTATTATGACACCGGTGTTGAAAATCAAAATGTCAAAACCATATGACGGGGAATGGGGATGACTTTTTTAAACGACCGATTGAAAAACTACTACCCGACAGTAGCGTCGGTAAGGATAGAACCGAAAGATGGTAAGGCTGTGTTGATAATAGGGTAAGCTGCGAATTGTTAATCAAATAGTAAAAATAAAGTGAACAATAACAATGGTTTAAAATGTACTATGATACTACTACTGTGTATACCAACAGTTTTAATTTTTTGCAATACGTTAGACTATCTTCTAACCAAATGGCAAGGCATTTCACTATAAACCTCTTCTGGGTGCCGGGCTACAGTGACATAGCAGGGAACTGCAGACGGATGAGTTTGCCAGATAAGGCACAACCCTTGATATTCTACCGCCAGTAGATATGCTAGGTATGCCCCTCGCTACATGTAAATTACAAATAAAACTGGATGTGATTAAGAAAGCAAACCGCAGATAGATAGGCCTACACACAAACTGGGGACTGGGCGACTGGGCCTCTTTAGCAATGACTTCTATAGAAGTTGCTTGGACGAGGTAGAGGAGGAAAGTATTCCAAACCTTCTCTGTTTTGCTCTCTCCGACAAAAGAAAACTATTTCTTTGCTAAAATAGGGTAGCTGACTAATATTAATGTCAGAAACCTTCTACGCTATACAGTCAGTTTTGAATGGTTCAATTAGGCGAACGCATATAGGGAAAGTTGACAGCCTTATTCATTAATTAATTATCAGCAGTGTGCAACGTTATGCACTCCCTCCAACCTTATTCAAAAAACTAATACAACCTTGAACAGAGACTGCATATCATAAACGCGCCTGATGGGTGAATAGTGCCTATATAAGCGCATTTTATTATTTTATTTATGTATATATACACAGACGGCTAAGCATCAGAGTTACGAAAGTAAGTTGAAAAAACATCGTCCAGGGTATTTTTGTATTTTAGCTGTTGTTTTTCACGATTCAATTTATTTTAATGGTATTTATGTATTCGTTAATGAGTAAAGGTATTCGATTCGACTCGAAGTACCGCATCGTTATTGTCAACTAAAGGGCCGCCCAGAATGCGTATCAGTGTATCTGAGTCAGAAGTTAAAAACAAAGCAACCCGTTTAAGCGTTCACAGAATTTGTATCTTCGTGAATCTTCAGCTTGAAGTTGAATGGAGGGCAACTGCAATCTGCATGCAAGAAATGTATCCCTCTTTTGACAGCGATACTCATTCTGAGCGGTAAGTACCCTAACATATATAAATACCAGGGGAATTCATGCAATGACGGAAAGTCGTCATAAACGTGATAAAATTACGACGTGAAAAAATTAACTGTCAAAATTTGTATGGGAAATCTTTTCCAACAATATCGGAATTTTCCAACAGGAATTGGTTTGGGTGAATAGACTTAGATAGTAAACGTTGTAAACTTTTGACATTTAATCAGTCACTTTCACACATCAAACGTATGCACTAAACTGAAAAAAAATATGGAGAACGAAAAGAAAACAATAAAAACAATAGGAACAAAAGTCTATCAATAAATAAATTACTAAATTGAGATTGAATTCAGTGGATTACCGCATTATATAGTGGTACAGTTTTAGGGCCGTTCATGAAATTTTTCTAGGCACGTGTTTGCCAAGGTTAAGTTCTGCGAGTGGGTGTGTAATTTTTAAGAGGTGTGGTGATGGGTAGTAACTGAACGCATGAAATTACCAGAAATGTCATACTACGGTTAATGACAAAACGTTTGCGAACGCGAAAATACTTTTTTGAAAAATTAAACGCAGCTAAAAGATTGTTTAACATAAATAAAAAAAAAAATTACTTCCGAGTAGGTACAAAAAATGGTATGATAATTCCACTGAAAAAGGATATTAATAATTAAAATAAAAATTCTTGGTTGAAATTAGAAATAAGATAAAACCACCGTCGAAAAAAGGTACAACAAATAAAATGAATTTGGCGATAGACATATATAATCTCAAAATGCACGAGTGTGAAAGAGAAAGCAATAGGTACCCAAATTTGCAGGTAGGCAGTAGGTATTTTTAAATATTTTATGGGTGCTAAACCATGTTGCAGAAAATCAAACTTAAAACGGAAAATTTCAAATTTGGATGACGGCTGAATAATTTTTTTATTTTATTTTAATAACATCGCTTTCAGTATTTCTTTGCTCGTATTTAATTTACAAATTATAAAACTGTTTGGAATTATTTAATTGGAGAATGGTTTATCTAACATTAGCAGACCTCTTTCCCAAAGAGTTTGCACTATGGAGATCTTTCGGTCCTCATCATCTTCAAGAGGCAATTCATTCACAGCTACATACTCCGGATATGATTTGATTAATACCTCAACGCTACTAGCATCTTCTGGCTCGATCTCTATGTAATTCGGTTCATACTCGCAATATTCCTTTGAGTTATCAACATAGTAGTATATGCGTATCTTGTCTTCTTCCTCAACCATTCGCATGATGTTTGCCCGCAATAAACGAACCTTGGTCATGGTGTCTATTTCATAGTCAGCAACACATTGCCCTTTCGAGTTAGTCACGTTCTTGCTGCCAAAAACTGTGCGAGTCTTCTCTTGGGCTGTGATTTCTGGAGGAAGTGCCTCATGTTGATACTTCTTGGCTAACTGGTCAACGGCTTGGTCCACTGGAATTTCTAGCAATGCCTTTGCAATAAGATCACGACACTTGCGTAGGAAATCTTTGCGTTCTCGTGATTCTTCATCAGAATAGACAATTCCGGCATTATGCCATACATTTAGTGGGAGGCCTCGGCGGAAATCTACATTTTCTTCAATGGCACGCTGCAAAATCAAGGGGAACATCTTCTCCATGAGGTCAGCATATGATTGTTTTTGATAAACGCTCAGTGTTATGTGTAGTGAATGAAAACCGGGTTCGGTACATGCCTGGTGAATAGATCCTCGTGGAAAATACAGAATATCACCTGGCATAAGTACTTTTTCCAAAATTGGTGCACCGATGTCTTCTTGAGAAAAGTTTTCTGATGAAAATCGTGGAAGCTCCTCCTTTTTGGACCTTGGGTTGTACAACTTCCAGCGTTTTCGGCCCTCGATTTGTAAAACAAACGCTTCAATGTCATCGTAGTGAGGAGCAAAGCCCTGGCTGTTAGGAGGAGTGAGATACGAGTTTGATCCCACCATACAGTGGAAATATTCCTGCAGCGTTGTGTTCATTGCAAACATCGCAGGCATATACGTCTGGGGGTTCAACAGACGAATGCTGCACCCATTTGAATAATGATCCCAAACCACTGGAGGCATAGCCCGCCCTTCTGGATTCAGAGTCTCACGTACACCTACGAGAATTGATCAACAAACTTTCATATGTTTTATTAAGTATTTAAATCCCAACTCACCATTCGTATAGGATGTTATGTCGATGTTTTTGGTGAACTCAATGTGATTGTTTATAAGCATCTGATCAATCATTTGAAATGAGATCAGCTTGCTAAAATAGGATGGGTCATTGCGCTCGACAAGACAGGGTGACTTCTCCCAGAACTTCTCAAAGAACGTATCTACTCCTATTGGAGCCAGAAGCCATTTCAAAAGCTTTGATCCATCCTTGATGCTGTTATTTCGTAGAGGCAAAACTGCTGAAGGCGAAATAGGTTCTTTCTTGACAATTGGTGTGGTGTTGCTTGCATCGCTCATAATCCCTTTAGGTGTGGATGTATTTTTAAAGTATGCTTCTGTTTCTTTAGATGGAACATTTTTTTTCTTAGATGCTTTTCCCGTACCGTCTGCAGACTTGTCGCTTGTCTTTCGTTTGCGGTTGACATTTGAAGGTTTTGTTGCGATTTCCAATACAGGTGTTACTTTTTGAGGACTGGTACTTATCTCTGTTTCTAGGTTTTTACTTGCTGCCTTCTTCTTCTTGTGATTAGAGTTTGTTTGATTTCCTGCACTTATCTTATTTTCGTTATCTACACTCTTACCATTTTGAATGGTTTTTACTGGATTTTTTTTCTGGACTTTCTTTGCCTTTTTGGGAGATTTTTTACCTTTTCCATATATGGAAAATGCTGCCACTTCATCCATTTTAAATATTAGATTTTAAAAAACAAATCAGAGGAACAGATAGTTGCCGGCGCGGCGGTTGCCTGAAACTTGAAAATAATGAGCAGATATGTCATTTCAAACCCACGTGCCCCTGTGCTGTCAAGGTGAGCCCGGTACAGTATTGTGCAAAATTTCGGTTGGTTTTTAAAGGTAGGTACGATACTGTACAGTAAAGTCTATGCGGATAGGTCTTAAATGCTTGTGTTTAGTAAATTTCGTAGTGTTTTCATTTTTCAAACATTATATTTGAAACAAGTGTTATGAATCCATGTCCAACAAAATGAGTTGAAGCAAAACATCTAACGGAGTAAAAACAAATTGGCTTTTTGTTGTGTCAATTGGATTAAACGGGAATTTTTTTTAATACTATTTTCAATAATTTTGCAAACAAAAATTTGAAACAAATTTCATTTCCTTATATATTTTTTGTTTTAAAATAATACGGAATAGATTCCAAAAAAATATTTATTGTTATCAATAACAAAAATGTTATGATTTCATTCGTTTCGCTATATTTTATATGCGAAATAAGCGAAACTTGAACAGAATAGAATGGATATCATTAATCATGAACACACACCATACAACAATATTTTTGTTACTGATCATAATAAATAATCAAGGGTTTTTTGATGATCTCTTTGGAACCTATTCCGTATTATTTGAAAACAAAAAAAAAAATGAAATAAGGCATTAAGTTTTAATTCCTTTGGGAAATTATTGAAAATACATAGTAGTAAAAGAAACCATTTTTTTACCCCGTCAGAAATTAGCCAGTGGATAGAATTTAACCCGCATTTTAACGCAATTGACGCACGGCCTTAGTAGATGGTTCTTATTCTGTGAAAAAAAAACAGTTTCTTTATTTCGCAGCTCATAAAAATGATGAATTCCCTACATGATACATACAAAACAACCAGCTGTACTTATTTAGGGTTATTAATGGGGGAGACGAATCAAAATATATTATCGAGGACTCCCTCTGCTCAATCAAGGTTGGCAGAGGGACTTAACGCCATATTGGTCTGAACCACTATCAATTGTCTATATGTACATATATAAAATATCGGAATGGTTTGTAATAAATTTTAAAATAAATGGTTTGCAAGAATCAAACGGGAAATCAAAGCCGCGCCAGTTAACTTCTAGTCCTTTCGGTAATTTGAGAAGTCCATTTAAAAGTTGATTGCATAGAGCAAGACCATTCACGTATTTAATTACTTGAGAAAAATTAAGGTAACATTTTATTTGAGAATATGTAATAATTGGCAGAAATAACCTTAGATAAAACCTTACCTACAAGAATACGAAGAGTGTTTACATGAGCTGCATAAATGATATCATGAGGCAATATAAATATGTAGCAAATCTAAACCCCGGGTCATACAAAAAAAACTATCGAGTAGTTGTTATATGTTTATTTAAATGGAAAAACCAATAATAAATGTTGAAAATTGTTGAATCGAAACAAAAGAAATTACATTTTGGTGAAAAGTTCAACACTTAGACCAAACAATCCACCATTTTTCAAAGCAATATTGCAAAGAGATCTTAGCACAGTGGTTAGCGGGTCTGCCATTGTTGGTGGCGCTCGAAGCCGAGAGTAAACAAGTTTTATGCATCTTGTTTTGTCTTTATTGTTTTTTTTATGTTCGAATTATGTAAAGCAAAGTTCAATTCAAAGTAAAGCAATATAATTATTCTTATAAATTCTTAAATTTTGAAACAGCTTATGTCTAAAATTTAGTATTTATATATAAAAAAGTGAGCTATAGTGTTAGCTAACGAAATTTAAAAAAAATAAATAAATGTTGTAGTCAGATCAGCAACGAAATATACGCAACCTAAATGATATGCACACCATCGTCAGTTGCTGAAACTAAAGGGTGGGTCGATTTACAATTTTTTTTTAAATAAAATCTTTGTTCGTATATAAGATTTCGGCGTAGGGGACCATTGTATAAAATAATTATGTTGCAAAAGGCGACATAAAAGCCCACACAAAATTAAATAGGTATACATAAGGATAAGGCTAGGCCACTTTGGCAAACCTTTAATAATAAGATGATGTGCTAACTTTGATTGAATACTAATCGAATGAAATAAGCATGACAACATAAATTATGTGATAATAAATATATCTCACAATAACTTTAATCTAAGTATATGAAGTATGGTTTCGCATACAAAATATGTATGAATATTTGAATCTAAGCCTGATAGATTTGGCGCCTACATGTACTGAGATAGTATAATCAAATGAATGTATACAACGTACCCCCTTCTCCAACCCCGAATAACAACATTAACGCTTTGAATTATAAATGTCAACATGATAACAATATTTTGCATGTCACCCATGAGCATGCAATTTAATATAGACGTTATCGTCTAGTCGTAACACGCCAAGCAGACAAGTACACTTAAACTAAAAAGCTCTAGGAACACCTTCTTCAGTCGGTAAACGATTTTCGTTTCGCGAGGTTCTAAAGTGAAGTTAAATGTTGCGCATTTTGAGACCCAGAACCGCAACGACCGCGAGGTTTTCGAAATCATTTAGTGCGGCTTCATATTCAGCATCTGCTCCGGCGCTTCCGCAGCCTAATCTAACCCCTGAAGTTCGATACACAGGGGTGAGCTTAAATTTTGTGGATTAAAAGTCTGACCAATAAATAATAATCTATTGTATAAGTTGTTCGTTTTCGCACAACGAAACACTGCGAGTTTTCAAAAATTGATTCTGTCTAAGAAAACACTAAAATATATAAATCGGTCCCATTTCATGTCCTTTTGAAATCGAAATATCTACACGAAAACAAAAGGTGTATGCTACGTCGGAAAGTCATCGTAAACGACTTAATATGTCAAAAACTAAAATTATATTTATACCATTTTCTCGCCAAACAGAAAACTAATAGCGTCTTCGATTCGGACAACAACAACACAAAAGCATTTGAAAAATGACAACTGGTTTATGCCAGTTTGAAGTTTGCATTTCGCATTTTGATTTCTATTTTCTAATTTCTTTTGAAATAAAATAACATTCAAAGAAAAATTTAATCAACATTAAATAAATTGTCTGAATATTCATCCTATTGATACATCAAGCGGCAGTTTCTTGGATTTCCACAAAAGCAAATCCTCATTCATTGTTTAAAACAATGAAATCATACAAATTTTTCTCAATCATTTTCATAAAATGGCACACCAACACGACCACTCATGCATACACACCTATACACATACCTACACACATGCATAATATTATATTTTTTAAACAGACTTTAATGCCAAATAAAGTAGTAATTTTCCTAATTAAGTTTGTTGTAATATGAAACTAATAGCATTTTTGTGTATGCCAAAAAATTGTCTTTTTATCTTGATTTTATCTGGATCACTTTTTCTTATCTATTTGGATAAAAATATTGATCTATATTTCAATCGAGATTTACACCATCGTCAATGAAAATGATGACCATTTATCATTTCTGTCAAATGGTAATAGATATATTGGTGATATTTTCGTAACGGCCGATTTCTTCCTAAGACCTAAAGTTAGCAACCAAATTGGTACCAAGTCATTTCTTCAACAAGTGTTAACGAGCTTATTCTCCGAAGTTAATAGGTAGCGAGTATTAGTTAGTACTTGGTATTAGCTGGACCCTCGAAATTGACAGTCTACAGTCGCTAGTACCTCAATTCTCAAGAGAGAATTTAATTTCTTCTACACTTTACTTTATTTTTTTAATTTTTCTTCCTGTTATTTTGAAAAGATGTTTGAGTGTGTTCGATTTCAGTTTCTTCTGATTAATATTTTATTTTCTGATTTTTTTTTGATAATTTTGTGTATTCTGTGATGGAATTTATTTATATAGAAATGTATCTTGCTTTTGGTGGCGATGTCGAGAACGATGAAGGAGTGATAGTTCGTCGATTTGAACGCCGCATCTACCATATGCCACAACGAACGGAATACAACGATATGTGGATTTCTTTCGGTGTTTTCAGTTATCGAAAAAACGTTTGTGTACGTTCTCCAATTGGCAGTGTAAGAATTACAGCACCTACTGCCACGGGAAAGAAAGATTTTATTAAATCAGTATACGTTACGTTACATATTGCCTTGGCAGCAATTGCTCCTAACGCTGCGATTCATGGCAAGTGGATCAATGCAGATAACGCTGGCCGATCTTATTTAATTATTTTCCTCTAGCGTGTGTCGCATAGTACCGACGTATGGATAGATTTATTCAAATGCCAGCAATATTGGCAGAGCGTGAGGCGGTTGCTGCTTCATTTCATCGCATTGCTCAGTTTCCATGCATGATCGATTGCACTCATGTTAAATTGCAATCGCCTGTTTTTTTTCTGTTGTTTATTCTTCAAAAAGCAAAAAACATAACATAATAGTAACAACTTAAAAAACGAAAACATGATATAGAACCTAACTACCTATAAACATTTATTTTCTGAGAAAGCCCCTTTCCAAAACATCATCACAAACCAAAATATTATACACAAAAAAATTGAAAAAGAAACTCACATAAAAATTTACTATTTTGGCGTGTCAAAAATGATAGCGTAGCGCACATATAGGTGTTAGATCAGTTTTGATATATTAGCCAATAGAATAAATCCCAAAGTGAAAATCGCTCCCAAAAAAGGGAAAACAAAGTGACTGTCAAATAACACGCTTCAGAAACAAAAAAAAAGAAGATTTGCTCTCTTAATAACTGAGATCAAAATCTGAAGACCTTAATCGAAAACGCTATAAATGTTTTTGAAATATGTGGGGCACAGATGAGGAATTGCATTAAAATTTCTCCTGCGAAGCAATTACAAGATGGTTGCCTAGTTTTGATGCATTCAATAAAAATGTATGGGAACTACAGTTTTTGATTAAGGAGTTGGGGTTTTTTTTTTAGCGAAAACATAGTTTTAAGGTGTTTTACATTAGTAATTTATTTTTGTTTTAATTTTGATTTTGTTTCGCCTATGTATTGTTGTGATTTCGTGTCCATGAAGTTAGTGTAGCTATAGTTCCCAGTCAAAGAAGGTTTTTTTTAGTAAAAAATAGTTCACTTGTTTAATTTTAATGATTAGCAAAAGTTTTTCACAATTGAATTATAATAACTCAAACCGAAAATTACTTTTGTCAAACTGACTGCTATCAATTGCTTTGTAGTTTGTCATGAAGAGGTAAATTTGCCAAAAAAATCTAGATCTGCAACATTGATTGCAGATCGCTAATCAACACTCGCAATAAGGGTTTTTGTATCGCTAAAAATAAGTATAGAGATAGGGGGTTGCAAAAACGAAACTTGAACTTCTAAAAATTATTTTCATTTAATTGCAGTTATTCATCAACAATGAATGGCACAATAGCAAGTTAGGGAAGACATTTCCAAGCATTAACCCAGCTACAGAGAAAGTAATTGCCGAGGTTCAAGCAGCGGGTGATGAAGATGTTGAGCTTGCCGTAAAAGCTGCTCGCAATGCCTTCCAGTAAGTATTCATTAATATTTCTATCTTTAGTCCTTCATACAATACAATAAATTTACATTCAGTTTGGGATCACCTTGGCGGACAATGGATGCTTCAACACGTGGCGAATTGCTTTATCGCCTGGCTGACCTAATGGAGAGGGACCTCGTATATTTAGCGGTCCGTTTTAATTTACACTTAACTTGTTAAAAAATTGTTAAATGAATGTGTATTCTTAGAGTCTGGAAACCGTAGACAATGGTAAACCATATACAATGTCATGTGGAGCCGATGTACCTTTAGCGATCAAAAACTTGCGGTACTTTGCTGGTTGGGCTGACAAGAATCACGGCAAAACCATTCCAATGGACGGTCCGTTCTTTAACTACACCCGTCACGAACCAGTTGGAGTATGCGCACAAATCATTCCTTGGAACTTCCCGATCGTTATGATGGCATGGAAGCTAGGTCCCGCACTCGCTACTGGAAATACCATTATCCTGAAGCCAGCGGAACAGACCTCGTTGACCGCTCTTTACATTGCACAATTAATTAAGGAAGCCGGTTTCCCTAAAGGAGTCGTCAATGTTATTCCTGGATTCAGTCCAACTGGAGCGATATTATCAAACCATCTGGACGTAGACAAGGTTGCATTTACTGGATCCACTGAAGTTGGAAAATTGATTCAACAGGCCTCGGCACAATCAAATCTGAAACGTGTCACCCTTGAACTTGGTGGCAAGAGCCCAAACATCATCTTATCCGACAGTGATCTGGATTACGCTGTTGAACAATCTCATTTCGGACTGTTCTTCAACATGGGTCAGTGCTGCTGTGCCGGGTCAAGAACATTCATTGAAGACAATATTTACGATGAATTCGTCGAACGCAGTGCTGAACGTGCAAAGAAACGCACCGTTGGCAATCCGTTCGATCCTAACAATGAACAAGGACCCCAAATTGATAGCAAACAAATGGAGAAAATTCTCGGATTGATTGATTCCGGTAGGAAGGAAGGAGCGAAGTTGCTCGCTGGAGGCAAACGTTGTAAGGATATGCCTGGGTATTTCGTCGAACCGACTGTCTTTGCTGACGTTAAGGACAACATGACCATTGCTCGAGAGGAAATCTTTGGACCTGTCCAGCAGTTGATTCGTTTTAAGAATTTGGATGAGGTTATTAAGCGGGCCAACTCGTCAGAGTATGGTTTGGCAGCAGCTGTCTTTACGAAGAACATCGATAAGGCAAACTATTTGATTCAGGGATTACGTGCCGGTACTGTTTGGGTGAATACATACAATTCCCTAGCTGCGCAGGCACCGTTTGGTGGTTATAAAATGTCCGGTCATGGACGTGAAAATGGAGAGTACGCTCTGCAGAATTACACAGAGGTTAAGAGTGTCGTGGTTAAGGTTGAGGAAAAGAACTCATAAGGTTGAGAAATTGTTTTCTTAAAAGTTGTAAAAAATTAAAACAAAAAGGTAGACGCAAATTGGACATAAATGTGTATGTTTCTACTTCCAAAATTAAGACACAAAAGAGGTAAAGTATTACTCGCCGGGATCATTCGCTGACGTTAGCATGGTTTCAGTCGTAATTTTACTCAGCAAATATCAAGATAACTTTTAGAAAAACAAATTTACTCTTTGGTCCTTAATTCAATGTTGAGTATGTTTACCCGATATTGCATTCATTGCTCAGGAAAATTTTAAAGCATGTCAACATTTTTATCCTAAATCTGTCTTTTAGTAAATATAGTACTGACGAAGATTTCAATCGGAAATCCTAATAAGAATGAGAGAAGAACAAAACAATTTTGACACCTGATAACTAACACCAGTGGTAAAATTTAGAAAAATACAAATTTGTGAGTAATATTTTTAAGTGCCCGCCCGAAAAGTCCAGCTCCTCCTGACAGAGTTTTTTTTATGCGAAAAGTAAACAAACATTCAAAATTCCTACTATAATTACACCATGGAGTAACAGAAATCTTTGTACATACAGATTATCATAGATGTGTACGAGGAAGTGAGATGCACTTTTGGAATCAACAGAATTTCCCAAGACTGCGATTTTAGTCCTATAACTGTTGAAAGTTGGGGACTCCAAAATAGTCATGGTTGTACGAAACGGCTAGGGAAGCAGGCCAAAAAGACAAGTACATGTATTGTTCATTCTCCGTTCAACTCCGATCTATCCAAATATTTATTTGAAATAAAAATGTTTTTCTAGGTGAGAACGTTTATGAAATAAGGAAGCTAGTTGTGGTGGCGATATCATTCATTGATAAATCGTTGAGTGGATGAAGTGCTGATAAAACATTAGTGTCTTCTGTGAACGAACCGATCTCAAGATAAATGGAGCGCGACTTAATACTTATTTTTTTACAATTTAGGGGCGCTTATAGAGATGAGACCCGGTTCGAAACAGACGTAACCGGGCTTGGCATAATTTTATAAAAAGGCTGAATCATTATGACTAAGGAAAAAAGCTGAACAATAAAAAAACATCGAGCTCTCAAAATTTATGAATCTTATTCGCAGAGAATTTCATTAAATCATTTATTGATACCCCACTAGTATTACACCAACTTTATTTCAGTTATCTCAATGACTGCACTCAAGTTAGTTTTAATAACGTTGCATTTGACGCGAGACACTACTTAAATATCTCTCTCGATTAAGTAATGGCTATTCTATTTAATCGTACCAATAGTCGTAAAGCAATGCAAAGATGCTCTTTTGCATCTTTGTATTGCTCGATTTGTTTGAAAGCTCGCTTGTCACAGGAGTATTGCCAGTTCATTAGAAAAATGCATTTATAATACTCGTTTTTAATAAAGGTGAAGGAACTGATATCTTTGATTATAGACCAATTACAAAACTATCTTGCATTACTTAGTTATACGAACATGTTATTTGTGATAAATTGGTCTTTCTTTGTCGAAACATCATCTGTAAAGCATGGCTCTGTAAAAAATAGATCCACTGTCACAAATCTTTAACTTTTTTTTCATTGTACCACTAGTTTGGAAAATAAAAAAAAATCGATTGTATATACGCTGACTTTTCCAAAGCTTTTAACCAGTTATCATTTATCACATAACATCTTTTTTAAACTTAATGCATATGGGTTCCCTCCAGGATTCATTAATTGGGTTACAAAAAATATCTGCCATTGAGAACTTATCAAGTAAAATTTTGAGGTACCAACGCTTTGGTTACCCAATCTGGAGAACCCCAAGGAATTTATTTAGGTCCTATCTTATTTATACTTGCTATTATCGATGCAACGGTTTTTATCTGAACCCTAAAAAGTCCTAGCATATGGCATTTTCACGAAAACGTGCTCTATTAAATTTCGATTATACCTTGTCCGGGCATTCTCTATCGTGTAGACAGTTTAAAAGATCTTGGTGTTTGTTGTGACCCTAAAATGGAGTTTATTAAACACATTAACGTTATCGTCAACAAATCCATCTCAATGCTCGGATTCTTAAAAAGGTTGTCAAAAGAGTTTAATGACCCATGTGTCACTCTTTTGCTATTATAATTGTCTAGTTCGACCTCACTTGGAGTATGCATCAAAAGTTTGGACACTCTTCTATGTAGTCCATTCAAATGGAATTGAAGCAGTCCAACGTAAATTCTGACGATTTGCTTTGATATGACTTCCAGGGATGATATACAGAATTTTCCTACGTATAAGTGTCGAATTGGGACTTCCATGGGATGATATACAGAATTTTCCTCCGTAAAGGTGTCGAATTAAACTACTGGAGCTGTTGCCCGCCAATTATATACCAATTATTATCAGGACACATGGATGCTCATGATCATTTAAGTGCTATTGGTTTTAATACACGGGGAGGTTCCTATAACCTACGTAGATTAAATATGTTTCATATACCTAATGATAAACAAAACTATGGTATACATGAGGCTATTAGTTGTAGGAGTAGAGTTTACAATAAAAACAACGATGGAGTTGAACTGCTAGTAAAATTAGTTTAGAAAACACTCTGGGAAATTATATGATGCCAAAATTAATTACTTCTTTGTTCTGTTATTCCCACTAACAAATGCACTTAATGATGAGCCTGTGGATGCATATAATATGCTATGGGAATAGAAGAGAACAGGAAGAAAGAGAGAAATAAAAAACATGTTGGGTGTAGTGGAGACTTACTCCATTGACCAAACTAATTCGGGGAGAAGTTACTTTTCTTGTGTTCGGTATTGCCTCATTAAAATAGAAATCCGCCTTCTATCAAAAAGGCATTACGAATCAAAATTTCCATCAAGGCTACATTTTTTCACACAAATGCAAAAATGTCTGCATATTATTGGGCTCAGTGTCAGTGATGCGAAATTTGAAATCAAATCAGAAGGAATACAATAAAGTGAAAGGGTTATGATCTCAAAGGTGATGTGCATTTGCTCTGAGTTCTAGAGAATTCTTAGGACACTGCATATTTTTGCCTACTTTGTTGTCCATCGTACCATTGGACATTGTTGAATATTCTCCAAAAAACAAAGTAGGCAAAGGCTTTATCCAGCCCAAAGTTGCAATCGTCCTCTCATGGACGCAATTACCAGGTTTATCGATGGTTTTGCCCTTTTTTATTTTTAAACCCATTTTATCCTCTTTATTAAATTTACACATGCATTTTGCAATAGCTCAACTGCAACTAAAAATAGTACCACCATACCTGAACAACGTGAATACGATGGTCAAAACAAAAGAACCCAGAAGAATAAATTAAAAAAAATGCAATGCAAACAGGGGGCAGTAAGATAAGGTGCGAACGCAAAAATTGACACAATTGCTTTCCATACATGTAACCGAATATTCGGAAAACAACTGGAGTCCAAACCCCAATATTAATCTATGGTTGTACACGGCTCCATGGACTTGTCTGGCAGCAATCCACATATAAAGTCACCCATCCGAAAAAAAATACAAAAGATAGCATGTGTGGGCGTTACTAGTGCAATGAGAACCACACCAACAGCTGGACTGGAAACCATCCTCAACCTACCGCTAGACCTATTCATGAATAAATCTACAGCCAAAAGTACACTTTGAACCTGCCAGCTCTTCTGCTGCAATATTCTAAACGGACACCTTGGCTCACGTGTAACGTCTGACTACATGCTACCACACCCTGACTTTCAAAGACCATTGTCTGAGAAACAGACAAACAAACATATACATCTATACTGATGGTTCAAAAATGGACGTAGGCGTTGTAGCGGCAGTATTTTCCGAAATACTAAAGCTAAACAGCCCTTTCGTCTCCCTGGGCATAGCAGTGTCTTCCAGGGATATATATTGGCCGCTAGATGATATTACCATCTTCATTTAGTCAGGCTGCCACAAAGCAATCTTTGCTGTCGAAATCTATGCTTGTGAAGCGTTGTCGTGAAGAGCTAAAAGTTCTTAGCGGTTAAAATAATGTTAAGCCCTGCAGGGTCCCCGAACACTGAGGCTTACAGGGTAATGAAATTGCTGATGAATTGGCTAGGTAAGGATCTGCCACCAGCATTGTTCAGGCTGACCAGTCTGTCAAACCGCCACTTTGTGTCTTCAAATTACACTTAATATCGCCAATAACAGGTGGAACTCCCTCCTCACCTGTGAAACATGCACGAGGATGTGGCCTGCGTATAACAAAACTAGAACCAACAAACTATGTACTTCATTAAAACAGAAAATCTGTTTCGACACTAGACACGAGGGAAGATGTACACCGTCTAACTCATCAACCCACCAACTTAATCTAACCTTAAGGCCTTTAGTAACTGGAGCCTTACGTTTTCAACGTTAGAACGAAGTTGTAAAATCAAATTGATGTTTTAAAACAATGTTGACACCTTGTTCGCCAAATAACGGTAAGCTAATAAAAATGATTCCAATGGTTTATTTACTTAAATTAACCATGATTCCAGTTAAAAGGCACCGATGTGCTAGTTAAAGAAATAGTTAAATAATTTCTTACACAACTTTATAAAACATTTTGCTATACTTTTTCTTGAAGTATCACTTCGGAAGATTCTACTGAAACATCTTTCGTTTCGCTTCCACCATCACTTGCGTGAATTTGACTTAAAATACCATCATCATCTTTTGCTATTTTGGCTTTAGCACCTTTCCGCATTGGAATCGTTCGCAAAATTGCTTCCGTCCATGATAGGCCTTCAGATAATCGTAACAAAATTTCAAAAACTAGAATGATAAAATCGAAATGCTTATGTGGATTATGTGTATATAAATTCACAATCAAATAAATATATACCATGGTAAGTACTTAGAACAGTACGCGTTTTCATATCGACATGTTCGTTTAGCGGCAAACGTGCTGTAGTTAGTGCCATTTCTTGCGCCCTCTTATAACATAATCCTTTGTGGTGATTATGATCAACCAAGCCTCCAACAATGTAAACGCTATTCGGATCAATGATTTCCATAACATTGTCCGAATCACTTGTTAAGTACACAATTTGTTGACCCTCTAAACACTTCGTATATGACTGGAATGCCCACCGAACATCCCAATTTTCATATCCATCGTTTTTTTTTAGACTCTCGTGGATTCTACCATCTTCTTTTATTCCAGTGAAGTGAAGAGTAGCAGGAGTCTGAGACCTTCTGTTTATGGTATAAATTCTAAGAAGTTGCTTTACACATTTGGCCACATCTTTGTCTATCATTAAATCATCGTAGTCAAGGTCAATTGCAATTTTCAAAACGCTTGGACTGTTCTCCGATTTATTTTTCTTTAGTTCCTTGCGGCTTGGTCCTGTTCGGGTTGGTAATCCCTTATCTATTGCTTGCAATCGTTTCAGCTTGTACTTCTCACGTTCCTTGCGTCGTTTTTCCTTTTTGGTTTCTTCCCATTGTGCTAGCTTTTTTAGTTTTTTCAGTTGTCGCTTTGATAGTACCGCAGTTGGGGTAACCAATTCAGTATTTATATGTGGAGTAGAGAGTTTACTATCATCTACCTTTTCAATGGAAGATTCCATGCCAATAGAGGACTCATTTTTCTTCATATTTACCTACGTATGACGTGCGGAGAACTGAAGATTTTACATTTGTATTTTGTATACCAAACCAAGTTCGTGTACGCCGTCAAACGCAGTGTTGCCAGATGCTAATATAAACAACCATTACTTTTATATGGCTGAAAGTGAAACATATCGACAAAGAAATGTGCACATCCGCATTGATTTGATGGTCGTGCTCTGCTCCAGATATTGGCTGTGTTCCGGGTTTTAGTTTTACCAAGTGAACTTCGCCAATGCACGGAACTGATTGATCAATAGATCATTTTAGTCACGTGATATTGGAGGGGAAATGACATAAAGAAACAGTTTACAACTGTAGGTTAATAAAGATCGACTTTCCTCTATTCGTTCGTTTAATTGAACCATTCAGAGCTAACTATTGGCGTTTTCATTAGTAAATGGAAAACAAAAAACTGTCAAAATCGGTCTTTTGACAGATCTAGATAAAAGAAAGACTAGGAATATTCATGCAACGTCGGGAAGTCGTCATAAACGTTGTATTACGTGATTCAATTACGATGTGATAAATCAACTGTCAAAATTTGTATGGGAAATCTTTTCTAATGACAGAGTCTAGCTATCATTGACCAAATTCATTGGAACACAATACATGATTGAAATGAAAAATTCCGTTTCAGTTCGGTGGAATGGCAATCATTAATTCATTAAAATAAATGTTTATCATTGAAAAATAAGAAGTGATTTTTTGCGAAAACTATAATTCAAAATTCAAATATTTTTAGATAATCATGTTCTAAAATTTAAGAGCTTTTTTTGGCACTAACTCGCCTACGATTGAATTTATGAAAAAAGTCGCAAGAAGCAAAAGAACATTTCCAATGAACATTTTTCATTGATAGCTATAACTGGCCCTAACAATATCGGAGATTTCTCACAGGAATTGCGTGCTTAAGCTGAGATGGTAAACGTTGTAAACTTTTGAAATGCTATTTTGACATTTTACCAGTCACTTTCACACATCAAACGCATTTACTAAACTAAAAAAAAAACCTGTAGAACGGAAAGAGAACAATAGGAACGAATACGATCAATAAATAAATTTCTAAATTGATATTCAATTCAGTGGGCCATCACATTATTTAGTGGTACAGTTTCGTTCATGAAACGTCGTCGTAAAATTAGGATCTTTCGCACATAGTAAAATTGCGGCGTTGCATAAATAATCTTATTGACTTTTTTACCAATGGAAAATTCCATATGTAGCATAGGCGGTTTCTGACATTGATATTTGCCAGCTCACCAGGACCGTCGAACAAGTAGTCTCCCAGATGAAGATTCCAGAGAGAGCTGGACAAGAGAATAGAACGTGAGTAATACTTCCTTCCTCTTATTCGTCCAAGCAGCTTCTATAGAAGTCATTGCTGAAGAGGCTTACTGCCGATTTCTTCATTGAGTACTAGCGCTAGTACCGGTGTTAGACTAAAGTTATTACCCAAACTGGTACCAAGTCATTTCTTGACCAAGTCTAACGAGCTAATCCACCGGAGTTGGTACCGAGTATTAGTTAGTACTCGGTATTGACAGTCTAGCGTCGTTAGTACCTGGATTAAGGGAATTCTATTTCTGCAACACAAGTGATAGTATGAACTTGATTTTTATATTTTGCTTGCTGTTATGTTAAAAGTTCGATTTTAGTTTGTTCTGATTAATACATATTGTATATTCTGATTTTTTTTATGATTGATAATTACGTGTATTCTGTGATGGCATTTATTTATATAGGAATGGATCTTGTTTTTGGTGGCGATAATTTGTTTTGCGATTTCGTAGATGAAGGAGGTATAGTTTGTCGATTTAAGCGTCGTATCTACCATATGCCGCAACGGAATATAATAAATACTTGAGACGATGTGGATTTTTTTCGGCGAATGAATCTTTATTGTCGTCTATTGTTATTAAATCGGTACACGCTACATATTGCCTTAGCAGCAATTGCTCATGGCAAGTGAATATCAATGCAGTTAGCGGTGGCCGATCTTATTAAAGTATTGGCCTCTAGCGTGTGTCGCATAGTTCAGAAAGTATGAATGCCACTAATACGCCATTTGAATAGATTTATTCAAACGCCAGCAACATTGGCAGAACGTGAGGCGGTTGCTGCTTCATTTCATCGCATTGCTCAGTTCCCACGCACAATCGGTGCAATCGATCGCACTCGTCTAATACAAATATTGTTAACTTTATTTAACCTATTTGAGTTTCTTTTTAAATTATTTATTATTATTTGCATTCAATTTGTTCAATAGTTCATGTTGTGTATAATATTTTAATTTTTGGATTGTGATGATGTTTTGGCTAGGGCATTTCTCAGAAAATTCTAGTTTATTATTCTGAGTTGTTACTACAAAACATAAGTATTGTATTTTTCTTTTTGAAGAATGAGCAACAGAAAAAAAAACAGGCGATTGAAATTTAATATTTCAATCACGCGAACGACATAATGTACTGCTTGGGATGTCAAAAATGATAGCGTAGCGCACATATAAGTGTTAGGCCGGGTACTAAGCTAGGTTAGTACTCATGTGAAGAAATAATTCGTTAGTTTTTTTTACGTCCTACAGGGCACCAATTATGATGCTGAGCTGATGGTAAATCTGTTTAGTATTGTCAAGCAGATGGAGCGCTTCTGGTTAAAGTTTGTACATTCACCACGACATTTTTCGAATTGGAAACACATGCAGCTTTTTCCTAAAATGGATGACATCAGACAATTGCCTGAACATCTGAATATGTAAATGATCCACTCTGGCATTTCGATGGTAAATTGAATTAAAGAGAATTCAGCTTAGACCCTTCTGTGTGTGCTATGATACATATACATACATAAGAAAGTGCCACAGATTTTACAATCCGCCTCGAATGTCAACTATTAAAGACTGGTACATACAAGACGTGGAAAGGCTCCCTACCTCTGGTATGGTAGAGAAGTTCACTCTCTTGCCTTCGTTTGCATAGGCCAGGCGTGTTTTGAAAGCTATCCACAATCCCTCGAACCTCATCGGTTTTGTTTCTTATTTAATTCGATAGCGAGCAATAGGTAATGTTTTTTCGATGCTATACTCACAAGTGGTATGTTTTTATTATAAACTCAGTTTGCTCCTACCCAAAGAATGCCAGCTTTCTGTCCCGAGTTCTTAACATCTAAATGAAGTCAATTTTATGCGTTTTTTAAGAAATAATTACAACGAAAATACAGTTAAACATTTTTTGCATTTAATAAACATAAAAAAGAAAAACACTCCTCAATTGCTTTATGAGTTCTTCTCTGCAACTTTAACAATAACACTCTTAACCTCAGTATAATTCTGCAGAGCATACTCTCCATTCTCACGTCCATGACCGGACATTTTATAACCACCAAACGGAGCCTGTGCAGCTAGAGAATTGTATGTATTCACCCAAACAGTACCGGCACGCAATCCCTGAATCAAGTAGTTGGCCTTGTCGATGTTCTTCGTAAAGACAGCTGCTGCCAAACCATATTCTGACGAATTGGCCCGCTGGATGACCTCATCCAGATTCTTAAAACGAATCAACTGCTGGACAGGTCCAAATATTTCTTCTCGAGCAATGGTCATGTTGTCCTTAACGTCAGCAAAGACAGTCGGTTCGACAAAATACCCTGGCAGATCCTTATAACGATTACCCCCAGCTACCAATTTGGCTCCTTCCTTCTTACCGGTATCAATTAACCCGAGGATTTTCTCCATTTGTTTACCGTCAATTTGGGGTCCTTGCTCATTAATGGGATCAAAGGGGTTACCAACGGTGCGCTTCTTAGCACGCTCAGCACTGCGTTCGACGAATTCATCGTAAATCTTATCTTCTATGAAGGTTCTAGAACCAGCACAACAACACTGTCCCATGTTGAAGAAAAGTCCAAAGTGGGATTGCTCTACAGCATAGTCCATATCACTGTCGGCTAAGACGATGTTTGGGCTCTTGCCACCAAGTTCAAGGGTAACGCGTTTCAGATTTGATTGGGCTGATGCTAGTTGGATCTTTTTACCAACATCAGTGGATCCAGTGAAGGCAACCTTGTCCACGTCAAGATGGTTTGCTAATTTGGCTCCAGTTGGACCAAAGCCGGGAACAACATTCACTACTCCTTCTGGGAAGCCAGCTTCCTTAACCAGTTGTGCAATATATAGGGCAGTCAATGAGGTCTGTTCGGCTGGTTTGAGAATAATGGTGTTTCCGGTGGCAAGTGCGGGTCCCAGCTTCCATGCCATCATGAGGATTGGAAAATTCCAGGGAATGATTTGGGCACACACTCCAACCGGTTCATGACGGGTGTAGTTGAAGTATGGACCATCCATTGGAATAGTTTTGCCATGATTTTTGTCAGCCCAACCGGCAAAGTAACGAAGATTCTTTATGGACATTGGGAGATCTACACCGTATGACATTGCAAATGGTTTGCCATTGTCCAGAGTTTCTAAGCTCTTTAAAAAGGTAACATCAAATATTTGCATAAGAACTCGATAAATATATTTACAGCTAAATAGGTAATGTCCCTCTCCATAAGATCGGCAAGGCGGTAAAGCAGCTCTCCCCGACGGGAAGCATCCATTTTTCGCCATGGCGAACCCAACCTACCAAAGATATTCATGAATATGTTACTTTCATAAACAAATATATGAACACTCACTGGAATGCATTGCGCGCAGCCTTAACTGCAAGCTCCACATCCTCATCTCCACCTTCTTGAACCTCAGCGATCACCTTTTCTGTAGCTGGGTTGATACTGGGGAATGTCTTGCCTGTCTTACTTTTGTGCCACTCGTTGTTGATAAATATCTGAAATACAATGAAACATAATACGTCTATGCACACGGTTGTGGTGTGTCTGGATTGAATCATCGTCTGAATTAATTGTGCTTGGTAATTAATTTACACATACATGGTTTTGCAAGACAAGGGCAACTTAAATGGTCATAGTCCTCAATACTGTTTACTTTTAAGTGTCTGTAGATTTATATCAATTGGTTTGAAAACAGCTTCACATATAAAAGATCATATATCGCAAAATAAACGGAATAACTAATTGTTCTTTGTGTTGGCAGACATTGCACCAATGGAAAGACTCTTCTAGAGTTATCTAATCCGCCGACTGTTATTAAGTTTGTCAATTCCTATTCCAAAAAAGAGTAATAAATTTAGGATTTCTTGCTTATAATACAAATTAGGTTTCCAATGTGCCTAGCTATAAAATGCAACCACAACAATGATGATTCCAGCTACAATTTTGCATTTCAGAACTTACATTATGTAGAATTTGTCGACAAACACTGCCACTGCCACACTGCGTGGTCGGCTTTACGATCAACTAGAAAAAATTACCTTATCTCTCTCTTCATAGTATAAGTATAAAATTCTTTCTGCACTAAATAAAAAAAACATTCTACGGGGGTTGGGGGCCCTAGCTTATCATTGGTTGGGCTATTTTATTTCTAGACAGTAACATTGAATAATTAATTCTACACACCACTGTACATGTACATAGTACATACAACAAATTGTGCGTAGTCTACAGCAAGTTCAAAATGCCGGCAAGAAAACAGAGCCGGATCAGAATACGAAACATTAAGGAAATATGGTTAGCTCTATAAATAGAGCAGTAATTGTTGTTGTTGTTTTTTTATTAAACTGTTGAATTATTCGTCATGTTCAATCACTGAAGTTATATAAAAAACACAATAAACAGAACTTACCCCAGTGTAAAGCACTTCAGGGTTAAGGACAGGTTGTGGAAGTGCTGCTACTGAATACGACGCAGCACCGAGTTTCTTGGAGAATCCAGCGGCACTTGCAGATCTCAAAAGACGCAGCATTATGTTTTTTTATGTAATTTCTATTAATTTATTTATTCAGAGAGAAATATTCAACAACCGCACAAAACGATGTTTACTGTCGAATAATGAAAAAAAATATGAAGTACGATTTGTACGAACTTGAACGTTACAGATTTTCAGCTTTCTAAAAGGAGCTTTCGCGCCATAAGCCAATAGCCAAGCTAACAGATGTTCAATTACAAACCGAATTGCCAATACCAGATTTGCCTTAAAGCATTACAAACAGCAATAATTGAATTTTTCAGATGACGATGTTACTGTCGCAGGTCAAACGAGAGGAACATTGGATTTTAACACGTAATGAACATAAATCTGCGGATTTTGATATTTAGAAATGGCGAAAACCGAATTCTCGCACGATATCGAGTGTCTACGACAAAGATGAACGTGTGGAACTGGGATTTCCATCATGGTGGAAAGTAAATTTTCTAGTGCAGATGAAAGCTTGTAATGTAATGTTACCTTTCTATCCGCGAGCCCAAACATAAATGGAATAAATTTGACATATCCGGAAAGATGGAATAGGAACACCAGAGAGAACGTCAAAGATACTCACCGAATTTATCTAAATTGTGAAGGGTTTTTTCATTCCCTTCCTATTACACATATTTCCTGCGCATCGTCACTAATCGATGAAAATCTGTGATTTTACTCTTGTGTGAACAGGCACATTGTGGGATATACCATACAAAGTATAGTGGCTATAAGGGCCCTGCTATATAGTTATCATTGAAATAACCTCATTGGAAACTGTCTTTGTGACTTTTTTATAAATTCAATCATTGGCGAGTTGGTGTCAAAACAAAGCTTATGAATTTAGAAACATGATTATTCAATTTCTAATTATAATTTTCGCAGAAAATCACTTGTTATTTTTTCACAGAAAATCACTTCTTATATTATATTTATCAACATTTATTTCTATGAAGTAATGATTGCCATTCCACCGAAATGATACGGAATGTTCATTTCATTCCTATAAGGAGCTATGGAGGTAAAATTTCAATTCCATCATGTTAAAAATGTTGTAGAAGAAAATTTCCATTGAGGGATTTCAATGATTTGAAACACAATTGAAACAAAATATTTCGAGCGTGAGGTCACCGCCAGGCAAGACTAAATTGTGATAGGTAACATTGATTTCATTTAGTTGAACAACTTGTACTAGATGCGTTAGCCAACGAATTGGACATACATTTACTTTAGCTGCCTTTCACTTTTTGCACATTTCAATTATTTTTTTTTTTAAATTGTCGTTTAGTTTAAAAGTTATTCCACAAATAAAATTGCAATTTTTGGTTATAATTTCATACAAATTGTGTGTAGTTTGATATTTCTTTATTTTTTTTCAGCTGCGGTGTACGCAACATGCCATGTTGAACAAGATATACCAAATAAAAATATTTTAACCAAAAATATGTTGACTAAGGTGCCTGCCTCACGACTTTACATACGCTGAGCGGGGCAACGAAGTTGCGTGAGCGTGGACAGTCCCCAGAAAGAGAGTTAAAATCCTTTGTTCCCGCGAAGCGTGCCAACCAGAGTTGACTTAGGCGCATGCCTGACGACTATTTACATACTCTGAGTGGAGCAGCGAAGTTGCGTGAGGGTGCACTGTCCACAGAAAGAGACATAGATAAAGATATCCCTTGTTTTTGATCTTACAATTTTTTCCGTTTTTATTTATTTTTGGGGAATATGTAGTATATACTTTTTTCATCTGGCAATACTGCAGTGCAATGTTTTTCTTTATTTATCACTCAGCTATGTGTGGACTGTCAAAAGTTGGTTGATTTCCGTATTAATGATCGGCCCGCAGAGATGAATCGATTAAAAATAAGTGCAAAAAGTGAATGGCAGCTAGAGTAAATTTGTTCCACGAAAAGCGCCAAAGCGGGATAGAGTACTTTGGGAAAACGTGAACGCAAAAACGTCATCTGTATGCAAACAAATACAAAAAATCAGAACTCCCGCCACATCAGGCCATAGAACATATCTCATTGTCATTGTTTTCCTACATATCATAGGAAAGAGACAATGAATATGTGACAGAGATAGTTTCCCGAAGTAGGTACTCTATTGTGTTTCGGCCATGATAAATCTTGTTCCATTTAAAAAAAAAAAGTTCTGGACATTGCCCTCGCAAATACACTGTGTTGTGAAACGCACTCATTAGAAAGAAAATAGCCGCCATTACTTTCATCAATTTTCACCACACTTAGGAGATGAACAAATTTGTATTGTGTGCAGGTTTCATTGCAAACTATTAATTTAATTTCCATACAAATAAACACATATTTTCAATTAAAAAACGAAATAACATAATAGATTAAGTCCTCGGCTTAAACTTACCAAACAGTTTGTTGACCAATTTAGCGGTTTATTGTTTCAAATTCGCTTTTGATAGACCAAAAAAAATTAAAATGGTCGACGCAGCACGACAAATGCTAGATGAGCTAATGGGACGAAATCGCAACCTCGGCCCATCAGAAAAGGGCAAAAAAGTAAATTGGGACGATCCGGATGTAAGTAAACTAACTAGAAATAATTTCATTTTCTTAAATTTATTTTTTACTTGTAGTTCTGCCAATATTTTCTGGTGAAGTTTTGTCCGCACGATTTGTTTGTGAATACACGAGCAGATCTTGGCCCGTGTCCACGGCTTCATGATGAAGAAGCAAAAAAAATGTATGAAAGTGCCCGACCTGGAGCTCGAAAAAGACAATTTGAAGATGATTTTTTACGTTTCTGCAACAATATGTTGAATGAGGTAGATAGAAAAATTCAAAAAGGAAGACAGCGATTGCTTCTAATGAATAAGACGGAGAATGGAATGCCGGCGGCGCCGGTGTACATATCAAAATATCACGAACAGTTGAATATTTTGAATGCTCGAATTAAAAAACTTCTCAGCGAAGCGGAAGAAGCTGGTCACAGGGGCGATGTTGACCAGGCGCAGGATTTGATGACACTTTGTGAACAACTAAAGGACGAAAAGGATGCTCTAATTACACAACATGACCAAAACACTGGAAATCCAACAACTTCCCCATCGGGAGAGGATGAACCTGGTAGTGCGACAACCACTGATGTGTCTGTGCCACCACCAACAGAAAAGAAACTACCAACCTGGATGATGGACCTGAATGGAATTCCCGAAAAACAAATGGAGGTTTGTGAAGTTTGCGGAGCTTTTCTTATTGTAGGCGATGCACAACAACGAATCGAAGACCATCTCATGGGTAAGCAACATTTGGGTTACTCCAAGCTACGTAATGCTGTTGAGGAAATGCATCAGAAGCGCCAGAAAGAACGCGAAGAGGAAGAAAAGCGACGTGATGAGGAGAGAAAAACACGTGGGGACATGGATTTTAATCGTGAACGACGAGGTGGTGGTGACCGCAGGAGGTGAGATTAAGTAAATTAGATTTTCGATTAGATTAAGGGATAGGTGGAAAGCTGGTAAATTGATGTATGTACCGTAAAAACCGTCTTTTTCGTATAAATAACTCAAACATATTTGAGTGATGGTGGATGGTGAACGAACAAAAAAAAAAAAATATCACGCCGAGAGTGATATTCATGAGTGACTGTGGATGCCTAGCTTTATATCTGTCAGTGGTGATATTTTGACCAATTCATCGATGTCGAGTGTCCTTTCGTGTTGATTGCATAAACTTGGTCTTAGCCTTGTTGATTGCCTAAGTGACTTTTTTTGCAGTATTTCGCATTTGTTGCATGGTGGTTGATATCCTCATTCAGATTGTTTAAATGCGTTCGCTAATCTTTTCAAAGCTTAAGATAAAAATCAAAATACGAATAGTCGCAGTTTCTGCACACTATTAATTGACCGTAGTAGATGTCACAGCTATTCATTCTTCTTTTACTTGTACTCGTTTACGTTGATGTCGGTTTCTTCTTGTGTGCGCCACTTTTTGCCGCGTCTGTATACTAGCAAACGTGGCTATGACATTCCGTTGAGTCCGACCAATGACGTCAATATCGTCGGTGTATGCTAGTAGTTGCACAGAGTTTTGGAAGATTGTGTCTCTGGTGTTGGCTCCGAAGCTTTGCAAAATTCTCTCAAGAATCAGATTAAAGAAGCCACATGACAGTGCATGGCTGCCTAAATCATTTGTTGCTATTGAATGTGTCGGTGAGGTCGTTTCCGACCCTGATGGAGCAGCGAGAACTCCTAATAGTCATCTTGCACAAATGGACGAGTTTCGGCAGTATACCAAAACTAGACATGGTACAGATCTCTACATGGTCTCTATAAATGCTGTCTGACTTATTAATTTAGCAACTCAAAGCGTGTTGGATGAGTCTAGTACCCGATGATTATCACTAGGAAGTAAAACAAGCGCGATTGATGTGTAGTCAACGTTACAAAGAAAGGGCCTTGCCAAGTTAGCGCCACTCAGGGTTAGATCTTGTTCTACGACATCCAAAAAATGATTGGAGATATCTTACAGGGCGACAAAGGTTTGGGATCCATAAATTTCTACAATCCCCCAGCCCCTTTCTTGCGGTTTGACGCCACTATGTGTTTTTTTCGGCATTTGCTAATATATTGACACGTGAACATTATTATAAAATTTGGCGCTTAATATAATAACTGACCCATTTTTTCTGCATACCTACACCGCAAAACCATAACTGTTTTTTTTTAATTAAATGCTGGTATTTATTGCATTAGTGTGATAAGGTTATTTTTAAACGGAATTCAGTCCAAAACGTCTGCATACATATATCGGGTACAGGTTATAAGGGCGTTTGATCATACGTTATGAAAAGTTATCATCAAGAAGAAAATTAGTTCAATGGATTCCATTCATTTTTGTTTTATCAAATAGATTATTTGTGGTCCCTTACAGATGACTAGCACGTACATTTTCAGATTTTCTTGGTGAAATTTTAAATCTCTTGGCTGCTAACAAATTTAAAAGAAAATCCTTTGCTGCCAATTGCTGTTTAGACAACCTTTATTTATTAGTACTGTCACTCACCTTCGTACATCATCTCCAGATATTATGTAAAGACAATTTTTGTTGCTATAACGAATTTACTTTCAATTTCCTATTCACAGAGACTTCCGTGACCGACGAGGATATTCTCGAGATCGTGGTGGCGGTCGCCGTGATCGGTATACCGATCGTAGACGTGATGACAGATGTAAGTAGCAAATTTATTCATCATCTTGTAGGCTCCCCGGTAATACCAACTTCATTTTAGATATTGCTAGATCCCATCGGCGTTCCCGTTCGCGCAGTCCGAGTCATCACAGCCGCAGCCGTAGCAGGAGTCACAGTCGCAAGTAAATTGATTTAGTCCAGTAGATGCAACCAACCATGTGTTTACCCAAACAACAAAAAAATTTAAAAAATAACGTTTCCTTTAACAACAAACCAACATACGAGGTATCCCAAAAAATATTTTAAAAAAATATAAAGAGAACTGTTTTACAGTCTTTTTCCTCCATGACCAAGGTGAGTTCAATTTGTCAATTACAAAAGTTGATAAATACGAAATCTTTTCTAAGCTAGTTGTAGAACATTATTTTATGCAAAATACAAACAAAATATAAATACACGTACTATGTAACTAAAACCGCTCCACCAACGTCACTACAACCACCAACTGTCTCTGTGGGTGTATTAAAAGAAAGAAAGAAATTAAGACCGCGGTATGTGTGCATAATAGGATAATACATAGCTATGGGCCAGGTTAGTGTTACATCATAAAACAACCAAACAACATTTTCTTATTACCTAGAACAGTATGAAAGTGAATCCTCTCTGGGCGAATTGAGAATGAGAAATAGACAAACAGGGGGAGCGCGAGTGGGAATGTGTGCAATAGTGCACTCTACCTCGATCGCCTCACAATATCACGAATAAAAACGAAGGTACTTGCACTTGACAATTATTTTTCTAATTTTATCATAAATCGTTAACAAACAAAATAAATAAACTTAAGGTTTTGCAACGAGTACGAGAGTACATCCCAAATAATTGTGGTTGCCCTTCCTTCAGCGCACCACACCCTGACATACAGCCAAATATACTGTTGAGGTACTTTGCTAAAAAAAAATCATTTCCATCAACCAATGAGTTGTTTTATGTTTATTTTTTTTTATTTTTTTTATTTTAGTTGAGTTTAATAGAACGCTAAGTTCAATGTAAATCCTTCTTCGATATTCTCTCTCGCGCGTGTGTCTATATGAAATACTCTTACCATTCACCAGACGGCGTACGTACATTTCGCGAAATTTAAGGGCACGGGCAGACAAACAAAGATGAGTAGGCTCTCAATATGTTTTGTCGTTGCGCCACACGCTTTAAACGAGGTAATTGCTAAAAATACCGAAAAACATTTTTATTAATCAAACAAAAAAATCCAACTATAAAAGAAATAAGAAGCCTATCGTCGTCGTTCTCTTAAAATGGCGAAGATCGATCCTCCCCCTATCCATGCGATGTCCGTACTTTTCACTATTTGAAAAAAGGGAAGTTTTTTTTTAGTATTCCAAAGGAGGCACACAATCTTGTCCATTCGAAAAAAGGTAATTTTTCAATAACACATTGCAATGCATCTTTTTTTTGTTGTTGTCGGTTGTGGTTGAGAGACAAACTAGAGAGAGAGAGGCGAGTTCTTCTATTCTGACAAAAATAAAAATACACACAAAAAGAGGTAATTTAAAATATCACAAAAAAATTAAATACTTTATTGAGGAGAGGGAGAAAAAGAGAGGGTTTTCCAAAAGCCACTAACGAGGTAATTTTTTCATGTTGTTATTTTTGTTTCTCTTAGATTAAGTGCGTATAAGAATATTAATATGTTTTGGGTTGTTGGTGCGTGTAGAATGATAAAAGAGGTACCTATTTAACAAAAGTAATACAAACTATATAGGCGCTTTACAAAACCAACCAATTTGCGTAGCAAAAATTCTGCATTTGATTGAAGATGTTGTGTAACAAAGACAGTTTGCATTAGTAAAATCGTATTCGGTCACGAAATTGAGTATAAACGCATATCAGAAGGGAGAACTTTAATCTAGGCAAACTCTTCTCCTGTCCCCGCGAAGTCATTCAAAATCGGTTAAAACTCTAGTATGAAAAACCTCTGCTCTTTTAAGGGAAAACAGAATATCAGTTCATTAATATATCCGGATTCAGCATGATTTCATTTTCATGTCTTAACACGGCCCTATCAAATCAATTCAAAATCCGCCAAAAAGAAAATATAATTATCACTTTTTAATTGATATCTTAGATATTACGGCGCAATCGCATATCAAAATCTTATAACTGTTTTCCAAAGAAATAGCGAAAGTTTCGACTCTTATCACATAGGTAGTTATGACTTATGAGTTAATAATGTTATATAAGCTAATCGAGTTGCGGGACTACAATCTTTCTGAAAGTAACTGCACTAGGGATAAATTTATTTTGAACTTTAAAATTGAATAATTATATTCTAGAATTTCAAAGTTTGATTAACAGGATAAAAATTTCTATCGGGATCATAAATAATTTTTAAATTACTTACGTATTTACTACGCCAACCAAAAGTTTGTCTATTGAATGAAGAAATACCTATCTAAATCATAATACCATCAACACATCATATTTCTCCAGAAGCTCAAATTATTTCCATCGAATTGCATAATTCCATTTAAAATCATAATTGCCATTCGATGTACACCTCTTCATACACTATTTGTAAATTTCATGCGTAATATTTATCGTCAGAAGATTTTGCGGGATCATAAATAATTTTTAAATTACTTACGTATTTACTACGCCAACCAAAAGTTTGTCTATTGAATGAAGAAATACCTATCTAAATCATAATACCATCAACACATCATATTTCTCCAGAAGCTCAAATTATTTCCATCGAATTGCATAATTCCATTTAAAATCATAATTGCCATTCGATGTACACCTCTTCATACACTATTTGTAAATTTCATGCGTAATATTTATCGTCAGAAGATTTTGCAGAAATGGTTTTGGTTTAAATTGCTTCGATTTCGCAAAATAACATACCTACTCAATTTGTGTCAGCGTTAAAAAAATGTTTTCGGCTACGTTCAATGATATACAATTTAAGTAAAATGTAGCACGACATCTTCGTTATTCATTATCGAAATATTCTTCAAACAACATCTCAAAACGAAATATTATATTAAAATTTATTAAATAAATATTCGTAAGCAAACACAGTTCTTAAGACAATTTTCAACTGTTAGCCGAATTTGGCCCAACTATAAACAAGTGATGAACACAAGAATTTGGTGGAACGAAAATATAAAATGGTGGTCTAATTTGTTAAATTTACCACTTTTCAATTGAATATTTATCACTTATTCATTTTTAACCTTTTGAAATTTTTAATTCACGACTAGAGAACTATTTATAGGGGTATAGTCGTTTTGACACATAGTTTGTAACATAGAGAAATTAAATTAAAGGTGCAACCGAAATTTAAAAAAAAATGATATGATGGTAAGTGATAAACAATTAGTTGTTGGTACAAAAGGAGATAAGTAAATTAATGCTGCATTTACGGATTATAGTAAAGCATCCACCAAAACGAGAAAAGTCTTATAACTAATGAGGTGTTTTCAACCACCTCAAAGACTAAGCTGTATGGAAATATTTTATGACCATTCGGTCGACAAAAAAAGTGTCCACTGTACAAATATAAATTTCATCGACTGTTAAAATGTCGAGTGCAGTTTGAGCGACAAAAGAACGTGGACAGTTTAAAATTCAGACCATTTAAATTTCGAGTGAAAAGTTGTCGGTAAAAATGTCGATTTTTATCTGAAATGAAGCAGGAATTGCTGGTTGATATGACTCAATATGACAGTAGCAGTTATTCGACAATGGCTTGTTGGTCGACACTGTCGACTTTTTACGATATTTTCAAAATCGACTTTATAAGAGTCGACATTTTGATCAATCGCTATTTTTTTTTTTGAAAGTCGATATTATGACATTGGATTTTTTTAAATCGACATTTTGAAAATTGGCAAATCGAACCTAACCCAAAGATTTTACCATTGACAATACATACAACAGCGAAATCTGTTTACGAAACAGCTGAACATTCCTGATTTTATTTTAGATATTGTTGTTCATATCACCCCTATCCGTTTGGATGAATCTCCTAAACGAAAATCAGTTCCAATCGAAACACAGTTTGGTTTTTATTTATCCAATTTAATTCTTCGTCGGGCAACTTCGGAAGGAATTGCTGACTTAACCCGGGGTCTCCGCGAGCAATATTTCAGAGAATGCAATGTGGAATTCTATGGAAATTGCTTGTGGAGACTTCAAATAGTATTCTATGAAAAATGTCTTTCTATGTAATGCTCTGTTGCTTTTTATGGATAGTATGCTATGTGCAGTCGTTTCTGTTTGAAATTGTAAGATTGTTTGAGATAGTAAGCAATGGAAATGCCAGTAATCTATCTATCGAATATTGCTCGTGGAGACGCGGTGTTAGGCATTATGCCGTTGCGCGTTCATGTGCGGTACATTTCTTCAAAAGATCTGTTCGAAATGCTGATCGTAACGTATCCTCGGTAGAGATTTCTGGGGTTTCGAACAATGAAGACAATTTTCTTCCGAACGAATACCTTGATATGACTGTCTATCTTTTTTTAGTTTCTAAAGTCTGGTTGCAGGTTGTGTATGTGCGCATATCATTTGAAAGGGGAAAACAGTTCGATTTTTCGCATAAACGCAATAAGCATGATTAAGCAACACATCACTGGGTCGAAAATTCTGCACAGACATTTTAGCATGCAACAGAACCAATTTTTGCGTCTTAAGTTCGTTAAGATTGTTTCTCACAATCATACGATAGAAGTACCTGAAAATTTTATGCCGAATCCGAACTGCTGAGCTAAGCTATTATTGGTACAATAAAGGACAATTTATACTACCCTAATGATTTGCAAGATCATTGCTAGAGGAAGTCAAAATCATTACCATTTCCTCCGCTACCGCAGCGTTTATTCAGTGGAACAACATTCTCAACAAGATAACTATTTCTATCAAAACAGCAGTTTCTTTACTTCGCAGCTTAAAATATTGATGCATTCCATTTATAATACATACAAAATAATTAGCTGTACTCTTTCATCAGAAAGGGTGAGGAGATGAATCAAACAAATTTTAGTCGCAAGATATTGTAGAAAAATGTCAGATTTGCCAAGTGAGGTATCGGATTTGTCGAAAAAGTCGGAGAGATCCGTATGTGTATTAAGTGTAATGTGGCTGAGAATCAAATTCAAGCCTTCTGCGCAATGTGAGATTGCTTCTTTAGATTAATAATAAAGATTTCACGATTTATTTGAATTTTTTGTATTACTTCGCATTAAAAAAAACCTCTTGATTAATCACCCTTTACTTTCCATCCTCAATGGTTGCAATTTATTTTATTTATTCCCTTAGATAAAATAGCATAGCTTTGACTGTTATGTGACTAAATATTGAGAATAAAGAACAACAACGCTGGAAAATCTGAGATAAAGGGCAGCAAACCTTATATTTTTTCCACAAACCATTTCCTAATTCGATGAAAATGGTGAAGAAATAAACTTTTTTACTTGGTTGGATGTTTTAAAATTTTTGCGGAAATTCGTTTGAACATATTGTTTAAAAATGATCATAAATCATCGCTACAGTATGCCAAATTGTTCCCATGTCTTTATACTCATTTCGTGAACTGTCTGTTACCATATCAATGCATTTAATCTATCGAGATACTCCAATTTTCTTGCAAACATTAAAAAAAAATGAAATTAAAATTCCACATAGCTCGTGTTTTGCGATTAAATTTATTCCTTGACATAACATCCACTACCATGTAGATATGTACCTCTATGATTGATTAATCTTACAGCACACAACAGTAAAACAATTCGAAACTGGGCATCCAAACAATAATGGCTACTCATGGACATCAAAACAGGTAAACGAAAAAAATGCTTAATCCAAAAAAAACACAGCCTTCCACAAATAGCGATGTCTCGTCTCTTCGCCATCATCAGCACCAACCAACGACAACACCAACAGCAACTCAAAAGATAAGCATGTCCCGGCAATCGGGAGCGGATCCAACAAAAATCAATCTGCTTTTGCTAGTCCTTCGCAATACCACCCCAAAATGCAACAAAAAGGTGATTTTTTGTTAGATTTTATAAACTTTCAAAATTAAAATATTTTTACATTCGAACTATTGTCAATAATGTAAGGAAACATTAATAAATCGAACATAAGAAAATAAAAAAAAATACAACAATATTATAGACTAACTATCTAACAAAAACGATAAACTATTTAAATTGCGAATGATTTATTAATAGGAAGTAAATTTGTTTGACTGTATGAAACGAATTGGAAGATGAACAGGCGGAACTCGCCACTAAAAGAAGATTAATCCTTTTAAATTTGGTACACAATAAATTGAAATAGTCTTAAATAGTCTTGCTAATAAAGTAACTATTTAAAAAAAGTAGTGATAATAAAAAAATAATTCTAATGAAATGCAAATATTTTATTATGTGTTTCGGGAAATATTACGAGGCGTTGAAGCATCGGTGAACGTATAGTATGTAGACAAGGCGCCCTTAATGATCACGGAGACGACCTACAAGGATGAAACTGCAACGTTAGCATAATGAAAAGTTCACTCCAGATGCTACTCGATACACTTCATGAAATTCGATTCATAGCATCAGAAATGCAGAAAGAAACTTGTGGAATTTATTACAGCTGCTCCCAAAGGTATGTCAGATCTAGAAGAAAGGCGATCCATGACTTGTTACCAGTCATATTCCTGCTAAATGTCATATATTAGATACAATCTAACGGACTATTTTAACGGCTGAAGGCATTACAACCCTCATATTGGCCTCAGATCTAAATCTAAATCATCAACATTTCAACAGCCTTTAAAATCAATAACCTGGAAATTTTTCTATCCTCCCTACCATGGTTATTTTACTCGCCTCAATAACCCCGTCAGGTCATCCAAACTCAAATATGTACTGGATTTCAACTGAGAGATGAGCTATCATTTGACTTCTTTAATGTGGTGAAAGAATAGATAGTGCTAGGAAGGAGTATACTCGGATGGTGCTATCTTTATATGCAGACAAATCGGCATTATGATCGCTCTCATCGTAAAACAGGAGGTTTTCTACTTTGTGGAAAAAATAAAATAATTCCGCATACACCAATGGAGAAAGAAGCTAGGTCTGTGCCGTTGATGCCCGATATTTCATTTCAATCCAACTTTAACAAGGAAAGAGGAGCTAGGTAGGTAGGCAGGTGGAAGTATCGCTTCATCATAAACCCAAGAAGCAGTTATGTTCCTTTTTGTTACCACGACTCTTGTTACGTTTACTGTGATTATTGTTGTGGATGTGATACAGGGGGTCTGTAGATCCAGCCTGTGAGGTTTAGAAAACGGATAAGATCTTGTATCCTTTTACTCGAGATGTCACTAAGGTTGTTGAAGAATGGTTGGTCTAACGCACGCAATCTGGCTCTTGCTAGTGCCGGGCATTCGAAGATGAAATGGGAGAGGGTTTCTGTTGCGTCTGTTTGTGATTAGCATTAGAGGTGTACATAGAGGTAAGCATAAGGGACGAATCCGCACTACGATCGGAATGGAATACTTCTACGATACGACAAAAAGTAATACTATCTGACAACAGAGCTTGCAGTAACACGGTGACCACGACTTCGAATCACAAAGATTCGTTGATGATTCGGTAGGATGAAAGTGATTAGTTACTCACTACGCAAGTTGAAAAACGAATAAGAACTTTCTTCGGGAAAAGGTTAGTAGTGTTAGTATAAATACAAAAATTCATTTTCGCAATTATCTGTTCAACAATAATTTTATCTAAGTCAATACACTATAGCAAATCAAAATAAAAAAAAACAGGAAGGGCGCTACACATTAAGCCCAATTCTAAATTAAAACTCCTTGGGAGTTTTTTTTTCACTGCACCATCTTTTGCGATGTGAAAGACTTATTAGATGAATGTTCTGTGGGCTTACTAATTGCATAAGCAATTTAATTCTGTAAAAAAAAATGTTTCTATAAATAAGATGTTCTGGGAATATTCCAAAAAACTGGAATGTATGTGGAAACCCCGCTCTAAGTTTCCGTTCAAAATGATTTTTTTTCTAATGGGTTTGCTGCCCATTGGTAATTTTTACCTGTAAAAAATGTTTGTCGTGATTGTTTTTTGAGATAGAATTACAGGAAAATTATCTTTGACAAACGATGAGTAACTTTAACTCCATGATGAGTTACACCAACCTTATGTAAAAAAGTGATAACTGATTCACTATCGTTCAATATCGAAATATAACGCTTTTTCGAGAATGTTTTTTGTTATTAGGAGGGAGGAACAGTATAAAACTTTCATAAAGAGCTACTCAAATTTGCCATTCTGAATCTGTGATAAACTGGAGTTCCTATTCTTTTGGCAATAATATAGCATGAATGAAAAACCTATTTTTGAGGCCCAGTATAGGCCGCTAATGCCAGATTGTTATTTTGTTTTGGATTACGGAGGTATACACATCAAATCATCAACGAATTTTTAATGGACGATTAGCCCCATTTATCTCTTATAATCTCTCTTTTTGTATTTTTTTGCGTACGGGAATGCCAATGAGTAAAAAAAAAATATTGTACAGAAATATGCCTTTTTCAGAATTCGGTGTTTTTTTTCAGATTTACTCAAATATTTGTGTTTCTAAAAACAATCTATGAAGGATTAATATGATTTTTCGTCTTTTCATACATACTTAAAACTTTGCAAAAGCGTACGCGTTCATTTCCTTGAAATGAGAGAATTCTCTGTCAATTTCGACAAAAGTATTTGTCATTTTACGACTTGTACTAGGTACAATTTGTCCTGTGCTGTTGTTTACCTTTACGGCCGCTACTGTGGCACGAACATCTTTAGTAGATGCCGATGTATAATTTTCTTCTCATGCGCTTTAATACATGATACATACCTATGTATGTTTAGTAAATTTTTAATACGGGTACATACGTTTACACAATAACATAAACAAACGAATAACATAATTAAATCAAAAACTTAACGGCATATTACATGTCGCCGCCCTCCGGTTGTGAAGTGGTAAACTGAGTGATACTGACAACTAATAAATAAAGTACTCTACTCATCATATTGCACTATTCCCTATGGTCATTCATGTACACAATTCGAAATATCCCGTTTGTGTACTCCTGCATAAACTCTCTTTACTGTTGCTCATGGTGATTTTTCTCCGCTATTAGAGCTAATAAACATTGAATTGTTTATCATTGCTGGTACATTCGATTTATTTCGTCGGTCGCTGTTTCAGTATCGTACCGAGTTGCAATTTGTTTCGATTGTCCGACGCGTATACATACTTATGTGTATATGTGTTAAAATTGTTGTTATAAAAAATCTTGAATTCGTAATTGATTATACTATAATCCTTAAGAATTCAGTGGTTAGGTAAAGTGAAGTGAAGTGGTAGCTCCAGTAATGCAACAAATGGTTTTGTTGTCAGGATGACTTCAGTTGATTAGGGTAAGGTAATTTGTTTATTTTATTTAGAATATGCATGATCAATTTATATTGGGTTGTGCATCATATTGGGTAGTTTTTCTATATTGCAAATTTCCATGGAGTACCGTACGTAGCTCGGAGCTAAGGTCCGGTTTTTCTGTGCAAGATCATTCTAATTTCGGAATTAAACTCGATTGAATTCGAGAATTATAAACAAGAATACAATCTTATTCACTCTGAACCTTTTAATAAAACTTTATTAAGTTTAAGTTATGGAATATGTTTCCAGAAAATTAAAATTCAATTTGTAAAAATAAATGATTGCTATACGTTTTTGTTTAATGGACTCACAATGTCCTTCTTCTGACTCGGAAGATAAAAATACAACCAATACTCCATTTAAAAGTTAAACATTTTTAAATACACCAATTTATTTCCTTAACATTCATAGAAAAACAAATTTGATCAATGCAGTAGAATTTTGCTAGTAAATGTTTTATGTGATCATCCGCTCGCGTTTAGTGAGCCGCACAGACAGTAGAGTTAGTTGTTCATGAGACCATCTCCCTCAAAAGCGCCTTTTCTCTTTCATTAAAACGTGAAAATCACCTGCAGGTATGTGGTAATTATACCCAGGTCTCAGTAATTTGGAATTGTTTCATATATTTTGTTTAACTATTTTATGAGGAAAAGATTGAAACCACACCGTTTTTATTTGTGTGGAAAATAAGATTTTTATAACTTTGCCTTTTAAAGACATTTTGTTAAATTTGATGATTTTCATATTGTTGTTATTAGCTTGGAGCCGGAGGTGCACAAAAAAAGTTAAATATCAATATCCAGTTGTCAGTTAAGTTGTTTTATTTGTATGTATTTAGGTAATATTAAAATGTTTAGCAACTTTTTGCAACAATAAATATTATCGCTTTTGATAGCTGGACAAAATGTTGAATTTTAAATTTAAGTGAACTTACAGTAAACAAGTGAGATCACAATGTTTACCTGGGATTGGAAATTTATAATTCTTTTTAATAAAAAAAAATCAAATTTGCCAACTGCCAAACCCACTTTTTAGAAAAACGTTATTTTTGGCCAAACAATAGGGATTTTTGAAAAAGTGTCTGAAATATATTATATGTAGTCAATCGCAATATCTATATTTCTTCCATATAGGGTTTTTTGCCATGCCTACATTTTGGGGGCGTTTTCAGTAAAAAAACGTTTTTCCTTAAAATTTTGAATTATACAAAATATTTGATGCAAAATCATTGGGTTTGATAAAGCAAACATTTCGTCTATATATCATTTTCATGTACGCCCACTTTTTAGGGGCGTTTTCCTACAAAAACCATGTATATACCCACCTACAAGACATTTGCAATAGAAATACGTTGTCGAACCACAGAATAAATTGATAAACTGCCTGAACGATTTGTTGTGACCAAGGCTCTATATTTCATCGCCATAAATTCTCATATGTTTTTTAAATGTGTTGATCCACCAGTTAATACCTTCCCAATTAGTTGTATTGGAAATTACATAACCTTTCTGGGACTTTACTAAAAAATAAATAAACGTTTCCCCTAAAGAGATGTGCGGCTTAAGAGCGCCCCTTAGACATGCGAATTATATTGCTCAGAAAATGTTCTTAACAAGGTATATTTTCAAAATCATTGGAGCAGAGTCTCCAAATTTCATGTTAGGTTATTATCTTTTGAAGCTCTAACGGAACTCCGCCATATACCATTCCTTCGATAACGATCTTTTGAGCAATTGGCATAATGACACCCGGTCAAAGGACTTACACTTACATCTAGATAACCTCGGATATCGAAATTAAAAGTAAATCATTGAACCTATCTAAAAAAAAAAAATTCATGCAAACAAGAGGTCACGCTTGTTGAATAAAAAAAAGAGATCAATTGAAAGCTACTTCATCCAATCATCCATAAAATAGGAATACATCCACCATCCTACAGCACATTGCAGAATCCCATAGCTAGTGCACTAAAAGTGTCACCAAACTGTGATTAAAATTATAAAAGACGGACTGTTCATCAGTTATGTATGAAGGGAACAGAGTACCAGTAGAGCAACGGAATAAAAAAAAAAAACAGGATCATACGCCCCACCATAGGATGCTTGTCCTAGTTTGTTTTTGCGATTCTGGGATTAAATCTCTTATTTTTCTTTTTACTTTTCGTTGACTCCATCACTGACGACGAAGAGTAGAACAGATTGTCACCTCATTACATTTTACATGAGGCAGCAGTGGCACTATACCAACAGCAGCCGTTGAAAATTCTTCTCCAAAAACCAGAACCTATGTTCTGGTGACAGCTCTCGTGCACTGAAGCCCCATAGGATACTGAAACTGGAATTACTCCAAATGGAGCGATTATTTTTAATGTTCTATAAGGTGTTCCTTCTCTGTCCAGCATCAAGGGAGTAGCCGGCAAAATGATTGAAAATTGATTGGGAGCAGTTGCTGTGTGTGTGGGTGTGTATTTCTGTATAATGCACCTTGTGCATCGTTGTATATAGAGTACTAGCTGTTTACCTATGCAATCATTCTAGTGGAACACTTGAACCTTGAGTCCTTTTCGATTGATTTAGTTCCAAGTTACTACTGTAAAAGGTATTGATATAGCAGCAAAAATTACAGGATAAGTTAATTGACTGACAGTTGAAACAATTTGATTGGGATTATTAAAGATCTAGCTGTTAGTGAGAGGGTGTTCTACAACCTTGTTCTTTCACAAATGAGACTGTTATAGGAAAGGTAAGGGGTCTTTTATTAAGGAGTTGACAACTTATTTCTGAAATAAAATGCAAACTACTTGAGATATCTCAAAAAAGTTCTATCAAAACATTTATGAATGGAATTCGACTTTGTTAATATGTCCACCAAGCGAACGTATGCTGCGGTCGATACCTATTTCTATTTTTCGTTGTTGGCATTAGTCCAATGATTCAATGTAGCAAAGTAGAGGCGTTAAATCACACGACATCGCACGATATAAACCGGTCCGTTTTTTGAACACGTTCACCGAACGGAGACTTCAATAACTTGATGGTTGCACCCGCTGTGTGGCTTGTGGATCTTTCTTGTTGGAACAACATATAAATAACGTCCAATTTCTCAAAGTCAACGTTCCAACATGTCTCTGTAGCGTATACCATTTACCGGCCCAACGAAGCCATCGGCTTGGAAACCACGCATAACGATCGACGGAAATTTCCCTTCAAACTTACCCGCCCTTGATCTTGATTTCTGTTTGCTTAGTTACCTTGAGGTTCTTTTGTTACAGACCCGTAGCATCTCGTGCGCGAGAATGTCAAAGCGGATGTTTCTGTTATTTTGAGTGGTAACAACAAAGTAACAACATTTTTTCCACCTCTTTCTAAAGTCCGGCAAAACCTCCAAAATACCAAACTGTTATGAGAAGCTTTTCAAATTTGCCGTTTGGGATCAGCGTCCCATTTGTTTTGCAAAAAAAAAAAAAAACTCGCATGATTAAAATAAACGATAGATTTTAGTTTTTGTTGTTAATGCATTAAATTTATATATTTTCATTTGTGACTCTTTACATAATACTTGCGATATATGGAAAATTTAGATCTGAATGGATTTTATTTGCTATAAAGATCTTCGTTGCATAACTTGCACTTGAACTTAATGATATCTTTCTGCGATGTATAAGAGTATCTTTATTTTTATCATAACAGACACCACTTTGAACGATCTATTATATAACGAATCAATATCTCATTCATATTGACCCTTCACGCTTTCAGTTTCACCAATGTCTAATACTCATTAAGTTCGCAATCAGTCCTTTCAAATACTTTATTTCAAATGAAATCTGTTCCAGTTGGGAGACGACTCACTTTCCGATGCAAATTGATTTCTAAGCTGACAGCAACTGCATAAGTGCATTTAAAAAATCCACGAATTGCATTGCAATCCCTTATCAACTTTACTATGGCACTCCTGTTCGACAAACGACCGCATTTAGTCCTCGCTCAGCGAGTGTACACTTGTATAAGTGAACAAACTGAATTGATGCTGCAAACTGCAGCAATTGAGAAGTATAAAGTTAAACTACCATGAAAGTGATTTTATATCGGGCAAAACGTTAAACTGTGTGTATCTATGAGTTGCCCGTAAAAGAGGGAGAAAAACTTTTTTTTTTGTTCTCAGCCGCTGCTACTGTACGAGTTTGCAATACACTCGAGCCTCTGTAGAGCTAGTGCAGCAGAAAAATTCACTGCAAATATGTGCTTGTTAAATGTTGGAAACTTTACTTTTTGGTTCGTACGAATCTATAAACATAGGTATGGTATGATCCCCTTTTTTTTACAACAGTTGGTGAAGCAGTGGTTATTGGTGAGAGGGAAGTCCCTATCAAAGGAAATCCTTTTTTAAGAGATCAACACATAAATTGCTTTGCGGCCTAGCTTGGTTTATCGCCTGTTCGTGCTTTATTTACCTATACAAAAATACAACTGCAAGCGGTGGGTTATTAAAAAAGCGGACTACCTATATGGCAAAAATACATAAACTGGCGGAGATTTTTTTAACTAGTTATTTTATTGACAGAATTTGATTAATATAAATGATTTGAGGGTCAATATTGCTATCATGTGCAGATAATCATTCACATTTGAGCGAAAAACTAAAGCTGCGTTGGTCAATCTTTTAACCGTTAACCAAAGATTACAAAGTCATACAGATTACGCATTGAGAACAAAAACAGAAACTATAGCTCACCAGCTTCATGGTACTGGGGGCGGTGTGCAGTGTGCACATATGAAAAACGAGATCCAAACATATGGCGGGCTGTGCCAGCATGACTAGCCAAACAACAATTTGTCTTCTATGCAGTGCGTCATCTTTACCTATGACTTTATAATCTTTGCAGTTAACTATAAAACATAAGGCATTTAGCCGGTGAATGGTTGTGAGAAACCTAGGCCCTGTGTAGGTACTAACGAGCCTGTTGCTCCAAAAATGTGTATTTGTTTTTTTTGTTTTGTTATAGTTTTTCCTCTCTCATAAGCATACAGTTGTACAGCTACGAGTGAACCTATATCAAGCAACATGCATAGATAATGCACTTCAATAGGGGTAGTTCTGTACAAACCATTAAAAATCCTCAAACAGGTTTTTGACAGGTTGCGTGAATTAGTGGTTAGAGCGTTGGGCTACTAAGTGTGAGTTAACCGATTGATTTTTCACTGCCTCAACTCTTGCGATTCTGACAACCAAATCGTATCAGGCTGTCATAAAAACCTTCTTAAATAAACAAATGTGGAAGCAAAGTTTGAGGCCATATCTGGAAAACTAAATATTTAAGAATTAAAGATTGAAAAAAAAAAACGCTTACGATTTCTATAGCGCCAGGAAAACATCGTAAATCGTGCAAAACCGAAAATGTGTTAACTTGGAATGGTCACTGGCTCAAGTCCCTAATGTAACAACACCATTTGACTTTATTTACATTTACACATTTAGAAATTTACACTTACCTGTTCGACTGCATACACTGACATGAAGCACGACAGAGAAATACATTCCCGTTTAAAAAAAAAGAAGAAATTATCCCATTGAAATAAAATGAATTCCAACACAACGGAAAGATTGACGATAATCCTGTCCTCAACCTTGTCTGCAATTTTGCCTTTTTTTTTGGATGAACGGGATATGCAGGAATGCATTTTTGAAATGGCGAACATACTCTGATAAAACTGCAATAAAATATCCTTACATACGTATTTTCATAGAAAAGCATATGTAGTACGTAATTTGCATTTGAAAGGATATATATCCTGAGAGTGTACAGAGTACAGACCGTGAAGACGATTTGGAAAGGATATGTGCATTATGCCATGACGATGATTACGGATTATTCGGATTTATATGCGGAGAAAATGTACGTGACCAAGTGCAGGACCGAGTAAGATCCATCAAATCGATTGAGGTTTTTGATGACAACTATGAACTTAATCTGGAATTACACTAATTATGAGTTCGATAGCGACATTTATAAAAGCACCACTTAAGCGCTGATTACCTATATGAAAGTTAACTAGATTGTTTAAGCAATACTCAATGAAATGGAATTTTGAACTAATGAACTTAATGTGCAGTGAACAATCATATAAGATTTAATTTGAAAACGAATCAACATTAATTAAGTCAATAAGTCAAACTAATAATTATAATAGTCGCCAGTAGAAAACGTGTATTTAATAAAAATAATTTTGATGAGTTGAAAGCTGGTGTAAGCATTAAGTTAAAAACAAATGTTTTTAAGTTGCAGTAATTAATGGCGGCTTTAATGAGTAGATAGAGAACTGAAAACTCACGTTTTTTTCTAAAATTGTGATATCTGATAATGCTAATTTCATTCCATAGTGCATTTGTATTTTATCGCATAAATCGTCCAAGACGTTTCGAGTGTGGCAACGCTGTTGCCAAAACATTTTAAAATTACAAAAAAAAACTGTTTTCCTAATTCACCTTCTAAAGGTGAATAGGCATACGCAATGCCCCATGAAAGATATGTGGTCCAAGACAATTTCAAGCTGTACTACTCTCTGCTAGAAATTTTCGAAATTCCAAAAAAAATTAAGTATACCATAACATAGATAATTCTTCCTTGATTACAAATTAATGGGTCCAAGACCATTTCAAGTTGGATTACGCTCTCCCAGATGAGTTGAAATTATCTGGTTATATTTTGGTTACCTCTCAAACCCAAATTTGCAGCAGGCTCTTAGAGTTGCCGCACACGATAGATGTTTTCGTTACCGGCCTATAGTAGGTTCATTTTACATGACAGCGCGATTTCCCTCAGTGTAGCTGTATTTTACCGGATTTGTATACGCTATCCCATATGGGTATATTAGTTTTGATATATAGAGTAACAATTTAGCTAGATATGCCTTTAAGTATATGGATAGACTCAGAATATATAGCTGAGTCGATTAAGCCTTGTATATCCGTCCAACTTTCCGTACGTCACCAGTTTTTGGTCCTTAAATTTTGAGCTAGAGTGATGAAATTTGGTACACGTGTTCGTTGTTGCTCCCAGCAGAACAAGTGTACAAATTTTTTAAATCCGACCACTGCCACGCCCTTTAGAAAAACGTATTTTTAGACCAAACCGTTAGAGGTTTTCTAAAAAGTGTCTGAACAACATATCTAGACATCCCAAGTGTCTTTATTTTGTCCATACAAAGTTTTTTTACCACGCCCACTTTTTGGGGCGTTTTCAGTAAAAACAATTTTCGGTAAAATTTTAAACATTTTGGAAAAAGATTTTGATGCAAGATCGTTGCTTTTGGTAATAAAAACATTTCTTCCATATATCATTTTAACCTACGCCCACTTTTTGGAGGCGTTTTCATACAAAAGCCATTTGTATATATAGCATAACCGGGCAAAAAACGTTGTTGTTTGTCGAACCATAAAAGATTTTGAAAGATTTTGAAAATAATTTGTCTTAACAACATGTCGTGACAATGACATTTTCTATATTTCAACGCCATAAAGCTGAAATTTTGGGGATATTTATTTTAAGGAGCCGCACAGCGGATTGTAGCCTTCTCATATGTAAGACTGTAAGTTCTCCACAATATTTCCTTGTTTATTTCGATAGTACTGATACTATACTAATCTTTTAGTTTATTTTGAATTTTGGTTTCAGTATAAAATTACCCCGGCAAAACTAAGCCCTGAAAATGAAATAAACAAAAACGGCATACAAAATTCGATTTATAATAGCTTACCTTGCCGCATCTACTTATACAAGGTGGGCCAAAAGAAGTCATCCGATGTTGTTTGGCTCTCATTTTTTTTAAGTAAAAAACTTCGATTCTGTTTTTGGATTGTGTTTATTTGAACTTTTAGAATTTTATTGGTCAAGTCGAGAAGATGATGTCGGCCAAATGGGCGCCGTCATAATTGATTGCCCTGCGGGCTCGTTTTATGACATTTTTCATCACTTCGGCCAGAACTTCGCGCGACAGATTCGTCGAATGTTGTCCTAGAGGGCTTCTAGGGTCTCGGGCTTGTTCACATAAACACGGGATTTAAAAAAAAACCACATAAAAAGTCTGGAACGGTTAAATCGGGCGATCTTGCGGGCCAGTGCAAATCGCCAAAACGAGAGATGAGGCGACCCGGGAACGCCGCCTTCAGAATATCGGTTGTGGCTCGCGCAGTGTGTGCAGTTGTTCCGTTTTGTTGGAACCACATGTCCTCCAGTCATAATTCGGCCACCGTCCACTGCTGTCGTTTGACCAGCGGCGTTCTCGAAAAAAAATGTCCCGATGACTCCTCCAGCGTGAACAGCGCACCATGCAGTAACTTTGAGCGGGTGTAATGGCTCCTCGTGCATTACTCGTAGATTTTCGGTGCCACAGAAGCGATAGTTTAGCTTGTTTGGCAGCTGAAGCGGACTAAACTTTGTACTGGAACATGCACAAGTCTTTGACCAAAATTCGGCTTAAGGAAGACCGGCTGATGGCTAATTGAGTGGTACGGCGTCTGGTCGATGTTTCCGGCGACAGGTCGACATCCTCGGCAACAGCGGCAATATTCTCGGCACAACGGGCACTCTGGGGCCGGCCACTCTTGGTAACGGACGGCTGTCTGCCGCTGTTTTCAAAAATAAGAGCATCTTCCAATGGGGTGATCTCTTTTGGCCCACCTTGTACCATACATAGATTTGTTCATAGATATATTTGCCCTATCTCAGTAGTTACTGGATGTTAAAAAAAAATTACTAGCAACTTCCATGTAACGTGTAGCAGTGAACCAGACGGCCCGGTTGGCCGTGGATACTCTACTTATTTTTTGAGTTGACATATTAAGATGTGTTTTTTTACGACGAGAAAATTGGGAAATTCGATTTTTATTCCTTAAGCCCCAGAACCTTAATCAATTAAAATTGTACTTGATCGTGAAGTAACTCAAAAATAATAATCAGAAGCAATTTCAAGGGCGAGCATGTGCTCTTTCCCAGAATCGCAGTGATTCCAACCCATTTATCTTCCGTAACTGTGCAAATAAATGAAATTTGTATTTGACGAACATATTCGACAAGCTATACGCTTTGTTCAGTTTTTGTTTACCTTTGTTCACTTACGAAAAACAGAATTCATTCAATCTTTCGTACAAAAACATTTGAAAAATGATGGCAATTGCCTACTTGAGCATTTGACAGTACTGAAGAAAATTTAACGTAGATTTTTGACATTAGCGAAGACTTGTAGGAAATCTTTATAATAGTTATTATAACGGTAGGTGTTTGGAGTAGTTAGTTATAATTCACCCCAATACTTATTGAATTTCAACGACCTATAAGACAAGCAGTATCAGCCCATAGGCACACTGCCTATCTAACACGACACGAACAACCCCATACCAAAACTCGTTTTGTTACAAAAACATAGAGAAGGCAACAATCCGCTGTTCGGATCGTTTGATATCGTATCCCATTCCATTCTTTAAATTAATATTCCCAAAATATGGCTTTATGACGATGAAATATGGAAAATGACATTGTCACAGCATGTTGTTCAGACAGTTCATCAAAATTTGTTATGGTTCGACAAAAAAACAACTTTTTTCTCCTCCTTATGTCTACTATGGGGAAGGGTATACAAATGGTTTTGTATGAAATCGCGTCCAAAAAGTGGGCTTCTGTGGAAATGCTCTGAGGACGAAATGTTCATATTAACTTAATCAATGTTTTGCATCGAAAGTTTTTTTCAAATTTCCTTAAAATTTTAACTTTTTAAATGTTTATAGCAAGAGTACCACACTTTGTACTTTTGAAATTTAGATGACTAATTGAGTCGGCTACATTTAGTAATAAAATGTTTTGCTTCACTAAAAGTTACTTACTTTGACGGGTTCTCGTTTGTATGTTGTTACATTCATTATAAAAATAGCCCCTTCAAATGCCATCACACTTGCCCACAAAAATGTAATTACATATAACCAAATTTCTAAGCCAATTACCAACAGCTAATCGAAAATAGGAAATAATTGCATCACACTGTTTATAAATATATTTAAGTACCAATTCGTCATTATCCCTTAGGGCAACTAATAAACTCTTATTAAAGCCCAAGGGCTTTTTTTCTCTTCCTAAAGGAGATTGAAATGTTAAACCTCTTATTTCGAACGTGTTCAATGCATCCGCCCTTATCTTACCGCAAAAGCGATTTGAACTTCTTTTCTACACATTTATTGGCGGACCGGATCGAAATGGTGCTAAATTGTTCCCGCGGCATAATTGAAGTTTAATGTCGGACTATTTCAAAGTACCGGAATGGAGTTAGCACTCGTACTCGCTATGTCTATGTATAATGTGTGAGTAGAAATGGTTTTTGCAGAACGACGTCCAAAGGTTAGGGGTTATTTTTGCAAATGGTCCTACTTATAAAAGAAGCTGAAGTTTATAATACTTGTGGTTAAAATAGCTGTGTGGGAAGAGTATGAGCCCCTGGCTATTATTATCAAAGTTCTTCAAAGGCGATAAGGCGTTTTGTTTACCATCGTCGACTCGGGAAGGCAATTAGAATTAACATTGCTTAAGTTATAAGGTTTTGATTGGAGCTGTTGTAGAAGTTATTTGAGGTTTTGGAAATTCAGAACAGTATTAAAGCCAATGGTTGTTGTTTTGGTTCAAGAGCGGACTTAAAACCCGCGAGTATTTAACAAATATACCGGCACTATTATTTTTGTTTTGTTTACTTTTGGTATGGAGTGGCTTTTTTGCGATTGACATAACAAAAATAACATACACATTGTATTGTTAACTAGCTGACGCAAAACTTTGCTCGAGCTTAAAAAAAACCTTATCAATGATTGATTTGTTTTTATCATCTATTACACAAAATTGATTTCACCCCCGTTTAATTTTAGCTAAAGTCGTCACCTATAGTCACAATTGCTAAGATCTGGTGCATGGCAACCAATGAGTGATCATAAGACACTTATCGCATGGCATAACTATTTACTTGCGTCGAATGGTAGCTTTAATTGACGATCGATAAAATCAACTTTATTAATGTTGAGTGATAACAATTTGTAAACCTAGTTTTCAAATTGAAAATGCATTCTATGAAGAAATTGTAGCACATTTTAAACGTGTCTAATATCCCCTATCGACCATACATGGGATATCTTTTACCTAACCTACCTTTCTCAAACGATGTTTATAGTGTCTGATCAAACTTTTTGCTCCAGACTCTCCACGACTTGACTAACATTATTAATCATCCTTTCTCTTAGCACAGCATTCCTACCGAATCAACAAATCTCCTGGGCGGTCATTCCGTCCGTCCGTACGTCATCAGTTTTTGGGCCTTACATTTTGAGCTAGAATGATGAAATTTGCAATGTTGATGCAAAATCATTGTCTATGGTAATATTAACATTTCTTCCATACATTATTTTAACCCACGCCCGCTTTTTGGAGGCGTTTTCATACAAAAACCATTTTTATACACTACCTCATAGCATAACCAGGTGAAAAACATTGTTTTTTGTCGAACCATAAAAGATTTTGATAAACTGTCTGAACAATATGTTGCGACAATTTCACTTTTAATATTTCTTTGCCATAAAACCCACATTTAAGGGATAACATTTTTAAGGATGGGATGGGATAGGGTATAAAACGATCCACACAGTGGATTGTTGCCTTCCCATATGTATTTTTTTTATTTTTTCTCAATAAAAAAATGACTTATCCGTATTACCTCGAAAAAAAAACTTTGTGTGCATTTTTGTTCCAAATAAAAACCCAGCTCTGGGTTCGATTCCCATCGGTAGTGACACCTTAAATAATTTTTCGCTGGCCCTCCTCACGCCTTGATCTGACAAACCATCTTAGTAGTATCAATTGTCAAAAAAAATCTTATCTCAACTCAGCAGTTCGAATTCAGCCTAAAACAGGATGTCCCGACAAGATTCAAAAAGCACATGAATGGTTGTGAGAAAAAGCTATGACCTGGGTGCTAACGATGCTGTTACTCCAAAAATGTTATTTTTATTTTTATAACTGTATCATGTAAAATGTCGCAAATCAGAAAAAAAATTGTTGGTATTTTTTTTTCATCCATTTGTAATTTTTCACAATTCAGAGCCAAACGGTTTGGCCTAAAACTACGTTTTTCTAAAAAGGGGAGGTGGCAGTGGGCGGATTTCAAAAATATTTTACACTTGTTCTGCTGTGAGCAACAACAAACATATGTACCAAATTTCATCATTCTAGCTCAAAATTAAAGGCCCCAAAACTGGTGACGTACGGACGGACAGACGGACGAACAGACATGGCTTAATCGACTCAGCTATCGATTCTGAGTCGATCCATACACTTTGAGGTATACCTAGCTCAATTATTTCTCTATGTTACAAACATACATAACCAAAACCCGCCAAACATCTAATTAATGCTTAAATATTTTCTGAAGAGCTATTAAAGTGAAATCCAATTAGAAATTTAAATGTGGCGCCTTATTGCCGTCCAATGCATTCCTGACGTCATGCATAAATGTATGAGACTTCAAAACAAAATCATCGCCAGCAAAACAATCATCAATTCCATTCCGCATTGGTTGACTGATTGCGCTGAATAAATATCCTGCAGAGAGGATATAATACGTCTCCAAAAACAACCAGCCACTTTTCTTGATTGATTTCTTCGTAGAACTTCCCGTTGTCCCCTTATTCGCAAACTCACAATCCAATTTCGCCAAAGATTCCGGTTGGGATATTTTTTTACTCAACTATAGCTTGTCTTACTTACCCCCTGGAAGACAAAAAAGAAGCGCTTTTATCCTTAGAGCAGGAAAAAAACATCCTAGCTTTCAGAGTCCTATGAAGGATGCCTTTCGTCAATCAGTAGAAAGTAAACACACCACCATCGGGTTAAACGAGTGCGTTCCTATTTCTTCATCGTACAGTACTTCCCTTCGTATTTTTTTTAATTTTATTTTTCATCCCTAACCGCAGGATAACAAAAAAAAATAAAACGAAAGCTCGGAAGTTTTCATCGAAAATGACATAAGTGCACTGGCACACTATCCGGTTCAAAGGACCACAGGTGTTGGGGAGACAAAAATTGAAATTGATTCCCCCAGGGCTTGCCATCAAACCTTAGCCATAACCAAAAACGAACAGACAAAAATATTAGTGCGAGAACAGATCCAAGGTGAGAATCACAATTTTGGCTCAAAATTCAATTATAGGTGCAAGATGTAGGTACGTTGGCACCGAGGGCGTAGTGGTGGGGCGGCCCGCGAAATCTATAGGAAGTCGGTAAAGGGTTACTGGTGTGGAGAAACACAGGATTGAAATTGATGTGTGATAGTTTTGTCATTTTGGTGCTGCTGCTTGTGATGTTGAATGCGTATGGAATCCTTTTGATTACCGTTGGTATGTGACTGGTCATGTGATAAATTGAAAAATCGCATTCGATTGTAGATTTTGTTTATTTTTTGTTCGATTGTTCACTTTCTGTGGAAAAAGGAGATTGTTACGTACACGCAAGGGTCCATGGTCTGTGATTGGATTCAGATCAATGGTGAGGCTATTTTTTTTCTGCTGCGCTACAATGGATGGTTGGATTTGTTATTATTTGATGAGACTTTCTATTTTCGGTTAAACTGCATTTGCAGCAGATGTTGATGTTCGATTTATAATTCAAAGGGATTGTTGATTAAAAAAAATGCTGGAGCATTCAGTTGAAAGAACCTAACCACTCATGCTTAATTTTTGTTATTTAGCCTGTATGTCTAGGTTTTTGTATGTCATCTGATGTTCGTCCCTCGTTATACTTTTTAAGAGTGGCAACTGTCCAAAAGCTTCCTTCTCACCTGTTGCTTTGATTGGCCGATCACATTTTTGTCTAGGAGGATCTTACTTACTTAAGTGGCGATAGCTCAACCAACATGCATCTCCAAATAGCCCGGTCCTTAGCTAACTGCCTACAAGTTTGTTGACCTCGGTTTCTACTTGTGCGCGCCACTTAAGGCGAGGTCTTCATCTACTGCGTCCGACGTCTGGCTGGGAATCGAAGACTCTGCGAGCCAGAGTATTGGTGTCCATTCGTTCTACATGTCCTAGCTATCTTAAATATATGTATTTACCTCATTAACTGCTAAACCTATTTTTGCCGCTTCCAGCCCGTTACTATAGCAAACGTGGCTATGACATCACGTTGAGTCCTACCAATGATGTCAATATCGTCGGCGTTTGCCGAAAAATCTAGTTGCGTTTGCGGTCTTATTAGGCTTGGGTTTAGATATTGCCATCGTCACTTCACTCAGGTCTAGTTGGTTGGCAGTTTTCGCTGTCGTTGCCAATATTGAATGGTTCGTTCTGCCTGACAGCCGTTTAACAGTCTGCAGAAGTGGTTCTTCCATATCCTCAGCATCGACTGTTTCTCAACTACGATATTTCCTTGTTCATCTCGTTCATCTCATCTGGCTTTGACATTTTACACTTTGGTAGAACTTGGTATACAGTCCGTAGTAGATGTCACAGTTTTTCATCCCCTTTTTGCCCGGTCCGTCCCATCGTATTTCCAGGATGGCAGTAATATCTGCTTTGTAGCAGTTTAGGGCTTCCGCTAGTTGTTCGCTTGCACCTCTCTTGTTTTAAATGTTCTCACATCCCTGGTGCAGGTACGGACGTCGTTGTCCTTTTTGCATTTTGGCAGGGTGGTTAACAATAAAATCCGTCCTTTTCGAGGCTATTTTTTGGGCGGTGAATAAGTCGTCCTTTTCTTTTTGTGTTATAGCTAGTGATCCATGAGCTTTTACTAGTGTTTGTTTTATTGATACTTTCTTCAGGAAACGTGCTCCCGCAGATTCGAATGGGAACGAGTTAAGCTCCGGAATTCTTTATCCAGGGTGTAAAATCATTATCTCATTAACGTTTTATTTTCACAGATTTTACTTTTTTTATTGTGTTTACTATCAGATTGATCGCGTGTGCTCAAGCGGGACTACTTCATTTGGTACGGTTGTTTCTCCTATCACATGCCTTTATAGTTTACTCTATTGGAATAATCCAATTTGACTATACAATTTGAGTTTTAATTTATTGGCTTAAAATATATTGAATAAGATCATTGATAAAACCGATAAACAGTGCCAGAGATCAAACTGTGGCTTGGGGTTCACAATTATTGGTGATTTGCAAACTTGAAACTGTTCAATTTTTCGATTAGAATGCAAGGAAATATTATGTGCAATTGCTGGTAAGTTAAATTTAGAAGAAGATCGCATTTAGTGTCGGTACGCAGTACTATAAATTTTGAAAAAAAAAAAGTTTCTTACAAATATACAAGTAAAAGGAGGCATATTCGACATATATTTCTCTATATGTACCTACCTATATATATATATACATTAAAGGGAAGTTATGTATATATAAATGTATAAATCCCAACCTAAGACCGGATCACTGGACAACATATAGCTACCGGTTACTGGTGGCGTGATGTTAAGGTGTACTGGAAATAAACTTTACAGCAAGAGTGTCAATTTATACACCGAAAAGGCAACACAAAGTAGTGCTACCTGCAACCGTATAGTTGTTAAAAACTTTCCAAAAAGGCGATTGTTACCTATACCAATTTCAGATACTTACGTGATACACATAAATTTACCACACAAATTTACCAAAATTCATAAACCATTCAAAGTTTTCTTAATTTCTCAAAGAACCTTATTTTATTTAGCTACAATCACAAACAAGTCCCTTCCGCATTGTGTACCTACGGAAAAAGGTGGTCAGAGAATAGAAAACTTTTTCGAAATATAAAATAAATAAGAAAGTTTCATTTGCGACTTGAGAATGCGCAAAAATAACTAAAAATAAATAGTACCAAATTTAAATCTTAAAATATGCTTGCTTTGTGTCAAAACATCATTTGTTCGTTGCAAGGATTGCTAACATTTGTTAGCCAACCTTAGAGGATAGGGGAAAACTATAAAATTTGTTCGTACATACTTTGTGATCCCAAAAATTCTACTGAGTAATTTCCCAGTGCACAATTTCTAAGGAAATAAATAATTACCAAAGAGGAAATTAGAAAGACATAGCGCAAAGAAATGTAGATGGCAATAAAAATACAGGATGTTTTTCGTTTGTTTTCTGCGGAATGCAATATCCAAATGATCAAATGGGACCATGCAAGAAGAATACGGACGATTTAGTTTCAATAAGAAGTGCGCATAGTTGGGAACTTGAGCTGGTGTTTGAAGTATCGATATGCTTTTATGCCATAACAAACTTGATCATTTGATTCGTGCATACGTCCAAGACATCACCTACATATTTTAAGACTTCCGACGGCAATCTATCAAAATCGACCTTTGGCCTTGTTTAGTTCTTCAACATTTTGATAGATTCTTTATTTGGCTCTATGGATTGAAGGCAGTTTTTAATGCTCTCTGCATCTTATTTGTCTGTACTTCTGCAGAAGTCATTGATGAAGACTCTATTTTGGTTAATATTTCGATGAGCATCTGGATTTGGCTTCCATTAAAAGGGACTCAAGGCTATGTTCCGTGTTGGAATACAAAAATGAATGTAGTCAGTTTTTCTTTAAAACGTTTTAAAAGTTTTAAAATTGAGTTTATTGAAAATGATGTGGTTGAACGAATGTATCGAATTCCTTGAAAAGTTGACGTACATACTTTTTTTTGACATATTGAGTTGTTCGATTTTACAACTGATTTTTGACATTTGACGTAACCATTCCTGGGTTTACATGAAAGGTTTAAGTGAGAATTGTTTGTATGAAATAAATAAATTGACAATCTCTGAATTGAGCTTTTGAAGTCATAAAAATCCTCGTTGATATGTTTCTTAGTCCCGTTGGTAGGGATGCTTGAATATATTAAGCTTAAATTTTTAAACTTAGCTTTGAAGTGGAACATGCAGTTTTTAGTTTTCCTTAAGTCCACGATACTTAACCTTAATCGGTTTTGTTTTTCTATTCCGGGATTGCGGCAATACCAGGCATGTGCCTAAGCAAGGACAGATTTCAATTTTTAAAGTTGTTGTCAGTGGAAATCTTGCGTATGGTTCTCATTTGAATGTTTGAAATGTTTCAAATGGCAAGATAATTTCCCTGATGGCATAACTCCAGGGTGTTCTTCGGAATTTATATGTTGCTACACTGTTGTTGGGATTTTGACATCTCAGTTTAAGAGGCTTAAATTAAGGGTATTGACGATCCTTTGATCTGATGGAAAGTAATGATTTTCACCCCTTAATTCTTCCAGAAGTCTGTTTTACATATCTACGCGGTCTGGCTCTTTTGCCCTTTGTAAACAAGCAACGTTCGGATTTTTTTTTTGGGCTACAGTACAAACACATTGACGAAACTGTTCAAAGCTCTCCACTTGGCTTCGAGACAGCAATGACCACGACATGCAAATGTTTTTCGCATTTTAGCTGTGGTCTATATTCTAACTCCCAAGGTTAATGCCTTTCTTGGATTGCTAGATGACGTGGTTCCTCCCGTTTCCATTAATACCTTCCTCGACTTTATACAATTCAGCAGATTTCACTTTGTTGCTGTGCCATTCCAAATTTTGATAACCGAATAAAAATAAAATCCAAATAAAAGTATGGGCCGTATTTTTTTCGTTCTTGTAGACTTTAGAGTGGAATCAGTTGCATGAAAGAGCGCCCAAAATCCCGAGTGTTAGTAGCAATTCAAATATTATTAATATGAAATGTCAACTAATTGTTCTCAGCGATTTTCTTGTTTATTCGACGTTCTGATGCGAAATTGCAAAGTGGAAACTAAATCTCAAACCCAGTTTTAGATTATATTGCCGATTGCCTTAAAATTTAAGAATTTTTATTAAAATCATTAATTAATTTTAATTGAGGTTACAAAATGTACTATTTCCTCCTCTCCCATTACTGACTCATTTCCGTTCCCCAAATTCTCTTCATATACAATCTACATATTATTTTGTTCGTACATCCTTTAAGCATTTTAATTTTAATCTTTTTATCGCAACAACAGTGACATATGTAGGGGTCATTCCCTTATACTTGTGCGCGCCACTTAAGGTCTTCCTCTACTGCGTCCGACGTCTGGCTGGGAATCGAAGACTCTGCGAGTCGGAGTATTGGTGTCAATCTTAAACGTCCAATGCGGAGTTTTTTTTTGACAAGGGACATGCCATATACATGTACAGCTCGTATAGTTCTTGGTTGAATCTTCGTCTCCATAGCCCGTCAACGCAAACGGGACCCAAGATTTTTCGAAGAATTTTCCCCTCAAATTGACAAAGGATTTCTTCATCCGCTTCTGTGACGGTCCATGCTTTAGCGCCGTAAAGCAAGACTGGGATGATCAGGGTCGTATATAGGATCTCCTTATTAGTTCAAATGAGGGATTTACTACGGAATCGCTTTCTTAGCTCGAAGAAAGAGCGGTTGGAAACAGTAATTCTTCGTTTAATTTCTGATGGGATGTTGTTGCCGAGATAGGCAAAGCCCCGTGCTACCTCAAAGTTATATCTGTCAATGGTGACGTTCTGTTTAATTCATCGACGTTGTGTGTCCTTTCGTTTTGACAGCATATACTTCGTCTTACCCTCATTTACTGCTAAACCCATTTTTGCCGGTTCCTTCTCTACACTAGTAAACGTGGCTATGACATCGCGTTGGGTCCTACGAATGATGTCAATATCGTCTGCGTATGCTAGTAGTTGTACCGATTTTTGGAAAATTGTGCCTCTGGTGTTGGTTCGTGAGTTTTGCACAATCCTCTCAACAATCAATCTGAAGAAGTCACATGACATCGCATCGCCTTGCCTAAGTCCATTTTTGGTATCGATTGTGTCGGTGAGGTCGTTTCCGACCCTGATGGAGCAGACGGATGAGTTTGGGCGGTATACCAAAATTAGACATGGATCTGTATAGTTTGTCTCTATAAATGCTATCGTATGCGGCTTTGAAATAGATGAATAGGTGGTGGGTATCGATTTGACCTTCTTGGGTTTTTTCCAGGATCTGCCGAAGTGTGAAAATTTTATCGGTTGTGGACTTTCCTGGCCTAAAACCACACTGATAAGGGCTGATCAGGTTGTTGGTAAACGGTTTCAGGCGTTCACATATTACGGCAGATAGAATTTTGTAGGCGATGTTGAGGAGACTTATGCCGCTGTAGTTGGCGCAGTTTAGACGGTCTCCTTCTTTGTGGATCGGGCAAACGATGCTGACGTTTAATTCTTCAGGCATACTTTCTTCCGACCAGATTCGGCTTATGAGTTGGTGGATGTTACTTACCAAGTCATCTCCGCCGGCTTTATAAAGCTCGTCGGGAAGGCCGAGCTTTATAAATAATAAGCTTCAGTTTATTGCTATCCTCACTTCACTCAGGTCGGGTGGTTGGCAGTTTTCGCTGTCGTTGCCAATATTGAATGGTGCGTTCTGCCTGACAGCGGAATGTTGTTCGTCATCGCCGTTTAACAGTCTGCAGAAGTGGTTCTTCCATATCCTCAGCATCGACTGTGTCTCAACTACGATATTTCCTTGTTCATCTCAACAGGATTCTGTTTGAGCCTTGTATCCTTGGCTTTGACGTTTTACACTTTGGTAAAACTTGCGAACATCTTTCCTGGAATGGCACCTCTCTATATCCTCGATCGCGCGCTTTTCTTGCTCTTTTTCTTCTTTCTGAAAAGCCGGTGTTCTTCCCTTCTTCTCTGCCTATAGAGCTCAACGGCAGCTCTCGTCTTCACCTGCAGCTTAGCATTGTAGGCCTCGTTCTTGGCTGCGAGCATCTGTCGGCATTCCTCATTAAACCAGGGGTTTCTTGCTGGTGGGCGCGAGAAACCTAGCACATCAGTTGCGGCTGATCTAATGGCTTGTTGGCATCGTTGCCATTGTTCTTCGACATTCGATGCTGGTGGTATGGTGATAATCGAGAGAGATCGCCAGCCATAATGGATGGAGGAAACCGTGTGCTGGCTTTAGTGGCATTTCGTTCCGTAGCGAAGTCAATTAGCCTAAGTCCGTTAGCAGGTGTGTTTTCGCGTGAAAATCACCCAGCACGATTTTAACATCGTACTTCGGTAGTCGCTCATAGGTTTTGTCAAGAAACTCATAGAAGCAATCCTTAGCTATATCATCTTTATCCTCCGTTGGGGCGTGAGCGCATGTAAGACTTTAGTTGGCGAATTTGGCCTTGATGCGGATAGTTACAATGCACCTTTCCTGTTTAATGTTCTCACATCCCAGGTGCAGATATGAACGTCGTTGTCCTTTTTTCGTTTAGCCGGGTCGTCAACAATAAAATCAGTCATTTCCAAGGCTATTGGTTGCTTCGTAACAATTAATTTTTTTTCATGGTTGGGTAGTTAACCCAAAGCACAACCCCAACCTGGAGGGCCTGTTCCAATATTCCAATCAGAGTCTACCCCCGTTCTACAACACCCAACGATTTCTGGAGATAATTTAATGAAATAGGTTATGTGTTGTTTTGAATAAGGCAACTCTGAGGGCTCGTCGATAGTCCAAGTGAATCGTTGAGAAAATAACCAACTAGAAACTGGATAATTTTAAACAATTTTGATGGAAAAATATGCTGCTTAATTTCATAAAAATTAAATTATATCAAATGGTTTATTTGTATATATTAGTTCATTTTCAAAGTTTCATAAGAACGCCCGGGATTCGAGAATTGGACATTAGAATTGGACAATTTTCAAATTGGTAAAATCGAAGGTACTCCTAACGTTGATAATCCTGACGGTAGATATGTTGTTGCAAGACCTACAACATCGGGTACCGGTAATGCGGAAATTATGGGCAATGGAAGTCCTGGTATTATCGGTACTGCAGTAACAACAGCATTATGTGAAATGGCTAAAAATGTTTCATATAGTTAAATAATATTTTGTTTTTTCCGAAACAAATGATTTTATACCAAATACAGATAATAGGACTAGCAGCGGAACCATTCTTAACTGTGGTGCGTATAAAACTAATGAGAGTTTGCAAAGGTAAAGCTATTTATAGCAACGTTCTGGGCATTACAAATCGTGACCAAAGCGTTGTAGGTAATTATAATCGTGGTTTCCTTTTTTTGGCTCATAAAATGGCTTTATTTATGTATATATAACAATTTATTTTTCCTTATGGGTTTATTTATATTTATAATGTGAGCCATATTTTATGTTGGAGTGAGAATATTAAATAAATTTGACATTTATCGACCGATTAACTTGAGTTTACTTGTTATTGAAACGTCAAATGAGTACAGTTTTAACCATAAATTCTTTCATTCTGAGTATATACTACAATCAGTGAGAGAGCTCATATACAAGACAAGACAACGTCTGTCGGGTCAGCTGGCTAAGAAAAAAAGGGAATTTAATTTGTTACTTAACGTTATCGGTGAAATAAAAAATTCGTAAAGCACTTACCGCCTAGGTTTTTTAAATTTTGGGGAATGTACCTGCTGGTGCTGGAAGGATAAAAGCAATATGAGAAGAAATTAAGTTTAAAGTTCTGATTTTCGGGGGAATACCAGGCTGAACAGCACGCAAAAAAATATATAATTCTGGGAAGTGCCAATGTCAACTTTAATTGCATGAGTCAATCTGTCAAATGAGAAAGGCCACACATTCTGCCCTAAATAGAAATATGTACAATAATCTTAACGACAGATCAAACAAAGCAGTACTGTCCTGACTAGAAACTACATACACTTCTCCAAGTAAAGGGAGGGCTACTTCTTGAAAACCAATGGACCAGAGAATCATCGAATCTCAGACTTTCGAGACGACAAGGAAGACTGAACTTTCAGTTTAATGTACTGTATGCTTGAATGAAAGTCTGACTTTTATTCTACATTCAGGTGGAGACCCTGAACCGGTCGGTACTTCCTTAACCAACGAACATGTCTGAACCAACAAATTGAAACGTGGAGCTAACACCTACAAAACAGACTTTAGTGGCATCCATGAAATTTAATGGGTAAACCGCATAAAATGATTTTGCAAAATTGTGACTTATAAGTAAGAGATAATTAGAAATGCAATCCACATCGAATTGACTAACCTTTTAGACGGTCATGCTCCGAAGTACAACAAATCTTACGAGCGACCTTAAGGCTAAACGCCAAGCTGCGATGACAAGATATCCCTAGTATTGGCTCTTTCCTATCACATTTTCATTGACCTAATTGCCGCATATGATACAGCTAGCTAGACCATCAACATACGCTTAGTTGGGGGGAATAAATTAAGTCTCAAAGCTTACCGTTATTCTCAAAGGTTAGATACATCAATTTCATTCATAAAAAGAAGCATTTTTTCGCTCATCGCGAAAATCTTTAACGTAGAAAGAAAAGAGGGAACTAAAGGCGTTTAGAGAGTTAAGCCCAAACCATCGGCGCATTGCGAAAATAATTAACAGAAGTCAAAAACTAGTTTGCAAATATTTGAGAAACATAGAAACGTATGGAGGAAACATAAAAGGTGGAAGCTATAGTGCCACAACGAAAGCCGATAGACGTGCAGTCTAAAAAAACTGGTGTAAATAGTAGTTTGGTTACTGTTAAAAGGATAATTAAAATTGGTAAACATTTTAAGAGAAAGGAAGTTAAAAAAACACCCTTGATGCTTCAAGAATAGAAATTCATCTCAAATTTAAAATCCACTGCAATCCACTGTGTGGATCGTTTTTTACCCTATCCCTTCCCATCCTTAAAATTAATTTTCCTAAAATGTGGGCTTTAGGCAAAGAAATATTAAAATTGACATTGCCGCAACATATTGCTCAGACAGATAATCAAAATCTTGTATGGTTAGACAAAAAACAACGTTTTCTTCTGAATATGGTATGGCTTAGGGGAAATGTTTTATATAGGAAAACGCCTCCAATAAGAAGGCGTGCTTTTGAATGATGTATGGACGAAAAATTTGTTTTATCAAACCCAATGATATTGCATCAAAAGTTTTTTTTAATAATTTAAAATTTTACCGAAAAAGGCATTTTTTTTGCTGAAATCGCCCTTAAAAAAATAGACGAGGCAAAAAACAATGTATGGACAAAATATAGCTATTGGGATTAACTAAATATGTTGTTCAGTCACTTTTTCAAAATTCTCTACCGTTTGGCCAAAAATATGTTTTTTCTATTTTTTCCCACCAAAACATAGAAAATTTATATGATTCCAATTTAAATCGAATTTGCGAAACTGTGTTGAAAAATATGAGGCGGTACTCATTAGTAAGTATTGATATAAGTTCGTATCTACACACATGTGCAAAATATATCATTAAGTTACATTTCCTTTTTTTGTTAAACTCCTTTTTGTTTGTTGAACCTATTTAGATGAGCAAGAAAAAAAATGCTTCTTTTGAATGAAATTGATCTATATAACCTGTGAGAATAACGGTAAACCTTGAGACTATGTAAATATATATAATAAGAGGTAAATAAGTAAATAAATATAAGCAATATATATAAAGAGAGGTTGACAGTAAGGTGAAGAAAAGTTGAATCTATTAAATTGAGCGGCAGTGTATTGATGAACAGGCGAAACAGGTACATACATAATTCGGCCCGCAAAGTCGTTGATTTTCACCCAGCTACTAGAACCTAGGCCTTATGTTGGTTAAGGCCTAGGTTCACCTTGAACTGTAGCTATATTAAAGAATCACCAGTGTAAAGCGAATGCAATTGAAGGTCTTCCAAATTAAAGCGGCACATACAAAATTGCACTTCAACTATGTTAACCTCAAAAATAGACGCATATTCGTTTTTCGTTAAAATAGTTTATTTGTATCTAGAGCCAGTTTCAAATTTCATCAATCAATTTCTAAAAAGAAAGTCTTGGTGTTTCCTAATTTGACATCATAATACTCATATAGGTAAAATGCTAAATACGGTGCCTAGCAGAGACTGCAAGTCTAGGAGTTGTGGTACGGGCATGGTATTAACGGCAGCATTATGTAAAATTTCTAAAAAAAATTATAGTCTATTAAAAATTTGTTTTTCCAAAATAAAAGATTTCTCACCAAATACGACACATAGGATAAGTAGGGACTTCATTCTCAACTGTTTTTGTATTACGCTGCTGAGAATTTCCAAACCTAAGCTATTTATACCTACTGGGCTTTTCAAGTCGTGACTCGAAGAGTTGTGGTTCATTGAAATCGTGATTCCCTTTTATGGCTTGAAGCACTAGGTAATATAAGCGGAATTAGTTTATTTGTGCATGACATTTAACATTCAAATATGTTCACACTTATGAAATACTGTGATGAGCATACTTGTTGCATGATTTGACATAGATATGGCCTTTAAACTCATTCATGTACACCCTCAAAATGGTTGCCGCTCAGGCACCAAATTGTAATCCAAGGTCATATGACCCTTCGGCCAGTCCTTGCAGGTTAACATGATGCCGTACAGTCATCTTGTGCCACAGGCATGATCGCTAGCATCTTGTTCTGAGGATCTTGCCACAAGACCTGGATAAAGGATGTTCTGTCATCGATTTCCTTCAGCTAAACAAAGGAACAAGACAACATTCCTGAATAATAGGCTAACAAATGGAAATAAATTGTCCAACTACTTGGCTTGGCTTTATATGGTATGGATTTGGGCATCGCTGTCAACCGCTGTGGTGAGTTATGGCGGCCGGCGGAGGAGGTGGCGATCATATTCGATTATTTAACTGGCATGCGATTTTTAGGTGAAAAATCTTGGAAAAATACGTTTCTGCTATTTTTGCTGAAGGAGATTTTTCAACAGTTTCGTTTGGTTCAATACATTCATAAACATATATTTACATAGGGCAGACTTCTATTCTTTGGGGGACTTGGCTTCGCTTAAAGCTTAACTCGGAGGTTCGGTGTTCCTAGTTGTCTCAAACTTCAAGGCTGGCATTCGAAGATTTGGCTGGGAATTCTGCCTGACATTTTGTAGAGCCTACTGTTCTACTTTAAATCAAGCTGCTTGCTTTTTTTTTAGAAACAATGCATTTTTTTCTTGTTGGTAGACTTTTCCTTTCCCCTAAGCTGACGGGCTCAGTGGGCGCGATGGTTAGTGCGATGAACTGCCGCGCAGATTTTTCACTGACCCTCCTCTCGTGATGATCTGACAAATCATCCGAGTAGTATTAATTGTCATGAAAAAATTATCTCAACTTAGCCGTTCGGATTTGGCATAAAACTGGAGGTCCCGCCATCGTGCTAAGAAGTACACAAGCACACATGAATGGTTGTGAGAAAAAATAGCTAGGCCCTGGGTACTAACGAGCCTGTTGCGCCATAAATTTATGGATTCGAGAATTGGACATTAGAATTGGACAATTTTCAAATTGGTAAAATCGAAGGTACTCCTAACGTTGATAATCCTGACGGTAGATATGTTGTTGCAAGACCTACAACATCGGGTACCGGTAATGCGGAAATTATGGGCAATGGAAGTCCTGGTATTATCGGTACTGCAGTAACAACAGCATTATGTGAAATGGCTAAAAATGTTTCATATAGTTAAATAATATTTTGTTTTTTCCGAAACAAATGATTTTATACCAAATACAGATAATAGGACTAGCAGCGGAACCATTCTTAACTGTGGTGCGTATAAAACTAATGAGAGTTTGCAAAGTAAAGCTATTTATAGCAACGTTCTGGGCATTACAAATCGTGACCAAAGCGTTGTAGGTAATTATAATCGTGGTTTCCTTTTTTTGGCTCATAAAATGGCTTTATTTATGTATATATAACAATTTATTTTTCCTTATGGGTTTATTTATATTTATAATGTGAGCCATATTTTATGTTGGAGTGAGAATATTAAATAAATTTGACATTTATCGACCGATTAACTTGAGTTTACTTGTTATTGAAACGTCAAATGAGTACAGTTTTAACCATAAATTCTTTCATTCTGAGTATATACTACAATCAGTGAGAGAGCTCATATACAAGACAAGACAACGTCTGTCGGGTCAGCTGGCTAAGAAAAAAAGGGAATTTAATTTGTTACTTAACGTTATCGGTGAAATAAAAAATTCGTAAAGCACTTACCGCCTAGGTTTTTTAAATTTTGGGGAATGTACCTGCTGGTGCTGGAAGGATAAAAGCAATATGAGAAGAAATTAAGTTTAAAGTTCTGATTTTCGGGGGAATACCAGGCTGAACAGCACGCAAAAAAATATATAATTCTGGGAAGTGCCAATGTCAACTTTAATTGCATGAGTCAATCTGTCAAATGAGAAAGGCCACACATTCTGCCCTAAATAGAAATATGTACAATAATCTTAACGACAGATCAAACAAAGCAGTACTGTCCTGACTAGAAACTACATACACTTCTCCAAGTAAAGGGAGGGCTACTTCTTGAAAACCAATGGACCAGAGAATCATCGAATCTCAGACTTTCGAGACGACAAGGAAGACTGAACTTTCAGTTTAATGTACTGTATGCTTGAATGAAAGTCTGACTTTTATTCTACATTCAGGTGGAGACCCTGAACCGGTCGGTACTTCCTTAACCAACGAACATGTCTGAACCAACAAATTGAAACGTGGAGCTAACACCTACAAAACAGACTTTAGTGGCATCCATGAAATTTAATGGGTAAACCGCATAAAATGATTTTGCAAAATTGTGACTTATAAGTAAGAGATAATTAGAAATGCAATCCACATCGAATTGACTAACCTTTTAGACGGTCATGCTCCGAAGTACAACAAATCTTACGAGCGACCTTAAGGCTAAACGCCAAGCTGCGATGACAAGATATCCCTAGTATTGGCTCTTTCCTATCACATTTTCATTGACCTAATTGCCGCATATGATACAGCTAGCTAGACCATCAACATACGCTTAGTTGGGGGGAATAAATTAAGTCTCAAAGCTTACCGTTATTCTCAAAGGTTAGATACATCAATTTCATTCATAAAAAGAAGCATTTTTTCGCTCATCGCGAAAATCTTTAACGTAGAAAGAAAAGAGGGAACTAAAGGCGTTTAGAGAGTTAAGCCCAAACCATCGGCGCATTGCGAAAATAATTAACAGAAGTCAAAAACTAGTTTGCAAATATTTGAGAAACATAGAAACGTATGGAGGAAACATAAAAGGTGGAAGCTATAGTGCCACAACGAAAGCCGATAGACGTGCAGTCTAAAAAAACTGGTGTAAATAGTAGTTTGGTTACTGTTAAAAGGATAATTAAAATTGGTAAACATTTTAAGAGAAAGGAAGTTAAAAAAACACCCTTGATGCTTCAAGAATAGAAATTCATCTCAAATTTAAAATCCACTGCAATCCACTGTGTGGATCGTTTTTTACCCTATCCCTTCCCATCCTTAAAATTAATTTTCCTAAAATGTGGGCTTTAGGCAAAGAAATATTAAAATTGACATTGCCGCAACATATTGCTCAGACAGATAATCAAAATCTTGTATGGTTAGACAAAAAACAACGTTTTCTTCTGAATATGGTATGGCTTAGGGGAAATGTTTTATATAGGAAAACGCCTCCAATAAGAAGGCGTGCTTTTGAATGATGTATGGACGAAAAATTTGTTTTATCAAACCCAATGATATTGCATCAAAAGTTTTTTTTAATAATTTAAAATTTTACCGAAAAAGGCATTTTTTTTGCTGAAATCGCCCTTAAAAAAATAGACGAGGCAAAAAACAATGTATGGACAAAATATAGCTATTGGGATTAACTAAATATGTTGTTCAGTCACTTTTTCAAAATTCTCTACCGTTTGGCCAAAAATATGTTTTTTCTATTTTTTCCCACCAAAACATAGAAAATTTATATGATTCCAATTTAAATCGAATTTGCGAAACTGTGTTGAAAAATATGAGGCGGTACTCATTAGTAAGTATTGATATAAGTTCGTATCTACACACATGTGCAAAATATATCATTAAGTTACATTTCCTTTTTTTGTTAAACTCCTTTTTGTTTGTTGAACCTATTTAGATGAGCAAGAAAAAAAATGCTTCTTTTGAATGAAATTGATCTATATAACCTGTGAGAATAACGGTAAACCTTGAGACTATGTAAATATATATAATAAGAGGTAAATAAGTAAATAAATATAAGCAATATATATAAAGAGAGGTTGACAGTAAGGTGAAGAAAAGTTGAATCTATTAAATTGAGCGGCAGTGTATTGATGAACAGGCGAAACAGGTACATACATAATTCGGCCCGCAAAGTCGTTGATTTTCACCCAGCTACTAGAACCTAGGCCTTATGTTGGTTAAGGCCTAGGTTCACCTTGAACTGTAGCTATATTAAAGAATCACCAGTGTAAAGCGAATGCAATTGAAGGTCTTCCAAATTAAAGCGGCACATACAAAATTGCACTTCAACTATGTTAACCTCAAAAATAGACGCATATTCGTTTTTCGTTAAAATAGTTTATTTGTATCTAGAGCCAGTTTCAAATTTCATCAATCAATTTCTAAAAAGAAAGTCTTGGTGTTTCCTAATTTGACATCATAATACTCATATAGGTAAAATGCTAAATACGGTGCCTAGCAGAGACTGCAAGTCTAGGAGTTGTGGTACGGGCATGGTATTAACGGCAGCATTATGTAAAATTTCTAAAAAAAATTATAGTCTATTAAAAATTTGTTTTTCCAAAATAAAAGATTTCTCACCAAATACGACACATAGGATAAGTAGGGACTTCATTCTCAACTGTTTTTGTATTACGCTGCTGAGAATTTCCAAACCTAAGCTATTTATACCTACTGGGCTTTTCAAGTCGTGACTCGAAGAGTTGTGGTTCATTGAAATCGTGATTCCCTTTTATGGCTTGAAGCACTAGGTAATATAAGCGGAATTAGTTTATTTGTGCATGACATTTAACATTCAAATATGTTCACACTTATGAAATACTGTGATGAGCATACTTGTTGCATGATTTGACATAGATATGGCCTTTAAACTCATTCATGTACACCCTCAAAATGGTTGCCGCTCAGGCACCAAATTGTAATCCAAGGTCATATGACCCTTCGGCCAGTCCTTGCAGGTTAACATGATGCCGTACAGTCATCTTGTGCCACAGGCATGATCGCTAGCATCTTGTTCTGAGGATCTTGCCACAAGACCTGGATAAAGGATGTTCTGTCATCGATTTCCTTCAGCTAAACAAAGGAACAAGACAACATTCCTGAATAATAGGCTAACAAATGGAAATAAATTGTCCAACTACTTGGCTTGGCTTTATATGGTATGGATTTGGGCATCGCTGTCAACCGCTGTGGTGAGTTATGGCGGCCGGCGGAGGAGGTGGCGATCATATTCGATTATTTAACTGGCATGCGATTTTTAGGTGAAAAATCTTGGAAAAATACGTTTCTGCTATTTTTGCTGAAGGAGATTTTTCAACAGTTTCGTTTGGTTCAATACATTCATAAACATATATTTACATAGGGCAGACTTCTATTCTTTGGGGGACTTGGCTTCGCTTAAAGCTTAACTCGGAGGTTCGGTGTTCCTAGTTGTCTCAAACTTCAAGGCTGGCATTCGAAGATTTGGCTGGGAATTCTGCCTGACATTTTGTAGAGCCTACTGTTCTACTTTAAATCAAGCTGCTTGCTTTTTTTTTAGAAACAATGCATTTTTTTCTTGTTGGTAGACTTTTCCTTTCCCCTAAGCTGACGGGCTCAGTGGGCGCGATGGTTAGTGCGATGAACTGCCGCGCAGATTTTTCACTGACCCTCCTCTCGTGATGATCTGACAAATCATCCGAGTAGTATTAATTGTCATGAAAAAATTATCTCAACTTAGCCGTTCGGATTTGGCATAAAACTGGAGGTCCCGCCATCGTGCTAAGAAGTACACAAGCACACATGAATGGTTGTGAGAAAAAATAGCTAGGCCCTGGGTACTAACGAGCCTGTTGCGCCATAAATTTATTATTTTTTTCTTTTAGGCTGAGAGGCATCATGTTTTCTTTTTTTCCTAAGCAGGATTTTTTCTTTTTTTTCTTCGCTGACTGGTTATTCTTCCAGTACGGCCGGCGCTCTACGGGAACCATTACCAAAGTAAAGTCTCTTATACTGTACCATTCCAAGCTACTTTTCATTGGACAGTCGTGCTTGTTGCGAAGATTAAATGGTCGTGAGTTCTGTCCTTGATTAGGTGCTCAGCTTCATCGGTAGAGAGCTGTAAATATATAAGAACGATATTGTAAATCGTTGCTCTGATGCGGATCGCAGGCCATCGATCATTACCCGGCAGTTAATCACCCTGGACTTAAGTCAGTTCTCCATAACAAATCCGCGTCTCAGAACAAATTTTATATTTAGTGGATCGATGGCAAAAAATATCAGTTATTGAAGAAATATTTATTGCACTCCAGTATCGGCATTTCTGCTTATTCACGTGTCCATTGAGACTTAAATGACCATAATACGAAAATAAAATGTTGGTAAACATCCGGGGATCCTGGGTCTTTAATTCTTCGCTCAATTGAAGCTCTTAGTCTTTGTGCTAGATACGGTTCATAATGATCTAAGTACATTCATCGTGATCTCGGTCTCAATTCTTTATTTTGACTAATTTTCCTATTGACATACACCCCGCGACCCTTAGATTCGTTGCATTGACGCAGTAAGTTAAGCAAATAGAGGGTGTTTTTTTTTAGGGGTATAGAACTTTGAAATGGAATAAAACAAAGACGATTTTTTTTAAATTGACATGAAATTTACTTTATTTTAATTTCGCCACTGCTGGTTAGGACGTAGTCTAAGCCGGAGGTCCTATTTTCGATGACTTTTTAAAACATTTGTGGCCGTATATCGGAAATAATGGGGCGAATGTTGTCCTCCAAGTGGTCAATCGTTTCGGGATTATAGGCGTAGACTATCGGTCAGTTATCAGTACGGATCAATTATTCCACCAATCCATAAAGCACACACACTTGAGGATGGTCACCACTCCAAATACGGCAGTTTTGTTTATTGACTAATTAAAATTGGGATCAACGGCAATCTTGTTTTATGCCCATTGATCGAATCTACGCATTGCTAGGTGATTCTGTGGCTTCTATTCTTGCACGAGTTGGATTTTGTGAGCACCAAGATTTTTCCGCAAAACCTGCCATAAAGTGAATAGACACAAATTAAATTCCTGTGTACGATGGCTGATAGACTGATTCAGGTCTTCCTCTACGCTACGCTATACATCAGCACTGGCTTCTTTTGTACGCACTCTACGACATCTCTGAAGATGCGTATTATCATTTAGACTAAACGACATACTTAATCCAATTAATTGCTCTGATGTTGGAGCTTTGGAAGCTTTTTTCAGACGTGACTCTATTTATGTTGAAATGCCAAACCCAACTTAAAATAAATCACTTGACAGCTGACCAAATGGCCGCCAGTTAAAATAGTGTTACCAACTCAAAGTTCTTTACCACTAAAAGAACACCCTATGTGCAATTTCGGACGCTACTGGAGTGTAATATAGGTTCGCTTCACCTGAGAAAAAAGCGCCCGATAAGCTTCCACGTTCCTAGATTATCTGTTGTCGAAATGTGTACATAAATATGAAAGTAGATCACTTTTCCATCCTTAATGGAACTTTATGCATCTTAGGAATTCATCCACACGTCTTGGAAAAGGAAGAGGTGCCTTAGTGTAAGAATACGAGGGGTTCACACACAATATAAGTTTATGGTATTAGCCATCCAGAAGTATAATATTTTATTAGGTAGGTAAAAACGCATTTGAATCAAAATATACGGATTGCCTACAATTTGATTTCGGATGTACCTACTACCGAATATTTCACTAAAGGCTTAACATATTTGGAGCGGCAGTCTATCCTGTACGATCTGCTGCTTCCACATAGTCAGTTCATGTACTCCCGTTCCAACAATCGTCTTATCCTATCAAATATTTGCCAACTAAATATTTTTCTAAATATTTGTCGACTATTCATTTTTATTTATCAAGATTGAGGACCATGATTTTAATTAACTACAACTCATTATTTAAGTCACGATTTAAAAGTAAATTATATATAAATAGCTTTGCTTTGGAAGTTCCAACAGTATAACATACAAATCAGTTGAGAATGGAGTCCCTACTTATCCTATTGGTCGTATTTGGTGAGAAATCTCTTATTTACAAAGAAATAATTTTAATAGAATATTTTTTTTTAGAAATTGTACATAATGCTGCAGTTAATGCCATGCCCGTACCACAACTCCTAGATTTGCAGTCTCTCCTGGGCACCGTATTTAGCATTTTACCTATATGAATATTATTTAGTCATTCTTTTCAACACCAGGACGATTTTCTAAGCGTAAAGGTTTAAGGGTTTTCGAAAATTGCACTAAATGTATATCAATAAACTATGTATTTTAACTAAAAATGTATATGCGCCTATTTTTGAGGTGTACAGATGTGTAATTATAGCCCCTAATACTTTTGATTTGGCAATACACGTTATATGTTGTTGGCATGATATATCTGATAAAACCCTGACGCCGAAAATTGTATGTGATTTAGCGTAATTTTTTAAATCGTACTTTGGAATGTTAAAGGTTATATCAGCATAATTGTTCTCATCCTTCCAATATTAGAATTACATCCGTTAAAAAAATCTGATTTTAAAACTAAACCATGAGATATTTCAACCAAAACCTGTGAATATATGAATGTATATTGATGCTAATATTGTGAAATGGCAAGTATTCAACTATTCACAACAACTGCACTGGAAGCTGCTCTAGAACCGCAGCAAAGATTACAAAATGCCAAATGGCATAGTAGCAATATATTGGTATTTTCGGTAGCCATAGCCAACTACCTATTAGCATTCAGTCAATTAGGTACCTACCAACCACACGGCCATTTTCTACGTCCGTGCAGGATATTATATGTGTGTGTGGAATTAAACCTCCATGCACCGCAGACAGTCAAATATTTAGGTGTGGGCTAACAAAATTTAATTTCAAAACTGTAAATCACTTGAAAGCGAATTAATAGCACCTCGGCTGTATAGGTTATTAAATTTTAGGCTTGCTTCCCTCCCTTCGGAAAAATATTATAATTACGGTAGCAAATATTGGACGAGGGCACAGCACCCTCACGGATTCTGCCATGAATAGTAAGCCGGCTAAGTTAATTCCAAAATCCGACTCCCGAATAAAAGGCAATTAGGCAACCTGATTCTGTTTTGCGAAATAATTCAACGATAACGTTAATTAGTTGGGATTACGTGTTTTGGTGTCGGCAAAAGTGCAACTTGTGATTCAATCGTCGGTGGCCCTAGTAATCGTATTATGTGGATAGTTAATGCTATTTACCGGTGGTATTTGATTATAACCGTACCAGAGTGGTATAACAATGCGCGCACGAAAATTAGGATCATTCTGAGTAATTCTTTATTCTGGTAGGAATTCTGCATTTGTGAATTAGTTACATACAGTGCCATCTTTTATGTCGGTATGTAGGCAAGGAATAACTTTCATACACATCAACAGATTGACTTGACATGTTATACCTCAAAGTATATGGATTGACCCAGAATCGCTAGCTGAGTCTATCTGGCCTTGTCTATCCGTCCGTCTGTGTGTCACCAATTTTTGGGCATTACAGAAGTATAATACGTCAGAAACGACGGTTAAACCGAAAATTAACACCTGACAATTCTTATTTTACATAACTCTAGCATGTTGTTTATTCCACACTTTATATCCTATTGTTTCGCATGCTGACAAATCATGCATTTGAAAAGCACCCTCATTGTCGATGAATAAGCACAATTATTGCACTTTCGATCCTTCTTATAAGATTCTAGGGGGATTTTACATGTGTTGCTTTGTCTTAAAACAAACAAATTAATGTGTGTGAAGCTTTTCCAGGCTTTCAGCACAAATAAAACAGACGTTCATCCTTTGATGTACGTTAAGGAAATGAAGGGTAGGTACTGTGCTTTGGACTTGTAAGCGCGGAGATGATGGTTCAAATCCCAAAAGTAACAATTCCTACGTAGTATCATCCTAAACTATAAACCTGTCAAATTTTCCATTCGGTGCTAACACACACAGCACACGCAAATTGAAGGAGAAGTTGCCCGTTAATGCCCAACATTTTTTTCATTTAATGAAAATGACATTGAAGCAAGTACCAAGCTTTCAGTAAGGATTTTCATCAAAACCGCCAGCAGTTTCTCTAAACTATCCCGCGGCAAGACTGGTACATAATAAAGGTAACTTTTCATTGAATTCAAAAATCTATGAGATGCCATTGTTTCCAACATGATTCATGACATTATCCTAAATGATGAAGCCAAAACAAAAGACGCTTCCAAAGAGAATTGTTCACCCACCCACCCTGACGCCAAGCCAGTTGTCGCACAGTGATGTCCCACATGTAATAATAAAAGTCATTGCCTTCACCCCACTGATCTGCCAATTACATGTTTTTAATTTGTCCTGGGATAAGCACACTGAGCCAAATGTTAATTTTGGGTCGATTCTCGTCGAAACATAATTTTCATCACATATTCGTGCGGGGATTTCCAGAAAAGTTCCCCTATCACACACAAAATAAAGAAGAGCGCCACGCAGAACACAACATATTCCTGGGGTGTCCTTAATTTCCCTGTTCACTCGATTATACTGTCTTTCCTTTTGTCATCGTCTTCTCGTGCGTAAGAATGGTCACAAAAGGCATTTACCAACCCACTCGCTCTCTATGGGGACTTTATACGAAGATAAGATGATTCATTTCCACATGGAGAACTAAACAGAGGAAAAAAAACGATGTCAAGAATGTGCTGCCAAGTGAACAACAACCCGCTAAACAGTGACAACGCGGATAAGGGAAGTATTTCAACCAAAAAACTAAAATATGTCGCACCAATGGGTGGATACATGATACACCATAGCCTTAAACACCTTAAATTTACCAAAAAGTTCATAACCCTCCCAAATGATTACAAACGAGCAACAGCATGTTTGGTGACGACAACGCTGGGGATTTGCATTTTGGTTTGGAACGAAAAAGGATAAGCCAATGATTGGGGAGTCAAGATTCTTAAGAATTATCTATACGATCCGGTTGTTGTTCCAAAAATAGTTAGAAATGTTTGAAAATAGGAAATGGTTTATTTGGCAAATGATGATTAATGGAGATCTCTCTTAGTGGGAACGCCAGCTTAAATTTATATATTTATATCCGCACTCCTTTATGTTTGGCTAATGCTTTTTGTTTGTTATTTCTTTAACAAACGATTAACACCCGTTTATTTTTTTGAATATTTTATGGGATTAGGCGGATATAAAAAATAAACACAAAATTCAACCGGTTGAACATTTTCCAGTGTGTTTGAAAAGTAACCATAATGACTTCGGTTGAAGCATGCTCCTTGTGCTTCATATGGTCCCATTTCATATGGTTGAACTAGGTGCTTCAGAAAACGCAACGCGCCGAATCGTGATTCAGCTGTTATGACCTTAACCGAGGCCTATGTCTTGTTTTTTTTTGTCCCAAAGCGTCCATTTATTGGATATTGTGTTCTGTACCTACACAATCGCCATGTCGACATTCTTTTTTAAAATAATAACCTTAAATTTCTACTTAGAAAAAATAACTCAGTTAAAGAAAAATAAAAACATTATTTTAATAATTTATTTATTTTGAGGTTTACTATTACCTACAACTCACCCGTTCCGCTTCTACACGCTCTACTACATCAAATCATCACGTACATCGGCTCCAGCTAAATATAAAACTCTATCAAGATGTGACGTGTTGCTCCAAAAATGAATGCAAATGGTATTCGTCTTTGCACTCTTTGTACCAATTAAAAAATGTCTGAATTATGTTTTATGTAAATAAAAAAAATTATCAATAAAAATAGAAATCAAATATCGCCTGTTTACATTTATTTTGGGTTAAATTTCATTATACCGCACGCTTTGTTTTCCATTCCGTAAGTATGTAAACTTCCAGCTATAAAAGGCGTGGTGGTAAACAATTTTATCAACCACCAGCAATCCTCATCATTGCATACAGCTTAAAAAGCGTAAAAACCATTGTCGTATATATTAATAATATATCTTAAGTCAACATTGCGACACACTTCAGTTTCTGAGCGCCTGGTACAAACGTTGTATTCACGTTGTTTGTATTCACACATCTGACGTCACCTCAAAACTGGCAAATTTTCAAAAAATGACCATTACACCAGGCGAGCAGAATTCCAGAAACAGCAGCAGGTATCACTTTTCAATTAAAAATCGTTGCATAGCCTACTTTAGGCACAGACATATAAATGTGCTATGAAAGAAGTTAACTTTTTGGTTAACCTACTTCTAGGAGTTGAAGGTTGCTGACAGGTAAAATGTGAGTATGTATGCAATGACTATTTCGGAAATAAAAATAAATATAACCTTCTTAGTATTTGTATAGACTAATCGTAGGAGTTGGTCAAAAACCACACACTGTAAGTATACAACGATTTAGTTAAATTGCTGCACGAAATGTTGCAGCCTACAAATATGCTTCGAAATGATTATAGAAACTCTTTAGATGTTTTGCTTAGCCTACTTCTAGAAGCTGAAAGAATGTAGTGAGTAGGTACGCAATGACTTTTTCGGATATAAGAGTATAATCTTTCCAGTTTTTGTATAGACTAATCGTAGGAGTAGTTCATAAACATCACACCTAATGACTGAAATTCTTGCACGATATATTACACCTACAAAGAGGCTGCGTATACGTAGAAAATCTTCGAATGTTTTGCTTAGCATACTTCTATTTGTTGAAGGTATGCTGAGAGGAGTTATGCAATGACTTTTTTGTAATGGTGTCAGTTATTTACAGCGACGCCTTCTGCTATTTCTGATAGCCTGGTGCAATCGTGATGTTGACTTGTTTCGTCCGACTTTTACACTCAGCGCCCGCCATTTGCCGACGTTATTATCACCGCTGAAAGCTGCTATTGACAATTTGTACCAGGCGACCAGAAACTGCAGTAGGTATTTTGTCAAACAAAAATTTGCTGCACTAAATTTGTATGAAATCTTTATATTTTCATATAGTTTACTTTTAGGCGTTGGTCATACACGAACAACAATGAATATGCAGTAATTTTTTTTGGCAATCAAATTTCGATTGCTGAGACGACTACCTACCGCTGTTTCTGGTAGCCTCGTGAAATTTGATTTTAAGTTATAGACCGGTTTTACCTGGCATTTTGGCAAATTGTCATATTTTTACGATTCTGTCCGTTTTTTTTGTATACCACATGATACGACGTACCTGCAATGTTCCCCCACATTTGAACTGTGTATGGCGTCAACTTTGCTATCCCAGCAGCTGGATTAGTTACAATGCGATTTTCTTGAGATTTCTTATATAATGTTGTTAATTGAAATCAACGTCTATGTGATGTTGTAGTTAACCTGAGCACCTTAGCATGTTGATACTATAATACCTGTGACTAAGAATTTCCCGCGATGTTTCTGAACTTGTTAGTTGCAACATAACAAAGCTACAAACTGCCCTAATGGCAAACTTTGTGCTCCAACATCTTGATTCCTATGAAGAAATTCGACAAACTTATCCCCTTTGGTGGACTAGGGTGTGTTTTCCGATCATGTCATGTTCAACCGTATGGTGTAGCTTACTTTCCCATTCCTGTGGCCCTATTATACGGAATTTGTTCGTAAGGACACTTACACCGTCGTTAAAATTAGTTTTAACCCCAAACTGTAATCATCTTGTCTTTCCGAAGTTCTGACCATGTTACTTGTTGTACCTATATTGTAAAAATCCGTGCTAAGGACGGATTCTTTAAAAATAAATATCTATTTTACATAATATAAAAACTTTATGTACTCATTTATTTACTTTAGTGACTTAAGTGAATAAACGGTACATAATTATATAGCCTTTAGCTTCTCATAGTATAAAGCAAAATAACTTACATCAACGTACCATACAGAGCCTCAAACCTAGCTTCATATACTACCATGCATCTTGAACATTCCACTTTACCTTGAAAAAAAAAAAAACACAACAGCAATATTTTCTCTTTTTTTGAGTTTGTGTACTTGCATATTATAAGCTAATCTATTTATCTTTATTTTTTTAGAAATTTGATGTATGTAAGTTTTTAAAGTTTGATTTGAAACATATTCTCACAGGATTTATTTAGGACCTCGAATCATGTTCATGATTCTGAAAGATCCACACATTATGATCCTTAAAATTTGAAATTCACGCCTAGTGTGCATTCAAACAGATTGACACTAATCTTCTCGTTGGAATAGGAGATACGAGAATCGTAAGAACTAAACAGAGGTGCCAACACACAGTTGCTTCAGAATATTTTCTCCTGTCCACGAAAAAAAAACTGTATGTTTGAAATGTGTTTTTTTAACGTTCGTATTTAGTGTTGTAAGCTGATGTTCAAAGTGTTTTCTCAAAAAAAACATTATTTTTAATGATAATGCTTGCGGATATTTATTACCTCTGCTCCTGGATCTTTGAAGATTGCATTTTTTAATGATTTTATGTATACATATGTCTTTTGAAAGATCATTCCAAGAATATGGCTCAGTTTTCTAAGCCGTTATTGTACCTGTGTTGAAGTGACACATCCCTTACAAGTCTTCACTGATGCCTAGAAGATGCACGAATCCTATGGATTAAAGACTGTAGGTATTCTCCAATTCGATTTGCGAAATTGTGAATTTGTTCCTCTTGTAAATGTTGAATACTGTTAGTGGGCAGCTGTCATAGTACTGTCATCTGCAAATCTAAAAATACGTTCATTAGTCCCCCTAACGATCAATATGCCTCAGCAGAAAAAGAGTGAGTAAGAGAATAGATCCTTGACCCACTCCTGCATTTAACGAGTAAATATTGGAGGAAATGCCAACCATCACAAAAAAAACATCTTTCTTAAAGATCTGTCTTTGAGAAAGTTTTCCATTTATAGTCTAATCAAAGCTAATATTAAATCAAAAGGTATTACAAAACGCTTTAATTAATTGACGGGCTCAGTGGCGCGATGGTTAGTGCGATGAACTGTCGTACAGAAGGTCTGGTTTCGATTCCCAGCCGTAGCAACACCTAAAAATGATTTTTCACTGGCCCTCCTCTCGCGGTGATCTGACAAATCATCCGAGTAGTATCAATTGTCATGAAAAGCTTATCTCAACTTAGCCGTTCGGATTCGGCTTAAAACAGGAGTTGCCGCCATCGTACTGAGAAGTACACACGCACACATGAATGGTTGTGCGAAAAAGCTAGGCCCTGGGTACTATTGAGCCTGTTGGCCATTACAATTTTTTTTATAATTAAATGCAACTGTACAATGTAATTAAATGCAAAATACAATTTTTTTTTGACTAAAACCAAAGATTATAAAGCCACACAGAAACTTTTGCTCAACAGCTTCAAGGTACGGGCGGGCGGTGTGAATCGAGATAAAAATATATGGCGGGCTGTGCCAGTACGACCCGCCATAAAACCATTTTTCTTGTATGCAGTGCGTCATCTGTATAGCTTTATAATCTTTGCTAAAACATAATTCCTCAAAGAACTTGCCAAAAAAATTGCTAGGCCTTAGAAAAATATCTTCTGAGAATATATAAATGTTCAGTGTATTTATCGGCCGTTTACACAGGGATGGTAAAAAATGTCAAAATAGTGTAAATGCGCCCTTTGTCCACACGCCATGTTTTGCCCCCCACATGTAGCCATTTTTACTATCTCACGATTTTCTACTGTTCCTTTTAGCCACTGCCGCGAACTTTACCAACCTTCCGCCTAAACAACAACAATAGCGTTGTAAGCACTTAAAGAAGACATTCATTCAAGTTAAATTACCCCCTTAATCAGTGTGATACAATTTCCTGCTTTGATGTCCTTATCAGAAATTGAGTATCTTAAGTGGTAAGCCGCCAAGGAGTATAATAGTATAGAGGGTGTACTCATACAGGCAGCCACACCTGCTTGCTATCTGCACGTCATCTCTACAAGGCACCTCCAAGAAAAATCCTATTAACTTTAGATACTGGGAGGTTGATTCCATTTAAAGTTTTCTTTTTTCTTGTCCCCCCCCACCACCACCGGTGAGGTGGTCCTTTTTTGTTGTCAAAGTGTCGCAGAAGACAAAATCCTTGAAACGTTTCAATAAAAAACTCAATTCCATTTTTTTAACCATTGTTTGTGGGGGAGGCAAATATTTGGGATGTTTTTTTTCACTTTCGTATCTAATTACGCTGATGAGTCATTAAAAATAAAAATGTGCAGGAGTCTCATCACGATGTTCAGACATGCACGACACGAACTAAAATAAAGAATTTCTCGTTGGTATTGGATATCTCACTCGGATGAACTGAAAATGAGCAGATTTTAGATTGCACACGCGTTGAAGAGCACAGAAAGGATATGCAATGATCAAGCACTTTAGCAATGAAGTTGAATGATTTAATTGTCCTTTCGAGCTCAACAGGATGACTCGCCTGTTAAATGGGATTATATTTCGCAGAATTTCCACTCTGAACTCAGGGAAATAACGAAAAGAGCAAACGAGAAGTGGTTTTTCAAAGGACTTGATTTGCAGAATTACTCAAATGGTGCATATCACATTTACATGGGTGAAGTCTTATTAAAAATTAAAGTATTCATCTGAAATATGAGAAGACAATTTTGAGAATCTACCGTATTAAGTGTTTTTGACAATTTTAATAACAATCAACCACCACCTACACCCTGGAAACCAAAATGTTCGAGCTGACTGTACCTGCTTCTAGAGTCTGGTAGTTTAAGCAGTATGAAGAAGTGGTACCTCCATATTTTGAGCATCGATACTCGATAGTGATGTTTCCATGTGTAAAGAATATTAACAAAATAATATTTAAATCGGCAAAATATTGTTGTTAAAAGAAGGCTATGACGGTATTATGTGCCTAGTTTGTCATTAATTGTGTGCAGTGTCTTGAGATTCGTGTGCTTATCCCAATTACCGCTTATGTGTTGGTTGTTGAATTAGCAGGTTTCCCCTAACGACAGTTAAGTGGGAAGGTGTGTGGATAAACTCAGCTACACATATATTTGTGAGTTTGTGGGAATTAAAAGCTCGCTAGTCAACTGTCTGCGTAGACATGTGTGCGTAGTTTACCCCGGTTTCCCTGAGCCAATATGGTGAAGGTGTGTGTTTCGAGTTTACGAGGTTTCGCTGCTGTCAATTGATTTTATTTATGTTAAGGAAACTATGGCTCAATAGAGTTTTCTTAATTTTTTCTGCAGGTTGTACATTGCCAAGGAACGAGCGAAGAAAAATTAAAGTTTTAAGAAAAAAATATAAGTCACTAAAAAATCATTTTAAATTTTTACTCATTTTACACAATGCGTATACCTGGCTTTTGGGTTCTAAGCTTTGCTAAAAACAACCTTCCTGGAGTGGCATCTCAATCATTGGGCGCCTTTCTTCATTTTAAACATCAGGCGTTCTTCTCTCCCCTAAGAATATAAAGCTTACCGACAGCTCTTGTTTTTACATGAAACTTTTCCTTGTAGGTAGGCCTCATTTTTGTTTTCGAGTTCTTTACGTTTTATTTTCTCATGCGGATTCTATTATAACTTTGCGTCGAGAGCAATGCCTAGGTATTTGGCTTCGTTTGCAAAAGGTGTTTAGGAAAAGTTTAGAAAATTGGATAGTCTCTAGTATTCTTATAGGTCAGATTCACGTGAACAAATTTAGTTTCTTTGCGTCAGTCTCTCGTCCATTCACATTCTTTTAAGCCTTTTCTTAATCGTTTCTTCTGCCATTTTTCCTACTGATAAGGATGTCATCGGCAAACGTAGCAAGAGGTTTGCCATCTTCTTTTAGTATATCACGAGCAAATAAGAGGTAAAGAAGCCGCTCAAAACGCCAGTTTTTTTTAAGCTCCGGGTGTTCGTTTCAATGTCTAACACGGAAAGTTTATTCCCGAGGTATGATACTATTATATAGGCGTCATGGGAGAACTTTCACCCAGGAATGCGCTTGAGCATATCATTTTTTCTTCGAATATCGATTAGGTCAGTAATTCTGTGCACCTGGTCAATCGTTGAATGTATACTTCTGAACCCAAACTGGTGGTCAGGTATAAGATTATAATATTCTATAACCGGCTGTAAAGCTTAAGGAAAATCCTCTCGAATATATAATAACACGAAGCGAAAACATCCTTAATAGCAATCTTCAACAAATTGGACAGCTAATTTAAATGTTCTTTATGTTTCGGAGCACGACTCTGTTTCAGTTTCTTGTGCGCTTTCCTTTTTTCCTTGACCAATTATTTTGTTTGCGGAGGAAGTCGGAAACCATATTTGACCGGCGCTTTCTTCGACTTGGGCGTATTACTCCAGAAAGCGAGCTATACGATATTGACATATCAGTCAGCTTCGACCTTAAGCTCATAGGGTGTCGTTAGTGGAATAGTCAGTTTAAGATTTTCGTCTATATCGTTTCGAAATACCGGCCCAGGTCGATGTGCACACACGAAATTTTCGGAACACGAAAATGCTCCATTGAAATGTTATTTTATTGTACTTAGTAGATCTGGAGAATGTGAGAAGACCGTGTGCTGGCTACAGTGGCATTTCGTGGCGCAATGAAGTTAATTAGCCTAAGTCCGTTCCCAGATGTGGTGTGGCGTAGAGTGTATACTCCTACTACTCTTCCTCGATTTTTGAAGGATTAAATTCCGCTATATTGGGATTACCCCATTTAATTGTGCAATTGAAATTATTGAACTTAAATTCCAAGATGAGGGGGACATTAAAACCGTAAGAGATAACTTGAATTTATCGTGTCGAGGTTTTGTTTTTTTTTTCCCCAAAGGACCGTTCCTCTACAGCCCTGCGAAACCAAATGAACAGATAATATTTTCGCCACCATAGCGGTACTGTCATCAACAATGAAAAGGATTGGATTAAGAGTTGCAGAAAAGAGATTACTAATAAAGATGAGAAAGATTGTTGGAGGCAAAACGAGGCCTTTGGTGAGTAGTAGACTTAAAACTCCCCAATACCACTTCTAAGACACAGAAAAATAGAATCATCAAGTTAAATTTTTTTTAAAAGAATAGCTTTGTGCAGATATGAAGCAGAAATGTTATAACCATCATTGTGGCAAGATCAATAACAGAACGGTTTTTCGACAGACTTCGAGACTTTGAAAAACACGTTCATTATACCATAAGTGGTTCTGTTAATCAGATGTTCTACAAAGTACAATTTAAATTACTTAAAATGTGTCTTTATGGCTTATGGCTGAAAATTCATAAAATATATAAATACAGCTTTACAAACCAAACCTATCTTCAACAGTCTTACACCTTTGATAGAAATTAAAAAAAAAATGTCTGGAATGTTGCTAACAACTCAACCACTCAGGCCCTGCACTCGCGTTCAACAATTGTACTCTCCTAAAAGTCAACATTCGACTCGATGTTCTACTCATATAAAGTATTTTTTTTGAGCATATAAAGCTTTAAGTTGGCAACACTATTTTAACTGGCGGTCATTTTGTCAGCTATCAAGTGATTTATTTTTAGTTTGGTTTGAGATTTCAGATTTCAGAATTCGATTAAGTATGGAACGATTTCGCAAAACTTTTACTCTAAATGAAAATACGCATCCACAGAGACTTCGCACAGTGCGTACAGAAGAAGTCGTTCCTGCTCTAGAGCGTAGGCTATAGGAAGACCCGAATCAGTCCATACGCATCGTGCACAGAATTGGATATGGGTCCATCCACTTTATGGAATATTTCGCGGAAAGATCTCTGTTTGCTTGCTTACGAAATCCAACTCGTGTAAGAATTGAAGAAATCGAATCACCTAGCAAGGCGTAGATTCGGTGAATGGGCCCATAACAAGATTGCCACTGATCCCAATTTCCATAAGCTAATTTTGTTTAGCGATTAAGCTCACTTTTGGTTGAACGGATACGTAAATAAACAAAACTGCAGTATTTGGAGTGATGAAAATCCTCTAGTTTATGTTGAGGCCCCATTACATCCACAAAATCTGACTGTTTGTTTGGTGTGGTTTATGGGTTTGTGGAATAACTGGTTCTTTCAAAACGATGCTGGCCAGAACGTTACAGTCAATGGTGACCGCTATAGAGCTATGATTACTGACTTTCGTTTCGTTAATCAATTGAACAACTGTGTTGTTGATGTGTCGGAGCTGTGGTTTCAACAAGACGGCACAACATGTCACACAGCTCGTGCCGCAATTGATTTGTCGAAGGAAACGTTTGGTGAGCCCATAGTTTCGTTTTTTGGTCCTGTGAATTGCCCTCCAAGATCGTGCGATTTAACGCCGCTTGACTATTTTCTGTGTGGATATGTGAAATGATTGACCACTATGAGGACAAAATTTGTCCCGTTTTTACCAATATACGGACACAAATGTTGGAAAAAGTCACCGAAAATTTGACCTCCAGATTAGACTACGTCCGAGCGAGCGGTGACGGTCATATGCCAGAAATCATATTTAAATTATAAAGCCAGTCGATTATCTTTCAAATGAAGTAAATTTCATATCAATTTAACAAAAATCATCTTTGTTTCAAATTGTATACCTTTAACAAAATCACCCTTTACTATCCAACATTCCATTTCCCATTATGCACTTCCCTGCGAAGCTATTACAACATGAAATTCCATTTGCATAACTCTGGTATTCTGTATCCTTAAACACCTCTCAGGTATCATGTGTTACCCGGCATCTCACTCCACACCGCGCGCCAACTCGCTATCCAGCATTATGGTGATAATTGCGAGAATTCTCTAACAACCAACTTAAATAGATTTTTCGCCGACTCCTGGTGCGCGCACCTACATGTATGTAAGGACAATGGGAGTGAGGATTTTTTGTATGCTTTTTTATTCCATTTTTCACCAAACAGTCTTCTAAGTACTTTAGCCTTTTACCCGCAATTCGGCACGGATTATTTAAATTACCCTCGGTTAAGGGAGAGGGAGCATCCGTGGTTAGTAAGAGGGTGGTTTTTAGGTGATATGCACACCTGGAGGTTGCCTAGCCTATTCTACCCACCGCCAGAGCGATGGGACTACCACGGGAGAGTAATGTTCCCCATGGAATTCGTTAATTATGCCAAAATGCGTTATCCTGATGGGCACCCAAAAAACGCGCTCGCATTTCTAAAGGATATTTAATTAAATAAATCTTAAAGACATACTTTCACACAATTGCCACAGAGCGAAGGTGGATTTATTTCTTTCAATTAATAGCCGAGTAGGAAAGACTTTAGCCTCGAAATCCGTTTTCATGAATGACACCCGAGAATGGGCTTATCCTTTAGTTAATCGGTAATCGGAATTCCCAAGCATTTCATAAAATTCAAAATGAAAACAAGAGCGCTATTCTTTGTGAGGATGTGGTACCTACCTCCAGCTCAGCGGGTCCGAAAGATTAAAGTTCCTTTGTTTGGAGCTGTATCTTATTAAACAAAACATTCATCCTTTGTGAGAAAATCTTGGGATGTAGTATTTCTGAAATAGTTTGTTGGTTTCGAATCCGAGTACTTGAAGAATGCTATTTGTAACTGTCAAGGACATACAATCCCATTGGTAAATTCATAAATCTGTATGCGGTACGGTACAAAGCGGATGATTTTGACGGATATACGTAGTTTTGGGATTATTTTACTTCAAAAGGATTACCTGAGAGAGAGTCCTCTAGAATTTGCAAGACTGCCAGTTGGCAATATTTGTGAAACAATGAAATTGCAACGCAGTGTGCGGTAGAGATTAGGACTAGTGGAGCTTAGTTGTGGTAAACTTTCAATTTATTAAGGGTAAGCGAAGTTTGTTGGCGACTGCAAGACTGGATGTGGGTTTACCAGTTTTTGAAGTGTGTTTTCAAGCCGAAGCCTTTGACGGCTGCAAAGTATAGGTTTACCAACACATTTGCAATCATAAAAAGAATTCTGTTGATGACATACCAATTGTCAAAAAGGTTATGTCAAAGGTGAAATCGAAATAAACAAATATGGTGCGAGATTATAGAGTATTCAAAATTTCACAACTGGAAAGGAATGGTTTATGGCAATCAAAAAACCTGTGACATGTTATCAGGAGACAAAAGGTTTGGTTGTTGCTTGTCTATTCGAGTCATATATTCTGCATATGCTCCCACGAATCCGGTGGAGACATATAGACATCAATACCCATACCCGCTATGAATATCGATATCTATATGTCATATCCTCTATAGCTCGGTAAAGGACATAGATATATCTTCGCTTCATAGTTTAATTACAAAAAATTGTTTGCTTAATGGATTTCCGCATATTCTGTTCTGTTTTCAGACCAACCCTCAGTTACGATGATTACACTGCAAAGGTTCAGAGAACATCATGTGTACTCGTAGCAGGAGCTATGCGCATCAGCCCCACAACTAGATTTGAAAAAATTCTAAACCTACCAACAATTGTCCTACAGATGATTGACACGCAGCACGCCACAAAAAAGCGGTTAAGTTATGTATTAAACCCTTTGGTCATAGCCCAATATTGCAATTAGTAGAATACGAGAATGGGGTATCTGACTACACCATCCCATATCATAAAATCCTTGAAAAATAAAATTGCATCAACAAGAGTGTTAGCAAGGTAGGTCTGTATATTTTAATCCGAGAATTAATTTTATGAGCTTGTGAAAGTTTGTACGTCAAGCCAAAGTAGAATTAAGGGACAAGTGTGTATCCCCCCAAAAGGATTTTACTTTAAAACATCGTTTAAATGAATTAGTTGAAAGTTGTCCGCATGTCCCTCGTTAGTTTGTATTTTTTTAAAGAGTGTCCTTGTTTTAAATGTTTTCTGGTCCAGTACAAGTGCTGGTGGCCTATGTGATAAAAGTTTTTAGCTTTAATTCTGTACTCTATCCTAAGGAAATGGGGGAAAAAATACTTGAAGAAGGACTAAGTTTGTAGCTGGTTTTAATTGAAAGTCCATGTGGGCGGGCTATAATAATTCTCGTACTTTAGTTAATGTATACACCTGTGTAGCGTAGACTAACCGTATAGGTCACGTAACTACGTAACAACTTAAATCAAGCAGAGTCTAAGTTTGCCACGTCGTATTTCAATCCTTCGACTTGAACATGTATTTCCACTTAAGTGCCGCTGACGTGGAAGGAGGTGCAAGTGCAGGCTTTCCTTCTTTTAGGTCCACCCTCGACGCCGGATGTTGGAAAGTGGAAAAGTGAAATATCAATGAAATGCATCTCCCTTCGTTGTCATCGTTGTCGTTGCAGACATCGTCCTCATCACCTACCACCACCACCGCCACTACCATCAGTAGCAGGAACAGCTCTTGAATGAAGAGAGTGAGTCCAAGCATGACGATGACGATGATGGTGGATATTGGGATTTAAGGAAGTGGCATCGCATTGTACTATCGCGCAAAAGGTTCACGGTGATATCGCTTGTATTCCATGGATGAATGAATAAGTGAGACATTAGCACGCCACATTCGGTAACGGAGAACATTGCTCTTGAGGGCATTGACTAGGTACCCTATGAAGGTCAAGTGGAATGTATTGAAGGCTGTTTGCTGCTTGTTAGTAACAATGCCTTGCCGGAAGAGGAGTGCAGGATAGGATGCAAATTGATTTGAGGAAGTTGTGAAGCAGTGCGAAATGGATGTTTGTGTGGAATGGGATTAATGGTTGATAGGTGAATTAGGTTGAAATGCTTTAAAAGCGTGCTAATTTTGGAATTGTTGTGTATGAAAACTAAATTCAAATAAAGGTATGGAGTTAAGTGATAGAATTACTTTTTATAAGGAGATTGTCTGAGATATGTTTTTCTTGCACGATTGCGGAACCTCCAGTTTTATGCCGAATACTAAGTAAGAAGGTCAAGTGAAATACACTTTGCTATTGCTACGACTGCGAATCAAACCAGTGATTCTATAAAAAAAAAAAACAAAAAAAACAAGAAAACATTTTATTTATCGTAATTTAAATGAAAAGATTTTATCGCCGAGGGAAAACAAAATTGCGATGGCTGGCAGTTGCTTAGTCCCAACCAATGAGGGCCTATGTAGTATATAGCCGAAGTCCCATGGTTATATGCAGAGAATTAATAAGGTTTACCTTGGTAGTTTGTAAGGGGCATAGCTAAAGACCACAATATGGAACAATATGAAGGATCCATAAAAGAGAAGGCTTTCCTCACAACGAACAACTCATAGAACGTAAGGAATGAATAAATGAAGGTGGTATTATAAAGCAATTAGCTATCCCTTCATATTTATAGACGAGCGACAAAATTATAACTCCTGTCACAAGTCGAAATCTATTAAACGATGTCCTGAAGAATTTTAGATTTACTGCACATACTAAAATAAAAATTGACTCCTCCTAATCTGGACTTACCGGACCACCAAAATGCTCGAAAAGATGTATAATACGTGAACAAAACGGTCAGAAACTAAAGGTTGAGGTCAATGTAAGCAGTCAAATGTCAAGTATAGATAATAATGTTAAATGCTCGTAGAATAAAAAATGCAAAAAGTTGTCACTAAGACACTTTGCTAAATTTGTCTAACATCAAAACGGCTAGGTATCCTAAACGCTATACGCTGTTCCCATTTGAGTAAGGGCATTACCACTGAAGGAAACAAGCTAGAAGTTAACGTTATAATACAGACTCTGCGCACTGAGGTGTATCAGTGATTTTTAATTGGAAATGATACCCATAGACATCCTCAGAGGCGGGATGCTAAAGATCTATATCAGACGAATCTCGAAGCAATTGGAACCCACATAAACAAGAGGATTACGGTTGAAAATGTCTTTATGACTAAGGAGGAAGCTAGATGAAAAACTCTACAAAATGCAGATGGATCTACAAAGTGATACAGAGGAAGCTACCGTTTTTCAAAAAAAAACTACAAGGTATATGAATAGTAATCTCGAATCCTGAGTTTATGAAAATTTGTGATGGTTTAATGGGAATTGAAATGCTTGCTCGCAAGCTACTGGATTTAAATTTGTGAATTCTACAACGCTGCCATTCAAGATGTTAATAGCTTGGTGTGGTAAACGCGAGATTTCAAAAACCCCGAATCGAAAAGTACGCTTCGTTAAAAAGTTAAACTGGAAACTGGTAAAAAAAGCAGCAACAATAATTCTGCTTCCTTAAGGTGCGTATCGCTTAATTGCTTTTTGTCAATTTTAAGTTTTTATCTCATGTATAAGCACACTGACAATTGATGCCATTTGGTCTCGTATTTGGTACACTCAAAATATAAAATTACTTTTAACCCATCAGTCATGTGCGTGATTTTTGTACTAACCACTCCAAGATTGCAACTCTGTCATTTTTAAGGGATTATCACACCTTATTGCAAAAGTAGTTAAATGAAAAGCAGTTCGTTAAAAGGTTTTTTAAAAGCTTGCATTAATCATTTATCGATTTGCCAGTCCCAGCCTTCTCCAACCATCATAACTCTCGCGGGAGACATTCTTAGTCATTGTCGTCGCAGTTGCCGACATCCATGCTTATGCAAATGGAAATTTATGCGCGACTTAAGGCTTCCGCCAACAAATGTGTTGTGGGTGGGTATAAGAGTACTGCGGTTGGGGCGACATGTCCCATGACCCACATACTCTTAGTGCCTAAAACTAGTATCAAGACTTGGTTATCTATTGAAAATCAAGGCATGTTCCACTGGATATATGGGATGAATAATAAATTGGCGGACGACTTAGCTGCAGATTAAGGGAGGAAATTTTGGACATACCCAGATAAACGGCGGGTACCCCCCTCCCGAATCTCTACCTCCCCCCCCCCCCACACATCTTTAAATCCTTCTGGCATCCAAATGAATAAATCTTTTAGGGAACACATAATTTTCCATGAGAGCGACGATAGCGGTAGCGAAGGATATGCTGGTGGGTATGCAAAGTGCTTTATGATGATAAATGTGGTCATTTGGTTATTTCGCAGTACTCACACTTGTGTCTGGAGATTTAAATTAGGGACTAAAGACACTGCAAAGTCGAAGGATGGTTGATGATTTTGTGTGCGGCAGTGGACAGGCACAGCCAAACAATGGATGTCTGTCTGACTTATTGAATCAAAAGTTGGTGTTAATGTTTTTTTTTTTTTTTGAATTATGACTATAGAGACTTTTAGTTCATGTGCAGATTTGGATCCAATTGGATTTAATTCTAATGGGTTAGAGGTAGATACCGGTGAAATCGGATGTGATAAATGGACCGAAGGTATCATGTATAAGGGTATATTTTGTTTGTTTTTTTTTTGCGAAATTAAATCAAAGTCTATCCAGCCATGTTTGTTTTTCTATCCATCCGTCTGAGCTAGGATGAGTAATTTTGGTGCATAAAATCTCTTTTAACCGAGTCGGGCAGAACCATCCAATATTAGCGACGACATCAGAAATGCGATCGAGTACATTTCCATACAGTAGGGTTTGTGGGTTCGAGTGGATGCATTTTTGTGAAAAAAAAAGTAAGATATTTTCATTATTCTATTTTAAGTTTCTCCCTTATAGACAAGAATGCACTCTTATTCACTCTGAACCTTTTAATAAAACTTTACTAAGTCTAAGTTATGAAATATATTTTAAGAAAATTCAAATTGAATTTGTAAAAATAAATAATTATTACTTAACAGTTTCGTGCAATGGACTCACAGTGTCCATCTCCTGAATCGGAAGATGAATATACAAACAATAATCCATTTAAAAGTTAAGAATTTTTAAATACACCAATTTTATTTCATAACATTCACAGACAAACAATACATTTGAGATTTTTCAGCCTCAAATTTCAATGTAGCAGAATTGTGCTAGTACGATTAGTACAATTTTCAATGTTAATTCGATATGTGACCATTCGTATGTGATCATCCCAATGTAAATAGTTACTCGACTATTCGATAACGTATGCATTTCACTCATTCGTTTACTGATGTGGTAATTCGATCCTTGGTTTGAGCAACCAATTTTTTTCAAAAATCGGTGGACCCCCTTGCGATTATGGACTATGAAGACTAAGATTCAACCAAAAATGTTACAATTAAAAAAACGCGCTTTAGACGTTTAAGATTGCGGAGACCAATACATCGGTATTCTATGTCTACGATGATATTACGCATCCAGAAAGACGTCGTATAGTGCGTACAGAAGAAGTCACTGCTGCTGTAGTAAGTTAGTTAAATTTACTAAGCTATGAACCCATTTTTGTTTAAATATTTACAATATACATTACAATTAGATAGTTGGTTTACACTGTGTAATAATAATTTATACAATTTTTCTTTTGTATAATGCTGTAGCGTGTAGCGTGGAGGAAGACCCGATTTAGCCTATCCGCCATCGTGCACAGCAGTTGGATATGTTTCCATCCACTTTTTGGAAGATTTTGCAGAAAGATCTTGGTTGGCGTGCTTACAGAATCCAACTCGTGCAAGAATTGATGCCACAGGATGTCCTAGATTTGGTGAATGGGACCAAAACAAGATAACCGGTGATCAACATTTTTATAAGCGAATTTTGTTTAGCGATAGAGCTCACTTTTGGTTCAATGGAACGTCAATAAACAAGTATTTGAAGTGTATGTTGAGACACCGTTACACCGTCAACAAGACGGCGCAACATGTCACAATTGTCACACAGCTCGTGTCACAATTGATTTGTTGAAAGAAACGTTCGGCGCATAATTTCGCGATTTGGTTTTGTGAATTGGCCTCCAAGATCGTGCGATTTAACGACGCTTGACTATTTTCTTTGGGATATGTGAAACGATTAACCACCTGGAGGACAACAATCGCTTTGTTATTGCCGCTATACGGCCACAAATGTTGAAAAAAGGCATCAAAAATTGGACCTCCAGATTAGACTACGTTCGAGCTAGCCGTGGCGGTCATATACCAGGAATTTATTTAAATTATTTAAATTATAATGCCAAAGGATTATCTTTCGAATAAATTAAAATTTCATGTCAATTTAACAAAATCATCTCTGATTTATTTTATTTCGAAATTCTATAGCACTAAAGAAACCGACGAAACCAACTTGAAGTGCGCAGTATGGAAACTGTTGCTACTTTGGTTCGCAGTGGTGGAAATATCACATTTTCGTTAGCATGCACAACTAATAATATATACGTATATTTTAGGAGTCATAATTAAATAATATGATGACACATATTCACTGAATCCCCACATACGCGGTGTCAGCATATGCTATTTACTGACTGGTTCTGTAAATGGTTCTGCCCAGAAGTTTAACTCTGATGTCAGGCACAGAACTAAGACTTCAAAGTGCTCCTAATTATCGACAATGTTCGTAGTCACCTTGAGGCCCTTTGCAATTCCAAACCAGTTGTATTTATGCCCGCGATTCAATCAATGGACCAAGGAGTTATTTAATTTAAGAAATTGTATCTACGGAAAACTTTTTGCAGGATGTAAGAAGCCATAGAAGCTGCGATATGAACCATGGAATCTTGTTAAGTAGTCCACCTTAAGCACTTTGAAGTGTATACACCCTTAAAAGATGATTTGAAAATAAAAGAGGGTATATTACCTGGAGTCTTCTTAGAGGGACTGTATACGAATTGCATCTTGGCGAAAGTCATCACTCGGTTATACTTTGATGGGTTCTTGGAAACGTAAGAGTTTTAGGTTACGAATTCTAGCCCAATGCGGTTCCGATCAGAATACATCACTAAGTTGATAGGTATTACTGGCCTTCAACACCACTAAGATCGTTTACAACTGACTGAGGCTGGCTTGTGGTTGTGTCAAGAAAAGATCAAAGTGTCTAGTATCGTTTGAAAGAAGTCAAATCCGATTGTTAGTTAGGTTTAGTATTTAATGGGAGCTGTTCTACAGATAATACAATTTTTCAAAATGTCTTACAGTTTGATCAAAACCCGCATTTTTCAGAAAGTGGGACGGATTTGAAAAGTATTTACAGATGTAATGTAGGAAAGGACAAGGAGCTTATATACGAAATTTCATTACAAAGCTCAAAATTGTAACCTATATACGGTTATGATAAATGTTTCGGTTTGCAAAAACTCAGTTGTCGGTTTGCTTCAAGCAACGAATGCGAAATTCATCTTGAATCTGATTCTTTTATGAAATTCATAGCATATCGAATCGTTTGTTATGATGACCCGAAGATAGGATTAAGTCTATATGACCTTAAACTCAAACCAGCTTGTTTTACCAATTACAAAACCCTTTAAGAATAGAAAACAATGTAACCAATCTAGCAATTTAAAATACATGTACCTATTAATTTCAAGGATATTAAAGACCATTAAGAATCCCCTTCATTCCAGCAGCTCATTAATTACATGTTCGCAACTGCGAACGAACATCACCCTTACGCGCTATCAAGACATTGTCTGCAAACGTTTCTTTAATTCAAGTGGTTGTGTAAAAGAGAACATGAAATGCGATTAAATTTTGTTCATTAAATCGAATTCATGGAGCCACTGAGGAACAATGTGTTCAAAGAGCGACTGTCCTTGCAAATGTATTTTTCATACTTCCTTGGGATGATAAAACCCAACCAGCCAAAGCCATTCTGTTATGCTTCCATTCAATTAAGTTTGCGAGACTTCTTATCACATCATAATGATGTTGCGAATGTACATCCCTGCAATTAAGGACATCTGGTAGCGATATCTGCTGCTGCTTTTGTGTGTTGTTTCTACAACCCTACTAATGGTGGTTTCAGAACCCTTTCTACCAGGACGCGTTTAGTTATGAATCTTCTTTTGTAATTTTTTGAATGAAATGCAAGCGAGACTCGGTTTTTATGATCCCGTTAAGTAGTAAATGTCGAAATGAAAATGGCGCGGCGCGTTCAGGTCAGAGAGATACTGGATATTATCATATAAAATTATGACACGGCAGAGAAAGGGTAATGTGCTCCAAAGTGATTCTTAAGCACGTTGGTAAATGAGGAAACATTTTTGATAAGAGCTGGTTTATTGGTATCTGTTTTGTTCCAGCTGTCGTTAGGTCATTTTGGTCGAAGGGGTTAAGGATGCTAATTTGCTATTTAACTTGGTGGTAGCTATTTGGGTCAGCTGATGAAGAATACAATGATATCGGGGTGAGTGGGTAATTTAAATTCAGTACATAATTATGAACGAAGTGTATCCTATTCTTTTCCAAGTTTTTTGAAGTATGTCATAAAATAATGACATACATGATTTCTAATGCAGGTATTCCCTAGCGCTAAATTCGGATATTAATTGTTTTTTTTTTTATTAATTTAGTTATTTATTCTGACACCGCGCATCAGCGATTGCGTAAAGCTGTGAAAAAAATTAATGTGGAAAAACAGCAATCGCAGAGACCTGCAAGTCATTTCTAGAACTCGTATCCCTTAACCTGCCGATTAACTCTATACCACCAGCATTGCCGAACTATAGAAAGCCGGTGGAGATCATTTGATAAACAGCGTACAGCAACTTATTACCAGTTTGATGGAATGGAAGTATGCCACGCAACCTCAGCGTCTTTTGAAGGATCTTTAAAAAAGGAGACCCTCTAAGCGGAAACTAATAAGTCTACTCATCATCGACTACAAGATACTATCTGCTTTCATATGTGAACGACTGAATGGTTTACGAAAAATCTGATCGATCCTTATTAGTGTGATTTTAGGCCATGATGGAGAAGAAGTCCCTTACTCGATCCTATTATATAACCCTGATCATCACAATCATGCTCTACAGCACCGAAGCATGGACAGTGCCAAAAGCAGGTGAAGAAATCCATGGTCGTTTTGAGCGAATAATTATTGGGGCTATAAATACGAAGATTCCACCAAGGATTTTACGAGCCCTATAACTTCGTAGACCCATGTATACTGTATAGCGAATGGACAGACGCGGTAGGGATCTCGCCTTAAGTGGCAAGCACAAGTAGAAACCCGACCTCAAGCAACTTGAAGTGCGCTACTGGTGGCAATTAACTAGGGACCGGGATAAATGAAGAGCCCAGGTTACTTCCGGACTGTTGCGCTACTTAACCTAGCTTGAAGAATCGCTGTAACAAAAGAGTTTTAAAATATGACGAGGTTGTTGTAGAAGATCTTAATGATCACCGTTTCAATTTATGAAGATCTATGAAGTTGAGCCCTTGACCATAATTCCTATGCATTGAAATGCATTGAAGATTCAATGATGAATACTCCGGCGCGCAGAAGAGGACGCTAAGTACTGGAATACATTGAGAGGAGAGGCATGTTGGACAAGGCTCAGGTTCATTGCTGACGTAAATAGAGAAAATTAAAGGAATAGTATGGGAAAATCGTGGTATATTTAAAAAAAACAAAAACTTTGTTTTCTACGAAAATTGCCAGCTTTTCTGAGGCCACCTGTGCGATAATATGAGACAATATAAATCTATGTCTCCTCCTCTGTGCTACGTAGGTTTATGTTATATGTCTTTCCTTCTATGTATCTATCCGTCTCTATCTGTTGTATAAATGTCTTGATCTGTTCCAGCCGATGGCCTCAGTCGCCAGTGCTGTTATGTGTCTGTAGTTCGTTGCATTCATGTGCGAAGTACCCTGATGTCAATGTCAATATATGTTTTTAAAAATTGTAAAAATATTTTTTTTTTATGTGGTAATCGGGTTTGGTATTTAACTGACATATAGTGGACATAGATTAGTTTATCAGCCCTAAGCCCGTTCCGAAATACAACTTTTCCGATTTTTAACGAATCGGAGAATTTTTCTTCATGGTAATCATCCCGATAAGTTGTTCGGAACTCCGGCAAAGGGCAACGCACATCGGTAGTCTACGTTTCATTGCGATGGATTGCATTTGTTGCATCTGTTTTAGACAGCCATACGTCAATTTCTCTCTGATGGTCTCCAACATCTGTTCGTCGCGGAAATATTTTTTAGTGAGCAAAATGTAAGCAACAAAATAACTCTAGTTAAGTTTTTATTGATTTCTTGTTGAAAACTGGTGTTTTAGGCAAAATCCAAATGAGAAAAGCAAGCAACGAACAATATTAGCGCTGGGTTGAGTTGATGGGTGAGAAACCCAACGTAGCTAGAAATTTAACGAAGAGGACACCAGAAAAGGTTGCTGATTTTGCTGATGTCAATTGAATGCGTTACTGCATCTTCGGAAAACGGATATTATGAACGTAAACTCAGTCTCCGACTCGATTTGCGTTGCGTAGAAAATTACTCTCCGAGCGGATACCATGATAGGGCCGTTTATTCAAAATTTTAAAACACAAAAACATACTTACTTTGATAACGGTCCTCTCAAAACCTCGTTCAAATTGCCATTGTCGATGAACACAGCCGGTAAGTCCAATGGTATACATCCTATAATATAAAATAAATCCTTTTTATTTGTATGACCATCAAACCGCTAAACATTTTATAACTAATACTCTTTATTGGGTACGTGTACGAAATAGTTTTCGTACACGACTCCTTATACACAAATAAATATTTAACTGAGGCCCAAAATGAAGTTATAACACGAACACTATAGCACCTGTTTTGAATTATTGGAAAACTATTTTTATTCCCGCTTTTATTGCCACAGATAGCACTTTAAACAATGGCTCGCCTTTGTTAAACTTCGTGATGTTTTTCACCGTAATTTCAGAATGAAACGGGGTACATTGCAAGTAATAATGTTAAACATCAAGTCATATCGCAATTTGCAGCTCAAAAGCTGCATCTTGTACACGTGTTTCCATGTTTTTCACTAAAAAAACAACAACAATTATAATAAATTAAACAATTAATAAGTAATAATTTAAGAAATAAACAATTTTAGCTTACTTCTCTCGAGAACATAATTTTTGTTTGTAAAAGTCAAATGAAAGCATTGAACAAATTATGGATGAAAGGTTTGCTCAGCTGATACGCATCTATAACGCGTTAAGAAACTTCCGACTTTGTCGGAACTTATGACTTTGCATCTAAGTCGCATCTGATATTTTTGGAACTCACCCATACTTTGGATGAGGAATACCGTCGTTTCCGGCCGCCTTATTAACCTTATATTTAGATATTGCTATCCTTACTGCTTTAGTTCTTTTGGCGCTTAGTGTTCTTTTTTTATTCAATTTTTTTTATATGTTATACGTCTTTAGTTCTATGTATCTATCCGTCTCTCTCCATTGTATAAATGCCTTGATCTGTCCCAGCCTCAGTCTCCAGTGCTGTTATGTGTCTGTAGTTCGTTGCATTCATGTGCGAAGTACTGTGATGTCAATGTCAATTATTCAATTTTTAATTTTTATCATCTTAAAACTAACTTAAATGGTAGTAACAAATTTTTAGAACTAGCCTACTTATCAACTACTTAACTAACTTACTGGCCCTATGCGGACGCCCTAAATTAAACGATAACCACTTAATTCTAATGCCTTTCGGCCTATCATCTAAATTTAATTTAATTTAAATTTTACCAAGAAAGATTTTAAGAAATACTTGGTTTCGTATCATTTTTTTTTTTATTTAAATTTACATGCTAATTAAAACTACTTAAACTTAACTTAAACTACCTAAAATAACTTAAAAGCTAGAACAGACACAGCAAGCAATTTTTATAATTGATTTGTATTTTTTTTTGTGCCAGCCTGTGTAAATCGCCCATACAATGTTTGAAGTCAACTTAACTCTAACTAATGTTTAAGACACCACAACAGGTTCTAATGATGTAACCTACTCCGACGCGACGGTCTTACACGACGGACACACTCCTGCTGAACCGCAGGCGCTCTCCTCCGTCTTGGTCGTAAAGGAGCCGCCTATCCACAGTTCATCGGAAGACGTGGTAGATTAGCAGAACCGCCGATCTATCCTGTATCAGCCCTCGACTATCCAAATATAGGAAAGCTTCGGGCGGAAAAAAAGCCACTTAAACGCGCACTCTCAAAATATTCATCAATTTTGTAGAAGGCCCAAAAGATGAGACAATTGTTCAAAGCCATCGCTCATGCAGCTTGAAACCGAATGAGTTTCACCAGAAAATTGTCTACTCTGTTTATGCTGTCCCCGTTGTATAGGACCTGGTTGGAATAGTATTTTTTACTGAAGTCAAATAGATACTAGTGTTCTGTGAAGTCAAAGGCAGCTTTTCAAACACTGCCTCTCAAACACACGTAACTTTTCCATTAGAGATGGGGCAACGTTGACCCACACCGGGAACCCATACGCAATCATCGGCCTGATGAGGGCCATATAGCAAACCACCTTCACCCTGCTCTCATGACGGCTGCTATAAAACAATAGTCTTGTCAGGGCGAACGCTCCCATAGCTCTAGCCAGAGCATTATCTACATGCCTTCAGAAATATAGACACTGATCAGGCCAGATGCCAATGTACTTTACTTCACTTTTACTCCTCAGTGGCTGCCCGTTTGGTCCAACGATCACCAGCTTTCGCCAGTTCTTTCTCGTATCCCTAGAGGCCCTATACAACGGTGTCTTAAACAGGATAGTTTCCGATTTCTGAAACTTACAGTCATCACAATATCTCTGGATCTTGTCGTAGTCCCGCTGTAATAGAGTTCGAATGACCTCAACAGTACGCGCTAAGTGTACACTTTAATGACCTATTCTTTGTGTGTGGAAAGAGTTATGTTCGAAGTAGGCTTGGTGACTGAATTGTTTCTCTAGCAGTATGGCATGTGGCAGCCGAATTTTCGAAGAAGAATGGTCCATTATTTTTAGCGCTCCATTTTTACTAACCCTAACTAACTATAAACTGCCATATTGTTTTTTTTCGTTGTAAATACAGTAGTATTATTATTAACAAGATACTCCTGTTATTGAAGTTATATTCTTACCTTATTTCTAATTACAAATGATTCTGTCTGTTAAGAATTATATTCATTGCGAGGAGTATATTCATTTGTGTCATGCAAACATTAATACATATCTTTGTCGGAGACCACAGTCGTCCTAATGAAAATTTCAAGGATTCAACCACAAATCGACGGAATGTAAAAACAAAACTGCGTGAATGAAATGTGGGGGTGATCATCATATAAGTGACGAGGTTGTATGTAAAAATTGCACAGAATTAAATAAAACGCTGGAAATGAATGTTGATTGTTATCATTCAGCGATAGAAAATGTCCAGCGAAAAGTAAAAGTCCTTAAGGAAAGAACTCAATACTAGCAATTAAGTCAATTGAATTGTTGGTGTGCTAATGTTCAAGGTCTTATAAACCACTTTCATGAAATTGATAAACTATAACAACTTTGATGTTCTTGCCTTCTCTGAAACTCATCTGACAGAGGACATAAAAAATAGTGAAATCAGTCTTCCACACTACAGTAATCATATGCGTTGCTATAGTACAAGTAGTCACACAGGAGGTGTCGTATTTTATATTAAAAAGAGTCTACGGTACAGAATTATTAGTGATATACATATTCCAATGAAAGTGTGGTGTTTATGTTACGAGGTCTTTACAAATGAATTTAAAGAAACTGTAGCGTTTTTCTACAGATCTCCAAGTAGTTCTGAACGTGAATTTTGCAGAACATTCCCAAATTGGCTTGATATGGTATTGCATACAAATTCCAATATAACCATTTTCGGGGACTTTAACATAAATTTTCTTAATATGGAATATACTTATACCAAAATTTTACATGCAATTTTAATTCAAAACAACTTAAAACAAGTGATAAATAAACCAACGAGGATCACTGAGCACACGAGGTCATTAATAGACTTCGTTTTATGCCCTAGAGAGAAAAATATTTGGGCAGATATAGCTCCGAGATTAAAAGTTGGTGATCACGAAGCAATAGCAGTTAAAGTACCGGTACTTAATAAAAAAGCTCAGAACGATAAAAAATACATCGACCTGTTCAAATATAAAAAAAATCCAATTTGGAGCCCTTCTTATTGAGTGAACATTTAGATATTAATAATGACTTTAACTTATTATCGTTAATACTACAAGATAATCTATTATACTGTTTACACAGAATAAAAAAAAGAGTGCAGGACTTTAAAAGTAAATGGTTTACGGAAGAACTTTGAACCTTGAAATATAATATAATTCAGTGTTTTCGTATAGCGAGTATATTTAACAGGCCCTTAGACTGGAATATTTACAGAAGTATACGCAATACATATAAGAATAAATTATACCTCACCAAGAGGAATTGTATCTGTAATAAAATTAAGTCATGCGAAAATCATAAGATCATGTAGAAAACAATAAAAATAACTGGTTTTAATGTAAGAAAAAATAGAAATTGGTGAAGTTCTGATTGGTAACAAATTAGAATCTGTGAACTCTATTATTGCTAATAAGTTCAATTTGTATTTTATAGAAAGCATAAGCGCGATAAGTAAATCCATATATATCAAAAATAATCAGTTAATCATTAATATTCCCGAAAGGCATAACGTATTTAGACTCAGACGGAAAGTCAGTCTAAGCGAGCTAAGGTTTATGTGTAAAATATGAATTCTAAAAATGCGTTGAATCTAAATATTTACATATTCCTTGACTGTTTCGATAAAATAGGTCCAATTATATTACAAATAGTTTCCGAGTCTTTTTCTCTTGGTGAGATTCCTAATAACCTAAAACAATCTACAGTGATCCCAATACCTAAAGAGGCAGGCACAAAGGACAGTGAAAAGTTTAGGCCTATTAATATGATGCTAAAAAGAAAACAATTGTTGAAAAGTGCGCGTACAATAAATTTTATAAATATGTCTGTAATAGTACAATTATGATCAATCGGGTTTCGTCACAACCACTCGTGTGAAACATCGTTAAACTGGCTAACAATGACTCTGAAGGAAAAAAGACATAGTGGCAACAAAATCATTCCACTATTTATTGACTTCCAAAGAACATTTGAAAAAGTTGATTGCGATACACTTCAAAATATGGTGTGAACGGGATTGAACTCAATTGGTTTAAGTCGTACTTATTTGATAGAACACAAAAGACCTGTGTGAATAACTCAACTTGTAGTGCGATTAAAACATAGCTATTTTGGAGTACCGCAAGGAACTAAAATGTGTCCCTTACTATTTTTAATATACATTAACGACATATGCAAAGTTTTAAAAACGTCCAAAATAACTCTGTTTGCCGATGATGCTCTAATGTTCGTAAGCGGTAAAAATTTGTGTGAACTTGTTGAATACATCAAAGAAGATTTACTCAACCTGTGTTCATGGTTACAGTCAAATAAACTGAAAATTAATGTGAACAAGACTAAATGCACGGTGAAGAACTAATTAATTTATCAACTGAGGGAAATGTCATTGAACAATTGAATAAAATAAAGTATTTAGGGGTAGTATTGGACAATAAAATAGATTTTAAAAGCGATATTACTTATGTAACAAAAAAAATGTCGAAGAAAATTGGGTTTCTGAAAAGGATATACAAAAATATAACTACAATATGTGCTATTAATATTTACAATACGATTATCAAACCACATTTTGAATTCTGTTCCACGATTTTATTTTTAGGCAATAACGAGGATATAAATCGTCTACAAGTGCTACAAAACAAAGCCATGAGAATTATCCTCAAATGTAATTTTTACACACCAATAACGTGGATGCTAGCGTGCCTGAAATGGTTAGACATCAAACGAAGGATTCTATTTAATACACTATTGTTTGTATTTATAATGAAACACAACATTGTGCCTAAATACTTAACGTCGAATTAAACTCGCATAGGTGACACTCAACCGTATAATTTAAGAACTAACTGTGATTTTAGGCTTCAATTGTATAAGACTCTAGAACCCAAAATATGCTTAACTATCGTGGTCTCAAATTATTTAATGAATTGCCTCCTAAAATAAAAATTAAACGATCTTAAGAAGATTTAAAATACTATTCATATCCCATGTTAGAAATACGGTTTTATAAAATATTTAATTTGCATTTTATACATACGTGGAGAAGCTTTATTTTTAATTATTTATTTATACATATTTATACTATTTGTAATAGTTATATTTACTAAATAAAATATACATACACACAAACATAAGAAAGTAAACGACAACTTGACCCCATGCGTGTAAAAATCAAAGAACAAGTTTCCCCTTAGATTGTAGTTATAGCCATACATAGAATATATTATGTGTGGATGCGTTATAAACTACACTTGATTGATTCGAAACTTTTGACTCTTTACGCGGAGTTTGTTGTACCCAATCACTGCTCTTTATCACGGCCACATATTTATCACGTCATCAATGACCATTGATCCTTTTTTGATTAACTTCTTGTATGTGGTCCGTTCATCCACTGGAACTTTTAGTTTCGATTCCTGTGGACGATATTGTTTTTTTCTTTGGTTGCTTTTGTTTACCGTGTTTCCTTCCATCGGCTTCCTGAATTGCAAGATTCACTTTAACTCGCCCTCCTTTGCCCACTTGTACATGATAGCTTCTTCAACCTCTCGACACTGCAGTCCAAAGCAGTCATCTACTGCCGCACCGAGAGAAGAAGATGAAAACACATGTGCGAACATAAATCTGTCTGCATCCTTCGGGAATAGCTGCACATGTTACCTATCATGGCCGACCAAGGTAGCGTGCTTTGGTATTCACTTCGTTTATACATATCACGCGGGCGTTTGTAAAGATGTGTCTTATTTATATCGTATATCCTTACGCCCACACATACATCCTTCGGCATCCTTCTATACCATCGTCGCGTCGTCTTTGGTTGTTAGCTAACGACGTGGAAAAATATTATTACATTATTATGTCTGAAAGTGAGTTACTCAGTACACTACTGATCCTGATGCTGCTGCTTGTGCTGCATTTGAAGTTCGTTTTCCGTTTGTTTTATATATTGCAACGGGGACAAAGGATTTATGCTCACGCAAGGCACATAAACTCTTTAATTTTTGTGAAAGTACACACCGGTTACCACGATGAAACGGACTGATAGGATAAGTGAACGTAGGATGGTTTATATTGTAATACCCACGGTATGCAGTACGGCAATGAAAGGAGTACGTACACAGCAGCTAAGGAATAATAAGGATATTGGTGTAGTCAGTGATATGTTTGCTCCGTAATTGTTGTGAAATTGACGGCGGATAGTCTGTGCTGGATTATTGATTTTATAGTTGACGGCAACTGAAATGGATGATTAGACAAGTTGAAAGCTTCTCAGCTTTCTAAGATTCATAAGATTCATGGAAGATTAAGCATGCAATCTCAGCCAGAGTCTATGAAAAGATAACTCTAAAAAAAAACTTGATGAGAATGAAATATAGAAGATGAAATTGTTACAAAATCTTCTATAGACAGTTTATCGAAATCTTGTATAGTTCGACAAAAACATTAAGTTTTTCTATTACATATGCTTAGTTATAGGTCATAATAATCAATCATGGGTTACGATGATTTATAGCAAATATGAATATTAAATTTCTTTCAAAATATTTTTATCAACATTTTTTTTTTAATTTTCTTAAACTTTTGGCAAAATACGTTTTTTAATAAAACGCCCCCCAAAAAAATATATTGGTCACAGTTTTTTTTAATTTTCTTATGGTTCGATCAAAAATGACGGTTATGAAAAAGTGGGCAGTTTTGAAAAATATTCACATTTGTTTTGCTTCGTCGAACAGGGAGAATTTATACCAAATTTCATAATTCTAGCTGAAAGCTCAAGGCCCAAAAATCGCAGATGGGCGGATGTTGAAGAGTCAATCGTTTGCAAGGCTTTCGATAGAGTTTCGCACAGGACATTGCTAGGCAAATACCACAAAGTCTGCGCGGCTGGATGAAAAACTTCTTTAAATACATATCTTTACTAATAGTGGTGGATGGTCTTTTCTACAAAAGATTCGGTAAGTTGCATACCAATTCGTTCTATAAAAGAAGACCCACAAATACTTATCTATAAAAAAAGGAAAATCTAGTTCAAATCAACTACAAAAAAACGTGGTTTACAGCATTTCCAAGAAGGAAAGAAGATAGTGAAGATAGAGTTGGAGAATACTTTCGTAAAATCAGAAAAATTAATGCATCATGTCACAATTAGTTCAGATGTAACAGCGTCTAAATCAACTATCATTTTAGAGATAAGCCCACTAGCGCAGCTTATTCTTCTCTATAAAGCCAAAATACGATCAGGTATTGAATACCGTTCTCATGCTTGGACTTCGGCATCAAAGCATACACTGAACTTACTGGAAACTTTTCAAAGATGAATAATCCGCCTTTTAGACGATTCTTCCCCTACTTAAAATCCTGGCTTCCATATTCTCCCTTGGCAACCCCCTGACAAGATAAGCGATTTGAAGTGGTGACAGTAATTCGCATCTATTACTAAAAATTATTTTTCATAGCCCAAATTTTCTAGGAACCGATATTTAGTCTGAAGATTGTCTGCTTTACATTTCTTACCGAATTTCTTTCTAATACGTTTTTATTCATGAGTTTGAGTGAGGAGACATTACCCTACCTGTCCTTTCCCCAAACCCAATTGAAATTTTTCGTACGAAAACACAAAAAAAAAAAAAACAACGCATACCTTTCTCTTTGTAAGAGAAAGTTAAAAATTGTTCGAAATTTGCATTTTGAATCAAAATGTTAATGAAATTCCCTTCAGCGGTGGAAAGAGATAAGGTTATACCTTCTTCAGGTGATTTGGGGTGATGGTGGAAAGATAAGGCATTTTCATGTTACGTAAGCCTTGCAAATTACTTAAAACTAGTCATATTTATATTTACATATATATTTACCAAATCCACTCTTATTAGACGTTAGCTAAAGCAACCACAAATATTTAGCTTAACCACCTATTTCCTCAAGACCACATGCCACACAAAACTATAGAAACATTAGCGAAAAAAAATCCTTAAAAAACTTTCTCATAAACAAACCGACAATCATTCAAATGTCAAAACGAAATCATATAAAATTCCCTCTCAAGACTTTGAAAAAATGTTCCATAGAAGGATATACCATCTTGTACCACGCATGCACGCAGCAGCTTCCCTTCATCACATCTTCTCAACACACATCTAGATGGAAAAACTTTTCGGAAAACCGAATGTTGGAAAATTATCCTTAACCTTCAAGACGGTTGTCGTTGTAAAACTGCTGCAGTACTGCAGCTCCGAATAAAGTTTTTCATTTTTCGTAGATATTTTTGTTCAAGTAACCCTTCATCGGCGTCTCTGGTTAGTAGTGTTAAAGTTAAAGGAAGGAACTTTTTTGGCCACGAACACACAAAAAAAAAAAAAGGTTTTATGACAGACAGATTTACGAAAAATTCGTCAACAGGATAACCTCAACCCAAACACTGAGTAGCTAGCAAATAAATATAATTACGACATGACTACAGAGGAACACTAAGCTCCAAGGTGGCTTTATGTTGTCAGAGTTTATTTTTGTTTGTGTGTTAGTTTTGACTGTAAAGTGACACGTCGCAAAGAACACCAGACTTTTTGTTCAGAGTGGTATATTATGTCATACCGGTCCGCTCGGTTAAAACTGCAAGTAACTAAGGAGTGCCTTTGAAACTGGATAAGCAACAGTGTAACTTGTATAATGATTTATATAAAATCTCGCCATAAGATGCCCTTCTGGTATGATCGAGCAGATTAGTTTTGTATAATAGCTTGATTTTTAAGCATACTACCGCAAATAGTTTTTTTTTTTATTTTTGTAGTGATGGGCTTCGATTTTTAATATGAGAAGTGAAGAGAGGATATACTATGGGATATTAACTCAAAAACTATAACAATAAAGAATTTATAAGAAAAGCTTGCTAGGAAATTGGATCAAATATGAAAGTACAAGCAGTCTCACTCATAAACGAATTATAAGGAGTGTATAAGGGTCGGCGGCCGCGGTGTAGTGGTAATGTGTTCGCCTGTGGAATGTTGCGCGTTCAATCCCAGCCAAAATCCATGAAACTTTTATTTAAAGAAATAACAAAAGGTGGGTAGTTATACCTAAAAGTGTATACATCATCCTTGGGAGTTCTGCGAAATTAACGAACACAAAACACACTCTCTTTCCCTTGAAGGCGTGAAAATTATTTAAAAAAAAAATTCTCTAAACAAAAAAACCTTATTTATAAAACTCGTACAGCGTTCAATAGAGTTTTCATAAGTTAATCCCATCTATATGATGGTTGAATAGTACATGTATGTGAGTTTGAGTGTACCAAAATGTATTAAGCATCTGTTTACCAAAAACTGGAAACATTATGGGTTACATATTTCACAAACAATCGCCCAGAGACAATAAAGGTATTTTTGTATTTGTAGAACATCATTAGTTTTTGCGACCCAAAAGTTATTAATTGGTAGCTCTGCTGATTTGTGGAACAGATAATTAAAGGGTGATCCAATTACAGTTTTCTGACTTTTTTTAAAATAAAAAACAAAAAAAATGTAGTTAGGTACCTAGCCAAACTTTATTTGAGGTGTTAGCTTGGTTTATGCCATTAATTGTTTAAAGATAATTTCCTTTAAATGTTGCCCACGACATACCCTTAAATGTTCTATTCTGGGGGTCCGCTTTTCAGCCACTTTGCAAGTCGATTTTTATACCCTACATTGTTTCTAACAGAGGGAAATAATTTAGCTAGATATACCTCAAAGTATAAGTAACGACTCAGAATCGCTAGCTGAGTCGATTAAGCCATGTTTGTCTGTCCGTCAGTCCAACTGTATGTCACCTGTTTTTAGGTCTTACATTTTTAGCTAGGATAACGAAATTTTGTACATGTGATACTTGTACGTGCTGTTCGAACAAGTGTACAAAATTTCAAAATACACACTCCACACTCACTATTTAGAAAAACGTTATTTTTGACCAAACGGTAGGGAATTTTGAAAAAGTGATTTAACAACATATATATATATTTTGGAGTAAAATACGGTGAAATTTTAAAACACATATGTATTCGAAAAAAAAGTTGATGCAAAATCTTTGGTTATGATAATATAAACATTTCGTCTATACATACATCATTTTAACCCACGCCTGCTTTTTGGAAGCGTTTTTTTTTTAAATTCATTTGTATACCCTATGCCATACCAATATACAGGAGAGAAACGTTACCATACATGATTTTTATTAATTCTCTCAACAATTTGTTGTGGCAATGTAATTTTCAATATTTAGTTACCATAAAGCCCACATTTTGTTGATATTAATTTTAAGGATAAGATGTGATAGAGTATTTAACGATTTTTTAAATCACAAATTTTGTATCGTTTTTAAACCATTCAAAATAGCCGCGACTGTTTTCATTGCTAATAAAAAAAAACAAACAAACAATTAAATGATAAAAACTAGTTTTTCAACACAAAATTATGCAACAGACTGTGTACCATTTTTTTTTAACTCACGAAACTTGTAGCTGTAGGTTTCACCTTTAAAAAAATATCTAAACTCGTTCAAAAGTTATGATTTTTGCAGCCAAAAGTGGAAATCTGGTCCACTGTGCGTCGATGGTCTACGGCAATTAGATTCGAGAAGGCGACCCAGCCGAAGGAAATCGATGTCGGCTCATTAGGTCTGTCTACAAACATGTGAAAAAGGTTTGGATGGTTGCTGGACTCAAGACTGTGCGCCATGCAACACTACAAATCTAACAGTTTCTGTAAGAAAAATTCCCTGGACGTGTGTTTTCAAAATGACGTGCGAAACTAGATCTCCGGATTTGACACCACCGGACTTGTTTTTGTAAGGTTATTTGAATAGCAAATTGTACACCAGCAAGCCTTAGACCATTGACGAGATCATATACTTGCCGAAATCATCGCTATAACGACCGAGATGCTTGAAAAATGATGAAAAACCTAACAAAAAGGACACATTTGGCATTGATCAATAGAACCGTCCATTTGATTGATGTCTTTTTAAATATATTGTAAAGGACCAAATAAAATAAAAATACCACATATATGAAAATCTATATTTTAAGTTTCTCAATATTTACACACCGACGTAAATAATGACGCAATTGCACATCGTGTAGCATATGCCTGCTCACCAAGAACAACTATCTTACTAACAGCGTAACTCAGCTTCCCCTTCAAAAAAAACCCTCCCCTGACACAACGTTTAATAATACTCCTCATATTTTAAGTATACGAAGCCTCTGCGAATAAACAGGATAAACTTCTCGTCAAACTAAATCCCACTTAACCTCATTAATTTGTTCATCTCTCTGGCTACCCGTTTTGTTTTCTATTTATTTGTAAAGTTTCTGATTCAGTTTCATAGTTCCATAGTTTCCCACTCGAGATATTCCCACGTTCTCAGTGTTACAAAAAAATGGAACTAATCCATAGTCGAGCCATTAACACAGGTCCTCCAATCATACCACTCATCTCGCATTCTCCTCTCGTAGCCGTTTTTGAAAATTACAGCTGCAATAATTTTCACCGAGAGCTGTATTGTGTTGAAAATTCCAAGCGAACGCCTTTAGGCAGCCTTGAGACATGAAATCCATTTAAAGGATACCCAAAATATACTACCCAATCTACGTCCTACATGCGCGCGAAAACGCATTAGCCTGGTTACGGTATTTTTTTTTTGTTGTTGTCTACAATTATCCCGCGGCTATTTGCGTCACAATTATCATGCTGATGACAGAACGGAAAAAAAATCCTCTGTTGTCCTTTTAGTTTTGGGGATGTAATTCAATTGTATTCCCATTCGAATTTGGCATTCAAGCAGCCCAAACATTAGCATTCATCATGAGTGGATCGGTTTTTGGATTCCATTTTCAAAACATTTTTTACACAGAAGAAGACCTACACTTTGTGTAATCAATTTAGTTCCGGCAAGAATTTGATTTATCCTTGAGTGGCCCTAATGGAACCATTCGAATGTAAGTAGTATGCATGCAGACATCAGTTTCTTCAGACATGGAGACACTTTCGTCACATTATGTCTAGCTTTCAAAACGAATGTGAAGAGAATAAACAAGGACAGTGCAAACAGACGAAAAGAAATTGTCCCGAAGATATAAATACGAGTACTTTTGCATGCTGTTGTGAGTTAAGACCGACGTTTCTTTTTATAGTTCTTTAAATTCAATTGGTGGTGGGTATTAGGTACTAGGTAATGGGGCTTGCTCCCACTCTGGAGGCTGTGAATAGATGTGAATACAGTTTTTGAATTTGAAAGGGAAGGCCTTTAGTTAAGGAATTTCCGTTTCAATTTCACCCTTGAGATTGTGGACACAATGGAGAGGTAATGAATGGATGGCCAATTTCTGAGGGTGGATGATTTTCTGTTTTTTTTTTCTTTAATTGGTCAACCAATATGGGAGGAACGGGGGTTTGACTTAGTAACAAACGTATGGTATATATAGCTTTAAGGAATCCATAAGCTTGAAAGGAATCAACAAACGAATTTCGAATAATTTAAGGATGAAGTAAATTCTGAAGATGAGTTAAGGACATGAAAAGAATCCTTATATATATACATCTTTTTTCAGTAAACATTTTAAAGGAGTCAAGTCCCGATATATGTCATATATCGGGAATCCTGTGTAGTCAAGTCTTGAAACCTTGTCAAGGCATGTTGGTTGTCGTTTTTAGACATCATACAATAAATGGGCGGAAGTGGATAAGTGGGCATGGCACTCCCCTACAAAAAGAAAATACCTCGAATGTAAGCCACATTATTTTCGTGAGTATCTTAAAATGTTTGTACGTTAATAAGCCATTATGTCAGTAGCATTATATAAAATGGGCGGGATTGACGGGATCGGATATCAAGTGCTATGAAATTATTTTAATTATTTTAAATAAAATATTTTTTCTAATCAATTGCTACTAAGAATTATAAAAATAGTATCGGAATATGATTATACGATTATTGCGGAATTTGAAGTATGTTTATGAATAAAAACGAATTTCCGTTATTGGCTTTTATGGATAGTTGGACCAAAAGTAATTGTGTTGAATTGTTGTACAGTAGTATATATACAGTTTGCGAAAAATTGACAATTTACGTTATATCTCCTAAACGCGAAAAAAAAAACGTTAAATGGATTTTATATATTGCAAGTACAATTATAATGGCTAAAAGTAAAAAAAAGGGACTCGAATTATGACCAATACGAAGTTTGAAGAAAATTGGATGGAGAGATCATTACGTGCAGACGGACGGAATTCCGAAAACACTTTTTTGGGTTCCGATATCATCGTAATATTAGAATCAATCAAAATCTCGAGGTAGAAAAGATTTACGAAAACAATACCTTTCTTTTTGTAAGAGAAAGTTAAAAAGTAAAATAAAAACTTAACATCGAAATACCGACCGCGAGCTGGGCAAATCCACGCAAATAAACTGCGCTGAATAACACGTGTTGGGCATACGTCAGATGCAATTGGAATTCACTGGCGGGTAAACACTTTTTCATTGGGGTTTCCGTCAATTTAGTATGGTGCAAAACTATGGCGCGCAACTGACTTTGAAAAAGCTTCCCCATAAGATGTGTACTGTCAATTTATGTTGGACAGAGTAAAGTGAGTTATTTAGCCGAATCGGGTCGGGAGTTGCCCCATTTAACGGGTGTGGTTCTAATCTTTTATTCACTACCCCAGTCAGTCTTCATAATGCATTGGAACAGTGACTAACCAGAGCACCTTTTTAAAATGCTTCAATCTAGACTCGTTTTGTCCTGTCCCCGACCGGTAATCAGTTGTTATATGGATCACTGCCTTATAACAACCGCGATTATGACAAGATACACAACTGGAGCCCTTCTCGCATCAGATCTTCTGAGAACGTTGAAGCATTGCGAGATTCAATCAAAGTAAACAATAGGTCTCCAACCTATTGTTTAAGCTTTGACAAATTCGGGCAACAGGTGATCTAGGAATCTCAAGGGTTAGCCCCCTTGAAAAGAGATGGTGCGGAAGAGCTGAGAGGCAAACGGCAGCGCCAATCCCGCTGTGAATGCTGATTGATCATATTGCAATAGACAAGAGAAGAGCATCCAGTATTTTGGATGTCCGAACATTTCGGATATACACAAGAAGCCAAAACAAAAGATAAAGATCGTGAAAAAAATGTAATGTCAAAGGACTTTATCCGCAAAAGACCGCAAAGTCCTTCGCGGAACTCGTATCCCCTAACCTCTTGATTAACACCATACCACCAGCATTTAATGTCGATGAAGTATGGCAACGATGTCAACAAGCCATTAAATCAACCTTAAATGATGTCGTAGGGGTCTCGCACCCATCAGCAAGAATCTCTTGGTTTGATGGAAAGTACCGACAGATGCTCGCAGCCAAGAGCCAGGCTAAGTGTAGGTGAAGGCTAGAGCTGCCATTTAAAGTGTAAAAAATCAAAATTGGGGATAAAAGTCGCGAACAGAATCCTGTTGAAAAAAAGAAAATATTAGTTGCGACAGGGGATATGAAAGAACCATTTCTGCAGACTGTTAACGGAGATGACGAACGATCTCATCGTTAGGATGTACGAAGAATTCAATATAGGCGAACAAAGCGAAAACTACCAACCACCCGACCAAAGTGAAGTGAGGATCAATGCCTACCACCTATTTAAAGAGTTCAAAGCCGCATACGATAGCATTTTTAGAGACGAACTATACCGTGCGTGCTCAGTTTTGGTATACCAAATGGAAATGGTTAAATCATTGGAGTAGTTTCAATTGCCAAGAAAAATTTATCTCAACTCTCGTTCGGATTCGTCATAAAACACGAGTCTCGCCATCGTGCGAAAAGTACAGACGCACTCATGAATAGTTAGTGGTGTCCTGCATACTGTTGCACATAAAATTTGTGTTTTTATTTTTGGGTTTGTTTAATCCTGGAGAGTGATCTTTTGACTACAGATTCTAATTTTATTGATTTTTTTTTTAGAATTTCATGTTCGTTTCTACGTTCCTCATCTATGGACGTGAAAATATATTAATAAAATACGTTAAACTCATTGAACCTCGACAATATTATCAAATGTATTACAGCCAACAGATCAGCATACTTTCAAAACACAATGAAATCTTTTGTTGTCAAAGCGAAACTAAAATGATCACCTTTTATCAATGGCACTTCCACTGACGGAGCTGAAATATGCTTGGCTATTACGCTGAACTTCGATATTTAAAAAATATGGGTCACGTTCTTATATGCACCAGATAGATAATAACATCTTAACCTTTGCAAAAAAAGACCTTTAGGAAACACAAGCATATCAAACTCTTTAGTTTTCCTCGATAATCGGAGTACAAACATGAATAGAGAAACAAGTGGGTTCTTTTTGCCATTTTGCTATGGGCTTTATGCTCTTGGTGGAATAAACATTTTCTCATATTCCGAAATCATATACACATTAACATATGTGATAACATTTTGCATCCGACAAGGGTGGATTGAACAACAGTGATCAGTATTTATTTATTATTTAATTTCGATTTTTGGTTTCCAAAACCTCAGTTAACATTTCTATACCTCCGACGCATTTATATGTCCCACTTGGAAACCCATAGAAAAAATGCCAAACGTTCGTAAGCTTATCCAAATATGATGGCAAATCTATCCACAGTAGTCCCCAATGAGAACCAAACAATTCCCCATCAAACAATATTTCCAATCCAAATTGTGACTACCTTACATCATACCCCCGCGAAAACCAACAAACAAGTTTAATATGTAATACCCCATTTCGGTAGTACAATCAAATAACAGTAAATAGACAAAAAATGATTTTCATTTGAGACAAGCAAATGACAAAAAATTCAATCTGCAAAACTACAATCGAATGGCAACAAAATAGAGCACATATTACCCTTGGCATTTGGTCATGTCCTGTCTCCAGGAAAAGAAAAAAAATCGTTTGAACAGAATTCGTATTTTTGGAATAAAAGACCTATTTCGCTTATCCCTAGGGATCTAGTCGTCGACCGTAAAGTAATGAAGTTCTATCGTCAGGATATAACATTTGCTGGAGAGTGCAAAAGTTGAATGTATGTACGAAGTACGCTGCGTAAGGTCAGATCTTCTATTGCGGAATCCAAAAACATACTTTGAAAGGGAAACAAACGCAGGGTGGGCATAGGTACGCAAAATATATACGAAAAGGAACTTCTCATTGAAATCCCCATGCATACGAAAGCTGTGAGTATAGCCCCTCCACTTCACATTTTCGTTCTCAGAAAGCGGAGCAAATCCCCACCGAGGATACTCGTAATCATCGTTTAACAGAGGCAAAAAAAAAACTACCTTCTCTTTGTGATTCTTTAGAAATATCCCTATAAAGATAAGCTTATTTATTTTTTTAACATATTTTGTCTTTTCCTTTTGTTGTGTTTTACATACAATCAGGATACCTACCTAGCTTTTTGATTTGTTTACCTGGACCTTTTTTGCCTTGTGTTTGTATTACATATTTTAAATGGATAAGTGGCGGAGTAAGGGCAATATCTTTAAAAATGTCCGTTCATTGCTGAAGGTGGAATAGCTTGCCAGTTATAGCAAGGGATCACAATGACAGGCTTAAAGGGGAATAATATTGTTTTCCAAACGTTTTTTTAAAAACATTTAATTTTATTTTTGAAAACAGAATGCTAGACTCTTATTTTTTAAAGTACATTTCATAAAACTCAATTTTTGAATTTAATATTTTTTTTCACAAGACCACTACTTCTTAAAAAAATTACCGTCTAAATGCCTTTTTGTGTTATCATTATTTGAAGGCTATACGAGGGTACCTATAATAACTTTGATTCCTGGGTATGAAGGTTAGGTAAGGCTGAGTTTGTCCCCCCTTTCCAAGAGGTACCCGCCAAATAATACACAAGAATTGACAGCTGAATTTCGGACCAACAAACGGTCAATCAATTGCGATAGATATAAAAGACAATTTAAGTATTTGACATAAGCGAAACTTCGGAGTAGCTAACATCATTTCCGATAAGGAAACCGATGTTTTACAAATGGGATCAAAACTCTTACCCCGACAATCCAAATGTTTGCTCTAACGGAACCTTATCCTACCAGTCCTACTTTACGGCGGCGGATACTGGACAATAAGCATGAAAGCAGACAATATTAGGCAAATACGCAAAAAAAATTCTCCGTCGAATTGTTGGCCTTGTATGCGGAGAAGGTGAATAGAGATACAACAGCGAACTTTATGAGTGTATATAAAAATGGTGTTTTTTTTTAAAGGTACACAACTACCGATAGGGTATGACTATCTGTCATACCGATGAAGTATGTTTGACCATTTTTTTCAGTATCATTATTTATAGGGACAAACTAAACGGAACTATACCCAGTTTTGGTATACCGCTGAAACTGGTCCATTGGTGTAGGATGGCGCTGGAGAATTGACGCTTGAAAGATTCGATACCAAAACAGGATTGAGGTAAGGTGAAGTGATGCCATATTATTTTTTTAATATAATTCTTGAAAGGATTGTGCAAAACTAGCCAGCCAACACCAGAGGCATAATCTCTTATAAATCTGTGCAACTACTGGCATACAAAGACAATATTGAAATCATTGATTGGACTCAACCAGTTTTTTTTAGGGGTATAAAACTTCTAATTGAAATAAAACACAAAAAAAAATCGTTTTAATGTCCATGGGTTTATTGGAAGGATAATTAATGTGATAAATATTATTTCGGTAATGTGGCCGCCGCGGCTGGTCCATTTTTTACGAATGTTGGCTTTCTAACGTTTCTGGTTTGTTGGCGTAGACGAGCGACTTCTTATATCCCCAAGGAAAATAATCCAATGGTGTCAAATCACACGATCTTGGTGGCCAATTGACAGGTCCATTTCGCGAAATTATGCGCTCATCGAATGTTTTCTTCAATAAATCGAATGCGACGTGTGCTGTGTGGCATTTAGCGCGGTCTTCTTGGAACAACATCTCATCCACATTCATGCTATCCAATTCGGGAACAAAATAATCGGTTAGCAGGGCCCTATACCGGTCTCCATTAACGGTAACTGACTCTCCAGCATAATTTCGGAAGATGTATCGCCCAATGACTCCTCCAGCCCATAGAGCACACCAAACAGTCAGTTTTTGTGGATGTAATGGCGTCTCAATGGTCTCATGTGGATTCTCTTCACTCCAAATGCGGCAATTTTGATTGTTGAAGTAGCCATTTAACCAAAAATGAGCCTCATCACTGAACAAAATGTTTATTCTTTAATTCTTGTACATGCTGGATCTTATAAGGTATAAGCCAAGACGCAAAATCTTCCAAAAAGTTGATGGAGGAAGATCCAATTGCTGTGCAAGGTGGCAAGTCGATTCATTCGGGTCCTCTTCAACACTTTGCTCTACAGTTCGCGCTGTTCGACGTCTCTGCGGATGCGTACTATCACCGAATTAATGCTCTTATAGAGTTGCCCGATTTGACCACAAAATGTCAGTTTTATATCTATTCAAAAAAACTAACCTCTAAACAAAACACCAGTTACATAATATAAAGTAGGGAGCGGCAAAATGTCAAGTCAAGACCATTATATGGTTAACAAGAAGGTGCACATACGAACGACGAATTGGAGAGAAACATCATAATTGAGGTAGTAAGCAATGTTATCTACATCGGCTTTCTGAGAAATGGAATGTATCAAAAGTGGATGAAGAAATCCTTGGTCGTTTTGACCAAAAAATTATTTGTAAAATCTTTCCTCCCATTTGCTTGACATAGGCTTCAAAATAAGATAACACCATAAACTTTAAAATATGTACAGTGAGACACATGCCTTTACAAAAAACTTCGCGTTAGACGTTAAAGATGGTTAACATATCTTGAGAGGATATAAAACAGAGTCCTGGATTACTAGACAGGGGCAGCTGTTGGTAAGTGCGATGAACTGCCGCGCAGAAGGTCTGGGTTCGATTACCAGCCCTAGCAACAACTTAATGATTTTTCACTGGCTCTCCTCTCGTGATGATCTGGCAAATCATCCGAGTAGTATCAATTGTCAAGAAAAGCTTATCTCAAATTTGCCGATCGGAGTCGGCATATCTAAAACACAGGCACACATGAATGGTTGTGAGAAAGCTCGGCCCTGGGTACTAACGAGACTGTTACGCCAACCATTTGTATTTGTATTTGCAGCAGAGAAAGATTTTGGCATAGCTAGCGCACACAGGAATATAGCAGGGATAAGCTTATTTATAATGTTAGCTTACCTATCTTATATTTTCCTTTTGTTGTGTTTCAGCTACTATCAGGACACCAACCAAGGTTTTTGATTTGTTTTACTGAATTTTGAATATACAAATATTATAATAATTTTTAACTACAAAATGGTCATTAACTTTGACAACAGTTCATATGTATAGTCTTAAAGTTTATTAGGCTACTAATTATGTATTAAAAAATTTGTGAATAAATAAACTTATAAAAAAAAGTTAAGGAATCTTGTTAATATCTAATTATATAGAAATCATTTTGCTTTTGCACATTTACCTCAATCACATCCCTGACTTGACTTTGTTCAAAGCCGGAGTAACACCACCCAAAGTAGCCTCAACAAACGACCTCACTGTGGTCGCTGCCTGTCATGCGTAGCAAATCTATTTAATGCATTCACAACTGAAAGCGCATCAAAGCGAATTAAACATTTTAAAATCGTTTTAGTTGGATTAAAATTAAATCCGAAAAGGATTTCAACAATTTCAAATTCAATTTAATAGCAGAAAACTCACAAAGTGGGGTATCAAGTCCCCACACCCCACAACACTTTAAATCTGATTAATCACAATTTTAATTCCATCGTGCTGAATTATATCTCCGGAGAGACGAGCCACGCTGAATAGACCATTTGGCAAACTGACGATTGTGGTGCTATGCCGCTCCCGCATTGTGAGTGCGCGCTCGTTTGAGTTTGTTTAATGTCCTGGAAAATATTTATTTCAAACTGTTGGCGGTTTGGCGTCAGGATTTGCGTGTTTTTTTTGCACTCAGCCACGACCCATAGAGTGAGTGAGAGTTTTTTATTTTTTATCTGCATCAGGTTTAAAGTTAGAATTTTCATCACTGATGCTTTTTAGGGTGCGAATGTGTGGTTACACCCCATAAATATTTAATAACGCAGGCGACATTGGTATGACCTCGATTTGTTGGCTCTCGCTTGCGTATAAGAAACTACAGTGAAACTTGTTGTAGTCTGAAAAGGACATTACGCGCAAAATGCAGTCATTAATCATCTTGTAAATAAAAAGTTTGCCAAGATAGGGCGGGTTGTCATAAGACACAAAAAGTGTTGTGTGCCACTCCCCAAAAATGGGTATAAATTGCAGTAGTCCCTTTTTTGTTTGTCTGCATAAGGAGAGCACATTTGACGTTTGCAAACATAAATTATCGACACCAATCGAAGGGGTGTTTTGAGGACATATTTTATCCTTTTTTGCGTTTGGTGGCATTTAGAACGGATCTGCAGTTTCACGATTTATTGCTACCTCAAGGCTTTTCGGAGGCGAGTGTGGAACATAGTTTCATTTTAATTGCGATTGCCTGGGGGTGCCTTTGTGTCGGGTGATGATTCGTTTTTAATTAAATCGAGAATCAAAAGTGGACAGTGCGATGGGAAACAAAGGCAAATGAAAACAAGGATTTTCAATGGAACGGAAATGTCCCCTCGTTGTATGTATAGATGTATGTGGAGAGCCTGTGTTATATCCCAAACGACTTTTTGTCGTTGAAGTTCGCTGGTATTTGAATACATCTCGAATTCAAATACAAAATGGTGCGCGAATCGAAATGTATCTTTTTATAGTGGTGGTAGTATGGGCATTAAACCAAGCGTTATTGAACGAGCTTGTACATTTTCTGTTTAATTTGTTATATTTAAATTGTTCTTTGCAGGGCTTTGTCTGCTTTTTTGTAATTGGGTAATTTTTAAAATCAAGGTTTCTGGTTTGGTTTATTTAGTATTCGGAAATAAAAAATTTATAAAATAATCTATTTCTCTCAAATTTTACTTTTTTTAGTTAAGGTCTATATGGTCTCTTTCTTATCTACTAAAAGTTATTCCGTGTTTTTTAGTACGATGAACTGACGTGAAGAAAGCCTGGGTTGGATTCCCAGGCTTTATCTGCTTTTAAGTTTTTGAGTAATATTTAAAATCAAGTTTTCTGGTTTGGAAAAAATTAAAAATGCTCTCCAATTCCTTATTTAGTATTCAGAATTTTTTTTTCTAAAATAATCCATTTTTCCCAAATTCTACTTTTTTTGTTTAGATCCTTATGGGCCCTTTCTAAGCTACTAAAAGCAATTCCGTGTTTTTTTATGGATTTAATGTTGCTATATCATTCATCGGCGATATTTAGTACTATGAACTGACGTGAAGAAAGTCTGGGTTGGATTCCCAGCCATGGCAACATCTTAATGTATTTCACAGGCGCTCCCATAGTGATGATCTAAATATTCATCCTAGTAGTACCATTTGTCAACAGAAGCTTATCCCAAATAAGTCGGTTTGATTCTACATAAAACGCGTCATGAATGTTTGTGTTTAGAACTCAGCCCTCGATACTAATCGGAGCCTGTTTCGACAAAAATTATTTATTTTTCGTGTCATTTTGTATGAGAAAAGGGGTTTTTGGCAGTGAGAGAAATAAATGAATAGATTATCGTGGGTCACTTTATTAGCGAAGCCTCTGCAATATAAATTATCCTTTTTTAGTTCCAATAAATTGCAATACAAGTTACCAGGGTCAGCTGAGAAACACTTCAATTTTTTTAATTTGTTTGATTCAAGTTATCAACGCGACATAAAGCCACGTCCTGGCATCGAATTGTTGAATTCGCTTGATTTCATAATATGTATTGCCAACAATTTTTAATTGGTAGTTGAGCACCGATTGCAATGCTTCACAATATTAATATGGTAATGGTACCAGACTTGCAGTGAAAAACGTAATGCATGAAACAAAACAACTATTATGAAATACAAGGACGAAGACAGTTTAATTACTAAAATTGCAATGATTTCAATCGGTTTGTGATTTTTTAAACGCCTTCAATATTTTTTATTCGTCTTGCTTTTGCTATGACCATCAATAAGGCGCAGTCTTTGGTAGTCTATGGATACGTATAAAGTTTCCGTATATATTGCCAACATTACTTTTTTATTATTTATCATAATTTTATAGAATATTGCAGATCTTTATTTATTTATTTATAATAAAAAGATAATAAAATATGCATTCAGAAATAATTTATCAAAACACAAATTTCCAATATTCACTTACAAAACGTAAGCCAGAGGCTAAATGACATATAACACGTTGCTTTTCTATTCTCTTTCACTAAATCAGTCAGAGGAAAGTTCCTAATTGCATGCATGCATCCATTTGCTTTTGGTTCTGGGGATATGTGATAACAATCAACGTGCTCAAAATGAAGAGCACACTACTCATCTGCAAGTCACAGCTGTATAACCTCTGAAACAGAAAATTTCACCAATTGTATTACCCTGCTATACTCTCAAACACAACCCCACCAACAATACATGCTTTTCCAAATCTGACTATTTATTCGCCATGGCAAAGTGCACCTTTGTTCTAGTTCCGCTTGTCATATGGCAAATCAGTAAGCACCACCGACAGTTCCTCCGCATTCATTGCCTCGATGCCAAAGAAGCCACGCGTTAATAGTGGAATTAGATTAAGGACAATAGCGACCAAGCAAAGTGAATGGGAAGCCAAATTAACGCAGTCCAACCAAAAATAACTGATTCCAACCAAGAGCAGAGCCAGAGTCCATGGTGGAGTCAGATCGCCTTCGCTTTTTCTATAGTACCTAAAGGCATACATATGATGCAATTGAATTAAACTGACTGTACCGAGAGGAACAGGATTCAAAAAGCACACAGGAAGGAGTAAACACCTCTTCTTCATCGATGTTCTGTGTGCCTCTGCATCGATTCTATGTTTGCCCGGCCGATGTTGTCTAACCTTTCAGTGGAAATCTCCGATTTCCGTCGGAGTAAGATGAAAAAAAAAATATAAGCATGCTGCAATCCAGTGTACGAATAGTTTGGTACTACATACTATATTGTTGAAATAATCATCTTCGCTGAAAATCTAATAAGGATTAAATATAGAAAATGAAATTGTCAGCTAGGTTCTACTTTTCACTTTCACTTGAAATGAAATTGAGATCGGTATAAAGTGAAATTTTAGGTTCCACAATCCACTTTTACCGACATCGATTTTACATTTTTCGAAATAAAAAAAAAAATTAATTTTCATGTTCCATCCACAATTTGGTTTTATCATTTTGTGAGTGGCTCAATCCGATCATTTTAGTACCTGTGCAATTGTTGGAATGAGCTGACGCGATTGAACATTTAAGTGAATAATATCTTAGTGTAGTAAAAATATATTAAAACAATGTATTTCAAAAGGGGTAAACACAAAAATACTTGCCAAGGGGCAAAACATATTAAATTTATGGCTTGAAGATAGTGCCAGAGGATTTATGAAAGGAGATCGAGTAGCAGCGGACAAAATTCGTCTATGTAATGTTGTTTTGATTTCCATTGTTCCGTTTTATTAGCTTTCGTTTTCGTTGAGCTGTCATAAATACTATGTTAAGCTTAATCATTTGTTCATTTAATTTTAAATTGCGTTTGTATCCAACACTAATGTAAACACTAATGCAGTAAGTAGGAGAGTAAATCCCCGAAACATGTTAAAAATCCGTCCAACAATTAACATTGTTGTTTGATTTTAAAGATTCAATAAACGATCCCTGAAAAAGGTGGAAATTAACCACCGAAACGTAGGAGGAAATAATGAAATAAACTTGTTTTATTTGCATATAAAATCATCGACCAAAAAAGACAACAACACAATAACCAAACAAAATTATGTTTTGGTCTAACAACAATTAATAAATATTTCTCGTTTTACACAATTGCACTTTCTCATGACTAACGTTTATTTCTGCAACATTTACTTGCGTATCGTTTCGTTTTATGTAACAGAGTCCCAGAATCTTTTTCAATATATATCTGAAAGCTTCCTTCGACAAGAAAACGCAAAACTGCGGCTAACTGCAGCACAAAAGGAATCGATGATGGTTTCAGAGTGAAGCCACAGTTTGCAGCAACATTAGGAAAGCATGTTTATTAAATGAAATAACAATTATGCATTTTTATTTGAAATTTATTTTTTTTGCTTACGCAGCATCTGGCATTTCAAATAGATTAGAAAGGTCTTTAAAGGTCTCTTTTTTTCTTTGTATACACTTTATTTTTTTAATTCGCAACACAACCGCAGCAATGTAAATAGCACACATTACTTTATGGATCTTAAAATTAAATCAGAAATCAATTTATCAAAATAAAAATAATGTTGCAATGTCCCATTTGACAGATAGGTATCAGCTGTCTTTAATTTCACAGAGTGATTTCGAAAACTTTTCGAAGTTTTGAAACCGGTCGGAATATGGAACACCGAAAACAAATTCACTCGATTTACAAAAGTAATTTCACTTTCATTTTACTTGATTTATGGAACTTAGCTGTGTTATAAACATATTGTTAAAAGACTTTTTCAAAATTTCACATGGTTTGACAAAATCGAAGTTTCTTTTTGAAAATTATCGTGGCAATGTAGACATCCTCTACCAAATTTCGCTATCAAAGTTCAAATCAAAGATCTTTAAATTGATGACACACAGACGAACAGACAGACATGGCTCAGAATGCGATTTCGATCAGATCCACATACGACATAACGTGTAATAAAATTATTTCTCTATGTTACAAATTTGGTATCAAAACTAGTACATCCCTATGGGTTGGCGTATAATCAAGAATACAGTATGCTGAATCCTTCTATTAATAGTATGTTTTTCTCTGTGGGAATCCAAAGTCAAAGGAATGTGTTGTCATCGACAAATTGCATTTGAATATGAGACACTATGGATGCATACGTGTTCTGTGGAAGGATATGGTCATCAAATTTTCTAAAGGGAACAAACGAATTCGTTTGGTTTTCTCTTTTTTTATGATATAGGAAAATTCTTAACAGGTTTTGCACCCATTTAATTTTAGTTGTTATGTTTGGAGGTCAACTGGATCGCACTTCACGTCTTCTTATCTAAACCAACAAAAATATTAGAAGGATACAATACAAGTGAGCGTTGCTAAAAATTAAATGGATATGATACATAGAAAATGAAATTGTCATAACATATTGCAAATTGCATTTATGAATGGTATTCGACTTCGTGGATATGTCCCACCACGGGTCATATGAACCAGACCCCTTTTAACATGGGGTCTGTGAGCTCCTCTAACGTCGTCAGTATGTTGGTATAGAGTAATGATTGTATGTAGCCTCATAAAAAAGTCTAGAGGCGTTAAATCACACGATCTCGGCGGCCAATCGACGGGTCCGTTTCTAGGGACAACACGTTCACCGAACTGAGACTTCAATAACTCCATTGTTGTACCCGCTGTATGACCTTCTTGTCGGAACCACATATCACTGATATCCAATTCTAGCAATAATTGCTAATAGAAATTACGTTCCAACATGTCTCTGTAACGAATGCCATTTACCGTAACGTGGCGGGCATTTTCATCACGGTAGAATCACTAGCCAAGTGAAATGAATTGAGGATAGGAATATCTAAACTCAAGCTTAACAAGGCTTCCGGAAATATAAAACCGGTATAGAAAATTTGGTAAATAACACTCATTAGCTTAATTTTGTCACATCGAAGTATGACTATAGAATGAAACCTCAGCATCGTTTGCCCGCTTTTACCAATTCTACACAGTTCGACAGATCCTAAAAAAAACCAAGAAGTCCAAGTGGAGGGGTAACGGATCCATTCACTTTCCTAAAGTTAAAAAAAAAACTGAGTCGGCCTTATTTCAATTTGCGTTGACATAAATATGCACCCATCGCAAATCCACTAGCGAGCTCAAGCAGGGGGTCCATACTTTGCGTACATCAGAGAGCGAGTTTGGGTGTATGCAAACTTTAAATACGTTTTGGTGGAAGCTGCCCCCTCGAAAACCCTCCTGCTTGGGCCCATGCAACCGAAATCCAACAATGAGCCCAAGCAGGAGGGTTGCCAGCAGATGGAGATGTGCAAAGTATGAATTTCCTATTCTTTGAATTCGTCTTTATTACAGAACCAACGTTCGGAATTATTTCACTTCATCATTGTGAAATAACGCCGAGTTACAAAATCACATATCCAGTATAGCACTCGCACTCCATGTTCTACCTTTGAGAAAAAAGGTATTAAGCTCAATTTACTTTACTTAAATGACTTTTTTTTTTTTTAAAAACTTTAACACAAGCACCGATAAATGCGCTGATTTACATTTAAGATTCAACAAAGGAAGCAGGAAATAGGTAATATAAATAAGATGAGCTTCAAAAGAAATAATTATGATAGAAATCAAGAAGTTCTGTTAAATAGCCTTTAAATGATCGCAAAAAAAATGGCCTAGAATTATGACCAGCGTTTATTTGGTCATAATTCTAGGCCATTTTGAAGAAAATCGGTCAAGTCGTTTAAGCTGGAGAGGCTTGTAAGGACAGACGGACAGACGGACCGACGAACCGACGAACCGAGGGATGGAATTCCAAAAACTACTTTTTTGAGTTCCGTTATCATCGTAATGTTAGAATCAATCAAAATCTCGAGGTCGAAAATTTTTACAAAACAAATTATAAAGCTCTTTATAAGAGAAAGTTAAAAATCGTTTTTAACTAAAATATAAAGAGAAACCATTTACATCATCCGGTGGATCATTCATGTTAATAATTTAGTTCACTTTTTGTTCGTGATGGAGATCGATTTATTAATAATTGTGAAGAAAAGTAAACAATACTTTTGGTCAAGTGATATAACGTAGGAAGCTTTACAAAAAAAATAATTATAAAATGAGGCTCATTTCTGGCTCAATGGATACGTAAACAAGCAAAACTGTCGCATCTGGAGTGAAGAACAGCCACATGCCATACAATAATTACCTATGCATCCCTAAAAAAACGACAGTTTGGTGTGGTTTATGAGCTGGTGGCATCATCGGTCCATTTTTCTTCAAAGACGACCATAGAAGGAACGGAACCGTCAATGGCAAACGATATCGAGCCATGATAAGCGATTTTTGGTGAATGGGCATCAGAACAACTCCATGAAAATCCGCTGTTTTATCGAAAAATTGTGTTCAGCGATGAGGCTCATTTCTGGCTCAACGGATACGTAAACAAGCAAAACTGTCGCATCTGGAGAGATGAACAGCCACATGCCGTACAACAATTACCGAAATACATCCCGAACGACAGTTTGGTGTGGTTTATGGGCTGGTGGCATCATCGGCCCATTTTTCTTCAAAGACGACAGTGGAAGAAACGATACCGTCAACCGCGAACGATATCGAGCCATGATACGCTACTTTTTTTTGCCCCAGTTGGCTGAGTTGAACTTGGTTGACATGTGGTTTCATCAAGACAGTGCTACATGCCAAACGTAAATGGCAAATTTAAAAAAAAAACTACGCTTAAAAAAATCACTTAAACTTATATAAATGGACTAGCGTTGGCCGTAACTGCGGCTTTTATTTCGGAATTCCAATACTTATTGTTCATATCTACTATCAACATTATACCACGTTGTGATAAAAATCCTTAAAAACATTTTTTTTATATAAAGTCAACTGCCATTACCTCCCAAAAAAAATATAATAACCCCAATTAATTTTCGTCATAAAATCTCCTCATTACGGCACTTTTACTTTTTCGAATTGACTATGCTAGTACGTTCAGTTTTCAGTTAATCGGCATTTGAGAGTCGAAACTTTTCCCACTCTGCAGGGTGGATGGCCTCTTTGCTTTATTCCTCCCACCAAAGGCTAAAAACTTGTACTTGCGCAACATCGCTGTGCAGAAACTTCTGTTTACTGCAACTTCAAGCGCCGCTACCCCACCCTTTAAGGGAGGCACTAATCGTCAACATAAACTTCGAAAAAAAAAAAACAAGAATAACTTTCATCGCTCAACAAAGCAAAGTTTACCTCAAGTAAGCAAACAAAAAAAATCATTCAAGATGTTTGACATGACAGGACCCAAACTGAAGTTGCTGAAAGTTTAGCTATTACCAGATTTTTATGCAATCACTTTGCGGTAGCACCATCTCCGGCACCTTTTCCTGAGATTTTACTTTCAAATCCTCACGTGCTACATGGTTGTTTGGGAACGTTCGTTGTCTGCTCTAAAAACGCATTTGCGTGCCCCAATGACAGTTGGTATGGTGTTGTTTTTGTTATCACTTTTCCCAAGCAAAATGTCATTTTTACTCCTTCGGGTACGGGTATGAGTTCGACACACCGGATGAAAGGTGGCAGCGGGATATATAAGTTGCACTAGTGGGTCGTGGCTCTTCCTCGACTGCAGGGATTTAAAAAAAGAAAAAGCATTCATTTTTAATAAAGTTTCCATGGCGGCGTAGGTCTTACCACATGTGCAATGGAAATCCGCATGCGTTTTTCTCTCACAGTCGTCAGCATGGCACCTACTTTCACGAGGAAAAACGACATGGAACCTAACAGAGCGGTGGCAGGAGATGGGCGAACAGGAGGAACAAGGAAGATTTATTTATTTTTCACATTCTTTTCGCAATGAATATCATTTTGGCGGGGGCGAAAAGGTGCGGGTTTGGGTTGAGAATTTAAAAACTCGTGTGTTACACCGCCAGGTGGTGGCGGAAAATAAATTTTAATTTATCTAACGGAACGGCTTGGTATAGTAGCTCTTTCACATTTTATAGGGCGACGGTAAGCTCAAGCCCATTTTGGTTAACGCAACACGCAGTCAGTTGCAATTGAAAGCGAACGATGGTTAGAGGGATGGGTGGTGTTAAAAAACGTTATGGAAAACGTTGCAGAGCATATATATATTTTTTTTTTTAAATTTAATTTTGAACAAAAGAAGAGCTATGAGGCAGGAGGTATGTATCTACAGCCAGTTCCCATTCCACGTTGTTTGTAAATATATATTGTGTGTAGGTGAAGATTTAATACCTTGAGGATTATTTTCCGGATCACTCTGTGCCTCACCCTGGCCGTATTGGGGTAGAGGTTAGATGCAGTTGTTTCGTTGGAGTTGAGCCAAAGTCGAGAAGTTTTGAGGATTTGCACGATTTATTGTGGCAACAGATTTTTTGGTTAAATTATAGTTGAGAGGAAGCTATTCCTTGAAGCAATTATGTTGAAAATATGAAACCACCTGCTTGTACTGCAAGTCTCAATCAAACGGTTGGGTAGTTGTCGATTCGTAAAGATTAAAAAGAAACACAGCTCCTAATAGTGTTAGTCGAAGCTCGGTTCAAAGTAGGGTCGGCCTACATGGAAGCGTACGGCTGTTTGTGAGACAGTATCATTGATCCTTCTAGGATTACATTGAAGGCCAGAATCCGAGTACATAAAATATTATACCCAATTATATCGCCAATTTCCTAGTGACGGTACTAACTCCCTATATATAATACATACATGGAGAATACGATTTTGTCTGATTTCATCACAACTGAAGCATCGCTCTTTAGAATTAGTGGAAGGTTTTGGGCCACCACCATGAGAAAAGCGGCTGATCCGTAACGGGTACATAGACAAAACTCATGAGCTCCTTCGCTTCAGCACGGCGATATTCGATCATGACAAAACCGATTCAGAAAGGCAGCATCCCGAATCCTCGTGGCCGAAAAATGAGGAAATACCTTTTATAGTATTTTTGTACCTTTGTAGGGTTTTAACATGTCGCGAGCAATGAAGAGAAGAGGAAGAAAGAGAGCATTAGAAAGAGTTAGATGTAGTGGAGACTTAATCCATGGAATTTTGGACGATAGTTGTTGTTACTAATATACGAGTAGATGCTAGGGCGGTGCCAGTTAAGGGCGTTTATACTTGAAGTATCATAAATCTCGTGGTATCCAAGTGGCTTATATTAACCCACTCTCTGGCAAGTACAAATGTGCGATAAAATTCGAAATACGGTTTCCTGATACCTGAAATTGGCTTAGGTATATTGACAACAAAAAAAACACCAACTCTCAATTAGGAAGCGGGAAGCTACAAGAACTAGCAGAGACACATTTTTTAACAAAGATTTTCTGTTGTATTTCCCGTGTGCATACCAATCAAGCAAATTTGCGGATAACAGCAAAAGGATTTTAGGATCAGTGACTCCAGTCGAGTGTGGTACAAACGATAATAAAACCGCCTCGGCTTTTGGAGTTGTAATCCATGCTCTGTTTATTTTTCAGCGGAGCAATTTAAAGACTATTTTGCTTACGGAGATCCACCAGACTGCAATGGAACTGCGAATGCCAAAGGTTGGGCCACTAATGCCGATTTTTTTGTCTCATGATTCACTTCATAAGGCATGTAAAGCTAACCCAAGAAATAGAAATAGCCAGGCTTCACCCTCTAGAAGGGTACATTTAAAATAAATATCAATCCGAGGCACAAGGTCAGCACTTCAGGGCCAATAATTAAAATTAAAGACATTCCCCAAATCGTAGTTATTCCCAATGAATCGATTAGTCACAAAAATCTTGGCTTACGACCCTACAAGATGCAGCTTGTGTAAGAATTTAAGCCGCGAGACCATCCAATGCGTCGTCATTTAAGTGTATGGGCAGAAAATAAGATTGATCTCGATGCTGATTTTCATCGCTAAATTTTGTTCAGTGATGCGGCTCATTTTTGGTTGAATGGCTACGTCAACAAGCAAAATTGCCGCATTTGGAGTGAAGAGAATCCAAATGAGACCCTTGAGACGCCCGGTACACTTCTGTTTCTGCAGCGCATTATAGTAAAAAACTTGAATGTGTTCTCTCACACAGTGCAGACAAACTGCGATAATCGCTTATAAGCTTCACCTACGCACCCGCACCCCTATCGAGGTATATATTCAGAAAAGTCTTTGAAATTAAAGTCAGTTTCGCTCTTGAGGATATCCGTTGCGAGACAAAATAAAAACAAAAAACATACAAGTTCGTTTGATTCCGCAGATATTCTTTGTTGGACAACTTCGGAATAAATTCAGCGCATTGCTTTTAAGAAATTATCGACCTAACGCATATAGCCGATGCACGATCATGTGCGTTACATTTTGTCGGAAGATCTGCTCAAAATGCTAATCGGAACGAATACCTCTAAACAAAATTCTCCGATTTCGAACATATCGAAGAATTTTTTTTTTCCGAGCGGATAACTTGATGAGGGTGATGATCTCCTTAACATAAACGATGTAGTGGAGTACATTAGGCGAAATTCATCATGAGCTACAATTGTTCTTCTAAGGGAACTCAAAGTCAATCTACTATCCGCCATTAATGACGTGGGTAACAAATTTACTGTGAATGATACCCTACAAAAAACAACTTATGTTCAAACATTTTTATTGTAGAAATTTTATGAATTGGAGCTAGAGAACATGTAGTTTCAAGAGGTTACATGATGGCATTTCTGTGTATTGGTCTAATGTCTTGGTTTGGATTCTATACTGTCCAGCAAGTTCGCCAGCTCCAGAGTACTTACTGTACGATTTATGTCCTGAACAGCATATCTCAACTATGAGCGGTTGTAAGCACGGCATCCTAACAACACTCATGCGAAAAGATTTTTCTTTTGAATTTCCATAATTTATGTAAAAAACTTTTTATCATTTTATTGTCAATGAAAACGTAATCAAGTTGTGACATGCTTCGGCAGTTCAAGGTACGGCAAGTTTACCAAATACAAACCAAAGAGCTGGTAATAGTCCAAAGGATCTTCCATGCATAAATGCAAACTTTGGATTGACTTACTTACAATTTAAATGTGTGCTCAGATCATGTTTCAATAATTAATAATCCAGGCAAAGTTAGATTTCCATTTAATAATTAAAAATCTAAATTCATGAAATCAAATGTATAAATGACGTCTGCAGGATGATAAATAATTCAATAAAATCCTCACCCACGTGTTGTGCAAATATCTATTACACAAGCAATGTTCATAAAGTGCACATAAATACCCTAAGCTTCTTATAGATTTCCATCAGCAAAGCGCCAATCTCCTTATCATAAAGATCCATAAAGACCCCTTCCATCCTATTATTTAACACACATGCATCTGATCTGAAATCGAGTAACTTCCTCTTAAGATACACCCTACCAAAGACCTATACAAATCCTCTATTAATGGCACAAGAGTATCCCTCCTGGACACAGATACTCGTACACTGTTTGAAAATCCTTGCCTAAGAAGGAAGGCATTCAAATTTCTGTATCCATTTCCAATAAAATCTCCTATCGAAGCCTAATCCTATTGAAATGAGGTTCTTGTTACCCTAGTGCATTGCATTGCATCGATTGGAGCTTCCTTACCCAATTTCACTTTTAGCAGTGCAATGCACAATAGGATATCAAGGAAAGTCATTGCCAAACAAATGAAATAACGAAACAGAAATGTTCAATGGATCACGAGTCATATATGAGCCCCGGAAACAAACACGGCAGCTAGCAGTAGTATAACCATTTGGATAAGAAAAAACGTGGACAAATGGAACAGATTCAGAGGGTCCATTTTAATGGAATACCTTTTGAAAGTTCATTTCAATACATTTATAGCTTGGTTACCAAACCCTTAACAATTCTTTGGTGAATCAGTTCTGCTTCAAATGCTGCAGCAGCGAAAGGCGAACCGACGATTTAGCAATTAACCCATGAGGGGGGTCTTGAGAGTACATACAACACAGAGTTTGCGTGCATACAGGCAGTGTCAATATGATGGAATCTTTAATCGGCTTGTAAACACATTGAAAAACACACATTGACATTTATCAACCGATTAACTTGAGTATAACATGTTTTTTAAACGTCGATTCAGTATAATTTCTATAAATCCCTTCACACCTAACGAACGCGCCGAGATAGTGATGCGGTACGTTAATTATAGTCGTTCAGTTGTGTTAAATCAACGTGCATATCGTCGAAAATACCGTTGCCGATAAGCTCCATCCCACAATACTATTCGTCGTTTAGTGTAGAATTTTGGAAAATTGCGGAAAGTGGGAGATCGTCGATATGCCGTTCATCAAAGTCCAGGACGTTCCAATGAACTGGTTGAAGCGGTAAGAGAGAATGTTGCCAAGACCCAACATCCTCTTGCTTGTTTCCGTATAAAGTGCAAATAACTCCATGAATTTTGCAGACAGACCGTCATGTCGCTTGGTATAAGGCCAAACATTTGAATGGATGACACTTATTGGATGCAAATTTTGATGACCGACGAGGCCCATTGCACACTCTCTGTCACCGTTTAGAAGCTAAAATGCAGCATTTTACAAGAGATCCATGAAACACCATTGCATGATCAAAAACTTATTTTGGATCAGAGTTTGCACTTAACTTATAATACGGTTATTTTTCTTCAGACAAGGCGAAACAGAATTTTCAGTAGACAAAATACTAAAGTCAAATTTCAATTTGTTTCCACGATTGTAGGCGTTAAAATTACAAACTTTATAATATTTAATCGGTTAACTCTTGCAGATTATAAATCAATGCATCGTCTCAATGGGATAACTTTCTGAGGAAAGTTAATAGGCTCGGAACAAAGATTGCAGACGTTTGCGAATGTCTTATACTAGAAAAAGTTATAGGATAAACACTATAGAGACCTTTTAAAGATGCCTTTGACAACATCAGATCCCTTGATAGATCCTTAAAAACGTTAGGTCAGTCTTGAAATTTTAAGTAGAACCTGATTTAGTTGCAAGCAGAAGCCAACGAGCAAACGATGATGATAATGATTCGAAACTTGAATACTCAAGAGTTACCCAGTACCGAGTCAGTAAAAGAAAATTGTATTCACATTTAAATAGAATAAATCATTATTTTAATAGTGGTTTTGCGTTTTACAATCAAAATCGGGCGCATAAAGCTTTATATATTGTGGCAGTTATATTGGCATCTGCGGAATCACCCACAATGACACAAGTGAAATCGATAACTTAACAGTAAGCTACGACTTCCGCTTTCTTTCCCAATCGAAAGATGCCATTCAAATTCGAAGTTATCATGTAGTAGATTTTCCTATAGGGCGACACCTTAACCTCTAATACAAATTTACGCCCTCAACCTAACAGCATTGCTATGACCAAAATCCTTTAGAAATGTTTGCTTGTGATTCGAATCCTTGAAGATCGATTGTGGAGGAAAGCTTTTGTCACCGATTGTATGCACACTGCACCTTTTGAAAATGCAATCAATGATAAGGCACCTTAAATCCCAAGAAAAGAAAGCCCCTGGAATAAAAAAAAAACATATTAAGCCGTCCTGCATCCCAACCACCTTGGTATGTATAAATTACCAATGAATGTGTACGTCTAGGTAATGGAATTGTCTAAGGTAATTCCGAAAATATTTGCAGATTTAAGCCTGCTATTACCACACACACAAAGTAGAGCAGCAGAGTAGAAAATCAAAGAAGGAGAATTCCATGACTGATGCCTGGGGAAGATGGTACGGTGTCCGGGTGGCTTGGAATCGTCAAATTGGCCAATTTATTGGCATTCTTCTTGTGCACATATATACGTATGAACGGTTCGATTTCAATGTGGGTTTGCTTCGAATACCTAGGCTAGACCCCTCTGACTATCTCTTTCTGTAGAATGCATCTGTAGAATGTGTGTATTAGAGATCTGTTCGCTAGGCTCTTTCGACAGAGTGATTCATGTGTTTGCGGTATATGTGGGACAACGGGAGAAAAATGGATTTTCAAAGACAATTCTAGAGCTCCCAATATGTGTGCCCACTGTGAATGTGTGGTCTACGAAATACTTTTTGGTTGGGATGGGTCTAGTGGACGATTTGTGAGCCACTATACACTGGTATGTCTCTGTCGGGAAATGTTGTGATTTGCGAAATCAATCGGAGGAACGGTACATATCCATTAATGAAAAACGGAAGCTGACTAGTTGAGTAAAATTTATGGTAACAGAATTGGCATCTTGATTACGAGTCATGTTTCCGAATGTATGGACAAACGTTTGGAAGTTTGAAACTTGGTTTGACTCGAAAGCAAATGTCTATAGAAATTTGCAAGTGCAAACAATCAATCGAAGAAAAATGAATTCGCTAATGACGTTTAAGAATTTTAGATTCGTAAGTAAACCGATCAGGCCTTTGAATACAAATGGTTGCTACGTGTATAATATAATAGAACAGCTGACCCGACAGACGTTGCCCAGTCTTCACTCTTAGCTATAATTCAAGGGTAGTCGATTTATTTTTCGACATTTCAAAGTCGGATGGTATGTCGTTCGGAAAATGGAAATAGAAAATAAGAATAATTATTTTGAATAGATAAAAATATGGAAAAACTAAACTGCCATAGTGATAATAATTGGGAGGGAATGTAATGTATCCGAACAATGTGTCAGTTGGATTGCAATTCGACTCGCATGTTCATATTTAATTTAAGTGTTTTTTTTTCCAAAAAATGGAGACTTCAACCATGTATTAAGTTTGGCGGTGATCGTTAAATCACTGGCAGTGTCTGTCGAAAATCATCTGCCAATAATGTCATTCGGTTGCATTTTTATATCTTGAAAAAGATATATTTGGTCGACTATGATCGCGGATGGTGAGTGATGATGAGTATTGGATCACTTACGACAACCTTTATCATCTCGGTCATGGTCGAATCTCTGTGAGCCCGCTTAATCGGTGCCCGAATGTATTTACTGTTAAAAAATTCGTCACGTGAGAGCCTTGAGAAAAAAAAAACGAACGTTCCATTTTTTGCCAATAGAGACGAGGGTTTTTATGGGAGAAGCACAAAGGAATTATATTTAGTAATTAAATAAATACTTAATTAAATATTTTTCTAAAAGCGATGCAAAATTAATATTTAATTACGAAAAATGTAGAACTGCGAAAGTGTTATATTATATGTTTATTATTTTCTCATTTCGTTCTTCTTCCATAATTATTTCTTAACAAATTATTAAACTTTTTTTTATATTATTATTTATAAATATGTATATGTATATTACATCAATAATATTTCAATTATTGGTTTACGTGATTTATTTACCTTTTTTTTTAATATTTATAACAAAACGTTATGCTTACACTTGTTTTGCCTTAAAAATAAGAGTTTTAAAAACCTCGTAAAATAAATAGATTCATTCTTTTTAGTTTAAAAAAATAACATTTTTTGAATTCTAAAAATATATACATTTTTACGACACAAGAATAATGTGTAATTAAAATGAATATCTTGTCCAGCTAACCGTCATAGCTAAAACGCTTTATTCACATCTAGAGGTCATTTATCAAATAACTTTAAGAACTTTAACCTCTAAATGAAAATGTACGTCTTGCGCTAGTTTACATCCGCAACTTAAAACGTGATAACCTACATAATTTGCGTGTCAAAGCGACACAATCTGATGGATTCGAAGTTCAATGTGCTACTAGCACGCCACCGCACTCCTTCGGAATGTTTTACTTCCGTATAAACAAGAAATTACATATCAAGGCGGACATCTTCGGCATGCAATATTTTGAAATGTCCTTTGATACATATGTTGATAAGTAAATGCTGATAAAGGAATGTTGACGCAGACGCAAGCGAGTGTGGCAATATTTCCAGGATACTTGCGTGTTCCATTGGAAAGGAAGACTCTTAAATCAGATGTTTCGAAGGATTTTGTTGAGAAACATTACAAACGTGTAAGGATGGTAATAAGGAAATTTGGTTTAATGTATAAAAAAATTAATTCGAAAAAAATAACGATTGAAAAAATAAAATCATATCGAAATATTTTGACATTTAACAATACTCTGTTGTACTAACAGATACTTTAGACAAAGGATATCGATCCTATGAAGCGTTTAGCTAATAGTCATTAAAAAATCGTTTAACCCCATTGACAGGAACACAAAAAAAACAAACATGAACACGTAGAGTCTATTATTTGTCTGACATTCCCACTGCCTGCCCTGTAAAAATAACGCAAGAAAGGATTTTCGTATCTTAAACCAAATCCTTTGGGTGCAATTAAATCGTTTCCTTCTTTTGTGGGGTTTTTCTTTTTTCGCACAGTATTCTGTCGTCTTTATCCTCACAAAAGTTTTCTTTTATTGTTTTTTGATAAGCTGTTTTTCTTCTGGTGTTTTTTTTTAAGGAGCAAAACTTTTTGTTAGACGTTGTATTTTGTAGATCACGTATAGATGTATCGGGTTTTTCAACATGGACGTTACAAAAGTTGAGCGACAGGGATAGCAACCGACGCCATATTTCTTGCCGCTCTTTTGATATTTCTCTTCAGTAAGGTTTGCCATTTCATGATGGAAAGATATACGATCCAACAACGAGTCGAAATTATTAAAATTTACTACGTCCAATTTATGGTCGTCATAATCGTCCTAGCAGATCAACAATTGAGTGTGTAGTGGAAAAATTTGAATCCACAGGCACAGTACAAAATGTTCCCGTGCCAGTGAGACAAAGAAGTGTCGAGAATATTGCTGCCGCTGAGGCTTCAGTTGAAGAAATGTGTCTCTCACACGTCGTTCTTAAGCGTTGGGCATCTCTGTGACGTATTTGTGGCGAATTTTGCGAAAAGATCTTGGCCTACATCCTTACAAGATTAAAATGACGCAAGAACTGAAGCCGCTTGATCACCAGAAGCGTTGTATGTTCGTGAATTGGGTTAAGCAATAACTTGAAAATGATTTGGATTTTCATCGGAAAATCATCTTCAGCGATGAGGCTCATTTCTGGCTGAATGGCTTCGTCAATAAACAAAATGTGCGGTATTGGTCAGGCAGCAATCCACACGTACTCCATGAGTCATCATTGCATCCCGAAAAAATTACGGTTTGGTGTGGTTTATGGGCCGGCGGGTCATTGGGCCGTACTTCTTCCGTGATGATCAAGACCGCCACGTTACTGTGAATGTGAATCGCTACCGTTCAATGATAACCGAATATTTTCGGCTCCAATTGGATGATATGGACTTGGAGGACATGTGGTTCCAACAGGACGGCGCCACAAGCGAATGCCACAGTCAATTTATTGGAAACCAAGTTTGGAGAACGTATTATCTCATGAAATGGTCCAGTCGCTTGGCCGCCTCGGTCGTGCGATTTGACGCCGTTAGACTATTTCCTGTGGGGCTACGTCAAGTCTATGGTCTATGCCAACAAGCCAGCGACGATTGATGAACTTCGTACGAATATCGAACGTGAAATTGCAGCAGTGTCGGCCGATGGACTTCTGCAAGCGTGCCCGTGGTGGCCATGCAAAAGAAATCGAGTTCCATACATAATGGCATCGAACGTACTTTCACAGGAATAAAGAATTTCATTGATATCCAAAACCGTTTTTGTTTTATTTAAAAAAAACGTTTGTAGCGCTCTTATTGAAAAACCCTTTACAAATAGCGTTCATAAGACACAGGATACGTAGTTGTTTTTGTAGATGTAGTTGGGAAATTAAGAAAAAATATACAATCCAGCGATGATTACATGTGATATTTTTTGAAATGGTTTAAGATATATCAATGATTCTCAGAAAAGCCCTAATTATTAAAGAGTCAGAACAGAGCACTACTTTGTTGTCAACGAAATCCCACTCCGTATCAAAATTTTGTCCGATGAAAGCATGCTTAAATAGTTAAGAGTATTGTTTTAATCAATGCAAATATAAAACTTTTAATCAAACAACTAACTAGACCCTACCCGTAGTCGATCATCACAGTCCTGCTATATAGTAATTTTATATATGTTAAAATATAAAAAATCCTTTTAGTGAAAAGGTATATTCTTATCGAATTGATTTAGTTGGACTCCAAATATAATCCAGTGTCCTAGTGTTATAATATTTCTTATACGTATGGGATGTGATGGGCTGGTATTCGTATTGCACAGTAAATGTTAAACTTCTCATATGTTTCTTTGTCATTTGCTTTATACAAGTATCAACTTCATATATAAATCAAACCCAACACTATTATCGAACCCTACAATCACAATGATAGAGAGGTCCAAATAATTGGATCTCGTATGTCTCCTTGAACTCTCTATCTCCATTTCCGAAGGTAATTTTACATTTTTTGGTAAGATAATTTTGCCAATACAGTCAATTTAAATTTGATAGCAAATCTTATGCGCGAGATTACAACTACAATATAAACAAATTTTTAACAAAGCACGTATATTTTATAAAGCTAAGTAAACACATTGTGTTAGCAAGTAAATATAGAAATTTACATGTCTTTTCAAAGTACACGTCTTCTATTTGTAATTAAATTGTTGACTTTGCTGGTGCGTTTGAAACAAATATTGATGGCAGCCTTCATAGAGTTGACCTACCAAGCCGTTATAACAAATTGTACTGTTCGACTAGATGAATTCCTCTAGCGCGGAAGTTCATATTTAAAAAAAAAACACATAAATTCCCTATTTGTGACCTTTGATAATTCAAACATTTTTTTTAATAAATATAATTATATACTTTCCTTTGAAGCACATTGTATAACAAAGCCGCCACTCAACCAATGGATTGATTTATATTCCAATGCCTTGAAACGGCTTGAAATGTTTAGATTATACAAAAGAACAGCAAGAATATAAATATTACCTACTTGCAAACAACAGGCATTGCAGCCTTTCCAGATCAGAACCCCGTAGGTAAAGGAAAAAAAGATTAATATTATTGAATAAACGTAAAGTTTGACATCAAAAAAAAAACGTGACTAAAATGTCAAACTGAATTCAACGAGAGTCAAATTATCGTCCTACCCAGGGAATCGTATTCAAAAACTTCTTCGTGTGCTTTTTTTTCAATTTAAAATCAACAAAACTTTTAAATCAAAACTATGAAACGCATATCAGGATTACTTCAAAAGACTGCTGCTAAGCAAAATAAAAAAATTAAATTTACGAAAACTTTTCTTTTATTTACTACGACAATTTTTACTTGGAAAGTTACGCCCACAGTTGAAAAGTACGAGTTCCAAAGAAGGAAAAGTGGTTTCTCAAATAAAAGCGGACTCTGCTTTCAGCTCACATTCAACATAAATAACTTTTTTTTATATAGGAGAAAAAAAGTTTGAGCGCATTAAATGCATCCTTTTGCTAGCTTAGATTCGTTTGCTCCCCCTTTCCTTTTCGATATACATAGCGTCGTTGTGTCGCTGAATTTTCACACGAGAACAAATTAAAAAGGAAAATTTAATACTGCTAAGTGGAAAATTGAAATAAATCTCGTAGTTTAGTTGTTAAAGGAGCAAACAAAAGAATGCCAAGGAACGGTGTATTGTTTTTTTTTTCAAAGTCCGCTTTGCAAGTTTTATTTTTTTTTTAATAAATTACGTCAAAGAAAGAAGTTGTTGTAGAGCTGACTGCTGACCCACAATTGGAGGAGGTATTGGTGTTGAAAAATAATGTTAAACACTTGTTCTCACCAGAAACTGTTCTTTAGAAGTGTTAGGGGACATTAATTTTTGCAAGACATGCAGAAATAATAAACGATCCTACAAGACTTGTTGATGCGTCACCAGATATTTAGTATTGCTTAGTATTATAGCGAAAGAAAGTCAAGTTTCAACTTTCCTATTATTTTCAGCAATTTTATATTGGCAATTCTTTTTAAAAGGGAACATTTTTTACTGTTCTTGTTGTTTACTTAAATGTTTACTTGGTAAAAAAATGAAAATAATTGAAAGAACTTTACTTGCATAAGAGTTATGAGTATGAATATACACTATCCCTTACTCAAGTACTCTATCATTATACTCAAATGGTAACTTACTTGAAAGGATAAATTTATAACGACGGATCAAAAACGGAAAAGCGAAATAAACCCCAAACTGTCGGGTTAAAAAAATCCTTAATCTCGTGGGATAAAGATATGTTTCAAATATAATAACCCAAGTTCCATAAAAGTGGACTAATAAAAAGCTCTTTTCAGTAGGTACCAACAGGAAAAAGCCAAACAAGGCCAAATCTGGTATGGTTCGACAAAAACAAGGTTTTTCCTTTAATAGGGTATGTCGTAGGGTATACAAATGATTTTTGTAGAAAAACGAGCCCGTTGCGCCAAACATTGTTTGTAGACGGTTTCCACAATAGATAAAGAAATCCACACTCGTTTCGAGAAAATCGAATGTTTGTCATCTATGTTGACGTACTATTTAAAAAAAACTCCGTGTTAATTGATGTAATGAGAGAAGGTTGAATACAAGTTATAGCCTATGCAGATAAAGTGGTGAGAATGTAACTTAATGCCTCTAAAGGACTACTACAAAATTGTCTCTCAGTGCTCTTCGGCATGTGTTAACTTGACATTGATGCAAACCTTCAAAAAAATCCCCCAACTGGTCTTTTTCAGCAAAATTTTTTAGCAAATAATCCGTCAGAAATTGAGTATGCAACTATTCATTTATGAATATTCAGTATCGATACATGTGTAACGAATTCAACGAAAGAGTGTTTTTAAGTAGCATGTGAATATTACAGGTATCTAGGTATTTTCTGGTGGATTTCTGGCAGAATGGTTGGTTAAGTAAATGCATTCCTGCAAGTGGACCCCAGTACCAATCCAATCTTACCTCAAATGAAATCAAACATGATGATTTTGTAGGCTTTTTACTACAAGCTTTAAAAATGGCATCTTTCATTCTGATACTTGTGAATGATAATGACATACCAAATTAAATACCTTCAGCAAGTATCCACGAAAAACTTTAATACAATTTATGTAAAATTTAAGCCACGTATATAACTTATTTGCTTTCTTTAAAATATATATTTATGTATGGGTATATATTTTTCAATGTGGATTTAAATTACACAAAATCCCGCTGACTAACAATTAATCAGCGATTTCCGTGAATCTCATCTACCCACAACCACTGTATTGAAAATTAAATTAATTTCAATATAATTTCATTTTAATTTAGTGATCAAAATTATATGTAAATTTAATTTGAATGAATTATAAAAAAAATTCCTGCCCCGCATAGATACAACCACCCATTGGGTATACCAATACAACTATGACCAAATATGTGACGGGAAAATTAATGGGAATTTGCAAAATTTAATCGGCAGCCCATCAAAGCCACAGCAACAAAAATCAGTTAAGTTTAACTGTTAGTTTAACCTGTGATTATTTGTAGCATCGCTAGATGTGTGAGTCGCTGAAAGCAATTACCGGAAATGCGTCATTAATTTAGAAATGCAAAATATGTCACGAGCAATGGATTAGCAAACATAACCAGAATGCCAGCCTCAACCCGGCACTATCAGCGCTTAAAGGGTCGACATTATTCTGTTTCATCAGACTGAATGATGTGTTTATTGAACGAGTCCTGTTTACGGAATAGATATAGTTTTTGCTTTGATTGTTTGGTAGTAAAAACCGCTACTCGACCGCATCATCGCGAGTCAACAATTAATTAATTTTGGGCAACAATAAATTTTGATTATTCTGTTGTGTGCTAGCCACCTCCATCGCAGATAGATGAGGTGTATAGATTACCACATTGTGTAGTGGGTTGAGGATTGAATAATTGCTTGAAAGGATATGAGCGGAAGTTACGTGACAGCTTAAAACGGTGGTAGGTTGTTTTTTAATTATTTCGGCTTTAATATATTTGAATTCTTTTACAAATAGATAAACCAATATACTTAGTTTGTTTTAAATAAAACGATTATCATTAAGGATTGCCATTTAAAGTGAGTTTTTTTTTAACTAAATAGAATAGATTCCCCAGATCAAATTCTTTAACAAAAATCTTAAATGATATCATGGCTAACGATAATTTTATGTTTTTTTTTTATGTTAAAACCGTGATAAGTGATTTTTAAGCCAAGGTAGGAAGTACCGACAGTATCGCAATACCATCAAAGAAAGCCCATAGAATGATAAAATTTGCAAGTACCAAAACGAAATTAAAAAAAAGGCAGAAGGGAAAAGAAGAAAATCCCAAGTACGGAAGAAAGAAAACATACAGGCTAACAGCTCAAGTTCTAGGCCAAGAAACCTGCCCAATTCCAGCCAACGAAAAGGTAACATTCCCTCACTGTATTGAAGAAGTGAGGTTTAGCCAAAAAATAGCTGAAGAAGGACTTAGCAGCCGGTTCTGGTGTATTTCGAGCAAAATACTTCAAATACTGTGCTATTGCGAAGTGTGCATGCAACAAACCTCAACCAACAAATGCTTGATGGATGAGAGCATGCCAGATGATTGGAATATCAGCTGAAACACACTTATCAGCTCGATCGACAAAAGACCATATTCCATGTCAATTTACGGAGAAGACTTTCAAGTCGAGACACATCATCTTTTCATCAACATTAATTAAGGCCGCGTACGAGCGATGAAAGAATTCGGGATACAATTTAAACTGATACAGATAGTGTCCTCGTACACTTGAGGACACGCGATGCAAGGTTCTGTTTAAACCTTTTCAAAAATGTACCGGAAAAGACGCGCCATCACGCGATTTGTTCAATCTCGTGCTGGAACAGAAAATGCGCAGGTTCAACTAATCCGCAGGTCATATCGACATCATTGGTTGCTTCCATCGTACCTTTGTGGAAGCATTTACCTGCATTGATGAAGAGGCGAAGCAAAATGCGTTGCTCTTGTAGAACACAAGGACAAGACAAAGTACTGTCGACCCACAACATCGGACAAAAAGTCACTTTTGACTGCTACAGTTTTGAGGTAATTAAAAGTTCCACCTTGGATTCAATATTAATCCCACGAATGGGACATAAGTGGATATACTTCGGTTTCGCGAAACAAGAGAGATCAAAACTCTTAACCTCAAAGTACAAATGTTTGCTTTAATCGAACCAGTCCTTCTTTACCGTCTCGAGTGCTGGAAAGTTGAGGAATTTGGATACAACTTTTGAACGAGTTGAGATATTTTAATATATTTTTTTTCTAAATTATAATAAATTAATGCCAAAATTTAGGAACTTCTGACTCATAATACATCTTTTTCATCAATTGATTTTTTGTTTAGTATCTGCAATGAAAACCGTCGCGGTTAGACGTTCGCAGGTGATGATGTCGCCCACAAGATTGACAAACGCCGCTAAGAGAACACATTTGAATTCGGGTGATTTTTTAACTTTTTCAGGTTGGCAGTACTGGTTAGTAATAGCCTCCAAACGTCATCTGTCAAATGAAAAAAAAATTCCGTATATTCAGCCATTTAATCATAGCAAGACTTACAAACGAGCAACGATTGCATCTGGAATCACTCCACATTGAAATGTTCCGTATATTCTGCGCTTTAATCATAGCAAGACTTACAAACGAGCAACGATTGCATCAAGAATCACTCCACATTGAAATGTTGCATCTGGACAGCCACATGCCATACAAGAAATACCGATGCGTCCCGAAAAAAAAAGACAAATCATCGGTCCATTTTTCTTTAAAGACGACCGTGGAAAAAACGTTACCGTCAAAGGCGAACGATATCGAGCCATGATACGCGACTTTTTTTTTGTCCCAGTTGGCTGAGTTGAACGTGGTTGACATGTGGTTTCATAAAGCTGGTGCCACATGCCACACAGCTGGTGAAACAATGGAAATGTTGAAGGATCAATTTGGTGAGCAGCTTATCTCTTAAAATGGTCCTGTGGGTTGGCCGCCAAAATCATGCGACTTAACGCCGCTTGAATATTTCGTGGAATACAGGCCGAAATGCTCGAAAAAGAGACGCCCAATTGGACCTTCCGAATGGACCATTTGAAACGGAGTCGCGGACAAAATTTACATGAAGTTTTGTGTTTTATTCGATATAAAAAAACAAACTTCGCTTAAACAATCACCTTTTAATTTAGTCAAAAACAGCTTTCCGAAAACCTCCAAATTTTGCCATATTAAAAAAAGGGATCGTAACTGTAATACTAATAATGTAATTTTTAGATTTTTACGCCAAAATTCTGAAAAATTTCATAAAAAAAATTTCTTTCATTTAAAAGAAAGGAGAAACTTTGACTACCTGTAACAATCGAATCTTTGGAATGATTTTAAATTTTGTTTTTTAGCTTTTAAAGCTTCCAGGGTTTCCTAATCGAATAAATTAATTAGTTTTCGATTTTAGGAAAACCCGAAATATTATAAATGTCAAACTATGTAAAGCATACCAACTCAAGAAAGTTTATTGCCTCTTGATGTTGAGTTTTCCGAATAGAACATCGCAACAAAATTTTACTTTACATAAAATGCTAACGTAATTCCATGCCATTTGTTGTATTTGAATCCTTGCTTAATCTAACTTCAATGGGTAGCGAAGTCAAATTAAAATTATTTCACACTAGCACTATTGGGAGCAATAAAGAGTTTGTGGAAAAAATAGAAGTGCAGCTGCAAAATAAGTAAAACACAGGCGGACAAACAAACAGGCATGTTATTGATTTCGAAATTCAACATGCGATTCTGTTTCAATTCAAAAATCAAAGATTGGTGGCGTTAATCTTATCTTTGTTTGACAACTTTATTATAACACTACATGGCACTAGCGAGTATTGATTATTTTTAAACGTTCAATGATCTCCCCATAGAAGCATTCCCAGATTAATGTAGAACGCCTTCTGATATTATTTAACGATGTGTTAGGGCACTTTTTGCAAAGGAAATTAGTCCATTCCACAACGCTCGTTCTCTCAAACCATAAAAAAAGAAAATGAGAAAAAACACATCAATAAATACATACTTTCAAAAACACAAAATTATATTATTTATCCTGTAGTACTTTTTATTAATACTAAAAGTTATTGTTCCCTTCGATATGAAAATTTTTGTCTCCTCCTCTGATTATTGCAAACGCACATCAAGACCTCAATCCTTTAAATTATCCCTAAGGAATTTTCATCAAATTCCATTGGAATGAGGGAAAATAACTTTTATTATATGTGACAAGAAATTGCAGACTATAACCCCTCAAAAGCATTGTCGAGCTTTTTTATAACTTTTAAGGCGTCCTCTAGCAAGTATTTGCCAGATCGTTCCGGTCTCAATCGCTTGTGTCCATTAACAGGGTTTGTTGTCATTTTATAGTCATTTTTATCCTTAACAAAGTTGAACAATATTCCTTGCATCCCTTCGCACAAAACTTTATTTGCATCGGGATGGTGATGTCGCCACCATCAACGTCGTCATTACAAAACATCATCTTTGTGTCGTCGGTCGCCGCTTCGTTTTTGACTATTTTTTAACTTCAGAAAGTATAATTTAATTTTCTTTATTATTACGAGCATCTAGTTATTTTATATGCTCATGGCAATATCAACGAATTCACCCCAGAGGAAAGTGAAAGGGCTGAAGGCGATAAATTTTAAATTGCGAAATTTAGTTTCGAGCTTCGACGAACTGTTGCTCGTGTTTTCTCGAGGATTTGGTTAACTTATCCCTTTTGTACTTTCTTTTGAATGTATGTATGCAAGGGGAGTAATGATGTTTTAGGCTTTTTGAAGCAAATAAACTTGGGCAGAGTTATAAGTCTTATAAATTGGTTCAATTTAAATTCAAGGGTACTTGTTGAATGTTGGGATATACTTAAGAAACATTTTGAACGTGAAATGCAAGAGAATGTTTAGCACACATACAATTTATGTAGTAGTATAAAGCAAGTAGTATAAAGCGTGGCGCTGTTATCTAGTGGAGATAGTCAAAGGAGTTGAGCCAACATTTAGCTCAAGATCGCGTAACGGATGAATCTATACATTCGTCCTTCTAGGATAGTGGGTCTATGGTGGAAGTTCGAGGCCATAAAAACACAGCTCGGGTCGTTTAAGTAATAATTTATTGCCGCGTCTTCCAACAACTAAACTATTAAATTTAATCTGATAATCACAAACCGCTCTGGAAATTGCAAAAATGCAGGAATTCTCAAAGTATGTTATCTGCCAAATAATACTCTCGTGATAAAAAAAAATTGCTAAATAAGTCGCATACTTAGTTGCACAAATACCAGCACCGACCGACGGTCCTCAAAGTGTCTATAGAAGAAAGATTTTCACCAGCCCGCGGACAAAAAAATTGTCAAAGTAAGCCGATAAAATCATTAGAAATAGTACGACTGGATAGTATGAAGCCGCGAAAACTACTACACACCCGACCGAAGTGAAGTGAGGTAAGCAATATCTATATTCATAAGCCAAATCTGATCGGATGAAAGTATGCCTGAAGAATGGAATCTAAGCATCGTTTGTCCGAAGCACAAAAAACTACACCCTCTGAACATCGGCTACAAGAATCTATCTGCCGTAATATGTGGACGCCTGAAACCGTTTACCAGCAACCTGATCGGTCCTTATCAGTGTGGTTTTAGGAAAGGCAAGTCTAAAACTGATCAAATCTTCACACTTCGGCAGATCCTGAAAAAAAAAAACAAAAATCTAAATCGATACGCACTACCTTTTCATCGTTTTAAAAGCCGCATACCAATAAAAATATATACAAATTTTTGGCACAACAGGCTCGTTAGTACCCAGGGCCGGGCTTTCTCACAACCAATCATGTGTGCGTGTGTACTTCTTTGCACGATGGTGTGACCTAATGTTTTATGCCGACTCCGAACGGTGAATTTGCGATAAGCTTTTCTTGACAATTGATACTACTCGGATGATTTGTCAGATCATCACCACCAGAGGAGGGCCAGTGAAACATCATTTAGGTGTTGCTACGGCTGGGAATCGAACCCAAACCTTCTGCGCGGCAGTTCATCGCACTAACCATCGCGCCACTGAGCCCGTGGCCGCATACGCAGCATTGATATACGGATGCATGTCTAGTTTTGGTAAACCGCACAAACTAGTCCGTCTGTGAAGGATGACGATGGATAATTGTCGTCTCGATTTAGGCAAGGCGATGCGCTGCCATGGGACTTCTTTACTCTGATTCGTGCGAGGATTATTCAAAATTCCCTAGCCAGCACCAGAGGCACAGAAATCAGTGCAACTGCTAGAATACCCCGAAGATTTAGACATCATGGGTAGGACTCAACGTGATGTTATAGCCATGTTTGCTAGTATTGAGAAGGAAGCGGCAAAAATAGGTTTAGCAGTAAATGAGGGTAAGACTACGTATATTCTATCAACACGAAAGGACACACAACATCGACGAATTGGGAAGAACGTCATTATTGACAGATATAACTTTAAGGTATAACGGGAATTCGTCTACCTCGGCTCCGCTACAAACTCTGACAACAACATCTCGTCAGAAATTAAACAAAGAATTACTCTTGCTGACCGCTGTTGCTTCAATAGTAAAGCATTCACTCGAACTACTAAGGAGATCCTATATAAAACTCTGATCCCAGTCATGCTCTACGGCGTTGAAGCATTGACCATGTTAAAATGGATGAAGAAATGCTTGGGTGATATGAGCTATGTCGACGAAGATTCAACTGTACAGCGACACGACTCTAGTAAAAAACATAGAATTAGTACTTTTAGATGGCTGGGACATGTGGAACTATTGGAATCCAATGATCCGCCTCGCAGTCTTCTATTCCCAGCCAAAAGTCGTACACGGTACAGGAAGACCTCGCCCCAAGTAGGAACCGACCTCAACCAACTTGGAAGTTAGCTAATCACCGGACTAATTGGAGATGGAGAGGCATGTTGGTTGAGGCCCAGGTTCATTTCAGACTGTACCGCCACTTAAGTAAGTAAGAAAAGATTGTGCGAAACTTTCTCATTTAAGTTTTGTAATAACAATCTGCTAGTGATTTTGGTGCTACGTGCATTTCATGCCCGCTTTCCTTCTCGCCTGGGTTTAAATGGTCATTAATTAATTTTGTTTCATTTAACAGGTAATCATAAGCAAGTCTTGTAATGCCGCGTGCCAACGCTCACCTTATTCTAAATGTCCATAAGGAAGTTTAGGATTCTCTGTAAAAAATTATCATGAGTGACGACGCCTGAAGGAGTCAATGGACCGTTTCTAGAGCCAACGGCTACTAATTCATTCTTAAGTTGCATAATTTGGTTCCAGAAGACATCTAATATCTAGAAGACGTCTAATATCCCAGTCTCGCTGGTCATTTAAGGTCGCAACAAAATGGAACAACGAATAAAAGATTAAGATGAGGTGATACATAGTCATGTTGATTCTTAAATTCTTTCTTGAGTAGATGGGCCGAATTTAACCAACAGCAGGGGAACAAATTTCATGAATCTAATCAATCAAATACAAGGATTCACCGACGATATTAAATTCATTGGTCGGACTGAACAAATGAAGGATTACTTTTACCATCCGCTGATTCATCGAGCTAAGACGGGGATTAAGTTAACAAGACATCACTCAAAATAGTAACGAGCTTATCTATAACCCTGATCATTCCAAACCTACTTTACGGCAACGAATCATGGACCGTGTCCCAAATCATTCTATAAACCTTCCATTTTGTTTGCCTTGAGGGACTGTAAAGCCACAGATTCAACCACGAACTTTACAAACTGCATATATGTAGTATACTTTGTACAAAACACCACATTGGGCGTTTAAGACATTGGGGATATGTAGAGCGAATGGACACGAAGAATCCAGGCTAACAATTCTTAGATTTTTAGACAATTTAAACTCCATAACTACTTGAATCTATCAAGCAACCGGCTTGTATCTTGTTCTCACTCGTTTAGGCTGTTTGGAGGAATGCGCAACAGGCTCGTGTCCGTGTGTACTTCTGCACGATGGCGGGACCTCCTGTTTTATGCCGACTTTGAACGGCGAATTTGAGATAAGCTTTTCTTGACAATTGATACTACTCGGATGATTTGTCAGATCATTACGAGAGGAGGGCCAGTGAAAATCATTTAGGTGTTGCTACGGCTGGGAATCGAACACAGACCTTCTGCGCGGCAGTTCACCACACCAACCATCGCCCCACTGTGGGCGGCTTTCCGATGCATTTAAATTGCGGCAAGGAGTGAAATAATGAGACGTTCTATCACCGATCCTTTTATTACTTGCAATTAATGATGCAATGACTGCCACGGTAATTATATTAAATGGAATCCATTTGATAAGCTAAACCAAATGAGTCATTTATTTCAACAGATTGGAGAGTTGGCGGGAGACAAATAGTATGCAAACTAGCTGAGCCCAACCACAGCAGGTTATCTTGGAAGGGAGACAATACAAGAGGTCACTCAGTTCAACTATCTGGGTAGTTATGTGCCACTCGATGGTGGAACGGATCTAGATGGCGGAAGTAGACTGAACAAAGCACGTAGTGCCCTTGGCATCCTTTCTCCAGGAACATAAGCTAGGTATGGCTTCGCGCTAAGTTTAAACTGTTTGCAGCCAATGTAAAATCTGTACTGCTTTACGCATGTGAAACTTAGAAATGCTTCGCCAAAATGTCGAGCAGGTTACAGATTACAAGTTTGTTTATCGCTGTCTGCATTAAATACTAAAGACCCGGTGGCTACAAGTAATTTTCAACAATGGATTGTGGCCTAGGAATGGACCTAGTGATGGATTGGCCATACACAGAGGAAAATAGATGACAACAAGAACAACATGGAGGTAAACTGTTTTGACGGAAAATCGGCCCGAAAATTAAAGATTGTGGGCCGCTGCAAACAGAGAGTAATGGAAGGACCTGGTTTGTCGTCATATGCTCTAGGAAAGTAAAGTTTAGCTGCAACAGCAGTTCCCGGAACAGAAGAAGAAAATACATCTGAAGAAAGGCTTGTAATACGGTTGAATTGTTTAATGCGGGATGCAGCTGCCTATTTCGTTTGAATATTTGTTGATATAAAAGCGTTTAACTTTCATATACCCTCGCATTGCTTTGTCAAACCGTCAAATTAATTTTTCCCAAATATTTTTGTAAGGGTGATATTTAGTGTAATGTACTTTTGTTGTTAATAACAGTAAATAATATAAAACTTGGGACAATACAAGCGTTATGCATGGATAACGGCTGTAGATTTTGGTTTTGTTTTGATGACAGGAGAAAGCATTGAGTTTTGAAAGCATTCAATTCCGCTCTCGTGCAATTATGTCATTTATATATGCACACGAGGTAAGCTGGAAAGGGATCACAATTGATCAAATAGTCTAACACCACCTATTGGGGTGTTAGATCATCTTGTATAAATCATCTTGTTTGTTCAAATTTCTCCAACCAGCAAGCCTTTATTCCTTTTTATTCCTTCGTTGTTTAATAGTTTCCTTGCGATAATAAGTTTTGGACATTGAACGTTGAACGAATTTCTACTTTCTGCGACAAGGAAGCCATCCTTGTCGATTTTGACCGTAACCTTATATGTCAAAAACGTCTGTTGCCAATAATTAAAAATTTCATGTCTAAGTTTTCTTGTTCCACTTGCCTTGATAAGGGTGATTAAGTGCCAAACAAAGGAATACTACTAAACTTCAAAATGGCGACTAAACGCAAAAACTTTTACTCTGTTACATACAATCTTGTACTTTTTTGGTTGTACTTCGCAGCACACTTCATCATCCTACCAAAAACAACACAAAAAACACATACACTGTCATAAAGTTACCTCCTGGCGGAGTTCCTTTCACTTCCTCTGAAAAAGAATGACATAAAAATGAAGTTCAAGAACACCATTTCTGGAGAGCTCTCTTTACGTTCGTACTTTTATTCTATTGCATCTTATGCGACTTTTGCCCTTCCAACTAAAACTTTTTTTCTTTGTGACACATGTACCTACCTCTCTCACTCTCTCGACCTGTCTTTTATATAATATATATGTATACCTTTGCATCTTCATCATCGTGTCATATAAAGCAAGCGTCAGAGTGTCGGGAAAGGAATCCATATGCCATATCCATACCACCATCTGACTAGAGCAATTCGCTGCCAACTTCTTCACAGTAGTGAATATCCTTGCACCGTGCACAACTTGTGACAATTGTTCTCGTTCTTTGTGACTGCACCATCGACCTGTCAAAACGCAAGTCGACCCAACAAATACGAGATACAATTTTGATGTTCAAGACGTTTCAACTTTGTAATGTGCTGGGGTTGTTTTTTTTTTGTAGATATCAGACTGTGTATAGGAGCAAATATATATATATGTTTGGACATAAGTTTAAAATCCCCACCACATGGCAAAAGTTTCGCTCTAATTGAAGGCTTCAAACCACTTGCTGGATCACCTTGTCTTAATGGAATTACAACAGTGTGGTACCACAAAATCACTTGACTTATTTCTGAGTCCTTTCTCTTGTCATTAAAGTTGTAGACGACCAACACAGTAGCAGCTTTAGCAACGAAGCTGGGGTAATTGAATTTTCAAAGATTTTTGGTACTCTCATTAAGTTGTGCAAGTAAATGTTGACAGGTGGCGATTATCCTTAAAAGCTTTTTACGTACATTTGTCCTCCTCCCTACACTTACGTATGGTTTCGATGTTTCACAGGGAGGTGAAAAAAAAAAACATGCAATAGGGGAGGGACTGTTTGTTGTTGTGGTGGTGATAGTAGTTCCGAAAGAGAGAAGAGGTACGGAAGGATATGTCTGGAAATAAATGGCTTTCCGGTCAGGGTGATGAACATTATTTCTTGTGATTTAATAAAAGGATTTACGAACTCTGTTAGAGGTAGGAGTCTGTTTATTTTCATGTGCAAATGACTTTAAGGAAAACCCTTCTGAAGGTAATGTAAACCCTAATGATGGGAAAATATTCAGGAAAAACAGATGAATCGATAGATATTGTAATAATTTCATGAGATACAATTTAAATCCTTCGAAAGATGAAATTAAAGAATTAACTTCATTTCCAAAAGAACTCCTTTCCTTAATGGGCTGCACAGCATTGTAAATAAGTTCTTAAAGAATTTTATTAACATGACATGATAAAGGCAAAAGAGGTGAATTTTAAAGCGGTAAGCAGTGTTTAAGGTTCAGAGTCAATTAGTTTATTGGTAAAGTTTATTCAAACATCAATTTACATTTACAGTTTTGGTGTACCGCCCGTACTCGTCCGTGGACCGACGCACTATGGGGTTTCGCTGCTCATAAATCAATTTTTCAAAATGTTGATAAGCAATTTTTTTTTCTCAAGCCGTTATTAAATACCCATGAATTAATTTACCATTGTTTTTATTAATTTTGATGCACACACTTCGCCATTGCATTAGTTGAAAATCACAACATTTTTTACATCAAAAGACTTCAAAAAGCTAAATCAAAAAAAAAAAATGTTTAAACATAAAATCGGAAATTTAAGGTGTTAACCTCAATTAAACTCTGTTTTTATATGTACTTTCAACTTTAAATCTATTATATTATATTAAGGTATGAATTTAAGTTAAGATGGTTGAGGTCACAACAGACAAATATCAATTTTGTATTATAAATTATATAGGCTTCAGGAAGTTTTTGAGGAAAAAACCTGGCTAAACGTGTTCGAAATTTTTCACAGAGCTTGGCACTCAAAACAAAAGAAGAGGAACGCAGAGCTTACGTCACAGTAAGAAAATGTAAGAACTTTCTTTCGATACTGAAAAGAAGTTATTTAAATTTGGAAATTCGCGAGCTTAAACAAAAACGAGTATAGTTCCTTAAAACTGATATAAAAATGGTGGTGCGATGGTTATTAACAAACGCAATAAAATCAAAAGTTTAAAAATAACTCTGATCCAGGCGGACAAAAATCTTTGCAAATCTTTGATTTCCGTTATTATTGGTTAATCATATTAATACAATTTTGACAGAGGAGTCTAAATTTGAGTTTTTTTAATGGGTTCGGACGTCTAGCGTGACTTGCGAATCGAATTCCCAGCTAATGCTTTGACTGATTTTGATTGTCGACCACATATTATAAAGCTAGTTAAGAAAACAAATACAACATTTTATTAAAACAACATACAATCAGAGATACGCGTCATTTTGTAAATCTGAACTCTCCAAAATCATCAAAATCATACATCTTTCCGTTTTTGTTCCATAAAACTGATTAAAATGGATTTACAACTCCAAAAAAAATGTTTCTTCCTATTTATTTTGAACCAAAATATATGTTTTTTCGGGTTAAATTTATGAGTTTTTTTTAAATGTTCTGAACCAATTTTACACTATTGGACATTCATCCAACACCAGAGTGCATAGCTCGTATAATGACAATGTTGCGACGGTAGCAAGTAGCAGAGAGTATTCGTGAAGACCGTGCACAATCACTTCGTCGCCAATCTCAAGGCTTGAGCTTCCCTCAAGTACTATGAAGCGTGGTCTTGGTTGAAAAGCGTATAACAAACAGCTCGTTCAAGAACTAAAGCCGACTGGTTTTGGTTTATGTTTTAATATCGGTTCGCCGATCTTGGAACAACTTCAGACTGATCTATCCATCCATCCCAGTCGGAGGTTTTGTATAACTCGGAAAAAAGTCTAAAGACAGGTGGAGATTGCCCACCATCGCAGTCTGCGATATATCTGCAAACATGTTACCTTTTTGGTGTTGCCAGCTCTTTGAAGAAGTGATATATTTTCCAAAGAGAAAAACTTTTTCCGTGTCCACTCATACTAATATAACACTTTGCCTTTATGCTTAAGTAGAAATAATACATTTTCCAACTTCTTGACAAGAATGCATTCCCGCGAAATATTTAACAATTTAACAAGCAACCTATTACGCGCTCTCAGCATTATCATTCATATTCTAATTGAGAGTAATATAAAAATATGGACCTTTGTTTGCAGAAATTTATGAGCACTGCAAAGTTGCATCACCAGGTCTTCCAACGAAAATGTTGAAAATCTGTCTCCTTAAATAACACTGCCCTCCTTTACCTGACTGCTGTTGACTTTGAAGAAACACCGACCCAAACACAATTAAAATCCTCAACACCACCAGACCCGGTGAATAATTAATCCAACTGCAGGACACACTACTCGTACCCGTAGTTCCCTACAATTATTCATTCTTCTTAATTTTGTTCGTTTATTAAAAACACAAATCAACCCGACTCAATTCCTTGCCAGAGTGTCCTTGTACCGTACGTTGACCCTCACATCTCCCAGGAGTCACAGATTTTCATTTCGTTTCCAAATCTTCATCCTCTGGGTTTCTAGGATTGACACAGAAAAAAATGTTTTTGAAGTGCACTCTCAACGCTTTACTGTTACGACGAGAGGAACGGGAAGAAAGGATCCAGGATGACGACTAAAAGACCACAAAACCACTCGAGGTGTCTCCTGAGGCAAACGTAAAATTTTAATTTTTACTGCAGCATTTCTGTGAACAACCCAAAGCTTCACATCACCATGTTATGGGAACAATGCTCAAAAACCACTGATGCATGTATACACGCACAATTTTCATGCATCAGTAAGGCGTGGCGGACGAGAGACGGAACATCGGCCACATTTACATTTTCGTCCGAAAATGTCGTTTTTCTGTTCAGGATCACAGAATGAAAACTCACACATATACTAAATTGATGTAATGTTGTACGCACCACAAGGACAACACACAGTATGCACATTTCAACTGCATTTCTGCTAAGGACATGTATGTAAGCAAGCGTTTCGTTCAGCTACTTTTGAGGTTCGTCAATTGTGGGCAGATGAGTGGGACAACAAAATATTTACTTTTCCTGGCATCTGCAAGGACATTCCAACCGGGTGGACTTGGTTTTCTGGAACAAAGAGACAGAGATATAAACGTAGACATAGTCATCATACAAGAGGACATTTAATGAATGTTTACCCGGCATGTTGACATGTACGGAAGACAACTTTCCTCTCATATTAATTACTGGGACACAGCATAACCACTGCTGGCGAATCATCTTTTGACGACGATGAGAGATAAATTTCAACAAATGGACATGATATGTGGATATGGAGCGAGTTACCTCTTGACGCACAATGAGTATCCATGCTGAAACGGGAAACAATCTCCGGAAAGGAATTGGACAATTAGTTCGATTTCACTGAGAGGAGTTTTTGTTGTTAGGCCGACCTCAAATCGAATGATCGCAATCGATTTCTGTGCAGTTGGTTAGTTGGTGAACTACCTACCTATAGATTATAAAGCCTTGCTCAACTTATCGATTATATTATCGGTCTGGAGGTAATAGAGCACTTCCAGGACCGGGGTATCGTAGCAAAAACTATCTGACTTCGGACCCAGAGCTATGTGAGTGCACAAAGGCTTGAACAAAAAGCCGCGGATAACAGGTTCGATGAAGACTGAACATTGGTACATTATGGAGCCTTCAAATGTTAGAAATCTTGGTAAGCCGTGCCAAACGAATTCGAACGATCGAAATTCTGGTAACAAACCCAACATTACACCTTAAATGGGCTAACTGAATGATGAAATGCAGGAAACGAAGCTCCTGTAAGATACAGAGATGTAGGGGAGAACCAATCTTCAACGTGTTAGTACACCGTACCGACGCGACGCGATAAACACGAATCCGCGCGATCGTGTGCGTTACATTTCGTCGGAAGATCTGTTTAAAATGCAAATCGAAATGGATAGCACGGTAGAAATTTCGAACAAATCCGAGAAAAATTTCATCCGAACGGACACCTCGATAGGGATGTATAGCTTTGTCGGAGCACATGGTTCGATATTGTCAGTATGATGACGTAAAATCAAAAAGACTGCCTTTTGATTAATTGACGGTTTAAAAGGAACCGATAGAGGGACGGAAGGTGAACAATGAACATCATCCAATGTAATTCCTAATATAAAACTGCGCACTGCATCATTTCACAGACTTAGGAATGAACAACAAAAGTACAAGGTGTTGTATCAGAAGAAATAAACTTGAAGTAGCTATTCCAATATAGCCTGGAGAGCCGACCTTGAGTCTATACACCATATGAGAGAAGTGGAGCATATCGTCAGCCGTGGGAGATTCAACCCTATCAATGCGCTGACTACAAAAAGAAAGGAAGCAGGCAGTATAGGTAAGAGTAGGACTATTGAAAGACTCACACGCAGGAGGCAGCTCACATAAGTGGTGCTACAGTCGGGAATGAACCTGGGCCTCAACCAACATGCCTCTACAATTAGCCCGGTCTTTAGCTAACTGTCCCAGTTGCGTACTCCAAGTTGGTTGAGGTCGGTTTCTACTTGTGCGCGCCACTTAAGGCGAGGTCTTCCTCAACTGAGTCCGACTTCTGGCTGGGAATCGAAGACTCTGCGAGCCGGAGTAATGGCGTCCATTCGTTCTACATGTCGTAGCCATCTTAAACGTACAATGCGGAGTTTTCGACCAGATGCATGTCGCTGTACAGCTCGTATAGTTCTTGGTTGATTCTTCGTCTCCATAGCCCGTCAACGCAAACGGGACCGAAGATTTTTCGAAGAATTTTCCTCTAAAATCGACCAATAATTTCATCATCCGCTTTTGAGACGGTACAGGCTTCAGCGCCGTAGAGCAGGACTGTGATGATCAGGGTCTTATATAGGATCTTTTTAGTAGTTTGAGTGAGGGCTTTACTACTAAATTGGCTTCTTAGCCCGAAGAAACAGCGGTTGGCAAGAGTAATTCTTCGTTTGATTTCTGACGAGATGTTGTTATCAGAATTAATAGCGGATCCGAGATAGGCAAAGTCCCGTACTACCTCAAAGTTATATCTGTCAATGGTGGCGTTCTGCCCAATTCGTCGATGTTGTGTGTCCTTTCGTGTTGACAGCATATACTTCGTCTTGCCCTCATTTACTACTAAACCCTTTTCTGCAGCTTCCTTCTCTATACTAGCAAACCTGGCTATCACATCACGTTGGGTCCTACCAATGATGTCAATATCGTCGGCGTATGCTAGTAGTTTTATTGATTTTTGGAAAATTGTGCCTTTGGTGTTGGGCTTGTGAGTTTTGCACAATCCACTCAAAAATCAAATTGAAGAAGTCACATGACAGCGCATCGCCTTGCCTAAATCCTTTTTTGGCATCGAATGTGTCGATAAGGTCGTTTCCGACCCTGATGAAGCAGCGCCAATTCTTCATCGTCATCCTACACAAACGGACGAGTTTGGGCGGTATACCAAATCTAAACATGGCCCTGTATGGTTAGTCTCTATAAATGCTGTTGTATGCGGCTTTGAAATCGTTGAATAGGTGGTGGGTATCGACTTGGACTTCTTGGGTTTTTTTTAGGATCTGCCGAAGTGTGTAAATTTGTTCGGTGGCCTTTCCTGGCCTAAAACCGCACTGATAAGGGCCAATCAGGTTGTTGGTAAACAGCTTCAGGCGTTCAAATATTACGGCAAATGGAATCTTGTAGGCGATGTTGAGTAGGCTTATGCCTCTGTAGTTGGCGCATTTTAAAGATTCTCCCTTTCTGTGGCTCGGGCAAACGATAATGAGGTTCCATTTTTCAGGCATACTTCCTTGCGACCAAATTTGGCTTATGAGTTGGTGGATGTTACTAACCAAGTCATCTCCGCCAGCTTTATAAATAATAAGGCCGTCATTTCCGACAGCCCTATTAAGCTTGAGTTTAGATATTGCTATCCTCACGTCACTCGAGTCGGGTGGTTGGCAGTTTTCGCAATCGTTGCCAATATTGAATAGTTCGTTCTGCCAGACAGCGAAATGTTATTCGTCATCGCCGTTGAACAGTCTGCAGAAGTGGTTCTGCCATATCCTCAGCATCGACTGTGTCACAACTACGATATTTCCTTGTTCATCACGACAGGATTCTGTTCGAGCCTCTGACGTTTAACACTTTGGTAAAACTTGTGAACATTGTTCCTGGGGTGGCACTTCTCTATATCCTCGATCACGCGCTTTTCTTGATCTTTTTTCTTCTTTCTAAAAAGCCGGAGTTCTTCCCTTCTTCTCTGCCTCAACGGCAGCTCTTCACATCCAGCTTAGCCTTGTAGGCCTCGTTCTTGGCTGCGAGCATCTGTCGGCATTCCTCATTGCCATTGTTCTTCGATTTTCGATGCTGGTGGTATGGTGTTTATCGAGAGGTTAAGGGATACGAGTTGCACGAAAGTTTTATCGGTCTCTTGCGATTGCAATCTTTCGACATTAAATTTTTTCACAGTATTTCTGGATTGTTGTGGCGTGGCGGATATTCGGACATCCAAAATACTCGATGCGTGCCTCTTACCTGTCGCAATGTGATCAATTTGGTTGACCGTTCGTTGATCTGGGGACCGCCATGTTCCCTTATGGATATCGAGGTGAGGAAACCGTGTGTTGGCTATAGTGGCATTTCGTTCCGTAGCGAAGTCAATTACCCTAAGTACCAGACGTGTTTCGTGTAGGCTATGTTTTCCGACAATACTGCTAAAGATGTCTTCTCTTCTTACCTTTGCGTTAAAATATCCCAACACGATTTTAACAACGTACTGCGGTAGTCGGTCATAGGTTTTGTCAAGGAGCTCATAGAAGCAACCCTTATCATCTTTTTACTCCGCTGTTTCTGCTCACTATAACACGTCCCATTATATTTCCTGTTAGGGCTTCCGCTAGTTGTTCGCTTGCACCTCTCCTGTTTAATGTTCTCACATTCCAGGTGCAGATACCAACGTCGTTGTCTTTTTATCGTTTAGCCGGGTCGTCAACAAAAAAATCAGTCCTTTCCGAGGCTATTGGTTGCTTGGTAACCGTTAGTTTTTTTCCATTTTTGGGTAGTTAACCCAAAGCACTATCCTCAACATGGAGGGCCAGTTCCAATTTATTAGATACCCCTAGGACACAGGGCCATCAGTATCCACTACGGGATTGAACCATTCAGTTCATCCGCCACCATCTCTGTTCAAGGGGCCTGACTAACCCTTGAAATTCCTAGACAACTTGTTGTCCGAATATGTCTAAGCAGCTTGTATAGGTTCGCCTGGCACAGCAGGCCGGGTATTCATCCGTGCATTCTGACCTTGCTGTTTATAGTGTTGCTGTTTTTCGTCGTGTTTTACACACTCGCGCTTATCGTTTAGCAAGATAAATCAGTGTGATGTGTAGTCAGAGTAACAACCACCGGGCATTGCCAAGATAAAGCCAATCAGAGTCTACCCTTGTTCTACCAGCTTATTTAAATAAGGGTTAACTTAAACTCTCACAACAAAAAACGATATCTACAAGCTGCAGGTGATGACAATAATTCCTGAGAGGATTGTACAAAACTCCCTAGCCAACACCAGAAAGGGTTAAGAAAGTCATCAAATCAATCGATAAGAGCTAATTATCCCACTTTTTCTCTATAACGCCAAAACATGGAACGTATCAAGAGAGGATGAAGAAATCCTTGGTAGTTTTGAGCGAAAAATTATTCGGTCCCGTTTGCGTTATCGGGCTATGGAGATGAAGATTTAACCAATAACTTTACGAGCTTTACACAGCTCAGCATTAGACGCGCCACTTTGACTAGTACAACCTAGTCAAAGTGGCGCGCACAACTAAAAACCGATGGAAACGAAGTTGAAGCTACCTAGAGACCGGGATAATTGGTGAGGCCCACGTTCAAACATGAATGTATCGCCACTTAAGTAAGTAGGATGCAATTCCTGAGATGAAACACGTGAGTGCAATGTGCACATTATTATTTTTTGTCATTATTGTCATCAAATTATCTACTGAACTCGTTTTCACAACTTTTGTGTGATTTCATGATTAAAAAAAAAAAACTTTATGATATAAGTGTTATTATGCGTTGAGGAAATGCAGCTCAATGTCTCGGTTAAAGCTGGTCAAACATGCCCACTCCTTCCAATGATTACCTGCCGTTGTTTGTCAGGCTACATTACAATGATGCACTTTTCCAATGTTCAGATTCGTTTATCAAAATGACAAATTCCACTCTCTGCATGTTTTGCTGCCGACACACTTTACATCCCTTTGAGGCCACCCTCTCTCAGCTCATTCACCCCCAACCAAAAGAAAATATCGATTTATGTTGATTAACATAAATTGTCTGGACCACATAGTGGCTTCAAATACAACCGAAACGCAATCAACTCGCTTTTGTGAAATTGTAGCCTTTCCAAAGCTCGGTTATTTGAATAGGGCCACATAATACGCGCAGCATAAACGCCCATTCCTAGTAACTACACCTCGTAGTTGTTATTCCCGACGAGTATCGATTTAACCCTTACACGTTGCTCAGGGTACACACACCAACAGACACACAGTGGAAGCATCCACGGTGACGTTGGCAAGCGTTGTCGTCGTCGTCGTCATCATCGTCATTCAATATACCAAGTCACAATGCAGCTTCATTATAAATTAACAACATTGTTGTGCAGTCCGCATGAGGGAAGCCACAAAGTGTTGTTTTGTACTCTTGCATACAAGCTCAACACGCAAATGCTCGTTATCCAGGACGCCAGGGCGCACTGTTACGCGGAAGTCACGGTCGTCGAGGTAGGCAATCAGGTATGTAAGCCGGGGGTTGAGTGGCAAAAACTATTGAAGTGAAGAAGACACATGATTCCAGCATCCATCCATGCATGCTTGAATACATGCACCTAGGAACAACAACTACAAAAAAGACACTGAGCGCCATCATCATGTCCTTCCGTCCTCTGTCTGTGCGCACAGCATCACCATAATTCGAAAAAAAAAACAAAAAAAAAAAACACAAACGGGTAAACGGGTTCAATGTGCCGCCAAAAGGAAACCCGAGACAAACGCCAAAGCCACTTATAATGGCTTCTATCTGTGTGCGTTTGTATCCTTGTTCTACTGTCAGCCTCCCCGCCTCCCCGCCTCCCCGCTGGAGAGCTAGAGAGCAAACAAAGTTCTAGTGGTTGGAGGCTGTAATGTCGCGACTTTCTGGCGCCGTCTGCGTCTGGGTACTTGGTTGAGTAAGCTGAGCACAATGAGCGCGACGTTGTGCGAAATAGGAAATAAATCCAGTGGAATGTAATTATCCGATGGACATCACCATGGATCTCTGTTTGAAAATACATTCAAGAAACGACACGAGAGGGGATCACATTCATTCACTGCCCCAGTTGGCACAAAGGGGTTGTAAAATTTGTGCTAAACAGAACATACGTATGCAACATTTAATTTTTGATTAATACAGGACCGGGGAAAAACCCCCGGTTCTATGAAAAAACCCAAACTATGAAGTTTGTGTGCATATACTATGCGATTCTAGTTACAACTTCTAATTACTAATGTGCAATTATAAACACCGGACATGGTCCTTGGGGGGAAATTCCACCATCAGAGTACCATCAACGTAGGGATCCTTGTGTTGCTGGTGAATGGGGGGAAGGCAGCTATAAAAGAACTATGCAACAAATGTACCCGTAGAACGGTACCCATGTGAACATTTAATGACGTAAAATAACAACAACTATAATGATAATAATAATAACAGTAGTAGCAGTAGTCCTAGCAATAATCACAACTCGGCTATGTCCTGTGTAAGTACGACGCGTCTGGATAGTCTCAATGGAGTATAAAACTTGTTAAACAAAATTAGAGGTGGATGATTAAGCTTACTCGAGTGAATCATAAAATTCGTTTGCTCTCGTGCAACCATCACACTTTGCAACACCAACGCCAAGGCAGGATATGATAGGTACGTGCGCAATTGTGGGTGGAACTTTGTGGTCGGAGAGAAGATGGACGTAGATAACTATACAAAGCGGTAATAAAATATCTTTTAGAATGAGAAGTCGGAAGCCAAGTAACCACGGAAACAGGGTGTAAACGGAAATGATGATGGTCAGCGTTCTGAAGATGAATGGTTAGTTTTGATTACTATAGTTTATCCAAGAATTAATGTCAGTACAGGGAAGATAGGACATTTTCCTCTTAGTCTGGTTGCAATAACAACCAGACTAAGTGTTAGCAGAGGAGCTAACACTAAGGCCAGTCGCACATTGTATATGAGTTTGTATCGTAAGTAAACCTATGAATACAGGTCGTATTAGATGAGTGCACACACTGAATACGTTTTTCTGCGTCAAATAGGCAGTGTCCCGGCGATATCGCATTCGTAAAGTATCGGGTATTTCAACAGGACGCTACAAAAGTTGAACGACAGGGACAGCTAACGACATTTTTCCCGTGTAGTGGAAAAATTTGAATCTACAGGCACAGTACAAAATGTTCCCTTGCCAGTGAGACAAAGAAGTGCCCGTAGTGTCGAGAATATTGCTGCCGCTGAGGCTTCAGTTGAAGAAAGCCCCAATGTGTCTCTCACACGTCGTTCTCAAGCGTTGTTCATCTCTGTGACGTCGTTGTGGCGAATTTTGCGAAAAGATCATGGCCTACATCCTTACAAGATTAAATTGACGAAAGAACTGAAGCCGCTTGACCACCAGAAGCGTCGTATGTTCGTGAATTGGCAATCCACACGTACTCCATGAGTCATCATTGCATCCCGAAAAAATTACGGTTTGGTGTGGTTTATGGGCCGGCGGCGTCATTGGGACGTACTTCTTCCGTGATGATCAAGACCGGCACGTTACTGCGTGAATGGGAATCTCTACCGTTCAATGATAACCGAATATTTTTGGCCCCAATTGGATGATATGGACTTGGAGGACATGTGGTTCCAACAGGACAATCCACAATCAATTTATTGGAAAGTTTGGAAAACGTGTTATCTCATGAAATGGTCCAGTCACTTGGCCGCCTCGGACGTGCGATTTGACGCCGTTAGACTATTTCCTGTGGGGCTACGTCAAGTCCATGGTCTATGCCAACAAGCCAGCGACGATTGATAAACTTCGTACGAATATCGAACGTGAAATTGCAGTAGTATCGGCCGCTTTATGCTTGAAAACCGTCGAAAATTTAGTTCAGCGTCTGGACTTCTGCAAGCGTGCCCGTGGTGGCCATGGAAAAGAAATCGAGTTCCATACATAATGGCATCGAACGTACTTTCACAGGAATAAAGAATTTCATTGATATCCAAAACCGTTTTTGTTTTATTTAAAAAAACCTTTGTAGCGCTCTTATTAAAAAACCCTGTGTTTCAAGTGGTTTCAACGCACGAAACTATTGACATATCCCAACAAGTTCGGAACTTCGTGCACGTATGTATACGTATGACTAACTCGCACAAAGTGTGCGCGCTCATACCCATAGTACTTGGAAGGTCGGGATTATTTGTGCGTGTCCGTACGTGTTTAAACGATTCAAATTCGTAAAAAAGGGTCCAACGTCCGACTGACCTTCATCCCGAATGGAATAGCTTTTGAGAAAAATAAAAAGTGTTGCCAGACAATAAGATAACCTCCGGTGCTACGCAAGGGACAGCATCGTCAAAATTGAAAACTCTTGACTTTGCTTGCTAGCGATACGATCGTCATTGCATAAATCTATTTTATATGAAAATGTCCCTAAAAATTGCGCGTAAGTTAGAATGAACTACAATAGAAATGTTGAAAACGCGCCAGAACAGCTGCGCTGGCAGAAGAACATGAGTAATTACATGCGTACGCTGTCAAAAGTGCGCAATCCATGGAGGAGACGTATGTACGGGATGTCATAACACATTCAACACGAAACCTTATTATCAGCAAATAAGGAAAAAATTAAACGCAACCAGCAGGTGGCCATGGCTCAGAGGAATGCGTAGTTGACTGCTAATCCAAGCGCTGCGGGTTCAAGCCCAGCTTCGGCAGCATTTGTTTTCTACGAAAATTGACAGCTTATCTGAGGCCACCTGTGCGATAATATGAGACAATATAAATCTATGTCTCCTCCTCTGTGCCACGTGGGTTTATGTTATATGTCTTTCCTTCTATGTATCTATCCGTCTCTCTCTGTTAGTATAAATGTCTTGATCTGTCCCAGCCGATGGCCTCAGTCGCCAGTGCTGTTATGTGTCTGTAGTTCGTTGCATTCATGTGCGAAGTACTGTGATGTCAATGTCAAAAAACGCAACCAGCAGATATTCATTGAAAAGCCATTTACTTTAGAAAAAAAAATACATTTTCAAATTTCCATTTTTTAAGTCTAAAATTGTCGTGCCTTCACAGAGCATCCATTAAAATGCAGCAAGCAAATGCATTTATTAAGTAAAACGTCATTCAACCAACAAAAGGTTTTTTGCAACCACCCTGTTCACACTTAACATAAAAACACTGAAACTTCGACTGCATAGTTAGGATCAAGATCAAGTAATTAAAGTTGAAGTAAAATAAGAACGAAGCAGCCCTTCAAAACGAATGGAGTAATGGATTAAATTGCTTAAATACTCCCCAACGAGTGTTCCAATTAGTTGCGGTCATAAATGCAGCAAGTCGATTGCGGAACTAGGTACGTTATAAGCTAAGAACAATAAATGTACTTGTGGGTTGGTGGTAGATACACACTTCAATTTGTCCATAGTACGGAAAAAGGTCTTCCCAAAGCTAAATGTTTATTTGTGCATTTTCTGAAAGTTTCATCTTCCAATGTGGTATTCATGTTGCATAAATATTTCATTTTTGCTGAGTTTTGAATGATTACACAGAAAATAAGTTCTGAAGAACTTTGAGAGAGGAAAGTCAATAATTATAAAGTGAAATAAATTTTTTAATCGTTAAAACATTTTATCAAAATCAATCACCGATTACTGTAACGATGAGAAAGTTAAGTGAAATTTTTGGAAAAAACAACGTGTCAACAAAGCGCACTTTTTATCGTGTAGTGAGTGATATCGAAGAAAGTGGGTCTGTAGGTGATAGGCCCAAGCATGGACTACAACGTTCTGCTAGATCGGCTGAAAACATTACTGCTGCTCAAGGAAGTGTTCAAAACAATTTATCAACCTCAATTCGACGCCGTGCTCAGGAACTTGGTCTTCAAACAACAATTGGCCACTATTTTGCACATAGTTTTTCATTTGATTATATTTAAGATTCAGTTAACGCATAGACCATTTACGATGCCGTCGATATACCCATAGGATGTAACGGCTAGCATGTGACAGCCCCGATTTTCATGAAAAAATCATTTTGAGTGACGAGGCACATTTTTATTTAAATGGATATCTGAATAAACAGAATAGTCGGTTCTGGGCAATGGAAAACCCTCAAATTATAAGCCAGTCACCTTTGCATCCATTAAAAGTTACAATGTGGTGTGCCATTTGGTCAGGAGGAATCATTGGATCGTACTTCTTTGAAAGTGAAAACGGCGTAACGGTAACTGTGAATGGGGAGCGATATCGTGATAAGATTGTGATATGATTGAAAAAAGGGAAAATTGTCGACAATAAAAAAAAATGTATAACAAAAGAAAACAAAATTGAAACATGAACGAGTGTACCGAATAATAAAACGATTGGTGGGTGCACGACTGGGTCGTACGCAACTTTCTCTTTCACACAGAGAGTTAATTCGACTTTTTTAACAATTTGGCCAAAATTCACAATAATATTTATTTATACGAAAGTTTATTCCGTAATTGAAAGTAATCTGTGTCCATGTTATTAATAATAATTTTCAGTTATTGGCCAAAACTGAAAATTCCGTTTAGGGATAATTGGGCCAAAACCAATTATTTGGAACTCATGAAAACAGTAATAGTAGTAAATAAATTATATTTCAATAAATTTTGCCAAATAGTTTGTGAGAAATTGGCAATTTTCTTTATATGGCCTGGATGCAAAAATCCGTTATATGGATTTTCTAAAAAAAAAATGGGTATGCAGTTTTGTTGGAACTATTATGCTTATAGTATAGATATACGAAGTTTAATCGAAATCGTTAAAGCCGTTTTCGATAAAATTGAGGTTATGTATTATTTTTACATGGCAGGTACCAGTAATTACATGGCTAAAAGCAAACAAAAAAAAATGACCTAGAATTTTGACCAAAAAAACGTTTGAAGAAAATCGGTCAAATCGTTTATGCGAACCGACGGACAGAATTCCAAAAACCACTTTTTTGAGTTCCGCTATCATCGTAATGTTAGAATCAATCAAAATCTCGAGGTCGAAAATTTTCAAGAAAACAATATCTTTCTCTTTATAGGAGAAAGTTTAAAATGGATCATTTCTTACATGGAACGAAGCTAGTTTGGATGGTGAACAATGAGGATTAAATGTATGCCTTCTTTGGGATGTTGCTGTTTGTTGGCGTGTTCCACGCCAATTCGCAGCCAGCAAAAGAATTATGCCCATCTACAAAATCACCAGGTGTTTCAACTGCTTCAAGCACTTAACCGCTTCGATAATGGTAACACACTGGATAGGCTTAAACAAAGCAAAATGCGGCAATAGACGATGTTTGGATCAAGTTAATGGCTAATTTATGGAGAGCATACACGCGGATTGCCAAGTGACCGTCGATGAGCATTATTTCCGTACCTCGGACGAGCTAGGTTTACTCAATATAATCCTAGAATCCCGCGAAATACGAAATAAAGGTTTGGCAATCACAGACCCACCAAACCTGTGTCAAATTATTCCCTAAAAGGAAAAAAAATTTCTTAATTTCTAATTGAATTGGTTAGGCAGAGTAATACCACACATGAGACCAACCGTTGATTCTTAGGTTTGCTCACTTCCAGGTTAGGTTTCTCACTTTTCAATGGCGTAGTAAAAATCCTCGAAATGTACATGAAACATAACATCAGGTACCGGACTGCCCTGTCGATATCCGCAGCTTAACCAAAGTCATAAGCTGAGGTAGCCACCAACGATCATCAAGCTATCTTTGCGTTTCTTTCTTAAAACTACGACGTAAAACTCGATACCATTGCTCAAAGAACATTCTTTGCAAATGTGTAAGTGCAAACCAGAATTCTCTTCATAATGTATTTTATATGGTAATAAATTAAGGTACCCGCACCTTTTCAAACGGACTAAAACATGCATTTTATCATATTTTCACGTACCCTGTTCTGAATATACGCATTTAATATGCATGGGTCTGCTTATTTACCGCCTAATATTCACCGCTCATCGGAGGGTTAAGAGTAATGAATAGGGTTCGGATTTTCATGCACTAAAAATCTCAAAATATGCGCTTAAAATATGCACTTAAAAATGCAAAATATGCATTGAAAATATGCACTTAAAATTAGTTAAACTTAATTTCGGTTGAATATAAAAAACACATTTTCTAAGAAATTTTTCAATTCAATTCAATTAAATTTTTTATTTTTATGATGTAATAAAATAATAACTTAAAACGAGATCAAAATTGAATAAAAAAAAAAAAACACAGTTAAGTAAACATAAACATCTTCCTTTGTTTAATAAAAATAAATAATTCAAAAAAATTCCTTAATTCCTTAATTCATTTTGAAAAGTTTTATTTGCGTATATCATGAAATTTTTTTTAAAATTCTCGAATTCAAAACGTTGGCGATTCGGTCGTAAGAATGCCTTATACAAGGAAAAAGATCTCTCGACGTCAACTGAAGTAAGTGGAGCATTTTTTAAGGAACAAATCTCATCGACGGTAAAGTTTTTTGTGTTATTTTCGTCATTGCAGTCCAACGTAAAGGTCTTACTTAAATTTTGCATTATTGCAAATCCTTCATTTTTTGCCAGAACGCACTGAAGTTTTTTTTTTATGACTGCCCCCGTTAGTCCTTCAACCGCATTTATCTTTGCAACAACATCTTCAATTAAATCAATTTGATTTTTTAAGGTGGTCCTGCCTTCTAGCTTTGTTATGGTGTCACACAGGAAACTGAAGTTCGAATTTATAAATATGATTTCGCTTTTTAACAATGGCTGGTTCATGGCTTCTTTTGCATTTTTTATTGCAACTGCATCGGAGTCATCGAACTCATTGACAATGCTTTCAAATGCTTCATAATTTTGTGCATATTACTCAACAGCCTTCAACCAAGTTCCCCATCTTGTAACAATAGGCTGAGGCGGAAGAGGAGTCAAAGGATATTTTTCTTTAAAAATTTCGACGCGTGATGGTGCCTTTAAAAATATTTTTTTGCCGTTTGAAATTAATCCATCGACGTTCCGAAAATTACTCCTTATTTCTTCTGCAACTCGGTGCATTCCATGTGCTAAGCAAGTGACGTGCAACAATTTTGGATAAAACAGTGCTAGTCCACGTGCTGCCTTTACCATATACGGCGCAGCATCGGTCAAAAAAAGGAGTATTTTGCTTTTATCAATTTCCATTGAATTCATGGATTCATCAAATGCGCGAGCGATGGTAAAATGGTTTGTTTTTTCTAATTGGACTACGTTTATTAAAAATTTCTTTTTACTTTCTTCTTCGTTTAGGTCCAACACACCCACAATTACGTTAGCAACAAAACGTCCTTGAATATCTGTTGTTTCATCAATAGAAACCCACAAATATTTATCTTTTAGATCAATTTTCATTTGTTCAAAGAGCGAATTATAAATTTTTTCAACGTAATTTTTTCGCAAAGTAGAATCGTCCGGTATAATTTCTTTTGTATATTTTTTAAAAAAATTTCTTAACTCAGGGTTACTAAGCTTACTTAATGGTATATCGGCTGCAATAAACGCCTCACATAAATCCATTGAAAAGTTGTTGGCTGTATTGGTAAAGGACAGCAGTTGTTGGGATTTCGGACGAACTTCAGATCTTCCTTCAAATTCTAAGTGTTTAACACTTTTTAAATGCTGATCCACTTGAAATTTTTTTTCAAAGCAAACGCTTTTGTTGCAAAATTTGCAGAACAAAACACCTCCATCTGTTTTAAAAATCGTTGGGTATTCTGAAACATATCTTCTCAAATTTGAAGCAATGGATGTCTTCGCTTTTGGCATTGTAGCTGAAATTTGTTTTTTTTAACTAAAATCATAAATTCAAAAGGAATATTCTTACATTTTCCAAGCAAAACTATTCTAAAAAGATTGAAATTAGTTTTCTACTGACTAAACACGATTATGCGTAGACCACTGAATAAAAAATATCGACTGCTTCGATTGACTGTTAATAGGATGGAAAACTATAATACAATGTAGTGGCAAGTGGAATCTATTAAAATGTGAAAATTTCCGTGGAAAACTAACAGTTAGTTCCACATTCATCGACATCCATACCACTACAAACAAACGAAACCGCTAGCCTGTTGTACATGTAAACGTAAACTGCAGCGGGCAGCTACACCATTGTGCGCAGACAATTTAGCTTTAAGCTTTAGCACGTTGTACTCACACACTTTAATTTGGTTAGCTTTGTGTCGTCGGAAGCTTTTTGTAGCCATTTTGGCGCTTCTGGGTATCGTTTAAATTTCGATCTCATTAATACAGTCCCAGGCATTTCATTTCAATGTTTTGCCGCCACACTCTAGTCAAGCTCATACATGCAGCTTTGTTTATATAGTGCAATAGGTATAATGTGGGGTTGGAAAATCGTTCAAGATTGTGAAATGAACAAAAGAAAAAGATAATAGTTTTAAGCTTCGTATGCACTGACATAAAGGGGATATTTTTTTTTTACTGTCTAGTTAAATTTTTGAACAATATGCTCCAAAAATATGAATTAATATTATAAAAAATATGCAAATATAGTAAAATATGCACAAAAATTTGCAAAATATGCATTTATAGTAAAATATGCAAAAATATGCACTAACGGTTAAATGCCATTTTAAAGGAAATTTCATGATACGTATACATAATAAGTTGCCTTGCATCCAAGGTGTTCATAAAAAAACATGCATTTGCATGGAAATCCGATCCCTAGTAATGAATAAGTAAAAATCTTTAGTGCATCAAGATTATTGAGAAGCAAGGTCCTAGATTTTTGTATCAACCTATGTGTTCATGACGTGTACATCTTACACGATCGTGGTAAGATAATGCTACTTGGATGATCTGTCAGATAACGGTGTAAATGAGTAAGGCATCAAAAAGTGATGCGGAAAATGCGTAACATAATACTGATCAAAAAGAATGATTTAGGCTGTAGTTATAACTATTATTGAACAACTTCATTGGAAGGCAATGAAATTGAATTTTTACACCCAAAGCTGGTTATAGGAATCATTGGAAAATTCCGTTTCATTTCGGTGGAATGGCAAACATTACTTTAAAATAAATAAATCTTGATCATCGAAAAACAACTAGTGATTTTCTGCGAAAAATTTTATTTTAACATTACATTTTTTTACATAATCTTATGAATTTTACCATAAGCTTTGTTTTAACACCAACTCGCCAGTGATTTAATTTATAAAAAAGCCACACGAAGTAAAAGAACATATTTGATGAGGGTTTCCAATGATAGCTATTATTGGACCCTTAAGGTACGACCATGCTTTAACACAACAACCCTACTGAAAACATGTAAAAATAGTTAGTTAGTTAGTTAGTTAGTTAAATCGACTATTTTTATTTCTTTCTTATTTCATATTTCATACAATCTTAGTCTCTATGGTTTGGCTTTTGAGCCGTCTACCAGTATGACATTATTTGCTTAGATATTTGTTTTATTTTGTTTAATTTTAGATTTTACACATATAAATTAGAAAAAACAAAGACAGTTCTTAATGTGCTGAAGTTAAAAGCTTTCATCTATTATACAATTTCTGTACCGCATTGCGTTTACGGTATAGTTGTACAGAAGGTCCCAACCTCTTTCGCCATTAAGGATACTCATTGCTTCGTCTAAATCAAGCACCTGTACACCAAAGAAAATGAAGCGAAATTCTTTTAGTACGGGACATCTCGCGATGAAGTGGAAAACATCCTCACGCTCCTTTAGGTTGCACAGGTTGCATAAAATTGGTAGTTCGGCACGGTGTGGTATAAAATTTAGATTAAGAAGTTCTCCTCTTATTTTAAAGATTGTGCTTATCTTATCAGTGGAATTGCTGATCAAAAAAATATGTCCTAGACTGTAAATGATGCTCCAATCGACTATAGTAAGCTCTGTATTGCGATGACTGTGCTTCGTTTACTAAAGTATCGTAGATTCGTCGGCCCGTTTTCTCCAATAAGTAGTTAAATTTTTGTTTTAGTAGACTCGATTGTTCGTTTGGTCTAACTGAAAAGTCATAACCGCATTCCAATCCTAGAACTTGCCACTCTTGAACACATTTGACTTTATATCGTAGCATTGAGGAAATCACTATTCTGGGCAGGCGTTCTGGATTCATTGCCATGACTTTTATGATATAATCGAAATGGAATTTGAGTGTATCCAGAAAAAGTGGTGCCAATCCCGTTTCCAAGTATATCATGTAGTTGGGGCAGCTACTCGGTAATCTAAAAATTCTCCTGATAAAAAACCGTAAAAATTTTTCTACGACTTCAAATGAGCAGTATCCCCAAACTTGCGATGCATATAGGAGGATCGAAGTTGCTGTAGCCCGAAATATTTTTTGTTTAGATATGTGCGAGATATTTTTATTATTAATATACTTTCCCCAAACCGCACAAATTGCCCTTTTAGCTTCTGCAAGTTTAATCTTAAGGTGTATGTTCATGTTCAAGTTGGGGGTAATCACAACTCCAAGATACTTATACTGTTTGACGATTTCGATTTGCTCCCCTTGAAATATCCATTTTTCATTTTGAGCATATCTTCCCCCGCCATCTCTGAATATCATCATCTTTGACTTCTCTAAGTTAACTGTCAAATTCCAAGTTCTGCAATAAGAATCTAGCCTATTTATCATTAACTGCATGGTATCTACTGTATCCGCAAGAAATACGATGTCGTCTGCAAACATTAGTGCTGGAATTTGAGTTCCACTTAGTTGGATTCCTCCTTTAACGTACTCAGTAATGTCGTTTATGTACAAAATAAATAGCAATGTACTTAGGACGCATCCTTGTTTGACACCCATTGTTGTCTCAAATTCTTCCGACAAATGGCTGCCATCCCAAATATAAGCAGAATTATTTTTATACATAGCTCTTATCACGTTTATTACCTTGGATGAGACTTTATATTTATAGAGCTTGTATAAAAGCATTTCACGCGGAATCGAATCAAAAGCAGCTCGAAAATCTACAAAAAACGCGTAAAGCTTTTTTTTCTTCTTTTTATAAATTTCGCTTATGTTGATCAGCGAAAATATTTGGTCAACCGTTGAATAATTTCTCCTGAAACCCGCTTGAAACTCCAAGAGAATCTTCTTATTTTCCACCCAGTCGGTAATTCTACTAAAAAGTAAACTAGCAAACAGTTTGGCAGATGTGTTAAGAAACGAAATCCCCCTATAGTTTGCTGGGTCGTCGTAGTTTCCTTTTTTATGAAGTGGAAAAATAATCGCTTTCTGGAAAGCCAATGCCACATCAGCTGTTTCGAAAATTCGGTTGAATTCCATGGTAAGAGCTGATCGGAATTCCAATGTGGAATTCTTATAGAATTCAAAAGGAATGCGATCATTTCCTGGAGCTTTATTATCCTTGGAGTTCCCAATAACGAAATCCACTTCAGCCACCGTAAACGGTTCATCCAAAAAAACATCAACTATCATGGGTGCAGCATATTGTGGGGATGGAGATATCTGTACTGAGTTGAGAAGAGTTTTAAAATGGTCTCTTAACTGCTCTGCTTCCAATCCTAGTGCTAAGCGGTTCGTTTTACCATTAATAGTTTTAACAGCTTTCCAAAAGTCGGCTGATGATCTTGATCTGTTAATCAAGTCAATTTGTTGTAGATCGAATGCAATCTTTTTTGTGTAGCAAAGTTGTTTGTACTTCTTATTTGCTTCCGTATAGAGAGCTTTGAACGTGGAACTATTGTAAATTCTTATCAATTTTAAAAATGAAAATGATCTGCTCCTCGCTAACATACATTCCCTATCAAACCACTTTTTTTGGTTGATTTTGCCGTTTTCGCTCGTGGGTGTGTTTGGTGGTGCAGCCTTTTTAACCATCTCCGTTAAGTCGTCGATTCTAGGATGAATATTCAACTCGTGCAATTTGCGCAGTTCTATGTTAAGGTTGTGTTGGTATGCGTCCCTATAATTGTGTCTCCAAAGCAACTTCGGCAGAAGTGCAATACGGGCTGTTGCTTCTTGAGTGGCCTCGCTGTAAACCTTGAGCACAACTTCTAAAGGCATATGGTCGGAAAACGTTTTCGTTGCTACTTGGAAATTACTTAGTTGCGAACAACAGCATCCTGATAGAAAGCAATAATCAATAACTGAATTTGCTGTGCCACGAATAAAGGTGAATTCCCCACTTGCGTCGCCTTCAGAGCACCCATTTAAAATTTTGCAGTCCCAAGCATCTGCTAGTTCGAGAATTTTATCACCTTTGACATCGCGGATTTCATCCTTAGACTTCCGGGTTGAGTTATTCGACAATGAATTATACGCGTCTACAAAATTATTTTGCGCTACACCGATTCTCCCATTAAAATCTCCAATAAGTATCAGATCGGTTGAACGCAGGTTATTTAATAAATCGTTTAGTCTGTTAAAATCATGAATCCAATTATTACAATTTAAATATATTGGCACTAAGTAGCTTTTAATTTTATCGCTTATGATTTCCAATACATATGCATCCTCTATCTTCTTAAATTTAACTGCCACTCCTTCATGCTTTTTCCGGTATCCGAAAATTTCGCCTCCACTGGCCCTTCCGAATCGATTTGTTTTTACCGCAGGTATATATTTCAGCTCGTGGTTCTTGAAAATGTTTTTATATCTAATTTCATCGTATTCCATTATATGGGTTTCAAATAATACAAAGATATCAAATTCATTTATGTAATTAAAAAAATCTACAAAAAAAATCTTGTTATTTAACCCTGCTATATTGTAACTTAAAATTTTCAAATCTCTAATTATCTTATTGTGGTAGACCGCTAATTCTCAATTAGAGTTGTCGTTCAGACGCATGCTGGGCGGCGCTTCTAAAATCCTACTGTATCTACTGTATCCGCAAGAAATACGATGTCGTCTGCAAACATTAGTGCTGGAATTTGAGTTCCACTTAGTTGGATTCCTCCTTTAACGTACTCAGTAATGTCGTTTATGTACAAAATAAATAGCAATGTACTTAGGACGCATCCTTGTTTGACACCCATTGTTGTCTCAAATTCTTCCGACAAATGGCTGCCATCCCAAATATAAGCAGAATTATTTTTATACATAGCTCTTATCACGTTTATTACCTTGGATGAGACTTTATATTTATAGAGCTTGTATAAAAGCATTTCACGCGGAATCGAATCAAAAGCAGCTCGAAAATCTACAAAAAACGCGTAAAGCTTTTTTTTCTTCTTTTTATAAATTTCGCTTATGTTGATCAGCGAAAATATTTGGTCAACCGTTGAATAATTTCTCCTGAAACCCGCTTGAAACTCCAAGAGAATCTTCTTATTTTCCACCCAGTCGGTAATTCTACTAAAAAGTAAACTAGCAAACAGTTTGGCAGATGTGTTAAGAAACGAAATCCCCCTATAGTTTGCTGGGTCGTCGTAGTTTCCTTTTTTATGAAGTGGAAAAATAATCGCTTTCTGGAAAGCCAATGCCACATCAGCTGTTTCGAAAATTCGGTTGAATTCCATGGTATTTTGATCGGTATATTGATCGGAATTCCAATGTGGAATTCTTATAGAATTCAAAAGGAATGCGATCATTTCCTGGAGCTTTATTATCCTTGGAGTTCCCAATAACGAAATCCACTTCAGCCACCGTAAACGGTTCATCCAAAAAAACATCAACTATCATGGGTGCAGCATATTGTGGGGATGGAGATATCTGTACTGAGTTGAGAAGAGTTTTAAAATGGTCTCTTAACTGCTCTGCTTCCAATCCTAGTGCTAAGCGGTTCGTTTTACCATTAATAGTTTTAACAGCTTTCCAAAAGTCGGCTGATGATCTTGATCTGTTAATCAAGTCAATTTGTTGTAGATCGAATGCAATCTTTTTTGTGTAGCAAAGTTGTTTGTACTTCTTATTTGCTTCCGTATAGAGAGCTTTGAACGTGGAACTATTGTAAATTCTTATCAATTTTAAAAATGAAAATGATCTGCTCCTCGCTAACATACATTCCCTATCAAACCACTTTTTTTGGTTGATTTTGCCGTTTTCGCTCGTGGGTGTGTTTGGTGGTGCAGCCTTTTTAACCATCTCCGTTAAGTCGTCGATTCTAGGATGAATATTCAACTCGTGCAATTTGCGCAGTTCTATGTTAAGGTTGTGTTGGTATGCGTCCCTATAATTGTGTCTCCAAAGCAACTTCGGCAGAAGTGCAATACGGGCTGTTGCTTCTTGAGTGGCCTCGCTGTAAACCTTGAGCACAACTTCTAAAGGCATATGGTCGGAAAACGTTTTCGTTGCTACTTGGAAATTACTTAGTTGCGAACAACAGCATCCTGATAGAAAGCAATAATCAATAACTGAATTTGCTGTGCCACGAATAAAGGTGAATTCCCCACTTGCGTCGCCTTCAGAGCACCCATTTAAAATTTTGCAGTCCCAAGCATCTGCTAGTTCGAGAATTTTATCACCTTTGACATCGCGGATTTCATCCTTAGACTTCCGGGTTGAGTTATTCGACAATGAATTATACGCGTCTACAAAATTATTTTGCGCTACACCGATTCTCCCATTAAAATCTCCAATAAGTATCAGATCGGTTGAACGCAGGTTATTTAATAAATCGTTTAGTCTGTTAAAATCATGAATCCAATTATTACAATTTAAATATATTGGCACTAAGTAGCTTTTAATTTTATCGCTTATGATTTCCAATACATATGCATCCTCTATCTTCTTAAATTTAACTGCCACTCCTTCATGCTTTTTCCGGTATCCGAAAATTTCGCCTCCACTGGCCCTTCCGAATCGATTTGTTTTTACCGCAGGTATATATTTCAGCTCGTGGTTCTTGAAAATGTTTTTATATCTAATTTCATCGTATTCCATTATATGGGTTTCAAATAATACAAAGATATCAAATTCATTTATGTAATTAAAAAAATCTACAAAAAAAATCTTGTTATTTAACCCTGCTATATTGTAACTTAAAATTTTCAAATCTCTAATTATCTTATTGTGGTAGACCGCTAATTCTCAATTAGAGTTGTCGTTCAGACGCATGCTGGGCGGCGCTTCTAAAATCCGTACAGCGGCTGTTTTTCTTGTGTATGCAGCTTGATTGATTTTTTGTTTTTTGATGTCAGTTCCAAGGGATGCTGACATTTCGATTTGTCTATTGTTTACGTTCTGTGAGCTGATTGTTGGATTTGTTAAAAATGCTGGAATTTCTCCAAATAATTGTTTTAAATGATTTGTACCATTTTCGCGACCACATTTCAGTCCTTCCGATTCGTCCCACGTAAATACAGAGTCAGCCACGTACAGTTTGTCGTCCCTTAGGGTTATCTTCTTGTTCATGACCGGGTGTTTGTCTCGAAGAAATTTCATTAGAGGGAGCAACTTAGCCCTGCGCATCCGGATATTAATTGGAAGGTCTTTACGAACGCTAATTTGGGTGCCTTTCAACTTGCTCGCGTTCTTAAGAACACCAATAGCAGACCCGCGAGATTTCATTTTGACTACGATCGTTGCAGTGCTCTGGTTTCGCGTAAAAATTCTGTGTGCAGACTCAACTTCAGTGTTTACATTGCCCAACAATTCTTCACACACGGATGTTGCTTTTCCAGCTAGATCCGTGTTGTCTTCTGCAGGTAGATGCACGATGATGTTGGCTTCTGTGCTCTTTTGTTCGAGTCTATCTACTTTTTCTTCTAGTATCTTATTACGATTTTCCAGATGTTGAACCTTTTCTGCAATCTCATTTTGCTTAACTTTTAGTTCTGACAATTCAGAACAGAGTAGTTGAAAGTCTTCTTTTGTCGCTAAATCTTTTTTTAGGTCTCTATTCTTTTCATCCAGGATCCCCTTTAACTGTTCGATACTGATACCAGTTATATTTTTCATGGCCATTTCGCTTCCTGATAGCTTTAACCTATCTTTTGGTCTTTTTTCGGTGTTGAAATGGTCCGGTGAGGTCAAATGCAGTGTTCTTTTGTTCATTAAGTGGGGTTAATTATTGGCGGAAATATAACTTAACGATTAAAAGTCTTAGCTACTAGGACTTACTCCGGATTTCTTTAATAGCGAAGAGACGCAATGTTTTGAGGCACGTTATGTGAAAAATTTGTAACAATGTAGCTTTTTTTTCTATTTATAATTTACAGACTTTTCTTAGGGTTCTTTAAACACGATATTACTTTGACAGTTCAAATGTCACTCACATGTAAAAATATAAGTTGCAGAGTGGTTTGATGTTCGGATCACCGTTGTGTGGCCATCAACTGAGGATGACGACATTAGCGATCTAAAGAAAATACTCCGATATATCCACAATATCAACTGGACGAAAACAGGTTGACCACCGACCCTATGAAATCCAGATAAGCCCCTTTATCAATTACATATCAAACGAGGACTCATGTATCTTCGAGAAGGAAAAGTTTACGAAAAATAAAATAAATAAAATATTATTGGAAATACAATGTAGCTCTGAGAAATTAAACGGGTTTAATTTAACAGCAGCTCAGGGTAACAATAACAAACCCAAAACCATAAAGTTTGCAGCAGACGACATATCTGATTTCTTCAAGAGACTATTTCTGCTTTACTCTGTATATCCCGTTCGATTTCCTGTGTGAGTCACTTTTCCATTATTCGAATGATAGCCAATGTCTAGACACACGAGGGATAATGGTGCATGCATACCCCAATACCTATAATCGTTCATGATTTTACAATCATGCAGTTATTCCATCAGCGGTTTAGCTGAAAAATTGATCGCATCAAATTGCACGCAGACAAACGGAGAGTTTACCAAGACCAACCATGCCAACGTCTCCGTTCACAAAAAGGACATGAGGCGACAGATTGTCCAGGCGCCAGTCATCTGAATGAAAAACAATCATGTTTCTGGTATTTGAAGCAAATGGAAAAAATAAAATTAATAAAGACACCCAGCACACATCTGTATTCATGTTACGTGCATGTACGGTGGATAATCCATTCGGCGATGTGACACATCTTTGTCGCTCTTTTGGAATCGCTTTAAACATGCAAATTGTCTCACCAACTGCTTCATGTTATATTTGCTTCACTTATCAATCCGCCAAGATTTCATCACCCTCATACTCCCAACCCCTAAAGGATGTGATAGAGGGAGTCTGAGATTTATATGCTCGCTCATGCGTTTAATATGCATTCGATAAAATTTTTATAAGATGGTGTTCTGCTCGCATCTGTAACAGCAAAATGATTTACAATCGACATGCATTCCACCGCCGCCATCGATGATGCATATTTTAAGCATGACAAGGCGATAAGAAACGACAAGGACGCGCGCTTGAATGTTGCGTGTAGTGTCGCGTATACTGGTATGGATACGCCTCGTCCTTGTTGCTGCTTTTGCATATTGCGTTGTGTATTTAGACTATCTATCTATATGTATGATTGGTTGGAGTGTTGTGTAACTGTTATATAGATTCCCATTGTTCACTGAATAGGAAGCAATAAATTTTCGATTTCCCCCATTACGGTATAAAAAAGCATAACTGTCCCGAGATGAGATGAGATGAAATTTAAACTCATTACTGTGAAGTTCACTTAAAGTGTGCTAAACGGAAGTGAGGTTTTAATTTAAGTGCTGACGTTGCCTCATTTTGATGACTCATTGAGCAGGAAGTATAGACAGAACAATTTCCGGATGCGTTAACCGATTATGATGCTCCAAGTGAACCGCAATATTATTGAAGTAGGATAATCTTTATTCGTGTTGATGACACGTGATAATATGATAATATGATAACTAACCCAGGGGATAGTAAACTTTAAGTGTTGTGAAATCTCTCAAAATTGTTGTCCACTTGAATTTGGACAACAATTTTAAATCCTATGTTATGGAAATACATACAGATGATTTGACTGGGTCAACTCTTAGGGTCTAGCTCTAGAAGAAGTATACACATAGAAATTAAATGTCATCAAATGGCATATAAGCTTGTGAGAAATAATTAAGTCAGTATGTATATGGAATAACTCAGAATCGCTAGCTGAGTCGATATAGCTTTCTCTGTCTGTCCTTCCGTCTGTACGTTACCGATTTTTAAGTCTTCATTTTTAAGCAAGGATAATGAAAATGATAATGATCAAGTGTCCAAATTTGCAATATCCGCCTAAGGCCCGCCGAAAAAGTGTCTGAACATACTGAAATAATCTAAATATCTATCTTCCACTTATATTTTTTTTCACACCCGCGGTTTTTACAGCCTGTTTTCATACAAAAACCATTTGTATACCCTACGCCATACCATGCGCAGGAGAAAAACGTTGATTTTGGTCGAACCATACAAGATTTTGATAAACTGTCTGAATAATATGTTGCGACAATTTCAATTTTAATACATATAAGGGATATTCATTTTAAGGATGGGATGGGATAGGGTATAAAACGATCCACACATTGCTGCTCATATTTTTTTTTTTTTCAAAATCCAAAAATTCAAAATCTTCAAGGTGTTCACTCATGATTTAAAAAAAAAAACATGTCAAATACGGAAATATAAAAACAATAGGATACAATGTCACTGGTGGTCCAAGGAACTCGAATCTAGGGAAATCTAGAGAAATCTTCAAGACGGCAAAGAGGACAAACAATGTAACGGATTGGGTAAGCGAAGTTTGTTGGCGACTGCAACACTGCATGTGGGTTTACCAGTTTGTGAAGTGTATTTTCAAGCCGAAGACTTTGAAGCTGCAAAGGATAGGCTTACCAACACATTTGCAATCATAATAGGAATTCTGATGATGACATACCAATTGTCAGAAAGGTTGTCAAATGTAACAACGAAATAAACAAATAAACGAGATAACAGAGTTTTCTATATTCCACAACTGGAAAGGAATGGTTTATGGCAATCAACAAACCTTTCACATGTCATCAGGAGACAAACGATTTGGTTGTTGCTTGTCTATGCATACATTCTGCATATGCTCACACGAAACTGTTGGAGATAGCGGGTAGGAATATTGTTGTCGATATGTCCTATGCTCTATAACTCGGTAAAGTACATCGATAAATCCTCGCCTTCATAGTTTAATTTCAAAGAATTTTTTGCTTAACAGATTTCCGCAGATTCTAGTTGCAATAGAATCATCGAAGGTCACGAAATGGCTAGCTGTTGTCAGACCAATCCTCACCCACGATGATTGCACTGACAAAGGTTCAAAGAACAGCATGTGTACCCATAGCAGGAGATATGCGCACCAACCCCACAACTAGATTTGGAAACAATTCTAAGCCTACCAACAATTAACCTGCATTCCACAAAGAAGCGGGTAAGCTATGTATCAAACCCTTTGGTCATAGCACAATATTGAATTTAGTACAATACGAGAATGGGGTATCTGACTACACCATCCCCTATCACGATTTTGATATTAAATACTCAATCAATGGTGTCTAACAACTAACAACGAATTATCAATCTATACCGATGGCTCTAAAACAGGAGTGGGCTCCACTCCGATGAAATCGGCTTAACCCCTTTCTTTCGATTAGCAGGCACGTGCAGTGTATTCCAAGCAGAGATCGTAGCTTTACTCGATGAATACTCACAAGATTATGTCTCCATATACGTTGATAGTCAAGCGGCCATGAAAGCTCTGGCATCCAACATAATAAAATCACGATTTGCACGCTGAACAGAGCATCCCTTTCTATAGCAGTAAGAGTGATAACAGGTCACAGCCTGTTGGGTAAGCTCTCACATACAATTGGACTAGCTGACTCACACCAACATCCCTTTGGTGTGAGAGCATCCCTTTCTATAGCGGTGAGAGTGAGAACAGGTTATAATCGGACTAGCTGACTCACACCAACTGTGCAGAAAATGCGGCGAACCAGAAGTATCCCCCTCGGCTTCTCATACCTACTCTAGTTACTGTCCCGCGATCTGCAACAGGGGCAACAACTTCTTTGGTAACTTCTACTAAGATCGTCCGTTTCTGCTGCAAGACATCATTATAAACCTAAAAAAAAAATTAAAAACATATGAAAAGGCTACGATCCGCTGTGCAAATCGTTTAACAACCAACATCTCATCCTTTAAATTAAAATCGCCAAAAAGTGGGAGTGGATGTGACTAAAGCTTCATATTATATGAAGTACAGACCAGACCAAATTATTGTCCAAATAAATTGACGATTAACCAAAAAAAAAACGTTGGTAGGGGTAGTGCGAGAATTTTGAAAATTTTACATTTATTCCGCTTTGTCAAACAGAGAGTTCATATACCAAATTTCATCAGCATTCCCCAAATTATTAAAACGAATATACCGCTTTGGTAAGAGGTTGATACCCTTGCATTACCTTTGTATTAAAATCGTTTAGGTAGAGTGATCATATTTTTTAAATAAATAGCGTCCGGGTACAGCCTTAGCCTCAAATAACATTTACGGTTCTTATACCTTATTTTAAAAAATCGGTAAAAGCATTAGCTGGGAATTCGATCCGCAAGTTTCGCTAGATATCCGAACCAATTTAAAAAAAACTCTAAAATTTAACCCGAAAAAATATGCTTTTTTTGAAAACGATTTTGTCCACATAGTTTTGGATGCAGTATTATTAAGTGTAATATGATTATTTAGAAAAGTTTTGTTTTGGAGTTGTAAACACATTTTAGTCAATTTTATGGAACAAATACGGAAATATATATGATTCGTATAGTTCAGATTAACAAATGACACGTATTTCTCATTAAATGTACGGAAAGATGTATGATTTTGATGTGAACCTTTCTTCTACAGATATTGACACACGTCTTTGTGTAACTTAGGCGACGAACGGAAAAAAGTTTTTTTTTTTTTAACTAGAAAAAATGTCTAAATATATGATGTGTTGATAATGTAATTGTCTGTAATTCATCCCCATTCAGTAATTAGCCACGCCTAATTTTTGAGGATGTTTAGTAAAGAAACGATTACAGTCTTCTTTTTGGTAATCTCAATATACTGACATCGTTGTGTTCAAATGTGTTTCATAATGAAGTCAGAGTGTTCTGAACAAACTCTATGCAGAGAACATTTAAATAGGTTGGCCCTTTTCAAAAATTTTCCCAAACTAAACAAAAATGCTCTTTAAACAGTTTTTGGGCCTTAAATTTTAAGCTATAGGCTGATGAAATTTGGTACACGAACTTATTGTCGCTCTAGCACAAAAATTGTAAAAATGTTAAAAAAAATCCGCTCACTGTCATGTAAACATTGTTTTTGATCCGTACATTTTGGAATGTTGGAATGATGAATTTCTGTACATTATATCTTTATCCGTGCATAGTACAAGTTAAAAAAAATAAAAATCTTGAAATTTTAGAAAAAAATCGTATTCACAAGAAATTTGTTGGTATCTATCTTTTAAAAGAGCCGCTGCGCTATTTGTCATGTTTTGAATTCGCAGAATATTTTTCGATAATTTTGTTAATTATAGGCGTGATCCATCAAACTTTTGCCAGATCGGAATTAACATATGTAGTCAACGCCCGAAAAAAGGGACGTAAGAATCTTGAGAAACATGATAACCTTAGGCAAAGAAATTAGTTGAAAGAATACATGTAAAATCGTTCATGACAACTGTCTTTAGTGAACTTACGTTTTACGTAAAATTGGTTATTTGGTATTGCCGATACTTTGGGCCTATTCTGTTAAGGCTGAACTATAATAGAAGATTGTTGCGGACCACCACTTCCGTATCTGTGCGAACACATGCAATTTGTATTGTACGACCACAATAGCTTTCGCTTCGATTCGTTCAGTTTTCGTTCACTTTCGAAAAAGCGAATTCATTCGCTCTTTCTTTTGTTTTTTCATACAAAAAATTGACACTTCACTTCAATAGCTTACATTAAAGTTTGTAAGTTCATAAGCAAGTTTTTTTCTCAAAACTACCTCCACTCTGACAATCGATTACAATCACAAAAGTCTATTATGATTAACTTAAGTAATTTTCAGTACTAAAGAAAACTTAACGTAAAATTTTGACAATAGCTTTCGATTGCTTCCGACTATAATAGTTCAGTCTTAAAATGTAAATGAATATTAAATGATCTAGAAAAAAAAAAAACATCCCGATTATATAACCAATTGATATTCGATTTTCGAAACATTGTAGCTTAAGTTACACATAATAATGATTCCCTCTTAAAAATACCCTAAGTTCCTTTGAGCACCAGTGTTTAAAGACTTTAAAACTTGAAAAATAAATCAAAACCCAGCTGCAGAGCAGACCTCCTGTTAATGGATTGTAGGGCCCACCCAACACCGACAACATCCGCAATACCGACTTCAGTTGGTTATTTATTTTCACATTTCTCATTAATCGATGTAATTAATTCTTTGTAATTATTGTTTCATTTTTTATTCACATGTGTGACGGTTTGTTTTATTTTTTTATTGCTGCACCCACTGCAGGGAGAGCAATTTAAATTCGGTCTGGCCATCTCATTATAGTTGTTTGATTAATTAGCACCTAAATATTCATTTTACATTTAATATTTACATTGTGTAAACATGCAGGCATCAGGGTACCACCGTTTATGGTTTATTGAATAAAAATTCATTTTTAAACGAGCACCAGGAGGTATTAAGCTTCAGCGGATACAGATTGTAATGTTAAATGAAATGATTTACTAATGACCACAGGAGGAGTGAATTGTTTAAACATTAGTCAATTTATTTTTATTCGACTTATATATAGGATAGGAAAGGTCATTAATTATTAATCAGTTGATGTTAAAGAAAAAACAAATATTAAATGTGCAAAATATACACTCCTTTAGATTGGAGGTACTTATATTCTTTAGTTAGGTTAGGTTGGAGGGTTGATGAGGTAGGTAATATGCGCTCAGGTCAATATAGACACTTTGACATTGATATGATTAATGCATGATGTGTTGAATTGAAAAGACTAAGCCTTTCATGTTCACACTTAGCAAAATGCGACCTTAAGATCTAGGCTATAGATGTAGTAAGATGTTTTTAGGGTGCGTGAATACTCTGTGAAGCTTTGGAGCTTGTCAGAAAGTTAAAGAAGTTTTCTCTTAGGTTCCTTCAAATAGACTCACGACGGCGGTGAGATAGCAAATGTGGTGTATTCTCATAAGCATCTTCATCCTTACATTTATAATATGGGAACATATGTTATTGCTACCAAAGTATATATTTGCTGTGTAGCACAAACAGTGCGGTATTCGAAAAGAAGTTTTGTACGAAATGAAGCGCATCAAATCGTCAATTGGATGCATCGGTGCTGGGATTTGACTCCTTTGAAATTTTTGTTGTGGGGAACCGTAAAGGACCGATGTAATGCCAACAATCCGGACACAAAAGTCTGTTTGCAGCCAACCTTGTTTTGTGATTTGGTACGTCTTAAACATTTGACACACTGATTAGCAACTTGACAACTTCAAACTATCAGTGTAAACGCATTGTTAAACCGGTTACCGAAGTGTCAATGTCAAAATGTTCAGTTAAATCAACATTTTCACCATAGAATATTGATTCTTTCGTAAGGGTATTGGCCTAAGCCATTACAATATCATGCTGACTCATGAACTAAAGCTACTTGATCATTGGTCTACGAGATATATGTGACCGAAAATTGGGTTCAACGTATCGATCGCTGCATACGTTGCCGTGGTGGACATATGAACGAAACGAGTTGCATTCATAAATGTTTTGATAGTAGCTCGAACCAATAATTTTTATTTGAGGCATCTCAAGTATAAATACCCTTTACATGGAGTGTGTGTCACCATCGATGGTATAGCCAGTGCCATGGTATTTATACCACAAGTGTGTCTAGTGTTTAATGATACGAGTGTTCAAAAAGCCAAACAAAAATACATAAAAAAAATCAAGCTTCATACACTTCTCTGGAACCCTATTTAAAAACCGGATTTTAAGCTTCGAATATCAAACAAAGCTCTTATTTTTGGTAGACAACATCTTTAACATCTCTCTAGAAACTCTACCACCCTCCTGCTGTCCATTAAAAAATAAGACGCCATCATTTCTGGTATCAATAATGTCCTGTAATTCGTCATAGACAAACCCCATTTCCAAAGCCTTAGAGATGCCTTTGATTGAAATATCATCCTGATTAGGTCTGCTTCAATGGCAAGCACAAACATAAAAATTGAATACCCTCCCATATTGTTGCGCATACAAGCCGTGTTGCTCACACAATAATAATGCATCAACAACAGTCCTTAGATTCTATCTACCTCCCAGCAGCATCCATCTCCATTTCGTCCTGTGCCGTAATCATAAAAATAATGGAATCTCGTATATCCGCTTTGTTGGGTCACCATTTAATATGTGACCCGGGACTAGGAAGAAAAATTACGATTACAGTCACTGCATCATGTGTGCGCCGAGTCGCATCGGTATAAAACAAAAACTTTCTTCCTTCCGTGAAACTCTGAAAGTGACAGGCAGACGGGGTGTTGTGCACTCTAAATTTCCCTTACCCTCCCACAACATCACACCATTTTTTTGAAAGAAAAATACAAGTAAACCATTTTCGGGGTTGAAATCTTATTCCACGCAACTATACCTACCCAAGTTTGACTGACAGAACGACTGGTATGCAAGGAACGTGTTATAGTAATTTTATTACTGCACTTCATGCGAAGGACATTTCATGGGGAGCGCACGGAGTGGCGTACCCCACCCCGCACTTTGACACGTTATTTCGCTTATGTTTTAGTATATCGCTTGAACATCTCACACCCATAAACCGCCCCTGGAGCTCTTTAATGTTTATCCTGTAGTGAGCGCTCCTGTTGCTACAGCTAGCGTGGGTACATGTGGAAATATGCGAAATGTTTATTTGATATCCTCGAATCTCTTGGGAATGGTGGCACGTTATATAGTGCAGCATATCAGGATGGTCGACGTAGGTACTTGGGTACTATGTCTTGGGATGATACATGAGGTCCTGAGTTCCACACAACATAACTGTGTAACCCTGTGGCGAAATAGTTTAGTAAGAAGTTTTAAACGATATGCGAGCAAGCACTCAAGTGAAAGTTAATAGACGGCGCGGGATGAATGTTGGTACTGCTTGTGGTAGAAAAAGAAATACACATCGCACCGGGACATTGTGAGTGGTGAGTGAATAATTTAGGCCTTGAGAATGGAATGCGCACATCTCACACATTGCTTACAACAGCATGGTTTTGAATGCAGCAGTGCTGAAAGACTTATAGTATTGTGGAAGTATAACAGTTGTCTGCAGTTCTTAAAGTAAACATGGGATTGCAATTTGCTGGGGTAGGATGAAACAAACAAAACACATAAGAAGGTTGCAACGGCAAATTATCCTATCTCAACCTATCATTTTTATGAACGTCTCCCAAAAAGTTTTATTCATTGATAAATAAAAAGTGATTTTCTGCGAAAACTTAAAATTTAAAATTTTTGAACTCGCTAATGATTGAATTAATAAAAAAGCCGTAAGAAGTAAAAAAAAAACTACAATACTGAATTTTATTCTACGGGAAAACTGATGATACAAAATTACCGTATTTGATCGATTTTTTCATCGTAAAAGGTATGCCGTTCAATCGAATAAAAGTTGAGGAATGCTTTGAACTTTGATCTGATCATTCTCCGGTCATTCCAACAACAAGAGAGTTAATCATTAGAAGTGCCTCGCAAGATAAAAAAAACATCTCAGTCGGTTGAGTAACATGCTATTAAATTCGATTAAAAACTTTAAAAACCAAGCAGTAGAAACTTATCTGCAAAGCCTAACCGCTGGAAAAGAATCGAATTATTCGCTTTGGAAACCAATTAATGTCATAAAACGAAAAGCTGTGCTCAAACTCAGACGTTTGGGCAAAAAGCGATTATTTATTCGAGACTACAACCGATAATAATAGCGTTAGATATGCAAGTATTGCCGAGCTTAAACGGGAAATACAGAAACTGAAGCATATGACCTGATTACAAGAGAACTTCTTAAAATGTTACCCGTAAAAGCATTAACTAAACTCCTCTAAATTGTAAATGCAGCAATTAGATTAGAATACATACCAAGACAGTGGAAAGTCGCGGAAATGATAATGGTTCTCAAACCAGGAAAAACACCGAATGAAATAAAATCTTACAGACCTATTTCACTTCTTCCAATAATTTTAAAAGCTTTTGAAAGGATAATACTCGATCGCTTACACCCCATTATTGATCAGAAACGCCTTTTACCTGACCATCAATTTGGGTTTAGAAGTAAACATTCGACTACGGACCAAGTCATCAAATTACTGATGTAATTGAGAATGCTTTCGAAGACAAAACAATTTGTTCAGCCGTATTTCTTGACGTGTCGCAAGCTTTTGACATAGAGGACTTCAATACAAACTAAGACAAGTTCTGCCTGAGCATAGACTCATCCGTGTGCAACTTGGAAACGAATATTCGGAGTTCAAAGGAATACCCCAAGGAAGCGTCCTTGGACCACTCTTGTATCTCCTATTTACACGTGATATCCCGCAAACAAAAGTTACAATAGTTGCCACGTTTACTGACGATACAGCTATACTAGCAGTTGGCACAACAATAGAGCAAACAAATATCAAATTACAAAACGCTCTTAACGAGGTTAATGAATGCACAAAATCCTGGCGGATTGCACTTAACGAGAGCAAATCGATTCATGTAGATTTTTCGTATAAGCGGACAAACAAATTTCCAGCATTTCTCAATACGGTTCTAGTCCATTTTGCAAATGAAGCAAAATATCTCGGAATGACACTCGATGCAAAATTAAAATGGAAGTCGCATGTAAAGAAGAAATGCGAAGAACTTAAAAATAAGTACAGAGAACTGTACTGAGAACTGTACTATTATACAAGCAAGTGCTAAAGCCGGTCTGAACATATGGTATACAACTATGGGGTTGTACCAGTAAAACGAATCTAAATATTTTACAAACTTTTGAAAATAAAATGTTAAGATTATTCATCAATGCGCCGTGGTATATGAGGAATGAAGATCTACGCAGAGATCTGGTTATTACCGCGGTTAATGATGAAACGAAAAACTTTATTTGGACACGTAAAAACAACAATCCTCCGAATTCTTGACGGACAAAATTTAGTGCGGCGTCTTCAAAGAACTAAGCCCTTAGATTTGGCCCGATAATAACAAACCGTGTTATAAATTGCGAAGAGAGCAGGAACTCTCACAGGAAAGTTGCCTGCCAAACATTCATAAACTGCTAGATAAGTCGCATATTTAGTTGCAATACAAATACATAAACGGTGGTGGTTTTAGTGGGTTAAAGTCTCACACAACTTTGGACACAAAAAAAAATTAATTTGCTTATACACTTTCAAATATAATACATGGCCTTTGTAAACAATGTCAATCGACAAACCAGATTTGGACCGATATGAAAAGACGGTTTTCTGAAACGGTGTACAATGAATCCTGTTCGCTAGAACCCTGATCTTGAGGTAAGCACCTTGTTGGTGCTTACGAAAGCTAAGCGCCGGCCGTACCGAGACACTTCAGTAGATCCTAGAAAAGAAGAACCAGGAGCTCCAAATCCACTAAATATATCGATTTCACATCATTTATAGAGACCAGAGACAGGAATGAAAAGTAAACGAAGAGAAGATGAAGTATATTCTATAAATTATAAAGGCCTCACGAAATCGGACGTCACTATCGGCAGCTAAAACTCTGTGTCAGTAAGAAACTTTGTCTACCTCGGCACCACTATTAGGTCTGACTTAATTTTGGTGGGCCAACCGTTTCGGACGAATCAAGGCACGTATCAAAAACCGATAAAGAAATTAACTTTTCGGTCCCGTTTGTGTTGACGAGGACCTACGCAGAGGAAAATTCTGCAAAGAGCTTTACAAGCTGTATAGCGACATAGACCTGGTAAAAAAAAACACACATTTTGCATTGGAATTTCAGGATCACTAAGACATTTCGACCTAATGGATCAGGGTCTTCATCTTCAATTCACAGCCAGATGTCAGAATATATTTTTTTTTTGCACAACAGGCTCGTTTGTACCCAGGGCCTAGCTTTCTCACAACCATTCATGTGTGGATTGATAAAAAACGACGTTTATTTAAAAAGTCGGTGTAGCAGCGGTCGAAATTTAAAAATTGTAAACAAATAATATATATGTATACCTAATTTCATCATTCTCTCAAATTTGATGGCCAAAAAAAGACAGAAGGACGTATAGAAACTATACAGTACGTTATCCTAGCAGTATTTAAAACAATTAAAGAAACGACTGCAAAACGCACTGAATTAATTGACGAGGGACTGGCGGATCGACCCAAATCTGTTCACGTGAATTCCACCCGTAGGAAAACTGGAAACTTGACGCTTTTCCTAAACTCAGTCCTAATACCTTTGCAAACGAAGCCAAATACCGGGACTTGACCATCAACGCAAAGTTGAAATGGAATTCGCACGTGTAAATGAACCGGTTAAAACAAACTGCTTTTATAAAATCAAGTGCTAAATCCTGCCTGGACCTATTGTTTACAACTTTTGGGTTGTACCAAGAATATAGATGTAAAGATTTTACAAACTATTTACAAAATAAAGAGCTTAGAGATAAAGTGGTATACTAGAAACGACGATATTCGTAAGGATCTCGGAATTCCTAGAATCGAAGCTTTTTTTCCGTGGGCTGGTGGATATCTCAAAAGACACGATGAGCACGTGCTCAAAGTAGTGTGAGACTTAACTCACTAAAACCTGTTTTTTTCTTATCGCTTTTTGCCCAAACGTTTATTTTGTTTTTTGTCTAACCAAATCTTTATTTCTCGTGGGTACTTCATATCACTATAGGCCACTATTTTGCCTTGGTGAGGAGTATTACTCCATGCTGCTTTTTGAAAGGTATCGATAAAGGAGTCAACCGCGACTTCAAGTTCCAATGGGGATCTAAGCGATACACCCAGTGGAATATTGTTTTCAATATCGTTTTTGAAGCTATCCCAATTGGTTTTCTAGTTTCTTATTCTGGGTGGGTTTTCATTTCTAATGATTGACTCGCTCGTTGTTAGAATGACCGAAGACTAATCAGAGAAAAGATCAAAGCATTCCTCAACTTTGATTTGATTGGACGGCACACCTTTTACTATGAAAAAATCGATCAAATCCGGTATTTTTGTAACATCAGTTGGCCAGTTAATTGGTTTACCCGTAGAATGAAATTCGGTACTTTCTAGATCTCTTCATCTAGATCCCCAGAATGTATGTTTTGCATTAAAGTCCCCTCCGATGACAAAACGCTGACCAAGGGAATTAAGCAAGTTTTCAAAGTCAATTTTCTCAATCTTGGATCGTGGTGGGCAGTAAACAGAAGATATCTCCAGAAAAGATTGTCTGCTTCTGACTTGTATAGAGCTAACTGGCATTGATTCCATTTCAAATTTTAGATCAATCGAATGTTCGATACACTCTTTTATATATAGTAAGGCTCTACCTCTAGCCTTATTAGAGGATGTAGAGAATCGAAGCTGAAGTTTCGCTCGAAAGCTCGAAGTTCAACACTTACTATTGCTATTTATTGCTCCGACCACAAAGAACAAAACCTTTGGCGAGACAAGGAACAACCGCGCCTTAATTGAATAAGATGCAGTATCTTGTAATGAAAAGTAACCTGTCAAGTTAAAAATGTTTGATTAGCAAATTGCTTGATAAGATTTTTCAGTAACCTACACATTTATATCAATTTATAGTCAGTAGAAATCTGACACTACTCTCATAGTGCTTGTGAAAGAATTTTCCCTACAATCGGAAAAAAAACTATACACTACGCAGATCATTTCGTTGCATATAATTACATAACGGGTGATCCAAGTAGAGATACTTTTTTCAATAGCCTTTTTTGACAGATCACGTGTGAGTCGTGTCATGCTGTCATGTTATTTTTGTTTAGTATTGTTTGGCATTTAATAATGGAAAGACTTACGCGTGAACAACGTTTACAAATTGTTCAACTTTATTATGAAAATTCACGTTCTGTGAGGGATGTGAGGAAAAATAAATGCCAAAGAAAGTTCTTTCAAATGATAATAAACATTCTCCATAAAATATGAATTTTCTGTGTTTTTTTCTTTAAAAAAGTAGGGAACCTCGAAATGGATCACCCTTTATCATGTCCGACAGTAGAGGCCACGAATTAAAATCATCAGCAAAGAGACCGATAGATTGTAGGTAGCTAACAAAAGAATGGAAGATTGCCCCAAAAATTCAACGACAATTAATTTCAAACCGAATACTCGATTTTGAACATATGTACATATAAGTAAAAAAAACTTTGTGTGGCAGTATGCTAAACGATGGGGAAAAACGACGAACTTTCATGCGCATGTGGAATGACTTGTCCAATAGGTAGACTTTTGCTTGATTCACAACTTGAAACTTGCAAAATAGAGCAAACCGTGGATAAGAAAGGTATGTTAGTCACAGGAAGTGAAAATCAGAGAGTATTTGCAGTATATGCAGAGTATTTGGATGCTAAAAACAAAAATGTATTAACAGATGTTAACTGTCTAATGTTCTCGCGGATCGAACAGTCACCAACGCACAAAATCTAGAAATTGAAGAGACTCAATAGTCCACTATTGAACTTTAATGCTAGATAGGATATCTAAAACCGTTTCAAATTACAACTAAAGTGTTTTGCGGAGACCCAAAATTTCCAGTTTCAATGGGTCTCAACATTTGTAGATGACGACGATAAAATTAATAAAAATTTCAAACAAAATGCATTAGAGGAATAAAACAGCACTTTGACCTAGTTTTGGGGCTAATGATGTTCCGGCCTCCGGACTTTTTACACAATCGAAAGTTATTTGGTTGAATCTCGATTACGTTTCGATTTGGACCTTTGAATGGTGGAAAACGACAGAAAGCAATTATGCACCAGAGAATAGCGAAATTATCATATAAGTACGCAACATCAGCTTGCTTAGAGTGAACATTCTTAACAACAGGAAACAGTTACTTCAAAAAGTAATTATTTCACATGTGAAAATGCTAATACTTTGGTGTTTTTGTACATAAATAGACTTCTCATTGAATAAAACATTTTTGTAGAATTGCCTCAAGTGTATTTTGACATTTTATAAAGAACTTTTAAAACAAACATTTTAATTAGACGGGTAATTAAATGCAGAGATAATTATAAAATATAAGGATATACGGGTACGCGGACACATTGATTTTTTACACGGGCATCACGCTTTACGTTGTTTTTTCAAACCATTCCATTTGTCGACAAAAATTATTTTTTGGCATTTGCTTTCAAAGAACGAAGACAACAACACGAAACCAAGTTTTTCTATATGTTTCTTGGTAACACTTAAACTAAAATACATTATAACACATTTCCTTACTAAATTATAGCCCGAAAGGCATTTGATGTAAGTTTTAATTGTTTAATTTAGGGCCCCATGGCCCTACGCGGGCCAGTGAGTAATAGTTGAAGTTAGTTAAGTAGTTGATAGGTAGGCTAGTTTTATTAATTTTTTTCCAACATTCAAGTTAGTTTTAAGATGATAAGTAATAAAATAAAAACAACAACAAAAGTGCAGGAAATAATAATCACAAGGTTTTTTTTTCAAACCATTTGAGAGACATGTTCAGTTTGATACTTTTGAGATACAGTGAACAACATTGGTAATCGTGAACTTCCCAAAACTTGAACTACCCCAAAACATGAACATTGTATTTCTTTCTAAAACGTGAACAAATCTTGAAGCTCTAAAACGTGAACATAATTTTTCAAGATTTCTTCATAAAAATTCACTAAATGATCGCATTATATTCAAAATGCATCACTCTGCATTCAATTTAAAGCAACCGAAACCTCACTTTAAATATTTAATGCAGAGTTAGCGTAATGTCATCTGTCATTTTCAAATCGGGCAACGGGCAAAGGCACAAACAGCTGAAATATTTTTTCAGTCACTTTTAGGTGTGTTTGAGAGTGTTCACTGAAATTGGATTTGTTTGATTGTCAGAACTGTCACTTTTTAGGTGAGTTTGACTTAAGAGTTCTTAGAGTACGTTCGTTAGTATACACTAATTACCGCCACGTTAAAAAGTGTCTATTGCTGAAAATAAGTTAAAGCTAGCTTTTACCTTAAAGTAGTATATTAACTAGTGTGGATTTAAACCCTCAAAAATATCGATTGACTATATATTTGCGCCATAGTATTTTGGAATCATATAATATTGACTAATCGTTGTATGCGTGCATTTGGTACCACACGTAAATACGTGTTCGTATTGATTTCATACCTTATTCTGTTATATACTGTTTTACTCTTGCCAAATTTGTCTTGACCAACTTTTTTTTTGGTTAAAAAATGTTTAAAACTAAACAAAATAGCCGACATTTTGGAAAAATTCAAAAAGAGAGCGTGACAAAGTTATAAAAAAAATAAAATGTAGTGTGGACTTAGCGACACCATATTTTTCTTTTTTAAAGAATAATTTAATGTTGAAGTGTGTTAATAATACATACTCTGGACCGGGAAAAAGGAAGAGGTTAAGATCTTCGGATATGCCAAAAATTGAATAATGTTTTCACAAGTGGTTCATTCGAATTCGAAATAGAAATTTGCATGTAAGTGGACTAATTCTGAAAGAAAAAGCTAAAGACATACATTCAATAATTAAGGAAACCAAAGGTGGTTTTTGCCAAGTGATGGATGATTGATATATTTAAAAAAAAAAACCAACATAGCATTCAAACTCTACAAATAACTGATGAGAAGCTATTATCGCAGCCTCACTTTGTTGATCCGTTTAAATTAAAATTAAAGACAAATTGAAGAAATGGGACTGTGCAATGATCATTTATACAAATACAGATGAGTCTGGCTTGTTCTGCAAACTTTTTCCAAATAAAATCTAAGTTTCATGCTGTGGCTTAAATTGTTGGTTATGGGAGAGACGAAAAAAACATTATTTTAACAGCATTAGAAAGACAGTATGGAAGAAATACCATTTCACTCATAAAACGTTATATTTTAAAACATGAACAATCTCATAAACGTGAATACCCTTGGTTTTAATTAGTTCACGTAAATAGCTTGGACACGAAATCAAACTATCGAATTCATATTTGAGCAGTAGTCAAATTCATATATAAGTCGGGATAGTGGGTACAAAAACCCGACAAAAGGAAACAATGAACTATTAATCTGTGATTTTGAGGAACATGGACTGCTGGACGAAACCACGAACCATTCAAAAGCATAGAATAGAACATAACCAAGCATTTCGAAAGATGCAGTTCATATTCGGTAAGTTTTAAAATTTTAAATTTAAATAGGTGAATTGATATTTGTATTATTGTACAGCAATTATTAATACAGCAAAGGAAAACATGCAATACACTTTTGGAGATACGAGCAGTGGAAGCCCTTCAAACTGCAAACAGACTTGTGTACACTATTACAACGGAAACCAAGTTCTGTACTTCGACCTTTTTTGACAAAGTGGAAGATAGACGAGGTTGTAAAAGAGGCTCAAAATGAGAAAATGTTATTAATGATAACATAGATCAGCCACTTACGAAATGTATTCAAAACATAAGAACTCAGAGAATGGCAATGATTGCTGAAGTATCACCCTGAATAATTAATTGAAAGTCATGTAGAACAAACTTTCTACGATAAAGAAAACATTTTAAAAATTACTTTATAAATTAATTTGTATTACATACTCCTTCTTTGGTAGCATTCTTTGCAGTGCTTTGGTGGCAGTCCAGTTTTACTAAATTATCAGGATCGGAGCGCCATTTAATGAAAATGAAAGAATTAATATGAAAAACTCGAGGCACATTTTTATTTTACCCAGGAATATGGTGCAACTCAAAGGAAAAAATAAATAATAAAAAATAATCAAAAAAAAAACTCTAGGAACAAGTTCCTGACCGATATTGTTTTACTTCAAATAAAAACTCTATATGACTTAAATACAGTATTCTCGCCCAACGAGACTTATAAGTACCATTTGATCACCACGTATTTTTATGTTTACTTTTAGCTACATTTACAACGTTTATTTTTGCAAAGCTTTCTGTACTTTGAAGAGAATAATTTTTAGTCAACTCTGAGTTTGTAGAATAAAGTAGCCATTAGAAATGGTTGAATAGTAATAAAGTGCATTATGTCGGCTGTTCGGAATGTTTTAGTGAAGGATGATGAGATTTTGGATCTGTTTCTGGGAATACCATTGGACAATCATGAAAATACCGACCTTGAAGCCGAAGATAAATTGGATCTAATAACAATTCGTCCAAGAATGAGAGCTACATCACGAATGAACCAGATGAAGCTGTACTTCAAGAAGAGCTTGAACAGTTGTTGGGTGATGGCAAGAAGCTTTCGAATAATCGTCCAAAATGCGAAGAAAAAAATACCTGATGAGGACCCAAATCCCGAATTTCTTAAAATTTTCTATAGCATTATTTATCAATCAAGTTCCTACGCTGCTTAAAAAAGTAAGGTATTGGACCCTTCTTTAAGGTGAGCTACTATCTACTTTTTATAGGAATACATTTTCCTAAATGTTGCAGAATATAATCCTTAATATGATATTTATAATTTTAAAACTTAAAAAAAAAATAAAACTCACGATGCTTATGTCCTGCCCAATCCTCATTTCGTCATGATGACCTACCAGCTTCGTTTCCCACGTTGTAGTTCGCCATTATCGATGTACACAGACGAAAATGTCAAGTCCGTCGCAACGCGCACTTCCTACATTCCAGTCGAGATACCATTGATTAACAAAACATTTGACTATGCACTGGTCCTAAAAATGGTAATAGAAATGAAGAATTAATACACTTTAATTGCAGAAATATTATTAAAAAATTGCGAAAAACTCCGAAATATTGTTTGCAAAAGTTCGCTTTAAAGCTTCACTCGCCATTCGGGAAAACTTTTTCTTTGAGGAAATAGGTAAAACGCTTTATATATTCATTTTAATAAGACGCGGTGCAATTATAATTAAAATGCTTTTTAAAAATAATAACATCCATACGGAGAATATTTTCGTTTTACTCCCACACTAATTCACATAAAATGCACACTGCGAACTGGCTGGCTCTCATTCAATTGACAGCTCATCTTCGGAGAACAGGGATGTGTTGATGTCGTTGTTATTTTGAAAACTAAAAATGTAGAAATAAAAAATACACAAATTAATTTTTTTTAACGAGATATAACATTTTTAACAGTTGTGTGTCTAAATAAGGATTGACTACAAAATTAATTTGCTAAGTTGAATATTTTTAAAATGAAGGCTATACAAATGCACCCATTGCTTTAAGTCGTAATTAGACCGAAGTCAAATCAATAGTAAGGTAAAAAGGTCGAATTTGGAAGAAGGTTGGACAAAATTTACATGAATGGAAAATAGAGGATAAATTGGGGGAGGAGAAGAGAAAGTTTAAACAAGAAATGTCTGCAAACTTTGTCTGCACTATTGACAAACAGTTGAGGCAAGAAATTCTACAATATTCCAAGGGTTCTAAATACTTTTGTTCATTTGTCAAAGCATAAAAAAACTGAGTGGACTGTGTTTAACGTATCATTTTTTAACAATTCGAGGTAAGGGTACATTTAAGGCCCCTATTGTGACACGAGTACGACAAGTTTGGCGCTAAAAATTGATAACGTTTTTTTAGTAGAGGGGCCAAAAACAAACATTTTTTACTATGGAGGATCTATTTCGCCTTGTTAAGAAAGTAGGGCCAATTTTAGAAAAAAATTACTTTTAATAAAAATAGCCAATACTTGTTTCTATTAGCTATTTCTTTAAATCAAAAAAACAATGCATAGTTTTTGAAAATAAAAAAAGGTTTTAAACTCAAAATTTAAAATATTTAAAAAATAAGTTGTAAGTGTAGTTTTACAATATTGTAAAATTATATTTAATAGTTTTTTTAAGTTCGTTGCTCTAATAAATTCTTAATTAAAATCTAAAAACTAGATGAGTTTATGTCTTCTTGTTTTTAAAAAATTGAAATTACTGAAATTTATTCTGTGTATAAACAGTGAGATGCCTGCAACCCCCCTGCTTGGGATCACTGTAGGATTTAAGATGGGTGTGAGTTTTTCTTTATGTGTTGTTGTAATATGTAATGCACTTGATTTGCTGTACGTTATTTACAAAGAAAAACATTTATCCTCTAAGTGAGGTACCAAAAAACAAAAATCATACAAAATAATTTTAGTACCTAATCTTTAATTTTCTCAATGACTAGAAGACATAACTATTCGTTTTTTGTGTTCGATTCAGTATTGAGATAAGCATTGACTACAAAAAGCCAATTAAGCACTTCATTTCACAATTTTGGAAAAAAAATTGGTCTACATTTTTTTTGTCTTTTTTTATTATAATTTTGAGTTTGCATGCGAATTTTTTAAACTCAAAAAGTAATTCTGTAATTCTTGGTGACTATTTGTTATAAAGGGAGATCAATCAAGAGTTTTTTTTTTAAATACGAAATAATACAACCATTTAACAAATGCCGTAAAATTGTTCATATTAATATAAAGATCCATTCTTGATAATCACTTTTTAAAGACAATAACTGGACGAACTACGGCTCAGTTGCAGCCTTCAAATATTGGCAGTCCATGCGGACGTTGAAATTATCGAACATATTCGTCGGTAGCTAGCGAATAACAAAATAATGTTGGCCTCCAATGCTTCATCGTAACTGGCTTATCCGCAGACACCTTAGGCTTTACTTAGCCTCAAAGGAAAACGTATAATGGTGCGATATTACATTATCTTGCTTGCCAATTCACTGGTCCCAATAGTGAAATTTATTATTGACCGAAGCGGTCGCTTAATACGGTGTGTCCGCCGGGAAGGTATACTTCTTTGTTTTGCCGCCATTTCGGTAAACATTAGTCTTGACAGTTCATATTTGACAGTCGTGAAGTAGACACGTGGCAAATTTATTAAGGACAAATATTCGATAAACCAACGTGTTTTAATCGTTAAAACCTTTTATCAAAATCAATCTTCGATTACTGTGACGATGAGAAAGTTACGTGACATTTTTGGGAGAAACAACGTGACAGCAGAACGCACTATTTATCGTGTAGTTAATGATTTCGAAGAAAGAGGGTCTATAGGTGATAGGCCCAAGCATGGACCACAACGTACTGCAAGATCGGCTGAAAACATAACTGCTGCTCAAGGAAGTGTTGGTCTTCAACGAACAACTTTGGCCACAATTTTGCACAAGGTTTTGCATTTGTTTCCATTTAAGATTCAGTTGACACAAGAGCTTCTTCCACAAGACCATTTACGCCACCGTACATATGCCAATAGGATGTTACAGCTAGCCCATGAATACCCCGATTTTCATGAAAAAAAAATCATATTGAGTCATTGTCATTTTCATTTGAATGAATATGTGAATAAACAGTATAGTCGGTTCTGGGCAATGGAAAACCCTCAAATTGTTCATCAGTCACCTTTGCACCCATTAAAAGTTACAGTCTGGTGTGCAATTTGGTCAGGAGGAATCATTGGACCTTACTTATTTGAAAATGAAAACGGCGTAACGGTAACTGTGAATGGGGAGCGATATCGTGATATGATGGAATTTTTTTTAACGCCACAACTGCATGCTTTGGGCTTGATTAACATGTGGTATCAAGAAGACTGTGCCACATCGCATACAGCTAGGATTACAATGGAATTACTGCGAGACCTCTTTCCACAACAAGTTATTTCAACAAATTTTGATATTGATTGGCCTCCACGGTCGCCTGATTTGACTGATTCAGACTTATTTTTGTGGGGATATCTGAAAAGCATGGCTTATGCAAACAAACCAGAAACGCTCGAGCAACTCAAACAAAATATTCGTGATGAAATTAATGAAATACCGCAGGAAAAGTGTGAGAATGTAATGAAAAATGTTCACAAAAGGACTTGCATTTGTGAGACTACCATAGGCGGTAATTTACCTAATATTGTATTCCATACACAGTAGCCAATATTAAATAAAACATTTATCAATATTAGATCCATTCTCTTTCATTTAATCAAAAAGTATAAACAAACAAAGTAGTTTCACGGGCAGTGTGGAAGATAAAAGGCTTAGAAGGAGCCAAGAATTTTTTTTAAAATTTGGCTGCACATACTGCAAATATTTTGCAAATCCTGTCTTTTCTATAAAAATTATTACTAGCATTATAAAACACTTCAGTTTAGTTTACTTAATATATGTTTATAAATATTATTATTTTTGTCAAAAGAGTTATAGGAAAACAACTTTATGCGCTGATTACTCAATTTTTTTAAAAGGTCGCTTATTGCCTTCATCTTCTAAGCGCTTTAAATGTTGTCGAGATCTTGGGCTTCGTTTTCAGGCAAAAAAATAGTAAGTTATCATGGCGCGATAACGAGCCCTATTTAGATAGATAGATATTTATTTCGTATATAAATTTACAATAGGTTAGTTACCACACATTTTACAATACAGAGATATGATAATATGTATCTTTCTTCTGAAACATGATTTTAAACATAATTGAGCAATTAACATCGAGGAAAATATAATAATACTGAAGGAAAATACGAAAAAAACCTTCAATTTGAATATATATAATAATATAAATAATAATAAATATAATTAATAATAATATAGCGATACTATTGACTAGATAAATAAATAAAAAAAAAAAATAAATAAATAAATAAATAACTTAATAATAATAATAAGGTACGTAGTGATATTTATTGATATTTGGAAATATGTAGATAAATAAATAAACATATAAATAATTTAACAGTTAAACGAATAAATAGATTAACAACAATTGAACGAATAAATAAATTAATAACAATTAAACCAGTAAATAAATTAATAACAATTCAAACGAATAAATAAGTTAATAACATAAAGTATAATTTAATAAATAATAAGGTAAATAAATAAATAATCATAAATGCTCAAGGAGGGAGAGTTTATTAAATGGTTCTTGACTATTTATCTAAATTAATTCATAATTAAGTTTTGTATAAGAGGGTTATCAGAAAAATTACAGCGGTCCAAAAAACGAAGATTTAACTTCTGGATTCTGTCAACGACCAATTCAACATTCGCTCTATTATGAAGATTCGAAGTTGAGTGATGCCACGGTAAGTTGAGCATCAATTTTAATAATTTGTTTTGGGATATTTGTAATTTTTTAATATGGCACATTGCAATATTTCCCCATACTTGGCAACCATAGAGAAGAATAGCCTGGAAGATCACTTTATGGATAATTATTTTGTTTTCATTCGAGAGCATTGACTTCCGATTTATAAAAGGGTACAGTATTTTGATAGCAATGGCAATTTTCTTTAACGTGTTGGCAACATGAGTGCTAAAAGTTAATTTGGTGTCTAAATATATTCCTAAATATTTGACAGACGCTTCCCAATTTATGTTCATGCCATTTATCTGCAATTGTCTATTGGGAAGATAACAAGCTTTTCTTTTTCGGGAGAAAAAGATGGCTTGTATTTTTTCCTCATTTAATTTAATTTTCCATTTGTTGAAATAGTTTTCTAATATTTTCATCGCATTGATTAAGTTACTCTCAATGTCAAGAGCAAAAACATCTGATGAAAAAATTGCTGTGTCGTCAGCAAAAATAGCTGCTTCACAATTAGGTAAAGCAGGAAAATCGGACGTATAAAGGTTATACAGAATAGGCCCAAGTACTGACCCTTGAGGGACACCGGAATCAAATAATACTAAGTTTGAGACACCACTATTAACGTGCACTTTAAAACAACGACCAGACAGGAAACTGTGGACAATTTTACAAATATAAATAGGAAAGTTGAAATTAATCATTTTATAGATAAGTCCGTCATGCCAAACGGTATCAAAAGCCTTTTCGATGTCTAGTAAGATCATTCCAGTGGATTTGCCCATCGAACGATGCATTTTTATATGGTTATATATCCTAAGCACTTGATGCGACGTACTGTGAAAACGTCTAAAACCAAACTGCTCCTTAGGGTAAAGATTGTTGTCCGAAATAAACTTTAATAATTTCTCTTTTAGAATTTTTTCATAAATTTTGCTAAGGCTGCTTAGCAAACTAATTGGTCTATAACTTTCAACATTCTCAGGAGGCTTACCAGCTTTTATTATTGGTATTACCTTAGCAATTTTCCATTTATTAGGAAAGTAATGCATTTTAATACATGAATTCATAATGAATGTTATAAATTTAACTCCTGATTTTGGCAGTTGCTTGATATATATATTTTGTATAAGGTCGATACCTCCAGCTTTTCGAATTTTTAGATCCTTTATTATAAATTCTATATCGTCGATAGTTATATATACATCTGAATAGGGCGTACTGTTGTTGTTTAGTAACAAATTTTGAACGGCACTATTAACTAAAACATTTGTATTCACATCTCCTAAGTTAGATGAAATAGCATGATTTTTAGTGAAGTTGGATGCAAGTGCATTTGCTTTGTCTTGGTCTGAGCAAAAGATATTGGTGGAATCCTTCAGAAATGGCAGTTGCCTATTTTTGTTTTTTACTACCTTCATTATGTTCCAAAATGGTTTCGAGTTTTTATCGAGAGAACTTAGTTTCTTATTCCAATCTTTGTTTCTGTGCTCGTTTATAAGTTTTGATATGAGATGGTTTAGAAGAGAAACTTGATATTTAAAAAAAAACTGACGATATCTCTGCCAATATCTTCGATAAGCATTTCTTTTTTTTATAAGTTCTAACACGTGTGAAGGCAGCTTAGCAACAAAAACATTTTTGTGAACTTTTGGAACACTTTTCTCAACAGCACCTAAAATTTGTTCTGAAAAAGTGTTTACAATTGAATCGACATCTTCTTTACATGTAATATTTTCTAAATTGTTTGGAATGTTTCGAAGCTTAGAATTTATTTCAGACCGAAAAAGATTCCAATTAGAATTTTTTAAATCATGTACATATTCTACTTTTCTAAGCCCTGACTTAAAAAGTTGGCAAAAAACTGGGTTATGATCTGAGCTCAATTCATTGAAGGTAATTGGCTGGGTACAAAAACTAGGTACATTTGTTATGAACAGGTCAAGAACAGAAGGACAATTGCGAGAACTGGAATAATATGTCGGACTAGATGGGTACAAAACAGAAATAGGTAAGGTAATAGACAAACTAGACATAATGTTACCCCACGCATTAGCTCTTATGCAACCCCAATCTCTATGTTTACAATTAAAATCACCGCCAATTATAAAATCCCCATTTAGTGTAAATAATTTACGGAGATCATTTTTAAGACCCATTCTTTTGTCCGTGGTTATTTTGCCACCAGGAAAATACACACAATAAATCTTTAATTCTCTTTGATGACTTAATTTTAAATTTATTCCCAGATTTTCAATGTAGCGAGTATTCACTACAGGTAAGAGCGAAGAGCCACAATTCAGAATATGATTCCACCTGATCATAACCAACACCACACGAATATTTTTAGTAGATGGTGACTTCAGCTCATGAACCTCATCCGGTTGTTCTTCAGACTCATGGCTGAACAAACTTCGAGGAGCCATTTTTTTTATGTTCGTTATACTCGCAGAAGTGTCAAGTTGGTATATACTTTTAGGCAATTTATCAACCGAATTTGTTTTATTTTGTATTTCTTAAAATTTTAGTATTAAGGATTTTGGCCGGGATTGAACGCGCAATCTTTTCCTCAACAGACGTAACATTACCTCTATATCACCATCACGGCCACACACAATATTGAACAAAATCAACGTTTGTTTTGAAACTTGAATCAAAATGAACGGTGCAGAAACAAAATGACAGGAAAACATGCTTAAAATATAATAAAGTAAGCACCCTAGCAAGGTATTCATTCGGACGACTTTTTCCGAATTGTTCGAACGGATACCTCGAAAGAAAATTTAGTTCCGATTGGAACTAACTTTCGCTTGGGAAATTGTTCCGAACGGATTCCTCGATAGGGGTGAATATCATTTTCCATAATTTTGTTCTTTGAAAATGGAAGTTGAAGTGGACCGGAACTATCTCTTAAAATCATCTTTAATATGGAAATAAAAAAACAACATGTTTTGGGAACCGTCACCATTTGAGACCAGGCTGATTTTTTGAATGTCTTACTGTGACGCTTTTGAACTAATATTCGTTTAGAGAGATAATGTACAAGTACATATTTATAAAATAACTTCTTTAAACCTAATCCAAGGATATTCCAGAAGGATAATACCTTTAAAATACTGGTGGTGACAAACGCTTGTGTATTACTAGCTGATCGATGCTCGCCTTGCTTCGCCCGCTCTTAGCAATTTATATAAATGTGTTACTTATATAGTCAGCTGAATGCAATAGGCGGATAACTTCAACGTCCACACTTTAGAGAAATCGGCAATAAAAGTTTTGCTTCTTTGCTAAATGACTTTTTGAAAACCTATTTCCGACCAATTTTTTTTTTTTTTGGTTTTTCCGACATAGATAGAATATATTTTTTTTATTTTGACACTGGTTGAAGAATAAAGAATAAAATTGCGACACACATTTATTGGTATTTACATATTTTGTTAAGAAAAATATACTAAAATTGAAAAAAGATCAGTTATCCATTTTTTGTACTAGCTCTTTCTAATAGCCAATTGGTGGCAGCAGATGAGGAAAATGAGTTCGTTGATTATTGCACTACATTTATATCGAACCAAAGTAGCAGAAAACTTAGTTATCTCAACACTGAAAAAAATCGAGTTATCCATTTAATATAAAAGTACTGTTTTCGTAGAAATGGTCAACCTCGACATTTTGATTAATTCTAACATTACGCTGATAGAGGAACCAAAAAAAAGTGATTTTTTAGTCACTATTCTGGACCATTTCGTTTACTTTTAGCCATTTTTAAATTAAATTTGGGACACATAGAGGAAATTCTCAATTTCTCGCCAACTATTTGGTAAAATTAAAAACTGTTTGCAACGATTTCCCAATTCCACAACATTTGTTTTGGGCCAATTATTCCTTAACGGAAATTTTCAGTCCTGGCCTAACAGATATAACAGAAAATCAATAAAATGCACATGACTACTAATTTCTTTAAAATTCCGGAATTAAAGTTCTTATAATCATTCATAGTTTTGTCATAACGCGTTTCATTTATGTTTGAACATCACTAAACAAAATCAATGTAAGGGTTTTTATTTGGCCAAACTATAAAAACAGACCAATTTTGGCATGCTATTATTATTTGATAATACGCTAACCTCACAGTGAAAGAAAAAGTTGCGTACGACCCAGTCGTGCACACATTACTCGTTTTAAATGTGGACAGCGTTTTTTCTCACGTTTTAAACTGTTTGTGTACAATATTTCATTACAATTAGGCTTAAACAAATTGGAATAAAAGCCAAACCTACATACAACAACAATGTACCTACAATAACCACATTTATATTTATGTATCTGGATACCTTGCGTTAAATACCACCTTTTATTATTTATTAATCTTTATTCTTATGTATACTTACATATATGTATACATATGCATAACTACCGAATAAAAACGAATAAACACGAACGCCACTGGGGCGCCGACAGTAGCAATGGTCTCGTCTGGTCTTATGTGCAAAACAATGCAAATAAAATATATTTCAAAGTATAACTTTTCTCTAAGATAACGTACAGAGATAATATATATACCAATAGATTTGTTAATGAAAAATAATAGATCTGTAAATTAATTTTAGCTATGTTTGGTAGAGTTAAGAAAAATTGAGGTAAACCTCCGAAAAAGGCCAAACAATTTGGAAAAAAACACACAAATACCTTGCTGCTCGTGTGGCATTCGTGTTGTATTTCCTGACACATAGGTGGTACATCTGTATACTTCAGTATTGATACCACCAATGTGTAAAAGGTATAATGTTAATGTAAACATAACTGACGCCTTCAAAATTAATGAATTGTCAGTTAAAATATCAACAAAATTTCATCGGAAACATATTCGTCGGGTCGTATTATTATTGAAAATGTTCGGGGATGTCAAACCCGTGATATTTATAAAGAAGGCAAGCAGTATCAAGACAACCAAAAGACTATTGATACGATTAAAGCTTATTGTCGCATATTTTGAAATTTTACCAAAAAACGTTTTTTACTTCTAACGCCTCCAAACGCCTTTGTATAGACGAAATATAGATTGGATTGTCTAGATATGTTTTTCAGAAACTTTTTTTTAAATTTTAAACGGTTTGGCCAAAAACTACGTTTTTCTAAAAGCGAGCGTTGCAGTGGGCGAATTTCATTTTTTTAAACTTGTTTTGCTGGATCAACAACGAACCAAATTTTATTATTCTAGTTCAAAACGGACAGAAATGGCTAAATCGACTTTGAGGTATATTATTATTTCTGTATGTAAACTATGTATCAAAACTAACATAAGAAGTAAAAGACAATTTGCAAACATTTGTTTTTTTTTGCTTTTTTTTGGGGTACTTCTTATCAAATTAACCGACAAGAAATATTTACGTTTCTACATGGTATGAAAAAGGATAGAGTATTACCGCTAAAAGTTTTTATTAAAATTAAGTATTTATTTGTTGAATTCAGTAATAACAATTTCTCTTTGGAAAAAACCGGACAGTATTGTAAGACTGATAAGCCTCCCCTGTGTTGTACAAGGTGGCGCAAAAGTAATCCCCCTATCAGAAAATGCTATAAATTTTGCGATTGGCCCCTAATGTCAGTTCTGTTTTGACATTTGTGTAGCAAACACATGCGAAATACACGTTAATAAACAATGTTACGCTACACTGCTCCAGAACTCGGAATATTGGTGACTATTTATTTGAGCAATAATCGGTCGGTGACTTTGGCACAACGTGAATTTCGTCGCAGATTTCCTAGCCGTCCAACGCCTACTGGTGAAACACTGCGACGTTTAGCCGCTCGCCTCGAAGAGACTGGCACATCACGAGATGCTGCCAGGCGTGGCAGACCCCGGAGTGGCCGTTCTGCAGAGAATATTGCTGCTGTAGCCGAAGATGTCATGGAAGCGCCGTCGACATCGACCAGACGACTTGCCACGCAAATGGGTATCAGTCGACGGTCTTTACAGCGAATTTTGGTACAGGATTTGAAGATGTTTCCGTACAAAGTCCAGACGGTGCATTAGCTGTTAGCTGCTGACCGCCAATCGCGTCTAACATACGCTCAAGCCATCCTTAATCACCACCAAGAGGAAGATGATTTTTCATCAAAATAATCATGAGTGATGAGGCCCATTTCCATCTTAGCGGGTACGTAAATAAGCAAAATTTACGCTTCTGGGGCACTGAAAATCCGCGTGTAACCACGAAGAGCCATTACACCCGCTCAAAGTCACTGTATGGTGTACTGTTTTCGCTGTAGGAGTCATCAAACCTTTTTTCTTCGAAGACGTCGCGGGCCAAACGGTTACTGTGAATGGTGAGCGCTACAGAGCAATGATCAACGAGTTCTTTTTGCCGCAACTTGATGAATTGGGATTGGAAAACATGTGGTTCCAACAGGACGGTGCAACGGCACACACTGCACGTGCCACAAACGATATGCTGAAGGATGCATTTCCCGGGCGCCTAATCTCCCGTTTTGGCGATTTGCACTGGTCAGCAAGATCGCCTGATTTGACCGCTCCAGACATCTTTTTGTGGGGCTTTTTGAAGTCGCGGGTTTATGTCAACAAGCCTCAGGCTCTTGCAGCTCTTAAAGACAATATCCGTCAAGAATGTGAGGACCTATCGCCGGAAGTTTTGGCCAAAGTGATGGAAAATGCCATAAAAAGGGCTCAAATGACATTCAACTGTGGCGTTGGCCATTTACATGACATCATATTCTCGACTTGATGTAAAAAAAGTTAAAAGACCAAATAAAAATAATCCGCAAGAAGAATCAAAGTTTTTCATTTTTTTTTTAAATTACAGCCAAAAAACATCGGAAATGTTATAACTTTAAAAATGGGTTTGCTTAAATTACCTTCTCCCAAGACTCTAAGCACAAAAGCAGCAAAACAAAGTCCTTACTCACATTTCACTTGGCAGTTCAAGACAATGTGCCAACACTCCAATAAAAAGATATAAAAGAAAAATCCCCAGAAATGAAAATGAACAAAAGGAACTGTATCCGCTCGAGGTAAGGTTGAAAAAGGACAATTAAATAAAATTGCTTAAAGTGCACTTCACTCGGCAGGTATGTTTCATTCTGGCACTGTACCTTCACGTTGGTATACGGCAACGATTACGTCGTTCGCACTAACAATCCACTGAAACATATACACACCTGACCAACCATAAGTTCCTTGAATGCAATTAAATGCACCAGGAGTGCAATTTATTTGAGCAATGAAAGGGACGACTAAGAGGGAGAAGATTTTTTTTCTGCTCGAGCTCCTTCAAAAGGATTTTCTTTGTAAATCGTACATAGTTAGCCCTTTTTTTCGACGCGTGTGTTCTTTTGTTTGGCTTGGTAATTGTAGTGTTAGTGTTTGTGTGCGCTAACGTATAGTAGTAGGAAGTGGGCGTTTGTACCCCCACTTGGATTATGCTTGCATTATGTAAAATAGTAAATTTTATAGGCAAACGGCCTAGATCAAATTGATTTCAATTGTAGCGCGAATATGTCTTATCCTGGATGGTTGCCATTAATATCTACATGTGACCCATAAACAAAGTTAGCAAATCCTATACTATCCCCTAATCTAAACGCGTGTGTGTTGGTCTGTTAATAAATCATATTTTATAGTCACAAAAAAAGGAGCCATTGCTCTGCTGTTTTCCGCCATTTTAATCTGCAAATGGTATGCAGGACAATAGCTTCCTCATTTCATGCAAACAAACAGGGGGTTACGAAGTAGGGAAAGTTTGTATTTTTTTTTTCATAAAAAGGTAATAAATTGTAAGTATTAGCATACGTTGGATAGTAGCAAGTGAGGTTTTTTTCTTTGTTTCTATGAATGGATGGGGATTTCAATCTAAATAAATGAATGCGAATGATATTGAAATGTAAATATTTATCAACAGAACAAATATTAACACAGCAATCCAATCAGACTAATAAAAAAAAGTTTTAAAGTCGATTTTTAATCACATACTCTGCTTGAGGATGTCCGCCCGCTTGTGAATATGTTTATCTTATATAATTTCCAAAATAATAGCACGTACAATATGACAATTTGGTGATTAAACTTTGAACTAAGAACACCGGAAAGCATTGATTTTATCGTGGACGACCGTGCTAATTGAAAATGAAATGTGCAAACATTAAATATAAATATGCAGCCGAACAACTAGATGAAGCCCTAAGCTGCTACTAAGTATACATTACTGCCATCCAGGAAATACGATTCGATGGGCGACATCTACTACCGTCTTAACACAAACAGTGACAATTTGGATGTGTATTTTTTATAAAGGCCAGGCTTAGGCGATGAGTCTTTTGTTTTGAAGACATAAGCGAATAAAATGTAACAGTACGCATCAAGGCCGAATTCGCCACAACAATTGCGAAAGTCGGCTTCTACGAGCTCCTTGACAAAACTTATGAGCGACTACCAAAGTACAAGGTTCAAATTGTGTTGGGAGATTTCAACGCAAAGGTAGGGGGACATCTTAAGGAATACTGTGCGATACGGTTTCCTTACCTTGAAATCTATTGAGGCGGCTACACACACGTAGTTATAACTGTCCGGCTTGCCTGTTCAGGCCGCCTGTGCAGTTACGTGTGTATGATAAGTTGTCAGTTTTTTTTTGGCCTGAGCAGGCGGATATTAGGAAATACGAGTCTGTGGCCGCCTTTAGGGTGCGTGGCAGTCTCGATTCGACGATCAATTGAATGGATTGCGATATATAGTTGGCACCCATCCAGTATTTTGGATATCCGAACATTCAGAAACACTGTGCAAAAATATGACGTGCCAAATCCCTTACAGAGCGCGAAATCCTTAACCTCTCAAATAACATTACATTTGCCGCAACTGATGTGCTAGGTTTCTCGCGCCCACCAGCAAGAATCCCTTGATTTCATCATGAGGAATGCCGACAACCAATAACGCATAGGCCAAGAAGAAGGGAAGAACACCGGCTTTTCAGAAAGAAGAAAAAAAAAGCAAGAAAAGCGTGCGATAGATGATATAGAGAGGTGGCACTCTAGAAATTATGTTTGCAAGTTTTACCGACGAGTAAAAGGTCAAAGCCTGTAGAGATTAAAATGGAAATAACGTAGTTAGAACATAGCCGATGCTAACTTTATGGAAACCACTTCCGCAGACTTTTAAACGGCCAAGAAGAACACCATTCCGCTATCAGGCAGAACGAGCCATTCAATATTGGCAACGAAAGCTATAACTGAAAAATATCCCGACCTTTTTGGAGTTAGGATAGTAATACATAAACTCAATATCAGCTTTATAAGGCTGATGGAAATGACGTTGAGCTTTGTAAAGCCGGCGGAGATGACTTGATAAATAACATCCACCAGCTCATAAGGCAATTTTGGTCGGATGAAAGTATGTCTAAAGTATAAAACCTCAGCATTGTTTATCCGATCCACAAAAAAAAGGACCCTCTGAACTACGTCAATTGCAGACTAGAGAGAAATAAGCCTCGATGAACTTCTGGTTTCCTTCACCTTCATCTTTAAAATATGGCACATCCTATATAAATATTCCATACTAAATCGAGCATTCTTATTATACGAAGACCCTTTTTTGCTTATTTCTTTTTAGTATTAATAAATGTCTCAAGATAATGACATGTTGTTAAAACGCAACGGTCTTGAACGTCGTGTTGTTATGTTTAATGTAACATTTTCATGTGTTCTTTTTTTTTGGTCATAAGACAAACTAAAGCCATATAATTTATAAATAGATAACCTAGATGTTATATTTATTTTAATATTATTCAAAATATAGCAAACAAATAATATTAAGTGCTGATATAGAAAACCAGCTGTTTCTGTCCAAACGAGTCAGCGCGCTTAATGAAATGTCAATAGCATAATCAAATAAAATCTTCCTCATCCCAACTTTTATTAAACATTCAACAAATGAATTCGAATTTTTGGTATCAGCCCACAAACTGTGGACAAATAAAAAAATCCTTTTTCTGAAAGCGTGTGTTTACCATCTGTGACCACCCACCTTAGGCAATTCACCGCTTTTCGTTAATCCACTCAGGAAGCTTTTAAAATTTTTATATAACTCGATTAAATTCGATTGAAAAATTGTTCAATTCAACTTTTGTTTCCGACAGATAGAAAGGGGTGGTAGGAATGCGAAAACAACGAATGCAAATACAGTGTCAAGCAAAAGCGGGTTATCCGGCATTGTAGCCCTCGATTGTTATCCTCTTTGCAAAAGCAGTAAATCCTGTTGCAATGCTATGCGCAATACCATGGTCGTTAACATCCATCGGATTCAAGCGTACACGTAAATATTTAAACAGATCGTATCGGTATTTGGAGTCGTCCGTTGCTATTGTCCTCTGATATAAACATCAATGATAATTAATCGGATAAAACAGTCATCGAAGGCGCTTTATTAGTGCGATGTAGGGGCAGCAAAAACCACCAGCACCTTTGCACAGATTCTGTTGCGATTAATGTAGATATGAATCCATTAACACATTCGCTTAATGACAATGTCCCATTTAAAAATAAATACTTCAAATAAATTATAACCGCGTCAATAATTGGTTTTCAAATGAACTACACCATGTCTTCAAATCCGGAAAAGTCAAGGCCACTGCACTTTTTTTTTTTAAATTATGAAGTTATTATTGTTTTATTTTTTAAAGGACGCAATTTAAAGTAATTAAAAATTATATAACAAATGATTGATATATGTAAATAAAAAAAATATTTTTACGTAGTGTAGGGTTGTAGTGAAAAAATTCTGAATAGAGATTTAAATAAAACCTTACATTCCGATGATGTTCCGAAAACTGACGAATTTACTTTAAATTTGGTTGACAAAGTTCTTGTATAAATACGCATGAGGTAATTTTTTAATTATAGAATGTACGTGTAGCTATATATATGCGAGTTAAAATCATTAGATACGTTTTGGAGATAATCAACATTTACACAAAAATGTTCAGCAAAATGTACTTAACTATTAAGTATCCAATTATATTTACAATTTACGTACTACACCCATTCTTTAGAAGTCAGTCATTTTCAAAATAATCGTGTTTATATAAAACCTTTTTTAGGACGTTCCTTTAATTTTATTGTACTATAGAACCATCAACAACGCACTTAACTAAAATTTCAGTCGAATATGCCAATTACTTTGAGCTCCAGTATCAATAAAAAACTACAGATTACAGACTGCAGACATATATTTCAAAAAAAAAAACTACTTTTTCTCAACTTGCAATTTTCCGCGGTCAACATACTTCACTATCTATACTACGTATAATGGGGAAATAAAGAACTGCAAAAAATTGACGTTATGCTTTAAAGACAAATGGGAAGGGAATAACACTGTTTTTTTTTTCAGAAAAAAAAGAATCAAACAAGACTTAACAAATTCTGTCTAGATGAACAAGGATTGGATGAACCAATTCTGCACTGTTAAACGACAAAGGAAAACAAACGCCCATTGTTAGGCAAACTAAACAAATCCACATCCAACCAACAACAACTTTTAACAGGTGGCGTTTAATTTCTTCCGAAGTTGTCCGAATATGAATTGCTGCGGAATCAAACGAAAGTGATTGAATACTTTTTTTTCAAAAACCTCGAAAGCAAATGAAATTCCGATTGAAACTGATTTTGGTTGCGGAAATTTTTAAGAAGGGATACCTCAAAAGCTAGGGGTAAATATGTTATGAGTGTGGTTGTAGACCATTTAAAAGCCATACAGTTTCAGATCTTCATACTTCAGGTCTTAATACCGCTGCTGACACACAGCCAAACGAAAGGAAGTACAACAGAAAGACATAACTACAGAGGACGTTATAAAAAAAATATGAGAAGGCTACAATCCGCTGTTTGGAACTTTTAATACCCTATCCCATTCCATCCTTAAATGGCGATGCAATATAGAAAATAAAATTGTCACAGAATATTGTTCTGACAGTTTATCCGAATCTTTTTCAAATTTCCTTAAAATTTTAACGAAAACCGTAAACGCCGCAAAAAGCGGATATGAGAAGAAATGTATATGGACGATTAAGATTGTCGAAATATCTTGTTCAGAAACTTTTTTTTAAATTCCTAACCGTTTAAAAAAAAAACGCTTTTCTAAAAAGTGGGCGAAGCAGAGGGCAGATTTCGAAAATGTTTATACTTAGTCTACAAGCACTGACAGGGATCAAATATAATTTTTTTTTATTATAGCTCAGCATTTAACACCTAAAAAAATCGGTGACGAACAGACAGAGATGGAAGCACTGACAGAAAGATATGGCTAAATCGACTCAGCTACCGATTTTGAATCAATCCATGCACTTTAAGGTATATCTGGACAAAATCTTTCTCGATGTTACAAACTGTATCGACTAATGCTCAAAAAAGTTTGGTATTGCCGGACAATGAGGCGCTCACTAATTGTTTTTCACCGCAGGAAATATAGGAACCGCATGTATCCCAGCAATATATACGATCCTTGTAAGACCCGACAAAGGGACATCTTTTGAAAAATTAACCACAGAAGGGAATGAGTCACATGCTTATAACTTAGGTTAAGTAAAGCGTCTTCCTTTTCTTGTCATCGATAAAGAGACGGAATGCAAAACTCGACTTACAGAAGATTTAAGCACAAAAAAACTAGATATGTTGTTCAGACACTTTTTCAGTATCTCTAACGGTTTGGCCTAAAACTACGTTTATCTGAAAAGGGGCGTGGCAGTTGGCGGATTTCAAACATGTATACACTTGTTCTGCTGGGAGCAACAGCAAACACTAAATTGTATCACTCTACCTAAAAATTGAAGGTCCAAAAACTGTTGACGTATGGACGGACGGACGGACAGACATGACTTAATCGACTCTGCTATCGATTCTGAGTCGATCCATATACTTTGAGGTATACCTAGCTAAAGTGATATAATTTATATGTTACAAACTATGTATCAAAACTAATATACCCCTATGGGTATAAACATATGAGAAGGCTTCAATTCGTTGTGTGGATGGTTCAAAAGTTTTTTTTTCGAATTTCTTTAAAATTCAACCGAAAACATTTGTTGACTAAAAACTTTAAAAATGGGCATCATGTCCGATTTTCCATGACTCTGGCATCAATATGCTACTTCAGAAAAGCCCACAAGAAAACGTCGTAACTGGGTCAAACCGCACGATCTCGGTGGTCAGTTCACATCACCTCCAAGTGCGATAACCATGCACTCGAATTGCTCGTCACGGTGATGACCTGGCCAAAGTCGATCTCAAAGAAATGAAACATAGACCGACGACAACGCCAGCCCAAAATCCACACCAAACAATGATTTTTTCGGGATGCATTAGATCTCAAGTGGATTGGTATTTTTCCAAATTCGACAATTGTGTTTGTTGTACCCATGCATCATGGATAACTGTGACGTTTTCTTTTGTTTCGATAACGTACAGGTCTTGCTTTATCGTTTAACTCAAATTTATCCACCACACTGCGAATAGCCTTCTCGGTAGGACGATTATGGCCACCGTAAAATGGCGGAACGTTCCGCGAAGGGGAACATCCATTTTGATAAAGCAATTTTACCATTTAAACATTTTGTCGGAGGCTGTGTCTGCCCATGGTGATTTGTTAAAATAGACTCAATAACGACAGCCAATTTGACAGTTGAAGCTTCAACAATATGGCTTGGAAGTCCCTTACTGCGCTCAACACTTTTTGATCATGGCTAAAACCGGTGCTTGTAGCGTGGTATATGCGAATATTTCAGACACTCCCGCTTTTTCTTAGCTAAAAAGCAAATGTCATTTAAGAATAGGGTTTAGTTGATAAGCAACACTTGCACAAACGCATTTCTTCAACTAACCAGTCAGCTCAACTACCCAGACACTTTTTGATGGATTTTAGACAACTAACCACTATTCAAACTTTGGGGTTCATATACATTATAAATGTGACATAATGATGGACAGACACTGATTAAAATTATATCATAACTTGAAACATGTTCCTAATTACACTGATCTAAAACAGCTGACGACAATGGCAACTACAATAGATGGTGAGAATCATTTCTTGATTAGCACATAACTTAACTTATCTACATCGACATTAACAATGCAAATCCTAGTTGAGGCAATTTAACGCATTTGTCATACCTACATGCAATCAGAATCTAAACCCTTTGAAATTATTCATTCACATAGAATCAGACTAATTAACACACGTCACTAATCCGGACTACCTATACCTGTGTAAACATGAACGATGATGTACTCACCTACGCAACTTCATCCCTAATTAAATAGGATTTGCATTCCACCGCACAACTCATTCGTTTGCATACATGCCGTTATTAAAAATGCATCCCGTAGCTAGAGTGTTCGCTAATCAGTAGCGTATGACGCGTGACCAACGGTATGAGTTTTGACATCCAAACATCCAAAGAATGAACATCCTGAAATCCTGCCGTGGGTTGACAAGTATGAATAGAGTGCGAAAAGCTGTGGCGTACAACAAAAACCACTTGGGTTATGGTGTTACTTTCATAATCATAATTTTTGCGAAAATTACGAAAATGATTTTTACTAAAGGTGTAATATTTATTTATATACATAATTATGTTGAAGAGGTAAATACATTATTCTTTTATAACAAATCTATACTTGTAAATATAAACCACTTTGGTGATTTTCACACGACTAAAATAAAAAAAACATATGAGAAGGCTTCAATCCACTGTGTGGATCGCTTTACACCCTATCCCATCCCATCCTTTAAATTAATATCCCTTAAATGTGTTTTTTATGGCAAAGAATTATTAAAATTGAAATTGTCGCAATATATTCTTCAGATGATTTATTAAAATATTGTATGGTTCTACCAAAAACAACGTTTTTCTCCTGCATATGGTATGGCGTAGGGTATACAAATGGTTTTTGTATGAAAACGCCCCCAAAAAGTGGGTGTGGGTAAAAATGATACATGGAACAAATTTTGGTATTAACAAAACCAATTATATTGCGTAAAATGTTTTTCAAAATGTTTAAAACTTTACTCAAAAACGTTTTTCACTGAAAACAACCCCAAAAAGTGGGCGTGGCAAAAAAAACTTTGTATAGACGAAATATAGACATAAGTATTGTCTAGAGATGTCGCTTAAACACTTTTTCAAATCTTTTAACGGTTTGGCCTAAAGATAGGTTTTTCTAAAAAGGGGCGTGGCAGTGAGCGGATTTCAAAATTAAAAATTAAAATTCAAAAGTAAGCGTGGCAGTGGGCGGATTTTGAAAATGTTTGCACTTGTTTAAACAGCATGTATAAGGATCACATGTACAAAATTTCATTATCCTAGCTCAAAATTTAAGGCCCAAAAACCGGTTACCTACAGACGGGCGGATGGAAGGACGGACAGTCAGACAGACATGGCTAAATCGACTCAGCTATCGATTCTGAGTCGATCCATATACTTTGAGGTATACTTAGCTCAATTATCTCTCTTTGTTACTAACCATGTATCCACTAACTAATTGACCCCTATGGGATAGGGTATAGGGTATAGGGTATATATCGTTAGTACCCAGAGCCTGGATTTATCACAACCATTAATGTGTGCGTGGGTACTTCCTGCACGATGGCGGGACCTTCTGTTTTCTGCCGAATCCAAACGGCTAAGTTGAGATAAGCTATTTTTGAAAATTGATACTACTCGGATTGTTTGTCGGATCACCACGTGGGAGGGTCAGTCACACTTATGGTGTGTTACTCGTATGGCATGTATTTTCAACAACCACCATCGAAACAACCCGAAACAAAAACGTGTGTTTTGCTTCGTTTTCTTTGGTGTGTGTTTTCACATAAAAAACAATGTTCTCTAGTTTCACGAAACAACAAAAAAACGTTTTGCTTTATCCGGTTTGTTTTTTCAGCCTTATTTGTAGGTAATTTATTCACAGTTAATGCACTTAGTCCTGCAATAAGTTCTGTTACACAATTTCCAGCGCTTATCAAAACTTCTTGCGGGAATAGAACCACAAACTTCTTTTCAGAACACATGTGCTGATCAGTTTGAAAATTTTTTACGTGGAATGATTCGGTAAAGAGAATCGAGTCGCTGTAACAAAGTTGCAAAAGTGCCAAAAGTGTGCTGGTCAAATCGAGTAGCAAAAACCACTCGTACTGTCGAGAATATTCGTTTATTATCAAGCTATTGCTCGCTTCGGCAAATTGTCTAAAGTAAAGGGCAGGCCGTCCGTATGAATGCGGTTGTATAGGCAGTGCGTGATCGTAGTGTTTTGGTGGGGGGTTTCTCCCCGTGGTGTCACATACCTCCATTTATCTGAATAAGGCGTAAAAACTAGTGCAATGGTTTAACAAAAATATGTGCTTCTAAAACAGAATTTTTCATTAAAAATGGACTGCAGCAGGGAGCGGTAAACTCGCCGATTCTCTTCAGCATTTACGCCATTGATATGATAGGTAGTCTTGCTCAGGCAATTTTTCATTAAAAATGGACTACAGCAGGGAGCGGTGAACTCGCCGATTATCTTAAGCATTTACGCCATTGATATGATAGATAGTCTTACTCAGGCAATTGCGTATGCTGACGATCTTATCGCGTACAGAACAGCCCCTACTGTCGAGGTCATTCGAACTCGTTTGCAGCGGGACTTCGACAAGCTCCAGAGATATTGTGATAACTGGAAACTGAAAACTAACTTTCAAAAACCGGAAACTATACTGTCCAGTGATACGAGAAAGAACTGGCGCAAGCTGGTGATCGTTGAACCAAACGGACAGCCACTGGCGCGTAAAAGTGCAGTAAAGTACTTTGGCATCTTGTTAGATCAGTATCTATATTTCGGAAGACATGTAGATGCGGTTGTGGCAAGAGCTAGGGGAGCGTTTGCCCGGACAAGACAATTGTTTCATAGCAGTCGTATTGACAGCAGGGTGATGGTAATTTGCTACATGGCCCTCATTAGGCCAATGATTGCATTTGGGTGCCCGGCGTGCTTCAACGTTGCCCCATCTCAAATGGAAAAGATACGGGTGTTTGAGAGGCATTGTTTAAGAAGCTGTCTTGGACTTCACAGAACACCAGTATCTGACTACACAAAATATTACTCCAACCTATACAACGGGACCAACACAAAACGAAACAGACAATTTTCTGGTGAAACTTATTCGGTTTCAAGCTGCAAGAGCGATGTCATCGAGCAATGAATATTTTGAGTGCGCGTTTAAGCGGTTTTATTCCGCCCTAAGCTTTCCTATATTTGGATAGTCGAGGGTTGATACTGGATAGATCGGCGGTTCCGCTTATCTACCACGTCTTCCGATGAACTGTGGATAGGCGGCTCCTATACGACCGAGACATCGTCGATCAGGGCAGAGGATAGCGCCTGCGAATCAGCAGGAGAGTGTCCGATTGGGATCGTCGGAGTAGGTTGCAACAGGAGAACCTGTTGTGGTGGCTAAGATAGATACAGATAGTTGACTTAAAAATTGTATGGCCGACTTACATAGTTTAAGGTTTTAAGGTCTAGGTTAGGTTAGGTACAACAGTTGTGGCCTTGCTGTGGCTGTTTTTTTTTTGAACTTATTTATACTTAGTTTTAATTAGTTTTTAAGTAGTTATAATTAGGTCACAAGTAGTTCTTATTAGTATGTAAAATTTAAATAATATAAAAAAATACGATACCAAGTTTTTTAAAAAAAAAAACTTTTATTGGTTTTAAAAAAATAATAATGAATAAATTTTGAATATTCATAAAAAAGTTAATAGGCCGAAAGGCATTAATTAGTATTAAGTTATATAGGGCCAGTAAGTTAGTTAAGTATAGTTAATTAGTAGGCTAGTTTTTTCATTAATTTTTGTCTAGCATGTAAGTTAGCTTTACCAATGAGAAAAATAAATGAATTACAAAAAAAGTATCAGCTGAGCATCGATAATTTTTTCGATGCTGTTGTTTTCAGTGAGGAAACGTGCGAACACAAGTACAAAATGCTGCTTTTGAGCTGCAGCTTTCAATATGAAGCAGACTTACCGTTAATAAATCTAGATAGCTGTTGGATTAGTTTCGGATGGATTACAAACTTCTTATTTTTCCGTAAAGTGCCTAAACCACACTTTCGAGTCCGCACTACACCCATAATACCTTCCATCTGAACAATAAATCCCACAAAGTACTGCAGGATAAAGTCCGTAGGGCTCTATAAACCCTATGTCCGCGCAATGACTATGCTAATTGAAGTTTAAATTAATTTAGATCGTTCCCATGGCTTCCATAATTATTCTCCAACTAGGAGCAACCATAAACCATAGTCCTAGATCCCTTTATAGGGGCGGAGGTGGGTGGCCGAACCCATTTGAGGACATTTGCCTCGCTTCTGGGTTATTTTATATATTATACTCCTATTCTCGTTTTTTTTTTGGAAAATGGAAACTATCCAGAGGAATGCGAGTAAAGTTTGCCCACCATAGCAACGCTTAGAGAGTTTGAAACAACGAATGGAGGACGCGAACAGAAAAAAATCGGAATAATTTAATTTCTCCATTCCAGTTAAATGGCTTCCACTCGAGATTATTCTTGGTTTTATGTCAATGGTTGCCACAAAGAATGCGGACATTTTTAGAGGCCACACATACAATCTCAGTCGAACTTTGCCAGCCGGGAGTTAATTAAAGAAGAGTCGGCAACAAATACATAGACAGAGGCATAGTCAGACGATTGAATGAAGGTTTTGGGTATACCGGTACGGTAGCAACCGGAGAACGATGAAGTTTCGTTGTCAAGTCGCCAGAATGAGTGGGTTGGGTGTATGAGGGTGTCAAATGGACGGATTATTAGATTAGAATTAACTAAGGCCATTTTGTGGCCATGACAGTGGCCTTAGATGTTGAAAATAGAGGATGACTAAATTGAGTTAAGTTTGTTAGCGTTATCTTGTGGTGGGTTATGTGGTGTAGGAGGTTAATAATGGCAGCTCCGGTAATAGAGTTATATACCAAGTACATTGTTGGAAGGTTGAGTTACGAGACAACGTACGGGTGCTATAGGAGATGTGACATGCAAGCCTTTTGTATTTCTAAAAGAATAAATAAAATACTGCCTGATCGTAGTGTTTTAGTTTATTTTTAGAACGCTAGGGTAGCAATATATGTTTGGATTTATTGGAGGTTGTGCAGATCAAAACAAAATAAAAATCAGTTTGTGAATTTTAGGACCACAATGTATGACCCGGTAAGAAAGTGTTGTATATCCAAAACACAACGAATGTTAATTCGGTTTGGACATTTGTGCAAACAGAAAATATGCAATAAAACTCAATTTTCCTAAGGCACGTGGAATAACAACCATGTTTTCAGTTCATTTGGTGTCTGTTTTCCTGGCAGAATGTTTAAACAAGAACGGTTCTTCTATTAAGGACTGGAGCAACACAAAAAAAAGATAGTCATGAGAGACAACCTACATTTCATTTGTCCGAGTATGTATATTACTGCAGCGGTTTAAGATTTGACATCGATATCTACCAAACGACTTCCATTTTGTGAAAATCCAATACCTAATAGGTTTTCACCCGTGCACATAAAAACAAATTAACAAACACAAAAACGTGCTTTTTATGAAGCAGTCATTGGACTTTTTTGCAGATAGGTGCTTGTTCATTCCTCTATGGATGCATACCGGACAACCATACCTATTCGCAATAACACGAACACGAATGGTAAATCGACAATGGCAGCGCCTACTATGAGAAGGGGGGATTCTTTCTCCCGATTAAACAAGGTTCTCGGTATTGGTATGAAAGGGAATCGGACATACCCACACGTGTATGCATTATTCCGTTGAACGTCATAATTGATGGTACATTACAGTTTAAGAATATCTTACGACCAACATTAAAACCAAAATAAACCAATTGAAGGTATTTTATCAATACATGCTTATTCATCATTAAATTGTAAGATTTCAAGTCATTGATATGCGAGTACCGTAAGAATCAAGTTTAGCGATGCTCGAGTGCGTAGCTACATTGGGATGAACGTGTAGTTAGAAACTAAGAAAATACGGTCATAAATTATGTATAAACCCGCTTTATTAAAAATCAGAAAAGCCCATATAGGTGAAAACTTCTACAGCGAACTTATTGATCTGAACAATGTAAAAACGGGCGATTTTTGTAAGGAATCGAAGTGGTTTTTGGAAACTTTATCTGAGTGCACCATTTTTGAGGACCCTTAGCGTTTTAGGTTCGTCATATGAACGTCAGTTCAACTCTTAAGTCTTAACGTTTAACTCTAAAACACTTCTAAGTGTCACTTAAATTCAAAATCGGCTATAATCAATTTTCACATTTAAGCAACGTTGCTTATAGGTGGCGTTTAGAGCTTGTTTAGAGCCAATTTAAAATGAATTTTTACAGATCAGAGAATTTCCATCTTAATTTTTTTTATATATTTTTTTAAGAGTTATAAAAATGGACTCAAGCTACATTTCTTTTTAAATGATTTAAATGGTATGAATGTGATAAATTCAAACAGACCAACAGCTACGAGACCAAAAATGTAGAAACAGAGAATTAACCCAATGGAACTTTAAGACAAGTATTTTCGGCAAAAGTATCGATTCTCTAAGTCCAATATGTAAAAGTTTATCAACCTTCGATCGGGGGTGGTCACATTTCTGCTGATCTCCAAGTGATGGCTGCTATAAGATATTGGTGTCGAAATGAAGTACAATTATTTGATCTACTATCTCACTACAATATAATTCTTTAAGCATCCCATGGACCCTTTTGAGATAAAAGATGACAGAGCTGTTATTCACGCACTTAGGCAACCAACGATATGTAAGGACATTTGCTTTAAAGAGATCGCAATTTTTAAAAATGCCAAAAACAGTGTCTGAGCAAATAAAAGAGCTAAATGGTGGACATAAACTTGTATAAAACTTCACTGTTTTGTACTAGATTTTTTAAATTTTATTATATTTTTTGAAGCTATCATCATTCGGTTAAGCAGCAATGAAAAATTGATTATAGATAAGAATTTAAGCAAAGTTGCTTAGCGATAATTTAAATATTTAAGCATGCTTAACTAAACAACTTCTGAGACACATTTAAAAAAAAATTAATAAATACGGCTGAGAGATATTAAAGCCTAAAACAATACGACAAGATCATTTTGTTGCGCTTGAAGAAAGTCATCGGATATTTCAATAATAGTAAGGATTGGTCCATTAACAAAAATTTGAAATGTTATGCAAAACTTTAGATTGCAGAAATCTCATTCCCGTGTGTGTTGTTAGAAAATTTTTTGCTTTGTATCAAAATGAGGATATGTAGGATTTATTATAGCACCACAACTCTTTTCAGACGGGAAAATTGTTGTGGGTAACAACTGAGGAAGCTTTCAATTGACACAATCTCTTACTAAATTAAATGGGTAACAACTGAGGAAGCTTTCAATTGACACAATCTCTTACTAAATTAATAGTTATGAGAACAATTTTTAATTTGAAATTCCCCATTCAAAATAAGGGTTAAATTGTTGGTCCCTTTCATTTGTGCAATCTCATACGAGAGATTGAAGAAGCTATAAGTTTCTTCATTATCAGCGGCGGTGTAATCTCGAAAGAAAATCATAAGTCCTTCACATTTCTGCGCCCTTATAATAGCTTGTTTACGGAATCCATGGGATCGATCTCTAAAAGAATTGGTACAACTCTAGATTTTGAAGCCCCATAAAATATACCATAACATAATTTAGTGCAGTCCAGGAATTTCCAACCTTGCCTCCCCATAGCCGTTGTAGAGGTTGTGTTTTTTTAGGGGTTGGTTTTTCGAATACAGATAAAACTGACATTTTTCATCATGAATAGGTTGACAAATGAAAAACGCTTGCAAATCGTGCAAATTTATTTCCAAAATTATGGTTCAGTTCGCGAAGCTTACCGCAAGCTCCGTCCATTCGCAATCGTCCATCAGAGCAATTAATTCGGTTAACCATGCATCGTTTTCGCACTACGTTTACTCTGTGTGATAATATGCATTCGCAATGACGTCGAACAGTGCGCACTGATGAAACAATTGCCACTGTAGAGCAAATTGTTGAAGAGGTCCCGAATGAATCGATTTGCCACCGTGAACAGCAATTGGAGCGTTGTCCATCAGCTTTATGGAAGATTTTGCGTAAAGATCTTGGCTTATGACCTTACAAGATCCAGCTTGTGCAAGAATTAAAGCCGCAAGACCATGCATGCGTCGTGATTTTGGTGTATGTTCAGTGATTAGGCTCATTTTTGGTTGAATGGCTAAGTCAACAAGCAAAATTGCCGCATTTGGAGTGAAGAGAATCCACATGAGGCCCTTGAGACGCCATTACATCCACAAAAGCTGACTGTTTGGTGTGCTCTATTGGTGGTGGAGTCATTGGGCCATACTTCTTCCGAAATGATGCTGGAGAGTCAGTTACCGTTAATGGAGACCGGTATAGAGCCATGATAACCGACTATTTTGTTCCCGAATTGGATGGCACGAATGTGGATGAGACTTGTGGTTACAACAAGACGGAGCTACATGCAACACAGCGCACGTCACAATCGGTTTATTGAAGGAAAAGGATCAGAGCATAATTTCTCGGAATAAACCTGTCAATTGGCCACCAAGATCGTGTGATTTGACACTATTGGATTATTTTCTTTGGGGATATGTGAAGTCTCTCGTCTATGCCAACAAACCAGAAACGTTTGGGGACTTGGAAGCCAACATTCGTGGCGTTACGGCCCCAAATTCTCGAGAAAGGGGTTGAAAATTGGACCTCTAGACTTGGCTTTATTCATATTCAAACATTAATGGCATAAAATTATCCTTCCAAGAAAGCAAAATTGATGGACATTAAAACGATTTTCTTTCTTATGTTTTATTTCAATTCGAAGTTCTATACCTCTAAAATCACCCTTTCGTTATAATTTAAAAAAAAAAAAAAATAATAATAGTTATTGGGAACTAACGGCAAACCTACGGTCCAAATTGTGCGTGTGAAGTTATATTGAATGCGGATTCCGACCCGCAAGTTTTACGAAGCTTCGCATGACAGTTGCAGTGTACATTGATATTTGTCAGACATTCGCAAGAGATGAAACGTGAACCCCTGTTTAACCATTTATGGGCAGTACTTTCGTGTTAACTTTCGAAATCACATATTTAGTCAAAATTTAGATCTCCAAGTATGAAGTTATCCAATATCAAAGAGGACTGTTGACACAGAAATGGTTCTCTTTACCGATTTCGAAAAACTGGTATTTTATAAGCTTGATTGCAGTTTAAAAATCCACATGTACCAAGTAACCCACATCATCGTGTGCTGCCTACATTAACAACCCCAATCTTCCAATTTCAAAATACTGAAGGAATTTCGTTTATTTATATTAAAATGTTCCCCTTTTATGCTATTTTGTTATCGGAGGTTGGCATTATGAATGCAGTGTTTTTTTTTTTTTTTGTTACTCATACTCCATTTGCATTTTGTAACGATGAATTAAATATTAAAAAAAATCATATATTCCTCTAGTAGGGGGGACAGGGATTTTTTACTGCGAAAGGGAAGCATGATGTATGTGTAGAAGTGTCCTAGAATATTTTACAGTCTCTGAATTGTATTCAAACGAGTTTTTGTGCCAGCTACATTCAGTGGAATTAACAAGAATTGTTCTGTATATGCATTGATTTCACATGGTTCAATAGTTTTATAGAGGCAATCGATCAAATGTTCAGCACTTAATATATGAAGTGGAGGCTTTTGATAACATACTCTATGATTTTTAATTCAAGGCAGTTACTAGAGAAGTTCCTAGTTTAAAAAAATATATTTTTTAAGTATACCTACTTGTATGGTTCTAAAAAACCTTTCGGGACAAACTTACGTAATTAAATTTTGCTCTTATTATGTGCTGTTGCACTAAGCTTATAAAGGGTCTTCCATTAAGGACTTTACAACTTCTTTTATAAATAAAATGCAACTAGTACTTAGGATACCTTAAAAAAATAATTACTTCAATAACTTTCAACAAATTTATGAATGAAATTCGACTTCATTCATATTTCATGACTTGGCGTACATTTCGACCGATTCGGCCGCTTTGGTAGTTTAATATTGATTCTGAGATCCTCTAACGTAGTCGGCTTGTTGCCATGGACCCATGATTTAATAAAGACCAATAAACAAAAGTCTAGTGAAGTTAAAAAAAAAAAACAAAATTTCTTCGTCCAATCGACGGGTCCTAATCATGTTTTTAATATAAAGGATTTAATCATCGAAAAGTATGGGTATGGTTTGGATGCCAGAAACTGTCTATTGACCGCAATAGGTAGCTAGGTATGGGTGGAGGACTCCGATAAATTTCATATGTTGCCGTAGAACGTACGCCAAAATGTTTTGGGGACCTATATTGGAGTTCCCAATAGGAGAGTTAGCTGTTCCACATGGTGGCTGGAAGGGATGATAAAGGAGAAAGGATTACACAAAACCCCATAGGGGAATATTATTTTTGACATCAAGTTTGTATCATATAGAAATAATTTCGATAGATAAACCTTTAAGTATTCTGATCGACTCTGGATCGTTAGCTGAGTCTGTCTGTCAGTCCGTCTGCGTGTCACCGATTGAGGACCTTAAATTTTGAACTAGAATGATGAAATTAGATATAAAGACAATCTGTTCGAAGAAGCAGAACAAGTGTAAAACTTTCAAAATCCTCCCAGAAAAACTTGGTTTTTGGTCCAACCGTAAGGAATTTCCAAAAAAAAAGTGTGAGCGAAATATACAGAGGTTCTCTATAGCTATATGTCATCAATATATGCCAACTTTTTGGGGTCATTTTTCGTTAAATTTTTTGGAAAATCTGAAAAAAAAAACATTCGATGTGTTCGCTTGTTGAGTAAAAGGTTGCGCGTTCAATACCCGTCAAAATCTATGTAGCTTTTATTCAAAAGAAATAAAAAGGTTGGCTGTTACACCTTAAGGGCCGCCCAGAATGCGTATATTTAGCTGGTATCTTGTAACGCTGTCAAAAGAGAGATATATTTCTTGCATGAAGTTGCAGTCCATTCAACTTCAAGCTACAGATTCACGAAGATAAGCGTCGTGTAAGCGCTAACGGGTTGCCACGTTTTTAACTTCTGCCACAGATTCAAGCAGCAGCTACAGATTCGCATTCTGGGCGGCCCTTCAAAGTATGCACCATCTAGAAATTTCTTCAAATTTAACGAACACAAGATACAGTGACTCCCCGAACTTAGTTCGGACACCACCAATGGAGTAAGTCTCCACTACATCCAAAATCGTTCGTATCACTCTTTCTTCCCTTTCTTTAACACTTGTACTGTGGTAAAGCATATAAAGGGTATTCATAACTACCTGAGTGAGCGCAAATTACAAAAAAAAATAGCATGTGCCATAGAAAAATAATGTTTTTGTCGAACTAAAAAAAAAGATTTGGATAATCTGTGTGAACAAGATGTGGTGACAATGCATTATATATTTTCATTCCCATTCAGTTTTTATCCACGCCCACTTTTTAGTGACATTTTTCTTAAGGATAGGATGGAATAGGGTATTCAATGATTCGCAGAGCAGAGTGTAGATATCTTACATGTCATTAAAATAAATATTCAAAAAGTAACTCACTTTGTTCATTCTTGTTGGAACTGCCCTGACTGAATGACGGGCGTTATCTTCACATCCAATGATAAGCACAGTTTTGCACCCAGATTCCTTGAGATTTTTTGAGCAATATATCCCACATAGCGGTGAGCCATATATGCCGAAACCACCTAATATATGATGTTTGCCATTACAACTTTGGTTGCGACAGAGTCCTGATTGCTCCAAGTAGAAAACATTTAAAGTCCTTTTCAAAAATATATACTATATGATCTAGGTCTACCGTAGACGTAAAGCCTGGAGTTATGAGTTCTCACATTTCACAAGCCAGGGTTTGGGTCAAGACCAAAATAATTCCTTGGCGGTTTCGTCGAATATTACACATGTAATATCGGGTAGCCGTCATAGTGATACATACACCTTGGTATAGGTGCCAACACCAAATCCACGATTAATGTCGATATTGTCTGGATATCCACACCTGGAATGAAATCGTAATACGTTTAGATTAACTACGTAAGACTTATAAGAACACACAAAACATTAAAAATAGTGTGAGCGCAATAAAATGCAGTCTATTATTTTCGTAGAAAATTTTTAAATCAATAGTTTGCTTTTGAAACGGAAAATGGCTTTATCAAAGTATTTTATCCTTCTGATTTCGCAATTTTTGTAAATTATGTCTAGGCACAATATTCTGTATATACAAGGCGCAAAAATAACCTTCCGAGGTTTTTTGGCTGTAATTAAAAAAAAAAGAAAAACTTTGATTTTTCTTGTGGATTATTTTTATTTGGTCTTTTAATTTTTTTTACATTGGGTCGAGAATATGATGTCATGTAAATGGCCGCCGCCACAGTTGATTGTCATTTGAGCCCTTTTTATGGCATTTTCCATCACTTTGACCAAAACTTCCGGCGATAGGTCCTCACATTCTTGACGGATACTGTCTTTAAGAGCTGCAAGAGTCTGAGGCTTGTTGACATAAACCCGCGACTTCAAAAAGCCCCACAAAAAGAAGTCTGGAGCGGTCAAATCAGGCGATCTTGCTGGCCAGTGCAAATCGCCAAAACGGGAGATTAGGCGCCCGGGAAATGCATACTTCAGCATATCGGTTGTGGCACATGCAGTGTGTGCCGTTGCACCGTCCTGTTGGAACCACATGTTTTCCAATCCCAATTCATCAAGTTGCGGCAAAAAGAACTCGTTGATCATTGCTCTGTAGCGCTCACCATTCACAGTAACCGTTTGGCCCGCGACGTCTTCGAAGAAAAAAGGTCCGATGACTCCTCCGGCGAAAACAGCACACCATACAGTGACTTTGAGCGGGTGTAATGGCTCTTCGTGGTTACACACGGATTTTCAGTGCCCCAGAAGCGTAAATTTTGCTTATTTACGTACCCGCTAAGATGGAAATGGGCCTCATCACTCATGATTATTTTTGATGAAAAATCATCTTCCTCTTGGTGGTGATTAAGGATGGCTTGAGCGCATGTTAGACGCGATTGGCGGTCAGCAGCTAACAGCTGATGCACCGTCTGGACTTTGTACGGAAACAACTTCAAATCTTGTACCAAAATTCGCTGTAAAGACCGTCGACTGATACCCATTTGCGTGGCAAGTCGTCTGGTCGATGTCGACGGCGCTTCCATGACATCTTCGGCTACAGCAGCAATATTCTCTGCAGAACGGCTACTCCGGGGTCTGCCACGCGTTGCACGGCTAGGCAATCTGCAACGAAATTCACGTTGTGCCAAAGTCACCGACCGATTATTGCTCCAATAAATAGTCACCAATATTCCGCGTTCTGGAGCAGTGTAGCGTAACATTGTTTATTAACGTGTATTTCGCATGTGTTTACTACACAAATATCAGAACAGAACTGACATTAGGGGCCAATCGCAAAATTTATAGTATTTTCTGATAGGAGTATTACTTTTGCGCCACTTTGTACTTTCATTTCATTCTAAAGAATTCCAAACAATGGTAAATTGACTCAAGGATCTACAACCTAGTCGTTCATATATGTATATCCTTTGTGTACTTTTGTCCAAGATAAAACTTTTTCGAAATAGCAAAGGATGCCACACATTAAAACATTTTTTTTTACAATGCATTCATGATGATAAAGAAATAATCTCAATAACCCGGGGCGCCATGAATCAGATGGGTAGAGACTGCAGCACCCCATTTAACTACAAAGAAATTATCCACAATAACCGCTACTTTTATAACAACTTGGTGATATTAGAGAACTTTTCGTCCACCGCCATCACATATGCACTTAGGATACACTTTATGAGATCCATGATTGAATGCGTGCAAAAAACTTTTTTGATTATCGTAATGTGAGCCGGCCGAAAAATTGTCCCGCAGCTATCTGTACTTATACATACAAAAAAAAGTTCTTCCACATTATTGGAAAAAATTACTTTTACGCAGGGTGGAGTCGTCTATAATGAATGGAAAAAGTCCAAGTGGACTATTAAGCTAACAAGATAATGGAGGAATGATACATATGTGCTGGAGAATTGTAGATGCCGGTCAGGATATGGTATATTAAGTAGTGGTGATAAAATTACCACATGCTGTTGCTTTGTAGGGGACAAAGTTTTTAAGGGTGATTACTCCGATAGAATTAATTTGATGAAAGTTTTGTAATTCAATGATGGAATTGGAATAAAGTTGATTAGTATCTGCACCCAAACGATGACACTTTTGGTTTTGGTTTTGTATTGATTGGGTACTTTCCAATCTCTGTAAGCGTATCTTTGTTAGTAACTCACAAGTGATGTCGGTTTGGAAACAAAATTCGATTGCTCGTTGGCGGATAACACATATGGGAAAAAAACATGTGTATGGTTGAAAACGAAATTGAAGTTCAATTTCAGCATGCGTCTCAGAACTTAATGACAAGGTTGTAGTAAACAAGACCAGATTACATAGAATCCTTTTTGTACGAATTTTTGATTCACAGTTCTAAACAATATCAAGAAGGCCAAGCATAGTGAAGAAGTATAAGAACGCTAGTACTAAGTTTATTTATTTTTTTAACAATAAATATGCATATTACCAAAGAGTATAGAACTACATTGCGTGCGCATCTCATACAACGAATATTTTCTATGTGGGGTACTGATATTGATACCCCGGTGTTCACATTGCCCAGCATCAAACAACAGCCTTGCCGACGCACACGATCTACGAAATTTCCACTTCGCATTGCCCGCGTCTGAAACGGCTACAAAATTTTTAGCTGTGATGCGTACTCTACGTAGTTCTATACCCTTTGATATTACTAAGAAACTTTTAGTGTTTTTGTTCATTTTTAAAATGCCTTTATGGCGGTGAGATCAGTTTAATGCATACCATATTCATAAAGGTCAAAAGGTTCCCCTAAATAATATAATTTAAAAAAATGAAGATTTGACTGTTTTCAAATTGCAAGAATGTTCTGGTAGTTAATGCGCTGTATTCCTAAGTTCAAATCACGAAGTTAAAAGCACACAAACATACGAGAGCATAAAACTGCCATGAAAAGCTTTTTAAATATGGCGCTCGGAATCGGCGTTAAAATGGATGGCAAAAATATAAACTCGCACACATGAATAAAGCCTGTTTTGGGGACAAGTATGGACCATTAATGGCAGATCTTTAATTTTGTTTTCCTTCTGCAACATCATTTGCCATCAATACAAGCTCAAAAAAAGGAAATCTCAAGAGCTAGAAAAGATATCCGAGCCTAATAATCTTACCAAAAGAAAATACCAGGGCATTTATGACACGTTGAAGGCAAACTTTATATAGATACTCTCTTATAACCAATTCGACAAATCATTATATTGGGTAGGAATTAAAGCTTAAATCTGCTCAGTGACTCAAATGTCTGGCAATGGATGGGACTTTCAATTTGATCCCTAAATTATGATGCAACTTTATACCATTTTGATGAAATCGAAAAGTAACTACTCGAATATTTTTACAAATAGTTCCGGATTCCCTTAAATCCTGTTCAGATTATATCAGATTTTGAAAAAGCAATCATATCTGCTGCATTTTTTTTCCATCGGCAGCCCTCAAAAAAGATGACTATTTCGATGACGTGAAATAAGGCATAATGAAATAAAGCTAAAGCAAAATAAAGCCAAATTTTTAGTTTGATTTGACTTGCTAAACGATAAGTGCAAGTATTGATAACAAGACGAATTGCTGGCGTTTACTAAAAAGAATAATTTGTTAAGTATGTATATTTACTACAAATCCGGATTCGCGTATGTATGTTTGTGTTTTGAAATTACAAAAAAAAACGTATATAGTGGTTCATACTTAGAAAAAAAAGTTAAGGTTTTTATAATAACGCAGCAAACATAATCATAAAGTAATAATTATGATAAGTATTTAGGGGAGTTTGTCGAAAAAGTGTCGTACCGTTTCTTCTGTTTAAACCTTTACAAAAAAGTAAACGTCAATCTCTATTCCTGTTGGAAAATGTTCAATAAAACAGTAACCCACTCTGACATTCACTGACCGATAAAATACTGAGTGCACAGCTTTTTTCTATTCGGTATAGAGCTAACTCCCCTCTGCCTATCGACCCTTGATGATATTCCGTTTGTATTTATCCCTTTGGCTTAGAGATTACCACATATGCACCACCACCTGTGTATTTACCCGACAAAGAAGACATACCCCAAGCCAATGGCGATAGACTAATCGAAAATGAATTTTTCATGAAGTCAACTGGCATGGCATCTACCTTCGAACAGGTACTTTTGAATTACATTCGTTCTGGTTGCATTTTATTATCTCAGGCTCCCTTTCAATTTGGCTTGCCACTTGTATAGCACGAAGACCGACTAGCGGATTTCATTTATTTATTTATATTTGTGTTGATTTTCATGTGGAAGACCCCGACAGATGCAACCCTATGTCGACATAGGGTTGCATCTGTTATACCAACAAACGTTATTGGAGCATAGATCCAAGCACCGCCACCTGCTGGAAGAAATACTTGTTCTCGTAAAAAGCAGAAAAAAGGGTTGGTTGCTCGATTTGCGAGGTGTTGGGAAGTTATGTCAACTCAGATGAGTATCAATGTCATTGACATCACGCTGACATATTCATGATGATGACAATCGATAAGAACGAATGTGTTAGTTATGCATTTCAAATGCGATTATTTAACACATCAAGGGATTAGATAAAATTAAGATTTATTGGACCCTGGAAGGTAGTCCATTAGGGATTATAATGTTGTAACACAATTTGCGATGACCAGAGCATCTTATTAAAGCAATAAATCATCAATAAAAGGATCAAAACTCGCGTGCTTTCCGCTCACATTAGTCAAAGAACGAGTGTAGACTCTGATTGGCTTTAACTTGGCAATGCCCAGTGGATGTTACTCTAATTACACATCAAGTGCTTAATTTTAACCCGCAAGTGATAACCAGCGGGTACTGGTCTCATCCAACCGGATTCGACTTGCTAAACGATAAGCACGAGTGTTGATAACACGACGAAAAACAGCAACACTCTCTGCTGCTGTCCCAGGCGTACCTAGACAAGCTGCTCCGACATATTCGGACAACAGGTTGTTTAGGAATTTCAAGGGTTAGTCAGGCTTCTTCAAAAGAGAAGGTGACGGATGGACCGAAAGGCCAACGGCAGCGCTCAATCCCGTAGTGGCCCCGTGGCCTAGAGGTATCTAATAAATTGGAACTGAACTTCAAGGTTTGGGGTTGTGCTTTAGGTGACCTACCCAACCATGGAAAAAACTAACCAACCAACAGCCTCGGAAAAGACTGATTTTATTGTTGACGACCCTGCTAAACGAAAAAAGGAAAACAACGTTCGTATCTGCACCTGGAATGTTAGAACAATAAACAGGAGAGGTGCAAGCGAACAACTAGCGGAAGCCCTAAGCTGCTACAAAGCAGACATTACTGCCATCCAGGAAATACGATGGGATATGCGCTCACGCCCAAACGGAGGAAGAAGATGATATAGCTAAGGATTGCTTCTATGAGCTCCTTGACAAAACCTATGAGCGACTACCGAAGTAAGATGTTAAAATCATGCTGGGAGACTATAACGCAAAGGTATTAAGAGAAGACATATTTAGCATTATCTTCGGAAAACAAAGCCCACACGACAACACGTCTGGTAACGGACTTAGGCTAATTGACTTTGCTACGGAACGAATTCAGATCAACGAAAATGGATCAAAGAGCTAATATCGACTCGGACCACTACCTTGTTGCAGCCAAGGTAAGAGTGCGGATATCCACCACGCCACAACAATCCAGAAATACTGTGAAAAATGTTAATGTCGAAAGTCTGCAATCGCAAAAGACCGCCAAGACCTTCGCGCAACGAGAATCCCTTAACCTCTCGATTAACACCATACCACCAGCATCGAATGTCGAAGAACAATGGCAACGATGACAACAAGCCATTAGATCAGCCACAACTGATGTGCTATGTTTAAGAAACCCCTGGTTTGATAAGGAGTGCCGACCTATGCTCGCAGCCAAGAACGAGGCCTAAAACGCTAAGCTGCAGGCGAAGACGAGAACTGCTATTGAGCTCTTTAGGCAGAGAAGAAGGAAAAAATAGAAAAAAAGAGCAAGAATAGCGCTCGATCGAGGATATAGAGAGGTGCCACTCCAGGAACGAGTTCGCAAGTTTTACCAAAGTGTAAAACTTCAAACATATAAGGTTCGAACAGAATCCTGTCGAGATGAACAAAGAAATATCGTAGTTGAGACACAGTCGATGCTGAGGATATGGAAGACCCACTTCTGGAGACCGTTAAACGGCGATGACGAAGAACATTCCGCTGTCAGGCAACAACCTGATCGGCCCTTATCAATGTCGTTTTAGGCCAGGAAAGTCCACAACCGATCAAATTTTCACAATTCGGCAGATCCCGGAAAAAACCCCAAGAAGTCCAAATCGATACCCACCACCTGTTCACAACAGCATTCATAGAGATGAACTATACAGAGCCATGTCAAGTTTCGGTATACCGCCCAAACTCGTTCGTTTGTGTAGGACGACAATGAAGAATTTCCAAAAATCGTTGCAACTACTAGCATACACCGACAATATTGACATCATTTGTAGGACTCAACATGATGGCATAGCCACGTTTGCTAGTATAGAGAAGGAATCGGCAAAAATAAGTTTAGCAGTAAATGAGGGCAAGACTATTTTAATGGTGTCAACATGCTGTCAACATGAAAGGACAAACGAATTGGACAGAATGTCACCATTGACAGATACATTTTTGAAGTGGACTTCGTCTATCTCGGCTCCGCTATTAACTCTGGCAACAACATCTCTTATGAAATTAGACGAAGAATTACTCTTCAAGTAGAAACCGACCACAACTTGGAGTGCACAACTGGAGTTAGTTAGCTAAGGACCGGGCTAATTGGAGAGGCATGTTGGTTGAGGCCCAGGTTCATTCCGGACTGTAGCGCCTTTTAAGTAAGTAAGACGGTAAGTTAGATTAAAATTGAATCGGTAGGTGGAAGAACAGTACATGTAAAAAATATCGCTTTTGAGAAAAACTGAAACATAGCCGGGAATTTCTAATGAGCGAACAATCAGCGAACAATGTAGGCTATTTTTGTATACATTCAGCTTTCAAATGTACCGCTTTTTTGCTGATTGTTAGGTTAACATACGTAAAGAATTTTCTTATTCTTCCACTCACCGATTCAATTATAATCTCAAATTGGTACGACATTATAGTTTGAGAGGAAGATAAAATTCTTCAAAATTCAATTTAGCAAAATATTGCCCAACTTGTGAACATTTTGCTACCTTGACATATTAAATCGTCCTCAGAGTAAAGGTTGCAGCCATTGACTTGATTAAACTTAAGGATGGCGGTTGATTCAAAAAATCATGGCGTGTAGTCCTTCTGAGGGGAAGCAGTTGTACTGCACACAAATTCAGCTATATGTTAAAAAAATATATATGTGTGTTTTACATGTAAAGTTAAATGCATAAAATGGTTCTTCAAAACGTACCGAACAGGAATACATAAAAGCAGTTGCATATTGTTTAACGTTTTGAAATGAAAACTCTGAAGTGGACGATGAAAGCAGATTCCTGTTTTCATGGTGTACTAGATTTTGTATTTACAGATGGTTAACCAAAGCGTGCAGGCCACGCTTACCAAACAATTTACGTTTATATATGCAGGTTCCCAATGGCTTCCCTTAAACTCAAGTCAGATACGGTAATTCTTTTCAAAAAATAAATTTTAAGTGCATAGGTCAAGTGGGTATCCATGTTTCTTCGTATGAAGAGAACACGAAGTCATGGGCAGGTTTACAAATGGGCTTCGTCGTGCTATTTTAAAGTAAAGCCAAATAAATATTAAACCAATAACACCAAAAAAGGCCACAGCATATAAGAGGTATTTATTCCCAAAGGTTTGAAAAATAATTTGAGATTTCATATAACTTATCTTTAATTTTCAAACTGATATTGGATGAATGCTGTGTATGACTGTGTAAGCTCTTGCAAGTCTGCTAATATTTGCGATAGCAAGACAGACAACTAAATCTTTTAATGAGATCGGTACTCTCTAAAACTCATATATTCTATCAGCATTACACGATTCTGACTCCACTAAACTTTAATCTAGTACGCTAAATAGAATATTTTTGTTTATATCTAAGTCGACTCTTTGACTCTTTAGAGGTAGATACAGGAATATTAAAAATTAAAGCCGATTTCCCGAGAGAAAGTGTTTTAGGAGCAACCCTACTTGAATCAGTACTGTCAAATATCTAACTAAATCACTCTACAGTTTGTACTGAAGTCCATCATACCAAACATTGTTAAAGGCTTGAGCGACATCTAAAACGAGAACCGAAAAGACTTGTCTTTCTTCCGGTGCCTTTTCAAAAACATGCACTTGGTCTATCGTGGAATGTTTATTTCTTAATCCAAACTGATAAATTCTCTGAGAAGTCTTCAATCATCTGGAAGTCTTTTCGGTAGATATTTGTCGAATGCTTCGTTAATAATATTTTAATCATAAATCAATGACACTGGCAGTTCTCTCCCACTGGAAATCTTGACAGAGAGTCAGTATTATATTTCCGCGGAATGAAAAGAGTCGCTTTATGCTTAACAACTTTGGGAAATGTTGAATTTTTTTGAAAATAAGTTTTGGCCGAAATGAAGCACACACCGCGCTTAATGTAAGCAAGTTTGTGCAAAAAGTTCGTAAGACTAGTATGATAATGGACAATAGTGGCTGCTGTAGCCGAAAGTGTGAGACTTAATTCACGAACATCAACTCGCCATCGATCTCAATAGCTCAACATTTCACGTGCTAGCCTGACGAGAATTGTGCGCATAGATCTCGGATTATTAGCTTACAAGGTCGTATCAGCAATCGAAGACGCAGGATGCGACCATTTTGCCCCTTTAGAGCGACTTAAGTTTGAAAAATCATCTTCTCTAACAAGGAGCGTATTCATCTCGGCGGCGGTTACGTTAACAAAAAAAATACAAATCTAGGGCTCAGAAAACCCCCACGTTATTGTCCAGAAGCCAATGCACCAATGGAATTACAGTTTGGTACGAATTGTGGAGTGGTGGCATCATTAAACCTTTTTTTCTTTGAAAATGTGGCTAGGAACAACGTTTCCGATTTTTTTTTACTGAAACTAAAAAGATGAATTTGGACGACCTCTGGTTCCTCTTTTAGATATAACAATGACAGCGAATTTCCAGTAATACGGCACATATTGTGTCCCAAGGCATGCGTTAAGGCACGAGTACAATAAGTTTGACGGTATTTAGTAGAGGGGGTCAAAAACAAGCATTTTTTGCTATCAGAAAAGGGCGGAGTCTATCACGCCCCGTTTAGGAGGCAGATAAAATGATAAAAAAATGTATTAACAAATAACGTTAAACCTTACAATTAACACCTTTTTTTAAGGCCAATACTTTGCTATGTTTTTAAGTAAAAAAACATAGTTTTTGACAAAAAACGGGTTTTAAACTCAAAACTTAGGAAAAAAATATTTAAAAAAATAAGTTGTAAGTGTAATTTTGCAAACTATAAAATTATATAAAATTTTTTTTGTCTAAAGTTCGTTGCTCTAATAAATTCGTATCAGAAGACATAAAATCAAAAAGTGAAAAATATTTGATTTCATGTCTTCTAGTGTGAGATCCAACCGCATGCTTGGACTCACGCTAGGATTTGGAATAGGTGCGATTTTTTTTTAGAAAATTGGAAATTACTAAAACTAATTCGGTTTGTAAACAATGAGATGCCTTTGGGGGATGCTGCACCCCTGCAAACCCCCTGCTTGGGCTCACTGTAGGATTTGTAATGGGTGCGGAGTTTTTTTTGTTGTTTTAAAATGTAATGCACTTGATTTGCTGTACTGTACCTACTTTACTTACAAAGAAGAACACTAATCCTTTTAGTGAGATACCAAAAAAACAAAAATCATACAAAAATAGTTTTAGTAATCTTTAATTTTCTCAATAACTTGAAGGCATAAAACTATTCGGTTGTTTGTGTTCCATTCATAATTTATATAAGCATTGACCACTGAAAGCCAATTAAGCACTTCATTTCACAATTTTGAAAAAAACAGGTCGACATTTTTTTGGCATTTTTTTATCATAATTTTATGTTTGCATGCAAATTTTTCAAAAACTATTGACATGAACAATTAAATTTAAATTGAGCATTAAAGAGGTTTCTGGCTTTTAAGAGCGGGATGATACTTCATAGTAAGTATTGCCGCTGTTTTTAATATTTTTTTCATTTTAAGTAATTTTTTTTTATTTCCCCTGCCTCCCATAGTAAAAAAATCTTGTTTTTGACCCTCTACTAAAAAACCGTAATTAATTTTTGGCGCCAAACATATTGTACTCTCCCCTGCGTTAATAATAAATTGAAGCTTTTTGAAGACTATTGGTGGCATTTTGTTTTTCAAAACCTGAGTAGTTGACGATCTACCTAAATTGTGGTGATTTTTGTTTGACGACGGTGATTTTTGTTGACAATTTATGTGAACAAATTCTTTTTCTCGCTTAATGAATTTAACATTAGTCATTTTATTCAACGAATCGAATGTCTTCTGTTGGTTACATGATGAAAACAGCTTAAAATCTTTGGTTAATGAAACTGTAAACTTTTTCTCTGAACTGTGTTATTTTATTCACAAGGTTTAGATTACTTTTTTCAAGCATTTGCTTTTAACTTTTTAAAAAAACACTTTCTCAGATGAGGCGAACGCATAACGCTCCAGGAACCCCCCCCCCCCCCTGAGATAATGTTTATTGCCTCTGAACTTGACAATATCTCTTTGCAAGGTACTCAATATAACTCAGTGACATACACTTTTACGATTCAATACACTTCGAAAAGAAAAAATCATTAATGTCTGGTCTGGAATAAGAATTCGGATTTGTCCTTGCAACATGCTTGATTAAGACTTTTGTACATAACAGAATTGGAAAACCCGGGATCTAAAATGATCCAAGAAATGGATCTCGCTTGAAGCTTGAAAAACCGCACATTAGAGCCACCATAGAGACCATCATTAGAGATTGCCTCAAAAGACAAACATGCAATAGTAGATTTGTGCGAATGCCTTCTGCAGGAGCATTCACTGCAGTCAGTCCAAAACAGAAATGAGATGTTCTGTTTTGGAATATGAATAAACTACAGACAAAATAGTCTTTAAGTGCCAGAAAATCCTTCTTCATTCATTTGTGTGTGCGATGTTATACTTTCTTTAACCACAAAAAATGGAACCACCAACCTTGGGAAGCTTCTTGGATGTTTTTCAGTTCCCTATTGTTTCGATTGACATTGGTTTTGGTAATGTGTAAGACAATCATCGGAGATCTTGATTATTGTGAATGCAAATAGCTTTGACAGCTGATGTTGCGATATTTGTTTGTTTTAACGGGATTGGAACCAAGTACAACGCACTAACGACTATAGGCCACTGAACACAGAAGAAATAACGAATAGTATCTACGAAACATATGAGAAGCCTACTTAGGCTATGGGAATCGTTTAACTCCCTATCTAATCTCATCCCAAAAAATTAATGACGATGAAATATAGAAAATTGCATTGTTACCACATCTTCTTCAGCCATTTTTTTGGTTCGACAAAAACGGACGTTTTTCTATGGGAGAAGCTACACAAATTGTTGTTTGTTTTTTTTAGGATAACGCGCCCAAAAAAGGAGCGTGGATTAAAAAGATATAAAGACGAAATGCTCTTAATAATACTTTCAAAAAATGTCCATCAAACATTTTTTTTTTTAATTTTTTAAAATTGTACCGAAAATAGCTCTTTAAAAGTGGGCGCGCGAAAAACCGTTTTACTGACGAAAAATAGATATTGACAAAATCTAGACACCTTTTCAAATTTCTTGCGCTTCGACCAAAACCAACGTTTTTCTGAAAAATGGACAGCAGGCGGATTTTGAACATTTTTACACTTGTTCTGCATCTAAACCAAATTTTATCACACTAACTCAAAACTTAGGGCCAAAATAAACGGTGAAACAGACAGCAGACAGACAGATATGGTTTGGTTGAATCAGCTAGCGATTGTGAGTCGATCCATATCCTTTAAGGAATATCTAGCGACATTTTTCTTTATGTAACAACTTTAGTGTCAAAACCAACATACCCATATGTGATAGGGTATGAACAGGAAAATCCATGTAGCGAAAAAATACCCAAAACACTCCGATGTATATTTACAAAAGACAAAAATCCGCGGCTAAGAACTTAAGCATGCTAAAACTTGGCTAAGCATTAATATTTATATAACAAAGCAGGGATTAAATTATGTAATGAATATTAAATCCTTCTAGCTGGATTACGTTAAAAATAACCATACATATAAACCAATTAAGCTCGATTTAATTAATCAGAGGTGTCACTCTATTACACACACATACATATGGTATATCAGATAAACCCTATGCCTGGCTCATCCTTATAGTGCAATAACATAAAATGCTTTTTGTTACCAATGCACACAAAAAACAAAAAAAAAACAACAAAGGAGTCATCCTATCTGCAATGTAATTATCCTCCCCTGACATGTATGGAAATCGATTACTAAAATGTCGGCGGGTGATTAACATAAATTGTCTGGACCATAAAATCGGACGGGGTGGCTATCCAAAGTATAACATTGGATATCCGAGCTGCACTCGGATGTGCACATCATCATCATCATCATTGGCATTCATTATAAATTGATTATGGTGTTAGGATTCATTGGTCGTGAAAACAACAATACAGCACACATGGGAGCGGCATGCAATGGCAATGCCAACGCCAAGTATGCCAAACAAAGGGAAAGCTAAAAGGATATATCTAACGTTCGAAAAGCCTTGCAGATTGACAGCAATGATTGCGGAAGGAGTAGCTGTGGCCACTAATGTAGTAGTCGTGGTACTGAGGATAATAACGCAAGTGGAGGATTCAATAAGAATTTATTGCTTGTCAGACGGCCCTCCACCTTACCTGTGGGGGTACTGTAATAGAGTTTAACATTTTAATCGGTTTAGAGCGTCAAAACAATGGTTGAGGCATATCGAACAGTGTCTGCTCTAAATTAGGATATGAAAAGCTTTTTGTCTGTCTATATAGCAATATGTCTAGGGACCCATTCTACTTAATTGACGAAATAAGGATGCATAAGAAAGAAGGACTTGTATTTATGAAGAGTTTTAAATATTTATGCAGAGCTGTCCAAAAATAGAATTGATGAGTGTATTGATTTTTTTTTGTGAACTGTGTATGGTTGACATAAATATTTATAGCTGATGGTTGGATGTTATAGAACAAGGGTAAACTTTGATTGGCTTGACTTGACAATGCCCAGTGGTTGTAACTCTAGCTATACATCAATAATACTTATTTTTACCTCCATGTCCTCCAAGGTTGGTCTCATCCAACCGGATTTTAGTTGCGAAACGATAAGTGCGACATTTGATAACAAGGCGATAAACAGCAACACTGGCCCGCTGTCCCAGGCGAACCGAGCTACCTCGACATATTAGGACAACATCTCAATGGTAAAACAGGTTCAACCCCAATTCCGTTGTGGATATTTATGGCCCCGTGTCCTAGGGGTATTTAATAAATTGGAACTAGCCCTCCAGGTTGGGGGTTGTGCCTTGGGTAACCCACCCATGTAACGAACCATTGCTACGAAGCAACCAATAATATCCTAGTAAAGGAATGATTTGATTGTTGAGGACCCTGCTAAATGTAAAAAAGACAACGACGTTCATATCTGCACCTAGAATTTGAAAACATCAATCTGCTACAAAGCAAACATTACCGCAATCCAGGAAATACAATGGATGGGCCAGGAAAAAGAACAATGAAAAACTGTGACATCTATTACCGACCGTGTTATAGTGGCCAGCAACAGCGACTATTCGGATGCAGTTTTGTTTTTTATTAGGGTCAGACTTGCAAAAAGTCTTATGTTTCCAAAACCTTAGCGAACGCATTGTAACAATTCGCATCAAGGTCAAATTTGCCATCATAAGCCTTATATACACTCAAGCCCCGACGGAGGAAAAATATGATATAGCTAAAGATTGCTTCTACGAGCTCCTTGAAAAAACCTGTCAGCGACTGCCGAAGTACGATGTTTAAATCCAACGCAAATGTAGGAGAGAACTCATCATTAGCATAGGATTGTCGGAAAACACAGCCTACACGACACCACATCTGGCAACGGACTTAGGCTAATTGCTTCGCTATAGACAAGAGGCAAACATGCAGTATTTTAAATGTCCAACATCGACTCGGAACACTACAGTGTTGCAGCCAAGATAAGAATGCGGAAATCCACCAAGTCGCAACAAACCAGAAATACTATGAAATAAATTAATGTCGAAATACTGCAATCGCAAGAGACCGCCAAGGTCTTCGCTCAACGCGTATCCCTTAATCTCTAAAATAACACAATACAACCAGCATCGAATGTCGAAGAAAAATGGCAACGATGCTATTGATGTGCTAGGTTTCTCGCACCCGCCAGCGCCGACAGATCCTCGCAGCCAAGAACGAGGCTTACAAGGCTCAGCTGTAGGTGAGGACGAAAGTTGCCATTGAGCTCTATAGGCAGAGAAGAAGGAAAGAACCCCCGCTTTTCAGAAAAAAGAAAAAAGTGAAAGAAAAGCACGCGATCGAAGATATAAAGATATGCCATTCCAGCAACGATATCGCAAATTTTACCAAAGTGTAAATAGTCAAAGCCAAGGATACAAGGCTCGAACAGAATCCTGCCCTAACTACAGAGGCATAAGTCTCCTCAACATCGCCTACAAGATCCTATCTGCTCAAATTGTGAACGTCTCAAACCGTTTACCAACAACCTGATCAGCACTTATCATTTTTAAATTCTAAAACAAAAAACAAATTAAAAAAAATACCTTATTTATAGAAATCGGCTTTTTCTTTAAAGTAATTCAGTATTCACATACATAAAAGATGATGTACATTCAGGAAATAAATGTATAAATGGAAAGATTGTAATTAATATTAATTAATTAATAATACATTCCATTAAAATAATTAAAGTATTCGTGCGAACTATTTTTCTAATTAACACTAAACACAACACCCACAAATCAAATTAAAAAAAAAACACATACATACACCAAAAACATGCACTTTGAGATGCTCACCTTTTCAACCGTCTGTATCAGTTCTCCAGAGGATTATATAAAGCCCCTCCCCACATACTTCAAAATAAGACATCGTTCTTACACACCAAATACTTTCTTCTGTCCTTGTTTTTGAACGCCTAGGAAACGTAGTTCACACGTTTTTTATGTGCCTTTTTAATGTTCTTAATGAGGAAGTAAATTATCCCGATTTGCCACACGCGTATGAAAATCGTTTCTCAGAGAGATAACAAGAAGTCTTGGTGTATTAGGCCGGTGAGACACTGTTGGGTATTTTACGATATTTTATTACGAATGTACGTTTGTTAAATAAGTGAAATCATGTTTTTTTTTTAAATACATCTCTATAAATCCATTTTTGGGAAAACATTCGGGTTTGGAACAAAATGTATGACCCTCTTTTTAAAGCCTATTATATCGTCGTTCCAAACACGATGTGGCGTATTTGCAAACAATTTCATTTTCAAATACTTGGCGTATATTACCTACTGATCGTTACTTATCATCACAAGAAGTGCCGTATCTGTATCTCTTAAGCCGTTATAGTTTCAATAATACTTTTATTTTTGACATCAACAATTTTATTATCTTTAATGCAAAATACGAATTGACGTAAACGCCAATTAAAATTTGGCACATACGCCACTTCGTGTTGGGAACGACGATTATAAACTGGCGATCGTTAGGATGAGGCTATTTATTTTGCAATCGATTTTTACTTTTATACTTGTTCGAAATTTTCTTTCCGGAAACTTTGAACACATATGACCAGGTATGTACATTTTTTTCCAACAGGAAGTCTTTAAAGGGTAAATAAAAAACGCCTATTGGAATTTCCCAAGATCCACAAAAAAGGAGGACCCTCTAAACTGCGCCAACTACAGAGGCATAAGTCACCACAACATCGCCTACAAGATCCTATCTGAAAACCATTTGTCAACAACCTGATCGGCCCTTATCAGTGTGGTTTTAGTCCAGCAAATTCGTGGAAACAACCCAAGAAGTCCAAATCGGTACATACCACCTTTTCATCGATTTCAAAGCCGCATACGACAGCATTTATAGAAACGAACTATACAGAGCCATGTCTAGTTTTGGTATACCGCCCAAACTCGTCCGTTTGTGTAGGATGACAATGATGATGATGATGCTCCATCAGGGTCGGAAACGATCTCTCCGACACATTCGATACCAAGAAAGGATTTTGGCAAGGCGATGCGCTATCATGTGACTTCTTTAATTTGATTCTTGAGAGGATTGTGCAAAACTCACGAGCCAACACCAAGAGGCACAATTTTCCAAAAATCGATACAACTAGCATACGCCGACGATATTGACATCATTGGTCGGACCCAACGTGATGTCATAGCCACGTTTGCTAGTATAGAGAAGGAAGCGGCAAAAATGGGTTTAGAAGAATTAGACAGAACGTCACCATTGACAGATATTTCTTTGTGGTTGTACGGAGCCGAGATAGCCGTCTTGTCTGAAATTAAACGAAGAATTACTCTTGCCAACCGCTGTTTCTTCGGGCTAAGAAGGCAACTCAGTAGTAAAGCCCTCATTCGAACTACTAAGGTGATCCCATATAAGACCCTGATCATCCCAGTCCTGCTCTACGGCGCTGAAGCATGGACCGTCTCAAAAGCGGATGAAAAAATCCTTGGTCGATTTGAGAGGAAAATTCTTTGACAAATCTTCGCTATTGAGACAAAGATTCAACCAAGAACTATAGAGCAGCTGTACAGCGACATACCCCTGGTCCAAAAAAAACTCCGCATTGGACGATTAAGATGGCTAGGACACGTAGAACGAATAGACACCAATACTCCGGCTCGCAGAGTCTTCGATTCCCAGCTAGACGTCGGACGCAGTAGAAGAAGATCTCGCCTTAAGTGGCGCGCACAAGTAGAAACCGACCTCAACCAACTTGGAGTGCACAACTGGAGGCAGTTAGCTAAGGACCGGGCTAATTGAAGAGAAATGTTTGTTGAGGCCCAGGTTCATTTCGGACTGTAGCGCCACTTAAGTAAGTATCTTGGCACCTGTCTAGCCTGGTCTAGTGGGGCTAATGTCTGACAAGAAGACCCTTTTTAAAAGCTACATGGCCCTCATAATGCCAATTATCGCTGAAAGTTCAATGTATCATCATCCTACATGGAAAAGCCTAGGCTGTTTGAGAAGCTGTGTCTCCCATATTGTTTAGGATTTTACCTAACGCTAGAATCCGAGTACCCAAAATATTATAGCAACAACAGGTCCTTTGCGATAAGGCCTTGCTGAATAGAACGTAATTTTCTTATTAAATTCGAAGGCAAAGGCATTCGCAACAGACAACAGTCTGATCTTTTGGGCTTACTACCCCAATGACATATACGTACAAGGTGAGCCAAAAGAGATCACCCTATTGGAAGATGCTCTTATTTTTGCAAATGGCCGCCAATGTCAAATCGGTTTTGACAGTTGTGGACTAGACAGATGTAGAATACAAGTGAACAAGCCATGGAGCGATGCACTCCCCAAGACATGTGGTTCCAACAGGACGGAGCAACGGCTAACACTGCGCGAGCCACAACCGATAGTCTGAAGGCCAAAAAACATCGGATGACTTCTTTTGGCCCACCTAGTACATGGAGAGCATGCTTATGTCGAAATTATTTCCACCAGAGGCATTCGTTTGTATCGACTCACGAGTGTTAGTTTAAGAAAGGAACAGTATCTCGGTATTATACCACCGACAGTGGGTCGCGCGGGAATAGCGGAATCGATTTTTTTACAAAGATGAAAGTGTTTCTCTCCTCCTTAAGAACTTTGCGAACTTTTAGTCCAATACTTAGTTTTAAGCACATTTAATTTAGTAGACGGTCTATCATCTATCTAGAATTTATTCGCAAAGGTTGTTGGGTTAACTCTAAACGAACTAAACTGAAACAGATGTCAAGTTGACTCGACAACGTTGATCTCGCACTGAAAATCTTACCATAAGATAGAGTTAACTAATGAGGACTTTTAAGAACCAGCCAACATGGAATTTAAACACATTGGCTATATCAAACAAAGTATTCTCTGTTAAAACCTGAATACACTATCATTACTATATCGATACCACTAGGAATCGTATTACGATGTTAAGCGTATAGTAAATACTTCGATGATTCTCCATTATGGGTAGGTACAAGAGAGCATCCCATCTCTTATATCAACACCCTAATCAGCCGAGTGTGCCTAATAGTGAACAACAAACAAGCTGCGTTATATTCTTGTAAAAATTGCATTAATCTTTTTACATTAAAACAATTTTTAGAAGTCATTTCGTAAGCTTCTTTACGGCATAATTAAATTTAATTTGAATAAATACGTACCTTAGCAAGTGTCAATGAAGCTTTTGGTGTGCAACATGCCTTATGTTTCATCATCTTTGCCACATATTATGCACCGTACTCACATTATGTGCTTTCTTTTTTGATTAAGGTTATATTATATCCTTCCCAACATCCCATTAACATCTCTTGAAGATCCACAATAGCTCGAGTCGAGTTAAGACTTGTTTTTGCCAATGCTTGGAGACTATGAGTGAAGTGTGATTACACCTAAAAGAAACATAACATTTTTAACAAGGGTACAATTTAGATGAGATATACAAATTGGAAATCCATGGCAATGGAAAATTAAAAAGACAAGGGTTGCGAATGGCAAACACATATCTATATGGCGGAAGTTGTATTTAGATGTTTTGGTAAAGCAATGAATTGCTTTTACAAGGGTTTGGGAACAAATTATGTATACCATTAACATTAGTAAATGAAAGCATTAGGTATTAAAAGAACTTGTATATCAAGGTTTCGCTATTAATTTTGACAAAAACACATAGACTGAAAGTAAGTGAAGGACATCTCCAGCCATTACTTGAACTATAAACAAAATTATATAAAAGAACCTGATCATCCTAGTCCTACTAAACGGCGCTGAAGTCTAAAACTTTTCAAGAGTGGATGAAAAAAATCCTTCATGTTCGTTTCTTAGCATTGGACAGTGATGATGATGGAGTTTCAATGTAAGTATTCTCTGTTAAAACCTGAACACACTGTCACTACTATATCGATACCACTAGGCACCACTCCAAATGTAAGCTTCAATTAAATTTGATAAATTTGATTCGAAATAAAAATTGAATAAGCACATCGTAGAATATTCATGACACAATGGATGTTTACATAAACGTAAAATCTGCGCTAGTCCAATCGTCTTTCTTTTTTGTGGGCTTACATTAAATTTGATAAAGTTGATTCGAAATAAAAGTTTAATAAGCACATCGTAGAATATTCATGACACAATGGGTGTTTTCATAAACGTCGAAAATCTGCGCTAGTCCAATCGTCTTTCTTTTTTTGTTGCATTAATAAACACACTCATTCTGCAGAACTGGTGCAGGCCTGCTTAAGTACAATTTTAAGTAGTCACTGAATGTTCATAAACCGATAATAACAAACCGCGTTATAAATTGCGGAGAGAGCAGGAACTCTCACAGGAAAGTTGCCTGCCAAACATTCATTACTCGTGATAAAAAATTGCTAGATAAGTCGCATACTTAGTTGCAATAAATATACAAAAAGGGTGGTGGTTTTAATGGAGTTAAAGTCCCACACTACTTTGGGCACGTGCTCACCGTGTCTTTTGAGATTTCCACAAAACAAAAAAAAATAATTTTATGAAGCTTAATTTTTGGCTTACAATTTATTAAAAATTGCCAATATAACTTTTATTTTCGAACCTAAAATTTGTTTTCCTTATCTCCTGCGCTTTCTGCAGTCAACAAAATATGGATGCACAATCTGGCAGATGCTGATGAGGCTTATGAAGTTTATGAAAATATCTTCTGCACTTCGGTTTGTGTTGTTCGATCAAAAATCTGACTTTATGAACACGCCTAACGCAGATCTTAGTTAGGCAGACGTTTATGAAAACACCCATAACAAAAAAATTTTCAGACACACAAGCTATTGAAACCCTGTACCGTTCATTAGTGCATATAACTCAAATCGACTGTATTCAAGTCTTTTTTCAAACAGTTGCCTACGTAATTTAAGAATTAAAGACCTCTTAAACGATAAAAGATATTCAGGACATACTGTTTCTAAAACAAATCACTTAGTGTGTCCTCCTTGCTTTATGAATCTATTCATTCATGAAGCTTACTAGCTTGAGTGGCAAAATGAACCTAGGCTTCAGGTTGCGCATTCCAAGTTGGTTGAGGTCGGTTTCTATTTAAATTTCTGGCTGTGAATCGACGAATCTATGAGCCGGAGGATTGGTGTCCATTCACTCTACACGTCCTAGAAACCTTTAACCTCTAATGTGGAGTTTTTTTTAACAGGTCTATGTCATAAAGTTTGTGGTTGACAGGCTATGTCAACGCAAACGGGACTGAAGTCTTTTCGACACGTATTTCTTCATCTGCTTTTGATGTCCTTACCTTTACGCCGCAAAGCAAGACTGAGATATAATAAATTGTCTTCTAGGCCCGAAGTAAAATCAGCTGGCAAAAGTGATTCTTCGTTTTATTTCTGACGAGAGGTTGCTGTCAGAGTTAAAAGCGGAGCCGAGGTAGACAAAGTCCCATGTTACCTCAAAGTTAATATCTGGCAATGGTGTCGTTCTGGTGATTTTGTGTGTCCTTTTGAGTTGACGGCATATACTTGGTCTTACACCCATTTACTGCTACATCCATTTTTGCCAACTCTTTCTCTATGATATCAAACAAGGTTGCGGCATCACGTTGAGGCCGACCATTGATGAATATCGTCGGCGTATGCTTGTATTTGCACCGATTTATGGAAGATATTGGCATTGGGTCGGAAGTTTTGCACACACCTCTCAAGAATGATGTTAAAGAAGTCACCGACAGTGCGTCGCCCTGCGTAAATCCTTTTTTGGTATCGAGGTCATTCTCGACGCCGAGAATTCTTAATCGCCATTCTACACGGTCGGACGGTGACTGGTGACTCTCTTTATAGTTTTTCTCTATTAATGCTGGCATATGCGTCTTTCGAAGAATAGGTGGTGGTAATCGTGCACTAGATAATTAACCAAAATGGTCGGAATTTATTATTTCTACCAATAACGTGCTGTTGAGAAAAGGGGTTATTGAAGGATATATTTTTGTGGACCAAAAGTCAGTCAATTCCTTTGATTGAAACTCATTAAAATATTTCACCCTTTAGGTGATATATATATATAATTTTCCATTTATTAATAATCCCACACAGAATCCGTAGACTTCCCTTTTGTTGATATCGATTCAAAGCAACACTGTGATGTCGACTCATGACAAATATTTACCTCCCAGCAAGGATATTTGTAAATATTTGACTTTTTATCGAAATACTGCAGACATGCTGGCGTTACAGTAATGCGTTCGCCGCAAACACGAAAGAACGACATACACAAGGCAGCGATCCACAGTGAGGACGCATATTTCGAAAGAAATGTACAATACAGGCGAAACCAGCAAACACACCCCTCGGGGAGTATAGAAATTGATACGAGTAATGTGGGTACGGTGCCCGCAAACCAAATGTCGGATGGCTAGGAATGTGTTTATTTAATTTGTATTTTGTTGCTGTTGTTGCTGATGACCGTTATTATCGAAATATGAGAGGACAGCTTGAAGGAAGAAGGAAATATTGACTTTTGGATGCCATATGAGGACAAAAATTATCGTTGTTATTGAATCTGTGCAGGGTACTTGCTATGATGGTCTTGTATTTTTTTTTTTTGCAAACATGTTCAATCATTTCTGGTGACAAAAGGCTGAAGTGAGCGCAAACAAGCAGAGTCCCAGACGTGGTCACGTTTAAGCAGTACCGTATCAAAACAGTTTGAGATAAAAATTGAGAGGGAGATTTTGACTGGCTTGGTTAAAGGCGTATTGGCTTTTATCAACAGTAAGATATTTTTAAAGTCACTGCACATTCTAACAATAACGACCCTACACTTAAGCAGAATGATCGCAGTTTGTAGTTTAACACGAAACTGATTATATTTGCATAACGCCGCGCCGGTATACTGATTCTGACTTAGGTCTCTATGTTGGAGAATATGACATACCTTATGGTTACCGATCTTTTTTAGCTGACGAACGTACATTTGCCAAACATCCAGGCAACTCTGGCCAAACTTGAAGCAGAAGCGCTCTATTTACTTGATAATGCTGAGCAGATCAAATCAGCACTATAATTGTCCTGAATAGACACTGTCCTATAAGCCTACACGCAAAAAGACTATGACTCTTCAGCAATGACTTCTGCTGCTTGAACGAAGAAGAGGAGGAAAGTATTACTCAGCTAATATTCTTTTGTCCAGCTCTCTTAGAAAAAGGAAAGTTTCATCTGAGAGACTATTTCTTCGACAATCTAGGTAAGCTGTCTAATATCAATCTCAGAAAACTCCTACGCTACATAGTTAGCTCTGAATAATTCAATTAGCGAATGAATTATGGGAAAGTCGACAGATCAGGGTGGTACCACAACGGACCTTTATGGTCTAAGTGTGCACGCACATCTCGTTCAGCCACGGCAAACTAACCTAACATACATTAGTGTCTTAACACAAATATATTAACAGAAATAATAATAATAATTTACTACCTTCGGTGTTGTAGAGAGTGGAATAAGAAAACTAGATACGATTTGGTAATAAGCAAATGACTCGAAATTAAGTCGATGACATATGCATATTATCTTTTAATCGCACGAACGCCACATTCAAACATGAAAACATATGAGAAGGCTACCATCCGCTGTGCGGATCGTTTAATGTTCTATCCCATCCCATCCTTACAATTCATATCCCCAAAATTTAGGATTCATGGCATATATATATTGAAAAAGACATTACACAAAATATTGTTCAGACTTCAGTCTTCAGTCTTGAATGGTTCGACGATTTTCTCCTGCATGGTTGGCGTAGACACATGGTTTTTGTGAGAAAACGCATTCAAAAAGTGGGCGTGGGCGTGAGTTGAAATAATATATGGACAAACTGTTGGTATTGTCATGAACAATGATTTTGCTTCAAAAGTTTTTTCCAATATTTTAAAATTTTACCGAAAAACTTTTTTTACTGAAAACCCCCCCAAAAAGTTTTTCAAAATTCCATACCATTTTGCCAAAAAGCGCGTTTTTCTTAAAAGTGAGCGGATTCCAAAAATGTTTACACTTGTTCTGCTTCGTCGGATAGAGTTTATATATACCAAATTTCAAAACTCTATCTCTAAAGCCCAAAAACCGGTGACACACAGGCGGACGGACGGACAGACAGACATGGCTAGATTGACTCAGCTAGCAATTCTGAGTGGATCCATATACTTGGAGGTATACCTAGCGAAATTATTTCTCTATGTTACAAACTTAATGTCAAAACTAATATACCCCTATGGGAAAGGGAATAATGAAAGAATGTGGATACCCACCACGCCACATAACAAATGTGATCAAATATGAATGCATAGACTACAATCGCAAGAGACCGCCAAGTCCTTTGCAGAACGTGCATCCCTTAATCTCTTGATTAACACCATACCACCAGCATCTAATGTCAAAGCAAAATTTCAACGATGTCAATAAGCCATTAGATCAGAAGAAAGGGTTTTCTGCAAGAAGATATAAAAGGTCCGACCCGACTCAGACAAAGTTCCCCAGGAATGTAAAGGAACATTAAGTTTGAAGCTTTCAGGCGACGGCAGCTAGAACTACATCCGACCTGCTGAAGTGAGAAAAGCAATACCTAAATTTAAGTTTAAGATGGCTGCCAGAAATAAAGGGCCTCCCGCCTAACCTTTTAAAGCTGGTGGAGATGATTTAGTAAGTAACATTTTACAACTCATAAGAAAAATTGAATGGTATGTCTGGATTGAATGGAACCTCGGACATTGTTGGACAAATCCGAAAAAGCAAACTTTCTGAACTACGTCAACTTAAGGGGCATAAGTATCCTTAACATCGGCTACAAAATTATTTCTGCCTTTATATGTAAACGCCTGAAAACGCCTGCTTCAGGTAATAGGTCAGGTGGTAGGCAATGCCTCAACATTGACCAAGGAGGTGGTCAAATGGTTGGCAATGCCTCAACATTGACCAAGACGAAGAGCACCGAACATTACAGAGGACCGCTGTAACCCAATGAGATATATATGTAACTGCTTCAGGTAATAGATGAGGTGGTCAAATAGTAGGCAATGCGATTATATTAAACAATGAGTTCTCACCTAGATGGTGCCTACCAGCTCCGAATTAACGTGGTGAAAACTGAGAGTCAACCACTGTGTATAGCAGAAGGAAGACGTGCATTTACACACATTCTATTTCTGGGCCTATTCTATTCTACAGTCCCATTTAGGATGGACAAAGTGAAAAACCTAGATGTGTTGCTTCGACATATTCGGACAACAGGTCATTTAGGAATCTCAAGGGTAAGTCAGGCCCCTGATATCTCGAAGCAAACCGACATTGTCCAACTTGGAATGAGCAACTGGAGGCTGTTAACGAAGATCCACACTAAATAGTCACGTCGCAGGAGATCAAAGAGTTCCTTAAGTACATGAAGAGTATAAGAAAATAGCATGGAATTGTTACCTTTGACAACCGTAAGTACGAATTTTAAAGACAATCGGCCCACCTCCTCCACCTAAAAGTGGTATTGAAATAGCAGCATTTAACAGTGGAGCAGTATTTTAATGATCTCTGCGTTGTTTGTCAGTTGTTCGCAGAATGTCTAAACATACTAAAGCTATGCAACGGCCATTTGCAATGAGATAAATTAAAAATATCTTCTTCCCTTCTAATGGATAATAATTGGAATTGTTGGATCGTTGTCAAATTTACGATAGCTAATCTAAAAGTTCTCCCGTTGGACCACAAATTACGGCAGAGCTCTTTATTTCGGTTCACTGAGGACAATAAAAATTTGCCTTTGTTGCAATATTCGCATTTATGTTAATACCTAACTCTATCTTAAGCTTATGTGGGATTCGGCATTGATGGTATATGGTATCTAATTGGAATGTGACAATAGCAACTAAGTCAGCCATCCTTCATTTCTGATGATGAGTTCTTTGACGCGAAGATTTCGGTTTGCTTACAGGAATTATTTGATTGAAGCTACTAGAACTGTTTCGAAACAATACAATTTTTTATTAACGGTAGGTAGGTATATGAATGCTTGAAAATACTATTAAATCAAACCCAATTCATTGTTCGGTTCTGAAACCGAATTATTTGTTTTATTATTAGAAGAACTCTGGTCTCCAATGCCTCCGGTCATTGATCTACACATTGGGCACCAACACACTTTGATGGGTTTTATGTAAGTTATGTTTAAATTTGTTTTTAATGTTAAAATGTTATACCAATTTTTTCTCAATGGTGCAAAACTAAGGCTGTGTTATAGCCACAGACAAGTTATAGACGAGTCCACTCTGATGTCAGATCGTCACTCTTGATCAAAACAGTTGTATGTACACTATTGTACAGACAAGAATATACGAGCAGTAAAAAACCAATTGGTTGCACAAAAGCAAATAGAAAGACAAAATTACCCGTGCAAATATGTGTACCTGAAGTACTGCCTACAAACATCGGCTATGTCAACTGGTAGCTAATTGTAACAACTTATGCTCGGAAGAACTAAGCGAAATCATTTCATTACAAGGCAGGCAATCAAAGGTCATCGAATTGACGACAAGAACAATGAAAAAATATCTGTTGAGAGAGATCAGCAAACCATAAGGACAAGCAAACTATAACAGATTCGAGCATCACAGGACGAAGCGGTGAGCTGAGAAAGGCCCCATGACCGATCCATGATTAACTAATTGCCAATATAAGAAAACCCAGAAAACGTATTATTAGTTGATAAAATATTAAAATGAATTAAAATAGATATTAGACATAACGAAACAAACTTACTTATTAGTTTTAATCAGTCTTCAACTCGCAACAAGTAGCTTAATATCAACAATTATTAATATACATATTTTGTAAATACAATTATGTTCTCCTCTGTAACGGTGATTCTTTTGGATTTGTAATAATTTCTGAAATGTCACATTCCTGCTAGATATTTCATCCGCTCTGTGTTTTTATAAGTACTGATACAGATGGTATGCCAAAATTATAATGACGTCACTCTGACCTGGTAATTTTCATGAGAGTAGGAAAGTCTTCTTAAACGTTTTAAGCGTGTTAAAATTATGACGTGAATTATCAAAATTTGTAAATATTTTCCAACAATATCGGAATTTTCTCACAGCAATTGGGTGTGTAAACTGAAATGGTAGGCGTTGTATACTTTTGAAACGTTATTTTGAGATTTACTCAGTCATTTTCTAACATCAAACGTATCTGCTTCACTGAAAAAATTATATAGATCGGAAAAAGAACAATTGGAACAAAATTCAATCAATGAATAAATTACTAAATTGAGATTGAAATCAGTGGCTTAACGCATCAGTGGCACAGTTTTAGGGTCGTTCATGAAACGTAGTCACAAAATAACTATCTTTCGTTTAGAATACCCTTACTATTTATTTTGTCTTTCAATAGAGAAATTCATGCAAATTTGGAATATCGTCGTAAGCATTGTAAGCGTGGTGAAATTATCACGTGGTATATGTAGAGAAACTGTTAAAATTTGTGTGGGAATTTTCGCACAGGAATTGGGTGTGTAAAGTGTGATGCCGTAATCGTTGTAAACGTTTGAAAAGCTATTTTGACATTTAGGCCGTGTGTCATTTGCGTTAAAATGTGGGTTATTTTTGTTTCCTGGCTAATTTTTGATATTTCTGCAGGGGTAAAAAAAGTTGGCTTTTTGCTGTGCATTGTTTTAACAAATTTTTCAATAATTTTCCAAAAAAGAATTGGAGCCAAGTTCCTTTCTTAATGATTTCATGTAATACATAAATGAATACCGAATAAATTTCAGAAAGATCATCAAATATCCCTTGATTATTAATTATTTTCAGTAAATGAAATGTTGTTGTACAATTTGTGCTCATGATTTATGATATCCGCCCTACTTTCTTCATGTCAAAAATATTTCACAAAATACAGCGAAACAAATGCAATCATAACCATTTTTTTTTAAATCCAAATTTAGTTTATTCTTCAACTTTCATTACATTTTCTGATATAGAATACATATTATCTGTTTTATATGTAATAATCTGAATGATGTTTATTTTTCCCGCAACATGTGAACACCGGTAAAGAGGAATAATCCTTGAATATGTTTTCCATCTCTGTCACTTATCAGTAGGTATACAAAATGTTAAAAATTAGCCACTGGATAAATTTTAGCGAGCTTTTGAGCAGGTTAAAATATTGACATCTCTATTCACCATACTAATGTCAAAAATTATCCACAGGCAAAAATTTCAAGGTAATTGACACATGGCCCTAGTAGTTACATAACTAACAACGAAATATAACTGTGGTATTCAGGCAATTTGAGAATGTCATCGCAAACGTTGTAAACGTGTTAAACTGTGAAATTAACTGCTAACTTTTGTATTGGGAACTTTTAACTACAATCCCGGAAATTAAAAACAAGTCGGGTTGGGTATACAAATCATTTTTGTATGAGACCGTATCCAAAAAAGGACGCGGGTTAAATTAAAGTTTGGGTGAAATGCAAAATAATTTTTTTAATACCCAGGGCCGAGCTTTCTCACAACCATTCATGTGTGCCTGTGTACTTCTAGCACGATGGTGGGACCTCCTGTTTTATGCCGGCTCAGAACGGCGAAATTGATGTAAGTTTTTATTGAGAATTGAGACTACTCAGATGATTTGTCAGATCATCACTAGAGGAGGCACAGTGAAAAATCATTTAGGTGATGCTACTGCTTGGAATATATCCCAGATTTCCTGTGCTAGAGTTCATCGTACAACCATTGCTCCAATGACCCCGTCAAATTGTATGTCCGTGGGCATGGACGTTATATTAATGAAATATAGATTGGTACCCAACTAACAATTTCGCTTCGATGCTATTTCCAAATTAGCAATATTACCTGTACGAAGTCTTATTGAAAAACTTTTGGTGTACTTTTAGGAAGCTTTATACTTTTATAAGACTTCTTTAAATACTTTTAGTAAGCCTTACAGATAAAACTTTGTTTGCTTGTTAAGGTCCCACAGAAGCAAAATATAGGCTTCGCAAAAAGTCTTTCCGAAAATATTTGCATGTGTTCTTGAAGATGCTTAAAGTAAATGGATCGACTATGAATCGATAGTTGAGTCGATTAACCAATGTCTGTATGTCCGTCCGTCCGTACGTATGTACGTCAAACGTCTTTGGGCCTTAAACTTTGAGCTAGAAGAATGAAATTAAGTACACCTGTTTGTTGTTTCTCCCAGAAGAACAAGTGTAAACACTTTTGAAACCCGCCCACTGCAACGCCCCCTTTTTAAAAAAACGTAGTTTAAGGCCAAACCGTTACAGATTTTGAAAAAGTGTCTGAACAACATATCTAGACAATCTTAATGTTTATATTTTGTTCATACAAAGTTTTTTGGCACGCCCACTTTTCGGTAAAAAGCATTTGTTGGCAAAACTTCGAAAAATTGATTATGGTAATATAAACATTTCCTGCATATATCATTTTAACCCACGCCCACTTTTCGGAGGCGTTTTCATAAAAAAAAAACATTTGTAAACACTAATTCGTGGCATAACCAGGCGAAAAACGTTGTTTTTTGTGGAACCATAAAAGATTTGATAAACTGTCAGAACAGTATGATCTGACAATGACACTTGCTATATTTCATCGCCACAAAGCCGACATTTTGGGGATATACATTTTAGGGATTAGAAAGGGATAGGGTATTTAACGATCCGAACATCGGATTGTCACCTTATCATATCTTTAAAATTTCTATGTTTTTATATTTACTTCAATCTTCTATCTCTTGTAAATATATCTAAATTTGTTATTATAAAAGTATGCAATTCAATGGAATTAATTACGTATATAAGACCCGTATCTGACTGGGCTAGAGTGTACTCTGAAACATGAAAGGGAGTAAGCACAAAGAAGTACTTGGGTCATTCTCCTGTAGGTTCCCGATGTTTTCATCTATTTCCCAATATTCTCACCTCTTCCAAATCCTTAAACCTTTAGGAAGCTTCACTTTAATAAAGCTTCTTTAAATACATTACGGCCGTGCGTCAATTGCGTTAATTTTTTAATGGGATAGGGTATCGATAATGCTAGTTAACTCCCAGAAATATATGAAGTCTAATGGAAAAGCATTGGGCGCACTTTCGGGAAGCTATTTACTTATACAAGACTTCTGCAAATACTTCTAAAATGCCTTACAGTAAAAACTTTTTTTTGCTCTAAAAGGCTTCGCAATAAGTCTTTCCGAAAATATTTGCAAGCCTCCTCGAAGTTAAAAAATAATATCATATTTTTTATTATTGTCTTTTTGTTTTTATTATTTTATTCACTTTAATTAATTTTAATCCTTTATAGTTACTTACGCAATTCGTTATTATGAAAGTATAATATTCAATTCAATTAATTATATAAAGACTGATATCTGACATGCTATGATAATACATCATACAATGATTAAAACTCGCGTGTTCTCGGAAGGTAGCTAAACAAGTTTTTTTAAATTCATTATTTTTTTAGCCTACTTATGACCAATACCTAACTTACTCACTGGCCCTATTCGGGTGCCCTTAATTACACGATAACTTAATACAAATGCCTTTCGGCCTGTTATTTAGTTTAAATATTCGAAAAATATTTATTTTTATTTTTAAATAACCAAGAAACGTTTATTTCAAAACATGGTATCATGTGTTTTTTTTTTTTTTTTATTAAAACGTTCATGCTAATTAGAACTACTTATGGCCTAACTAAAACTACTTAAAAACTAATTAAAACTACCTTAAAATAACTTATAGACTAGAAAAGCTTTTTATTTTGTGCCACCATGACTGCTTACCACCTTAACTTTAAACCTTAAACAATGTAAGCTGGCCATACAATTGCAATTGTAAGTCAACTATTTTTGACTTATTTAGCCACCACAACTGGTTCTCCTGTTGCAACCTACTTCGACAAATACACTCCTGCTGAACTGCTGGCGCTGTCCTCCGCCCTGAGCGACGTGGTCAGAAGACGTGGTAGATTTGCGGAACCACCGATCTATCCTGTATTAGTCCTCGACTATCCAAATATAGGAAAGCTTCGTCCAACACGCTAACCACTATGCTGTTCTCTGGAACATACAAGAACTGTAAATAATACGAAGTATTTGAATCGTGTTGACTCATTTAACGGTAGATTCCCATTCTTTGCACCCTTTTCCCGACATTTTCACCTTTTGCCGATCTTTTTCGATCTTCGTATTCTTCGCGCTACAAGTACTATATAAGGCCTGCAGAAATAATTGGTCGTGGAAATTCAATTTTATTGCCTGATAGAGGAATAATTGTTAGTTGGGTAGTATGGTGAATATATAGATTACAAAATTTTAACCTCGTTACCAGTGTTCAGATGTTGCGTAAAAATAGTACATCATGCAGTATATTGTATATAATGCAAAGAATATGTAAAGCAAATTGTAAGATAAACTACAATTGGATTTAAAAATAAATGGTTTCAAAAATGTTATGACTACATAAAATTATGTCAAATATGTTTAACATGAACAAAGCAGCGCGGATATCTTTAATCATGAGCACAAATTGTACAACAATATTTCTTTTAGTGACAATAATTAATAAATAAGGGATTTTTGATGATCTCTCTAAAATCTATTCGGTATGTGTTTATTAGATTAGGTAATAAAGAAATTCCATTCCAATTGTTTTGGGAAATTATCGAAAATAGTATTAAGACAATATCCCATTTAATCCGATTGACACTACAAAAGCCAACTTATTTTCCTCCTGCAAATAAAAAGTGGATGAAAATTAACCCACATTTTAACGCAATTAACACCCCGCCTAAATGTCAAAATAGCGATTCATTAGTTTAAAACGATTACCGCATAACACTTTACACACCCAATTCCTGTGCGGAAAATCCCATACAAATTTTGACAGTTAATATACAACGTCATCATTTTACCACGCTTGCAACCTCTATGATGAATTTCCAAATTTGCATGAATTACCTACCTACTCATTTGAAAGACAAAATTAATATTTTTACATCGCATTAAGGTCAATTCACAAAATTACCAGGTCATAGTGACGTCATTATAATTTTGGCATCTTAAATATGTCAGTACTTTGAAAAACACAGCGACAGAAATATCTAGAAGGAATGTGACATTTCATAAATTATTACAAATCCAATAGAATCACCGTTACAAAGGAGGAAAAAATTTAATGGACAAAATATTTTAATAATTGTGGATTTTAAGTTACTTGTTGCGAGTTGAAGACTGATTACAAATAATAAGTAAGTTTGTATGGTTATATATAATATCTATTTTTATTAATTTCCATATTTTATCAACTATTAATACGATTTCTGGGTTTTATAAAAATTGGCAATAAATTATGTGCTTATCCTATAGATCGTGCATATAGGGCTGATGTTATTCGATTTTTAGTATCATTACCTACTTGTCTAAGCTCTCCACTTCGCGCTCAGGTGCTCGAAACTGGTAGTAACTCTGTTCATGAACTACACAGCTCCACATAAGTGGAAAAATGTCTCCTTATGGTTCGCTGATCTCAGTTAGCTGGTTTAGTATAACTATAACAATACGTTTTGTTGGCTTTGCATTGGTGACGGCGGTTCGACGTCCTGCACTTGCCTGCCTTGTTTGTCGTTCAATTGCATCACCTCTAGAAATGATTTCGATTATTTCTCCGTGCTCTAGTTATATTGTCTACTAGCCGACATTGCCAATGTTGGTAGTCATTAAGGAACATATATTTGAGATCATGAGTGACGATCTGACATCAGAGTGGACTCGTCTTTGGCTATAGAACAGTCTTAGTTTTTCCACATTGATTGAACAACTGGTATACAATTTTCTGCTTCTAAAAATTTAATTTAAACACACCCATAAAAGAGTGTTCCGCAGTTGGATGATAAGCGGCTCGAAGAATTCCCTTATGTAGATCAATGACCTGAGTGGTTTTAAAAAGCTTTATGTGATTTTGTAAAGTATTATATTAATCCTTTTAACTCTTAAGGCATTAGAGACTAGAGCACTTCAGTTAAAAAAAATTACTCAGAACAATTATTGTTGCATCAGAACATTATTAATAATCTAAACAATGAAATGGGTTTGATTTAAAACTATTTTTCAAAATTCGTATACCTACTGTTACTTAAAAAGTAAACATTCGTATTGTTTCGAAACAGTTCTAGCAGCTTCGCGTCAGAGACCTCATCATATCAGAAATGAAGGATGGCTGGTATGGTTACTATTGTCATATTCCAATTAGATATCTTATATCATTAACGCAGAATCCCATCTAATAGCAGAAGTGAAGTAGGGTTTCACTTTTGGAAATGAGAATATTGCAACAGTAGCAGTGTTTGGTTGGCCTCAGTGATTCGAAAGTAGGAATCCTGCCGTGACTTGAAATAAAACCGGAAAGCCCTTACGACAGACCCATTTCAGCTAGCGTAAAGTTGATTGTAATCCTACATTCCAATTACAATCCCATCCAGTTATCTACATTTTTATAGATTAACACATTCCAAAAAGATGTTGTATATGTAAATACGATGAAATAGAACTTTTTTTTTTACTTATCTTCTCCTATCTCAACAGTTCTGTTACTTACTGACAAACAACGCACAGATCAAACCGTTGAACTTAAAAGCGCAGGAATTTGAATAGTGGTTTCCTATAATGATGTAGATGACCTCTAAGAAAATAATTTCATACCTATGACTGTAAATTGGGACACGTTTTTGTGCAAAATCGACCTAAGTCTGGTATTTAGCTAACTGGTTCTAGTTGCGAAGTTGATGTTGGTTTCTTTTTGTGTGCCCACTTCGGCTTGGTCTTTCTCTTCTGCGTCTGACGTCTGATTCGAAGACTTGTCCGAGTCATCTTAAACGCACATGCAGTTCAATGTCTCTGGCAAAGACCACCCAACCTTTTTGGAAGAAGTATTTACTCTTCCGTTTCCGACCTTGATTGAGTAGCGATAATATTCAGGCGTTCACATATTACGAAAGTAAGTTCTTGTAGGCGATGTTGAGAAGTCTTATGCCTCTGTAGTCAATGCATTGTAGAAAGTCTCCTTTTTCGTGGATGGTGAAAACAATATTGATGTTCTAAACTTAGTGTCTATAAACGTCATCCGTCCAAATTTTGCAATCTTCTCAACGGTTTTGGCAACCTTTTGAAATCCTCATAATGTCGACTTTTTAAAAGTGGATTGGTAACAATACCGACTGATCAAATGTCGACTCTTAAATGATGTTTACATGCATGCGGCGCCGCATGTCATTATTATTCAATCTGGAATAATTGTTCACGTAACAGGAGTAGTATCCTTCGACAGCTGCACCCAGAGAAAAAATCCTGTTAAATCAACCAAAAATTAACCAATTATCATGTTGTTTTTTTTCAACACGATTGGCCGTGTTAATATATAACACGATACACGATTTTGATAGATTTCGTAGTATTAACACTTCAAAGTGTTATACTAACGTGAAAAATCATGTTAGTTCAAAACTGTTTATATTATTAATCATGTTAAATTTACACGAAAAAAACGATGAATCTACACGATCGCTTGTAAACTAATTGCTCTATGACCTGTAAATACAGCATTTTGTGTAATGTTATTTTAAAATGCTATCCTGTGAATTGTTCATGACCCTTTGTCAATTTAACTTTATTTATCATGTTAAACTTACATTATAGCCCCGATGAATTCAACATGGTGTACTGTAAAGTTAACAATGCTTACCTGTATAATCTACGTGACACTTTAATTCGTTTTGCTATACATGGAAAATGAATTTAACAAAATTTTCAATTTACATGTTTGTAATTTTTATTTTATTATAAGTTATATTATATTTATTAGTTTCTTTAAACAAGTTAACAAATTTTATTTTTTTTATTTTTGTGACGTTGTGGAGTAGCCATGTTTTATGGTCCAAATTATCCTCGTCTGCAAAGAAAAAAAAGTAAGTTGTACAAAATATTTAGGTACATGAATTTGCTATAATAAGTAAAAATTCTTACCTGGGGCTATGGCCTCATGAGAAATAGGCAATACAGTGATATTGGTGTCAGCAGCTGGTCTTCTTTTCCTAATTTTTCTGCGCACGAAAGTTGAAATAATACCTCTAAATTTGACAATACAGTTTAATTAAATTAGGAAATAATAATTTGATGTGAACATCAAATTAAATAAAAGAGAATCCCTAGAGTATATAATTTCTTTTCATACCAGATCCTCCGAGGGAAACATTTCCTTTATCTCGTCACTAAACTTAACAATATCCCTCATGCTCATACACGTACAATTCTTGCAGTAATTATCGACAATTATATTGATTAAGGCATCACGATGGTCATCGGTTAATCTTGAGTTCAAATTGAAAATTTGTAAAATATCCTGCCCTCTTGTTTCTTGCAAAATTTCGCTCAGTTTCTGAGGCTGAGTTAATGCGAGTGGTGATGAACTATTGTTAGAAACTGAAGTTAACCAGCTTTTCACAGATAATGTTTCGGCCTAAAATATTTATTGGAAATATATTTATATTGTAATATTATAAGTAAGCGTTTCATTTTAATGCTTACATCATTTTGCCTCAAATGGGAAAGCTTGGCTTTAAACATGACACGCAATCCCATATTCTTGATTGGAAATAGTTCATTTATATCCTCATCTTTGATATATGTTAGGCTTTCGACGTTCATTCCGCAATCTTTAAATAAAAATGTGGTTCCTATTATTGAGATTGTCATTAGACTTGAGCGAAAGATATTAACGACACTGAAACTAGATGCCTACAAAAAGACCAATGCCAATATATATGTACAACTATACATATAATACAGTTGTTCGAAAGCCTCGCAGCAAAAATCCCGAGAATCGTATAAAATCGTAGATACCTCGTTATGGCTGAATGTGTCACAGTGATGACAAAGATGTTTGTCCTTATAAATAGGGAACAAAAGAACAATGAACATGTATAAATTATAGAAGTAATCGACGATGAAGTTGCTACACATTTAACTCATCACGAATATTGCTGGACACTATGAAGGCATTGTTAGAAAATTTAATAACAAGATTTGACCAAAAGACAAATACTTAACACACTTTACATGACTTTGCGAAAAGTATTCACAGACAAATTTCACTATTGATAGCAGCAAAAACAAAGTGAGTGTGTGTTGAAAAGCACAAGAAAAATTTTAACAAATACAAAATATCAATAATGATAGTATCACTGTACTTACCGTTCAGCTTCTGGTAAACGTCTTCACCAAATCCGAATTTTTCACAAATAAGTTGCTTTAATTCTATGTTTTCCTTGTCATTATTATACTCGGTAACGATTTCATTTGACACTATATATTCTAATAAAATCTCATCGGTTAGTTCCGATTCCATTTTAAATTATTAAGAACTTAGCACTACACACAACGTTACTAGAAATCACTGCAACTTTATACTTTAAATTGTTGAATATTGTATTAAAAAATAAACACCACGAACCACGATTACGATCGACACAGACCCGACAACGCCAATGAATAAACAAGAAGTGATATCGTTTGCCTTCCTTTATGTACGAAATAACCAACACTGTCCCAAATTAACACTGTGATATGTTTATTGGGGTTGAAATGAGCAGATGCATTGTCATATTGACACTGTGATCATGTAAAGGCCCAACATGATGATCTGTTTAATTGTGCTGAAGTGTGTACATGAGTATTGTTAACTTTTTACCTGACGTTTTTCTCTGAGTGTGTGTATCTAAAATTATTGTTTCTATCCCGGTCATCATGCATTACGATATTATTAAACAGTAACGAGCGAGCGTTAGCGGTCAATTCCTTCTTTTCAAACAGATGCTCAGTGATCACAAGCCAGCGAGACTTCAAAAATCGCTTCCATGTAGCTACGCGCGACTCTGGCCCCGGGACAAAAATCAAGTGATCATCGGTCTCATGTTCAGATGAACTGCAAGTATGACAATAGAAAAAACTGGAGTAATTCTGCCAATCACACCACCTAAGACCATTGAGGCAGAAAGAGCTTCAATCTTGTGATCTCCACGTGTTATTGCTTCTGCCCTTGGAATTTCCAATCGTTCAGTGAGGCGACTTCTTCAGGATGATATTAACTAACATCCGTATACTGCCTACAATTAAGCGATTGTGCAGTAACTCCCCGAACGTGACTTCAACACTCGCAGGAATCCATAAAAACCGCATTTCCACTTAAATCGGTGCGTCAAAAATAGACAATGTACTACTTACTTCCTAAATTGGCCCGGTCCTTAGCTAACTGCCTCCAGCTAACGCACTCCAATTTGGTTTTTCTTGGTTAAAGATTTTTCGAAGAATTTTTCTCGCAAATCGACCAAGGATTTCTTTATCCTCATTGGATACGGTCCATGCTTCAGCGTGTAGAGCATGAGTGGGAAGTTCAGGGTCTTATGAAGGATCACCTTATTAGTTTGAGTGAGGGCTTTACTACAAAATTGCCTTATTAGCCCATGGAAACAGGGGTCGGCAAGAGTAATGTTTCGTTTTATTTCTGACGAGATGTTGCTGTGAGAGTTAATGGCGGAGCCGAGGTAGACCAAGGCCCGTACTACCACAAAGTTATATATGTCAATGGTGACCTTCTGTCCAATTCGTCGATGTTGTGTGTGTCCTTTCGTGTTGACAGCATATACTAAGTCTTACTGTTAAACCCATTTTTGCCGCTTGCTTAACTATACTCGTCAATATCGTCGGCGTGTTCTAGTAGTTGTAGTAATTTATGGAAGATTGTGACCATGCACTATTGGGGTGACGAAAACTGCAACACAGACCTTTGCATTCATCTAAAGTCACATGCTCAATTTGTCCAACTAGGATTGTTATTCCCTAGTGTTTGTGTTTTTTTTTAATGAAGTGATAGTAGAGGTTAATTCTGAAAATTTTCTACGACTTAGTGAATTGGACTTAGGCTACCTTCTGTTCCCACGGGGTGGAGCAACTCCTCACAAATCAAGGGTATTGATGAACCTTTTTAGGAAACACTTTTCTACGCTATTAAAAAAAGCTGATTCTGATGACTACGAAAAGACGAATTTTTATTGCCGCACTCTACAGACAGCAAATAACAAGATAGTCTTTGATGATGGAGTGATTTTTTTTTATAAACTTTTGCTAGGTGAGGCGAACTTAAATTGGCCAAGGAGCGGTCTGAGTTGATGTTTAAAGATGTTGTTGTTGATTTAATTGAGCGAATGCGGTTTATGTGTTTTTTGACCTGGAGTTGCGACACAGGTTTGTAATAACCGTGTTACACTCGGTGTCCTCGAAGAAACATTCGTCATGAAAAGGCTCACCATTGTGACTTTGAAGTAATGGCTCTTGAAAGTTACGGAGATTTTCAGTGGCCCAGAGGCGAAACTTTCGTGGTAATGGTAATGGTCCCCTGGCTGTGTCGACAGCAACATTGTTGAGCTTCGGGCGAGCGTGAGCGTAGTTTAGCCGCGATTGGCGGTCTGCAGGAAGTACCAAATGGACTGAGCTCTTTTTTAAGGGAACATCTTCAAGTGTTTCATTCTAATGTGCTTCAGAGATGAATGTGTAATGGCCAATTCCGATATTCTAGATCGAAAAGCTACGGAGCTTTCCGGAGATTCCAGTTTTTTGTAAGTGTAAGAATAGTTACCAGTGGCATAACATTTTCATTTCTTTTTAAAATAAAATCCTGAGTTCAACAGCAACTTGATAAATGTGATTGAAAGCGGGAATACCAACCAAGTTTATTATGCTTTTTCATCTGACGTTTTTTTGTCAAAAATGACTGACAGAAATAGGGGTAACGAAGCAGTCAAAACATATATTGGAACTAACCCGGTCTTCCTTACAAATAAGTCTCATACTTATATATATTATTATATACATAGATTGGTGGTGGATTTCATTCCACCCCCCAACTTTATTTTTGTTCAGCGCAAAGGGAATTGATAAGGAACTCTAACCACAATACTGACATGTTATGATAAGCCGCAAGGATTTGCGGTTTGAAAAATGTTATTGACATGTGCTGCAAAGAGATTAGTTTTGTACTGAAGTGGGTTATAATAGAAATGCTATTTGGTTCGGCGATATTGTAAAAAGATTCATCTAGATAGGGGTTTTTGATACCTTAGATATTGCTGCGCATTGGTCGATCTTTGAAAGCATTTGTACTTCCTCGAGCGAAAAGATGAAATTAACTCTTGGGGAAAAAATGGAAAAATGGGGTCGCTGTAATAATAAGCGTTTTAGTTGTGCTCTTGCTAGTTGTATGGCAATGTTTTTTTTTAGCTACATGTTACGCCACTGTGAAGTCCCTTCTCACAAAACAATGCAGAGGCAAGTAACACCCTGATAATCTGCAACTCTGTTTTTATTTTTTTGTTTGTTTTTTATACACGTCTACTAGGTGAGGCGAAGCTGTGCTTTAAAGACAAAAGGCACCCAAAGCATGGTCTTACTTGTGAAGTGATTTAGAGGAGAAGAACTGGGCTTCTTCAGCTGCGCTCGTCTTTATCGCAATAGTTGCCTCTCTAGTGTTTGGTTCTTCAGGTTCAGGGACTACATTTTGGTGATTCTTCTCGAATTATGTTTCAGATTGTGAGGGAATGGCTAGTAAGCATATGATTATGCAATAGAGGTTACATGATGATGACATTTTACATCTAAAGTAACCATGTCGGTCAGAAGATAGAAAGAATAATCATATCTAGTGGTCTCAGTGGGTTATTGCCCACAAGCAATGATTCAGTAATTCCGAGGCAAATATTTTCTCCCGTTTTTGTGAAAATTAGCTAGCAAAGATTAGGTGTTTATTCGGGATTTGACATCACATTTAATCCAACCAACAATGTCCCCAAAAACGCGGAATAATCGAAGTGGACGATTTGTCGACCGAAATCATAATGAGCGCTGAGTCTCTTTTTTACCTCAGCGGATACAAGCAAAACTATCGCTCTGGGGAACCAAAAATCCAGGAATAGTGCACCAGGAGCCATTACACCCGTTCAAAGTTACTGCATTGTGCGTTGTTAACGCTGGAGGTGTCATCGGCCATTTTTTTTTCGAGAACGCCGCTGGTCAAACGACAACAGTGTATGGTGCGCGCTATTGGGCTATGTTTACCGCAATTGGACGAATTAGGGCTGGAGGACATGTGGTTCCAACAGGACGGAGCAATGGCACAAACTGCGCGAGCCACAACCGATATTCTAAAGACCAAACAACATCGGATGACTTCTTTTGACCCACCTTGGGTGGCCGCGGTGTAGTGGTAATGTGTTCGTCTGTTGAGTGGAAGGTTGCGCGTTCAATCCCAACTAAAATCCATTTCACTTTTATTTAAAAGAAATAAAAGGTCGGTGTATTACCTAAAAGTATGCACACCATCTTGAATTTCTTCAAATTTAACGAACACAAGAAAAATTGACTCCCCGAAGCTAGTTCGGACACCACCCATGGAGTTTAAGTCTCCACTACATCCAAAATCTTTCCTATCCTCTCTTTCTTCCCCTTCTCTAACGCTCGTACTATGGTAACATATAAAGGGTATTCATAACCCCTTGAGTACGTGTAAATTATAAAAAAAAAAAAAAACCTTGTAATGTATCTTGGTTCGGGCAGATGGTCCATTCGCCAGGATACTTTCCATTGTTCCAAAATCCATTCAACGAACTCTCTTCGCTCTGCATGGTTATTAGTGTTCCGTTCTTGATTCAATTGAACTTTGTAAGCATGAAGTTTCAAGTCTTTCGTGATTTGCTATAGAAAGCTTCTCAAAATGCCCAATTCTCGATTACGGTGCCGAACTGATGTTCCTGTACTGTCCAGTGCTGTCTAAAGTAAAATGTAAGCAACGCTTACTTTTCGGAATAAAAAAAAAACAAATTTTTAGCGCAACAGCCTCGTTAGTACCCAGGGCCGAGGTTTCTCACAACCATTCATGTGTGTCTGTGTACTTCTTGCATGATGGTGGGACCTCCTGTTTTATGCTGACTCCGAACGGCAAATTCGAGATAAGCTTTTCTTGACAACTGATACTAATCGGATGATTTGTCAGATAATCACGATAGGAGGGCCAATAAAAATCCTTCAGGTGTTACTGTGAATCAAACCCAGACATTCTGCTAGGCAGCTCATGGCACTAACCATCGCGCCACTGAGCTAGTTTTTGGAATCGTAAATTTTTACTATGGGACGCGTTTTGGTATTTCTTGATTTGTACAATGGATAGCCCGTCTCTTATATACGTTTTAACAATTTCGACAACTAAACTATCCACACAAAATCAAATCATAGGAATAATGTTTTATACCTTTTCCCATTTCAATTCGTGGTTTTGATCTAAATAGATGCAGCTCACATTCAACAAATGTGTATCCCTGAAGACCCATAACTTCCAATTATTTCCCAAGCGACGACGACACACGTCTGTCTGATGACATGAATTTGCCAACAAATTTGTACTACATATGCGCCTTCAAAACCATTAAACTTACTTTAGTGTGACTCATGTCTCTGGGCATTTTTGCCCCTCATCATAAAGCATATCCGCTCTGTTTTCACTCTACCTCTGGGGGCAATTGATATTTTCCATTGACTAGGTAAAAACAGTTTTTGCTCAACAGAATCCGCCTGTGACACGTGAACTTGCACCCTTCGTGTCAGACAGGTTGGTTTGACTTGGCATCAGTGCCACGTGTCAAATTATGTTCAATTTGACTGTTATCTCTATTGCCACGCACCCCTCAGCTAGTGCATTTGCGAGCCTAATTTATTAGCTGAAAATTAAGATTTGACGCCCATACGCTTGCATCCCAGTCCTCCCTCATTAGGAATGAAATAATTTTCGGCACGTTAAATGGGGTGGCCAGTGGCCAAACGGTCACTTTGTTATCTAAACACACACAATCACAAAGATGCGACTCCTTTCGCTCAGACTAATTGCGAATTCAATTCAATTGACGATACTGTTGACCAACAGCTGATGCTTGGATCTTTCTCGGTGATTGATTGACTTTCTGATTCAAAAATAAACACGCCTTCTAAGAAGAGTGGCGGTGCAAGCATTTGGAAACGTCGTCAACCACACGAAACGTATAATCAAGGATTTTGTTTACATGTAACAACCGCACAACATTCCTGTCACGTACTTTTATCGTAATTACGTGATACGTAAGGAATATGAATAAGCTGTGCTCTTATGGTAAATATTATTGTTGAACATAGTCGTTGTTGAAATATAATTTTTTTACTGCCCAGGGGTATAGGAAATCCTAACACCGCCACCACCACTGGGAGCTCCAGGTCCAGGGCAATTCAAAACACATGTGGAAGTGTAATGTGGCGCGGATTTAGTTTACCACTGAATACCCAGGGGCAAATAAATATTAAATTTTTATACATTTCGTGCACACAAGCGAGCTTGATGCGAGCACAAGGGGACAGGACATTTTGTTCTGCACTGCAAAGTTGTAAGCAATTTTGCAAACTATATGAAAGGACATGACAACATATGCATGTGAGTAAACATTGTATAAACGGTTAATGGTATTTTAGCTGTTGGGCTAGGAAATCTAAATAAGGAAATTAACAGTAGAGGTTGAAAAAGGTTATCCTAGCTGAAAAGGAGGAAAATTACAAAAATGCTATTTTTCTGTAAATATGCAAATTGTGGTTGAGTTATGATCCAATTCAGGTCTTGCGAGTCCTGGAATGGTTGGCACAAGTAAAAGTTGTGGTTCATTATAATAAAATTTGTAAGCTTCTCAAATCAACTGAATATTCCTCCAAATCATGTTTAGTAAGTACACTCGTTCATCTGCGTAAAAAACGAAATACCTGCCATTTCATTTTTTTTGTCGCTTGTTGCTGGTCAAAAATCGCCAAAAGACGTGGCTTACGAGCTTTGCGATATAGTGTGTCTTTCATTCAATAAAAAACACTCGGAGAAGGTATGATGTATGTCATCCTTCCAATCATCGCATCTGGTCGTTAAACCATCTTGTTTTTGATTAACATACGAAGGTACGCTCAATCACTTATTTCGTGTGATAATATTACTTTTTATTCAAGCTGTTTAATCACTTTTCTGAGATCTTTCTTAGCGTGTTATGCAAAAAAAAAAATACAATCCACTGCTCGAATCGTTGAATACCCTATCAGATCCTATTCTAATTAGGGTTATCGGGAATTATTTTTCCCAAAAATTTTTTCCCATTAACCAATCATTTTACATGGGAAATATTCCTTGGGAAAAAGAATTCCCGATAACCCTAAATAATAAATTTCCCTAAAAAACTGAATGAATCTTGGTTAGACGGTTCATCTAAATGTCTTATGGCTATAGATGTAACGGATATCCGGTCAGTATCCGTTATCCGGCCACTTTTTTTCTATCTGGCCGGATTGCCGGATAGAGAGTATGTATTCGGCGAATACCGGATAGTTAAAATAAAACATAAACACAAGAAGTCGATTGAAAGTTTTAAGTAAGTAACAAAATTAGTACTTATAATTAATTAAAGGTAGATTATGATGAATAAAAATAATCTTTTCTGCATTAACCGGTAAAAGGCGGTTGCGTTTATTTTCATATACTAAGCCAGCTTCAGAAAATAGTCTCTCGCTGTATACGCTGCTACTTGGTGATGAAAGATAGACCTTCGCAAATTTTGCTAGAATTGGGAACTGTTGATGATTAACTGACCACCATGCGTAAGGGTCGATATTCCGGTCAGTCCGAACTGTTTTTAAAAAAAGTTCAAGCTCAGTCGCAGTATCATTTTTTTTCGGAAACCTCATATTTTTTATCATTCGCCACTTCATGCTGCATGCGTATCGCCAGTTATATTATTAACTTCGCTTTCATTTTTTTTCTTGCTGGGTAGAGAATCCCCATCACTTTCAATGGAATCGTCGTCGCAGCTCATTTGCATAACTTGCAACAGAATTTTCTGGCGGGCTCTCTCGATTTGAATCGGTCCTAAGAAACTTGCCTTGAATCTCGGGTCCAGTAGAGTTGCTACTAGGTAGTTTGGTTTTTCATCAAGGTCGAAACGATGTTTTAATTCAGTAGCTAATGAAGTCCTTATGCTCAATAAATTAGGTGTTCTTCGTACCGTTTCTCCTTTTTGTATGTACCTTATTAATGTGGTAACATTTGGTATAACTTCCGAGATACATGAAAGCCCTGAACTGGTTATTTTTGTTATTTCTTCTAAAGGTTTGAGCAGTCTTATGCACTGTTCCATTATGTCCCACTGGTAGGGTGTCAAATTGTTTACTGTGTCGTGGTCAGTGATATACAGAGAAATGGCTCGTTTCTGTTCTAACAATCGCTCCAGCAAGTAATACGTTGAATTCCAACGTGTACAGATGTCTTGGACTAGTCGATGTTGTGGTAAATTCAATTCTTTTTGTATCATCGTCTGTTTTTCTTGAGCCAAGCTCGAATGATTAAAGTGCGTAACAATTAGTCTTGCAGCAGAAATCATCTCCAATGCTTCAGGGTGAGACTTCAACGATTCATTCACTGCCAGTTGAAGCGAATGAAAAAAACATCTGGCAGAATCATACCCGGCGACTCTTACACCTTTCACCATGTTGGCCCCGCTATCATGAATAAGCAAATGTATTTTGTATTGGGGAATATTCCAGCGAGTCGCGATTGCATTCAGTTCTTTTGCAATGTTTTCCCCTGTGTGAGATCCTGCAAAAGGTTTCATTGCCAGTATGGCATGTTCCAGTTTAAATTCAGAGGACAACCAATGAGCTGAGAAACTCAAGAAACTGTTATTGCTGTGCAAACAGGTCCACATGTCTGATGTCACTGAAATTGCAGTAGCCTTTGAGATACATTCATCAATTTTAGAATATATTCGATCATATATGTCAGGAATAATTTTGTCAGCAATATAATTTCGGCAAGGAGTTTTATAACGAGGCAGTGCTTTCTCCATAAGCCCCTAAAACCAACTCGTTCCACAATAGATAGTGGTTCATTGTCCAAAGCAATCATTTCCGCGATCAAATAGTGGTATTCTTTCGATTTTAATCGTTATCGTTAATGTCCCAAAGCATTTGTTTTCCAAAGTTTCTGCCAAAGTTAATTGTTTCTGTGACAGAAATGATGCACTTGTAGAAGGATTGGCATCGATTTCAGAAAGCTTCTCCGCATGTTTGAATTTAATGTGATTTTTCATAGCTGTCATACCGGCTTTTTTTCCTGTTCCGCCACGAGAAATCTTCGACTTGCACAGCAAACTTACAGCAAACTTACAGTCATTCTCACAGATTTCAAAATGATTCCAAATTGGGGATCTTTTGCTCAGCGGTTCCATTTCACTTTATTTCCTACAGGAAAGTTGAATAAGTATGTACCAGTACCTATCGTAATATTTATTCATTATTAATAACTTACGTAATAAACAAGGAATACAAAAATGTAAATAACACAAAAATCTCGCAAACGTACAATCAATAAGTGTCTTATTTCGACTAGTAATTTATGCCAACTGTGTGTTCTACTAATTTTCCGTAGCACTCTCCATATTCAACACACGAGCCGTACAAACAAATAACGGAGCCAAACAAGTTACAACTTGTACACGTATCGTGTTTGAACTAGAATGCATCGCTATGAATGTATACTGCTCTCGAAAGTATATATAATATTCGGCCGCGGATATTCGGCTATCCGGCCAAAGTGTATGCCGAATATCCGGTATCCGGTATTTTGCAAAATCACTATCCGTTACATCTCTAGCTTATGGCTCAACAAAAAACGACGTTTTCTATGGATATTCTATGGGATAGGCTTTACAAATCGTTTTTGTAGAACAACGCCCCCAAAAAGTGGGCATGGGTTAAAATTGTCTATTGACGAACATTTCACAATATTATTCTCAAAATATTCTTCGAAAGTTGTTTCTAAGTTTTCCTAAAATTGTACCAAAAAATGGGCGGGGTGGACTAAATTAAGATCTTGAGACTGTCTAAATATTCACTTTTTAAAAATTCTTAACCGTATGGCAAAAAAAAAAACGTTTTATCTACTGAATAGAGGGTGTGGCAGTGGTGGGATTTCGTCGAACAGAGAGTCAATATCTATATCAAAATTTATCACTCAAGCTCAAAGTTTAAGACCCAAAAATTCGGTGACACACTGATGGACGGACGCACGGGCAGACAGACATGGCTAGATTGGCTCAGCTAGCGATTCTGAGTAGATCCATATACTTGACATTTTTTCCTCCGTCAAAACGACTGTATATTCCTATGGAATATGATATAAATACACTGACCGAGTTAGATCTCATTTTGTGAGTTTCAAGGTCACTATCCCAGACCGATCGACATGAGAAAGTAACGAATCTGTGGGAAATGGCTCGATTCACTTTAATACCGATGGCTCAGAAAGTCTAAAACTCAGCCTATCTTTCCATATTCCTGATCATTGCAGCGTTTTCCAGGCGAAACTCATGGCGATCACAGATGCCTTATATTGGTTTAAAGAGAATGTAATACCTGCCAAGGATATTAACATCGGACAGCCAAGCGGCCATAAAATCTCTGCAATCAGCCTCAACAAATTCAAAAACAATTCTAGATTGCAGTTCATCTCTTGAAATGATGTCAGAGCAGTTTAACAATAACCTATGCTGGGCGCCTGGGGATAGTGACATTCCAGGGAACTCTAAGGCTGATGCGAGACATGCGACTAAATTCCCAGTCGTACCCGTAACGGGTGCACTAGGTATTCCTATCACTTCATGCAAAAGCAAATTAAATCTCAAATGGAATCTTGGCACGACGTAATTAATAACCAAACAATTTTCGCCAAAGCAGGATTTAAGAAGATCCAAGGGACTGAATTCTTTTGCTAGATTCACTTTAGCGCTACCATAGGTGTCATCACTGGTCTCTGTCTAATATAGGTAGGCACACAGAAAGGCTTCAACGACATCTGCAGGAGCTGCATAGACGTACTTCATCTTCTTTGTAACTGCCCGCTTCTATCAAATAAAAGAAAGTTTCAACTTGGAGCTTACTTCTTGCAAAATATCATCGGTTTTATAAAAACGGAACAGAGAAGTCTCATCCGTTTCATTAAAAGCTCAGATTGTTTTTTTACAGGTAACAAGGTAAATGAAAGGAGAAACGATGGACCAATAACTGGTTGAATTAAAAAAAATGTGCTGTGTGTGGTGGGCTGGTGCGCTCACCGATTTTCGGTGTCAGACACTCAGATACGGCGCGAATAAAATTCAAAACTTTTTGATTTTTGGTGTCGGTGTCTCGATCGGTGTGATGTGTGTGGCGATGTGCGCGTACATTTATTATTATATTCAGTTGCATCCGAGTTGTGGTTAAAGCAGTGTGGAATATTTAAAATGTCGATTCGCGATTGCGAGTTTTTTTTTCGATCGATTATAGATCGGAAAAAAGAGTTGCCGGAGATCTGGCAAATTAAGTCACACAATTATAAAAATCGGGATAGAAAAAAAGAAGCATGGGACACCTTGCTTAGCAAATACAAAGAACATGATACGCGCGAAAACTTGATTCTTTTTAAGAACCAATCTTTCGACCAAATTCTGTTTTTTTTTATTTGTATTTTTGCATTGAACGATTGCAATCAGTGCACATACCTTATCGTCCACATCACTCATTTTGATCCTTTCCCTTTGAAATCTCTTTCACAACTAAAGTGTGTACGATTTGGTGTGTAGTGTGTGGCGAAATCACGCACCAGTGTCGGTGCACATGTGCGCGCACAAGTGTGGTGTCTGTGGGCCGCTTAAGAGACCAAATGTAAACATTTGTTCATCAAGAATAATCAGTCCTTTTTGTTTTTTCGCAACAATATGCTTTTAGATTATTACGTTGTTAACGAAAATCACAGCCTCTTAACATTCGTTTTAATGTCCGACTATGTCGCACCTTACACCTGTTTTTGATCGAAATGTAAAGAATTTACAAATTTAACATGAAAGATCTACAACTTTTGTGTTATCAAAACGATTTTTTTGTAAAATGTTAAAAAAATTTCGATGAAAATATTGCGATGATATTTTTGTCTATATTTCGTCTATAGAACATTTCCTCCACGTACACTTTTTATACTATATCCCGTCTACGATGTCAAGATTGAAATTGGTACCCTATCTTACGTTACGTTTGCTTTTGCACCCATATCTGTAAAAAAAACGCTAAAACTAATCGGTATAGAGTTCGGTCAATGCTACAATACGTCAAGTGGCATTGATATTGCACAACTTTCTTTGGAAACGATGGCTTTAGCTTTGTAATAGGTTTACAATCGCTATAGTCCTTAGTAATTTAGATTCGATGAACTTTCTGCATAAATGCTTCTTGATTACCCAACTATGTCCTCTGAAATATATGCATAGATAACAATATATATTGAAAATAATATACATATCTAAATATTTAGATAAAATCAACTTGCAAATAATGGATCCATTAACATATATACCCTCTTTCAATTAGTTAACAATGAAGCGTCCATCCAACCAGCTGTGACGCGAAAGAGCAGCATAACTTTATGAACATGTCCGTTGCTCCTTCTGATGGAAAACTGTTTTTTTTTTGGTTTTTCTGTTCGAAAATAATGACCAATAGTTAAGCCTTAAACAAACACAAAAAAAAGGAACTTGTATGACATCTGACAAACAAAAAACTTTTTCTCGCATATGCTCCTCTGGGCTGCCGATACACACAGATGCGGCTACGTGTGAGCAAATAAAATGCTCTAGCAACTTTTGCCTCTACCAACATCAGCAATACACTCGAGAAAGGGGCAAATAAACTCTGACGTGGATTAATTCCTTCAAACAAAACATATAAAAGCCAAGGAGTAAGAAGGCAACAAAATAGCGCAATATAATGAGAAAGGGAGAGAGAAAGAGTGAAGCAAAAAAATAATACGTATACGTCCTGAAATCCTGTCACGTAGTTATGCCATAATTATTTCGTACGTGAGGGTTCGAATCAAGGCATCAGCATAGGCTTTTCGTAACCAGCTGTCTACATGGACACACCCATGTGCACGCTCATAAGACGGCTCAATAAAATTCTCAATCGAAATTCATATTTTGAATTCAATTTTGAAAATTCGGGTTTGGTTTTTGTGCGAAAATGTCAAATGGTTGTCATCTAAGAAGGATGTGTTGGCCTGATGATTTCCGAAAGGACCCACGTACGATTCAGAACGCACGAATGGACTTTGGGAAACTTTCGGATCACTTTGATTGAATGCAGACAGTGTTTATTTTTGGGATTCCCTTTTTTTTTTATTTATTCCTGTCCTGTGGTTGGTATCCTTTAATTATCGAGTTCATTTTTGGATGAGCTCTTAACTTTGAATGATGTTTATATGATGAAATTGAGGGCGGAAGGTAAAAAAACACATAAAGGATCTGGGTTACGACTATTGAGTGCACAAGGGAAAAGCGGATGATAAAATGGGTCTGTTTGTGGATGAGACAGCCATGAGTTTCATTACTCTTGTAATTAACTTGTACAAAGTTCGCGGTTAATGAGAATTTTACGACAAACGAAGAATGTTTCCTTGATCAATACATTTTAATTATCAAAATGCTTGCTTCCGACTGTGGTCCGATACGAGGTTAGTAAATTTACGTAGAACCTTTTAAGTTAGATCACCTATAACAGAAGTTCCTGTACTAACATTGGGAAATTCTTAAAAAATACAAGACCAAGCAAACACATTTAAGTAAAATGTGCATATGCAGGAGAAAAAGCAATGTTTTTATATTTCATCCCTATTAAATTTGAAACCACGCCCCCTTTTCGGTATATTAGTTTTAATGATGGGATGGCATCTATAGGATATTCCGGGATTAGCATAGCGTATTGTAGCCTTTTTGAAATTACGTCCCGCAGGATTTATTCCGCGGATATTATTGCACTGCTCCGTAATCAAACTTTTTATTCTTTAAAATACATAAAACTGAAAGAAATATTGTTTTCAAAATACCTAATTCCTGTAATTTTTATTCATATCTTTTTAGAATCGTCTACACTATCCTGGCAGCTGAATGAAAGCGATCCCATTGTAAAATGTGCTGTTTATGTGATTAGTGCGGGAGTAAAAAAAAATTCTCTCTGAGAATAATATCGTTAAATTTTTTTTATCCTACATTATTATTGCGTTGCGTAAATGTGTTTTTTAATGTTTTATGTCGTCTATGAATTTAGGTTTCAAAGCGGGCGTTCGCAAATGAAGTGCCGGAGTTTTTCGTAATAATAAGTTTTAGCTTTTTTTAATTTGCATTTGGTTATCAAAAGTGTGTTTCATTTTTTACTTAATTTATTTAAAGCTTATATCAAGGAATACAAAGTGAAATCATTTGTGTTATGCTACCGCAGTGCAGTGCAACGTAGAGGGTGCGCGAGTGATCGACTGTGTTCATCGAATTTCAAACTGGTATGAACGGGGGTTTTGAAAAGAAATAAATTTGGTGAGTGTATTTTTTTATTTTTAAATATTAAGTATTAATTTATATACTAGCCGTACCAATAATCTGAAAGACTTTTAGTTAGCCGCGACTAGTTGGTTGCTAGAAATTTTATTCAGAAATGTCCCTTCTTAAATGAGGCCCTTAGCCTAAGTCCTTCAGTTACACATTTCAAGTTGGTTAAAGTCAGTTTTGACTTGAGGGCGCCATAGAAAGCGTTGTTTTTCACTATTATTTCCATTGGTGTGAATTCTTTCCGTACGCTCTTCTGAAGCCTTGGTCTTTAGTTCCAAATCACATCAAAGCAAAAGGGATAAACGATTTTTATAAGAATTCTATACTCTTAACAATCTAAGATTTATTTATCTTCATGATGTTGTCACTACTCTAATGCTGTTGAAGAGACATGGGTAATCAAATTTAGCCTTTTAACCATTTTACCTAGAAGGAACAGCTGCTTGCAACAATAATTATTTGTTTCATTTCTGACGATAGCTCGTTCTTCCCCTCTTGGCCGATGCATGTGATGTCCTTTTTTTAATTATTTAAGTTGCTTTCTTCTCTCTACTCCCAAAACGGAGTTGTAGTAAAGGCTTATACTAGATATTGCAAAGATTTATGGAAGAATATGCCCATAATTTAGACTCATCATTTCTAAAACTTATTCTGGTATTATAAAACTAATACTACAGAAAAGAGTGAGTGGAAGTCCTGCCGTAGAAGCGTTTATCCAATTTATATTCAGTTCTATCGTCAGTTCCGGTCGGAACTCAGTTTATCATCGAAGTGTCCGTTGCGGAAGAAAATAAATGAAGCATACTTTTAATTTATTTTTTTAATTTTGGTGGGGCATAATGTCCCATTTATTTGGCTTAATACATCTAGAAAAAAAAAACAATACAATACTTACAATACTAGAACTAAAAACTAAGACTTATAACTAGGAGTAAAAGCTAGGATTTATGTAGAAGGAGGCTAAGTTTAATGGAGGAAGAGCTACGGTTGAAATCAAAAATGGAAATGTTTGAGTTTACTTTCCGTAGCATACGGGAAATTGGTTCGTTTGAGCCGTAGGACGTGCGGTGGGTTGGCAGATAGAAGAGACGGGAATCGGTTGCAACAACATCGACTTCTTTACCACTTTCTAAGGCCGATCGGTCTTAGAATTGATTTTTACATTCGCGTACGTTTGGCAATCTGTCAACTGTGTAACCTGTGTAATTATAAATGTGAAAAGTGTGTGCAACAAAATATTTGAACACATTTTTCTTGTTGCGTTCGTGTCGATTTTTTCTAGAGCATTATTTTGTAGTAATAAAAGTAATAAAGAGTAATAATTTTATTTATTATTTTACTAACTTCATTAGTTTATTCATACAGAGAGGTGCCAAGTTCGTACTGCGTAACATCAGATTTCGTCTTTGTTTGTAATTTGCCGAATAGGCATCATTTTTATAGCAAAAATCGATTGCCATTGTTCGTCAATCCAGAGGTTTCCTTCATTAGTTTATTCGTTTCTGTTAGCTCTTTTAGAAACTCTGATCGGTCTTAGAATTGATTTTGTCTTTTCAGAATTTCTTGGAGTTTTGCACAATCCTCTTAAGAATGAAATTAGAGAAGACACATGACAGTGCATCCCTTTGCCTTAATCCGTTTTTGGTAACGAATGTGTCGGTGAGGTCGTTTCCTTATGGAGCAGCGACAATTCTCAATATTCGTCCTGCAAAAACGGTCGAGGTGCGGTATACCAAAATTAGGCATGGCTTTGTATAGTTCGTTCGTTTGCTGTCGTATGCATCTTTCAAACGGTGGTGGGTAGCGATTCGATTTTTTTTCCAGGATCTGCCGGAGTGTGAAGATTTGATCAGTTGTGGACTTTCCTGACGGGCTCAGTGGCGCGATGGTCAGTACGATGAACTGCTGCGCAGAAGGTCTGGGTTTGATTCTTAGCCGTAGCAACACCTTTATTATTTTTAGCTGGTTCTCCTCTCCTGATGATCTGATAAATCTTTCGAGTAGGTATCAATTGTCAAAAAAAGCTTATCTCAACTTAGCAAGAAGTACACACGCACACATGATTAGTTGTGAGAAAACTGGGCCCTGGGACTAACGAGACTGTGGCGCCAAAATTTTTAATTTTTTTTGTAATATATTTATTTATTTATTTTTTTGACCTTCCTGGCCTAAAACTGCACCAATCCCGGTCAGGTTTTTGATAAATGGTATGCCTCTGTAGTTGGCACAGTTCAGAGGGTCCCCTTTTTGTGGGTCGGGCAATCGATGCTGATGTTCCATTCTTCAGAATTGGTTGTTCCACATGCTCAACATCGACTGTGTCGCAACTACGATACCTCCTGGGCCATCTCGGCAGGATTCTGTTCTTGCATTGTATCTCTGGCTTTGAATTTTAACACTTTGGTAAAACTTGCGAACATCATTCCTGGAGTGGCACCTCCCTATATCCTAATTACGCACTTTTCTTGCTTTGTTCTTATTGTGGTGTTCCCTTCTTCTTCTTAGCCTATAGACTTCAATGGCAGCCCTCGTCCTTTACCTGCAGCTTCTTTATCTTCTTTACCATTCTTTATCAAATTAATAGTTTTTTGCTGGTGGGAAACCTGAGCTGGCTTGTTGACATCCTTGCCATGGTTCGTCGATTTAATGATGGTGGTATAAAGTTAATCGAGAAGTTAAGGGATACGCGTTCCGCGAAGGCCTTGTCCGTCTCTTGCGCTTGCAGGCTTTCGACATTAATTTTATTCGCAGCATATCTGATTTGTTGTGGTTGGTGGATATTCGCATTCCCACCTTGGCTGCAACAAGGTAGTGATCTAAGTTGTTGTTAGCCTCTCGGAATGTTCGGACATTGCTACATTGTTGTGAAGGCTGTTTTCGGAAAATACTGCTCTTTACCTTTGAGTTATACAGTTAGCAAGATTTAACATAGCCCCAAAGAACCAAGTAACGGGTGGTTACATTTTAAGAACCGACGTTGAATATGAACCACTCCTAAACGTCAAGTTTTTTTTTCTGCATTTCATTTGACATTTCTCAATTTCAGACTAACTCAATTTGAACCATATAAAGATACACAACAAAGCAAAAAACCAATGCACCCACAAAGAATGACTGTTTGGTGCGGTTTATGGGCTGGCGGCATCATCGGGCCGTATTTTTTCCAAAATGAGGCCGGTCATTCAAGAGCTAAGGGATGAGATAATTCGTCATATTAACGGCATAGAACACATTTCTAAAAATTACACGATGCGTACCCTGAAAGTTTGCTTCACTATCGTGAACGATTATCGTTTTAAAAAGCACGGAATGATACGCATAGCCATCGGAAGTGTTACTTCAAACTTGGGGTCGGCATATGAACCATTGCCATCAATATCTGTCATATTTATGCTGTTATCTTTTGTAGTCTATTTTAGGTTAGGTTAACTTAAGTTTATCTTGGGTTAGTAATTTTGGAATCTAGATCATTTACATTGGTAGTGGCATATGTTAGTGATGGTTTTTTTATATCAACTTCTCCTATATTTCTATCCTAACTTTCTTGTCCGTCAGTCTCAGTCGCCAGTGCTGTTATGTGTCTGTAGTTCGATGCATTCATGTGCGAATTACTGTGATGTCAATGTCATTTGTCCGTCGAAGTAAAGTAGAGATAGTTCTCTTTAGTAAATCAACATACGTACGAGATAAATGATACCCCGTCCGACGAGCTGAGCCGAGCAACCAAGACCGTGCAAAGCTTTGTACTCCTCCATCGAAGCTACCACCGTAGCTTTTCTTGCCTCATAACTATGTCGAATGGCGTCATCCAGATAAAGTAGGCTTCAATGCTTATGCAAAGACTATTCATGAATCTCAACTGACAGATGCAAGAAAACAATAGAAAAAACTGAAACTAGTTAAAATACCCAAACTATCGTGAATGCCAAAGGACACTGTCTTGTCGATAGTAAAGAAAGCATACTTGTAATAGTCCACTAAGAACGTCCGCTTAATACGTCCCCGTGAAGGCCCATTTGTTCCCTATGCATTCAGTAATCACATCAACACCTATTTTTGTTTCTCAGAAACAAAGTGCGACATGGTAAGGAAATTGTCAATAACAGGTGTCAGAAATAATGAAAATAAATTTAATTTTTTAACGTGCAAGAATCTTATTTGATGTTATTCTTTGCCTCTATCAGTAGCCCCAATACATTTAGTTTCCTGGAGAAGAAACCACTTTGCACACATATTTCCACTTAGCTAAATCGTTTTGCCTCCATCTTAAGGATATTTTCATTTCAACGTTAGTACTGTGACTCTGCTTGATGTCGCCCTTGCTGTTGTAGTCAATTACGACAGTGGAGCTATACGAAGGTAGACATTTTCATCAAACATGGATGAAGAGACTCCAGGAACAAAGGTAGATCGATAAAGACGCATAAACGGATAGTAGCTGAACTGGACTGTGACAAAGTGGTTAAAGTGATTGCTAAATTGCATAAGGAGTGTTGTTGTGGATTTTAAGAACATTGTTTGCCTAATCCGATTACATCAAGTCATATAAACATGCACGTCACGAATGGAAGAAGGTTAACTTTCTGCCTTGCAAAGTCGTATCGTGTAAATTATTAACTAGTTTGGGATCATTAGAAATCATTGGGATAATACCCTTTGAGCAATCAGCCTTTAAATTGTCTGGAGGCTACTCAACTTTATTAAAGTAGAAACCCTTACTTTAATCTATCGTCTTTGTATTTATCTTTTAGTCTGTATACAAGATTGAGGATTATAATTCTAATTTTTTCACCTTACTGCATCCTTATTTGTACGCCCGTGGAGTGGAGTTGGCTGGCCAAGCATCAAAAAGTATTGTGAGCAAACCCTATTTTGCTTCTCCTTTACTCTAAAGCCATCCAAATGAGCTTTTAGGTTTGGTTATCTTTAAAGGAGTTGTTAATGTTTAAATGCTCGCATAAGCCCCAGGATCTTATAGATACTTTAGGAGGTTTGGTGCACCGTGTACATGGAAAGAAGATACAAAGCATTATGAGTGAAGTTATGAGGAGTAACTTTGCCCTCTTCCGTCGATCGTTTGCAGAAGACGGCGCTACATGCCACACAGCGCACGTCACAATCAATTTATTGAAGGAAACATTCGATGAGCGCATAATTTCGAGGAATGGAATGGTGATTTGACACCATTGGATTATTTTCTTTAGTTTATGGATTATGTAAAGTCGCTCGTCTACGCCAACAAACCAGAAACGTTAGGGCACTTGGAAGCCACAATTCGTGGCGTTATTGCCGACATACGGCAATTGTAGTTCTAGACTTGGCTTTATTCGAACCAGCCGTGTTGATCGTGTCCAGTGCCGTATTTAAGTCTTATTAACAACTTAAAATATGCTTAAATATCGGATGATATATGCCTTGCACCTCTGTATTGATGTTTTTATAGGTAATAAATGCTTCGAATAAATATATGGCTGTGTTCCGCCAGCAATTACTCGTGCAACTTACTTGTTTGAACCAGCCGCGGCGGCAGCATCCCCGAAATCATATTTAAACATTAATGGCATACAATTATACTTTCAATAAAGCCAAGTTGATGGACATTAAAACGATTTTCTTGTATTTATGTGTAGATATGATTTTGTGGCTATAGCTGGGTTTGATGCTGGATACGTGTGTTGTTAGTGTTGGTGTTCCTGCGAAATTGTTTACCTCCGCCTTGAAAGATAATCTTCTGTAGGCTAAAGAGCGTAGTGCCTAAAGATGCATCTTTGTTGGAGAAGTGTATTTTGGGGGTTTCTTGGCGTTGGTATGCTTGGATAGTCGTCCCTCATCCATTAATCCTTTCAGACCGCTGTAGTTTCATGATGCCCATCGTGAATCATTCCAAGTCCGTTGAGCTTTGCCGACGGACAACTGACGCATGTTTTATGTGAACTTGCTTCGTTGTGTGAAGCTCCTGGTTAGGGCTACATAAAACAGACTTCAACTGTATTACTTGAGTGAAAATGTTGGATGGCATTCTCTCTTTGACCAGTAGTTGATAGGACCATGTCTGCCTACCACTTTCTTACAGAATCTAGGTTTAAGACTATAAAAAAAAGAGGGACCAAACGGAGTTTAGGGAAAGAAAGTAACTGTGTTGCGGTTAAGTACACGTTCGTAAAACATAGTTTTGGAGATATTTCCTCCATATCTTAAACCAACTGAGCCAATTGGGGCCAATTCATCCATAACATAAAGGTTTTCTGAGCGATTCTCTTTATTACAATTCTCACAATCGCAGCTCATAGGCAGTTGTCACACCGTTATTGGTTTGCCTCACATGAGAAATGTTTATGAAGTGGAGAACCGTCCTTATTGCGTAGGGAACACTTTTTTATCGAATATTAATCTGAAGCTTTCCACAACTTATCCAAAACAAGGCTTACGAGCACATCTTTGGAAATTTGTAAATCTATCCTCATACAAGGAAAATTTGTCAAATAGCCTTGTCAAAGTATTTTGCGCGCCTGATGATTTAGGTTTTGCAAAATTTACCACGGTAAGCAAGATAATACTTGTATAAAGCTACTCAAGATAATTAAGTTAAAGAATTTTACCGTTGACCAATATTCATGAAATGGCTGATTAAAGATTGATTGGGTAAAAGAGTCGATTACTTACAAGGGTTCCGAATAATTATGTACTATATTTTGTCCGAATCAGGTACTTACTTTGTTTCAAATTTTATGGCACCTCATAAACAGCCCCCCTTACTCCTAACTCTGCATTAAAAGAAAAAAACAATATCATCTCATGGTGCCTACTAAAATTCATGTCATTTATTCCCTCCCCTTCTCTTGACAATGACATAATTTTCATCTGAAAGACGGATTACTTGTCTTCCTACATACTTAAGCAGAGTATCATCCACACTATTCAACCCTTAGTGTGTACCCTCCCCACCGTCTAATGCCACACTATTCATCATTATCTGATCTTTTTTGATGCGAAATTGAATTTGTGGCGGATTGTTAAAATTCAAACATGCGTTCGCAATTTACCAAAAGATTCCATCCCAGGATGAGCCTGACTAACATGGCAACCCCCCACATCCTCACTTATTTTCTCATATGAATAATAAAAAAAAAAGCGAAAATGAAATCGAAAAGCTGAGGTGTGATGTATGCCAGGACTTAGCAAATACGAACATGACTCCCGCCATCCCCGGGCGGGAAAACAGGATTATCTTGTCAAAGAATTGAATTTAATTTTGTATAGAGTTTTGCATTGCGAGGGAGGATTGGTTTACCACCAGTACACACAATCAAGTACCGAAGAGATCACGGGGGTGACGTGCGTCCCAAATGACTTCATTGTAGCCGGGGCGGAGAAAGCTGTCATAGGGCATGGAAATTCTTTTAACGTCGAGAATTAATGTTAAAATCTGAGAAATGTTCGCTTTCCAATTTATATGCTAATGCGAGCATGAATCCTTTTGCAGGACTTCGCAGCTAGGAAACTGCGTCTAGTATTTGGAAATATCCTGCAGTGAAATTTACTTAATTAATCATGAATGTGTGCGAATTAATGCAGGCGGGAATGTTTGTGGGCTTTTAACCATGCGGCTGACCGTGGTATGACCATGGAACAAGCTTTGCCTTCAAATCGAGTTCATTAAAAAGCAGTCGTCCAGTGATGAAAGTGATGGCTGAGAAAAAACAACTTGTACACCATTAAGAGGGTTCCAACGACAGTCGTAGAATTCACAGAGTTGGAGGAATTGAATTAATTTGTATATTAGGGGAGCGTGGGATAACCAAGTTATTCAAGCAGTGTCCGGGATATACGAACTATATGTTCAATCTGCAGGGGTGATCCTATTTTATTTCTAAAATCATTTTTTTTTTGATTTTTTTACTAAACAGATGATGTTTTTCGTGCAGAAATTTTGAAGAACAAAAGCTTCGATTTTTATGTACAGGTACCGGTAAGGAAGGTGATTTAAGTGTGACAAATCCCAGTGCCGTCTCCAATCTCGGAAATGGAATACGAATGTAGCTTAACATTAAAATGAGTTTAAGTTGCATTATACAATGCTCGGCTTGTATTAACTAGCCACGTAATTTTTTGTTTACACAAACGAATCTGTCTAATATTTAAAAGTTTTTTAATTGTACGGGTAAGTTTGCAACAAGCTCGAGCCTTTTTAATCGTGTCGAATGCCGTGCTTTAAGTCTTATTAACAACCAACGAATTTTTTGCCATTTACCTTCGCTTAAACATCGGGGGAATGTTGGATGGTTGCGCCTCTGTATCGATATTTTTATAATAAATGCTTCGAACAAATGTATGGCTGTGTTCCGTCAGTTCGTCTACTTAATCGAATTACTCGTGCAGCTTACTGTGCTGCACGAGTTAAAATGTAGAAAATAGTTAAAAATACGAATGTAAAATTTTGAAAATAGTATTGGGTCAAAACAGGTTTTGAGGTGTTGTTACGAAAATTCCGAGCTGACCAAATTTGTACAACTTTTGTCCCTTTCTATATTGTACTCGCAAACAAGGCGATGCCATATCTTTGAATCCCGAATGCAGTCAATTTCTTCAGCGTATGCTAGTTTTTGCACAGATTTATAAAAAAAGTGCCTTTGGTGTTATATCAGGAATTTTCACCATACACTTACAAAAAATATTTTAAAAATCTAAATATTTTAATAATCTAAAATCTAAAGTCTTGAAAAAACCGAACCCTTTGAGTTCTATATTTTTTTTTTATTTTACATGGAAGTGATTAATTTATCAAACCGGATTTTTTCCGACTCATTGAACGATATATCCATCCTATCGCCAAATCATTTTTATTTCTGCACTCTGGGACATAAAATTGATTGGAAATATCAACGAAAAGGATTAGGGAAAAGGAGATATTATTTTTTTTGGGTGTAACATACCATTAATAATTTCCCGGCATCAATGTCTGTTATATTTACAAAATTCGCCATGGATCTCCACTTGTGATGAGGATGTCCATCAGTTTTTTTTGTCGTTTATATATATTTTTTTGTTGCAGATTGATTTATCCTTTCTTATATGCGAAGTAATTGGTTCTATGAACATTGAATATCTAGGAGTGATGGGCGGATTAAATCAATAAATTGGTTAGAGACTCAAATAAAAATTCATTTTAATTATCTATAAATATTTAAACGAAAGCAAATATAAATGGAATATCTTCTTAGAAAAATGTTGGAATTTATGTCCTCCTGATAGACCTAGCTCTGGAATTATCAATTTGTAATAGACAAAGTAAAATTGACAGCACATCTATCTGTCTGTGAACATAGTTTTCAAATTGGAACCGATGATGACGCGTTGAATGGGTCTATCAGAACGCTCGTGACAACCATGATCGAATGGGTTTGAGATAGTCAAGGATTTTTTTTTTATAATTTGCGCACACCAGTGTGGTTGTTAGAGAGAAGAACGAAAGAGAGTGATAGAAATGATGCTAGGTGTAGTTCTTGAATCGCTGTGCGCTTATAAATTAATTTTGTAGCTAACCATATTTTGAGATTATCAACTACATCGGTTTGTTTTTTTCGGGCTGAGTATATGCGTTACCGTAATCGGCGTGAAACAAGTGGAGCAGCTTGGGGGAGACTCCTTTTTGAGAAGGTGCTGGTGGGTATATGCAGTGTGACCAAGGCGGAGTCGGATAAACCTCTTTATGTCAGTTATGGGGACATCTGTTGGGAACTTCGGCTGGACTCTGTTTGGGTTGACTGTTTTATAGTTCCCATTCAAGTAGCTGTTTGTTGTGACATACTTGGTGTATGTGGCTCTTCAAATCTAGACGTGAGAAGGTGTAGCAGGTGAAGGTGGGAGCCTGGACCACGGAATTTGCTGCAGCATCTGCGAACTCGTTGCCTTTAATTCCAACGTGACTGGTGTCCACATCAGTTTTATCCTAAGTCTTGATTTATTTAAGATATTCCTAATTTTTACAAATGTGTCATTATGAGGATTAATGATGCGTTTCAGTAGAGACAGGCTATCAGAGCAGATGACCCATTTACCGGGTATTTGAGAAATTCTTTTTGCTGCTTCAAGTATAGCCAGTAGGTATATAGTATATTTGGTAGGACTCCTTGCGTAATATTCAATACATTTGTTAGTATGATTTAAAATAATGGGCCTATAATTCAGAGCCGTTCATTATCTCTTTTTTGAAAATCTGATAAGAAATAATGGGTCGCATGCAAAAAGATGAGCAGGATCTAAGAGTCAGAGCTGGCGAGCTTGAGTTCGATCGTATAAAGCGGAACTAGGACTCAGTTTCATATGCAAAAAGAAGAGATCGTTCTCAACGGACCTGACTGGGTGGGGTGTGGGTCGAACTCAAAGCTCTTTGTTGTATTTATTTAGTTGTGATTAGGGTATCCTTGCGGCATGTAAAATTAAAGAATTATAAACGACTACAGAAAGTGAAAATGATGTTGTTTTAAAGTTTTAAGAGACCTATTGGACCACTTAAGCAAATTTTTAGTTGAATAACTTACAAAAAAATAATGTTACTTGAGAATTGCCAATATGTAAAGCAAGGGATGCTGTGCAGACAATTATAGCTTCATATAAAAAACTATTTGGTTGTTTAAATGGTGTTATTAACTAAGGAGTAATTCCTTATCCTTCATCGCCTTGTAGTATTCCTGATCAATTTTTATTCATGTGTTTAAATAAAAAGGAGTTTTTTTCTCAAATATGAGAGTCGTAAGCGGGTCAACAAACTTGCATGTAGCTTTCACATTTATTGAGCAGAATCCTTTGCGATTGACGTACTTCTCATGGTGATTTGGCGTTTTTTTTATACGAACACAAGTACAATGAAGAACACCAATCGCATAAGGAAATGCATACTTACTTCTCCATAGTTTTTGTCCGCAGTTTTTGTTTAATAGGTTATTTAGCTATATAGATCGTAAAGTTCTTCATTGAACCTTTGTCTCTATAACTCGTCAGCGAGACCAAGTATTTTTCAAAATACTAGTGTTTGTTCAGGAGGAACTAACATTGACTCGGACCACTACCTTGTTGCAGAAAAGGTAAGAATGCGGATATCCACCTCGCCACAACAATCAAGAAATACTGCGAAAAAATTTAATGTCGCCAAGACCTTTGCGCAACGTGTATCCCTTAACCTCTCGATTAACACCACATTACCAGCATCGAATGTCGAAGAACAATCGCAACGATGCCAACAAACCATGAGATCAGCCGCAACTGGTGTGCTAAGTTTCTCGCGCCCAACAGCAAGAAACCCCTGGTTTGATGAGGAATGCCGACAGATGCTCGCAGACAACAACGAGAAAAGAGCTCGATCGAGGATATAGAGAGGTACCCCTCCAGGAACGAGTTCGTAAGTTTTACCAAAGTGTAAAACGTCAAAGCCGAGGATACAAGGCTCGAGCAGAATCCTGTCGAGATGAACAAAGAAATATCGTAGTTGAGACACAGTCGATGCTAAGGATATGGTAGAACCACTTCTGCAGACTGTTAAACGGCGATGACGAACAACATTCCGCTGTCAGGCAGAACGAACCATTCAATATTGGCAACAAAAGCTAAAACTGCCAACCACCCGACCTGAGTGAAGTGAGGATAGCAATATCTAAACTGAAGTTTAATAAGGCTGCTGGAAATGACGGCCTTCACGACGAGCTTTATTAAGCCAGCGGAGATGACTTGGTCATAAACACCACCAACTCATAAGCCAAATCTGGTCGGAAGAAAGTAGGCCTGAAGAACGGAACCTCAGCGTCGTTTGTCCGATCCACAAAAAAGGAGACCCTTTAAACTTCGCCAACTACAGAGGCATAAGTCTCCTCAACATCGATGCCAACAAACCATGAGATCAGCCGCAACTGGTGTGCTAAGTTTCTCGCGCCCAACAGCAAGAAACCCCTGGTTTGATGAGGAATGCCGACAGATGCTCGCAGACAACAACGAGAAAAGAGCTCGATCGAGGATATAGAGAGGTGCCCCTCCAGGAACGAGTTCGTAAGTTTTACCAAAGTGTAAAACGTCAAAGCCGAGGATACAAGGCTCGAGCAGAATCCTGTCGAGATGAACAAAGAAATATCGTAGTTGAGACACAGTCGATGCTAAGGATATGGTAGAACCACTTCTGCAGACTGTTAAACGGCGATGACGAACAACATTCCGCTGTCAGGCAGAACGAACCATTCAATATTGGCAACAAAAGCTAAAACTGCCAACCACCCGACCTGAGTGAAGTGAGGATAGCAATATCTAAACTGAAGTTTAATAAGGCTGCTGGAAATGACGGCCTTCACGACGAGCTTTATTAAGCCAGCGGAGATGACTTGGTCATAAACACCACCAACTCATAAGCCAAATCTGGTCGGAAGAAAGTAGGCCTGAAGAACGGAACCTCAGCGTCGTTTGTCCGATCCACAAAAAAGGAGACCCTTTAAACTACGCCAACTACAGAGCCATAAGTCTCCTCAACATCGCCTACAAGATCGTATTTGCCGAACTATTTGAACGCCTGACATCGTTTACCAACAACCTGATCGGCCCTTATCAGTGTGGTTTTAGGCCAGGAAAGTCCACAACCGATCAAATTTACACACTTCGGCAGATCCTGGAAAAAACCAAAATCGATACCCACCACCTATTTATCGATTTCAAAGCCGCATACGACAACATTTATAGAGACGAACTATACAGATCCATGTTTAGTTTTGGTATACCGCCCAAGCTCGTCCGTTTGTGTCCGATAACGATTGAGAATTCTCGCTGCTCCATCAGTGTCTGACGAGATGAAGTTGTTAGATTTAACAGCCTATCCGTATAGCCAACTTTCCTAACTAACTTAAAGTTGTGCCTGTTCATGATGACGTTCTGTGCAATTCGAGATATGCGTTTACAGCTTTTACTTGGTGCTGCCGTTATTTACTGCCAAACCCATATTGGGTGTTTTTTTTATCTATACTAGCTAACGTGGTTGTTAAATCTATATCAATATCCGTGATTTAAATTTTTTTTGAGTTCGCAGCTTTAAAATATCATCACAGATTATAGTCAACATAACAGGTCGGGGGAAAGACCAATGTCATCTATATTTGGGCTAAATTTTAGAGTTTTACCGCTTATTTATAGTAGTAGATCCAGTGAAGAATCCGCTTCATATGTAATTTAAGCTTAATGTTAACCTACAAAAATTAAAAAAAACCTATTAAATTACCATATAAGTACGTTGTAAGTGACGCTACCACAAGTATCTTTTGATACACTCAGGGTTTTAAATTAGCAGCTATTCCGTCACAAGTACACTCTGACTAAGCTCTAAGTGTTTCCTCCTCTCCAGGAATCAAATATGCGTGAGCGACCTGCATGCTTACTCACGTGCCGCAATCAACAAACCTGCGATTACACATTGAAAGTAATGCCCTGAAAAGTTCAAACCCGCCCATTGTGGTGACTGTCATATGCTAATGGCATTCCCAACGATATTCTTTTTTGTCCCTTAGGCAATCTACCGGTGAATTTCCCTCCATTCTCCGCATTTGGTATGTTGTTACATATGCCATTTATTATCCTCCCACATCCACCCATCTAGAACATTTCCTTGGCTTCGGTTATTTCTTTTTTTTTGAAATTGCACACTAACAAGCAAACGAAAAATATTTTTATTCATATTTTGCAGTCATCTTCTACGCGACTTGAATATTCGCATAAAGAAAATGGCGACAAGACATACACAGATAGAGGACAAAAATCGAAGAAAGGACGCGGGAGAAGAAGGCGAACAAAGTTGAATAGCATGAATGACTTCAATAGCGTTGGCAATTTGTTTTTATTGCCCTACATGTGTTGTTTGGCATCCTTTTTCGCATTCAGATGCTGCTCTTGCTCTACGCTTTCAAAATTATTCTTTAATTTCTGCCAGACAAAATGTGAATAAAGGACAAACGAACGACAATATGCGATGCGTCGCACACAAGTCATGCTAAGTGCTCGACATGTAAAAAGACATGTCGCCCATGGAGAAAATTCGCAAAATTGGACTAAGATGGGTGATAATGCAATTGTTTGAGATCATGGTGCGGGTGCGAGTGCGAGAATGCGTGCGGCCTTATCGCTCCGCACACGTGAAAGGATATTGCCCATAACAGCGAATGATGGTGGAAGTTTTGTAATGAGATACGACGATAAATGTGAAATTTATAATCAAATGTTAGAGGTTACATGGAATTTTTGACGTTTCAATGCGGGAGGCATAATTTGGAAATTTGTACCTATGTCGAATAATGTGTGTGCAGGTATGTTCTTAAAACCAAAACATATTTCAAAAGTAGAAGGATCCTAACGATTCATCCTAAGGGAAAAAGGACTTTTCACCAACAATTTGTTTGGTTGGAAGCAGTAGATTTTGAACCATAAAAGTTATGAAACAAATATCCACGGGCAAAGATTTATGCAAATGTCGTCGTTCATTTATCCCTTTTTACTCTGTTGTTGTACAGTTTTTGTTTTTAAGTTTTAATTTATGTATTTTAAGCGAGTTTTCCAAGCCCCCTTGAGTGACAGAAATGCGTGGTTCTTTTTTTTAGGAGGTGCTACGGTGAGGATGGAACCTCAAGTGCCACTGTTGTTATCCCAATTTTAAAAATTGATATTTTTTTCATCTGCGTGTCATGTTTTTACACTTGCAGTTTGTAAGCAATTGTTTGTATGTGTTGCTTTTTTTAGAAATAAACAATTTGCAATAGCCAACTTAAACGCTGAAAAAGTGCCCCAAAAAAAACGAAAATATGTTTGTTTTTAAATTAATAGGGACCGCATATTAGTATAGGAATATTGTATATCAATGTTATGTCCAGTTTTCCCTGGATTTTTCGAACAAAATTTTCTTTGTCGATGAGGCACATCTCTCACTCAAGGGGTATGCAAACAAACAAAACTGCCACATATGGGCTCAGAAAACCCGCAGGTGATCGAAATGTTTCCGTTGTCATCGGTTCGTATTTCTTCGAAGATGCCAATGGGCAGATAGTTACAGTCAATTCGGAGTGATAGGTCAATTGATAACCTCGTTTTTTTGGTCGGTCATTGAAGATCATAACTTGGATGATAAGTGGTTATAACAAGACGGGGCGACAAGCCTTACAAACCGACATTTTGGCGATGTCAATTAGCCAAAAAGATCATGCCTTTTGACACCGTTAGATTCTTTTTTGCAGGGCTACGCAAAGACCGTATTTACGTGAATAATCGCACAACTCTAGACGCATTAAAAACCAAAGTGACTAAGGTTATGGCCCAGATACCGCCCGAAATGTGGGAACAAGTGGTTAAAAATTACCTCAAAGGCATCAAATGATGCGAAACTTCCCGAATGATATTGTTTTCCAAACTTAATGGAAAGGTCCAAACCTTATAATGAAACTCAATTTTCATCAAAAATGTATCACTGTGTGTGTTATATTTAGCTTTACCTTTGAAACCGAATAAATAATGAAGTTAATTGTGTTTTGACCAAACACACGTATTTTTCGTAAGAGCTATAAAAAGTCTTTAAAAATCATAAACAACTGGTGGACTGGCGATCGTTTTTTATCGATAATAATGATCGGCAAGGTGTTAAATTGTAAGATTGAGCATCATAAGACCATTCTGATTGGAAACCAGGAAAATGTATTCCTCATCAATGACAAGAATGTGCATAATTGAATACACTCTTAATTTTAAGAGCTTTTTTATAGAGTTAACTACATGTTTCAATTTCTGCTAAAATGTTGTTGCCAGCATGACCAATTAGATCCGATTGTCATGTCTCGATTTATTCGGAATGTGTATATAAGATCCATTGAGGATCTTTGCCTGAGATCTAACAAGACCAACGTGTTTCGCATTATCATCAATTTCCGTAAATATTACGATGGAAGCGATCAATGATATCCAACTTGCTTGACAGATTTACTAAAAATAGTGCATTCCGTATTCCGCGTTGACACCTGCTCTACGCACTATCTGTTCATAAACTAGATTAAAAAATTTGCGTGTCCCACATTGTATGTTGACGAAATCACGAATTTATTTATTTCGACCTTGAAATTGATATAAAGGTGACCAATCTGGACTTTAAATTTCGGTCTATGGTCCACCTGCCGGGCCGGAATTCACACTGGTATGGGCCAGTAATTGTTTTTCTGAAAGGCTTTAGACGTTCCAACAGTACTTGCTTCGGATATAATCTTATATGAGTCATAAGAATATGTCTCTGCAGTGACATGGTTTTTTCGGTGTTTTGAATACCGTTTATATGATTTCGCAGATTTCGCAAAGGGCGGGCGTGAAGCAATAGCGGATACCAGCCGATGGCGTCAGTCGCCAGTGCTGTTATGTGTCTGTAGTTCGATGCATTCATGTGCGAATTACTGTAATGTCAATGTCAATAGCGGATACGAACAAATGAGGTACCTAGAACATTTGTTTAAATTACTATAAACAGCAAAAATACAGTTTGGTAGAATATTCAACATTCCAGTGGTTTGGTTTAGTTACGATATTTCAGCGGATCGAGCGGATCCATTATTTTGACGTGGGCGTTAACTCAAGCATGGGAGGAATTAACGTTGTATATATTGTGTGCGAACATATCATAAATATAGTGAAACTGACTTCGAAATGAACGGAAAGCAGATTGAGTTTGTCCAAAGAGCTGAAACTGAAACATCATTATAAATGATGAAGGTTCAGAATTTTTCTACAATTTTGAAATACCGCCATAGTTGGAGCATAACATTATATCGTCTTTTTCGTTAGATGGAGTCGGGAACTGATATTCCAAACTGACAGTATGTGCCTGTGCTTCCACAATGCATTGATGGTGCATGTACATTTCCAAGTCGACTTCAGTATTTGAAGAGTTACGGTGGTTTTGAGGGCTGCATTGATTTCTTCTAAAATGGTCGGGTTTCTTACCCTTCATTCTCGAAATGCTGTCCAAATATCTACGTCTACAACTCCATGCGCGCCTGTGACTCGGCAGTTGTTGGCTTTTGTGTAGAATTGGCAAATGCTTGTCTTCTCGAGCGATTTTTTGATGCTGCGTATTTCTGATTTTCGTATATACGATCTTTTCTTTTATTTTCTTTTTGTGGCTTTTTTTTTTGAGGCAGAGCGTTTGTATTGCCTTTTATGTCACCATGGCACTGTGTCTCTCCCCCAGTTGTGTTTTTGTGCACTCTAGCTATATCCGGGTTTTTATTTATTTCAACATGAAATCTGCTTTGTAGCTTCTTGTTGAACAGTCGAGTTTTGAATTTGACTGCGACGAAAAATAATCAGAATGTTGGATGCGTCCTTGCATCTATGCGGCGGTTCGACCATCTAGGATTCGTCATGTTGATTTTGAAGGCGAGAAATCCTTGTGCGACTAATCACTGTATTAGACGCTGCTGCAATATTGGTCAACCGATTTTTTTACTGTTTCGTAGAGCTCATGGGCAGGCCTTGTTCTTCTTTCCAGTCCCATTTTGTAAGCATTTTTTTGCCCGGCATTCATATATCAGTTGCGGAGTTTGGTAAACATGATTCGACTTCTGCAATGTTTCTCATAGTCTCTTAACATGTTTTACATATCTTTTCTCCGTAATTCTTCTTTATGGTTGCGCTTGCTCCTGGTCACTATTATCTTGTCAAAATTGTTGGACATCCAGAATTTTGTAGACATACCTTGCTTCTTGCTTGTGATCAATTTGACTGACTGTTTCATGATCAGGAGATCGCAGTGTTTCTTAAAAATGGGAAAACCATGTCCTTGCTAAGCCAGCATTTTGGCCAGCAGCAGGCTAGGACGATCAATAAAAGGTGCACTCATTTTGTCGTTACCTACACGGATTCACCTCTTTATTTTAATATCTTAAGAAAACTCAAGCCACTGCCATATTTCTTAGACACCCACAATCATCTTATTTCATAAATCCATTAAGAATAATCGCACCTCCTTCAAACTATATGCACGTATCGCCATAAGATTGCAAGCTTTCATCTACAACCGAAAGTCCTCTTGCTCCAAACATTCCCCACATTTCTGAAAAATTAATTTAGCTCCACCAAGAAACCAATTTGCAAGCGTTTTCCCTGCAAGGACTCTCTCTCTCTCACAAGTGTGCAACAAATCTCAATCTTAACTTACAAACTTATTACACACTGGTATCTCTCCGAACCGTGTTAACAGTCAGCCGAGCTAAATAGAAATGCTTACTCGTTGCAATTCACCTATTCCTCCCCCAAGGATGTAGTTATATAAGAATGGGGAAGACAAAAAATCCCTACCTAAAATATGTACCTATACACATGCACTCCATCCAGTCATGTGCACCATCCAACGGGCACTAGTGCAACATTTCTTACTGCTAAACACGCCACCCAGGACACCGGTGAAGAAAAGATTTCGAATGTAATATCCTTAGTCCGTATCACCAGGATGATATTAACGTCTTCTCCGTATGAGAGCCAGCAAAGAAGACACCTCTCTTCAGCAACAAACTTTGGCGTTTCCGGGTCCAGAGTGCATACCAAGGACAGGTAAGAAAAGGATATTCTCAAAAGATATCTTGTATGTCCTTTGGTTAAATATCCTGGTTATGTTATTGCTATAATGTGGTGTCATCACTGGTCGGTAAAATGCCAAAATGAGTTCACCGAAGTGGGAGCACGGTGGAGGTGAAGTAGAAAAAACTTCAAGGATTCGTTAACTATAGAACTACAGATGCTTGTATGGTGTAGGTGCAGCGGAATTTATGAGAAATCTTTTGAGAGGGGATTTTTATTTTCCAGGGAATTTGAACCACATTCCGGGTCTGATTTACCTCTGGGCTTAAAAAAGAAATACCCTTCCGTGCTATTTTGTCTGCTGTTTTTTTTCTCGTCTTCTCGTTTCGACGTATCATTAAGAACGACTCCTTTCAGTTGGTCAGTGTAAGCAAGTGGAAAATTGAAATAAAAAACTTGGGTCATAGAGATGCATTTATGTAGAATGTTTGGGGACCAAGTTGTAGACAAGATTTCGACATGTGTTCCCAAAATTCAACTGCCTTCAACATCTTTTTAGAGGTGGTTTAACAACATAATCAATTCATGCAACCAGATTTATGGAAGTAAGTTAGTAACTTGAAAATATTTCCCAGTAGAACTTTTCTCTTGAATACACAATAGTTGCATGCTAATGGACTAGCAAAGTCTATGCATATGAAGTCTTATCCCAAGGGAAGAAATACAATTAACTGTTATAAAATGCCGCTACCTCTTAAACATAAAATTTGCAAACATTGCGAAAACTGTTTAAAATGTCTAATTCAGTAACATTGGTCTTGAACACTTAATATGGTGATCAGTATAAATTAATTCATTGGATCTAATGGTTGTGAGGGCTGTACTCGTGAATTAAATTGAAGGGTTGTGCTACATTCTCGGGTTATCCTGAAATGCAACCAATTTGATTCGATGTTTAGTGCGTTTCTTAACTAGGATAACGCCGCAGTTATATTATTTCACGTTTTAAAAGCGAAATAATGACGAATACCAAACATTACTTGTGAACAAAGTTTGAATATGTGCAAACTTTGAATACGTGTGGCGGGACATGCTGCTCCCTGCAAACCCCCTTGAACTCACTCAAACCCTAAGAATTAAAAAAAAAAACTATATGAAAAAAAAAACATGTGTATACCCATAGTAGGAAATTTGAGATATGAATACAAGATATAAGAATAAGTATTTTGAAAACCACGCCCACGGCTTTGCCCACTTTTACAGAACAAAAAACTGATATTAATCAAACGACAAGGTTACGGGGATATTTTAGGGTATTAAACGATTTGGACAGTCTTCTTTAATGTAATTCAGTTTTCTATCAAGTTCAAGAATCACTTACTGATATTGACCACTGGCGGTGGTTCGCAAAGTGGAATCTTCAAGGAAACCCGTTTTAAAAATGTATTCGCGTTTACTCGTTTGGATTTACCCGCGTTCACAAAAAGTTGGCATTACTGATATTTTTCAAGTATTGACGGTGAGCTTTATTCCCGACGTATGTAATCACCGTCTGTCTATGTACCAATTGGATTGTCGCCATTGCAGATGTCACTTTGCTGACTAAAACAATCGGTGATTCCGAGGTCTAACTAGACAAGACATACGCCAATTGGCTAATTTTTTTTACTACGAATGGGTGTTCTGGTTATTATTATTAGCATACTTTGACACGATTATAAGAGACAAATTTTATCAGATTTGTAGCATTTAAGTCCCTGTTGGGTGATGCGTTGGCTTGGGAAATAGCAACATACTCGACGGGTAGAGACAAGATCGAGGAATAGAATAAGTTGTCATATATTTCGCCTTGGGTACGTACGTCACAGTTCACTGAATTACCAGTAGCATACGATGTGCTGAAGATCAACCAATTAAACCATTTGTGGGGCAGCATTCCATATCCATTTGGGTTATGGATATATCTTTAGCCTGATACTTCAGCTCACTGAGTTATCAGTAGAATTTATTAAACTGAAACGATCGATTTACAGTAAACTTGGTTTCATATAGAATTTCGACGATTTTATAGAATTGAATTCTTGAAAATCAGCTTCCTTCGGATTGGTCATGTTATTCCAGCTAAAAGAGGCTTATTATCATTTCTGTTAGCGGTCCTTTAAAATTTTTAAATTTACGAGTTTTCTAAAGGGTGGTTAAACTTTAAGGGCCGATATTGATTTTGAATAAAACACAAACTATTAAGGAAACTATTGTCATTTCTTTTTATTATGATAATATTGGTATGGTTCACTTATGTATGGAACAAAATATCGTCCAAAGGGCCGCCGCGACCTCGGCGGCACCCTCCATCCGATGGTCCAAATTTTCGATGACGCTGAGGCATAATTGAGGTTCTATGCCGTTAATGTGCCAAATTATCTCATCCTTTAGCTCTTGAATTGTTGCTGGCTTATCGGCATACATATTTTCTTTCAAATAGCCCCAAAGAAAGAAGTCCTGGGTGTCAAATCACATGATCTTGGTCGCGCAAAAGAGCCATTGTTTCGTAAGCTGTGTGGCAAGGGGCACCGTCCTGTTGAAACCACATATCGTCCATATCTTCGGGCCACAAACAGTTCGTTATCATCTCACGATAGCGAACACCATTCACAGTAACTGCCTGACCGTCCTCATTTTGGAAAAAATACGGCCCGATGATGCCGCCAGCCCATAAACCGCCCAAACAGTCAATCTTTGTTGGTGCATTGGTTTTTCGACAATCACTCTTGGATTATCATTCGCCCAAATGCGGCAATTCTGCTTATTGACGAATCCACTGAGGTGAAAATGTGCCCCATCACTGAAGTAGATTTTCTTTGAAAATTGATCATCCACTGTTGCCATATCATGCCACCATTCTGACCATTGACAACGCTTGAAATGGTCAGGAGACTTTAGTTCTGGCGTTTGCACATCTCCTACTGACCCGGTTTGATCAAATGTTTGCACGATTTGTCCGATTGTACACACATTTGACGATTAAATTGACCGAAAAATCACGAAGTGCACGAAATGCATTTTGATTTGAACGCCCATTTTCACAATAAGACTGAATAACTTTAACGCGTTGCTCGTTTGTGTATCTTTCCATTGTTCAAATTGAGTTAGTCGGGAATTGAGAAATTCAAATGAAATGCAGGAAAAAACGTGACGTTTAGGTGTGGTTCACATTCAACATTGGCCCTTAAAATTAAACATCCCGTCATTTAAATAAAATTAGCCGATATTTCTACTCAAACTCTTTGTTGCGCCCAGCCCAGCTGAATAGTTCGATCTAATCCATGCCCACATTTCGGGGATCTTCATTTGATGAATTGGATGAGGTAGAGTATTGAACGATACTTATTCAGGATTGTAGCCTTTTAATATGTTAATTTAATATGCTGGAGAAAATAAAAACTCGATTACGACTTTGGAACGCTCATTACTCAACATTTTCGCGGTTTGTTTCTGGAATTGAGGATGTGAGATGAACTGCCATTACCGCAAGAAATTATTTCAGATGCAAATATACACAAACTTATAGCGCAACCCTTAACAATAGTTACACGACTGGATGGATTGTAAAATATAATTACATCCCCAGACCAAAATCACCCTTCCTCATTTCAATAAACCTACACGGAAGCTGTTTCGAACCAGCAAGCCCGCACACAATTTGAATAAGTCAATGTTTGCCAGAAGGATCCGAAAATCATGTTGTCAAAATCACTGCTACCTTGTTTTACAAATTCCCTAACAATGACCCATCCCTTTGCGATCCCTTTCAACAGGATTGCTATGAAATTCACTTATTGTCTCAGGATATCCTTGCTGAGCCGTTTTATAAATAAATCTTCACCCAATAACGCAGCGTTCAAACAAAATTATTCCGCATAAGCTATTAGCGGGCAAATTACCGCAAAGCCAACTAAAAACCCCCCATTGGGTATTGGGTAATGGGTCTGTTTACCTACATACAGTTTGCGCATCACCCTCAGCTTTTGCTTCTGGCGTTATTAGCCTTGCCCAAAGAAGCATGCAAGTAAAACAAAACTCAAGACTCCGCTGTTTTTATTTTTCTCCTTTTTGTTCACTTGGTTTATAATGCAGCATCGAATTGAAGTTGATTTGCATATTCAGCTTCCAAGAAAGAATTCCACGGGCCGCCCCTTGTACTCGCAGGAGTCTTGCCCCCCCAACTCGGATCTGTTCGATGAACTGAAAAATTAAAATACCAGAAAGTCAGCAACGCGAATGATAATAAATGAGTGTAATACTCGGGTATACAACGCGGGTGTATATTCCGATTCTATGGCCAAGTCCTTACACTTCACTGAACGAGGGCGTTAAGGAATAACAATCAACACCCAACCTTCTCATTGTGGAACAATAATAATTTCGATGGTGTCGCTATTGTAATCTGATAGCGAATATCGAATTTTCTACGAACGTTTTTGTTTCAACGCAAGAAGGACAATGGCACATGTCCTTTACTGGCATTGAAATATATGGGTGCTCGATGTGGACGCGCCTCTTATATCGGAAGTTGGGTAAGTGAATTTGTTGTCTTCCTTTTTTGAGCGGCCCTCTCAACCGTGACACTCGTTGCATTGATCCAACGTGAGCTGCATTGAACGTACTCTTGAAGAAACAACCCCTCAGGGGGTGATATAAAGGAGGGTTAGGTGTTTGACTGACTGACAGACAACGACAAGACATTGTGATGGTGTCCTCAATGAATCTTTGAATGGCTACATCCAGGAGTGATATTGTAATGCGATAAGTGCATTGTGTGGTTTTTCCATACTCCTGGCGATTGATTTGTGGCGATACGCTTGATGGCCGTGCTAAAATAAAGGGAAAGTAGATACACAATAGGGAAACGAGAACAAGGACCTGAGATAAAAGGTTTTTGTCGAGACAAATAAAAACAAAAATGACGTAAATTTAGATTGTCACTAGGGGTTGACAGCTAAAACGGAAGCTACTCGTTGGAAGGGACTGGAGGGCTTTAGTGCGAGTACAAGTTTTCGAAAAATCTAGAAAGAGGGAGTGTACGACGTGTTTACCAACCTTATCATTTTTTTATTATATAGGTGTTTGCATTGGTTGATAGGTATAACATTTAAATTTTCATTTAAATATGTTAGTTTGTTGGTTTTGCTTTTAAATGACATTGGGAACCAAATGAATAACATGTTTTAAGTTCGAATTTGTATCTATTCTTTATAAGTGGCGCTTTAGTCCACTGTAAACCTGAGCTTTTTCCAACACATCTCTTCATTCCAAGTTAACTGAATTGCTCATTACAAGTTGGACAAGTTCATTTTGCACTTCTTCAACTCAACCACCCGTTTCGAAATTGCGTGGACCCAATTTACTTTTTTACAATTTGTAGAAAATACTCAGCTACTCCGCCAAATTAACCTAAAAATCGTGTTCGTTTATTGCCGATTAACGCCTTAATGCATTTACCGACCTTAAGCAAACTCTCCCACATTTTTGTGGTCAGAGACCTTTCGTCTTTCCTTTAAAGGCGACCGCATTATGCTTAAATTTTTGGCTGGACAAGGCGGATTTTTCATTTGTCGCTAATTATCGCCAAAAAAAGATTAATAATGTCATCGCATTGGCCGTTGCATCGTCTGGTATTGATGTAACTTTATTGGATGGAACCAGAACAGCTCATGCAACATTTGACCTGTTTCTATTCGGAGTATTCGGAATAACCCATATGAAGTGTGCAACATACAAAATTAATAAATACAAATGCTGAAACAATCCAAAATTATCATATGGGATGAATTTACTATGGCACACAAAATTCTTTTGTTGAACAGAACATGAAATCAACGAGAAACTATTCAGCGTGAAACTTTCCGACATTTCACTTCGACATGCGTGTCACTTCGACATGACGGGCTCAGTGGCTAACTAACCAGTGCGTTGAACTGCCGCGCAGAAGGTCTGGGTTCGATTCCCAGCTGTAGCAACACCAAAATGATTTTTCACTGGCCCTCCTCTCGTGATCATCTGACAAATCATCCGAGTAGTATCAATTGTCATGAATAGCTTATCTCAACTTAGCCGTTCGGATTCGGCATAAAACAGGAGGTCCCGCCATCGTGCAAAGAAGTACACACGCACACATGAATGGTTGTGTGTTTTTTTTTTATGCGAGTCAAAAGGTCTTGTAGCCATTCGCTGACACCTTCTCGAAATAATTTTTAAATATCGGCGATGGAAAAGTTTCTGTCTATGAAAATACTGGTTGCATAAAATTGCCCACAGATTTTGCAAAATCGTTGATACGCAAAATGCTCTCATTGTCCATTTGACCATTTTGGCACAAAAAAAAGTGGATGTGCGTCAACGATTTCAACTTGAAGATGCATCAGTCTTTACCAGGTAAATTGGTATCATACAAATCGGTCCATTCAGTTTGCGATGCCAATGAACCTGTAAATTATTCAACAGAGTTTTTGAACGCACTGGATATTCCAGGAATGCCACTACACCTTCTACGAAATTTAAAAGTTAGATCTCCAGTTATTTGACTTCGGAATTTGAACCGACGACGGTTTCATGTGCATTGGCACATTGGTCATTAAAAAATTAATGAAAAAATTCCAAATTCCGGGGCGAAAATGTTGTGCTGACACGTTTGCGGCTTAGATGTAGGCACACCCTGTTTTTCACACGGTCTTATTTGTGTTGACTAGAGACTAGACGGAATGACAAAATATATCGTACCCTTAAATGCTAGTCGAAATTAATTTTGATTTTCTTTATTTTATTTTCTAACCCACGCCCAATTGTTGTGGACCTTTTTCTATAAAATATATATGCCCCACCCATATGCAATGTTTTATTTTTTTTTGTCGAACCATAAAAGGTTTAGATGAACTGTCTGAACAAGATGTGGTGAAAATGTCGTTTCTATATATTATATTATATTTGGTTTGGTCTTTGGAACCCCAAAGCTGTGTGTCGTATGTCCAAGATTTTAGCACTTGCTTAAACAGAAGCGGTTTGTTGTATATGCTAAGCTTCGAGTATCTTCAAGTAGCTGAGTTCGAGCTCGTCGTGCTTTTTTTTTAAAATGTGGCTTCTAGGGTCAAACCTATATATTCGCCCAGGTATGGTTTTTATTTTATCCCGAGATCTCTTTGAAATTGACATGCGTTGACTTGGTCTCGTTAATTCGCCAGGTCTTCGTCCACTCGCATACTTTGTCAAGAGCCCGTTACAGTTTTCCCCTTTGATGTTTCGACTGACTCATCCATTGCGAGGATAGCCGTATCGTCTGCTAACGTTGCTACGGTACTCCCTTCATATCTCTTGTGTAGAGCTAGAATAGTATTGGGTTAAAAAGCATCCTTCGGGAACACCGGCGTGGATTTCTGTGAATTCAGAGTTTTAAGTCTCATGTCTAACGCGAAAGAGTCTGTTTTCAAGGTAGGATTCCAGTATTTTGTATAAATTTGTCAGTAAAATTTTCCTTAGCTTATACCTTAACCTAAGACCTTCGTGGAATACCTTGTCGACAGCTTGTGATCCGTCGAAAAAAGCGCTATAGCAAATCTTTTTCGCCAGTGATGAAATCCATGGAGCTTTTTTTTGGTACAACTTTTTTTTTGTCATTAAATGTTCGGGCAGGGTTACGGCTTTTACTTTATGGTTGTCGTGTTCGTTACTAGCATTCAGTTCCGTTTCTTTTTGTCACCTTTTACCAATTCGCCGTTAGCTTTTTTTTATTGCTGACGACTGCATTTTGGGTTTCGTTATGGACTTCAGGGCTTTCTATAGTGATTAGTTTGAACTCTTATAAGCTATCAAGCCCTCGAGGTATGTAGAAGTCTCCCGATTTCTTAAATCCTATAGCTCATTTTTGAGTTTGTTGCAAAGATGGTTTTGATAAGCATTTTCAGATGATGCTAGTGATCACTTGCGCGCTCTCCTCTTTTCACGTATGAGGTCTCTGATTTCAGGCTGGTATTTGACTTGTGTTGCTGTCTTCCAGGAGCAAGTTTTTTTTCACGCTGCGCTCTAAATGGCTTACACGAGATTGCCCATTTCACTTCTATTTCGAGCGGTGTGTTTAGTGTCAAATTCAAAGCAAAATTTTAATTGCAGTCTTTTCTAAAGCCGGTCCTTTTTTTTTGGTGGAATACCATCTATTTCCAGAGAGACTGCTGAGTGGTCTGAGCATAGATCATATTATTCTTCGACTTCTGTCGGATTTTCAGTAAGCCGTTTTGCCATAAAGAAGTGGACGAGGTCAAGGTTTTTATTTTTGTCAGTTGGCAAATACGTTGGTTTTTCCGTCGAAAAAAGTACACCCCATGCTTCATAAAGTCATTGGTCCTGCCAGGAGAACACTCTCTTTTGACATCATAGCTCATAGCACCACTTAGGTTACAACCTGTGGCTCTAGATTTTAGTCGCCTCATTACCTCAAGGCTATTTTAATCCCGTCCTTGCTGTGGCGATTTAGTAATCCGTCGTAAATTGGGTTTAACTGTATTTTTTCTACTTCGCAACAATATTTATTCTTTTTATTTTTCACATTTGTATAATTAACAATCTATTTGTTTTCTTTTTCTTTTAATAAGTGAAAATTTGTTTATCTAGTTATTTCAACGCTTTATTTAAAATGGGTAAGTGTTGGCAGACCAATACTTCTTAAAATTAAGGCTATCATTCAATTTTTCATACAAAATGAGGTAGAATTTTATATTCACATTTTGAAGGTTTATATTTAGCTTATAATTCAGTTAGTTGTAGCGGGAATGTAGCAGTTCTACTTTTAAGACATCTGTTTTGGATGACATAAACAGTGTTTTCTCCCCTGACATCAGAATTGGTTGACATGACTCCCCGTTTTTAGATCACTTTATTACCTTGGCAATCAAATACAGCTTACAGATTCCGTAAGTTTTAAGATTACAAAACGTTAACCCCCTTATTAATAAACACTGAGTGCCTATGACATAATTGTCATGCTATCATTAATTATCTAATCAGTGTTTAGTAGTTTTTAGTAACCGTTTGTTTACTTTACAATGAATTGCTTAAAGCTATTCGAAAAACTTCTATAAGGGACATACAAACAAACATTCATTTTTATATATTTTACTTCAACTTTAAACTAAGTGAGATCCCGCTATAATATGGCTTACGCAGTGCTAAGCTCTGGTCAAAACTAGTTTTCAGCGGATAAGTGATGGGATAATCCTTAAATGTCGACCTTCCGTAAGCCTAATATCGGGTTTTTCAATAAGAGCGCTACGGAAGTGAAAGTACGTTCGATGCCATTATGTATGGAACTCGATTTCTTTTGCATGGCCACCACGGGCACGCTTGCAGAAGTCCAGACGCTGAACCCAATTTTCAACGGTTTTCAAGCATAAATCGGCCGATACTGCTGCCATTTCACGTTCGATATTCGTACGAAGTTTATCAATAGTCGATGGCTTGTTGGCATAGACCATAGACTTGACGTAGCCCCACAGGAAATAGTCTAACGGAGTCAAATCGCACGACCGAGGCCCGGCCCATAAACCACATCAAACCATATTTTTTTCGGGATGCAATGATGACTCATGGAGTACATGTAGATTGCTACCTGACCAATACCGCATATTTTGTTTATGGACGAAGCGATTCAGCCAGAAATGAGCCTCATCGCTGAAGATGATTTTTCGATGAAAATCCGAATCATTTTCAAGTTGTTGCTCAGCCCAATTCACGAACATACGACGCTTCTGGTGGTCATGCGGCTTCAGTTCTTGCGCAATTTAATCTTGTAAGGATGTAGGCCAAGATCTTTTCGCAAAATTCGCCACAACGACGTCACAGAGATGCCCGACGCTTGAGAACGACGTGTGAGAGACACATTTGGGCTTTCTTCAACTGAAGCCTCAGCGGCAGCAATAATCTCGACACTACGGGCACTTCTTTGTCTCACTGGCAGGGGAACATTTTGTACTGTGCCTGTTGATTCAAATTTTTCCACTAGACGCTCAATTGTTGGTCTGCTAGGACGATTATGACGACCATAAATTGGACGTAGCGCCCTTAACGTTGAGGCCACTGACTCCGAATTTCGGTTGTAAATTTAAATAATTTCGACTCGCTGTTGGATCGTATATCTTCACCATAAAATGGCAAACCTTACTAAAGAGAAATGTCAAAAGAGCGGCAAGAAATATGGCGTCGTTTGCTGTCCCTGTCGCTCAACTTTTGTATCGTCCCTGTTAAAAAACCCGATACATCCATAGAACAGTGTTGACGTTTGGAACCCAGTTTTTCTGTGGAATATTAAGGAAAACGGATACAAAAATATTATGGCCTAGAAGGTAGGAGAGAAAACTGTTCATCCTCTTTGTAATTGCAAAGATAGGATCTTAGAGCCAATTTCAAGGATACATGTTTCTACCAATATATCGTCACCTGCATGCGATAAGTGGAGAACTCGATTTTTTTTTCATTTTTGAGATATTTACGTTTTCTGCTACCTAGATCAATGGCAGCTCTTCAATTGGTCTTTAAAAAGTCGTGAGGAAAAGAAGCAAAACTTTTTTTTGCCGATTTCTCAACTGACGGACGTCCAAAATGCTGGCAATGTGGCCTATTGACCGTCATTGGTTGGTATTAAGGTGAGGAAACTCTGCGGGCTATAGTTCCATTTCGGTGTTGGGGCCAATTGCCATAAGTCCTTTGCTAGGCATGGTGTTTTTTAGGCAGTGTTCTTCGGCCATTATGTTAAAGTTGCTCTTCCTTGCTTGCCTTGGAGTATAAATCATTCAACACGACTAAAATAAATATCGTTCTTCGACAGTCTCTTATAAGTTGTGTGAGTTTGTTAGCGCGTGTAAGGCGTATTTATACTTAGCTTGGTCAGATTATGTCAAAGCATACGACTTCTGGCCTAAGTCTGCTGTTTTGGCATGCCAAATAAAAAAAACAAATTTTTGGCGCAACAGGCTCGTTAGTACCCAGGGGCGAGCTTTCTCACAACCATTCATGTGTGCGTGTGTACTTCTACCACGATGGCGGGACTTCCTGTTTTATGCCGACTCCGAACGGCGAATTTGAGATAAGCTATTCTTGACAATTGATACTACTCGGATGATTTGTCAGATCATCACGAGAGGAGGACCAGTGAAAATCTTTTAGGTGTTGCTACGGCTGGGAATCGAACCCAGACCTTCTGCGCGGCAGTTCATCGCACCACTGAGCCCGTATGCTAAATGCCTATCGAAAAAGTGAAAGTATCGTACCATCGTATTTTCTGAATGGCAGTAATGCCTGCTTTATAGCTACATAATTCAGCCTCAACAGTACTTTTCTGTTGATGGTTCTAACATTTTAGCTACAGATACGGACGTCGTTGTCCTTTGTGATTGTTTTTGATTATTGTGTTTTTCTTCCTGTTCCAGAGTTTCTATACGAAGACGGGTTATTCAAGTTTATATATTATGAAGGGTTTTCTCAAGACAGCTTTTATGTTTCAGTGCTGATGAGGCTTATAAACTTGGTATGATATTTATTGAAATGTTTTTTCTGAGGGATTCCTCATGAGTGTGAGCGGAAACTGTCTTTATGACAGTTACTATTACTTTCTCTTGGTCTAACATACGAAAGGTTTATTGTCGTCGATGATAGGAAAGTGATGGGCTTTTTGGTTTCCTCCGGGTTATGTATGATAATTTCCTTATAGTGTTCTCCATATTATTAGACCTGCTTTCTCCTGAGAACAGTGCTAAGTTTTACAGTCGCTTGCTGATAGGTTTGGCCACATTTTACTCTTAAAAATGCTACTCAATTCTTGCCCCATCTTTATTATGAAAATCTTAAATGGTGTTCTATATGAGCATTAGACGGCACTTAGAAATCTGTCTGTTTCACAAGACTTCCACTAGTACACCAGTATACAATATACAACAATTCAAGAGCAAAGATAATAATTAATATATGTAACCATCATCTCAGGTCGCCTTACCTGAGTAAAGTTTCTTGATTTCCTCTTAGAACTTAAGACCAAATTAAAATGCAAAAAAAAAAATGCAAATTGGGGAACAAAATATTTCAGTGTTTGCTTAACCCTTTTTATATACGACAATTTGTAATTCATAAAGCACCACAATAACCATCTTGTCTACTGTTGCGATAAACAAATTCATAAAAGCGTGACTCCCCTTGCCATATATTCTGTAAAAAAACATCCTTTGGTTCTATTTACAAACCAAAACGTAAACCCCCGGGACATCATTACAAGACTCCTTTTACTACTGCAATCCACTTACATTATCATCATTCGCATTTCCTTGCTCATTCTCTTCTTGTCGTCCTTCGTAGTTAGAGATACTTTAATTTAAATCGAGTGGACCTCAGCATTAATCAATGAAGCAGAATGATGGATCAGCCCGCTCAGCAGTTGCCACCATTCCCCAAAGACAAGTCCTTGTCCACCTATTCAAACTCTGCTTAAATTTGACTACAAGGGATAAACAATGTTAATTTTATTTATGTACCTATCCGTCTATCTCTATCTCATCATCTGCGTCTTCTGTTGCTTTCCCAAGACAAACTGAACAATAATCCTAAATTTATTATTCCTCCGAAAATCGATTTGTCAATGAAATGGCGGTACCCAGTCCCGGTTAAAGGTTAAATTCGTATTCCTTCCTTTTTTTTTCGATCAAATTTGCGGTGTTTATCTGTCGGATGAGATAAAGAAAAGTATATTTTTTGAAAAGGGATACGTATCCTTGTTCTTTGTTTTTATTTTTGCCAAGTGGAGCTTGACAACGCCGAGGATGTGTCTTTGAATAATTTATGCAAAACTTGGGGGTGGTGTTTCTCCTTAGGGGGAGCGAGTATTTGTCTGTCTGGTGGGGGCTTACCGCTGTTCCTCGTCCTCCCACCCACACTGAAAGGATATCAAAAGTTTATTTAAGTTGTCTCTCAGAATTATGGATACTTATTTAAGGGCGGCTTTTATATACCCCAGCAGACAGAAAAGAAAAAAAAATATTTCAGAAAATGCAGGCCCCCAAATTGGTGACCCACCAACATGCTGTCATCCGAAAAGGAGAAGCAGCAAAATAATAAAAAGGAAAACTTTTCTGATTATCTTAATTGCGTTTGGAGTTTCACCGAATCCACCCTCCAATCACCCACAATTGACCATTCCCAGTCGCCGTGGTTTACGGCAAGACAATCCAATCTGAGTACACCGGGAGTTTCAAAATAATGACCGGGGGATGTGTAGATAGATGAAGACGCCCGATAATCAAAACATTGGGGGGAGTAGATGCCAAGATTAAATTAGGGGTAGTTTTGGTTTTATCCATACAAATACATATACGACCATCTATTTAAACCCCTCGATGGTGGGTAAACCATGATATTCGTACGAGTATAATCAAGCATTAATTGCACCCGACAGTTAGGCCTGCCAATTCATGGTCAGAAAGCAGAGGATCTGCTGTCATTCAGCTGGAAGTTGAGTGGTTTTGCGTGCAGAAACTTGGCAATCAATAAGCGGGCGGGTGAGGCTGCTTCGCAATGGACATTTTGATAGACATCCATACTGTGGCAAAGTAGAATACGGATTTTCGCGGTTTGGATGACTGAAATTGAACTGATGGACCACATCGTTTCGAGGTTGTCTCGAGAATTGTTTGGATGTGGAGGTTTAACTATAAGTGATGGCAGAATAATTGATCAATTCAATTATAACCCAATACACGGGTAATCGTGGTATACAGGATTGAATAGCGCTTCATACATTTAATGGTCGTTGTTTAAATACATAAGGAGTGTCAAAGTCCGGACTGTATAGCTATATCTATATCTCCGTTTATATCTCACTGATAGTGGCAAGTTATTTGTAAATCCTTTCAGGTGTTTATATATGACGCCAAGTAGTAAGAACTTTATAGGCGATATTATTCAGTTTTCATTTGACATATTTTCACCTCGCGTAGCAATCCGTTTGTTGTAAAATACTGAAGTTTCCTTTGAAAAACTGTTTATAATATTTTTTATTTCGTGATAATTTTTTTACAAAGCCTGTGACCGCACGTTTTACAATTCAGAGATTTGACAGTTATTATCTTACTTCTGAGATATTATCTTACATTTCAAAATGATTTACAAGCAATTACAAATTTAATTTAAAGGAAAAATACTAATAAACCTTTATTTGAGTAAAAAAAAAGAAGGAATATCTAATATACATAATTTAGAATTTTATGAATGCCTTTTATATTAACAAATATAAGTACATAAAAGTATAATCAGATAATAAAAATAAATTATATAATAAATAAATAAATAATAAACAAACAAATAAATAAATAAATAAATAAATAAATAAATACAAATGATACAAAAAATAAAAAATAAATATAAATAAATAAATATGTATAAATAAATAAATAAAAATAAATAAATAAATAATAATCAAATAATAAATAAATAATCAAATAAATAAATAAATAAACAAATAAAGAAATAAATAATTAAATAAATGAATTAATAAATTAATAAATAGATAAAAAATAAATATATAATACAAAAAATAGTTAATAATGTTTTAGTAGACGAAAAACATGGGTGAGTATAATAATAATATTTGTTTAATAAATAACAATTTAATATAAAAACGAATAAGATAAACTAACATAGAATAAATAGTATAACAAACCTTAGTAAACAAATGATAAATAAACAAATAATAACAAATGATTACAAAAATAATAAATTATAAAGAAACGCAGACGAAATATAATATTAGACATTTTTGAATATATTTTAAGTTAACCCAGATAAATAAAGTTGGTTTATGAGGGGATTTTCAGCAATATCACATTTATTATTAAAATTGTTCGTGAGTTTTCGAATCCTTTCAGAAATCAATTCAACATCCGCACTTTTGCCAAGGAAGATTGAGCATCATTTTTAACACTTTATTTTGTGAAATTTGTAATTTTTTTATATGACATTTCGCAGCACTTCCCCATACTGGACAACCATATAATAAAATTGACTGAAAGATCACTTTATGTATTATTATTTTATTGTTATTTGAAAGTGAAGATTTTCTGTTTATGAACGGATAAAGCATCTTAATTGCTATACTCATTTTCTTAAGAGTATTAATAATATGTGGGCTAAAGGTTAGTTTCGTGTCAAGATGAACTCCTAGATATTTAACGGACTGTTCCCATGCTATGGTGTTTCCGTTAAATTGAAGCTGACTACTGGGAAGATAGCAAGCCTATCTTTTTCGCGAGAAAAAAATAGCTTGCAACTTTCCAGTGTTCAACATAATCTTCCATTTGTGATAATATTTTTCCAAAATTTCGATTGCATTTTTAAGATTATTCTCAATATTGAGAGCAAACTCATGCGATGAAAAAATGGCCGTGTCAGCAGCATAAATAGCTGAGTCACAATACGGAAGAGTTGGAAAATCTGATGTATACAGGTTGTACAAGGATGGACCCAGAACTGAACCTTGGGGGACACCAACATCAAAACATAATAAATTAGAAACACCACAATTAACATGAACTTGGAAACTTCTACCTGACAAGAAACTCTTTAATTATGTTGCGATACTGAATAGTTAAAACATGCTGAACTCTCGCTTAGTTTTTCATTATAGACTCTAACTATATCCACTTCAACGTAAACTCTCCTATTCTGTACCATTCTCAGCTTCTCGTTGAACATTTGAGCTCTAAATTTGGGGACTAAAAATCAGACGGTCGATCTTTGCCTTTCTGAATGTGTGGGATTCAAAATGTAAGGTTTGGTACATCGCACCAATGAGCCCAAAATCTATTTCAATCGCAGTCCAACCATCTCTCGACCGACAATCTGTTTTGTGGATTATAAGTCGAGAAAACGTTGTCATACTGGTGATGTTATTATCGACTGCTGAAAAGTGAGTTATCGGAAGCCATTATTAGTTGCCGTTTCATGAAGACTGTATTTTCCAACTTATCCACCAAAGGTATTTTCGTTTTCCATTTCGGCCTGAAAGGCCCTGAAAACTCTTTTCAGTGCTATTTTTCATATTTTATAGAAGACAAGCATTACATCCCTCCCGATTAATGGGTAAAACCTCCGTTCATAGTATTTTAATGAAACCCCTCATAGGATGAAACACCATTTATAGAACGTCGAATATAGTACTCCTAAAGATATACTCATCTGCCAACAGTCCATGACACGGAACTTAATTGATCCCTATTCTGATGTGAATAAATCTCGACTCTTAACCTGTATAATATCTCTCTTCCTGCAGCACCATTCATCATCCCCTTTTTCGTTCAAGGACTAAGGAACTTCATAAAGTCGTAAAATTGGTAAAAATTGGAATTATTTGTACCCTTTTGCGTTCGGCTTCTGTTGCGTGGAAAGCCAGACAAATAAACTACGTGTGAAACCGTATACCACCAACCATCACCACCAGTGCTACGATCAGCTGTACAGCCATGCGAAATTGTTTGTACCTGCAACACCTTCGATTCGGTTCGTTTGCGACCATCACCAACACTAACATAAAACCCACACCCTATCCCATTGCAGGATGTTGAATCCTTTTTGTACAAACAATGTAATCGTTAGATGAGGCGCTCTGTAATGCCGTATTGCCGACGACGGTTTGGGGTTCTGGAGTATGGGGGAACCTTAAATTTATGTCAGCGGTAGATGTTGCTGGGTGTCTACAAGTGGGTTGGTGTGAGTTCTATGTTTATTTATGGGCTATGTCTCCCCGAGGATAATTCAGGCGTGAAATTACAATCGAAATTCGTGTATACGCGACGGGGGTACAGCCAGACCGAGAATAGCACCGTAACGAACCCAACAGCAGGTAAGTGCACAGACAAGCCATGGTAAGAAGAAGTGGATACATAGCGGGCCGGGAAAACGACGAATAAGGGTTACTACTACAAGTCACAAAATTAGGGTGGCAGCTTTCTCCTTTTTTTTCCCCAAAATGGCTTTTGATTCGTATTCCTGTGTTTTTTTTTATTTGAAATGCTTACATTCTTGCAAGGAATACCTCCCGTTAGTGTGGTGGATTCATCCCCTCTCACGGTACAAGTTTATATCTATTGAAGAGTTAATTTTTTTTTGCACGGATGGCAAATAGGATCCTTGACAAAATGTGATCGAAGAGATGCCTGTGTAAGAAACATTTTACGCTTCAATGTTGTCAACAAATAGATTGTGTATGTTATCCTTTTTACGTACAAAAATCTGCAAGTACTTCCGCCGAACAGGAAGAATGAAAAGGAAATTTCCGTTTTCGCTTGTAGCTTCATTCAGGTTATCCGATGCGGAAGATTAGTCTTTAATAGCGGTTACAATAAAGTGATGCTATTTGGGGAACTTTATGTAAATAATGTCTTCAAGGACGAAAAAAAAGATGTTTTTCCTCTTCATAGTGATAGCTTTTGTCCCTTTCGTTTTGTATGGTAAACGTCCAATGATGTAATAATATTGAAATGGGACATTGTGTGTGCAAATGAAAGGCGTTTCAATTTTCCAAGACATTGTTTTTAATGAAGGGACAGATGCGAATCAAAGATATCATTGCAACAGATAGTGTACCTTTGTTGGCGCACTGAACCTGAGATTATTCTCGATAATAGCGGTCCGGACTCATTGAAAGTTTGAGTGAATTTGATTTTCTAAAAAAGGTTTGTGTTGCAAAATATAACAACTACATGTTTTAAATATTAAATTCTTATCGAGCAGTCACAACAATTATTCAATCATTTTTCAATGTTGTATTAGATTTCTAATTCATTTAGTAGAATTCGGTTTTAAGATAATCACATGTACGCCTTATGTGATTATCGTAAAACCGATGGTCCAAAGATAGGTTTGAGTATAAGTTGTTAAAGTAGCGATAATATAAGGTAAGTCAGGAGATATTTCGAGGATGTTCAAGCGAAACGGAAGAGTTCGCTACTCGTATGTATCCTTTACGTTTTTTCGAACGCGTTTGAACCTTATTTCTGAACTCAAGTTCGGAGCGTATAAACGCTTTATGTATTGTGGGCAGATCAGAAGGTGTAAAATATTTCTTGAATCGATTAGGGAAACATAGTCATTTCGCTGCGTCTTCGAATATGTGGTCATTCCAACGTATGTCGTTACCGAGTTTGAAAAGCTTTTCGGTTTCTTCGAAGTAAGTGGCATTCATAGGTAATAGCTTTAGATTTAGTTTTTGTTTCAATGACATAAGACATCATTGCCTTTGAAAGCATTGAATTTTAATTTGTTGGATTTGATCCATTTGAAAATGCTGTCAATGTACTTACAGACCATTTCCAAATATACCTACAGAGCACGCCCAATGGTGAGGAACGAGGATCTGAAAACGATTCTTATTCTAATATTCGTTTTCAGATCCTCGTCCCTAAGAGTACTATCATCAGCGGAGAAGAATTGGATTAGAAGTTGCAGACACTATATTATGTATAAAAATGAGAAAAAAACTTCGGAGACGAAACTGAGGCTCGGGGAACACCAGCATTTATTTGTGAGTTGCAGACTTGATCAGTCCACAACATTTTGAATTGAAAGTTTGGAAAGATAAGTTTTTTTTCGATTCCAAATGCACACATTTTCGAAAAAAGGGCTTGATGCACAACCCTGTTAAATGCTTTTTGAGATGTCCAGTGTGTCATTATGTCAAGAGTGGACTCTCGAAAAAATCATGATGAGTAGCACAGATAGCTGTCGTTTTGCTGGCGTTCTGAACAATAGGGGGCTATACGATCTGAACCAGTGACTATCGACACAACATTTATTCAAGGTGTAGTATACCCGTTTAATTTATGATTGGAATTTGATTTTGGTTATATGACCACTACGAAAAAATGTTCACCAAGTTTACATAAACATTTGTCCAAAACGTTGGCATTATTCCCATTTGATATGTTTTACTAAAGTTGGTAGTCCACGATTGAAAAAAAAAATTACGGCATTAGATTGCATGATCGAGGTCCTTTACGAACTGACCATTTCTCGAGATTAAAAGATTACAGAACCTTTCTTTCAATAGATAATTTGTTTGACTAGCAGTGTGGTATGCGACAGCATGGTTCCAACAACATGTTGTCACCATTGTACATCTCACTGATGCTCTAAGTCCATCCAATTATGGCATTTTATAGTCTTCCAATATGGCACGATAGCGAACTCCATTGACCATAAAAATGAGATTTCTTTCATAGACAAAAAAATACGGCCCAAACAGACTTCGGACTTAAAATCCACATAAAATTAACACTTTATGTGAATTCCATGCTTGAACAACACATATCTATGTTATTAAGTCAAACAGGAGCTTATAGCTGATGACAAACTCTTGAATGAAATTCGTGATTTTCTACCTTTGCAAAAATAGTAAGAGGCTTCATCAGTTCTTGATCTTGATTTTGGTTGTTCTTGCAAGGCCAATATTTTACACAAAATTCACCACAATGTGGAATGAGCTACTCTAAATACCGGTTTCGAATGAACTGATTTGACTCATTTTGAACTAAAACTCTTACGGCTTCTCTATTTTTTCTACTTCGGCACGTACATTGTCTTACTGGCAGAGTATCTTTTTGCATTAAAATATGAACCTGGTTCTCAATCAACGCCTTTCCAGTTAGCTCGTTTTTTTTGCTAAACAAGCTTCCAGTTGCGCACTTTAAGTTTGTTGAGTTCATTTTAACTTGTGTCCATCAGCTAAGGGGCAGTCTTCCTCTGATGCGTTTTTCATCCAGCTAAAAATCGAAGACTGTGGGCCGGAATAATGCTATCAATTTGATATACATGGCAAACGTCTAATGCGTAAAGAGATCGAGTATTGGACAAAAGATTATTCGACGATTTTTTTCTCTCAAAACACCAACAATTTCTTCATATGTTTTTGATGTATTCTATTTTTCAAGGCCTTAAATCAGAGCTCTTACATAGTATCTCTTTATTAGTTCGAGTAACTTGTAGATTGCATTCTTTGATTGAAGAACCAGCGGATGGCAAGAGTTACTTTTCGTTTGACATAATTACGAGGAAAGAAACGGTCTGTTAGACTCGACTGTTGGCTTTTGGATCAATAATATAATAACCTTCTGCAATATTTTCATTAGACCGAGCTGTACGGTGGCGTCTTCCTTGTTCGAACTGATACAATCGCAAAAGGATTAACTTTACGGCGAGAAGATGCATTACGGTCACCGATTTTCGGTAGTGGATTTTCGCTAAGTTCAGATAAGGTGGTCTTAATGATATCGCTGAGTTCAACCGTTGACTTCAACCAATGATGATGATAAAGGCTGTTTTTGTTAGAGGTATAAAACTTCGAATTGAAATAAAACACAAGAAAATCGTTTTAATGTCCATCAATTTTTGCTTTATTGGAAGGATAATTTTATGTCATTATTGTTTGATTTCGGACATGTGGCCGCCGCGGCTGGTTGGAATAAAGCCAAATTAGAGGTCCAATTTTCAACCACTTTTTCGAGTATTTGGGGCCTTATGTCGGCAATAACGCCACGAATGTTGGCTCCCAAGTCCCCTAACGTTTCTGGTTTGTTGGCTCAGACGAGCGACTTCACATATCCCCAAAGAAAATAATTCAATGGTGTCAATTCACACGATATTGGTGGCCAATTTACAGGTCCATTCCGCGAAATTATGTGCTCATCGAATGTTTCCTTCAATAAATCGATTGTGACGTGCGCTGTGTGGCATATAGCGGCGTCTTGTTGGAACCACATCTCATCCACATTCATGCCTTCCAATTCGGGAATAAAAAAATGGCTCTATATCGGTCTCCATCAACGGTAACTGACTCTCCAGCCCATAGCGCACACCAAAAAGCCAGTTTTTGTGGAAGTAGTGGCTTCCCAAGGGTCTCATGTGGATTGTCTTCACTCCAAATGCGGAAATTTAGCTTGTTGACGTAGCCATTCAACCAAAAATTAGCCTCATCACTGAACAAAATTTTGCGATGAAAATCAGCATCGAGATCAATCTCATTTTCGGGCCATACATGAAAATTACGACGCTTTACATGGTCCCGCGGCTTTAATTCTTGAAAAGCTGGATCTTGTAAGGTCGTTAGCCAAGATCTTTGCGCAAAATCTTCCATAAAGTGTATGGACAAAGCTCCAATTGCTGTGCACGGTGGCGAATCGATTTATTCGGGTCCTCTTCAACACTTTGCTCTACAGCGGCAATTGTTTCTTCAGTGCGCAATGTTCGACTTCTCCGCGGATGCATATTATCACATAGAGTAAACGTAGTGCGAAAACGATCCATGGTTCACCGAATTAATTGCTCTGATGGACGATTATGTCGGCCATAAAATGGACGGAGCTTGCGGTAAACTTTGCGAACTGAACCATTATTTTCGAAATAAATTTGCACGATTTGGAAGCGTTGTTCATTTGTCAACCTGTTCATGATAAAATGGCAACCCAAACTGAACATAAATGACATCAGAGTTGCCCAGTTTGACCACAAAATGCCATTTTTATCGCTACCTATTCGAAAAACCCAACCTCTAAAAAAACACCCGTTACATTGTCGGTATGTGCAAGTAGTTTTACAGATTTATGAACGATTGCTGTTTTGGTGTTGGCTCGGTAATTTTTCGTAATCCTCTCAAGGATAAGGTTGCGTCGCCTTGTCCTAATATTTTTGAGTATAGACATACTAAATACGTTGAGGTAGTTGGCGACATTGATGGACCCATCGAGAATAACGACATGTCTCATAGATGCACAAATTTGGTCGATGTAATAAAACTAAGCATGGGCTTTTTGTTCGTCCCTAATGGCTTCTTATGCTGGTTTCTACTGGAATCTGCAACAGCATACTTTCTGCTGGCGTCGTCCTTTCCATTAGTGTTGTTAAGGCTTATTTTACATATTGCTTTCTTACTTTAAGACTGGATGGCACGCTCTCATAGTCAACTCTTAAAATCAATGTTCTTTCTTTTTTTTTCCTTGAAGCTTGCAGGGTTGCCTTTAAGGGCAGTAAAGTCTTCGGCAGAACCCTTGCAGTTAAGTATTCTAGCATTATGGTGATAAAGCATGTGTATAACGCTCAACATAAAGATCCATATTATGATATGAAATTACAGCTATCCGGGTATTACGTGCCAGTTATTTTGACAATTAATTATAAGGCTGCTCTTTCCTTGTTGTACAGTCGCTCTTCTATGTTTTAAAAGTCATATCCGGATCATTGAGACCAGTAACCGATGATAACCATTGGAAAGTAAAATTGATGTGTAGTTATAGTTTAAACACTGTGTTACCAAGTTAATGCACAGAGCGATACCATTCTTTGCAACACCTAAGCAGATAGGGGCAACAACATTTCAAAAACAAATTATGACTACAAGCCGTTGATTTTCTTCTTTTTTTCTTCTTTTTTTTTCTTAATAACGTGGGATATACCATGTATTGCATTAGTTATTGAGTATTATTGCTGAATAAAAGTGTACCCCTCAATATCTTAGTCCTAAGCATTACAGGCAATACATTCAATGAATATTAAATCAATTTTTTGTGCCTTCAAAATTGTACCTTTATTGGTCTACAAATTGAATCCCCATATCGGCCTACACCTAACATAAACTCCCCTTTTTGAATAACAAACACAATAAAAATTCACCAAAAATGCCCCTCAAAAAAAAATTGATAAATGGACTTCTCCATCGTGCTCTGCTTGATTAGTTCCGTCAATGAATAATAAAAAAAACATACAAAACATCCTCCAACAACGTGACACCATATCTCAGTCCGCCTAGAAAGGACAAAAAAAGGAAAACAGCAAAAGATCAAAACACCAGACGAACTTGACTGGATGACTGATGATGATGGCCGAGCAGTTCTACAGCTCTCGCCTGTAGAGTGTATCAAAATCGACACTCAAACAAACACTGGGTGCGCACACGGTAAATTTCCTCAACCAGGAGAAAAACTTCCTTTCACGTTTATTTATGACTACGTGTGTTGCCTGACGGATAATTCAGCCGGAAAATTGCAAACTTCCGCTCTCCATTGCGACACCCTCTTCGGTAAGTTAGCCAGCAAGCAACTCACATCAGCAGGAGCAAATTTCATTTATATGCACCACTGTTAGGAATGAAAACCGGAAGCGATCTCAGGGCAAACATACGCTTTCGTCCTGCCGTTTGCAGTCTTGCAAGCTTAAATTGAGAAAAACGACAACGAAAGGACACTGGTCATGCGACTGACTATGGTTAACTGGACCATTATTTCTTATCATCACCCGGCTAAGGACATTAGCAAGGGTGTTTCTTTTTCCGTATAAGACATGTTATTCGTATTCCATGTTATTCATTGGGGTGTCTCTGGGTATAGTTCAAATTAAATGGAAGGCATCATTCAAATGAAACTTTCACCATCCCCAACCACGCACGGTAGGGGATCATTATTTGTTAAAAGCTAGTATATTCAGTGAGGATTAAAGAAAGTGAATAGCATGTGGTAGGGGTTTAGTATCCGTCATTCTGTTGTGCAACTGGTGGTGCGGTGGTGGCTGTGACAGTTGATTAGAAGTGTCTATGTGTCTATGTGTATCTGATATTAAATAAGCGGATTAGATGATTGTCTAAGATGTCGGCACAACAAACGTTGCAAATTGTATGAAGACACAACAATGCATTGAGCTATTCCTTTGACATTAAAACGACGTCCCAGACTCCCAGAGGAATAAAAACGAATCCGTCTTCAAATTCTAGGTTTAAATAAGCCAAACTGAAACGGCTCAATTTAAGTACGTTAATTATTGATTCAATTTTATGTGTGCGTCTCAATTTATACTTTTCGCAATGGCATCTTGATCTTTTGTGTACTGGATCCCCCCCTCTACCAAATTCACATCACCATACCCACAACTAGGGACAGCAGACAAAAATGAATTAAAGGCGACGATGAAATTAAAAATTCAAAACATGTTCCCTTGCGAAATTCTCCGTCTTTTTTGCACTTGTTTAGATGTGTATAGGGTGTCCTTACACAGTAATATAACACCAAAGGACTAGAGACTTGTTACAATAGATGACAAGCGTGGTGCAAAAAAAAAAAAAAAAAACATCCGTCTGTACATCACATGTAAGAGAGGCGGTTGAGTAACACACATATCCTGCCAACATCGTAGACATCAATGACAAACGTCTAGTCCTGCCATGAGAATAAATTTATCGCATTGTTACAGTTTTTTAAGAGACCTCTGTTTTTTTTCAAGTGCATATTTCAAGTTTTTTTTTTTAAATGTTGGTTGTTCCGTAGAGGTTTACATTGCTATCCCTTAGATGTTTATGATGTTACGTAAGTCTGTAGTGGAAGAGAACGTGGATCTGTTACGAACCGCATGCGATGGAAGGGCTTTATTTGGACTTTTTATTCATATGTTATGGGACATAAAGGTACAATTTTACTGTTTTTTTTCTTACATGCGAATTTTAGTTCTCCTGGGTATACACCAACAAAAATGGTAGTCTTTAGAAACATTAGAGACAAACTTTATTTTGATGTTTGGTTATTAAAAAAATATCAAAGATCCCCGGTAATCTGAGTAATGCTAAGACAGTTACGGGCACTACGTTACCTTTGTCTTATTTTTCGAGAATTTTTAATTGAAATTTACCATCTTAAATTTGTCATACTTAAATTTTTGGCTTTTCGTCTTTAACCCTTAAAAGCATAAATTTTCGTTTTCTTTGCCCCAACAAAATGTCATGTCTGCCCGATATTCATCGATAACAAATAAAAATGTTAAAAAACAGGTAGGTACAGCTATGTGTTATAATAATGAGGAAAAACAACTTGTTGTATCAATATTACCTAAAAATTAAAAAAAGTTATGAAACTTTTCGTTCATTAATTGGCGCTACAGTCCGGAATGAACCTGGGCCTCAACTAACATGCCTCTCCAACTATCCCGGCCTTTAGCTAACTACCTCTAGTTGTGCACTTCAAGTTGGTTGAGGTGGGTTTCTATTTGTAGCACGCCACTTAAGGCAAAGTCTCCCCCTACTGCTTCCGACGCGACGTCTGGCTGGAAATCGAAGACTGCGAGCCGAAGTATTGGTGTCCATTCGCTCTACATGTCATAGCCATCATAAACGTCCAATGTCGCTATAGAGCTTGTATAGTTCTTAGTTGAATCTTCGTCTTTATAGCCCTTCAACGCAAACGTGTCTTCATTCCCTTTAGGATCGGCCCATGCTTCTGTACTGTATAATAGGACTGATCTGATGAGGGTCTAGTATTGGATGTCCTTCGGAATTCGAGTAAATCCTTTACTGCTAAATTACCTTCGAAGTCCGAAGAAAAAGCGATTGGCGAGAGTATTACTTTGTTTAATTTCTGACGAGATGTTATCAGAGTAAATAGTGGGGCCGAGGTAGAAAAACTCCCGTACTAACTCAAAGTCAATGCTGTTAGCCCTTTCGTGTTGACAGCATATACTTAGTCTTACCCTCACTTTCTACTAAGCACACTTTTGCCGCTTACTTCTCTATACTTGTAAACTTGGTTAGGACGGTGCAGTGAAATAATCCTAACGGAAATAATCCCCATGATGCTTTATTCCAAACAAAAAGCTTCTGGGGGGCGTATTTCTTTTTGGAAATGGAAATAAGTCCCGCTGGTGTTAATGCTTTTTGCTTGTGGGGTGTTTTTTTCTTTTCATGCATCCAAACTCGCACACATCACAAACCCAACAGTAAGCCCAAGAAAGGTTGTTGCAGGGGGCAGCAACTCACTCACATTTAAACTTCGCATACACCAAACTTGAATAGAATTCCAATTTCCAATGGCAGTATCACCCGCGGGGGTTAATGCTTTTTCGTGGCGTGGATGTTACTTACTAAGTCATCTACGGCGGTTTTATAAAGCTCTCGGGAAGGCCGTCATTTCCGGCAGTCTTGATAGGCTTGAGCTTAGATATAGAAATCCTCACTTCACTTAGGCAGGGTAGTTGGTAGTTTTTGTGTCTACGCCCATATTGAACGGTTTGTTCTGCCTGAAAACAGAATATTGTTCGTCATCGCCGTTTAACAGTCTTCAGAAGTGGTTGTTCCATATTTTCAGCACAGACTGTGTCTAAACTACGATGTTTCCTTGTTCATCTCTACAGGATGATATTCGGCCTTTTTATTCCTGTTTGCGAACTTCCGATCCTCTTTTCTGAAGTGGCACCTTTCTATGTCTTTGATCGTGTGCCTTTATTGCGTTTTTTTTTGCTTCTTCCTCAAAAGCCGGCGGTCTTCCGTTCTTCCTTGTCCATAGAGCTCCATTTCAGCCTCAGCTTCGGAAAAGCAGCAAGAAAACTAGGGTTTTCTTTCTGGTGGGCGCGAGAAACCTAGCACATCAATTGCGGGTGATCAAATAGCTCCCAGATAAGACGGCAATGCTGTGTTGATATCTAATAATACAAGTAACACTACTACAAAGAAACACAAATCTTAAGATTCTGCAAAATAGAAGCAGCGCTGAAATATTTCACGGCGGATAAATGGCCAGCTAATTCCTTAGCTCATACGACTTCATTTTTTTACTCTATGTGTGCCTTAAAATACATTTGTGCCAGCCAGCAAGTACCATTGAGTTCTCCGTTACCTGCACTTCCCAAATAATAGCTTTCAACGGGCATAAAGCACCATCCAACAACAATTCAAAAGCTTACCTCACCTAATAAACTATTATCATCTCGTACTGTTGTGTAAAACCATCTATATCTAGAAAAGTCCTCAAAAGCCTCAAATCAACACAAAATGATCCCCTGAATCCTCAAATCTCACACATTTGGGCCTAATGCTGGCAAATAAATGTCGCTCTCATTGGGGAAACCTCAAAGGGACATTAATTTCCTATCAAAATTCCCATACAATTCATTGGTTGTTGTGCCTCTTTTGGCCAAAGCGGATGTCCTTCCAATTAAATCACCTTTTCTCTTTTTGCGGTGAATCCCCAGACACAAGGCAAGACAAATTCCAGCCTTTAAAGTCTTTCATCTAAATTACATTCAAGAAGCAATCGGGTTACATAAATTCCACAGGCTTGTTGTGTGGCTGTTCTTCCTCTGACCGCAAATTCCGAATAGTACATATGCCCACCCACCACCTACATGTGTGCATATATGTCTCAGGATGGATGCATGCGAATCCGTTTTTGTGATGTTGAACGTATAAATTATTGTTGAACATCTTTTGTTCGATGTTGGGCAGGTCCTTCTATTCTGCTTGGTATTAATCACTCCTACACAGTAGCGGCAAGATGGAATAGAGACCGCAAGGGAGCTACATTTATTCAACAAAGGATAACAGGGCAATGTTGGTGCTAGATCTTTGGGTGACCATCTATATACAAAGTCAATGGTTTGCGACAGAGTGTTGTGTGCTTCTCCATAAACATTTAACATAGTTGCACTGCATGTCGCGTTTGGGATCACATCCTAAGGATTCTATCAATTGGACGGATACACATACATGTACTTTTCTATACTCTTATGCTACTTGAGGAACGACTTCGACGAAGACGATTAATCAATGTACTTCGATTAGTCTGGTATAGGGTCTTCAAGTGAAATGGGGATTTTTCATATGTTTTGCTTTCTGGAGTGGAATCCAAGGACCAAGAGATATGGCGGTATCATGTGCATCATGGTCCACCAGAGAACAACGAAAGAACTTGCTTCCGAGGATATACGTCTTTTTTCGGCAGTAATATGCATTTAACATGATAAATGTCCTCATGTCGAAGGAAGTTGCTGGAATTTATCTTTGGCGAAAACGGCTTTGCTGGCTTTCCATTGTGGGTTTGGGAATAGATGTCTATTGGCGGGAATTATTAATAGTTTCCAGTGTGAGCTTGATGGATGTTCAACTCTTTGCAACTTTTGGGTTACACGCTTCAGTAGACGACGTTTCTGGTTTTCAGCCAAGTGGTCAATCGAAAATAATGTAAGTGAATTAATTCGAACAATTGAGCTGTTTTGGAGGCGGGTCGTGCAAGCAAAAGCAGTGAGTACCAGATTGACTGGTTCACATCAAATGTTGACTTCAGGAAGACTGCACTAACTGGAGTTCTTTTTTTCAATTGAGCGATTTAGATTCGACATTATATATTAGGTTCCTCCATTTACGCATAAAAATTCAACCTCCACAGATGAACGCTCTTTGAAATCGGAGCGGGTCCTATACCTGTTCTGGAAAGCAATCTGTTTTGTTTTATTTAAAAATATCGACATTTAAAGTTGGATACAATCAAATGAAACTTTACGATTTACAGAATCTAGAGTTGAACTCTTTTCCTCCCAGTAAAGACACATTACATTAAGGTTGACCGAAGGGAAACAGAAGCTGCGATAGAATTAACCGAGACCGAAGATTGGAAGGTAAAAAAATCATTTTCTATAAAAGTTCACGTTCAACAAATGTCTTCGTCACTGGTCAATCAAAAGCGATTCTAATCGGGTTCGGTTTTTTTACTTGCTTACTTAAGTGGCGTATCATTAAAGATAAACCTTGGCCTAAACCTACCTGCCCACTTCATTAAAGGTATTTTTTATACTTCTCGTAAATCAGGGTATGTCTTCTTCAACTGCATGGATCATCTGACTGAATCATTGATTGTGCACTTGGTGTACCTCTAGTTGTCCTTGCCATCTTAGTGTCTATAGTGCACCAATTTCTTTTGGTACGGTTTATCCTTCCGTACCGAATAGCAGGACTATCGTGAACGATCTATTGTATAGTATCTTTCTAGTAGTAAGAGTAAATGTTTTATTACTAAATTGCCTTGTAAGTCCGAGGAACCAGCTGAAGAGTAATAATTTGTTTGATTTCTGATTGCATAAAGTTGTCAAAATTACTGTTGAACCAGAGGTAGACAAAGTTATTAGGCCCGCTTGCTGATTAGAATCATAAACAGCTAGTTCGACATAACTTTTAAGTTATACAAAAATGCATTTATGTTGAACGTATAAATATATGTTGAACACGGCAAAGTAGCAGATTTAAAACTCAAGGTGGGCCGAAAGAAGCCATTCGATGTTGTTTGGCTTTCAGAATATCGATTGTGGCTCGCGCTGTGTGTGCCGTTGCTCCGTCCTGTTTGAACCACATGTCCTCCAGTCCTTATTCGTCCAGTTGCAGCAAAAAAAAAAAAACTTGGTTAACATGGCCCCTTTAGCGCGCACCGTCCACTGTTGTCGTTTGACCAGCGGCGTTTTCAAAAAAAAAAATAGCCCGATGACTCCTCCAGCGTAAACAGCGCACCATGCAGTGCGCCACCTCGTGCATTACTCGTGAATTTTCTGTGCCCCAGAAACGATAGTTTTGCTTGTTAATGTACCCGCTGAGGTGGAAATTAGCCTGATCGCTCATTACGATTTTGGTTACAAAATCGCCCACTTCGATTATTACGCGTTCTTGGGGAGTCTTGTCCACAAATCTCAAAACGTATTTGACATTGGCGGCCATTTGCAATAGTAAGAGCATCTTCCAAAAGGTTATCTCTTTTGGCCCACCTTGTACATGTAAGGTCACTTCGAATCGGTGAGAGTGTATGTAGTATATGTATGTATTTTCAATTCTCGGTTATGTTTTTATTGTAACCGATTCAGAATGAATTCAATGATTTTATTTTAAAAATATGGCGTTTTATTTTGTTATTTAAGGAAATATTGAACGGCACCAAGCTGGCGAGATAATTGTTTATCAAGTTCATACGTTTTTGCATATTAGAAGAGTCTGTTCCTGAATTGTTTTGATATGAAGAATAATCAATATCGATTTGTCCAGCGTTGATAACACGTTGAAGATATTAATTTTTAAAATATTAATTTGCAAGGCACCGACTGCAAAAATAATGGTTGAGGCAGTACTCAAAATTAAACGGGCACAATAGGCCAAAATAGGAAATCATCGTCTTAACATTCCAAAAGTCTTACATTTTTTTTTTATTTTGCAACTATTGAAAATCATTGCATCATGACATAATCCAGACCATATTGCTACCACATTGGTGAATATCATCTTAGCATTGCAAATCACTTGGACGTCAATAAACAAATAGATTTTTCGGGTTCAAAAAATGTTTTTTAATGAAAAAAAAAAAAAAAAACAAAACAAAAGAAAGCGTAATATTAAGCAGGCTCAGTCAACCCGGAGCTTTTGTCTGTGCATGACACCCACGTCTGACTTTCTTTCGCTTTAATATTTTTTGTTACGTGAATTTATCAAAATTTCTAAACGCGAAATTGCACCCGATACCGAGGGCAAACGCTTGTCCTCGAATAAAAAGCAGTGTCTCAATATGAAGAATATTAATAGTAGCGCTCGTACGAAGAAAGATAGTAGTACGAATTACTACAGTCCTCTTCAATGTCATCCGGACAGTGATATTGACGATATGGATGAAGTGATTACGCCAAACGATTCATCAAAAAAGTACATGTGCCACCAGTAAAACTATTGAAAAAATCAAGTGATTATATTCACAGTTTAATGAAGTCCTTAAATATTATCGATTATTTCATAAAAAATGTATCCATCGGAATTAAAATTATTTGTGAAACTTTTGAATCGTATAATACTTTGATCGGTAAACTGAAACTTGAAAACTGTCAATTCTTCTCTCACGACCTTAAAAGTGAGAAAGCTTTCAAAGTTATTTTGCACGTTATGGGTGAATTGGATGTAAATATTCTTAAAACTGAACTAATTAAAATCGGTCTGAAGTGCATTGATATAAAGAAGATCACTAAACAACTTGAGCATTATAGTGATACATTTTATTTAATTGCACTAGAAAATGGATCTATTAAGTTATTTGATTTAAAAAAACCTTATCGCTCCATTTTCCATACGCAAATTAATTGGAGCTATCAGAGGAAACTAAAGGGTAAGCTGACTCAGTGTCACAACTGTCAGATGTTCGGTCATGGGGAAAAGAATTGCCATGTTAAAACGTATTGTGCCATCTGCGCTGGTCCACATAAGACTGTTTAGACGCGTCACCCAAATGTGCAAATTGCAAGGGCTCTCATAAAGCCACTGATCCTGTATGCATAAACAGATAAAAATATCTGGAATTAAGAGAAAAAGCTATGTCTGGAAAGCAAAGACTTTCTCCTCAGCCAACAATTTGGGCAAAATCTCAAGTGACTGCTAATCACTCTGAGCAGAAACAGGTTTCCTTCGCTTCCCTCTCAGATTTTCCTGCACTGCCGCAACGCCGTCGTCAGAAAATTACAAGCGATATGAGCAGTACCGTTAGTATCAGTGCTCAACCTCACAACGTGTGGGATAATGTCTCTCGCGCCGCTTCCAATGTAAATCTCAGTTGTGGTTCCAGCAATACTGTTAACAATAGTCCAAGCAACATTCCAGCCAACACTTATTGCTGCAACACTTCCAGTACACTTTTCTCAGCTGAAGAGCTTAATTCTTTGGCTATGGAAATGATCACAAAATTATCAACATGTAAAACAAAAATTGAACAATTCAATGTTATCGCACATTTAGCTACTAAGTTTTTATATCCAAATGCTAAGTAATTATGCCAGATAAACATAAAAATATAATAACTTGGAATGCGAGAGGTGTTCGCAACAAAACTGTAGAATTCTTAAATTTTTTAAATACTAATAATATTCATATTGCATTAGTTACTGAGACTATGATAAAAAATGATTTGAATTTATCCTCACCTGTTTTCAAATCTTATCGAAATGATAGATTGAATTGATAGAAGGGGAGGAGGTGTTGCAATTTTAATAAGAAGATCAATTCAGCATTCGGTTTTGTCTATTGTTAGAACGCAATATGTTGAAAATATTGGTGTTGAGGTAATTTTAAGTAACCAAAAAAAAAATCAAAATATTCTGTGTTTATTTCCCGGGCGGGAATGCATCAGATGAGAAACGAATTGCATTTAAAAATGACCTTAGAAATTTGGACATTGGACATCACAGTACTTCGCACATGAATGCACGAACTACAGACACGTAAGAGCACTGGCGACTGAGGCCATCGGCTGGGACAGATCAAGACATTAATACAACAGAGAGAGAGACAGATAGATACATAGAAGGAAAGACATATAACATACAACTACGTGGCACAGAGGAGGAGACATAGATTAATATTGTCCCATATTATCGCACAGGTGGCCTCAGCAATTTTTGTAGAAAACAAATGCTGCCGAAGCTGGGGCTTGAACCCGCAGCGTTTGGCTTAGCAGTCAACTATGCATTCCTCTGAGACTTTTTAGTTGGAGGAGATTTAAACTGCAAACACAGGGATTGGGGTTGTCTAAAAGCAAATTATTGGGGAAATATTCTCTCTAGTCTAAATGTCGTAATGCCAATTTCTGTATTATTTCCACCGAGTTCTACCTTTGTCCCATGTAGTTCTCGTGGTAGTCCCTCTGTACTTGATCTGTTCGTGACTAATGTTTCTTGCCTTATAACACAACCTATAGCTAGAAACGATCTGAGCTCAGATCACAATCCAGTTTTTTGTCAATTCCTTTTGTCGGGGGAAAAAAGAGTGCAATATGTTAAGGATTGGAAAAATGCCAATTGGTCGCGTTATCGTTCGAAAATGAATTTAATTTTACGCAATGAACCCTCAAACATTGAGAATGTGGAAGTTAGTGTCCCAAAAATTCATAAAACTACATTTTCGACTAAACTTCCTTCTCATATCTTGGAAATGATTAAGATCAGAAATAAGTACAGAAGAGATTGGCAAAGATATCGTCAACCAATATACAAAGAAGAAGTCACATATTTTAACATATTAATTTCTAAGAATATTGCAGACCATCTTAATAAGTTATGGAATAAATAATTGCATGGACTTGGTAAACCATTTTGGAACATTGTGAAAATAGTAAAATGTAAACAAAAACAAGTTCCCGTACTCAAGACCCCGGGAAACACTTTTTTCACTGATACTGAGAAGGCAAATGCATTTGCATTGAATTTTGCAAACAATCATATTGTTTCAGAGAACTTGGGTGATAATGAAACAACTAATTTAGTGAACACAACAATTCAAACATTTTTTTTAGAAAGTTCAAATCAACCAACTTCTGTTACTTACGTTACAGAAGAAGACATCGAATTCTATATCAATTCTTTACGACCACGAAAAGCTGGAGGTCTCGATCAAATAAAAAATATGTATCTTAAGTATTTGCCAAAAGCTGAAATCAGGCATATAGCATTCCTGATTAATGCTTGTCTGAAATTAGAATATTTCCCTGATGGATGGAAACTAGGAAAGGTTGTGCCAATTATAAAAGTTGGTAAGCCCAGCGATAATCCTGAGAGTTATAGGCCTATCAGTTTACTTAATAACGAACGAAAAAATGCTAAAGGAGAAATTAACAAAATTTATATGTGATTATAACATTTATCCAATAGAGCAATTTGGATTTAGGAGATATCACAGTACTTCCCACCAAGTGCTTAGAATTTGTAACTATATTAAGGAAAATCGTACAGTTAGAAGATCGACTGGTATGATCTTACTTGATATAGAAAAGGCTTTTGATACTGTCTGGCATGCTGGTCTTATATACAAGATGATACGTTTCAATTTTCCTTCGTATATCTGTAAAATAGTCCTAAGTTTCTTATGTTGTCGATGTTTTAAAGTTCATGTTAACAGTGGTGTATCTAATTTAGTATCGTTTTGTTCTGGTGTTCCGCAAGGTTCTGTTCTTGGCCCAGTGTTGTATAATATTTTTACATCCGGTTTTCCAAAATTACATAATTGTAATGTTGCAATATTCGCAGATGATACTGCCATATTTTCATCTCATGAGTTTTCTCTTTCAATTGAGAGTAATTTAAATAATGCAATGAAAATAATTGAAAAATATTACAAAAAATGGAAAATAAAGCTGAACGAGCGTATAATTCAAGCCATTTTTTTCACGCGAAAAAGAAAAGCTTGTTTCCTACCTTATAACCCAATTCAGCTAAATTGAATATACATTCAATGGGAGTATTACGTTAGATATTTAGGTATATACTTGGACTCAAAACTGACCTTTAATGATCATGTTACAAGAACTTTAAAGAAAATATCAATCGCTACTAAAATTCTTAATCCATTCATCAATAAAAATTCGATGCTGTTTTAAAAAGAAAAGAAAATAATAATTTTTAAGGTCATTTTTCAAGCGATTTTACTTTATGGGTGCCAAGTATGGGGAGACTGTGCAAAGTGTCATATAAAAAAACTGCAAATATCGCTAAATAAAATTTTGAAATTAATGTTAAATTTACCTTGGCACCACTCAACTAGAGATCTACATATTAAAGCAAATGTTGATTTGTTATTCAACAGAATTACTAAACTCAATAGCACTTTTTTTGAACATTGCGCTTTTGCTGATAATCCTTTAATAAATGCTTTGAACACAATTTAATAAATAATTAGGTGTACTTTTTTTTTTATCTGTCAGTTATATAATTTTCTATATATATTTTTTGTTATTTATTTATTTTTCAATTAATCAATTAATTTTATTTATTTAATATTGCTAGTCATAACATATTATTACTTGAATTTTTAACTTTTTTTTTTACCCTTATATTTCTTCATTAAATTTTTTTTCTTTATATTTGGAGTTTTTGTTTGTATTTTTCTCCAAAAAAACAATCTTATATTTGTCTCTCATAGTTATCTAATAATCTGATATACAATATTTCAGAAGAAAAGTACTTGTTATTAAATCTCTGTGTAAAATGTGCGGTAACAAACCTAATGTAAAATTATATACAAAATAAACTATCTATCTATCTAAGCAGGCCAGTGGCAGTACCTCGAAACAACAAGAATTGAACAAGGAACATTTTTAATAGTTAATAACTAGATTTCTATACGCTGTAAAGTTTCAGCGTACAAAGTTAAAAATTATTTCTTGTACAATACTTGATGTTTCGTGGTACAGGCCCCAGAAGACTCAATTTTAATATGAGTGACGTCAATAGCACCAATAATACTTGGAAACAATGTTATTACAAATAAAATCCCTTTAAGTTTTTTATAATATCAGTTGGGTTTCCGAAAATTTGAGTAAGCCATTTCCCAGTCTAGCTATTGCTTCGGAATCTTATAAAACTATCCTTCAAAATGCATTCCTTAAAAATGCATTAGCTATGCTAAGATGATGGTTTCCAGTTGACAAAAAAAAACGCAAAGCATCTAAAAAATGTTTGATAGGAGCGATGGACAAAACTAAATTTATAGGTTAATTTAAAAATAACTTTGCGCTACCTGTTTAATGGACATTCCAATAATCTTTCTATTTTCGCTAAAACCACAATTGTTATTTATTTTATTAACCGAAATCTTTTGCAAAAAGAGAGGGCGTCAAATGAAGAAAAACATTCATTTATCTCGTAGATTTGATGAGGAATTCCAACTTTTTAAATTTAATGGAATTCCACGTTATCCTCAAGCACATTCAGAATTCGAAATCCATTTATTAAAAATTAAAAAAACCGATCATCCACATTTATCCCTTACGTCATACTTAAATATTGCTACATTTTCTAAAACATAAACTATATTCAACTTAACGACTTTTATGTGTAGGCTTTACTTTGGTGCAGAGCTTTATGTAACGGGTGCTTTTTTTTTAGAGGTATAGAACTTCGAATTGAAATAAAACACAAGAAAATCGTTTTAATGTCCATAAATTTTGCTTTATTTGAAAGATAATTTTATGCTGTTAATGTTTAAATATAATTTCGGGCATGTGGCCGCAGCGGCTGGTTCGAATAAAGCCAAGTCTAGAGGTCCAATTGTTAACCACCTTTTCGAGCATTTGGGCCCGTATGTCGACAATAACGCCACGAAAGTTGGCTTCCAAGTCCCCTAACGTTTCACCACATCTCATCGACATTCATGCCATCCAATTCGGGAACAAAATAGTCGGTTATCATGGCTCTATACCGGTCTCCATTAACGGTAACTGATTCTCCAGCATCATTTCGAAAGAAGTATGGCCCAATGTTTTCACCAGCCCACAGAGCACACCAAAAAGTCAGTTTGTATATGTAATGGCGTCTCAAGGGTCTCATGTGGGTTCTCTTCACTCCAAATGCGGCTTTTTGACGTAGCTATTCAACCTAAAATGTGCCTCATCACTGAACAAAACTTTGCGATCAAAATCAGCATCGAGATCAATCTTATTTTCGGCCCATACACCAAAATCACGACGCATTGCATTAAAGACGACTCTTGCACAGACTGGATCTTGTAAGGTCGTAATGTTCGGTGCGCAATGTTCGACGTCTCTGCGGATGCGTTTTATCACATAGAGTAAACGTAGTGCGAAACCGATCCATGGTTAACCGAATAAATTGCTCTGATGGACGACTATGTGGACCATAAAATGGACGAAGCTTGCGGCAATCTTAGCGAACTGAACCATCATTTTCGAAATAAATTTGCACGATTTGGAAGAGTTGTTCATTTGTCAACCTGTTCATGATGAAATGGCAAACCAAACTAAACATAATTGACATTAGTGTTGCCCGATTTTACCACAAAATGTCAGTTTTATCTCTATTCGAAAAACATCCGTTATTACTTAAGCGTTTATGTGGAACATAAACTCCTAAGTTTCGTATCAGCAAACGATCCTTAATTGTTTAAATTCGTAGCTGTTGATGATGTGCATCCGTTTTTGTTCATAGCATTACTTGTCCAGATAAACTGATAATTTATGGGTCTCGCAGACAGACAGGATTTTTTCCTTTTTTTCCTTTCCCTTGTCCGCAGCTCTTCTCCTGCAAAGTTTGCTTCTTCTCGCTTCGATCATCATTCAATAAACATTCGCATCTCAAGGTGCTCTTTAATAGTTGTAGGTTCTCCTCAACTGTTTATACAAACTAGTCATCGTCAATTCGGATTTTTTTTTTCTTCGATCATCGACATTTAATGCTGTTAATATGGGATAAGTGGGAAATCAAGGGATCGACTTCTGTGGTCAAAGAAAACTGAACTTCGTAGATCTAAGTTGAGTCAGTCGATCCTGAGAAAATGCAGCAAAACTTCTGAAGACTATTCAAAGTCGATGGCAACGATCAAGGGTTCAGTGGCGCGATGGTTTGTGCGATGAACTGCCGCACAGAAGGTCTGGGTTCGATTCCCATGCGTAGCAACACCTAAATGCCCCTCCTGTCGTGATGACCTGACAAATCAAATCATCCAATTAGTATCAACTGTCAAGAAAAGCTTAGTCGGCATAAAACAGGAAGTCCAGCCATCGTGCAAAAAGTACACACGCACACATGAATGTGTGTGAGAAAGCTCTTTAACAAAATTTTTAAAAGGGTTTTGCAAAACTTCCGAGCCAACACCAATGCATTATTGGTCGATTTTATCTTGATGCCATAGAATCTAAAATGGGTCCATTAACAAATGAGGGTTAGAGCAATCATATGGACACCCAACATAGACGAATTGTACAAAACGTCACTATGGAGTGTTACAACATTGAGGTATTAGGGGAATTGGTCTACGCTGCTTCTTCGGCATAAGAAGGCATCGTAGAAGCCCTCAATGGAACTACTAAGGAGATCCTTTATACGACCTGATCATCCCAGTCCTGCTCTTGGGCACCGAAACATGAAAATTATTAAATTTGATTGAAGAAATCCTTGGTCGGTTTAATCCAAAAATTCTGCGTAAAATCTTTGGTCCTATTTGGGTTATGGGTTAAATGGACAAAAAATCGTTCAATAACTTAACGAATAACCTAGATTATATACGAATGGGCACCAATTTTCCGGCTCGATAATTCTTCAATTTAAAGTGGCACGAACAAGTAGAAAGCGACATCAACAAACTTAAAGTACACAAATAAGCAGTTCGCTAAGGACCGGGCTGATAAGAGAGACACTAAACAAAAAATAGTTATATCTTTGCTGAAACAAGAAAAATTAACAATTTGATAAATTCTCTATAAGACTATGAACTACATTAAGGCGCTGAAACCTTAATTTATCCAAAGTGAATAAACAAATCTTCAGCAGCTTTTCCTTTGGACGGGCTTAGTGGCGCGTAGGTTAGTGCGATGGATTGCCGCTCAGTGGGTCTAGGTTTATTTCCGAGCCATAGCAACACGTCTTCTCATGATGATCTGACAAATCATCTGAGTAGTATCGATTATCAAGAAAAGCTTATCTCAACTTTCGGCATAAAACAGGAGGTCTCGCCATCGTGCAATAGTACACACGTACACTGAATGGTTTTGAGAAAAAGCTAGGCCCTGATACTTACGAGTCTGCTGTTCCAAATATTGTTATTTAAGCTTTTCGTCTGACTGGTATAGCTGAGGATTCAATAACGAAACTCTACGTGCTGTACAGTAAACCTTCTCAATAAACTACTCATTGGTCATCTTAGATGACTAACTGTACAGCGAATGGAATTCAAAGCTTGATGGTAGACTTCAAGATGAAAACCTTGCCTTAAGTGGGGCACACATGTATCAACCTACCTATAAACGTAGAGTGTGCAACTGGAGACAGTTAAGTACGGTCCTCGAAAACAGGGGAGGCAGTTTGGTTGAAACTTTAGTTCAGACTGTTGCACCACCTTAATTAGTAATTGTTTCTTAACTTTGTAATCACCAATTATAAACAAAGTTAGTAATTAAAAATATATCTCCCATTGCAAGTGTGCACCTTAAGAACCCGGATGTTTCTGACTTCTAAATCTCGAAACGTTAGTTATTCCCCTCTCCCTTACAAAGGGTTCAGAATAAAAAAAAAGGCGATCCTATATCGCCATTTGTGCTCCGCTTTTACTCTACCACGTTCGTCTCTGTAAACATAATCCCAAAAGTGATTTCAACTTCTTGCACCCATGTTGAAAAAGGATTAAAATTCGATTCTTAATTCATCTTTGAAGCTCGTTAATTTAAATTTAACATCCCCACCATCTCGAAAGTTGTTCGAATGCGCTAACTACGCGATGAAAAGTTTCCAAAACATCCGCCAAAATAAAAGGCAACTCGACGGACAGACGACTTCTTTGTACACCATCATGTACTTTCCTCGCCGACGCGTCGCTTCTGTAAATGGCTTTGGGGAATTTAAACGCAAATTTAGTCCCTAAGTCGGTCCAGGAAGAAATTGAGAGTGATTCAGTTATTTTTTGCATGCAGTCGGTTGCCTCCCTCTCGCATGGAAATCCGGTTATGAAGATAAATGCAACTTTTATGTTCTGTGCCAGTGTACAGCTCTTTAGTTGAATACCCAGGAACAGGACTTTTGTCCTTCTTACAGACAGTAGCCAAAAAACTGTTCATTTCGGTTTCATTTTAGATGTGGGTGGCGCCATGGGACTGCTGGAATGGTTGATGGCAATTTAATGAAGTCTTTAGAGAAATGGCTTTGGAAAGGTTACTTTTTTTTTGGCAGAAAAGGGTGGAACTAAATCCAGACGAGGAATGTTTTCTTAAAAGTAAATTTGATGAAGAATTGTGTGCCCCAGAGGTGGGGGGGTTGTCAGTTCTTTTGAATCATTAACGTGAGTTTTTATTTCGGGAGGCATTTTTAAGTTGCTTTTGAACGATGCAGCCTAACCATAGTTTAATTGCATTTTCATTGTTTTAGACTAGCACCTTACTTCCTTCATAACTATTTAATTAAGTAATAACTATTTACCTACTACAGAAAGTCCACATCCAAAAGCATCTTGATTATATCTCTATTTGCATGTGTATAATATTATCGATTTCCTTTGAAATCCGATGACATGTCGTATACCCCTTTCAACTTAACAACTATTGTTTTCAAAAGCCCTTTCCGTTACATAAGGGATGAAACAAAAAATTGAAACTCCAAAAATCCATTTACCATACAAAGCATTGATAACGAACTTAGATCCTTCCTGAGACAAACTATCTTTAAACACGTTTGCCCGGATGTGTATATATGTGTGCGAAAAGGAGACTATGAAGAGTTTTGATTTCCAAACAGTGCTGGTTATTTATGGGAAAGTGATAAATTGCAGAGTATCAATTTTAAGCTTTTCGGTTTGGCTTTGTAGGGGATTTTTGTAAGGGGCAGCATAAAGGATGCGTTTGTTGCTTGCAGTTGCTCTTGTTTCAAGCGAATTTCTTGTACCATTGGGTGATATTTTTCATTCGAAATATGAACTTAGTGGTATCAGCTGGAATTGTAAAAAGGGATTTATTCATTGTGAGTGAACGAAGGAGAGTGGCCAAAGTGAATGTATATGGACCAGCGTTGATCGAATGGTTGCTATATATAAGTGTCCAAAAGGCTTAAGGCTTTGTTGGAAATTTGAAAATACCCTTACCATCTATCCAAAGAGACGTAGAGGCAGACCTAGATTGTGGATATAACTGTATTTTGAATTTTTTTCTTTTTAATATTCTTCTTTGACATGGGTTTTCAAGTTTTTTTTTTTGTTTTTAAAGTTGTAACCTGAACTGGGACAGTCTGTGTAGATTCGATCAAATTTAGATAACACAAAATGTATCTCAGTAACACGTAACAGCTTACTGGAGTTCAAAAAAGTGTTTATCATCTGTGGATCAAAATGTCACACAAAGAGAAATGGCTTTGGAAAGGTTACTTTTTTTTTGGCAGAAAAGGGTGGAACTAAATCCAGACGAGGAATGTTTTCTTAAAAGTAAATTTGATGAAGAATTGTGTGCCCCAGAGGTGGGGGGGTTGTCAGTTCTTTTGAATCATTAACGTGAGTTTTTATTTCGGGAGGCATTTTTAAGTTGCTTTTGAACGATGCAGCCTAACCATAGTTTAATTGCATTTTCATTGTTTTAGACTAGCACCTTACTTCCTTCATAACTATTTAATTAAGTAATAACTATTTACCTACTACAGAAAGTCCACATCCAAAAGCATCTTGATTATATCTCTATTTGCATGTGTATAATATTATCGATTTCCTTTGAAATCCGATGACATGTCGTATACCCCTTTCAACTTAACAACTATTGTTTTCAAAAGCCCTTTCCGTTACATAAGGGATGAAACAAAAAATTGAAACTCCAAAAATCCATTTACCATACAAAGCATTGATAACGAACTTAGATCCTTCCTGAGACAAACTATCTTTAAACACGTTTGCCCGGATGTGTATATATGTGTGCGAAAAGGAGACTATGAAGAGTTTTGATTTCCAAACAGTGCTGGTTATTTATGGGAAAGTGATAAATTGCAGAGTATCAATTTTAAGCTTTTCGGTTTGGCTTTGTAGGGGATTTTTGTAAGGGGCAGCATAAAGGATGCGTTTGTTGCTTGCAGTTGCTCTTGTTTCAAGCGAATTTCTTGTACCATTGGGTGATATTTTTCATTCGAAATATGAACTTAGTGGTATCAGCTGGAATTGTAAAAAGGGATTTATTCATTGTGAGTGAACGAAGGAGAGTGGCCAAAGTGAATGTATATGGACCAGCGTTGATCGAATGGTTGCTATATATAAGTGTCCAAAAGGCTTAAGGCTTTGTTGGAAATTTGAAAATACCCTTACCATCTATCCAAAGAGACGTAGAGGCAGACCTAGATTGTGGATATAACTGTATTTTGAATTTTTTTCTTTTTAATATTCTTCTTTGACATGGGTTTTCAAGTTTTTTTTTTGTTTTTAAAGTTGTAACCTGAACTGGGACAGTCTGTGTAGATTCGATCAAATTTAGATAACACAAAATGTATCTCAGTAACACGTAACAGCTTACTGGAGTTCAAAAAAGTGTTTATCATCTGTGGATCAAAATGTCACACAAATGCTAACAACTCTGGCCCTGGCCGCAGGTTTCTGTACATTTGGATGACGATAATTTTACCATAATTTCAATTAAAGTGTCTTATAATCTCGTTTTACGGGTTATTAATTGTTGCTGACTTTTGACCAGACATTTATTCCAATTTCTCCAATGGTGCAAAATCACACGATCTGGGCGGCGAATTGACATCAATATTTCTAGAGACAATGCGACCAACGAAATTTTCCCTAGAGGAAGTCATTGTAACTTTGTCTGTGTGCCATTTGGCATCATCCTGTTGGAACTGAATATCTTCCACATCCATTTACTCCTAGTGCGACCAAAAAATATATGAGAAGGCTAAAATCCGCTCTGCGAATCAGACAGTTTAACAAAATCTTTTATGTCTCGACGAAAAACAACGTTTTTCTATTGCATTTGCCACCCACGCCCCAAAAAGTGGGTGTGGGCTAAGTTTGCTTATGGAACAAATGTTCATATTGACTTTATTAATGTTTTTGGATCAAAAGTTTTTTTTTGTCATTTTCTTAAAATTTTACCGAAAACAGTTTTTTACAGATAGCACCCGCAAAAAATGGGCGTGGAAAGAAATGTAATATGGATGAAATACACAAATTAGGATTGTCTAAATATATTGTTAAGATAATTTTTCAAAGCGTTTGATAAAAAAATAGTTTTTCCAAAAAGTGGGTGTGACAGTTGGTGGATTTAAAATATGGTTACACTTTTTCTCTAGGCATGGACAAAAATTCTATATACCGAAACTTCAATGTCCCAGCTCAAAAATGAAGGCCTAAAAATCGGTGACCAACAGACAGCCATGGCTAAATCGACTAAGCTACCTATTCTGAGTCGATCCAAATACTTTAAGGTATATATAGGTAAATTATTTTTTCTAAGTTATAAACTGTGTATCAAAACTAAAGTACACCTATGGGATAGGGTATACAAAATGCGTTATTTTTACGCAATATATTTTGTCAATCGTAAAGCTTGGATGATTGATTTTTAAGAGCTGAGCAAATAGTGACATTGCCTGTGTGCATTGCCTTTTAAACAATAACAATCTGGTTCTCATCAGCCCCCAAACGACAAGTCTGCTTGTTGACGAATCCATCGAGGTTTAAAGTTGACACTATTGCCATTTATGTTAGGTTATGGCGTTTGATAAGATAGGTTGCGTTTATCGTACTCAGGTCAATGAAGACCCATTGTGATGCTATTTGGGCGGATCGAGTGTCTGTAAAGTTCCTTCCTTTGTTTTATTGATACCGATTGAGTCCCTTTATCCGGATTTTGTTAAAATTCCGAAGTGATTAGCAAGGGGATTTCGAATAGCCTAGCAAGATAGCAGGATCATGGTTCTTCTTCTTAGTTTACTGAGGACTGGGTTTTGGTACAGCAAATAAATAGTACCCCAATGTGACTCGTCATCACCGCAACATCTGCAGTGGTAAATATCTGTAAGGTTCAATTTTAATTGATCACCTTAGATGGTTTTCACAAGTAGGGTCCAAGCAGATATTCCAATTCATAGTAGCTTGAACCTGCTTGTAACACTATGGCCACTTATTTGTATATGTTTTTTAGGCGGAAGGAGGAAAGTAGATAAGGATAGAACCATCAATAATCGACGAAATCAAGGAAGGCCTACCTGACATTTATAAGTGTCATATTTCTTAAAAAACACTAGTCAGTCCAGATCCTAAATCTGAATGGCGCTCGTTATCGCGTTATATTATAAAGCCCTAATTGCTGCCTGCAAATAAAGACTGTAGTCTTGACGAAATTTGCTTTCCATTAGACAGAGATTGTGAAACAATGGCATTATTGCGAGAACGATTCGGTGAATAGTTAATTTCACGCTCAGATAAATTGACCACCTAGACCATTTTTTTTTCATTTTTATTTTAAATACTCTTAAATCTAACTTACATGCAAGACAAAAATTCATGAAAAACTAGCCTACTTATCAAATACATAACTAACTTACTTGCCCTATGCGGGCGCCCTAAATTAAACGCTAACAACTTAAATCTACTGCCTTTCGGCCTAATATATATTTTAAATTAATGCACATATCTTTAAAAACTTGGTATCTTTTTTTATTTTATTGAAACTTACATCCTAAATAAAACTGCTTATAAACTAATTAAAACTAATTTAAAACTAAGTAAGACTACTCAAAAATAACTCAAAACTAGAACAGCTACAGCAATTTTTTTTTTTTGCTACCCTGACTGTTGTACCTAACCTAGACCTTTAAATCGTAAAACTTTTAACTATGGAAGTCGGCCATACAATTTTTAAGTCAACTATTTGTCTCTACTTTAGCCACCACAACAGGTCTTCCTGTTGCAACCTACTCCGTCGGTCCCAATCGGACACACTCCTACTGAACCGCAGGCGCTCTCCTCCGCCCTGAGTGACGACGTCTCGGTCGTATAGGAGCTGCCTGTCCACAGTTCGTCGGAAGACGTGGTAGATTAGCGGAACCGCCGATCTATCCTGTATCAGCCCTCGACTATCCAAATATAGGAAAGCTTCGGGTGGAATAAAGCCGCTTAAGCGCGCACTTTCAAAATATTCCTTCACCTTCAGCCTGCTGTCAAGATGACTGTTATAAAACAATCGTCTTGTCAGGGCAAATGCTCCCCTAGCTCTCGCCAGAGCAGCATCTACATGTCTTCCGAAATATAGATACTGATCTAACCAGATGCCAAGGTACTTTACTACACTTTTACTCGCCAGTGGCTGTCCGTTTGGTCCAACGACCACCAGCTTTCGCCAGTTCTTTCTCGTATCCCTAGAGGCCCTAGACAACGGTGTCCTAAAGAGGATAGTTTCTGATTTCTGAAAGTTGATTTTCAACTTCCAGTCATCACAATATCTCTGGATCTTGTCGAAGTCCCGCTGCAAAAGAGTTCGAAGGACTTCGACAGTAGGGGCTGTTCTGTACGCGATAAGATCGTCCGCATACGCAATTGCCTGAGTAAGACTACCTATCATATCACTGGTGTAAATGCGTGACCGCATTTCGCAGTTGGCTGAGGCGTGGCCGAACCTTTGGCATCGCATGCATTGAAGCATGCTGTCACCTCTTTTTAATTTTTCCCATCGTACAACCTGGAAGTTGAGGACTGAGATACTCCTCAACTTTTCCATCTTGCTTTGGGGCGATAGCTGTACTAGGAAGATCGGTAGTTTCCGATTCTCCCGTCTTGCCTTCACTGTGGTGAATGGCTTTACCCCTACGAATTCGAGCTCGTCAGTCGCTACTTGGCGGATCTCACTTAAAAGCGCCTGCGGGTCCGTCAAGGAATCTATGCCCTTTAAAACAATCGTCTGGCATTTTTCTTCTTTCGGAGTATATGTGAAAAACTCCGTTGCGGTATCTGCTAGTAATTGCTTTGTAATTTTGTACTGCTCCACTGTTAAGCAGTGGATAGCATGCCTATCTTGACTTAATCTTTTTTTTTGTGAAATTGTTGCCAATGGCCGACTTACATATTTCAATGGTTTCCTTAGGGTCCATTTTGTACGTGTTGATGGGTGGCTTTTTGTCTTTTTTCGGTGGCTGTGGCTGCTGCTGCTGCTGTTCCTGTTGTTGTTGCCGCCGCTTCTTCTGCTGCTGCTGTTGTTGTTGTTGCTGTTTTTAAGGCTGCTTCTTTTGCTGCTTATGCTGTTTTGGTGGCTGTTGTTGCTGGGTCTGCGGTTGCTGCTGTTGCATATTTTGTGGCTGTCGCGGTGTCTGTGGTTGCTGGTGTTGCATTTTTTGTTGCTTCTGTGGCTGTTGCTGTATTTGTTTTTGTTTTCCTGTTAGCTGTAGTTCCTGGGCATTGGGCTTTGTCTCAGTTCTACTGCTTTTTTGTGTAAATACTTTTTGTGGTTGTTGTTGTTGTATTTGTTCGTCGCGGCATTTTTGTTCGTTCTCGCGACGCTCCTGTTGTGTTTGTCTGAGGGATCTAGCCAGCGGTTCTAATTGGGATTTTATAGTGTTAACACCTAGACCATATCGTCACCTGAATGTAATACATTTTTTTTATTTTCAGATATCTACGCACTCTGCTATCTTGATTCGATATTATTGTATTGCATTAACAAACGATCCCATTTTTCTGTTCTGCTGACACCAATTGCGTATTAGAAAGGGAAAATGGATAACTGACTTTTATTAAAATTTTGAAAACGGGTGGCTAAATTTTAAGGGCACACCTAAACGTCAAGTTTTTTTCTGCATTTCATTTGACATTTCTCAATTTCAAACTACACAATCGAGCAACGCGTTAAAATTATTCAGGCTTATTATGAAAATGGGCGTTCAAATCAAAATGCATATCGTGCACTTCGTGATTTTTTCGGTCAATTTAATCGTCCAAATGAGTGTACAATCGGAAAAATCGTGCATTTTTCCTAAATGAGGCCGGTCAGGCAGTTACGGTGAATGGTGTTCGCTATCGTGAGATGATAACGAACTTTTTATGGCCCGAATTGGAAGATATGGATGAGGACGATATGTGGTTTCAACAAGACGGTGCCACTTGCCACACAGCTATCGAAACAAAGGCTCTTTTGCGCGACAAATTCAATGGCCGTGTTATCTAACGTGGTGGCGATGTCAATTGGCCGCCAAGATCATGTGATTTGACACCGTTGGACTTCTTTCTTTGGGGTAATTTGAAAGAAAAGGTGTACGTTAATAAGGCATCAATAATTCAATTGCCAAAGGATGAGATAATTCGGCACATTAACGGCATAGAACCTCAATTATGCCTCAGCGTCATCGAAAAATTGTACCATCAGATGGAGGCGTGCCGCCGAGATCGCGGCCGCCATTTGGCCGATATTTTGTTCCATACATAATTGAACCATACCAATATTATCATAATAAAAAAAAAATGACAATAAGTTCCTAAATAATTTGTGTTTTATTCAAAATCAACATCGGCCCTTAAAATTTAAGGTTTCTGCTAAGCATTCTGACATTTATTTTTATTTCAACAAAATATTTATATACCAATAAGTATTTGTGGCAATTTTACTCTTTTAACTTGAACCAGTTTCACCATAAAAATATCTTTAAGCTATTTCGGAAATAGAAAAAAATATCGTTTCAAAAAGTCGTTTAGAATAGAAGCAAAACTTTTTTTTACCGCTTTCTCAAAAGTGTGGAAAGTGAAGTAAAGTTACCCACTTCTGGCATTCAAGTGACGATATGATAACCCAACTCTAGACTACTATGTTTGGGGCTGCGTAGAGTCCTAAGTATGCATATATAGCAGGGCAAAGTTAGAGGAATCGGTGATCAACAAAACGCTATTGGCCAATAGCTACACGAAATGCTCGACCTCATCATTGAAAATGTAAACTTTAGAATGGATTATTGGCCATCGTTCGGGGCAATATTTAAAAAAGGAGAAAATTGTCTCACCAAAAAGATACCTAAAAACAGTAAAGGCCCTAATAAAAGAAAACTTTTTCATAAGATTTATATTAAAAAAACAAAAACATTTTTTATTACGAGATAAAACACAACCTGCGCACGCATACACTCAACATTGTTGATGATTCTACCTCCCGGAAGTACTGCACTACAGCACTTCCATTGCACTACACGAAAGGCAACATTCTTCAAGACAATAATCACATATACTTTCGTGTAACAGGGGAGAACGGACCAAATAAAAACTGAATACAACACTCATAGAGCCCGAAAACAATTAGCGCAACACAAGCACCATTCATCATATAGCATCTCTTCGCTGGTTTCAGCCATATACCATAACAGTGCCAGGACTTGCTCTGGGACTACATTCATGGGTTAATTCTACACAAATACTCAAAGCCAGGGAAGTAAAAAAAAAAATCGCTAACAGAGTAAAGAAGACACACACAGTCAAAGAAAGCAAATAAACAAATAATATTACGAAGGATCCTTGTGGAATGCTTTTGTCGTCCATTTTAGGCTTCCAAAGGTAAGTTGCACATGAAAAAAAAATTAAAAACAATTGAAAGCTCATGAAAACTTGGTTCCAATGCCGGGTGCAATGTTCGCCTAAACACGTTAGGCAACCGGAAAAGCACCATCAGCAGGATACCGCTGAGAAAAGGATGCTTAATAAATCCTCATAATCGCGTGTACACTTCTTTGTTTCATCTTTTTTTGACTACAAAGGTTGGGCTCTTTTTTTTTATTCTGTAGAAATAAAAAGCGTTGGATTTTTAGTTATGAGGAATTTTGTTGTGTTCATAAAGGGATGTGCGAGCAATAAGCTGACGACGCGACGGGAGTAATTGAGTTTGACTTTTGAAAGCGCACTTTATTTTTGAAAAGGGTATTTTTAACTCAAATGTTAGGGGTTACACTTTTTTCTCTTAGTGTATTGCAAGGTTTAGGTTAGTTTAGGTTAAGAAGACGCAAGATGAAAGTATAACCACCGAAATATTTGTTAAACTTCCCAGGTATACATACATTTAAAAAAAAAAATCGTATACCATCAGTTCGAAAAAAGTTTTTTAAAAACTAAATGTCTGACATCTTGAATCTGGAATTTGTTATTAATTCGGAACCTTATGCTGTCTAAAGTGGCATTAATTTTTGGAACAGTCTTTTAGTTCTTCCCAACTTGCTGCTGTAAAAATCACACAGGAGCTCATACGAACAATGATTAAAAAATCTCCTTCCTCGAAGTAAGAAAGCATATAAGGTTGACGTAATTGGCGTCGATGAGCAAATGAATATATCAGCGAACGAGTTTTTCGTAAATCTGTCGCTTATAACATGGACCGTAGTTACAGCAAATTGGCATCCAGGATGGCATTAATGTCAGCTTTGTAGTAGCTACGGACTTCGGAACAATCGTTTCTTCTAAGCATTCTTACATTCCAGATGTGGGTACAAACGATGATATTAATTTTTCGTTGAGATTTTGTCTGATCCACTGAAAAGAAGAATCTCTGATCGGCTCTAATTACAGAGGCATAAGTCTCCTCAACAACGCCTACAAGATTATCTGCCGTAAACTGTAAACGCCCGAAACGATTAACCAACAGCCTGATCGGTCCTTACCAAGAAAGCCCACAACTAAATCTCCACACTTTTTCCGATCCTGAAAAAACGCAAGAAGATCAAATCGATACATAACACCTTATAATCGATTCCAAAGCCGTATACGACAGAGCTTTACAGAGCTATACAGAGCCATGTCGAGCTTTGGTATACCGCCCAAACTTGTCCGTCTGTGCAGGGTGGCAATGAGGAATGCTCGGTGCTCCATTAGACTCGGCAACGACCTCACCAAAAAATTTGATACCCTAAAAGGGTTAAGATAAGGTGCCGCTTCGTCATGTGACTTCTTTAACATTATTCTTGAGAGGAAGCTTTTCCAACTACTGATATTGACATCATTCGTCGGATTCAACGTAATTTCATAGTTTCATGGCTTCATAGCCTAGAGAAGGAAGCGCAAAACATGGGATTAATTGTAACTAACCCAACATTGGGGAATTAAGCAGAACGTCGCCATTGACAGATACAACTTTGTCGTGCTAAGCGACTTTATCTACCTCGGTTCCGCTATTAAGTCTGACATCAACATCTCGTCAGAAATAAATCGGGCAAAAAGCTAATTTAATATTTAACACCTTATTCGAACTGAATCCTATAAAACCCTAGAACACTATATAACCCTTCCCATCGGTGCCCTGCTTTACCGATCCAAATTATGGATCGTATCAAAAGCGGATGAAGCAATTGCGTTAAATTCTCCCAGCACGATTTTCTCATCATACTTCGGTAGTCGCTCACAGGTTTTATCAAGGAGTTTGTAGAAGCAGTCTTTAGCTATACTATTTTCTTCCGCCTTAGTGGCGTGAGCTCGTATAAGGCTTGTGTTGGCGAATTTGACCTTGATGCGAAATTTTACGTTTATGAATGTTTTGAAAACATAAGACTTTTTGCCTAAGTCTGACACTTATAACAAATCCGAATCTGAGTAGTCGCTGTTTCAGCACATGGTCCGTAGATATCACAGTTGTTCATCATCTTATTGCCCGGCGATTCCCATCGTATTTTATGGATGGCAGTAGCAGCTTAAGGCTTCTGCTAGTTGTTCGTCTGCACCTCACATTCCAGGTGCAGCTACAAACATCGTTTTCCTTTTTCCTATTAGCAGGGTCGTTAACAATAAAATTATTTCTTTTCGAGGGTATTGGTTGCTTTGTAACAAATTCTGTTTTCAATTATTGGAAAAACTCAATGCACAACCACTAACCTGGAGGGCCAGTTCCAATTTATTAGATAGCCCTTAGACACGGTGGCCATCAGTATCTAATACGCGATAGAGCGTTGCCTTTGGCCCTTGGCCCATCTCTGTTCAAAGGGCCTGACTTTACCTTGAGATTCCTAAATGACCTGTTGTCCGAATATGTCGAAGCGGCTCATCTAGGTTCGTTTGGGGACAGCAGGCCGGGTGTTGCGTGTCAGGCATTCTGACCAAGCTGTTTAAGTGTTTCTGTTTTTCGTCTTGTTAGCAATACTCGCACTAATGCTTTAGGAAGTCAAATCCACTTGGATGACACCAGTATCCGATGGTTACCACTTGGAGATCAAAAACCTCAATGTTCAGTCAGAGTTGCAACAACTGGGTACTACCAAGTAGTTTCAGTTTATCAGATACCTTGACCCTAAGAAACGGGGCCGTTGTGCAAAAAAAAACAAAAGTTTGTTCTTGTAATCATAACGCGTTATAAATACAGAAATAATCTTCTTATCTAATAGATCCTTAAGAATGAGAGTAGCGTCGGTTTCCGAGCTGCTCTCTGTATATGTGAATTGGTCACCCCTATCGAGGTATCCGTTCGGAAGAACATTTTCTAAATTCCAATTAGCATTTCGAACAGATCGTCCGACGAAATGTGACGACGCACATTATCGCGTTTTGGCGATATGCGTCAAGCCGACAATTTTTGACAGCTATGCGTTGAATTTCTTCCAGATATTTATTTATTTATTTACTCTCTACGATTTACATCAAAAGATATCCGACAAAGAATTGCTGCGGAATCAAACGAACTCGGTTGTTTGAAAATTGAGTTCCGGTTGGAACTGACTTTTGTTTCGGAAATTGTTCCGAACGGATACCTCTAAAGGGGTGGTTGTAGACATTGTGCAAGTTTAAGCATTGTTATCTTGCTGATTGAGTTTTAGATGAGAGTGTGTATTCGCTAAAGGTACAGGCGTATGTTTGTGCCGCACGATTGAAGCTGTTGCTGGTGGGCAAAAGATTAAGTTGTGTTTCAGTAGTTTCAGTTTATTAGATACCTTTACCCTAAGAAACGGGGCCGTTAGTATCCACTGCGGGATTAAACACTTTCGTTGCACTTTCAGCTCATCCGAATAGAATGTAGACTCATTAACTCTAGATGCCATAAAACACTTAAATGCGCCTTAAATATTCAAAATATTTGTTGTAATCGAAAAATAGGCCTTCGCCATTTACGTTTTAAAGAAAGCTTCATGTAAATGTTGTCCGCGGCTCCGTTTCAAAGGTCCATTCGGAAGGTCCAATTTTGCATCAGTTTTCGTTCATTTCGGCCTGTATTCCACGAATTACGCGTGTTATGTTATCCTTTAAGGCTTCAATCGTGTTCGACTTGTCCACATAGACTATCGACTTTACATAACCCCACAAGAAAAAATAAAGAGGCGTTAAATCGCATGAACTTGGCGGCCAACTCACAGGGCCATTTCGAGAGATAAGCTGCTCACCAAATTCATCCTTCAACGTTTCCATTGTTTCACGAGCTGTGTGGCACCGTCTTGATGAAACCACATGTCAACAAGTTCAACTCAGTCAACCGTGCAAAAAAAAAAATCGGGTATCATGGCTCGATATCTATCGCCGTTGACGGTAACGTTTCTCTGAAGAAAAGTGGGCCGATGATGCCACCAGCCCATAAACCACACCAAACTGTTGTTTTCGCGATGCATCGGTAATTCTAAATGTGGCTGTTCATCACTCCAGATGCGACAGTTTTGCTTATTTACGTTGGGCAAGAAATGAACCTCATCGCTGAACACAATTTTTCGATAAAACAGCGGATTTTCATGGAGCTGTTCTAAGGCCCTTTGATCAAAAATTAGACGTTGTGGTAGGTCGTTCGTCTTCAATTGTTGCACGAGTTGAATTTTATAGGCTTTCAAACCCAAATCGACACATAAAATTTTCCATGTGTTTGAGTAACACATGCCCAACGACTGCAACATTCTCTTCGGTACGCACTGTACACATGCGAGTCGATGGTTTAATGTCCAACAAAGTAAATTTGGTGCGAAATTTGGTGATAGCAGCACGAATTGTTGATTCACCAGGTCGATTATGACGACCATAATAATATGGTCGTAACAAACGGTGCACATTTTTCACAGAGCAAGCATTTTGATAATAAATTTCAATAATTTGCAATCGCTGCTCGTTTGTAAGTCTTTCCACGATTAAATGGCAGAGTATACAGAACATTTTTCACTTTGACAGGTGGTGTTTGGACGCCATTACTAACCAGTGCTGCCTACCTGAAAAACTTAATTCTTAAAAAATCACCCGTAAGCTTAATGAAGATGCATGTAGGTTGAAGCTAACGTCCATCTCGAAATGAACCGCTGCATAAATACAAGCCTCATGCAATTGAGCTTTGATTTTTACATTAAGATTTTAAAATTGAAAATGGATGTATAAAACCTAACTGGCAATCCTGGTCTTAACATTTTTTCCCTCCTTGGGTAAAATTACAAAAGGTATCCAACCAATTTCCGCCAGTCAAATCCACTTACTCACGGTTCATACCCTTGATTACTTGTGCTACCTTACCCCTTTTTTCCTCAAACTTGCGCAATGATATATTTTTCTCCTTTTGGCTTGTCGTCCTGGTTCTTTACGCGTTTCCAATTTAATTACTTAAGCAAACCAGTTCGCCAGTAAAATCGAGAGCTGACAAAGTAATCAGGTATCCTTTTTTGCGATAAAATGTTAAATATGCCCCTATTTGGCACTAGGGGATTTCCACTAAGACTGTTCTATTTATAAGAAATATCGTTACCGATTTTATGCAAAATAAAGTCGAAGGCAAAATAAGGGATAAACATCTTTTGAAGGAAATAATTGATTTCCATTTTGCCAAAAATCAAATTAAATAGCGAAACCTATTTGCGTTCTCCTTCAACACAAATCGATGATATAATCCTGCAACATATGCCAGCGTTTGTCTACCATCGCGCGGCAGTCACCAGTCCGGCTTTGTAGCGACCAACACGAATCGAACATAATGACGATAATAATCCTTAATCCAAATCGATGCGATTCCCAATTCCTTGATGACAGACTTATTGAATAAAGTCCAAGGATATCAATCGGTATATCGTGCTCGGGTATATAATCCGGTCATGGAGCGTCAAATCTCTCATGCGACTAGATTATTTGAAATGTAATATACTAGCATATAGAATGTCCTTAATAAATGTGCGGTCGTAGTATGTCTGACACGCCACATGGCCGAACGTCGCTGATTTCTAGTATTGTTGTTTTTTCCTCGTGCCATTGTTGGCAATTTTATTGATTTTTCCTGCACAGGGAAACGATAAAATTACATAACAAATGAAAATGAGGTCCTTTTTGTCGTTGGCTTGTGTCCCATCACTTGAAACTGTCGAACTGTCAAATGTCAATCACATAACACTTCAATCAACCGAGGGATACGGCTACGGCGACATGATATCTCTGCTTGTTGTTGAGACAAATAGGCCTGCTCCTGCGATGTATAAAAAGTCGTCACACTGTTCCCTATTAAATTTTGCTCGCAAAAAGGATTCCTTTGAGGCGAAATGATAGACGCATTGTTTTATAATGTCAACCAAAACCCTCACAAATAAAAAAAACGTACGTTTCTGGAGACAGAAACCTTTGGTCCTGTCCTCGAGGGACTTGGTATCGACGTTAACGGTGGATACGGTTGGGTGTGCGTGAGATAAATTGACTTTTGACTTTTCCACAAGAAGGAATTTTCAGTGGGAAATAATTTATTGGTTTCTTGTATGCACCAAGCCAGAAACGGAAAAGGCTACAATACACAGATTTTTGGGGAAAGTGTGCGGCAGATGTAATAAAACACTGATTGTCAGAAATTGCAATGAAGCGGGGAACTTTTGCGGTATTTACGGTACTTTAGCTGGCAACGTTCTCCTGGCAGAGGCTTTTATGTGCCACGTAATGGACATCGGTTGGGAGTTCGTAGGCTTGCGAGGATTTTATTTGTGCCTGCGGTTATGGCGAATAAAACCAAAAAAAATAAAAATAAATAAGGTATTACATTGCTTATGACCGGGGTTAAAAATTAATTTGGTGACTTAGATACACGGGTTGATGCTGGGCTCATAAAGAACTGTTTCATTGAATTCATCGGCCTTGTGTGGTATTTTGATTGTCGGCGCGTATGGTGTACAGCTGCTTATGCAATTGCTTTGAGGGGTATAATGCCAAGACAACAGAATCGTGTTTTTATTTCATCGTAAAGATGATCTGTTGCTCAGGGCTGCTAAATCTGGTGTCTCCAGTCAAATTGGAAATTTTTACATCAAATTTGACAAATGTACACAGATTGTTCAATTCTTCTGGATTTTTTTTTCGATCAAAAGGCATGCAATCGAAATATGTTACTCAAGTTGGATAATAACCTGTAAATGAAATATTTTGCATTTACGATCCATATAGGGCCTCAAGTCCAGCTTTTTTGTTACTTTTTCCACAAAGATAAGGACCTGTTTTCGTAAGCGAACGACAAAATTTATTGTGCAAAAAGAGCAAAAGTTTGTTCCTATAGTCATAACGCCTTATAAATACAGGCATAATCTTCTTAACTAATAGACCCTTAAGAATGAGAGTAGCGTCGGTTTCCGAGCTGCCTCTGTAAAAGTTGAATTGGTCACCCCTATCGAGGTATCCGTTCGGAAGAACATTTTCTAAATTCCAATTAGCATTTCGAACAGATTGTCCGACGAAATGTGACGACGCACATTATCGCGGTTTGGTGATATGCGTCCAGTCGACAATTTTTGACAGCTATGCGTTGAATTTCTTCCAGATATTTATTTATTTATTTACTCTCTACGATTTACATCAAAAGATATCCGACGAAGAATTGCTGCGGAATCAAACGAACGTGATTGTATGAAATTTGAGTTCCGATTGGAACTGACTTTTGTTTCGGAAATTGTTCCGAACGGATACCTCTAAAGGGGTGGTTGAAGACAATGTGCAAATCTAAGAATTGTTCTGCTGCTGATTGAGTTTTAGATGAAAGATAAAGGTTCAAGCGTGTGTTTGTGCCGCACGATTGAAGATGTTGCTGGTGGGCGGAAGATTAAGCCCATTACTCGCGCTTAATATTCCACCAATATTTATACGCAAAATAAGAACACGGGCCTTAATAAATATGACCTTCCAATAACCAGGCCTTTTATCGCCCAGTTGGCCATATCAAGTTGGGTTGGTTAGGTTGGTTTCTTAATTTGCGCGCCATTAAAACTGAGGTGTACCATATGATTGAGAATCAAATATTCTAAAAGTTGTAAATCTCGTTGAGTTCAGTGTGTAAGATTTGAACGCATGGGCCATTATTGAGCCGTAAAGCAAGACTGGTGAATAGTGTCTTCCATACAATTTTGTTTACAAGTTCGAGGGAGGAGTTTTTCACTAATTTGTTATTTAAGCCCTAAAAATCAGTGGTTGGAAAGAGTAAAAGCTGAAAGCAGAGTCTAGGTAGGCACTGTCCCTTACTACAAAAAATGTTCTTGGATGTTGTGTTTCTCAGTTTGTTGACAGAATATATTTAGTTTTTCCCTCATTTACTGCATGATCGAAAGATTAGATGGACTGCTTGTGTACGAGCGGCGCGCAATCCATTGTAGGCCGTTGAAATGTGAAAATCAGCGGATCGTACGTCGTCTTTATAGATAATATACCTGTCTTTAAACAAATTTCTATCAATTTCCTCCGAGAAACTTAAACTCCTCTTTTGTTAGTATGTCCAGTGTGGTCCCATCACAAGTTCTCTGTATCGCTTACGACACTTCGTTGGTATCTACAAGCTAATGCAGTCACAATTTTAGAAATTTCAAAAACGGATTATATTCTAACTTTTTTTTGTCAAAAATTTGATTTTAAAAATAGATAAGTTCTCGAAAACTAATACAACTGCTACTTGCTCTGATGGACTATTATGTTGGCCGTAAAATGGACTTAGTGCGCGATTCGTGTTTCGAACAGGTAAAATTTGGAAGAGTTGTTCAGACGTCAGTCTATTCATATTGAAATACCAACGCCAAACCAAACTAAAAATAAATCAGTTGACAGCTGATAAAATGTCCGCCAGTTAAAGTGGTGTTGCCAACTTAAAATTCTATACCTCTAAAAAATTAATTTAAAAATAAATAAACAGTTTTATTTCATGATTTTTTTAAATTGCTTAGCCTATTTAACGTGTGACGATTGACCGGACCCACCATAGTTAAAGAAAAAACGTATGAGAAGGACACAATTTACTATACGTGAATTTAAATAATAATATGTATATATACGAAATATTCGTATTATTATCCTCGAATTATTTTCATCGATTATAGCCGAATTTATTTTTTGATTTTATTTTTTAAAATTGTATCGAAAACAGTTTTTTTTTTCACCAAAATCACACATATAGCGAGGGTAATGCTATATACATATATGAATGAAATATAGAAAATGTCATTTTCAGAAAATATTATTCAAATTCAACCTTATTCCACATGGCGTTTTTATTAAACGACAGATAGCGTTTTTTGAAATCGATATTACAGCTGGCAAGTTTGAAGACGTTTTATGTCGTTTAACGCTACGTGGCGTTTAAGTAGTGTGGAACGTAAGTTCTTAAAACGTCATAGCAGTTATTCGCATTCTAACAGTAGTTTTAGTTGGAAAAAACGACAAGTAAAACGCCAATAATTGTCGAATATAAATTTGCAAACGACTAGGTGTCGAATTTTAGTTAAAATGTGAGTTTCGATTAATTTGTGTATTAATTTAAGGATTTTTTAATTGTTATTTTTTAAGGGTGAAAATAACAACCCCAGAACAAATGAAACGTTTGGTTAAATTAATGGAACAAAATTTTTCGCTGGCAAGAAATTTCAAAAGAGGTATTCCCCAGACCGATGGTATCAAAAACGGGTGGGAGTCGGTAGCTGTGACACTAAATTATTTAGGACCACCCGTAAGAACTCAAAAAGAGTGGCAGAAGGTTAGCATGTAAAATCAAAATTGAAGTGTAATACTAAATGTATAATGTAAAGTGAAGGAGAAACTGCTTTAAAACAAAAAGCAGTTGGAATCCACTGGAGGAGGGCCATTCAAGCAGAAATATTTGAATGAATTAGATGCAGTAATTGTACAACTCCTCGATCTCAATAGTGTTGTTAACCCAGGCGGAAAAGTCTTCGGAAATACAGAATCGTCTTCAGCCGTATGTCATCCAGCGTCAGTTCAGAATACAATTCAATGTTCATCAAGTTACCTACAGTCAAGTCCATCCACATCAAACTATCAACCGACAATTCCATCCACACCAAGCAACTTACCTACCATTATTTCATCTGTATTTTTACATCCAACACCCACGATTCCATTAACATCGACAACCATTTCACCACCCTCCCCACCACCAACAATCCCGTTGTCAGCCAAATCACCAAGAGTTTATTCCACAACCGCACCGATCGCAACCAATTCTCTTGGAACTACCACAGCTGTCGATGACCCAGTATTTGAATTGTCAGATTTTGAACAAGAAATAGAAGAATACACAATTAACAAAAATGGTTCAAGTTAAAAAAAAATCGAAGCCCGCATCTAACCATATCGAAAAAATGTTGGAGAAGCAAACCCAGATGCAGGAGGCTTTGTATAATGAAGTAAAGGAATCTCTAAAGCGTATTGAGGGACATCAAAAAGAAAGTTCAAGATATGAACGAAAGCGTTGTTATTTGGAAGAAGAACGACTAAAACCGTATAAAATGCAATTGGAGCGCGAAGAACACCAGAGAATAACTAATAACAAATTCAAAATCATGGATCTGGAAATCAGGAAGAAGCACTTGGAGATTGAAGAGAGAAAACTGAACCCCACTGACAATTAAAGTGAATACACAAGTTTAGAATAGATATTTAATTTCTTTTTTATTTTACCTGAATTTAGTTTTTTTACTTTTGCTTGTTTACCTGTTTTAACTTTTACTTTTAATCTTCTTCTTATTTATTTACCTATGTGCCTTTTATTAAATAAGTAATAAAACGTTTAAAACTATGTTAAATTGAGTTTAATATTTGATTTCTTATATTTATAGCGACTTGATTGTCATTAGTGGCGTACAGATCTGTATCCGGATCTGGATCTGATACGTATTCCAACACTGCAAGATCTTGATCTACTGGTGGATCAAATTTGTAATGCAGACATATGTTATGCAAGGCTGCGCAAACAAGTACAATTTGTGTTGATTTTCGCGGAGTGTAGTGCAATTGCCTAACACCAAGAAGACATCGAAAGCGGTTTTTCAAAACTCCGATAGTTCTCTTAATTATATTTCTAGTTTTTGAGTGCTTCATATTGAATCGGCTTTGGATACTACCATACTGTACTGATCTAAATGGTGTTATCAGAAATGGTTCAAGGGGATACCCAGCGTCACCTGCCGAATTCAAATAATATTACGGTTTTTGTTTTTGTATTTTAAAATAGGTACTAACCTAACAACCAAGTATTTCTTTCACCTTGGTCGTAGTTTCTTTGCAGAATTCCACGTAGTTCACTCGAATTCCAAATAAACAAGTCATGACTGGCACCAGCGTGTCGGGCATCGACAAATCGAATACGCATTTGATGATCACAAACCTAAAATGAAATTTAAGTGAATGAATAAAACTTAACTGAACCATAAAGAAACTAATTTAACATACAATCATAGCATTTAAACTAAAAAATCCTTTCCTGTTGTAATACTTATGTTGTTCGTTTTTTGTCGGTGCCAAAATGCGTATGTGAGTGCCATCGACACATCCTAAGACTCCTGGAATTCCAGCCTTTTCATAAAACGTCATTTTCGCACAGTTCTTTTCTTCCTTTGTGTAATGCATGCTTATCCACTGTGGGCGAATATTTTCCTCCATAAGGGAAAGCATTTCTTTGAGGATTTTACTAAACGTTGGTTGAGCAAGACCCAAATTAAAATCATTGCCTACACCCTTTTGATACTTACCTTCCGCAAGAAATCGCAATGTCGACGCAAGTTTTAAAATGACTGCCACTGGCAATGAACTACCAGCGATTGGAATTTTATCCTTTAGTTCATTCAGTAAATAGACGAAGGCTTCTTTGCTAAGTCTGAAGTACATTTTAAATCTGGAAATGTTATCAGAATTAGGTAAAGGATGATCCATTTCGAGGTTCCCTACTTTTTTAAAGAAAAAAACACAGAAAATTCAAATTTAATGGAGAATGTTTATTATCATTTGAAAGAACATTCTTTGGCATTTATTTTTTGAAGATTATGTCTATCAAATGTTGGCCGTTGCTACGTCGCAGATGGTCCATCCGTTGAGTCCAATTTTCGATCACTCGTTCGAGCATTTCGACTGGTAATTGGCGAATGACACGCGTGATGTTTTCCTCCAAGGCCTGAATCGAAGCGGGTTTGTCGGCATAAGCTTTCGACTTTACATATCCCCACAGGAAAAAGTCTAAAAAAGTCTATTATCCAAAATTGAATGCTGGGTCTCAAAATGGGTGATGGTGTGGCGAATAGTACGCTCAGTAGGCGGATTATGTTGACCATAAATTGAGCGAAGTGCACGAAACACATTCCTCACAGAACGTGAATTTTCATGATAAAGTTGAACAATTTGTAAACGTTGTTCACGCGTAAGTCTTTCCATTATGAAATGCCAAACAATACTTAACAAAAATAACATGACAGCATGACACGACTCACACGTGATCTGTCAAAAAAGGCTATTGAAAAAAGTATCTCTAGTTGGATCACTCTTTATTTTTACTTCAAAATATTTTTTTCTTAAATCCACTTACTTTGAGTCTGGTAAATCCAAAGGATTAGATTTTGACCTGATTCTTCTTCTGATGTTTTTCATTTCACTTTTTGCAATTTCATCTTCTTTTTCGTCTTCACTTTGCCATGATATAAACATTGCAATTCATTGTTTTTGTAATATCATTTTGTATTTTGAATTTTAAATAGGTAAAATAAATGTTCATTTGAAATTTCAAATTGCAAAACATAAACGCCTATCTGTCATTTTTGTATCAGCTGTTGCTGTGGAACTCATGTGGAATATAAAAAAATGAGAGAGGAGGCGTTCAGAGAATAGAATACCGACACTTAAACGACACTAAAATGAATAGACTCAAAAAACGCCATTTGTCGTTTAATAAAAACGCCATCTGGAATAAGGGTGATTATTATATTATTGACAAAGAAATCTTTTTCAATTGCATAAACATGCGCACTGCAGCAACATGCCCTACTGTCAAAAATTATTACACCACTACGGGATAGAGTACAAAATGCTTATATTTTTCACTCAACAAGTGTAAGTTCGTATTTTAATCAAAATTATTTTACTCACACCTTTTCGGAATTTGTCATGCCAAACGTAATCCATTGAACGCAGTAACGATTTGCTGTCTTCAACGGAATTATTTTATTACTTTTTTAAAAATCTATCAGAAAGAAACTTGTACCCTGAAACAAGTGATTCCGAAACTGAGGTAGGACTGAGGGAGAAACAAGCACTAGACTTGTCAACTTAGTTAACGAAATATTTTAGCATTGCTATAGTTACATAATATAAAGTAGGGAACGGTAAAATGAAGTCAAGACCATATATGGTTAACAAGAACGTTCACACAACATCGACGAATTGGAAAGGAACATCATTATTTGGGTAGTTAGCAATGTTATCTACATCGGCATTCTGAGAAATGGATCGTATCAAAAGTGGATGAAGAAATCCTTGGTCGTTTTGATCGAAAAATTATTTGTAAAATCTTTCCTCCCATTCGCTACACATAGGCTTCAAACGAAGATAACACCATAAACTTCAAAATATGTACAGACACATGCCTTTACAAAAAAAAACTTCGTGTTAAACATTAAAGGCGGTTAACATTTCTTGAGAGGACATAAAACAGACCTCCCACTAGCAGAGTCCTGGATTACTGAACAGGGGCAGCAGAGAAAGACTCTGGTCTAGCTAACGCACACATATATGTATGTATAATGTATATATATAGCAGGGATAAGCTTATTTATTTTTTTAACATATCTTTCATTTTCCATTCCTACAATCAGGATACCAACCTAGGTTTTTGATTTGTTTACCTGAACCTTTTAATATACCTAAAGAGTTATTTTTTTCAAAGGTATAGAACAACAAATTGAAATAAAACACAAGAAAATCATTTAAATGTCCATCAATTTGGCTTTATTGGAGAGATAGTTTTATACCATTAATGTTAAATTATGATTTCGGGCATGTGGCCGAGGTCCAATTTTCAGCCACTTTTTCGAACATTTGGGGCCGTATGTTCTAACGATTCTGGTTTGTTGGCGTAGATGAGCGAATAAAGATATCCTCAAAGACATTAATCCAATGGGTGCAAATCACACGATCTTGGTGGCAAATTGACAGGTCCATTCCGCGAAATTCTGCGCTCATCGAATGTTTCCTTTAATAAATCGATTGTGACGATTTATTTATTATTATTTTGATCATATAGAGTAAACGTAGTGCGAAAACAAATAAGTTAACCGAATTAATTGCGATTATGTCGATCATAAAATGGATGGAGCTTGCGGTAAACTTCGCGAACTGAACCATTATTTTCGAAATAAATTTGCACGATTTGCAAGTGTTGTTCATTTGTCAACCTCTGTCATGCTTAAATGGCAAGCCAAACTGAAAATAAACGACATTAGAGTTGCCCGATTTGATCACAAAATATCAGTTTTATCTCTATTCGAATCATTGAGATATTGACAGCCTGGAGCTTGGCTGTGAAGGTCTAAATGTTGCAATTTAATCCGCCTATCATCAGGCAATCAGAAAAATCAGGCAATCAGGCAAGGTTAACTAAAATTCATCACAACGTCCGATATCATGGCTGAGCTCTAACTGGAGTAAATCACAATAGGCCCGATTATGGCCGCAGTGATGTGGTAACTTGCTTCCAACTCCCTAACCTAATCTAATCTAATAAAATAACTGATTTAAAGCTATTTTTTAATTTAAATGAAAATGTATCTATGGTTATTGCGATGGTTAGTGCGATGAACTGCCGCACAGAAGGTCTGGGTTCGATTCCCAGCCGTAGCAAGAACTAAATGATTTTTCACTGGCCCGCCTCTCGTGATGATCTGACAAATCATCCGAGCAGTATCAATTGTCAAGAAAAGATTATCTCAAATTCGCCGTTCGGATTCGGCATAAAACAGGAGGTCCCACCATCATGCGAGAAGTACACACGCACACATGATTGGTTGTGAGAAAGCTCGGCCCCTTGCGCCAATTTTGTATTTGTATTTGAGAATGTAAATGCATTTTTTTGTTGCTTAATTCAGAATATGAAATTTGTGAAAACAAACGCTCAAACAATTAAATAGATATTTTTTCATATAAATTAAGAAATATACATTCGAAGAAAATTAACTATTCTTTCAAACTTGTTAAATGTCAAATTGATTATCAATCTATTTTAATTATATGTTTGAATAAGCGGCTGTCCTAACCATTCCGCTTTGACAACAGAATTAATTATTCTATCCTATGAAAGCATTATAAAACGAATAAAATTGAACCCTTACATTCATCTCGAGTTTTATTCATCCATACAAACATAATTTGTCTCCTGCACTCACCTTAATGTTGGCAGAATTGTATTTTCAGCAACCACCCCCAAGTCTCAACACTATTGTCTGACATAAGATGCTTGCATGTATATAGATGGATGCGAAGACTATATCAAGCTCTCCGCACTCGGGAACATGGTCCTGTAATCAATGTGAGTCTTTAATTTATTCGGCGGGGATTTTAAAATTTCGCCAAAGGTAATTGCATTACAATGCTCGGAAATGTTCGAAATTGTGTGTGTGGCTGTTTGTGTACTTTTCCCAAAAGAGTTTTCTGCTCTGAGGGAAAATTCAATTAAATGAAAATTAAAGCTGCTTTTCATCTTCTCTCATCCCAAACTACACCCCCGATGGAAGGATAACCAACTTGATTGTTTGCAGGACTCGCGCACACGGTTAAGGTGGTGATTAAATTCTGACTTGAACTCCAACTCCAAGTGCAATTTAAAGGGTTATATTTCAAAGAGTCTGGCAAACAAATGAATATCTCTAGTAAATTGGAAGGTGGTGTAATAGAATTTGTAAAGCTTCGCCCATGAAACGGGCATAAATTTCCGGGTTCCTTTGGGAAGCCAATTTGGAGAGATACTCATGAATCAGAAAAAATAAACTATGTGATTTTATTAGGCAGGAGATTATACAGTGAAAATGATTAATGAAATCATGTAAAGGGATGTTGGCAGGTCTTCATTTCTGGCGTCCTTATAAAGCTTGAGTTAGGATATAGCTATCCTCACTTCACTCAGGTCGGGTGTTTGGTTTTCGCTATCGTTGCCAATATTGAATGCTTCGTTCTGCCTGACAGCGGATTATTGTTCGTCATCGCCGTTTAACATTCTCAAAAGTGGTTCTTCCATCGAGTGTGTCTCAAATACGATATTTCGTTATTCATCTCGACAGAATTCTGTTCGAGCCTTGTAACCTTGGCATTGACGTTTTACACTTTGGCAAAACTTGCGATCATCGTTCCTGGAGTGGTACCTCCCTATATCCTCGATCCCGTTGGCTGTCACATTGCTATCATTGTTTCGGTTGGCAACACAGTACTATTAAATGACACAAAATTAACTTTTTTTTGGAATTTTGGGACACCCTTCATAATAGTAAAATTTGGATTTTGTTCGAAATTATTCTTGAGTTTCAGCTGTTTTTACAACCATAGACACATAGATGCAGAGGTTTGACCCGTCTTTAGCTCCTTACTGTATTGCCATTCGATTCAATTATACGACATAGACCAGTTAAAAAAAACTCGAATTGGGCGCTTAATATTTTTTGCTGGGATATTCTTAGGAGTTTAATACAAAGCTTTACTTGCCAATTAAATTCTTTTGGCTTGAAAAACTGTATTTACTAAATATTGTGTCTCTCCATTTTGTTGAAGTTGCGCTCTTGGTTTTTGGGTGTGGATTCAATTAATTGCATATAAACTATGAAGTAGTTGCCGGCTTAGTTTAACTAAGTAAAACGCATCTGCAATATCTCACGAACAAATATCCAAATTCATATCACTTCTGGACATACTAAGTTTACAAAAACAAGTACAAAGTTTTGACAGTTTCCCTTTTGCGCACATTGTGATAGTGTGTGTCCTTTTCTTTTCCATCTTTTTAACAAAATACAACCCCAAGTACTTCAATTGAAGTGTAAATAACCCCAAGTTGTTCCTTGTGCACCTTTTCAGTTACATGTCCTCAAACACTGTTGTGCTGTGCGTTTGCTTTCTTGAAACAAAAGAGGACACATATTCCGAAATTCTCACAAAAACTTTTCATCCATGTCTGTCTAAAACATCCGAATGTCTTATAGTCCTTTGTTATAAGCACATAGACAGAATCGGTGCATGACGCAGACAAAAAAAACTTTTTCAACTGCAAACACAAAAAGGATGTCGACACACACCCATGTTTGCAGGTTGTCAGATTCTACTAATCCAATTACAAGTCGTCCGACGAAGATGAAGACGACACGATTATATAATCAGAATATCGCCCAATGGGAGTGTGTGTAGTTTGCTCTGCTAAAACTTGGCAAAAGTTGTTTTTAAAGCGAATACGTGTAAAGAATCGTTCCTTTGAGATGAGCCTTGGGATGTCAAGAAACAAGTTATTTTCTAGGTACAGTATCTTTGAACTCTTGGCTTAACTAAGTGGTGATGTTTCTGTTGATCTAGTTAGGGTATGTAATGTTGGCAATGTGGGGTTTACCTATATCAATGGAGTGGGGAAAAGGGACATATACAATGGCAATATTTGATTAATTATATGTATTAATAAGCCGAAATTAAAACCTCCTGTTTTTAGCCGAATACAAACGGCTGTGTTAAAATAAGTTTTTTTTCTTCGCCGTAGTTAATAGCACTAACCATCCTGTGCTTAGCATGAAGATCGTTTTCTTGGCTTTAGGTCAGATATATCGTCGTTTTATGTTTCATAATCAATATTAAATGTTCCGTGATCATAGGTTTCTCATTTCGGTTCGTCGATTTTTTTTTCTCAAACCAGGAATTTCATGAGAGTTATATCATTTTACATAAAAGCCTATCGACCCTGTGAGAGTGCCTGCCTCAGACGACGCAGCTATCTATCCCTTTCGATCTTTGGAGCGTTGCTACCAATCGTTCACACCAAGCGACTTGGCATCCGTGATAAAACCAAGGGCCGAGCTTTCTCACAACCATTCATGTGTGCGTGTTTACTTCTTGCACGATGGCGAGACCTCCTGTTTTATGCCGCCTCCGAACGGCGAATTTGAGATAAGCTTTTCTTGAGCTTTCCATCACGAGAGGAGGGCCATTGAAAATGCATGTAGGTGTTACTTCTGCTGGGTATCGAATCCAGACCTTCCGCGCGGCATTTCATTGCGCCAACCATCGCGCCACTGAGCTTCCGCTATCACCGATATTGAAAAAATCTCATAATAGCGCATCTCGTTATCGTAATCCGTAATGAGCTGCTTTCAAAAGCTGCATCTCGCTTTCTCCAGCGCGCGCAAATAGAATCAATTTGGAGTGCGCAACTGGGGGCAGTTAGCTAAGGACCGGGCTAATTGGAGAGGCATGTTGATTGAAGTCCAGTAAGTAAGTAAGTATTTTCGCAATGAGTTCACTAATGTTGAAACATTAGACCTTTTGCTGAAATTTTTTGTTTACTGTAACACGAATCGTTGCAGATGTGACAGTTTTTCTTTCTCGTTTTGTCTCACCTAAATGACCGTAAAATCGTGATCGAAAAAAAAAAATATTTACTTACTAGTGATTTTCTGTAGCCGCAAACATATACATCACGCAGTTTGTAATGTCAATACCCTCACATACGATCAAAGATGGATGAGCAATGATGATGATGAATTTTATAAAACTCTCCTCTTTATTATTTTTTTTTTCGCCTTTTTTAGAATTTAAGCGCATCAGAAGTTACAGAACACAACACTTCCCTGTGAAATAAAGCGTCTTGCATTACGGACTTAAACACTTTTGTTCGTAAGTAAAGTGCAAACTTCTTTAGATATCTCAAAATATTATTGTCTTCAATTACATTAAAATATTTACGAATTTTCGACTTCGGTCACATGTCCACCACGGACAAGTATGCAACGGTACGTTGAATCCTATTAACGATGACTCGGCAGCACATTTTGTCCGATACTGTTGCTATTTCTCGTTTAATACTGGCTCTGAGCTCCTCGGACGTCGTCGGCTTATTGGCATGGACCATTGATTAATGTAGCCACAAAAAAAAACTCTAGAGGCGTTCCCATGATCTCAGCGCCAATCGACTGGTCCGTTTCTCGAGATAACACGTGCACCGAACTGAGACTTCAATAACTCGATTGTTGCATAGTTTTGTTTGAACCACATTTCACTGCTGTCCAAATCATGCATTTGCTCAAAAAAAAAGCTTGTTAGAGTGTAGGCCAATATCCTTGCGCATAATTCAACTGACTGGGAATTTCGGAAGTAAATTTCAATTATTTGTAAACATTGTTCCTTCGAGTACTTCACCATGATGAAAATGTTGATTTTACTTAATATTTTGGGATTTACAGTACGGTAATCGGTTTGAGGGTGCGTTTTTACTGAAAGTTTCAAGTTGTCCAGTCGCTAATTAAAGAGCATTTATCTGGATATGTATGCTAATATATCCCAAATGACAAATGGAGCTTGTTGGATTTGGAAAAAAATGTTTGCTAAATATGTGTGTTGCGACAACGAATTTTTAATCCCATCGATTTTAGTCGAAAGAACGTGGATTCACTCACCATTGCGTTTGGTTCATTTTAACTCCTGACAGTCGCGTTGCCAGAAAATAGGGCAAATCGCATACTTTTCGACGTAACGATTAGCTAGTTGTCATGTGTGCTCCTTCATATTGCAACATATATGTTCTAATTTTTGCGACTGAATATTACTGTGCCTGGTTTATGTGTGTTTTAGCTTTCGCTAGTTTTGTCTCTGCACCATTTCCGTTAAGGTCTCTGATTTCAGGTTCAAACACTTGCGATATTCTTCTTTAAAGCATGGTCGTCAACAATAAATTCAATCTTTTCCTTCTGAGGATCTTGGTTGCTTCACAAAAGTGAGCCTTTTTGCAATTTGATTGCGTAGTTGACCTTAATTATCACCCACAACCTGGAATGCCAGGCCCATTGCTCCCATCGAGAAAAGAGGAATTCACACAATAAAACCTTAAATTGACAGATTCCACAATAGCAGAGTGTCCTGAACCAACTTGGTGTTCGAAACTGCAGACCCCCAGACTTTGAGTATCATCAAAACAAAATGAAACCCATCAAGTTTGTATTAAAATCCTGAAATGCTTGACAAGTTGTCCAATTTAATTGTATTATTTTCCATAAAGACAAGCACCCCGAATTTCTCCGCACCATCGGCTTAGTTCTAAAGCAATAAAACGTCCAAAAAGACACTTCTAGTCCACCATTATAATTCAATACAAGTCCTTAAAAATACAACTCCCGGATTACAAAATACTTAAACCGCAGCCGAGTTGCTCGCCTCTTTCATTACCCATAAAAAGCAGAGTAACGTTGGCTGCTTTAAACATTTTAATTTTCCAGGACAGGGATTGGTAAACACTTTCAGACTTCCCGCTCACGTCGATTCTCAAAATTGGCCAACGGTTGTCTTTGAATTGTTATTCAAACAACTTTTATTACCTTCTTCTACAACTGGATGGGGGGATAAGTCCACCCACCCATAGCGCCCCCAAAACCCAAATGTACACAACTGCGGATAGGATACAGAGGATCTTGGCTTTAATGAGAAAACACTAAGTACACCGAATGAAACCGCATTAAAGGCCAATAAAAATTCATCCATCCTATTCTGGGTCCTTACGCATAACTTCAAATGCTATGATACATCTATGCGCCGCGTCGCTTCCGTCATCTCCCCAATTCGTCCTGGTTTAAGGTACGTGTTGATGAACACTTTGCACGTGCTAAGAATGCTAAAACAGAAAAAAATCGAAGCGGTATCCTAGGTAATAAGCTTTTTCCCTGCAGATACATTGAGATTCGAAACCTTCTGCTGTTTCCTTCGGAAAATAACCTTCGTCGTCGTTGTCTACAGTCGCAGTCTGTTTGTGTGCTTTTGAGCACCTGTTTGGATTTTTTCACTTCCTCAATTCGGGGGGGATATGATGCGCCTTAAAAGCACATCCTGTACAAATATCCTTTAAACTGCGCTATAAATTTTTTTTCGACTCTAAATTATGCAGGGCTGGATAATTCTTCGTTTTGTTATCCCTTATTTACGTGTTGGCTGCAGACAGCGTCCCGACATGGAAGTGGATGGGGGCGTACAAGCCAGTAAAAGTCTGCAGCCATCGTTTTTAGATTAACGCAGACGAAACGCTCCAGTCTAAGCATCATTTCTTTTTTTGTTTGCTGATTTTTATCACGTATTGCGTTCTATTTTCGATTTTCATGATATCCTTGCAACCGTACCACCGTCCATAGAGAAAGTTGATAATGAAAATAGATTCCCTCAAGTAGGTGAAAATTGGATACCCCAATATCACGTATCTATTATTTTTTTTTTTCAAGGGATTGAAGAATTCCTAATTGACATCCTGTCAATTCATTACAAAGAAATTCAAAGGATGCTGTCATGTTGCAAAAAGAATCTTTCACTCCAGAGCTGTGAAGGAGCTGTGAGCTCCTTCGAAAATGAGGCAACGTGGTTTTGAGCGAATGTTTGGAATGTGATTGTGAGTGTCTTCTATTTTGTGTGACATAAGTAAGCAATGGCAGCGGTTAATTAGGGCGTACAATGCAGAGTTATATGCTAGGATTTTTTTTTCTTACGACAGTTTGGATGGCAATAAACAGATAGCTGTTGCTATTGGGTGGTAACATAAAACTGTGGATACTGTCTTGAGTGTGGAGAGGTAGCGGTGTATTGAATTCAGTTTGCTGACAAGAATGTGAACAGCATGTCGTATTTAATTGAGAGATAATGAAGACAGCAATGGTGGACAGACATTTGTGGGCGATAGCTTTGGCATCGTTTGCTCGTCATCAGCTGCGCAATTAAGGGCGATGGGTGTTTCCATAGTGTTAATGCTATTAGACGGGGAATTAGTAAGGCCAATAGCCTATTTGTACATTCCTGACAGCGTAGCCACATTCAGTAGCTAATCAGAAGGGTCTTGTGTCAGATTTGTCAAAGTAATTACGATTCAATGGTATAGGCTGTGCGGTATCGTTGTTCATTTTTTGAAGGGCCAAGAGTCTGCGTGTTTAATGGAATCCGCTTTAATATTTTTATTTTCGCCTAAATGAAGAAGAAGAAGTCACAAAAATCGTTGAGTGTATTTATACCCTATCCCATAGGGGTACATTGGGTTTGACATTATATGGATCGATGATTTTTTATGACCATGGAACAGATTTTGTTGACCTTAAAATTCAAAAAAAATTAAAAATAAAAAACAAATGTGAAAAAGACATAAATGTGGGGCCTTTTTAATTCTGTGGAGAATGCCCGTGTCAACCGCAGCAACAGTCAAAACTCGACTTAATGCATCAACGTGTTGCATATATTTTCCCAATAACAATGCCCATCTTACCACTCGAGTACATAACTGTTTCTTCTGCATTGTCATTTGGAACGCTTTACAATCAGAAAATATTTTAAATTCAAGACCTAGCAGATAAACACGAAGTTTTTTAACCGAACGTATTATCGCTAATACCTCTAATTCGTAGCTACTATATTTTTCTTCAACCGGTTCCTGGCACAGAAGTTCTTTCAACTCTAGATATGAGTTTCTTTGCTTGTAACCAAAGTTAAAAATGCTGGAACTTTTCCTTGTCATGTCGGACAATGGCTTAGCACGTAGTTCGGTATAAATTTACTAAAGAAGCCTGTTAAACCAAGAAAACTCTAAATTCGGAAAATTTTGACCCGCTTTAGATTTTTAATCGAAGTCCGAATCGAACCATCTTTTACTATATGTCCGAGAAATTCAATTGCTCGCGTTACAAAATTACATTTTCCCCATTTGATTATGAGCCCGTTCACTTCCGCAACGTTTAAAACTATTTTTAACGTATTTAAGTTGTCTTCTTCATTTGCTGACGGAATTATTAACTCGTCCATATATATCAGAAACAACTTTTTGTGAACTAAATCTTTGGACACCGTGTTAATAAATCGTTGAAAGACCGACGTCGAATTGCAAAGGCCAAACTGGACTTTGCAAAACCCATATTGAGCATCCGAGTTGACGAACGACGTAAACTTTCGGCTTTTCGGATGAATATCAACATGGAAAAATCCGTTTTTAAGATCTAGGCTCGTAAAAACACGCGCGTTGTACAGGTTTTCTAAAATTTCCTCGATTATGGGTAATGGGTATCTATCTTTAATAATTTAATTTTCGATAGTCGATACAAAGTCTATAACTGCCATCTTTTTTCTTTGCGAGGACTACTGGACTAGAAAAATTGGAGTAACTTGGTGCTATAATTCCTTCCGTAAGCCACTCCGCTACTTGAAGAGCCACAATGTTTTTTCCTCGGGGGCTAGCCTTCTAGGCCGATAAAATACTGGTCTGAATTATATGAATTAATTAAACTCGTTATTGTTTGCGTATTTAATTTGCGTATTTCGTATGATGTCGATATTATTTACGTTTTTATTTTCTGATTTTAGGGTTTCCGTCTCAATTCTATTTATATCATTTTCGTTAGTCGTTGTCTCGTGAAATAATTTATTTTCTTTGGTCTTCGCTTTCGATCATCATATTAGCATATTGCAAGATCTCCGTACCAATTACTACATTTTCCGACATCCACTAATCATTTACCACATCAAAAGTTAAAATGTAGGGCATCTCCTCGACAATAATAATCATCTTTACCGCATATGTTAACAATGTTCCCGCACTATCAAATTGTTTATTGAGCTTAAGAAACGCAGAGTTTTTTATAAGGCCTAACTGGCTACCTGTATCAAATAAAGCATCTAACGGAAGAGAATCTATCTTTATCTGTATTCGAACTATAGGTGAAGAGAGCCTGTGAACCGTTGACGAATTTGAAGGTTGGTTCTTTTTTGGACAATTTTTCGACAGATTACCAAAATCATTGCAGTTAAAACAACGGGGTCCTTTGGCTTTATGAGGACAACCGTTTGAGGCATGCCCTTTTGCTTCACAAGTAATGCAGCGTTTTTGAGGCTGTGTATCTTGTAATAATTGACCCGGTGGCACGCGATTTTCGTTTTTTACAATGCGCGAAGATGGACTTGGTTTATGTGCGCGGTCTACGTCCCTTTGTTTTTGCATTTGCAGCTTCATATCATCGCAAATTTTAAATTTGGACTTAAGATCGTTAAATGTTCTTGCTTCGTATAAAATTGGTTTATTAGTCGTACTATCGTTTATACCGGACACAATATATGAGAGTAGGGATTCTTCGTCGACTTTACCCTTTTTCGCGATCAATTTCATTTGGAACATGTATTCTAAATATGTCTCGTTAATATTTTTTCTCCGCGATTCGATGAATCACTAAACCCGAGACTGTCTTAGCAAACTCTTGCTCAAGCGTAGATTTTAATTCTTTCCATGTGCGAATGTTTTTCCCTGATTCGATAGCTAATTTCGCGGCACCTCTTAGCAATCGCCTATAAATAAATAATATAAATAACGCTGGATATCATTCCACTGACAAACCGACGAAATGTCCTCGAATTCGGTTAACCAATCGTTAATGCCTTTCCCGGCTTCACCATTAAATGGCTCTAACGAGTCCTCCACGTCTTTAAATACAAAATTATTTTGCGCCACTTCTGCTATTTTTTCGTTTATTCCAGTAGTGTTTTCCGTGCTTGTATCAAACGTTTTGTCTTTATCTTCGACGTTATCGCTTTCGTAATCACCTTACCCTCTTCGCTATCAACGCCTTCAAAACCAAACTCTTGTTCCCCTTACTTCCCACGCACTCTACCCCTTCTAGAGATCGTTCAAGATCTGTAATCGATGCGGATTTTAATCGCTCTATTAAATCTTGTTTAAACCTGTACCTATACGAAAGGCCTTTTTGTTTTAGTAAAGCCTGTAGTTGTCTTGTCGATAAGTGTTCGATATTCATTTAATTATAAAAGAAATACATGCAATGATACTTATCGTTTTGTGTTTCAGATGATGATTGTATGTGCCGTTTTTTTTTTCTTCTCTTAGATTCGAACGTTGCGGTGTATAGAGAAACCCGCTACCGCCTACTTTTCACAATCACTGTCACAATTTTTCTTTCTTTTTTCTTTTCTGTTTTCGATTAGTATTTTGATTGATTAATTCTATCACCATGCAAATTTCACAATTCTGCTATCATGTACCATGCACTTCTTCCAATATTTCGCGAACACGATACCGAGGGTTTTAAAGACTTCTGACACCAGATGTGGGGTGAAGGCATAAGGGGCATTAGGGTTTTCAATAAAAACACGTTTCAATTATAATATAATTAGTTAAATTGACTTTACTGTTAGTTTAGTCTGTAAAAAATAACTAGGATTAAGTAATTAAACAGCATTTAAGAAATAACAGATATCGCGGGAGTTATATTTGTTCGTAGCGGTGCGTTTCGTTTCGTTTGTAACCGTTTTTTTTTTTTTAATTCATTTTTATTTTGTTTTTCTTAAAAACTAACTTAAATGCTAGACAAAAATTCATGAAAAAAACTAGCCTACTTATCAACTACTTAACTGACTTACTTGCTCTATGCGGGCGCCCTAAATTATACGATAACTTAATTCTAATGCCTTTCGGCCTATTATCTAATATATAAAAATATAAAGTAACAAAATTTTTACCAAGAAAACTTTGAAAAACTTGGTTCCTCGTCTTTTTTATTTTGTCGTCTTTTCTTCGTGGCCGCTAAAACAACAATTAACTGTGTAGTTCACCTCTCCTCGTTTGTTAAGCAAATCGGGTGATGATGATGATGACCAAATATGGTAATACCGACATTGCATTTTTGAAGAACGGTAGATCCTAGTTTAACGTTTGTTGTTCATTGTGACGGACTTAGGTTTGAGTTGATAGGCACATTATGCCTACATAAATGCCATTTATTTGTTTTGGAACAAACTCCTGCGATTGGCCCTAGGAGACTCCTTGAACGAGCTGAAAGAACTCTGGTGGACAGAAACGAGTGGAGCCCAATTAAAAGAAGTCACGTCGTCGACTTGAATATTTAAGGGCGATTTGAAGTTTTAAGTGCCATTTAAGACAATATATTTCTTTCTGATAGTCTTGAGTCCTTCATTTGCATAAAAGACATCGTCGAACGATGAACGCAACTGGTCCTTTTGCTTTTTGCAATTGCTCATCGATCCTTCAAAATATTCAAAATATCTCCATTCGGGCTTCCTAATATAATTATATGTATTAGAAAAATAATTCAAACTAAAACACAACACTTAAAATCACCTGGTTTATTTTTTTGCAAACATTTGAATATATGCTCTTTCGGGTCGACTAAAAATCCAAAATTGGTTTGGATGTATGCCAACTGGGCCTATACTGATAATTATGACCAAAAAGTCAGAAAAAATCAATGTTGGTAAGAGGTATACATAAATGTCTTGAGTAAATACCATCTATGTACATAATATTCCTTATTATTTCACCTGTTTCGAAGAGGACGTTGCTCCATTCTAAACTATTGTAGAAGTCGGTTACCTGTGCTTAAGGAGTAATTGTTAGGTCTCGCAGATTTTCGTAGCACAAATTGTCAAGTTGTTTTATACGATTTCTGCTGATAGCTTGCAAGTAAGTGTTAGATTTTGTCCTTTAGTTCTGATCATTGCATTATCTGCATATTTGGTTCATGCCAGTTTTTATCATTTTTGTGCCGCTATTCCGCTGCGCTCACCACATGTTTAAATTGCGCTAAAAATCCTACTGATCGCCTCGCTATACTAATCGAGTCTATAGCTTCATGTTCTTGTATTTGTCTCCCTATCGTGTTGACAGAGTCTGTCATTCCAGTTTTAGTGCGGAGGTCTCTTCTACTGCTAGCTTATCAATAAGGTATTACTTCCCTGAGTTGCCAGCAAACGATAGACCCTCGCATGGTTACCCGCGGAAACCGTCAATGTCACGATTTGCGATACCGTGATCTCAACATTGCCGAGGTCACATCCGCCATCTTACCCACAATAGATTGCCTCTTCGTGTAACCAGATGATGTTAGCTCGGCTTATGCTTAATTTTAGTAGGATCAGACACCAACGATTTGCCAATCATACCATTTTTCGCGAAAGTATCTGCACATTCAACGCTTGAGAAGTTACGAAGAACCTGAGTGGATATAGCCATGTCTTTTTTATAATTTGCATACACTCAAGGGGTTATGAATACTCCTTGAATGTTTTACGACAGATACGAGCGTTATAGGAGGGGAAGGAAGAGAGTGATAGGAAATATTTTGGAGACTTACTCCATGGGTGGTGTCCAAACTAACTTCGGGGGAGACACCGTTTTTTGTGTTCGTTATATTCGTAGAACTTTCAAGATAGTGCATACTTTTGGAGTAACTATTGAACTTTTTTTTTATTTCTTTGAATAAAAGTTTCATGGAAGCTGGGCTCCATATGTTTTGAGCCCTCAATTTTAAACTATACGATGAAATTGTTAACCAACGGGTTGAGTACGATTTGCCGGTTTTTTTTAATGTCAATTTTAAAAAAAATCGACCGTCATAAAGTCGACTTTCGAAAAGTCGATTGGTAAAAATTGCCGACTGATCAAATTGTCGACTCTTATAAAGTAGATTTTGAAGCGGTGCCGCATGCATGTGAACATCATTCACTTTGCCATTGCCGATCAACAAGCCACTTTCAAATAATTATTAGTATTATTATTATTATTATTATTATTATTATTAGTAGTAGTATTATTTTAAATCATAACAACGTGAAATTCCGGTTTTATTTTAGATAAAGTCGGCACTTTTACCGACAGTTTTTCAATCGACATTAAGATGGTCTGGATTTCCACAGTCGATCAAATTTATATTTGTTGAGTCGGGATTTTTGTTTTCGACAATTCTCATATGCTTCCCTTTACCAACCTATTTGAATTTTATGTATTTGCAGAACATTTTTAAAAATTACACACTACCGCTCTTACTTTCCTAAAAAATGTCGTTTTGGTCAATTTGTATATGAACAGAATATTCAGAAAATAGCATCAACTTTTTTATCTTCCAAATCACGTCTGCTTTTTGACATAGTCACCTCTATCGAGGTATCCGTTCGGAACAAACTTTTCTCCGATTTGTTCGATATCGGAGAACTTTCTGCTGAGGTATCCGTTCGGATCAGATCGACGAAATTCATCGCACGCGCGATGCATTTTTGACCGTTGAATTTCTTCGGAAGGTCTCCGACGAAGAATTGTTGCGGAATTCTTATGAAAATGTAAAGTAACATAAAATTGTGACTATAACAAAAAAAAAATATTTTGTGTATTACTAAAATTAAAAATAAAAAAATTGTTTAAATATTTTTTCACACACTTTTCACATTTCTGAAATTATACTGCAGACAGATTGTGAAAAGCACCCGAATGTATGCTTCATTCATATTTTGATAGGACTGAGTATTTTTTTTATTTTTTTTTGTAATATAAAATATTAAAACTAAAATTTAAAATAAAAGTTTTTAACACAATACTTTTACGATATTGTATTATAAAGTACATACAAAATTTTTTTTAAAGGTTCATGGAAATTCTATAATTTAAACAACAAGGGGTACGTAAATGCCTTAAAAAATTATTTAAGTGATGTTAACTTTTTTGTGGGCCCATTTTTTTTTTAAATTTAATGTTAAAAAATTGTTTACCACAGAATTGTCGTTTCAATATATTCTTAAGAAAGGTATGTCACATACACTAAGTAGGGACGCTTATAATATAGAAACTACACACTGGATAGACATCTTGAATATATAGACCGAATATTCACCAATGAGTCCGATTTTAAATTTGAACGCAAAATATAGATTTGAATTCATCCCCCTGCGTTGTTCTGTTATTTACCAATTTCAAAATCAATACGTCAAATCATCGCTAGAAATTTTCCATCGGTAGAGTGCATACGCTGTACTAATTAATAGTTGTGTATCAGCGGCGACACGTTTTAAATAGTGCAGTACGAACTTGACCTAAATAAATGTTATTATATATCCGTGTTTATATATCCGTTTCTAATTTGCTTAATGAAATTGATTCTATAACATTAGCATTTCGAAAGAAGAAATCGATGATTGGCTTCATGAAGACATTGAGTCCTCTGAGGACGAATAAGTTTCACTAGAAAATTGTATGTACTATTCATGTTCGCACCGTTGTATATTACCTGGTTGGAATAATATTTTGTGCAGTCAGATACTGGTGTTCTGTGAAATTCAAGGCAGCCTCTTCCTTTCCTCTCTGCTTTGCCTCTCAGACACCAGTATCATGTCCATTTAAGATGGGGCAACGTTGAAATATACCGGGCAAGCATAGGCAATCAAAGGCCTGATAAGGGCCATGTAGCAAATCACCTTCAACCTGCAGTCAAGACGACTACTATAACACAATCGTCTTGCCAAGGCAAACGCTAATAGCTCCCGCCAGAGCAGCATCTATATGTTTTCAAAAATATAGATACTGTTAAAGCCAGATGCCAATGTACTTTACTCACGTTTACTCCTCAGTGGCTGCCCGTTTGGTCCAACGATCACCAGCTTTCGCCAGTTCTTTCTCGTAACCCTAGAGGCACTATACAACGGTGTCCTAAACAGGATAGTTTCCGATTTCTGAAACTTACAGTCATCACAATACACTTTTACTCGCAATTAGCTGTCCGTTTGGTCCAACGACCAACCGGTTGCGTCAGTTCTTTCTCATATCCCTAGAAGCTCTAGATAACTGGGTCCTAAATAAAATAGTTTAGGACCCAGTTGAAAGTTGATTTTCAACCACATTGGGGTTGCTTTGTACGCGATATGATCTTCCGCATATGTAATTGCCTCAGTAACACTACCTATCATATCTCTGGTGTAAATGGTGAAGAGAATCGGCGAGTTTACCGCTCCCTGTTGCAGACCATTTAAAAAAATACGGTGGTAGAAGTTACATTGTCACTTTTGACATAAAACTCTTTCTACCAGTTAGCATGTCATGAAGCATATATAGCAGTGGTTTACTTTTGCCAAATCTGGTCAGTTTACCCACACGGTGTCGAAAGCCTTCTCTCAATCAACCAGACGTTAATGCACGGGTACATTGTTTTCTTTTTGGCTTTGTTCGAATGTATATCAGAGACGAGTTCGGAGGCAGCATGATTACAGTCATGTCGCGCCTTGAAAATTTGTCCCATCAGTTACGATCTCTATTCACTAACCCTTGAAATTCCTATACTAACTGTTATCCGAATATGTCAAAGCAGTTTTTGTAGGTTTTGCATTTCGTCCAGCCTATCTGTGTAGGCTTGGGAAATCATTCGCTGCCGTTTGGAAAGAGGAATAAGTACCTTTGTGAAAGGACACATATATCTTGTTTTGTTGATTCCGGGACATTACCTCTTGCTAATTTTTTCAAGCGAATGGGTATTTTATTATCCCACCTAGCCTGCATATCTGCAGGACGTTCGTCAATCCGCCTGCTGAGAAAGCCCCTGATAGGGAGTCCCCTACATTCAACATATTTCGATTAGACAATATTCTTTGCGAGAAATTTCGTAAGTTTGGCCTGCACCTAAAACTATTTTTTAAATACATGCCCACTACTAACGTACAAAAGCTTTAACCAAACGACTTGGATATTTGCACCTTATTTACAAAAAAAAAATCAAAATTGTTTCATCTTTGATACTAACAAACGATTTATTCAACCTTAACTAAACAAAATATTTTTCTCTTTTTTTTTTTCTTTTTAGGTAAGACGTATACATTTACAGAAGTTGTATATTTTAAGAATCGGTTCCTATATTTGAATTAAAGGTTGGTTATCCACTAGTATGTATTTCACATTTTTTTATGAAGTAATCGACTAGCCCATGATAAAAGTTTAAAAAAAAATATACCAACTGAAAAGACCCGTCATCTGCAAACATCTTGACAAGCCATAAAGGCATCTTGTCACGCAGTTCAACTATTGGCTTATGCCAAACAGAAGTGTTGCTACTATTTGACGATGAAGAATGTCATTTCATCTTCAAATATCTATATACCATCAAATCGTTTATTTGCTATCCGATTAGAGATGTCCTTACTGGAACATTTCTTACATAATTGTTTGACTACTTGGTTAAAACCCGTAGACCATGATCTAACCTATCACCAATAAGACAATAACTTTATTCGAGCAAGAACAATGTTTTTGATTCCTACTTTGATTGTCTAAGTAAAGGGGTACGTTTCGCTAAAGTGGGGCGGACGACTAATACCGACAGAGTTCACAACTGAAGACTGTTGGCCACGGACTTTGGTAACTGAAGACACATGTTGATATGAAAGTTGTGGTGTGACCTCCAGGTCTCAGTAGATATAGTTTGTCTTCATATTTAGTTTTCCAGTAATTTAACTTATTGTGGAAAATAATTCCTAAAACAGTCGTAAGGGATTTCCTACTTCTTTGTCTGATTTGTATGGTCTTAAGGTTATCACAATGATGTCTGGTTATAACATAGGTCTGGAGTTTGCTACAAATTTGTATCCTGGAAACAAGTCAAAGTATATCGTGAAACCAATAAGCTATTATTTTATCGTGATAGCGTAAAAGGTTACTTTATAGTGTGATATCGCTTTAATTCGGCTTCCTGAGTGATTTCTGTCACAACTAAAACTGTCGTCTGCAAAACGCAGGTGTATTCCGAAAGTGCGTCGCAGATGAAGGCATTGGTTAAAATGGCGTCTGTATTTTCCACTGCTTGGTAGCACCGATTCTACCGACTACCGGTAGGAATCATGGAGTAGGGTTGGCCCTTTTGCCATCGAAACATATAATAGTCAGTATTTGTATTACCCTTCTCGTAGAGCTGTAGGATAATTTTAGGGGTTGGAGGAAGCCCAGGTATTGCCACGTATTCGATTGCATGAATAGAAGACAGTTATAATTTTCTTTGCTCTATTATTTTAGATTAAGAGTCAGGTTTGGCATTATATATAACACTATATCTAGTAATTTGTCGCTGTCCACCTTAAAATTAAATTCAAAGCGAACCCGACTTTGCTCCCGACCCTGTACTCAAGTTCTTTCGAGTCATCATGCAACCCAAAACCCCCTCACATCACCTTACCATGTAATCACTATCTCTTCACTGCTGGCAAACAAATAATTGGGACTAATCGCTTGTCGCTCGGGCAACAGTTGCCAAATCCACGCTCTGCAGGCGTTCTCCCATCTTCGCACGTTAATCCGATTGTGAAATGACACTTTAATTGAAATATCCGTTTCCGCTCTGTTGGCATCAGATAACTGGTGCGCAAATATTATGATTATCCTTTCGTCCTTAACGCGCGGTCGGCGTAGCACAACGCAGCGGAGACATAACCTACAATTCTCGGCCTGAATGCAACCCTAATTATATTCATCACGTAATTTTCGGTTTCGGTCATACTGCGCTCATCTCACTCCAGGCGTATGTTTTCCACTTTAATTAACCCACCACACAGCGTGTGAGTCCTTTGAACTATACACTATCGTCCCACACGTTAATCTCGGATTTTATTTTCACTCTCCTCTCGAACCGGTAATTGAGTCGTCATAAAAATTAAGGATTACACTACACATGATGCTGTATGTCGCGTCCTCGTACGTTCGAATGTCGACCTCAAGCAGATATAACCTTCCATTCGCATATGGTTTATTGAATTTCATTATGGGTCGGATATCCTTATGCTGATAACGTTGAGAGTGGTGAGAGGACACCTTTATCTGTACTTTTGTGTGTCTGTGGAATGGATGTGGTTATTCCCATTGGACCGAAACCTTATAAATTCTAAATGCGACATTCAACAGACGGAGGGTTAATTTACCCCCGAAGATATACTTGGGAAAAGGATACTCTCAGGAGACTTTCTAAATTTACATACATATAGGATGAACGTGAGTCTCTGATTGAAATACATGGTGAGAGTGAGAGAGCTATAATTACATTGTTGAGTCTATTGTCAGCTGTCAACCATAATGTGACATTTATGAACAAGAGAATTGGTCATGGTTACAGAGCTGTAGACTTTTTGAGGAGCTTATTTGAAAGCGGTTTTTAGTTATAAATTGAATCAAAGTAATACCGATAAGAAGTATAATGTCATTTCGAAGGCCTATTGACATAAAGGACGTTTTTGTTTGTGTAGATCTAAGAACACAAAGTCTACAATCTTTTTTATGCGTCATCAAGATTTTCGCTTGCTACTACCCAAGTCCCATCTAAATGTCCAGGATTCGCTTCGGTCCACCACATATCGCATAAAAAAATCCAATTTTGTATTTTCTATTCCATTAAACAAACCACCCCCGAGCATCAAACAGACCAAAAAGGAGACATCCTCCCTTATGGTCATACGTGGCTATAATTTAAAAGTAAAGCTCCCTCAGTCTCCATCGCCGTGATATCCCTTTTTAAATGGCCCGTGCTTTCAAAAATCCACTCGAATTTTTGGGGGAAGAAAGCTCTGTGGATCATAATTTCCAAACAAAAAAAAAACTAACAGGGATATACGACTTGATAGAGAAGTTATTTAGCCGCGCTCTCACAAAATACACAAATGGTACAGAAATACATTCAGCTTCTAAGTTTTGCAAAAGTTTTCTCATAAAATTAAGAACAAATCACAACATAAATTTCAATTTAATCCAATACCGAAAAATTTTTACATGGAATAACAGGCTTATACGGGATTAAGTTAAATTTTGCCGGAAGGTAAGGTCACTACAGTAGGACGTACATGTTTTGTTTTGTAAAAAAGGTGTTTTCATTAGATTTACTTTACATATACGGTATCACTTTTATGAAGGTCCTGATAAAGCCCTTGGATGTTTTAATCGATACTCATCATCTTTGGATCAATTAAATCATTAAAAACATATGTAATACAGGCGAGTACTGAGCTTCATTATCATTGCCATTCATTGTGATAATGCTGGGTCAAAGATATCCCAAACTAAGCATTCAATATTCAAAAAGGATTTAGAGAACTGTATATAAATTTCATCAACATTGTTTTGAGAAGTGTTTTGAAAAGTCTCTGCAACTTATTGCATATGCCGACTATACTGACATCCCTCCTACTATTGAGAGTCTAACTAAAACATCTTGAAGGATTTGCCACCAGACAAACTAGCCAATAGGTTCTTATAATCGCGGAAAGACGATAGTGAAAGTATCATCTATCTATGAATGAGCTAAGTGACATATCTTTCCTAGAAAACTAATAGGTTCTGCTCTTTGTATCGTAAAAATGGATGTGGTCTCGGTAGGATATCAGCTAAAAAAGAATTGTTTCTTTTTCAAAAACGTAAGAATTCTAAGCAAAGACCCGCCTTAGCTCAATGGGACTCTATTGAACATTTTAGAGACATCGAACTACTTTGAACTAGACAGGAACAAACACTTACTTGGGCTGTAAACATAATGGAACATTTAAAAACCCAAAATTGTTAGGTGCAAATGCAAAATAAATATGTGCAGCAAAGCTTTAGCGTACGCCCTAAGTGACGTTCAGCAAAAAATCATGACTTCGATCTGACTATTATAGACATTATAACGCCAGGTGTTCGGAGGAGTTCAGACAAATTATCCCTAGTTCGTTGCACTCTAACAACCTACAAGACATGCAGTTTAAACTTACAGACACACTGTCAACTAACAACGACAAGAACAATGCAATAACATAATTCTTTTTGTTACAGAACAAGCTGACGATGCATAATCTAAGTGTTTTTTTTTTGTTTTTAGAGGTATAGAACTTTAAGTTGGCAACACTATTTACACGTCGGCCATTTTGTCAGCTGTCAAGTTAATTATTTTTAGTTTGGCTTGGCATTTCAACATGAACTTAATTTTTTTATTCTCCATAGGATGGTGGAAATCTTCATAGACACGATGAGCACGTGCGCAAAGTAGTGTGAGACTTTAACTCACTAAGTACACCTCCTTTCATATATTTTCGGGCCTGACAATTTCATTAGTGCCAGGTAATATATGCCTACGGGCTAAACCTCACCCCTCAGAGAGGCACTATGAGAACCGGCTGCGCGTGCTCATAGTAGTATGGAATTTATTCCTCTCATTTTTTCATTTTTTTTTGTGGTATCCTTAACAAGTAGTTTACGCTTCTGTAGTGTTAATCGCGTTTGGTAGGTAGCATTCCAGTCGAACGGTCTTGTTCTTTGTAGCCGGCGCTCAATGTCTGTCACGTCCAGAGTACGGATTATTTCGTTATTACAATGAACATATATACGAGTACGAAGTTTGCGAGCAAAGTTTGTTGCTTCGTTACTCCAGGTAGCAATTCCTAAATCTATGTGAATATCACTATTCCTAATATACCATGGAGCATTCACTATTGCTCTTAGGGTTTTGTTTTGGAATGTTTGCAGTTTAGCAATATTGCTTGGTTTGGTACAACCCCAAAGCTGTATACCGTATGTCTAACAAGGTTTTAGCACTTGCTTATACAGAAGCAGTTTGTTGTATATGCTTAGCTTCGAGTATCTTCCAAGTAGCCAATACATTTCTCTGAGTCTGATTGCGAGCTCGTCCCGCTTTTTTTTTAACGTGTGGCTTCCACTTAAGATTTAAGTCTAGAGTCATTCTTATTTTGCCTCATTTGCGTATGGTATTTGTGCAGAGTTAGTGAAAACAGGTAAGTTTTTGTACGTAAAATTGACATGCGTTGACTTGGTCTCGTTAAGAGCAATTCGCCAGGTTTTTGTCCACTCACATACTTTGTTAAGAGCCCGTTGGAGTTTTCCCGTTGATGATTCGACTGACTCATCCATTGCGAGGATAGCCGTATCGTCTGCGAACGTTGCTACGATGGTCCCTTCATCTTGTGGTATATCTCTTGTGTAGAGCAAGAATAGGATTGGTCCGACAGCACTTCCCTGCGGAACATCGGCGTGGATTTCTTTGAATTCTGAGTATTCACTCTCATGTCTAACACGAAACAGTCTGTTTTCAAGGTAGGATTCCAGTATTTTGTATAATTTTGTCGGTAGGGTTGTCCTTAATTTATACCTTAGACCTTCGTGCTATACCTTGTCGAAAGCTTGTCGAGAAAAGCGGCAGAGCAAATCTTTTTCCATTCTAGAGTATTTTCAATTTCATTCGTTATTCGATAAACCTGATCGATTGTGGAATGTTTGGCCCGGAAGCCGAATTGATGATCTGGGATCAAGCGTCTTTCTTCAATTACTGGTTGTAATCGTTTTAGCATCGTTTTCTCGAAAACCTTAGATATTATCGGCGGGAGCGAAATGGGTCTATACGATTTCTTATCGTTAGGACTTTTCCCGGTTTCGGAACCATAATGACTTCGGCGACTTTCCATTTGTTATTTTTCAACTTGCTTATTGTCATTCGAAGCTCGGACAGGGATACGGCTTTTACTTTATAGTTGTCGGCTGCCGTATTGGCATTCGATTCTTCGTTCAAAGGTTGTCCATCGAACGGCTTGAATGTTTCTTCTAGATGCTCGGCAAATAAATCCGCTTTCTCTTTGTCTCCTTTTGCCCGCCCATTCGCCATTAGCTTTTCTAATTGGTGGCGAGTGTAGTTTAGGTTTCCTTATGGACTTCAAGGGTTTCCATAGTGAGTAGTTTGAAGTCTTGTCAGCAGTCAACCCCTCGAGGTATGAAGAAGTCTCGCGATTTCTTAAATCCTGTAGCTCATTCTTGAGTTTGTTACAGAGATAGTTCAGATATGTTTTATCAGGGGGTGCGCGGGATTGTTGCCATCTCTTGCGCGCTCTCCTCTTTTCTCGTATGAGGTCTTCGATGTCAGGCTGGTAGTTGACTTTTTGTTGCGTGTTGATGTCTTCCGGAAGGGAGTGTTTTTCCACGCTGCGCTCTGAATGGCTTCCACGAGCTTGTCAATTTCGTCTTCTATTTCGAGCGGTGTGTTTAGTGGCACATTTAAAACCACATTTTCCTTGCAGTCTTTTCTGAAAAGATCCCAGTTAGTTTTTTTATTAGTTAACCTAGGAGGTCCTTCTTTTTTTGCTAGACTTCCGTCCATTTTCAGAATGACTGCTGAGTTGTCTGAGCATAGATCATAGCATTCTTCGACTTCCGTCTGATTTTTAGTTAGCCCTTTTGCGATAAAAAAGTCGACTAGGTCAGGGATTTTATTTCTGTCAGTTGGCCAATACGTTGGCTTTCCTGTCAAATAAAAGTCCACCCCACGCTTCATACAGGCTTTGCATAGTAGTCTGCCTTTCGTTGAATTACATCTTGAACCCCAGAAAGTGTGTTTCGCATTAAAGTCCCCACCGATGATAAAATTATACTCTATTGAGTCAAAGAGGCGATCGAGGTCGTCGTCTACCAGTTTATATCCCGGGGGGAAGTAATTTTATCCGATCAGGTAGTCTAAATGGTTTATTTTTACAGACACTGAAATTATTTGCATAGAATCAAGTTCTATTTTTATGTTTTCAGAGTGCTTCATACATTCATTGATGTAAAGAGAGGATCCTCCTCTCGCATTTTCCGAAGGATGATGAGCGTGATAACCACTGTACCCATTTATTTTGGGTCCAGAACCCCTTTTTAAGTGGGTTTCCGATATCAAGCATATATCAATATTGTTTTTCCGTAGAAAAACTTCTAGTTCGTCAATCTTGTTTGTGAGACCATTTGCGTTCCATGTTAGTATCTTCAGAAGCTGTGTCATATTCATGTCTTATTGTTTGGTTTTCGAGGTTTGAACTCGAGCTTGCTCAGTTTGTCAAATATAACTTGATTGATCTTGGTTTGTTCATCAAGTTTTTCGTATATCACAGTCAGTAGTTGGCGGATCGGATCTGCTGTATCTGATTTTGTCTGATTTCCCTGTGTCGCAACTTGCGCGTATGATCTCGCACCAGCTAATGCCGATTTTTTCTTTTGCGCTTGGGTCAGCGACGTTCTGTTTTATAATTTTTTTATTTTCTTTTATCGGTTTCGTCCTTTTAACTGGCTTAGTTGTCTTTATTTTATCAGCTTTGGTATCTGCTAAGCTTGGGTCTGGGTGTGGCGGTTTCCTGAGAATGTCGCGTCTTTTTTGCAGTTCTTTCGCGATTTCGCAACCTCGATAATTCGCTGGGTGGTTTTTTGTGCAATTGGCGCAGACCGATGGGGACTGCTTGGTTGTGTTGCACTCTACAGAGAGATGTGTACCGGCACATTTAACGCACCGTGGTTCTTTTTGGCAGTATGCCTGCGATGGTTAAAACCTTGGCATCGTTTGCACTGAGGTACCGTTTCCTTTCCTTACGCATTGGCTCGATTTTGACCTTGATGTTAAGAATGGTCTTGATTTTGAAGACGTCGTCCATGTTCTCGGTCCGATCAAAGGTGAGCATAAATAGTGGAAGTCCGCGTTTGACTACGGTGTCTTTGTCTCCTTCCCTACATTGCTTTTCCTTCTTGATAATATTCACGGCGTCAAGAATTTCGAAACCTTGGGTTTGTACGTCTTCGATAATGTCTTCCTTTGTGCAAGACGGGTGGAGTCCCCTGGCGAAGACTCGTATCGGTTTTTCGTACTTATTTTCGTAGGTAAACCATTGGATATTCTCTGCGTTTAATCTTAGACAGTGCTCGGTAAGAATCAGAGTCCTCTACGTAGATTTTCCACACGTTATTCCGGCGCGAGGTTATATTGTGCTTTGTTCTCACCGTATTTTTGAGAAGGTTACGAAGTTTTCCGTAATCCTCTATCCCGATGACATTTATTGCGGGTGGAGGGCGAGTTTTCGCATGAATTTTGGTCTTGTTTGGTACATCGGGTACGTTTGGTTCCTTTTGTAACAATTCGGATGAGGTGACAGCCTTACGTTTTTTCTTAGGCCTTTTCTTAGAGGCGGGATTCGTTTCGCGATCAAGTTCTTCCTCGAGGTGTTGTCTCGAGATGTTTCGGTGCACGAATGTTTTTTAGATCCTCTTTTTCTTTTCGCAGAGAATCGACTTCCTTTTTAAGCTCAAGGAAGAGTTGCTCCATTTTAATAAGTTTTGCTCGTAATTCGTTATTTTCTATTACGAAGCTTTTTGTTTTCACTGAGTCCTGATTAACCGGCGGACTTCTTTTCCCGGAGATACACGATCCAGATGGAGATCGTCATATCTTTGTTCTTTTTTCAAAGGCATTTGTCGGCAATATTGTTGGGCAGGCTTGCACTTGACGCTATCGGTGCTGATCTTAGCATTTTTTCCCCCTTTGAATGGGTCGTTGGGTAGCAATAGTTGGTCCTATAACATTTTAATATTTTGTTTTCAAAGTTTTGTAGAATTATTAGATTCGTTTCACTAGTACAACCCCATAGTTGTATTCCGTTTGTCCAGACCGCCTTTAGCACTTGCTTGTATAATAGCAGCTTGTTATCAAGGTTAAGCTTCGAATATTTTCCTAGTAAAGATTATTATATTTAATTTTTATTTTTAAGTTTCTTGCATTTCTTTTTTTCATGCGACTTCCACTAAAATGTTGCATCGAATATCATTCTAAGATATTTCGGTTCATTTTCAAAAATGACTCCAACTTTATTTACAAATACAGGCAAATTGTTTGTCCGTTTATACGTAAAATCTGCATGAATCGATTTGCTCTCGTTAAGTGCAATCCGCCAGGATTTTTTCCATTCATTAACCTCGTTAAGAGCGTTTTGTAATTTTATTTTTGGTTGCTCTATTGTTGTGCCAACTCCTAGTATAGCTGTATTGTCAGCAAATGTAGCAGCTATCGTTTGTTTGTGGGATATCACGTGTGAATAGGAGGTACAAGAGTGATCAAATGACGCTTCCTTGGGGTACTCCTGCCAATATTTCATTGAACTCTGAATATTCTTTTTTAAGTTTCACACGGAAGAGTCTATGCCCAAGATACGACACAAGGATTTTACATAATTTTTCAGGCAGATCTTAATTTGTATTGGGGGCCTCTGTGCCAGACCTTGTCAAAAGCTTGCGACACGTCTAGAAATACGGCTGAGTAATTCCATGAACTTGGTCCACAGTCGAATGTTTATTACATTATTTATTAAACCGAAAATGATAATCAGGTAAAAGGCGTTGATCAATAATGGGATGTAAGCGACCGAGTAATATCCTTTCAAAAACTTTTGAAATTATTGGAAGAAGTGAAATAGGTCTGTAAGATTTTATTTCATTCGGTGATTTTCCTTGTTTGAAGACCATAATCACTTCCGCGACTTTCCACTGGCTTGGTATGTATTCTAACCTAATTGCTGCACTTACAATGTTTAGGAGTTATGCTTTTCGAGGCAACATTCTAAGAAGTTCTCCAGTAATTAAGTCCTAACCCTGAGCTTTTTTAGGCTTTAATTTCTGTATTTCTCGTTTAAGCTCGGCAATACTTGCATATCTTATTATATTGCTATCGGTTGTAGTCTCGAATACATTTACGTTTTCATGTTGCGATGGACCATCAAATGGCTTAAATGAATACATGCAGTTTAAACTTACAGACACACTACCAACTAACAACAACAAGAACAACGCAATAACATAATTCTATTTGTTACAGAACAACAACGAACTATAAAAAAAAAGAAAGATCCCAACATGCGCAGTAGCAATTTATTTAAGGGGAATTTTCTCTTTTAAGGTTTTTTGATCGCATGAAATTGTTAATGCTTTTCTGTACTTTATCTTTTTTGCAGCGATATTGGAAAACGTAATTGTTTTATTATTGATACGTATTTTAACTGTCATTGAGTTTCACCAATAAATCATTGTAGAAACTCATGAAAAAAGTTTCATGCACGAAGTAGAACATTACATTCAAGAAAATAAAGAAATAATGAAAAATATCAAAATTGACATAAAATAATGTAAAGCAAAGAAAATGAATACGTATCAAAAAAAGATATTGTTTGAAAAAATAAATAGTTGAGATTTTATTTGGAGTTATAAATAGTGTTTTTTTTTCATAAAAAGGTCTTTGTTTTATAAATAGTGGATAATATTAATCGGAATCCGTTGTGTCGGTTTCAAAATCATCTCCATCAGATGAATCATCTGCTGGGTGTATCTATAACAACTCTTTCAGTTATTCTATCCCATGCAATTTCTGCGCGATGATATTCATCTTCTGTGCGTATTGCTTTTTCACAAACAGAGTTCCAATTTTCCGGAGTTATTTTTTTGAATTCTTCTTCCGCAATATTTTTGACATCGTCCAGTTTAAAAGTTGTATTTCTTGCTGCTACTCTGCTTTTTACTATTCCCCATATATTTTCTATAGGATTTAGGTCCGGATGATAAGGGGGTAATCGTTAGACTTCATGGCCTGCACTCCTAATGATGTCATCAATTTGAAGCTTTCGGGAGGACTTGTTTTGTTTTATTTATCCATATAGCTGTACTTTGCAGCTAGCTGGTTGGTGAGGTATTTTGTTTTCGGATAGCCATTTAATCATATCAGCCTTTAATGATGACGAGTTGGGGACAGTACCATCAATTTTATTGTGATATGTTGCATTGTCCATAACAATAACTGACGGTTCTTCTAAGTTACAAAGAACTTGTTCCCTTAACCATTTTGAAAAGTTTTCGTAGTTCATCTCATTATGGTAGTCACCAGTCTTGCTTCCAGATTTAAAAAGCAGTAGTCCATTTCTAACAAATCCTCTATTTCCACCAGCGTGAGCTATAATCAACCGTGATCCTTTGGAAATATTTGACTTTAAGCCGTCCAAGCTGCCATCTGTCCAAGTATTGGGTCGAGTATGTGTGCTATGAATATAACTTTCATCTATATTAACAATTGCGTAGCCTTTCTCTCTGAATTCTCGTACTTGCGCAATATACTCGTAGCGTTTAAGTTTTATATCCGTTCGTTTGTATAAAATTCTTCGGTTGTTCTCTGTTTTTTTAAATCTGTATCCATTGTATTGTAAAACCCTGTGTAAAGATGATCGGCTCATGTTGATCTGCAAATCCGAAGCTATTCGTTGATTCAGTGCATTTAGAATAATTATCATTTTTTCTTCTTTATGAAAATTTTGAATTATTCTTTTCATTACGCTGATGTCAAAGTTGTCCAGTCCGGTGACATAATGGTTGTGAGGTCCTTTTTTTGGACTTCTGACTGTACCGCTTCTTTCATACTCTTTAAAAGTCCTCCATATTGAGCTTCTGGATACTCCTGTTATTTTGGATGCTTCATCAAGAAATTTCCAGCTCTGAACTCTCAAATGTGTTTCGGCCTTCTCCATCTCATGTTTTATAACGTTGATGATAACCGCTCGTGTTTGCTTGCTTATTGATTTTCCTTTGCCAATAGAATCCATAATGGTGTTTTAAGATGTATTTTGGTTTACTGACAAAAAATGAATGCCTGCTAAAAAAGCTAATACTTGCCTTTTTATATAAGTTTGGCATGTTTCCTGGCATTCGAAAACTTTCATACCTATGACGTTTTTTTTTTAAGTTAAACTAGGTATAGTGTGGTAAAGATCATACGAGTCGTAAAAGAAAATAAAAAAAATATAATTTTTGCATGTTTCCTGGCATTTGTAAAATTTAATATGAGGTTTTTTTTTTAAGTTATAATAGGTATAGTGTGGTAAAGGTCAAACAAGTCATAAAAGAAAAGAAAAAAATTATAAAATCATGCAAAAACGCGTAAAAATATACTTTTTATTCACTTGAAAACATGGGTCTATTTTAAGTGAGTAAAAAAACCCATCTTTTCTCAATTAACCTAAAAATCGACCTGTCTACCTGCATTCGTGCCCATTCACAAAGTATAATGGAAATTCCATTTTAACCCATTTTAATAGTTGTTACTCAAAGCTCTGGCTTTTATTAATACATATTTGAGAAGTGCAACACCCATCAAATTTCCCTTTTCTTTGGGGTGGGTAAAGTGTATCTATTGCATGCGCCAACGACGGTTCTGTGTGGACAATCAGTCATTCCTCGATCGTCGATCGAGAGAGATGTTTTCGCAAGCAGGGGTATGCTTGCTTTATGAAATGCGCACACATTTTTTTTAGCTGTAGTTTTTGTTGGAAAAGTAGTTTTGCTTTCTCTAAGAGAATAAAATCCCTGATGTGAAGAGACCTGCGCAAGATATTTTCAGGTACTTTGGGACGGGCTATACCAGACAACTTATTCAAACGACGCGTCGTTTGAATACGTCGCGACGTACAATCTCAGGGTGAATGTTTTTAGAGGTATAGATCTGTTTTTTAGATAACGATCCTACATCCTGGACCTAATCCAAAAATAGTACTCCCGGCAAACCGAAGCATATGCTGTCATTATTAAGTGGTTTCATTAACTGTCCGACAACAACATCTCGATTTATTCGAATTATGATAAACATGACAATTTAGAAATAAAGCTCTTCATTGAACTATCAGGGTGATCCTATATAAGACCCCTAGTAAATACTTCATAAAGGTCCTGAATCGTTACATGTATCTAATGCAGACAATAAAATTGTAAATCGTTGCAAGTGCGAAGCTGTTTAGCAATAGCACTTCAGTATGTGTTAATGGGCTTTGCGTTTTACACCTTGGCATCCACAGCGTTATGTAGGTCATAAATCTTCCCATGGAGCAATACCGAGCGAACGGACACCAATGTTTTTGACATGCAAAGTTCGTCCTTAGAGAGTGAGAACAAATCGCTATCTGCCATTCTTCTTTTTCTTAAATTTTCAATCCTAGTCCAATTTATTTATTTCGACACTTGGAATTTCGAATTTTAGGTCAACATTTGTAATTGTCACTCAGAATTTACTGAAATGTCTGAAAATAGGAAAACTCAGATCTATGATCTCATGTTAAATGTTCTGATACTGAATTCATCAAATCGAATTCCTGTAATTGTAAATTGTCTGAACTAAAACCTGTTAATCCATTTTTATCAACATTAAGTCTTAGTTTGGGGATTATCTATATCAGAATTTTTTTTAGAGATGGTGATTTTAGTCTTTACTTGGTTGACTTGTATGTTTGCCTAAATGTTTTGCGGTCGTGTGAAAAGTCCAATGAGTTTTCGAAATTTTGTATTCCGGCTCTCTATAAACACGCTATTAGTTCAAGTTAACGAACTAAGCTTTAAAACGTTGAGTAACTTGAATTGCTCGACTTTTCAACTCAGAATTCGAACCATAAAGAAGTTCCACTTATATAATCAGGAACTTCCCTCTGCTATTGTAGAGCATTACGTTATTGTTTACGCTGCTGCCCGTTTGTTTGCGTAAATTTTAAAACAAAAAGATTTTCATTTCTCATTGTTTGACAATGAAACCGAATAACATCGGCACTGAAAAGGGTCCAAATAAAATATCCAATTTCGATCAAATAATACCAGAAAACTTAATTTACCAGCCTAGACCGCATTGATCCGTTGAAGAACGGAAAAAAAAAAAACGTGTAGCCACATGAGAACTCATAAGGGGAAGGATAAATTGTCGGCTGACATCAGATCAATATTGATCCTAAAGATCGGAACAATAGCAAACAATACTTGTAGTAACAACGGAAACTCATTCTTCTATTTGTTTTCGTTTTTTACGCGGAATGCAACCCTCATTTTCTATTACAAGGATACGTACAAAAAATGGGATCTGACACACGTATACATTCAAATAGAGTTTAATCGGCTTAAATTACCGCGTAGAAATTAATCGTCTTTGAATATTCTATTTGTCGACAGGGGGAATGCTGAGAGGATTTTCTTGTTTTCTCTCACGCAATGTTAATGCGGCGTTCAGGATATTTTTTTTTGTTGTATTGCATGTCAATTGTCCTCTTTCCCTTATGTCGTTCAGATTTTGAAAAGTGATAATAGAGATTAACCATTTAATGATACTTTGAAGTACTTGGAAGAGTGCGCGATATGAATGGGTCAGATGTTCATTCCAGATAATGGGCTTTGGTGTATACGTCCACCAAAGGAAGGACACATTTTATTTGCAAGACCCATAACAAGGTCCAACTGGAGAGATATTTTAAAATGTGTTTCTAAATTCAATTAGTGTGGGTTGGTTGACGATTGGTTTTGACGGTTGGTTTGTTGGTAATGGCTTTCGGTCAATCTGAGTTCGTTCTTTTTATGAGACGGAGGGGACGAATCAGTTTGAAAAGGCTGGTACTAGTACATAAAGGCGTTAATCTGAACGTACATGATCAACAAGCTAGGTACCTTAATGTAATCAAAAACAAAACTCAAACCACTGTTAGCTGCTTTGTAATTGGAGGTTAACTTCGACTTCGCCAAACGATAAAAAAAATACCTGTAAAACCACACTAAATAACTACGCCTCAAGTTTGAAACAATCGATGTCTTCAAAGAACGATAATAAACATTTTTCAATGTAACGGTGGCTGAAGCGATGAACCGCAACATCGAAAGTTTGAGTTCGATTTAAGTCGTGAATATGATATTTACTGGCTGTACTCTCGCGATGATCAGACTTATCATTCGACTAGGTGATTTATTTGTCCATTTGAAACATTTAAGGTTTTTCACACACCAAAGTCAATGTGCAGTGGACACCAATACACAAACCAAAAACCGGTTAAACATATTTTCGCTGTCCTGATTGCAACAACATATTGTTGCAAGGGGTAGCCAATGTGCATATTCAAAATCTGATCTAGCATACCAGAAGAGGAATCAATGGAACCCTGAACCGAACCAAAGACATGCTGAGATGTTTACCATTACTAGTAGCTTGCCCAACTTCTGACTTCAGATCCATACCTCAATCGCACACCTTGATAACACCGATTTATACCAACACGTTTTTATGAACTAGTAAACAACCACTTGGACCATTTGCAATGATTAGGTTAGGTTAGGTTGGTGGGTTGATGAGGTAGGCGGTGTACGTCTTCCCTCATCACACTCAGGTCAACGAAGACTTATTGTCATGCTCGTTGGGAGTACACGTGTGTGGTTGGTTCTTTCCTTCAATTGTCCTGTAAGTGTCCACAGTTGCTATTCCCTTCCGTACATCGAGATGTTGAGGCAAACCTGAAAATATTACAGAAGGGGATTTCTGATGGATCCGTGAGTTCATGGAAAAATGTATTTATCTAAAGTTCTTTTTCTTAATTGACTGAGGCCTGGTCGGTGGCACGTGTATTTCTTCTTCAAATTATTTCGCCAGCAGAGATTGCCTTAATTGTAGCCTGACTATCATTAAAGATGGTAATATCACCTAATGGTATCGCCAGCACTGAGGTCGCTTTGGCTGTCTCGGCTACTGCCAATATCTACACCTGTGCTCACAGAATGTTTCGAAAAACGCCTACGTCAATTTTCCAACCATCAGAATAAATGGATAAGATTTCGGTGGACAGTTCCTTCCTATCCAACTCATCTCTACTTGGAAAGATGTTGCAGAATGGTCCTTGAAAGTTGTGTAGTATATGGTCAGAAGATACAGCTAAGCCCAGGTATCTCTGTAGAATTAGAGATTATCCTTCTGAGTTTATTTTTTAGCAGTTGAACTGGATGATAAGTGCACTTTTAGCTGCAGATTCTTGAATGGAAAGGTCTGGCGGTAGCATTGCACTAGTAGCGCCCACACATGCTTTCTTTTCTACATTTGTTATGTTTTTCAGATGATTGACTCTATTTGCGGATTGCCACCAGGAAAGTCTTCAATTTGTTAATGTAGGCCTGTAAATGGTCGTGTACATCTATAGAACAATCCTGATGGGGTTTGGACACCAGTTTTTTTCAAATATTCAGTTACAGCTGTCCCCCGGTGTTGCTATCCTATCATAGGGTTGCAATTGTAGACCGGTTGTGTCTTTATTCATATTGGAGTATAAATCACATCCTGGGAAATGGATTTCTAGTAGTTATTTTAGATGTACAGTTATTAGGTTGACTGTGTTTTTTTTACTTTACTTTCAAACTCATTTTTTATTTACTTAAAATATTAACTTACTACTAGACAAAAATGCTTAAATCTAACTTATCAATAACTGGTTTACGTAATCTAACTTATCGGCCCTTAGTGGGCGCTGTAAGCTTATATTTAGCTGTTTTATTTTGCCTTTAGGCTTAGATTTGTCGGTTTTTGGTTTTATATTTAATTTTAATTTACAAAGAAAAAATTGAAAACTTTGTTTAGTGACTTTTTTTTGTTTTATATAAATGCTTATTCTAGATTATATATAACTTAAGACTACTTAAACTACTTAAGCTTAACTTAAGACTACTTAAACTACTTAAGCCTAACTTAAGACTACTTAATCCTAACTAGGTTGACTGTGTCTATTGTCTCAATTGGGGATTTTTGGGTGGCCTGGCATAGTCGTTTCTTTCGCTATCAATTTTCAAAGCATGGCTATAATTATTTCAGTAATTTTTTCTACGCTATAACAGAAGATACGTCGGAGGTGCGTTTAGCACTGTTAACCGAACTTTTAAATTTACACTGGTTGATCTTATACAGACAGCAGTCGGTGTGAAGGTTTCCTTATTTCTTTTCTAATGCTTTGAGGCTCTTTCGTACACCACGTCGATGATCTATGTGGTTTAATTATTGTGGGGGACAGATTTTTTCTTCAATACATAGTTTACTGAGGCAATCTTTAGTACGTTCTTCTTTTAATTGAAAAGTGGTCCCTATTATATCATTAAAGAAGTATACAAAAAGCAATGAAAAAATTAACAATGAGATCCATCGAAAATGAAAAAAATTCAAGCAAAGCCAACTGAAGAAAATATATAAGTTTTCATCATTCAGCTTAAATTGAACCCCAACATTTCTAAAAACAAATCGTTTAGAAGCTACCTCACCTAACATTATTTGAAAAGATTTTTTCATCCGAAAACCTTCTATCAGGCTGAAGTCAATATCTACAATGGGTTTGTAGAAATATTTTACGCCAGCCCAACTCCTTCATCGCTTAGAGTTAAAGAATGGCCATGTCTTCAATACCGTTCTAATATGTTGAGCTTGGCTCAAAATCTTTAAGCTTAAGTTCTTTATCGAGACCAGATATTTCAGTGAGCTTAGCAAACTCATCTTAATTCTTGTGACACTGACTATACCAAGGCTCCTTTCGTTACTGAACAAGTAAACAATGTAACTTACTCCGAGCGGATGTATCTGCGCGCATCATCTCATAACCGACTTTCAGTGCTTTATTTTATTCCGTCCGTGGGTCGGTCGGTCCTTCCGTCTGTAATGGTCTCTCCAGCTAAACAGCTTGATCGATTTTCTTCAAACTTCGTACTAGTGTCGAAAGTGCTTTATCGAAACGAAATTGTTAGTTGGGCAGAACTTGTATTTAATAGTGGAAGATCTCACCTTAAAATGCAAGCACATGTAAAAACGGCATCAATTTAATGTGCGCAACTGAAGGTTGTTAGCTACGGATCCGACTTATTAAAGAGGCATGGTGTTTGAGGATTACCAAATATTTTTGTTTTGTGAAATAGACTTTTACGACACTTATTCTTTACTAAAAAAAAGCACAAGAAAATCGTTTTAATGTCCATCATATGGCCGCCGCAGCTGGTTCGAATGAAGCCAAGTATAGAGGTCCAATTTTTTACAATTTTTTCGAGCATTTGGGGCATTATGTCGGCAATAACGCCACGAACTTTGGCTTCCAAGTCCCCTAACGTTTCTGGTATGTTGGCATAGACGAGCGACACCAATGGTGTCAAATCACACGATCTTGGTGGCCAATTGACAGGTCCATTCCGCGAAATTATGCGCTCATCGAATGCTTCCTTCAATAAATTGTGGGTTCTCTTCACTCCAAATGCGGCAATTTTGCTTGTTGACGTAGCCATTCACCCAAAAATGAGCCGCATCGAGATAAATTTCATTTTTTGGCCCATACACCAAAATCACGACGCATTGCATGGTCTCGCGGCTTTAATTCTTGCACAATCAGGATCTTGTAAGGCCGTAAGCCGAGATCTTTGCACAAAATCTTTCATAAAGTTGATGGACAAAGCTATAATTGCTGTGCACGGTGGCGAATCAATACATTCGGGTCCTCTTCAACACTTTGCTCTACAGCGGTAATTATTTCTTCGGTGCGCACTGCTTGGCGTCTCTGCGGATGCGTATTATCACATAGAGTAAACGTAGTGCGAAAACGATCCATGGTTAACCGAATCAATTGCTCTGATGGACGATTATTTCGACCATAAAATGGACGGGGCTTGCCTTAAACTCCGCGAACTAAACCATTATTTTCGAAATAAATTTGCACGGTTTGCAAGTGTTGTTCATTTGTCAACCTGTTCATGATGAAATGGCAAACCAAACTGAACATTATAGTTGCCCAATTTGACCACAAAATGTCAGTTTTATCTCTATACGAAAAACCAACCTCAAAAATAAAATAAAAAACACCGGTTATATATGCTTATTCTTCGCAGATACTATGAACTGGCATAGACAAAATTTAATTACTATAGAGTCTTCAAGGAAATCGTTAAATTTCTGATAAAAAAATAAAGTTTCCATCTCATGGAAAATATTTGGGAATTTCGTCCTCGTGACGAACATTTATTGAAAATATACCCTTATGCCATATAAATTCAGACTGTTTTATAATTTTTATGAAAAACTGTAGAATCTATAATATGTTTGCAAGATTTGAATGACAAGGCAGACACTCTTCATAAATGAAAGCCCAAAAAACAAACTTTAACCTATAAGCATTTGTTTGGCAAATGTCTTCTACTCCTTACAATCACATTCTCAGGACAACGCAAATGGATAATTATGTCAAAGTCTTACTTTGACTTAATTTACTTACAAGGGGAAACACAAAAACTAAATTATATTTCGCAGTTGAACCAATAAAAGTCGTTTCCTAATAAAATTATAACGACTTGAAAAACCGTTATAATATCAACTGTCGCCACCCTCCCTAGCTGTTGAGCAAAACAAATAAATTTTCCATAAATCTTCGCAAGGAATTCTGTTGCTCTTTACACTGTTCCTGCACTTCCTGCGCTATTGTGTTAATAAATTTACTCAGCCATTCACTATTTATACACAACTTTGTTGTAAATTCAATCGCTGAGTCATAGTCCTCGTCTCTTCATCTGTATCTTGCTATGACTGCAATAGTCCTTTTTGTGCCGTACCCCGTCGGTCGCTGCTATTGTCGCCCCCCATCATACCCGATTGGTTTCCCCATTAACAAAAAGACCCTGTCTCAAATTTGGTGTTATTGTTTCACTGAAATAGCAATCCGACTCGAAGTGGAAATCTTAATAAAGCCCATACGTGGAGAAGGACGACATACATAATGTGGCAGGCGACAAACTCCTCGTACAAATGGAAACCCTCTGCACAGGAAGACGGTAATAAAAATTCGAATTTAAGTGTTCTGTCAATATCAATAAACACTTAAGGATACTTTGGTGAGAGACCATACATACATCCTCGTACGGGAAGACGAATTAATAACAAAAGTCTGCATGACGGAAGAGGAGGACTGCTGCCAAAACTCAATTAATACAGAGATGGGGAAACAAAAAAAATGGGAACATAAATTTCCAATTTGAACGATTCCAGAGTGATGATTATTGGAGAGTTGCTGACCGCCAAAAAGAGTCCTTGTTTTAATTGAAGGCAACAACAAATTAAAGGCTTTAGAAGATTCTCAAATACTGCCACTTCAATCAAAGTGAGAAGTTTACTTGAACAGTGGTAACCAGTAGTGGTTGTTGAAGGGAAGAGGTGTAATTCACTTTTGTTCAACCATCTGCGAAATTTCTAAGGTGGATAAGCATCGACCTTATCAAGGGATGAATAAATTGCGTGAACAATTATTAAATCGTGCTATGAAGACGAATAACTTTACGAGCCCGGTCAAAAAACCTCGCATTGGACGGTTAAGATGGCTAGGACATGTGGAGCGAATGAACACCAAGAGTCCGTATCGCAGAGTATGTGATTCTAGGCCAGATGTTGGAAGCAGCAGAGAAAAAAGAAAGTTGGACTTCCATAGTCCTGAAATTTGTCCGATTTTGAGATCGTTGTGATAATAGGGATAATTCATACAACATTGATGAGCTCCTTTTTTCGCAAATAAAATCAACAGACTAATATCGATCACGAAATGAAATGTACCCGTCTTTTCATACAGCCTGCTCGTAAGTTTTCGTCACTGCTATTTTTTTTTTGTATTTGACCATAGGTCTAAGGTGGTAAAATTTTAAGGGCCGATGTTGATTTCGAATAAAACACAAATTATTTGGGAAGTTATTGTCATTTATTTTTATTATGATAATATTGGTATGGTTCTATTATGTATGAAACAAAATACTGGGCAAATGGCCGCCGTGACCTCGGCGGCATACCTCTATCCGATGGTCCAAATTTTCGACGACGCTGAAACATAATTGAAGTTCTATGCCGTTAATTCGCCGAATTATTTCATCCTTTAGCTCTTGCATTGTTGCTGGCTTATCGACGTACACCTTTTGTTTCAAATAACGCCAAAGAAAGAAGTCCAACGGCCATTGAATTTGTCGCGCAAAAATGCCATTGTTTCGTTAGCTGTGTGGCAAGTGGCACCGTCCTGTTGAAACCACATATCGTCCACATCCACATATCGTCCACATCGACATATCGTCCATATCCACTCTTTGTGGGTGCATTGGTTTTTCGACAATCACTCTTGGATTATCATTCGCATAAATGCGGCAATTCTGCTTATTGACGAATCCACAGAGGTAAAAGTGTGCCTCATCACTGAAGATGATTTTCTTCGAAAATTGATCATCCACTGTTGCCATTTCTTGCCACCATTCTGACCATTGACGACGCTTGAAATGGTCAAGCGGCTTTAATTCTTGAGTCAATTGCACCTTGTAAGCGTGTAAATGCAAGTCCTTTACACAATGTTCATCAACGACGAGCGTGAGAGGTGCATTTGTTGGGTACGACGACGAGTTGAGGTATACGACTCTTCAGGCACACTATCGCGAACACCAGCAATATTTTCTGCAGTACGAGCTGTACGAGCATGCACTGGTTTCACATCTCCTACAGACCCGGTTTGCTCAAAATTTTGAACGATTCTTCCGATCGTACGCACATTTGGACGATTAAATGGACCGAATAAATAACGAAGTGCACGATATGTATTTTGATTTGAACGCCCATTTTCATAATAAGCCTGAATAACTTTAACGCGTTGCTCGATTGTTTCATGGTTTTTGCTTCCATGGTTCAAATTGTCTGAAATTGGGAAATGTCAAATGAAATGCAGAAAAAAACTTGACGTTTAGGAGTGGTTCACATTCAACATCGGCCCTTAAAACCACCCGCAAATTTGCTGTTTAAACTTTGAGAAGTAGGTTGTAATGAATCCGAAAAAAAAATAAAAGACCCATGTACTCCGTTCTTTTTGGAACCATGCAGTGCTCGTTACAGGGTAATTAAATCCTGCACTACAACGGCTCCATTGACACCTGACTTTTGTCTTTGTTTTCTTAGTACATATCAAAAATCAAAAACATCGGAGTGCTTTTCGATTTGCTTTTTGTAAATTATTTGAGGAGTCACGACGATTTTCCATGAACTTTTGGTTACGTATTAATCTTGTACTACCCCCTCAACGTGTGGAACATCAGTTTAATAGAACGATAATTATCACAGTTCTTCACGCACCCTCTTCTTCTCTCCCTTTATCTTTGTAATGTTTGGATCCTTGTTAATGTTGTCTTATCTCATTTTGTGGATATGATTGATCTTAGAAGTACCAAAAGAAATGTTCTGCTACTCGCGATACAATTCCCCCTTCCTCTTGCTTGAATTTGGCTGCACTTTTTCTACATATGTTGCACTTCAACCAGATTTTGAATGTCACTATCATTTCACCTTTCAAAGTGTCATCCTTAATCGTAAACCACAATGCTGTTTTACGGAGCACTTTTAAATCTTCAAGCTATCACATTTTGCGCTATTCCCAGCTCTCCAGTTTTGATCCCAAATATTAATCAAAGGAATTAAAATCTTGTTGACCTAAACTACTCTATTTTGGTGTTGGATTTGACTGTTAAGAAGAGCCCTGTTGAAAGTTCTGTTTTTCACAGTTGAGTTGGAATTTTTGTTACCATTAACAATCATCTTGCACTTCTTCCTGAAAATTGTTGGCACCCGACTTCATATCCTGACAAAACCTCACCACCGAAAAATTACTGGGATGTTCAGGGTTATCTTTTATGTCGGCATGTGAATATTGAATAACTTTAAAATAAATTGTTCCTTTACAAATTATTAAGACTAGTTCTTAAATTCAACATCAATTGATTGGCTGTCATTATTGGACAGGGCAACATTTGCATGCGTCGAATCGACGACCGCACTATTCAAAATTGTCATACAGATGGCCTGTGTACCAAAAAACTTTCGAAGTTAGAATTTTCTTATTTTTACGTTTATTAAGCATAAAGGAAAAATACAACTTTTTTATAACAACTCTAACCTGAAAATACAATTTCTAGGTCTTTGCATTACTTTTTCTAGAATCCGAGTATCGAGTATATCGGCGATAGAGAGTGAAATAGGCACCGTTGGTAATCAAAATTTACTCCCGGAAATTTAGGTTCAGTGTCAACCATTCGACTGTTTGCCGTATTCTAAGTAACGAATGCAAATTATCCTTCAAAATGCGACGCAATGGTTCCAATTTTAAATAAAATGCCAGCATAGCCCATTACAAATACGAAAGACGGGCTCAGTGGTGCAATGGTTAGTTCGATGAACTGCCGCGCAAAGGGTCTGTTTTCGATTCCCAGCTGTAGCAACACCTAAATGATTTTTCACTGGCCCTCCTCTCGTGATAATCTGGCAAATCATCCGACAAGTATCGATTGTCATGAAAAGCTTATCTCAAATTCGCCGTTTGGAGTCGGCATAAAACAGGAGGTCCATCTATCGTGCAAGAAAGTGGAAAGCAGCGTAGCCCATTACGCCTGTAAAAATAAAATTTGACAGAAATGGAGTTTCCACTATGACAACCCTTTTGGCTGGAGTTGGCAATGAATAGCCTTAAGGCGTTATGGTCTTGGTACCGGCTCTGGAAATCAGCTTGCACCAGTAATGAGTGGTGTTCTAAAAACCAACCCATGCGCAGCCCAAGGTGCTATACAATATCTATGGGCGTATTTTGCAAACAGACCGCAGCTGGTACACCTTGTGTTTGAGATCAAGAAATAAAAACCCTCTCAGATTTGAACCACAGCGAACATGGAAATGGCACAAAGTAGGAATGCTGAGTATACCTCTAGATATAAACTATTACTGTGACTGGACGATTGAAACAACGTGTCAAATATCCAGACATTGTTTACAAAGCGTTAACCAGAAACGCTTTCTCAATTTGATAAAGCTTAAGACCATTCATTCGTGTCCGTAAAGGACACTGCCACTGCCCCAAAAGCCCACACACGAACCAAGGCCTCGCCAGTAATGACTAATGCCGAAGTTAGCTCAACGAAAAAGAAGAGAGGAGCATTCCCATATTCTAGTTTCTGCTATAAGTAAAATGAGACTTCACATCGGAGACTACATCTGTGACCATCTTCAATGGCGCTCCTCTCGTGATGATACGACAAATCATACGAGTATTATCAATTGTCAAGAAACGCTTATCTCAACTCTGCCCTTCCGAGTCGGCATAAAAGACGAGGTCCCGCCATCGTGCAAGAATTACAAACGCTAACGGGAATGCTTGTGAGAAAGCAGGTCGTGGGTATTACCGAGTCAAAAATATGTATTTTTATTTAGTATAGTCCCTAGGAATGCTTGGCAGGCTACTCCATAACGAACATTGGTTTTTAAAAATAATTCCTTGTCCCAAAAAAAAAAAAAAACACTGATGGACCTCACTGTTCAAAGACAAGACAGACAACACTCCTTGTGAGTGAAAGCAAACTAAAAGAAACCAGTTCGCCTGTGCACTTAATTGATTTCACTTATTGGTTTTCGTTCCTGTGGAATCCTCTACACTGTTAGGCGATAACATGTTAAAATAATAGGGTCGATAGAGTTAAATAGACCGATACTAATAAGGGTCCTCAATGGTTTCAAATCAATTAGTTCAAACAAGCACACTCAAACATTGAGTTTATATTCTACTGAATGAAGCCCAACAACATTTCAAGTTCTGTTCGATATAGATATCATAGTCTTCTCAATCGAATAAGGACATCATTCGTAGATACTTTTATGGCTCCTTATTAGATGAACATGAATCTTAATTTAATGTTCTCCGAATGACATAGACATCTCCCACGGCGATGTATGTGTACATAAACGGTTGACGGTAGAGTGACCTTAATGATGTTCATCCATTAAAGATGACTGATTGCTGCCGTGAAAGACTTACTAGTTAAGATGCACCACTGACACGTGTCGGGGGCATAAATATCATATGAAGTATACAGACCATTAAGTATTAACGTAACGATACAAATGGATGATTAGATGGCGCAATTTTAAGATACTAATATCAAAAGGATACTTGCCCAAACAAATCTGTTATGAGTTGCAATTTGTCATCGCTAAAAGGACGTTCTTTTGACTGATGATTTGACAAGATTCGACGTTAGCCCATCTTCTCGATTTTGTCGGACTTGTATCTTTGTATCGATTCTATCAATTTGTATACATATATCCATTTCCATGCCATGGTGAGTCATAAATCATCGAATATGTGTCAAGATGTATCCTGGACGGATGTAACATGACTATGGGTAAAAGTAAATAAAAATAAAAATGTCGCGTTTGGAAAAATATGACGACGGATCGATTTGACAAATTGTATACCAGGCAGAGCCAGCTAAGTAGTTAAAACTGGGGAAAATATTGAGTGCGAAATGTTGGAAAGTAATCAATCAAATCTAATGATAAGGAGATGTAAAAACATACGATGAAATGCTGCTTCGTTGAAGTGGTGTAGACTCTTAATTTATCAAAAACCGATGACTTCTTGGTAAAAATTCGGCTGCATTCGCTTTGTTGGTGTCATGAAAATATTCAGTGGACCAGTTAAAAAGCACAGCCTCCACGGATCGACAATTGACTTTCAGATGCATGTTATACTGGGATAAGCACCTCGATTTAAAAAAAAAAATCAACTCGACTATCCCCATTTGGCATGGCGGCCATTTACTCATCGATGGCTGAACCGGACCAAACTTCCTGGATGTAGATTTTCCAACATTCACTTTTGTCGAGAGTGTGATAGATAGTGCAGATGCAACAAACCTGCTATACATCAGCTATGTCCGATGGGGGAATATTCGCTTTACTTGTAAGCCCACGTCTTGCACCAACTACCGCCTGAGGATGTGAATTGGAAGTCCCATAAAATTTGATCTAGCTATATCGCTTATCACTGGACGTCACTCGATGCAGTGCATAATTTGAAAGGACCGTATCCGAACTTTTCCAAATATTTACAATATATTCTCAAGGAAATCTGATTTGGTCCAATTCAGTAATGTACTGTTTACGTAACAGAAGAATACGTAAAGAACCATATCGACATCAATAGTCTATCCCACCGTCCTGTAATAGAATCGAACAATCGCGTTGTTCCTGCAATTAACCAGGAATAGATAAAGTAAATCATATCAAGACATAAAGCATTGCTGATCTGCTTACTTATGTAGCGCTACAGTCCGGAATGAACCTGGGTCTCAACCAACATGCCCCTCCAATTATTCCGGTCATTAGCTAACTGCCTCCAGTTGCACACTCCAAGTTGGTTGAGGTCGGTTTCAACTTGTACGCTTAAGGTGAGGTCTTTCACTACTGCGTCCGCCGTCTGGCTGGGAATCGAGTATTGGTGTACATTTCCTACATCCTAGCCATTTTGAACGTCCAATGCGGAGTTTTTTTTTTGACTAGAGGCATGTCGGTGTACAGCTCAAATATTTCTTGGTTGAATCTTCGTCTCCATAGCCCGTCAACGTAGAATTTTTCGATGAATTTTCCTCTCAAATCGATGAAAGGATTGCTGTTGACACGATCCATGCGTCATCGCGTTCCGTAGAGCAGGACTGGGATGATCAATGTCTTATAAAGAATCTCCTTAGTAGTTCGAGTGAGAGCTTTACTAATGAACTGTCGTCTTCTTAGCCCGAAGAAACAGCGGTCAGAAAGAATAATTCTTCGTTTATTTTCTGACGAGCTGTTGTTGTCAGAGTTGAAAGCGGAGTTCAGGTAAACAAAATCCCGTAATACTTTAATGTTATATGTGTCAATGATGAGTTTTTGTCCAATTCTTCGATGTCCTGTGGCTATGACCTTGAGTACTACCAATGATGTCGATATCGTCGGCGTATGATAGTATTAGCACCAATTTTTAGAAGATTGTGGCTCGGGAGTTTTGCACAATCCTTTCAAGAATCAGATTAATGAAGTCACATGACAGCACATTGCCTTGCCTAAATTCCCCATCGTCATCCGACACAGACGTAGTTTGGGCGGTTTACCAAAACTAGACATGGATCTGTATGGGTTGTCTCTATAAACGCTGTCGTATGCGGCTTTGAAATCGATGAATAGGTGGTGGGTATTTTTTTTGGAATTTCTTCCAGGATCTGCCAAAGTGTGAAGATTTGAGCAGTTGTGAACTTTCCTGGCCTAAAACCACACTGATAAGGGCCAATCAAATAATTGGTAAACGGTTTCAGGGGTTCACATATTGGCCCGATAATAACAAAACGCACTATAAATTGCGGAAAAAGTAGGAACTCTTACAGGAAAGTTACCTGCCAAACATTCATTACTCGTGATAAAAAAAATTGCTAGATAAGTCAAATACTTAGTTGCAATACAAATACAGAAAGCCCACGGAAAAAAAAACATATTACGGTAGATAGTATTTTTTAGGCGATGTTGGGGAGACTTATGTCTCTGTAGTTGGCGCAATTCAGAGGTTCCATTCTTCAGGCATACTTTAATCCGACCAGATTTGGGTTATGAGTTGGCGGATGTTACTTGTCAAGTCATTTCTGCCGGCCTTATAAAGATCGGTGGGAAGGGCGTCATTTCCGGCAGCGTTGTTAAGCTTGAGTTTAAATATTGCTCTCCTCACTTCACTTAGATCGGGTGGTTGGTAGCTTTCGCTGTCGTCACCAATATTGAATGGTTCTGCCTGAAGCGGAATGTTGTTCTTCATCGCCGCTTAACGGTCTGCAGAAGAAGTTCTTCCATATCCCCAGCATTGGCTGTGACTCAACTAATATATTACCTTGTTCCTCTCGACATGATTCTGTTCGATCCTTGTATCCCTGGCTTTAACATTTTACTTTTTGGTAAAACTTGCGAACAACATTCCTGGAGTGGCCCCTCCCTATATCCTCGATTCCGCGCTTTTCTTGCTTTTTTTCCTTGTTTTTACTGAAAATCCGTTGTTCTTCCCTTCTTCTTAGCCTATTGCCAATGGCAGATATCGCCGTTACATACAGCTTAACCTTCTATGTATTGTTCTTGGCTGCGACCATTTGTCGACATTCCTCATCAAACCAAGTGCTGGTGGGGGCGGGAAACCTAACACATCAGTTCTGGCTGATTTAATGACTTGTTGACATCGTTGGCTTTGTGCTTCGACATAAGACTCTAGTGGTATGATTTTAATCGAGAGGACATGAGATATGAAGTCTCTGCCGATTGTCGTCTTTCGACATTACATTTTTTCAAATTGTTTGATATGGCGTGGTGAATATCCGCATTCTTAGCTTTTCTGCAACAAGGTAGTGGTGCGAGTCGATGTTAGCTCCTCGGAAAGTTCGGACATCTAAAACACTGGACATCGCACATCGGACACCGCAATGTGGTCAATTTGGTTGATCTAGAGACCGCCATGTCCCCTTATGGATATCGAGGTGAGGAAACCATGTGCTGGCTATAATGGCATCCCGTTCCATAGCGAAGTCAATAAGCCTATGTCAAATGACAGACGACTTGTTGCGTAGGCTATGTTTTCCGACAATACTGCTAAAGATGTCTTTTCTTCCTACCTTTTCATTAAAATCTCCCAGTACGCTCCTTGACGATTTTGTCAACGAGCTTTTAGAAGCAATCTTTAGCTATATCATATTTTTTCTCCGTCGGGGCCTGAATGTTCTCACATTCCAGGTGAAAATACGAACGTCGTTATCCATTTTTCATTTAGCAGGGTCGTCAGCAATAGAATTAGTCCTTTCTGGACTGAATCGTAACATATAGTTTTTTTTCCGTGGGTGGTTAGTTAACCCAAAGCACAACCTCTAAATAAATTAATGAAGGCGAGCTTCACAGGCAGGCCCTCTGTAGATTCGGTAAAGTGGAAAGGCAATAATCCTTCTATTATAATAATCCAGATTACAACCCGTCTTTAAAACGAAAGACGCACGACCTTTTCGCAAAGTTTTTAAATTTTAAGCGTCTTTCAACTTGTCAATCTAAAAGGATTAGACGGCTGAAATATTATATTTTATTTAATTCTTTTCAATTGTATATAAAATTATGTTACTAATTTTGTTCCATCAAAATAATACTGAGTGTCCTTTATTTTATTTCTGATTGCTCCCTAATGCAATCAAAGCCACACTTTGTTTCACTTGTAGTAACCACTTTCCCTGCGCTTTTATCTTCCAACATTTGACATTGACATTGACATGAAGATCTAATTTGACAGTAACACGACATGGCTATATATAGCTTCATTCAATCCAAAGTCCTTTTGCAATATCCTTTAGCCAAACAATGCACCATTTTATTGTGCAACCCCTTTTTGAACAGTAAGCCCTTCAAGTAAAATTGCTCATTCCGTGTGTTTTATTTTTTATTTATGCTTCGTGTGGATGTATATGTTACGAGAATATCCTGCAATTGAATTGCGTCGTTTGCCTAATTAACATTTCAATAAAACTGCGTGAGTTTTGTTCGGGAGTGATTTGTAAAAACGATCGGAATGGCAACATACGTTACCACTGCCAATAGCATCCGCATCATAGCCGCAGGCAATGAGTGGAAGAGCAGTCATCGTTTGGGGTTGGGGTAGTGAAAGGATGAACTGTAGGATGGAAGGGAGTTTATTGTCACAGCATTCGGTGCTGTGATTGAGCGGAAATGTCATAGCAGTGTACACATATCCTGCTAGGAGGAAGGGTTAAGTACGGGTGCACTACCCAGTGCGGCAGTTCTTGATGAATGGATGGGGAGTAAGAGTGGGCGTTCGATGGGTGGGTGTTATACGAAGTCCTCTAGAGTTGAGACCATAGAGTTTGTTTAAATTAGATGCGAAATTTGTTTATTGTGTTTGATAGTCTAACGGTGGGAAACATTTGGTACAAGGGGAGAATCATGTAAATTGCGAATTAGGATTAGAGGGCTCTTTGTAAAGGACAATGGAGCTTCCATTAAGCAAAATCAGTGCAAGTTGTGTGACGGGAATACAAACGGATAACATCTACTCGTGTTCTAATCAAAGGGACATTTATAGGGCTCTTCTTTTATGAATTTACGTAATTTGAATAACAATTTGGGATATATTCGCGAAAAATGGGGCTGAAGTTTTTATTTACTTTGTTAGTAATAGGTATATGTTCCAAACGCCTCCGGATGTATCAATTCAAAGCCTAATGGAGTACTAGATGGAGGCTATATATATCACCAAGAGATGTAATGTAAGTCGTTGGAAACAATAACTATATCGATTTTTTATTAACCATATGCCAGCTTATTAATTTCTTGATGCGGCCAAAAATTCTTAAGTAGATATCTGATGACAAAGGTCTGCGGGTGTAAAAGTAGCTGTTTGGTTTTTGTGGGCAATTTGGTCTATACCCTTCCCTTAGGGGAAGTGAACCTCAAATGCTGAAGTAGCGCTCTTAGATGACCTGCTCCTGGTACTTTGTTCCAATGTTTGCGTGTTCTGTAGCTGTTACTGTCCATCTTTTGCTTCGTTCAAATACCATATGTTAAGGTCATCTTAATATCTAAAATATAAGTTTTTCTAATGAAAGGAAAGGTATGCCAGAAATCATTGCTGAGTTAATAGTCGGGGATTTAAGATTTAGTGGCGGAATCTAGGAAACTTTCAGCCACTTTAAGCTTCAAAGAACTACACATTGAGAGTCTATAGATTGAGATTCTATAAAGTTACCAACTTAAGGCATTTATACATCCCGGTGTTTTGTTCCCATTTGTTTCACAATACTATGCCAGGCTGAGATATTAGGACTGTACAGAATTCTGTTGAGCTAAACAAAGTCTGGGGAAACGGCACACTAAATTGATCGGTCAAATATGGTCCTATAATGTGTGCCTTAAGATTGGAATATCATCGTTGGCCTTATTAGTGCGGCGTTAGGTCTGGAAAGTCTAAAATGATAAAAACTACACTTTGGCCGATCGTGAACAAAAACCCAAAATGTTGAAATATATAGGGAGGCACGCCAACAGTGAGACACTTTTTTTTTTTTAATTAGGTACTGTAAGTAAAAAGTTTGTAATATATTAAGAAATTCTAATATGTAGCCATTTATGTCGGGTTTCGCAGCGATAAAGCTACACTTTGAAACATCTTAATGCCCTGTTTGTATTTACTACACTCATCAAACTATATCATACAATTCATGAATATGAATCACCCAGAAATATATCACCTATGGCTTTTATCGAAAATTGAAAAAATAAAAGATTTCTTGTGTTTGTGAGCTAAAATCTCACAGCCGGTCTGCACTACACGCGAACTTGATGAAAGGTGGACCTAATGATAACACACAGTCACACTTCTTGTATGTGCAGAGGGCAACGTGTTTGAACAAGTAATTTCGGAGTAATATTGAGTGTCTCACTGTAGGAGTTGGTGTGCCTCCCCTACAACGCCAATTTTTCGATTTTAAAGCCGGATACAGACCGAAATTTAAATATAGCAGCTAAAATCTTACGTCTGTGAAAAATCGCGATGGCGGCAAGATCTTCACCGAAGCATTCGATATCCAAAAAGGGGTTGGCTTTGATGACTTATTGTAATCAAATTTCTTCAAAATTCTTGAAGAAAAAAAAACTCCACTCTCATAAAATGTGGAACTACCAACGATTTTAACACCATTGGTCGAACTAAACCTAATGTCATCGCCTCGATTGCTAAAGAACGTTTTTGAACCATAACCAGGGTCGTTTTCGAAGAAGACATTGTGGGTATATGTTTATACCCTTTTCTCTTTCCCATAAGGGTATATTAGTTTCGATACATAGTTTGTATCATAGTGAACATTTTAGCAACATAAATCTTCAAGTATATGGATCAACCCAGAATCGCTAGCTGAGTCAATTAAGCCATGTCTGTATGTCAGTCCATCCACCTTTCTATAGGTCACCGAATTTTAGGCCTTAAATTTGGTATATTATGCGAACATCACGCTGTTCGAACAAGTTTAAAACTATAATTAAAAAACTGCCCACTGCCACGCCCACTTTTTAGAAAAAAAATATTGTTTTTGTCAAACTGTTTGATATTTTAACACTCTTAACATCTATCTTTGGTCCATATTAAGTTTTTTCCACGCCCACTTTTGGGGCGTTTTCCTTCAAAAACGATTTGTATACCCTACCAAAGAGCATAAAAAATAGAAAAACGTTGTTTTGACACACCATAAAATATTTTGTTACACTGCCTAAGCAGTGCATTTTTTGTGAAAATGCCACTCCCACGTTTTGAGATGTTTAATTTAAGGATGGAGTATGATAGTGTATTCAAGGATTCACACATCGGATTGCATAGCCTTCTCATACGATGTTTTTTTTCAAATCGTAAAGTATATTGCTGTTGTTAGGACATTCAAAGTCTTGCAAGAAATTTTATCAAAGATTTGGAACACGTCAAAAGGCAACTCTATTGCTTAAACATACCTGACCTGAATTCATCCCACCCGTTGACTAACCCAACTATCCAACTCATCCATCATAATAGTGCAGCTAAGTCTCTGCACGATGTTGGTGGGCATGGTTTGCAGATGTTAGTGTCACCTGACATCACTGGAGCAACAATACCTACTATCCATAAATTTTTGCTCCCTGATGCATTTGCATCATCGATTAATTTTCGTTGAATGTGTTGGCTACATCGTTTGCATGCGATGAAGACTGCTAAATTGCATTTTCCCACACTCCTCGTCATTGTCCTCGTCCGCGTAGCACAATCTTGACGACTATTATCTCCTGCGAACAGAAATAAAATACCGCTCCGTGGGTTTGGTTATCCCAGAATACCTTCATCGCATCGTGTTTGGGTTAGTGGTGTCGTTTATTTCTGAGCAAAGATCATCAGGGAATGGTTGACATCCTGTGTGTGTATTATGTTTGTGTGGAGTTATCCTTTCTCATATCCCTGCGGTGCTCGAGTTAATGTTTGCTGTTTGATAGCATTTGGCTTGTGATATCTTAATTAAGGAGGTGTGCGTGGTCATATAATGAACGGCAGGATGAAAGGCGCGATTACTGTACAGGAAGTAAGCTAGGTATGTGGATTCTGCATTCACCCGGAGATAAGTCACGTGTCGACCTTAAAAGAGATTACAAAGTCGCCCCCGCACATAGACTCTGCTACATTTTGTTGTTTCTTATCACTGTGCGAACGAGATACATTCGACAGAAGTACGTGTTTAGTTAAAGTCTGATTTCAGTGGGTGTTTGATTAATTATGAATGTCTGAGGTAATTGGATTTGTGGCTATCATTTTATGATGTAACTTTGGATTCTAATATACAGTCCCCTTTACCTTAGGATAAGGGATTTATTACTTAAAATATACGATTGTATTGCACAGATATACATAAAGGAGCATCCCTATCGCAAAGGTGGTTTTTTAATTCGGTATACGTTTTGAAAGGTAGAAATATTGGATGTTTCTTATATGTTGTTTGGCTCTCATTTTTTTTAAATGAATAACTTCGATTCTGTTTTTTGATTATGATTACTTGTACCTTTAGAATTTTATTGATCAAGTCGAAAATATCATATCGGCCAAATGGGCGCCGTTAAATTGATTGCCATACGGGCTCGTTTAATGACATTTTTCATCACTTCAGCGAGAACTTCAGGTGACAGATTCTCGCCCTCGTGTCGAATGTTGTCCTTGAGGGTTTCGAGACTGTCGGGCTTGTTCACGTAAACACTGGACTTAAAAAAAACCACAAAAAAAGTCTGGAACGGCTAAATCTTGAAGGTCAGTGCTAATCGCCGAAACGATAGATGAGGCTACCCGGGAACGCCGCTTTCAGAATATCTCCGTCCTTTTGGAACCACATGTCTTCCAGTCCTAATTCGTCCAATTGCGGAAAATACGGCTCGGTTAACATGGCCCTATAGCGCGCACCGTCCACTGTTGTCGTTTGAGCAACGGCGTTCTCGAAAAAAATTAACCGATGACTTCCCCAGCGTGTCAGCGGTCCATGCAGTAACTTCGAGCGGGTGAATTGGCTCCTCGTGCATTATTCTTGGATTTTCGGTGCCTCAGAAGCGAAAGTTTTTCTTGTTCACGTACCCGCTGACGTGGAAATGAACCTCGAAATTGAGGATGGCTTGAGCTTAAGTTACACGCGTTTGGCGGTCGAGGGGCAGCAGCTGATGCACGGACTGGACTTTTTACGGGAACATGCGCAAGTCTTTGACCAAAATTCGCCTTAGGGACGATCGGCTGATTTCTAATTGCGAGGCACGGCGTCTGGTCGATGTTTCCAGCGACAGCTCGACATCCTCGGCAACAGCAGTGATATTCTCGGCACAACGCGCGCTCCGGGGCCGGCCACTCGTGGCAACGTCATGTTTGGTCCCATACTCTTCAAGGTTGGCGGCCAAACAGCGCAGTGTTTGCGCAGTCGGTATCGGAAGCCCGGGGAATCGGCGACGGAATAAGCGCTGCGCCAACACTACAGACGAATTGTAACGTACAAAAACAGACACGATTATTCCGCGTTCTTGGGAATTGTTTCGCTCCATGGCTTGTTCACTTGTATTCTACATCTCTCTAGTATACAAATGTAAAAACAGATTTGACATTGCCGGCCAATTGCAAATATAAGAACATCTTCCAATAGGGTGATCTCTTTTGACCCACCTTGTATAAATGTTGACTGCCCTTTTTTATAATAGATTGTCCCATTTGAGTAGTTAATAATGAAAGTGAAAAGTTGCTATTTTGTTAGCCATTTATGAGCAATTTATTGTTAAAAGCAAATCCTGTTTGTATGCGATATTTGTAACCATACGATGTTACCAAAATATTAAGAACCTTTATTTAACAATTTTTATATTACATACAGGGCAACCATCTTATGTCGGTGTGCAAACATTGATTTACTTGATAGACATGTTTTTGAAACGTCAATTTAGAACAGTTTTAGCCATGAATCGCTTAATATCGAAACAACAAAGCCCCGAAATAGACTTTATGTGTGTGCTGACTCAGCGAATACATATCTTCGAAAATATAGTGCCAACAAACACTGTCTGCCAACACTATCGTCGATTAGTTTCGAATTCTGCTGAGCATGTGAAAGTGGAAGATCGTTGACATGCCGTTCGTCGTATCGTCACTGCGTTCAGCACTTTGTAGTCATTGGAAACACCTTGCGGCGCATTTTGAAGGAAACTTTGAAAACAACCAAACAATCGCTCGAATAGTTTATACTGAACCTGATTTTTGGAAGCAAATTTTGATGACCGACTAGGCCCACTTCACAATCTCTGGGGAATTAACCAAAAAAAAACCAATTTTAAGAATGGTTAATCCACACCATATTCATGAAACACCACTAAATGACCTGCAATTGTTTGGGCGAAAATTCCGTGGAGATTTAACCTATGAACTGCTTTATCTGGGGATAAATGAAAAACAAAGTGTACGCCAGCTCAAGGCAAAATCATCGCTATACTGCCCGAGAAGCTCGAAAAAGTAATGGAAACCCAGGAAAAGAGCGCAATTTGCGTTGAATAATAGAGATGACCACTTGATTATTATTGTATTTTTTTAAATGTTATTTGAGATTTGCATACCGATATAAAAGATTGCGCACCTAATATATTTGCCAACAAACAATTTTTCTTCTATAAAATTAGTTTTTTTTTCAATTTCCAGAAGCAAGTTTTAGTTTGTTTAGCCTGTTTAATTTTTTTTTCATTTTTTTTTCAATTCCTCTCAAAACTAACTTTCATGCTTAACAAAAATTCATGAAACTTACTTGTCCTATGCGGGCGCCCTAAATTAAACAACAACAACTTAATTCTAATGCTGTCGGCCTATTATCTAATAATAAATGTAAAATTACTGCAATGTTTACCAAGAAACATTTGAAAAAAGCTTGGTTCCTTATCCTTTTTTTATTTTATTTAAACTTACTTCCATTTGAGATGGGCAACGTTGAACCACATCGGGCACCCATAGGCTATCATCGGCCTAATGAGGGCCATGTAGCAAATCACCTTCACCCTGCTGTCAAGGCGAATGCTATAAAGGAATCGTCTTGTCCGGGCAAACGCTCCCCTAGCTCTTGCCAGAACCGCATCTAAATGTCTTCCGAAATATAGATACTGATCTAGCTAGATGCCAAGGTACTTTACTACACTTTTTAGTCGCCAGTGGCTGTCCGTTTTTTTCAAAGATCACCAGCTTCCGCCAGTTCTTTCTCTCATCCCTTGAAGCCTTAGACAACGGTAGTCCTAAACAGGATAGTTTCAGATTTCTAAAAGTCGATTTTTAACTTCCAGTCATCACAATATCTCTGGATCTTGTCGAAGTCCAGCTGCAAAAGAGTTCGAATGACTTGACAGTAGGGGCTGTTCTATGCGCGATAAGATCGTCCGCATACGCAATTGCCTGAGTAAGACTACCTATCATATCAATGGTTTAAATGCTGAAGAGAATCGGAGAGTTTAGCGCTCCCTGTTGCAGACCATTTTCAATGTAAAATTCGGTGGTAGAAGTTCCATTGCCGCTTTTGACAACAAACGTTCTACCAGTCAGCATGTCATGAAGCATATATAGCAGTGGTTTACTTATGCGAAGTTTGGTCAGCTTTAGTTAGAGACACCATAGGGTGTCGAAGGCCTGTTTAATAGTTCCTGGAGGTAAATTCACAGGCTTTATAGAAAATGAGATGGTATATCAATTTTAAGGCTTCTTTAAAGATGCTCATTGAAGTGACATTTGTCTACTTGTTTTGGTAGAGCTTCCTACGGTGATCGAGCTGTATATAGCTTAAGACTAAAGGTTTATAGCCAGCTGTGACTACTTCTTTTTTTATGCGATGAACTACCATGCAGAAGGTCTGGGTAGTGGGTACGATTCCCAGTCGTGGCAATACCAACATGTTTTTATACCCTATCCCATGTGAGTAGGTTTATTAGTTTTGATACATAGTTTGTAACACACAGAAATAATTTAGCTCTATACCTAGTTGAGTCGAATTAGCCATGTCTGTCTGTCCGTCCGTCCGTCTGTATGTCACCGATTTTGAGGCTATAAATTTGAAGCTAGAAAAATGAAATTCGGTATATAAGTTCCTTGTGTGTTGCTACAGAATAAGTGAAAACAATTTAATAAAACTGATTCAGAGCGACTCTTTCTTCAGTATCGTAATAGGGATGAACTGAACAGGGTAGTTCACCGTATATACGGTCTCAAAAAAAAAAATACGCCTAACGAATTCACCTTCTCCAGTCATCTTCCATCGTAAATAAACTATCGTTTGAGTTTACAATTTCTGTACTTCTGCCAACAGTCTTAAGAGTCTGTTTGTTTTCTGTCGGCTGGAGAATTCAGACACATGGAATGTCGTTGTCGGGCTACCCTGAATTTTCTTGCACTAGTAGAAAATTACAGATTTACTGTAATTCTCCGAGATTAACTGTTGGAAAATTTTGATGATATCAATGTCCTAATTCGATGCGTATCTGTCAGTAAATTGCCTTCAAGCATCGAGAGTAGTACACTTTTATGTTTGTAGAGTGCTTCGATTGTTGGCGTTCGATATTTCTCCGTCTGGTCATCGAAAATGGCTATCTTAGGGATAGTTCGATCCATTGTCCTTATGATAACATGTGGAAACATTTCTAGGATATAAATCGGCCTTTTGTTTTTGTGTTTAACACATTGTTCCATGAAAGAATATTCGCTAAAATTGGAAATGCCGTTGTGAGCATTCCAAGAATTGTAGTTGTAGTTCATTGTTTTTTTTTTTAAATTACGCTAAATAGCAAAATTTAAATAGCAAATTCGGGTGAAGATTGATAGAAACAGTGAACCTTCATAAAAATTGAAATACACGATAGCCACTTCAGCTACAGGGAAGTTATGGAACTCCTCATATTTTAGACGACATTCATTTCTTCACGGAAAAAAGTTTTTAAAAACCTCGTCTAGTACTCAGAGGGCAGACAAAACAGAAACTCTTCCCGTCACAACAAAGTTACCTCTGAACTTTCCTTTTCAAAAAATCGAAACTCCATTTTATTTTCTGTTACAATTCACAGAAAACAAGTCACCTCCTCCTCTACATTAAATTGTCATTTTCCAGCAATTCATTTATCATCGCACAACATTCCATGGATATGTTGTGTTTGTTCGCTTCGAATTGACTCAGTGCCAAAGTCAACTTCTTTTCAAGGATCTTCAACTGCAGCACTTGTGTGTTGAACTACTGCCATCAAAACAGTTTTGTAGCGCCAGCGTCATCCGAGCGGTACATCCTAAGATTCGAGGGACTAAGTACTTTGACCTTTTGCCAGTCAGCTGTATGCCGTTGCGACTTGAAACAACGTTTGCATTGACAAGCGACGACGATGTCGACAAAGGACAACAACATTGAGGAGCACTGAAGACGCGACTGCCAACAGGAAAAGGATAACTCGTCTCGAACACTCTGCTGAGTGTGTGCATTCGAGGAAAATGTGGAAAACAATTTTATATCTCTCTTCCGTAGGTACTCGGTATCATCATCTCTCTACAATTGGGGGGTAACATCCCGTTCTGCAAAGGACAAGGATGTTGTGTTGCTTGCTTTAGCTCGGTGTGTGTATCCTGTTGTTTATTGAAAAATTGGGTGAATAAAAATAAATAGATTAAGCTAAAGTAGAAATGCAAACATATTCGTGTTTTGTGTTTATTCGTCTGTGCACACACCTACACCCTGTGTGTATGGTATCCTTTTGACACCGTTTTTAATTGCACTATAAAGGTAGGGCATTCATCTTGAGTGAGTAGTCGTTTCCATTTAGAGTGGAGTTTTCGGTTTTGAAAGGATTCAGGGCGGACGAACACCATGTAAGGATTAAGCAGAATGCGCTAGCTCTGGATACAAACATGCTTCGTTACGTTTGTTTTAGCTCTATTCTTTTGCCAGGGAAACTTTATTGTGGAGTCTTGGGCAAAAGTTTCCCAGAAGAGGGCGACGGACGGACGGACGGACTTATTGTTTGTCGGCTCCGGAAATTCATTGTGCAAATATTTTGAATAAGTTTTGTTGTTGCAGTTTTGTTTGCGTTAACGTTTGAGTTTCATTTCACGTCTTCCTTTCCTTATTTGTGTTTACGGAAAGAATACACTGCTGACTGGGTTCCACAACTCAATGCGGAGCATGGGAGTTGTTGGTCCTTTTTCGTTAGTTTTGTTTGAATAGGAACATTCCGTGATTTTGACTACCTACGTTGGAAATTATCTTTCGACTGTTTTACACGCAAATAGTAGATTTCAACTTTTAACATTTTTGAAAAGTGTAAATGGAAAGTCATCTTGTTTCGTGTACATGTTCGTGAACGTATTTCTATTTTATGTATTTGTATTTTATTTGTTAGTATTTTTTTTTACTGGGCTCAGACATTATTCAGGCAGGGCATTATCTGTGTTGCACGGCATTTTTTAATCTTAATCCTTGAAAAAATGAAAAATGAAATCATCACTGTCAGCTCGAAATAAATTTAATCTTAAATTGTATTTGTAAAAATGAAGTAAATAAACTTTAACCTACAACCAAGTAAGATAAACATTTTTTACGCTATTTTTACTTTTAGTTAGGGTTAAGTTAGGTTGCTGGGATGATGCTGTCTATGATGCTAATATTGTCCTTTCCTAGTCATCTGTATGTTGCTGAAAACTTACTGAAGTTATGCCTCTCTAATTAGCTGCCTCCAGTTGCGCACTTCAAGTTAGTTGAGGTCGGTTTTCCTTATGTCTTCCTCTACTGAGTCCGAGGTCTGAACTTATATTTTAATTCTGAGTTTTTTTTTGCCTTGGGGTATGCCACTGTACAACTCGTATAGTTCTTGTTTGAATTTTCGTCTCCAGAGTTCGCCACTAAAACGGGACCGACGATTTTTTGAAGACTTTTTCATTCAAAACTACCAAGGCTTTCTTCATGCGCATTTGATACGGTCCATGCTTCAACGCCGTTGCCGTAGAGCAGGACTTAGGTGATCAGAGCCTCGTATAGGATGTTCTTAGTAGTTTGAGTGAAAGCTTTACTACAGAATTGGCTTCTTAGCCAAAAGAAACAGCGATTGGCAAGGCTAATTCATCGTTTTATTTCTGACGGGATGTTGTTGTCAGATTTAATAGCGGAGCCGAGGTAGACAAAATCAATGGTTTACAGCTAAACCCATTTTTCCGCTTCCTTTTCTTTACTAGTCCTATTAATGATTTCAATGTCGTCGGCGTATTCTGGTAGTTGTACCGATTTATGGAATGTTGTGCCTCTGGTGTTGACTCAGAAGTTATGGACAATCTGCTCTAGAACCAGAATGAAGATGTCTCATGACAATGCATCGTCTTGCCTAAATCCTTTTATGGCATTGAATATGTCGGTGAGGTTCCTTTCCCAACCCTGATGGAGCAGCGGGAATTTCCCATCGACATTCTGCACAGACGGACGAGTTTGGGTTTTAATGTGCTTAAAACTTTTTTGTTAGTTTTTTTTTGAAAGCTCTTAACGTCGTTTGGCGTTAAACTGAGGCCAAAAGATCTGGTATGGGCAATCCTAGTATCAACCCGCACTATAATTACTAACATTGTAGGCATTCTAAACCAGAATCAAATTTTTCTCCTATTAGCACTTGATATATACAATGGACTTTGATTCTGGTTCGTTTGACTATTCCTATTTCCAGACAGGTTTCGCAACAATACTTCGTCGGAAAACTTTGAAGATATTCAAGGCTTAACGGTCAAATATAGTTGACGTAACGCAATATGCCACTGCACGAGTTTGTGCTATACATTTCGAAGATTTGTTTGAAATGCTAATTAGAACGGATACCTCGTTAGGTCTGACTAGTAAACATTTATTGTAAGGAATCCATCTCAAGAGAAGTTAAATGCGACCGACATATCAAAAATACATCTTCAGTTAATATTAAGAATAGCTTAAGAGAACATGCTTTAAAACTGAAGGATTTCACATATGCAGCGACATCAGCATTTGATTGATCTTATAGTGTCGAAGTGATCCGAGGACGGAAGTCCCGCCGATACTATTTGAAATCTTGCCGAACTAAATAAGAGTTGTTATGAATTATTTTATAGAGAGTGTATACTCACTGATTGAGAAGAATACTTCGGCCATATATTTGTCCTGATACCTAACCTATTGTCAGCCACAGTGGTTAGTGAAGTGCAGAAAATGTAGCAACCAGCAACACTAATTATCATGCGTTCCTTCCATGAATTTCAGTTTATGATATGAGAACATGCCTAATACGTCGAAGTTCCGTTTGGAAAATTTACATCATGAAATTGATCTCTCCACTCACTCTATAGACTGCGGCGTTTTTTAAAACTCACCCAACTTGAACAATTCTACATGATAACTCAGCATAATTTGTTCAAGCTCTTTTTTAAATATAAGATCACGAGTTACTTAAACTTCTGCACCAAAAATTAATGGAACTGCAACCAAATAACAAGTAAATTTATCGGGATTTCTGTAAACCACCAGCGCTTCCGATTTGTTAACGTATACATAAAGGGTGATCAATTTCGAGGTTCCCTACTTTTTTAAAGAAAAAAAACACAGAAAATTCTAATTTAATGGAGAATGTTTATTATCATTTGAAAGAACATTCTTTGGCATTTATTTTTTGAAGATTATGTCTATCAAATGTTGGCCGTTGCTACGTCGCAGATGGTCCATCCGTTGAGTCCAATTTTCGATCACTCTATCGAGCATTTCGACTGGTAACTGGCGAATGACACGCGTGATGTTTTCCTCCAAGGCCTGAATCGAAGCGGGTTTGTCGGCATAAGCTTTTGACTTTACATATCCCCACAGGAAAAAGTCTAACGGTGTGATATCAGACGATCTTGGTGGCCAATCGACCGGCCGGTGATGGTGTTGCGAATATTACGCTCAGTAGGCCGATTATGTTGACCATAAGTTGAGCGAAGTGCACGAAACACATTCCTCACAGAACGTGAATTTTCATAATAAAGTTGAACAATTTGTAAACGTTGTTCGCAAGTCTTTCCATTATGAAATGCCAAACAATACTTAACAAAAATAACATGACAGCATGCCACGACTCACACGTGATCTGTCAAAAAAGGCTATTGAAAAAAGTATCTCTACTTGGATCACCCATTATATCCGTGCTTGAACACAAACCTTGAGTTTCCTAAAATCCGGTTTGGGGGAGCCAATGATAACCATACTTCAGATGACATCCTAAGTTACCCAGTATAAATCCTTTCTTACCCCGGCTGCATTGCATCTTTTAGAATGAAAAGGAGGGAATCGCATTTTACAACCATGATGATTCCTATGGCCACCTTGAAAGTTGTGGTTTTAACACCATTTACCTTAGCAAACATTTTACTTTTTGCGTTAAGTGTTAATAGGTCCTTGCAAGATATACCTGCAGTTTGACTCAAGGGACTCGATCGCATCCTTTTTTTTCAAATCAACAACACAATTGATACAGGTTGTTTGGTTGTATTCCAAAACCTTCTAAAATACCATTAAAAGTTAATATCAAATGGGGAAAACGCATTTTCCCCTAACCCGGAGGCGACGCCGCATGTAACGAATTCTCCTTCAGCACCCTGGTAAAGAGTTTTTATGTAAAGACTTAAAGCATGTATTTGCTATAATTGGAGCAATCCCATTTCATAGAGATAGCTACGGTCATACCTGTCTGCCATTTAGTAGGTGTTTCATCCAAATCTTTGAGAATTTCTTGCTAGATTTTATAGTCACCTGCAGATTTTCCTTATTTTAGCAAAAGTGGCTTCAATTTAGGAATATTTACCGCTATATACAGAAGCGAAGGTTCTGAATCTAGGTTTTAAAGGTTCAGAATGTAAGATTTGACTTCTTCAATGATGGTAAACGTCTATTCCTCTGACGCGCAGGGTGGCTTGCCAGAACATATATGCCCCGGTTTTCCGAGGGTTTTTCTGTGCTCAGTTAATCTAAACTTTCAAACTCATTTTTTTTATTTACTTAAAATATTAACTTACTACTAGACAAAAATGCTTAAATCTAACTTATCAATAACTGGTTTACTTAATCTAACTTATCGGCCCTTAGTGGGCACTGTAAGTTTATGTTTAGCTGCTTATTTTGCCTTTAGGCTTAAATTTGTCGGTTTTTTTGGTTTTATATATAATTTTAATTTACAAAGAAAAAATTGAAAACTTTGTTTAGTGTCTTTTTTTTTTTGTTTTAGAAAAAAGCTTATTCTAGATTATAACTAACTTATGACTACTTAAACTACTTAAGCCTAACTTAAGACTACTTAAACTACTTAAACCTAATTTAAGACTACTTAAATACTAAAACCTAGCTTAATAATAATCGGGGTGGCGAGCCCTCGTTGCGCATGCCCCGAGGGGTCGCCATCCTGATTGCGTCTTTCGGTCCCACGGCAGCCTGCGTTCAACCAGACCTTGTTCCTAATTTAAAATCTTACCTATGGAGTTGGACTAAAAGTCCGCAAAGTCCTGAGGAAGTGCAGAATCGCCTTCCTCATATAGCCACCAGAATTCAGTGCGCTGTTTTGCAGCATCGATCCTATCGCGATCCTCAGTTAATCTAAAGTTAACTCACCAATACCGTTGGGTCAACTCGAAATTAAATTGGCTGAAGCGCATGTTTCTCGAGTTTACCTAAAATTAATGATGAAATCACGATGATCTCGCACTAAAAAAACTGACAACCCAATATTAGCTGGTCTGTAGTCGGCGTCCATACCATCCTAACGACGGATGTTTTCGTTGTTTTTTCGAAGCGAGTGTTCTTATTAAGGGCCATCCTGTTGTTAAGGCTACGACCATCATATTAGATTCCCAGATCTCTCTACCACGCCATTTTTAGTTCATTGTTTAAATATTGACTTACGATAATACATCTCCAAGGATGCGTTTGTATTTACACAACAAAGGACACTATCCGAAGTGTATATCACAAAAGGACATATGCCATTATTGGGGTAATTGCTTGTCAAATACACACGCCAGACAATGCCGAAATGGCAACACATTACACCATCCAAACACACACTCTAGGATATATAGAAACACAAAAGTCCATTGTATGATATTGCTTTAAAAAAAAATCAAATATCCTGATGCTACAAAATCTCGTTTATTTTTCGTCTACACACTTTTCATTCGGGTGTCCCTAAACAAGGGTCAAAAACTCACGTGACAGAAAAATTACCACCGAAAAAGGACTCTCACCAACAAGTAACATTCACACAAAGCTGACAAAAGGAACTCGACACCGCACACACACACATCACCCATACGCCCAGCTTCATAGGCAAAAACTATGAATGGGGAATGAAAGGACTACTAAGTGAAATGACCGAAAAGAGGGCCAGTAACATGGGAACAAATGTTGGCAGGGGCAGGATGGCACAGTCCAGATACAGAGAGGTAGACTTTTATTGGCTTGTTTTACAAAACAATAATGAAGAAAGAATATCCTTCCATTGTATAAGAGATCAGGCGACACGCGTGCCAGTAAAGGGATGAGTGCGAAAAAGGTCAACGGATCCCAACAAAAGGATGAAGTATGCGGCGAGTATGTATTTGAGCATGCTGTGTACAGATGTATAATTTATTGAGCCTAACCTATCTATTGTCACCTTTTTCGTGTGGAATGTTAATTATCCTGAAGCTATGTGTTAGGTAATTCGAAATATTCACAAAGGGAATTACATAAATGTGTCAGGAATATATACACGTACTGCAAGGGATTTGGCAAAATGTCTGCCCTTTGAGGTTTTTCTAATTAGGGCCGTGGGGTTTTATGGGGGTATGATTTATTAGTCAATGGCTTTATTGTTGCGACTTTATGAGATGAGGGGTTAATTTATAATTAAAAGTTGTTGTGCTGCTGTGTACTTTGTCGAAGTTGACAAAGAGTTGAATTGAATGACTTGACTGTTTCTCTCGTTAGATTTTATGATGTGTTTTTTCTTTTAATTTTAATAAGGTTTTGTCGTCAGAGATAGAATATGTGCAATGTTTTGTCGGACCACCTCACAGTGTAGTATTTTGGTCTAAAACCTGGCCAAAAATGTTTGGGCACATTTTTCACATCAAGTAGGTACTAAATAAAGTTATTTCGAAGGGTAAATTTTAATATTTGTTTTTGTATAGTAAAACCTACTTACCAAAAACCTACTACCCGATTCGACGAAAAAAAAAAATTACTAAAAATAAAGAAAACCACGTATAACCCTGGGCTACAGCTATTTTGAAAGCTTATATTTTGTTCTTAGTTAGGTTTTTTTATTCAAGCTGTTTCAATAGTTTTTGAGAAATCAAGTTTTAAAGTTGAAATTTGACAAAAAAAAAAAGTTTTTTCGTTGACCTCATGGTCATCAGGTGAATGAATATGATAACACCTTCTTGGCTTTTTCTAAATTTAACGCAATGATGCGAAATTGTAAGCATCTTTGTCGGTCGATGTTTGTGGGCTCTCTCGGACGTCCTCGGCCAGAGCAGTGATATTCTCGGTCAAACAAGCAGTACGAGACCAGCCACTTTATGCAACATCTCTAGTGGACCAAGTTTTCATGAGTCACTTGGCAGACATGGTGCAGGTTGACGAAAATGACGAAATTCACGCTGGATTTTAAACAGACCGCAAACTGGCCAAATAATAAGTAACAATAAATCTGCGTTCTTCAGGAATGTACCGCTTCTTTGCTTCAAAGCCAAGAATGGGACTTACAGTCATACGCTGATATTGAACTACAACTTTGAAAGGCTTCTCATGACAGCTTCTCATCCGAGTAGTATCAGCTGCCTCCAGTTGCGCACTCCAAGTTGTTTGAGGTCGGTTTCTACTTGTGCGCGCCACTTAAGGCGATGTCTTCCTCTACTGCGTCCGACGTCTGGCTGGGAATTGAAGACTCTGCGAGCCGGAGTTTTTTTTGACCAGGGGCATGTCGCTGTACAGCTCTTATAGTTGAATCATCGTCTCCATAGCCCGTCAACGCAAACGGGACCGAAGATTGTTAGAAGAATTTTCCTCTCAAATCGACCATGAATTTTTTCTTCATCCGCTTTTGAGACGCTCCATGCTTCAGCGCCGTAGAGCAGGACTGGGATGATCAGGGACTTAAATAGGAGCTCCTTAGTAGTTCGAGTGAGGGCTTTACTACTAAATTGCCTCCTTAGCCCGAAGAAACAGCGGTTGGCAAGAGTAATTCTTCGTTTAATTTCTGACGAGATAGCGGAGCCGAGATAGACAAAGTGCCGTACTACCTCAAAGTTATATCTGTCAATGGTGGCGTTCAGTCCAATTCGTCGATGTTGTGTGTCCTTTCGTGTTGACAGCATATACTACGTCTTGCCCTCATTTACTGCTTAACCCATTTTTGCCGCTTCCTTCTCTATACTAGCAAACGTGGCTATGACATCAAGTTGGTTCAGACCAATAATGTCAATATCGTCGGCGTATGCAAGTAGCTGCACCGATTTTTGGAAAATTGTGCCTCTGGTGTCGGCTCGTTAGTTTTGCACAATCCTCTCAAGAATCAAATTGAAGAAGTCACATGATAGCGGATCGCCTTGCCTAAATTCTTTTTTTTTTTGGTTTCGAATGTGTCGGTGAGGTCATTTCCGACCCTGATGGAGCAGCGAGAATTCGCCATCGTCATCCTATATAAACGGACGAGTTTGGACGGTATACCAAAACTAGACATGGCTCTGTAAAGTTCGTCTCTTTAAATGCTGTCATATGCGGCTTTGAAATCAATGAATACGTGGTGGGTATTGATTTGAACATCTTGGGTTTTTTTCCAGGATCTGCCAAAGTGTTAAAATTTGGTTGTGGACTTTCCTGGCCTAAAACCACACTGATAAGGGCCGATCAGGTTGTTTTTAAACGGTTTCAGGCGTTCACATATTACGGCAGATAGGATCTGTTGATAGGCGATGTTGAGGAGACTTATGCCTCTGTAGTTGGCCCAGTTTAGATGGGAAGATAGAATTTAGAGATATCAAATTCGTTAAAAACTACTAAATACTGTATTATTTTGAACGAGACGGTACATGTTGTACTTTTCGAGTTGTTATAACGATTCTTCTCTAAATCCCGATAACACATTCATATTGGCTCTACTCTTTTGTTGTGTTTTCAGTCTATGCATACTGCACTCATCAAATTATTCTCTACTCAAATTATTTCAAAGATGGCGTTTTCACTGCAATCAGATTTTATTACAATATGGTCTCACTCTAAAATACCAACTAATTGAACAGATCCCTCATTTAACAGCACATGGCTTAACAGCACATGGCTTAACAAAAATACCTCCAAACAGATGTATTCATTGTCGACTAGTGACCCAAATATAACATATAGGCTCTCTGCGGGAATCCTACACGTAGCCACTGCAACCCATTTGGTGATGTGAAATGTCTTCAATAGATAAATGCATCAACTTCATCTGTTAAATTCACTCGGCATGAATGTGAATAACAATTTCCCAGCACATACACACACCGTGTGATAACAATTACACCTAAAACCCATTCAATTGCACACCCCCTTTTGACATTTTCCCTAACCCCGTCCAACCCACCAACAACGAAATTCATTTAAAACTAAATTCAATCTGTCAACACAGACCATTAAATTGCACTATCCACGCAGAGGCTCTCTCACTCTGGCACACCGCGCACCGCATTGCACAATCCCCAGAGCTATTCGTCCCATTTTGTGAAAGACAAAAAAAAAAAAAAAACTGCGGATGGTTGATAAAATTTATTGCCTCGAACCAAAAAAGGACTCATTCCCTACATCCTACAACATGGAGCGACAGAGATATAGGACTGCACAAATAACCTCAAATAAAGATCGACAAAATTGCGCACATGTTCACTCGCAGTTTGCAAAATTTTTCCAGGCTTTTCCTTTTTCCAATTTAATGCGATTTGTTCCGCAATGTGTGTGCCGTGCTGGGCAATACACTACCACCACACCACATCAACATCACACTTCCGATAGGACACCACAAGGACGAAATTTTATATTTATTACTGCAAATCACGCCACAAAACTAGTCTGTCCTAGATATGAATTTATGAGTGGAGACCCAAATACGATATGCATCTAGATACATAAATAGCACACGGGATAGAAAACCGATTTGAATCGACAATTGAGTGTAATCTCTTGCAGTGCAGTGCTGCGGTATGTCAAACGGGAATTCGTCACGGCATACCCATTCGGCGGAGAGATTTATCGCAACGGAGGGTGGGCATTTCCGATTGGAAAACGATGTGTACGAGTATAACGAATCCTTTGGATTTATTATACCTGCACAAGACGTATACGAGATGCATCTTAGATGCGTCGGATGGGTCTCTTAATTAGGCTGATATTGTGATCAGATCAGATCGCCTTCCGATTTTGTGAATCGATTTTCTATCGTAGGCATCCTGTCAAGAAGACCGGACATCAAACTGGGGTTTTTCTTTCCCACCTGTCACAATGAAAGATTTATTTTTGTCCCCCACTAATTGCTGTCAAAATTTGTTCATAAAGCGGGTCAGCACTTTTCTGACATATGACTGATTAATTGCTGCGCTACAACAATTACTATTGCTGCCCCGATTTATTGGCTTTAGAATGGTAAGCGTGTATCTAAATGCGACAGCGAGAGGTCGTAATGACATTCGTATCTTTTTTGATTGGAACGTCTATGTGGTATTGTCTGTGTGTAAATGCGATTTCATGAGGATTTTATGAGACCTGCCAGTGTACGTAAGTTATTTAGGGTTTTAATGTGTTTTGTATCAGTGAGTTGTAGGTGCATTTTACCGCAATTAGAGGGTGATTTAAGTTTTTTTTTTAACATTATTGTGATTATGTGATTTGACTCACAAAACCTCAGAGGCGGACCAATAGCTTTGCAGTAAAGTAGGGAGGGACTGGATTATAACGTCGCCGATTAAGAAGAAGACTCATACAATCAACAAAAAATGTTGAAGGTAATTATATACGCATTGGGTATTTGGGTAACTGTAGTAAGCAGCTGCATTTGAAGAATTTGTGAAGTATAGCCACAACCAGCTCCTAGCATTACCCTTTGTTCGCAGTACGATATCTAAGCCCGCTACAGAAATTTTTACACTCGCTTAAAGATTTTATAACTTTGAGGTTGAAATAAGGTCATTTGAAGAGAAAGAGAAAAAGAGAGATTGGATGGATGTTGGGTGAAGTGGAGATTTAATCCATGGGTGGTGTCCGAACAAACGATTAAGGGAGTTGCTAACTGAGCATCGATATACCTGATTCTGGTTTGCTTATACCGACACCTTATTTATGAATCGACAAAAGCTGTGTTCTGGATTTAAAAATTAGAATGATAGCTTAGATGAAGTGCTGCTCTCATTGATAAATTCCTCCTGTTTAATGTTCTCACATTTCAGGTGCAGATACGAACGTCGTTGTCCTTTTTTCGTTTTGCATGGCCGTTAACAAAAAAATCAGCCCTTTCCAAAGCTCTTGGTTGTTTTTTTTGTTAGTGGGTAGTTAACTAAAGGCACAACCTAGAGGGGCAGTTCCAATTTATTTGATACACCTCGGACATTGAGCCATCCGTACCCACTAAACGCTACGTTTGGACTTTCATCTCTGTTCAAGGGGCCTGAGATCCCTAAATTACCTGTTGTCCGAATATCGAAGCAGCTCATCTAGGTTATTTACTTTGTCCATCCTTACCGTGTCTTCACGTAAGAGACGTGAGAGTCGGAGTTGGTAGGTGGCAGTTAAGGTTTCATTGCCTACCATTTGACCACCGGTGATTGCGTTTGGTCTAACAATTAATATTTAACGACGGTATAATTCCACATGCATTTAAAGTAGCCTCCATTGAACCAATACTTAAGCCGAATAATGACCATTCTGTTATTTCTAGATACCATCCTATATCGTGTAAAAAAAAATTGTGTAAAAGAGGAAAATATCGTATTGCTTCAGTGGCCGCCATACTCACGTACTCGTATCATCGGAGTCGTCTAATGACATGACGCTAAAAATTTCTATCAACACAAGCTTACTGCTTGTTGCCTTAGGATCCAGTTATCGCTTTTATTAGCCAACTTCGTTGGAACGCAAAACATGATCTTATTTTAAAGTTTATATGCTTTCTTTTGACACCAACTCGCCAGTGATTGAATTTATAGAAATTCCGCAAGAACATTAAGAACATTTCCAATGAGGCTTTTCAAGGATATCTACAACTGGACCCTTAGCAGCAAGAAATAATATTTGGAATTAATGAATCCCATACCTTCCAAAAATGTTGTGTCTATTCAGTTGAAGTGGAGTGTATATTCCAGCTCCTCATTTCAGGGAAAAAAAAAGTTATAATTTTGACCTGGCCACACACTCGACCGTTTACATTACTTTAGACTGAAAAAAACAGTTTGGATTTTTTTAAAAACATTATTGCTAAATTCTTATAAAAACTAGTCCTGGATCTCAAGATATTATTTTAACATACCGGTCCTTAGTTCTCTCCAAAGTGGATATAATCGGGTGTTTCTTTTTGGAAACAAAAAATGGCGACATCATACATTGTGATTCTCAATGTGTACCGCCAAATAAGTCGTGACCGAATTTAGCGATTTTGATTTTTGGCTAACTCGTTACGTTACAGTTTATTAAAGTGAATTCACATTCCGCCATTGATACTAATCGGATAATTTGTCAGATCATCACAAGAGGAGGGTCAGTGAAAAATCATTTAGGTATTGCTACGTTTTGGAATCGAACCCAGACCTTCTGGCCTGCAGTTCAAATGCAAATGGAAAAGTTGACGAGGTCCGCTCTATCAGTCGTCATTTTTATGACTGCATTTAATGAAATCAGCTCAATGGTTCTATGCGCCGACGACCTAATAGTTTTCTCCAAATATAAAGGCTTATTCATTGCGTCTACTTTCACCAATATTTTCCGAAGCCTTTGAGAATGGCGGCAATCTCGAACTTTCGCTTCCAGCACTTTGGCTTCCCACACTTTGGAGATATATTTTCCCGAGAGTTATTTCACCCTCTCTTCATCGAAGGCTGTTTGATAGCAAAAGTGACTTCATTTTCTTCTTATTTACCGTCCCTACCAAAACCGACATCCTTAGTGTACTGCTTTGGATTAGCAATTTTTGAAATAATTAAAATGTTAACATTCGTTCCATACTCGTCAAATATAAACACATACCTTTGAATATTTTCCACGAATCATCACTACACCCAACATCTTTCCTATCTCTCTCGTTCTTCCTCAAAATCCCGCGCTTTATAAAAGCAATATAAAGATATCACTCTTCAAGGCCAAGCAAATTATCAAATATGTTTATATTGTTAAAATCTATTGAACCTATAAATTTAAAGAATATTCGACATGTCCCTAATATTTTTCGAGATTCCCAATAAATGACACCGAGATATTGTGAATTTTTCTTCAGTAACACACATCAGGTCATCTATAACCATATCGATTACTACAGCCTACAAGGAGCAAACCTTTCAATTCAACTGCACACACATAAAAGAAAACTTCCTTTTAATACCTTTACTCACGTTACACTCGGCATTAAAAAAAAAAGTGTAATACAATCTTTAGATACCACAAAAAGATAAAAGTACAAAAAAAAGACAAGTGAGCAGATAACACCTGACTCTACCAACCAACTCTAACTCAAGTGTTCTCAAAATTATTCCCTCGCAAGCCACCTGTCTTTATGCTCGCGGAACGCCATAAAAAAGGTTTGAATTAAATAAAAAAATTATCGAGATCTTTTCAAGTAGCATACATTCAAGTGTGATTATTATTTTCGAAATTCTCCTTTCCTTTAAAAACCCTTGGTTAGTGCCTCCTTGCTCCTTCATTAGCGCCAAATTTCTACCTGCACTGTGTTGAAAAATAAAATGTATCTGTATCTGCCTAATGTTGAATTTGTCGTATTTGCTTCCTTTATATTTTCGTAGAAAACATTGTGTATAAACATTGCATCTCGAACGTGGACCAACAACTCATTTTAAATCGAATTGGAATTTTTCGAAGATACATGTTTCTAAGGCAAACACCTGTTGATTTGTTTAAGAATTAAAATTCAAAAGTGTTTGTATAGAAGAATGCATGCATTTAAGTTTTACTATTGAGTGCCTCATCTCTTATGTCGACATGTGAATATTAAATATTAAAAAAAACAATGTCCATATATAATACATTTAACATTTTATTTCATTGTTTCTATTAACAATCAAGTGGTCTCGTCCCAGCCATTGATCAAAGCAATGTTTTCTATCACTTTTTCAAACATCTCGGACAGTTTGGCTCGAATGTTTGCCTTGATCTCGTCAAAAAGAATCCGGAGGAAAAGATTTTGAGATATTTTTTGACAGAGCAATTCCAGCGAATTTTGACATGGTCATTAACATTGACATCACAGTACTTCGCACATGAATGCAACGAACTACAGACACATAACAGCACTGGCGACTGAGGCCATCGGCTGGGACAGAGCAAGACATTAATACAACAGAGAGAGAGAGAGAGACATATAGACACTACTTTACTACTGAATTGCCTTCTTAGCCCGAAGAAACAGCGGTTGGCAAGAGTAATTCTTCGTAAATCCTTTTTTTGGTATCGAATGTGTCAGTGAGGTCGTTTCCGACCCTGATGGAGCAGCGAAAATTCTCCATCGTCATCCTACACAAACGGACGAGACATGGCTCTGTATAGTTCGTATCTATGAATGCTGTCTATCGTATGCGGCTTTGAAATCGATGAAAAGGTGGTGGGTATCGATTTGGACTTCTTGGGGTTTTTTTTCAGGATCTGCCGAAGTGTGAAGATTTGATCGGTTGTGGACTTTCCTGGCCTAAAACCACACTGATAAGGGCCGATCAGGTTGTTGGTAAACGGTTTCAGGCGTTCACATAATACGGCAAGTAGAATTTTGTAGGCGATGTTGAGGAGACTTATGCCTCTGTAGTTTGCGCAGTTTCGAGGGTCTCCTTTTTTGTGGATCGGGCAAACGATGCTGAGGTTCCATTCTTCAGACATACTTTCTTCCGACCAGATTCGGCTTATGAGTTGGTGGATGTTACTTACCAAGTCATCTCCGCCGGCTTTATAAAGCTCGGCGGGAAGGCCGTCATTTCCGGTAGCCTTATTAAGCTTCAGTTTAGATATTGCTATCCTCACTTCACTCAGGTCGGGTGTTTGGCAGCTTTCGCTGTCGTTGCCAATATTGAATGGTTCGTTCTGCCTGACAGCGGAATGTTGCTCGTCATCGCCGTTTAACATTCTGCAGAAGTGGTTCTTCCATATCCTCAGCATCGACTGCGTCTCAACTACGATATTTCCTTGTTCATCTCGACAGGTTTCTGTCCGAGCCTTGTTTCCTTGGTTTTGACGTTTTACACTTTGGTAAAACTTGCGAACATATTTCCTGGAGTGGCACCTCTCTATATCCTCGATCGCGCGCTTTTCTTGTCCTTTTTCTTCATTCTAACAATAAAATCAGTCCTTTCCGAGGCTATTGGTTGCTTCGTAACCGTTAGATTTTTTCATGGTTGGGTAGTTAACCCAAAGCACAGCCCCCAACCTGGAGGGCCAGTTCCATTTTATTAGATACCCCTAGGACACGGGGCCATCAGTATCCACTACGGGATTGAGCGCTGCCGTTGGCCTTTCGGTTCATCCGCCACCAGCTCTGTTCAAGGGGCCTGACTAACCCTTGAAATTCCTAGACAACCTGTTGTCCGAATATGTCGAATCAGCTTGGCTAAGTTCGCCTGGGACAGCAGGCCGGGTATTCATTCCGTGCCATTCTGACCTGGCTGTTTATAGTGTTGCTGTTTTTCGTCGTGTTATCAACACTCGCGCTTATCGTTTAGCAAGTCAAATCCGGTTGGATGAGACGAGTTCCCGATGGTTACCACTTGGAGGTAAAAAATAAGCACTTGATGTGTAGTCAGAGTTACAACACTGGGCATTGCTAAGTTAAAGCCAATCAGAGTCTACCCTCGTTCTACAACACCCAAGAGAAGAAAAGCCATATAACATAAAACTACGTGGCACAGAGGAGGAGACATAGATTTGTATTGTCTTATGTTATCGCACAGGTAGCCTCAGATAAGCTGCGGCTTGAACCCGCAGCGTTTAGCTTAGCAGTCAACTACTCATTCCTCTGAGTCATGGCCACCTGCCCAGCAAATTTTCGCTGTATAAATTGCATATGTGTTTTTTAATGTTTCATGTCCATACGTCCAGACCTTTTTCACATATTGTGGGTAGAAATAATGAGGCCTATCGAGCTATCCGATTTAAGAGTTTTCGAAACGAAAGTCAGTTTCGATCGGAAATCTAGTTCGCTAAAAAGCTATCCGTTGCGGAAAAATTAAATGTAGCTTACAATCGAGTTTAATGTACTTCGCAACAGTTTTTCAACTTCAATATACTAATCCGAGCGCACGCCTTGGTAACGATCAAACACAAAAATTTTGTTTCGAACGGATACCTCGTCAGCCACCGATATCGATTGCCTTCGATATTTTGATCATGTTATTGTGTTTCATGGATCTCGTGTGAATTCTCTGCTGTCCAAAAACGGCAATTTCGCTTGTTAAGGCAGTCAAAGAGTAAAATGTGCCTTGTCGGTCATTAAAATTTGCTTCCCAAAATCAAGTTCATTGTTAACATTAAAGCGACGCGACTGTTTGGCTGTATTCCAAGCGACGCCATGTGGACGGCAGTATTCTTTGATACTACTTATTCGAAAAGAAATGCAAATCCATCTTTAAAATGATCATTTAGTTGGTTTCAATGGGCCTCCACACATGAGTGGGGTGACCAGATGAATTCCCAAGAAAAAGAGGACACCTCCAAATATCTCAAATGTAAAATTGAAGAACAAAAATAACAACAAGTGGGCGTTAGCGGAAATTTTTTACACTTATTTTGCTTCGTCGCACAGAGATTCTATTAAGCCCCGAAAATCGGTGTTACACAGATGGACGAACGGACGGACTGACAAACAGCCATGATTAGATAGACTCAGCTACCGATTTTGAGTCAATTCATATTCTTTGAAGTGAAACTATAAAAATCCCTTTGTTAGAAACTTAAGACTAATATAATCCAATGGGATAGGAGAGAAGGAGTTTAGGTACAAAAATATATTAAATCGTGTTCACACCAGAAATGTGCAGAAAATTTCTAAATTGGTGTTGAAAAATTGATTTAACTGACAAAAAACAAAAAAGAGGACAAATTGCATATTTTTTTTCAAAAAGGTACCTGACATTTTTTCTAGACAAAAAGAGGACGTCTGGCGGCAAGCCTACACATGAGAAGAGTGGTACTCTGACATAAGATCGGTTTCACACCACACTCCAAGCGCACACGAGATGAATATGCCGGCAGAACAAATTGTTTACATGAATCCATTTTCATTGTGTTAGTATTTCTATTGAAATTGACATTTGCCTTGAGTAATTTAATCAATTCGCAAGCTCTTAGGTTTGTGTGAGAATATATGCAACAACATTGATGTTGTCCTATCGGAATACAAAACAAAAACTATGTTGAAAAATTACAACCATTTTCTCTCCGTATACCTCAGTTGCCACGGCCACAAAACCGGTTATATACAAAAAGGTTAATCTCATGTCCGGAGGCCCAATGATGCCAAAAGGCTGAATGAATCTACTGAATGTTCGAAAAACACGTAAACTCAAGTCAATCGGTTTATAAATGTCAAAGCTATTGAATTTTAAATGTTTATAAATGGTGGTTAAATTTTAAGGGCCGATGTGGAGTCAAGTTTTTTTCTGCATTTCATTTGACATTTCTCAATTTTATGACTAACTCAATTTGAACCATGGAAAGATACACAATCAAGCAACGCGTAAAAGTTATTCAGGCTTATTATAAAAATGGGCGTTCAAATCAATTTTTTCGGGAAATTTAATTTATAACGAAATAAAATGAATTCAATTGAATTGAAGTTTTTCTCTAATACCTTTTTATAACTGCGAAGGCTTATGGCTTGTTTGTGCCCACATGTTTTTACCGTCGTAATGTTTTAACGCTACGAACATTTCGAAAATTTGTCCGACTGTTAAGACTTAAATTACTATCATGCCATTTCCAGAGATATGTGATTGCGTTGCGCATCCTGTTTTGAATTCATTGCAACTTCATAATATGTGATTGCGTTGCACATCCCCACTGTAGTACGCCATACTTCAAGCTCCCAACAGTTAGTTCCATAAGTCATTGATATGCGACTCCCACAAAAAATGACAGAAATAGAAATAGACTCCAGTCACCTTGACGTGCTAACATTTTCTACGTTGTTGAGTGCTTCCTCTACATCCGGGAAGGCTGGTAATGTATATTTTCGTTAAACAGTGATTTCTCCACAATTTGCAAATGTTGTATGTCCTTTCTAGGTGACAGCATGTACATGGTCTAATCCTCAATTACTGCCGCTCTTTCTACTAGCAAACGTACCCGTGACATCACGTTAAGTCCGATGTCAATGATGTCAATAACGTCGGCGTATGCTGGTATTTGCACCGATTTATGGAAGATTGTGCCTCTGGTATTGATTTTGCAGTTTTGCGCAATCGTCTTATGAATGATGTTAATAAATTCACATGACAGTTCATCGCCTTGCCTAAATCTATTTTTGGTATCGAAAGTTTCGGTGAGGTCCTTGCCGATCCTAATGGAGCACCGAGAATTTAAATTCTCTATCGTCATTCTGCCACGGATTTGTATGCGATTCTGAGGAGACTTATGCCTTTATAGGTTCTGATTTACCACATAATACGTATTAACAGTTTGGAAAATGTGTTTTGCTGATAGAGTTGTTCAGGACAACGTCAGTGTCAAACTGTCAAATGACAGACTGACATCATCTATATGAAAACAAACTTTGGCACAAACTTTTGCGATTTTATATACTTCTTTTCCCCATTGAAATTGCATTTATATTCACACTTTGCAATGACACTGGGCATGAATTCCACTATCAATTTTATGATTCGACACACTTACTTTGTGTTTTTATAAGTTAATAATTTTTGTTTCACAGTGAAGAACTTATATTTTTATGTTTTTAATGCAATAACCCCATAAAACACCTCTCCCGCCATATAATTGTTTTCACATTGTTTTCTACATTGTTTCTTTCATTGTTTTCCTAATGAAAGAGACAACGCACGTGTGAATGAGACACTTTCGTGAACAACTCTATTCTGCCAAACTTTCTTCTTTAATTTTCAAAAAGCCTAGCTAGCTTGGTTCCTTAGAGAGTATCTTCCATCTGCAAGAATATGTACCATCTGCATCATGTCTACAGAGTATTTTATTATTATCGAGCTATCTGTCTATACTACACTTTATGTTGAAACACAAATTTCCCTTCAACTCAATACCACCCCTGTTTCAGTATAATCAAATGTTTCCCAACATCGCACAACAATTTTTCAGCAACACGCTTCCAGCCGTCAAAAAAACTCACACTACTTCCAATTGGAATTTCCTCGCAACACAAACACTGAAACAACTCTGGCGGGCGTGTGGCGACACCGAAACAACCACCAACCAAATGTTGCAGATAATTCCAATCGGGTGCGTTCCAAAATTCCAACTGACACAAATGTATCTAACCACAGACACACATTTCATCAGAATAAATCGAACAACCGCTAACTGTGGCTGCACATCGTGAAAGCAATCAACTTCAGTTGTCGTTGAAATTTGGTCGCGTATTGTTCTTGATATCTGTGCGGTAGAAAAACAAGAAAAAAACACAGTTTTATACTTTTTTTTTTCTCCATCTATAAACAAAAACAATTAACGGTTGGATATATAAATAATTTAAATTATTTGATTAACCTCAAGCAAACAAAATTAATTTGCTTGATGATTGCACTTTCCAATCGAGAAACAAAGTGATCGTGACTCCAATGAAAATTCCCAACTTGGCCCTCTCCCTCGCGCTTCTTGGCCTAACATCTACGAACCGGTTACACAATTCTTCGCCTGTATTCGAATCTGTTTCTCTGTGGTTTGTGGATATAAAATATAAACACAGGTAATAATTATATCCACCAACACACAGAAACTCGCAGATAACGACAGTTGTTGGCCAAGTGAGAGGGAGAAGTCAACAAAACAAGTGTTTGGTTTGGTCTTTGGATCAGTGTGATAATTGTTAAAAGAATTACTATGTATATTTTTTTTTTGTTCGAGATACTTTCCAGCAGCGTGTACTTTTAATTTTTTTTTGCAACGCTCAAAATCATCCATCCAGAACTACTTGCAACACACGGTTCATTCGAGTTTTTACCGTTTTCTGAATTAAAAAAAACAAACGCATTAAGCTAGTCAAGTGTAACAGTAGATAGTGGTGAACGTCCACTTGCCCATCTGTCTTCGCGCCGACAAAGAAAAGTACGCAAAAAAACCTAACCGTTGCAATATTTGTATTAAAAAAAAGTATCCGCAACGCAGTAACGCATGTCTGAGTTGACTTTTGCGAAATTATCTTACAAAGCTAAAGTTCCAAATAGTTTTAGCGATTGAATATCACGTGTATGTGCCTATTGATAAAGATTAGAGAGGGTTAATTCGTTTTAATTGTTTCACAAAGTATCGCTGGCGTGTGAGTGACCATAAAGAGGTATCTCGAACATTGTGAATGAGTAATCCCACTGACTGACTAACTCATTGCAAAGTTATTTCAAAGGAATTTCTAATCAAAGTTCGTTTGGTGACATTTTAATTCATTTAATTTTTTTATTTTTGTTTTTTAGTATGACGACAGAATTCATTTAATCAAACAAAACAGAAAATGTTATAAAAATTTGCGGCATAGTATTTTTAGTCGAATGTTGAACTAAAAATATAAAATTAGAATTCTCTAACCAGAAGGAAGATACAAAAGCAGACATTCTCTGTAGAAGTGCGTGTGCCAAAAAGTGAACAAAAAAGTGCGTGTGTGACAGTTTTTTTGTTGTTGTAGTAGCTGATCTTCTTGTTACTTAAAAATAGTGTTTTAAGCTTGTGTATAAACATAAATATTTTGCTTTCGAAACATAAGCAAGAGGCTACTACCTATACATTACCCACCCAAATTCAACGACGCCGACGAGAGCAGACAAAATAATGGCGAAAATAAAAATGAGGATTCTCGCGATTGCAGTCTTGCATTTATGCTGTTCATTTATAGGTGAGTAAGGTTTTTATGATAATATTTTTTTGGAAATGTGCTAGGGTATTTTTGGAACTTTTCGAGAGAAGTGGGTGCAGTCGAGGCAGCCGTTTTGCTGTTTGAACTTGAAATTTTTAAATACAAATGTTTGTGGTATCTCCCATGGCCATAGGGTGTATGTTTTTTTAATGTGTAATGGGAATCGAATACAAACCTACGATTTGGGATATCCGATTTTTCAGTGGGTAAGCCGATATTGAAAGTCACATATACCTATGTGTTTATATGTAGAGGCACTTATAAATTTAATCCAAAGGAGTAGGTAATTGTTGTTTTTTAAATTTAGTCTATTTGTAGTGTTTTTATCGTGTTGTTATAGTACTGTTCATGTCGATATCTGAGCTACCGAAAATTGGTCCCGAAGTAAAGCCAGTAAAGTCTTGAACTTGGGCATCAACCAACATACCTTCCCAATTAACTCAACCTTTAGCTAGGTGCTTCTAGTTGCTCTCATAGGATGCGGTCTTCCATATTGCTGTACATTCTCTTACATGCCACATATGTTAAACGTCCAATACGGATTTTTTGACTGAATAGCACTTAAAGTTCTTGGTTGAGTCTTCGTTTCCTTTACCAGTCATAGTAAACGGGACCTAATTCGTTCATCCGATTTTGATCCACGATTGGGGTGATCAGGAATTTATTTAGAATTCCTTAGTAGTTCGTGACTGACTAAAATGCGCGACTCCTTGGTGCTCTATCCGCTGTAAAAGTATGAGTTATATACCAAGCGGATAGTAAACTTATCTCTTTTCTATTAAAAAAAAAAACAATGTTAGCTCTATTTCTCTCATTAAAAATTAATTAAAAATTAACACTTTAAAAAAAAAACGTGTAAAAAAGTATGATAAAACTTAATACAATATTGTTAGCACCTATGTAATTTATATACATATATGCGTAATGTCAAACAGAAACAAAATAATGGTAGTGAGTGATTTTATCCGCTCGTTATATAATGTTATTTGATAAAAGTTACAAAAATATATTAATGTTCAGGAAAGCTTTATAAGTTTTAAAATTCACCGAACATGTTTGATCAGATGAACCAAAAACAACCTTGTACTGCATCTACTAGAACGATTCCAATGCGAGAGAAAAACGTTCTAGGAGACATACTCATTGCAAAGTTCACAGTTACTCTCGAACATTGTATATATTTAAACAAATTTGTTTGTGCTTTGTGTGATTTTGGAAAATCACCTAAGCATTTCGAAAGGAAATAATTTCGCTTTTTAATTTAATCTACTTTTACACTTAAAGATAAAAACAAATTACCGCAATCAAATTTATTTCGCCGTAATACCAAGTACGACGAAATGGACTTTTGTAAATTTTTGTTCATACATCTAGTTTTGCGGAAAAAAAAACGTTAGCTCTGTTTCACAAATAAATCGACTTATATTGTAGAAATATGTTAAAATAATAAAAAAAAAATCAAATAGGGTTCTTTTCTTTTTTTAAATTTGTCCATTCATCAAGAAAGAGTTAAACATTGTTATTCCAAGGCGTTCATTTTTTAAGTTTCTGATCTGATTAAGTAATGTTAATAGTATGGTATGAGATGTGCCTATCTAAATATTTAAGAATAAAGAGTTTCATTTCCTTTTTTTTTAATAAAAAAATAGCGTAATGCTTTTCCTTGTCGAACATTTGGCGACATTCCGCTGTTGAATTAATTTTGTAAAGCTAAACGAACCAGGAATACAAAGCGAACACGCGATTTTTTCAAGGTTTTTTTGTGGCAATTTAGAAAAAAAATTCTGATTAAACTATATTGGAGGACTAACCATTATAACGCCTTCAATTATACTACTAAATTGTTTCCTAGCTTACAAAGCAATGAATAGCTTTATGGCTTCCATTTAGTTCTAATGATATATTAGAAGGATTAACGTCGCATAAAAAACGTATAGCCTTCTGTATGCTTATGGACGTTTTATGTTCTGAATTGTTCTTCTAATGGTTTTATATATTAAACGCTCCAATTTTTTCTTATTCTCTTAAATCTAGTTTTACTTTTAACTTCTTTGAGCATAGACGGTCTTCAGTTTCTCTTTTCCAACGGGCAAAAGTCATTTTTATTTTATAAAATTCGGGCTTGAAATAAAACTTCAACCGGCATCACAAAATAAAAGTGTAGCCTATTAGTGTAAAGAGATTGGGTTCCATATCTGCCGTCAATGTACTTACTAGGCAACAGGAGGTCGCCACGAGAAGCCTGAGAGTCGGAGTTGGTAGACACCAGTTAGGTGAATGCTCAAGTGGTTTCATATACATGATCCCATTGACCAGCTATGATAAAGGTGCTGCAAGCTTATTTTCACAACTCTGCATTGCGTCTTGATAAAACTTTGTACATGTTGAATGCTTATATTTTACAATTACCATTCCTGTCCTGTATTTTTGTTTCCCCCTATTTTTTTGGAAAAATAAGTATTTAACGAACTACATATATATTAGGTTTTAAATTTTAGCAATTTAACAAAATTCGAATTCATTTGGCTTGAAATAATAAAGAGAAAGGATACCATCAGCTCCATGTTAATTAGCTATTTGTGTGTCCATCCATTTAATTCATATCAGATATAGAGAAGGAGATGAAATGTAGTGTTCGAGAATATCTATCCACTTCATTTCTTCTGGAAATTAAAGTAGTTGGAGTTGATTAACTGAAGGCCAATTGTGTGAACCATGGAGTTTCTTCCAGAGGCAAGTTGTTTTGTTTTACTTTTTTTTAAGGCCTAGTATTAATTTGAAATTAATTGCGGGCCCTATTAGTCCAATGACACCAGCTCCAATAAATTTTTCTGTTCGTTCGCATATCATTTTAAATAGTTTTTTTTTTAACAAGGAACTTCATTTATGGTATACGTCGATCTTTAGAGTCGTCACTTTTTGTTGAGTCAATAACAATTGAACCAAACGATCTGCAGACTTGCCCTGTATTATTAGCCGGTGTCTAGCTATACGTTGACTAACTTTAGACATTTCCTCGTGTATTTCATGTGGGGAAAATAGTTAATTTAGGCAGTGGATAGTTCCCTGGATACAGGGATTTAAATATGCAAACCAAATGATACGTGTACGGATGTAAGTCATAATCTCTGATTGTAGTATAACTTTAAGGTTGTATTTTTTTTTAAATATAAAGAAAATAAAAAATCCGGTCACACTTGAAGAGAATCAAATAGATATTAACTTAAAGTTTGCAAAATTCGATCTTTTAAACCCTTGAGTGATTCAGTCATGCAGTAGTCATTCTGCTATCTAATACGAACATTGAAAATCAAGAAAAACTGTTTTGACCTGGAAAGCTATATTTTTATTTCTGTGTAGATTGGGTTATTTCTAAAAAAAATCCAAACCATACATTAACTTGAATTCTTTTAGATACATAGAGAAAACGTTTGTAGCTATACTTCGTCTGTTTTGCTGGAAAATCCATAAATCTCAACCGAAGAACATCGGGAGGTTATGCTTTAAATGATTTAAATGAATAAAAATAACCAAACTAATGTTCGTTATGTATGTCTTCAGAATAATAACTTTCTAATTCTAAATCTTTTGATTCAATCAGAGACATTTGCATTTTAAATTTGTAGATATATGCCATTTTTTCCATGTGGAACAAAAATAGGCCTTTTTGAGCCTCAATCTGTTTTCATCTTATCTTGTCGAATCCTTACCATTATTTAACTAATCTCTAAATTAAAATAGCATTCCAAAGTTAAAAAACAAAACTCCAAAACTTCTTCATTTCATGTAACAGAAAATTCTACAAATTAAAAGAGTCTTTACAAATGTCCTAAATCAAAGAACTTATTCCACTCAACATGTTCAAAACTAGAATTATTTGCTATCAATTTAACTAATTTGCATTGTCCCTTCATTATCAAAATACCAAAGAATGCAGTCATTGTTTTGAGTTCATTCATCTCCTACCAGTTACCTGTAATTTCCATGAAATCCTGTCTTCACAAAATGCCCTCTGGCACAAAGTCTTCCCGTAACAAAGAACCAAAATGCATAGTCGACAATGGACCTTTGTGCGTTAAATATTTGCCACCAAGCCATAAAGTGATTCATCCCTCAGTGACAACAAAATTAAATATCGCATCCGTTGAACATTTTTGAAAAATAAAACCTTGATATGATAGTGCCGCTTCAACAATGAGTGCAGCTTGATGATACCCTTTCCCACATGTGGATAATATGTGTCCACTTGAGCCCCTCCAAACACCAATTGAACTACGACATCTTTACGTTAATAATCTACGATTTGCCTTGGAGTAAAAGCATTTATCCTTGAAACCTTGGCTTACTGCGCAAGTAGCAAGTTGAGGGTCACACTTTCTACATAACATTCATTTTTCCGCTTCTAATTATACGCGATAGTATCTGAGTATCTGGTATACGCTCATGCTTGGCTGTATGTAATTACCTTGAATGCAGGGCACTAGTAGTACTTCATGCTCTTGAACATATTCAAAGGGTTCCATTGAAGTCCTTTTTTTTTGTTTTTTAATATTCGACTCTCAACAGCAACTATATTTGTAGGTTTCTTTGGTTGTTGCGCTTTCTTGTAATGATAAAGTTTTGTAATCCTTTCAGTCTATACCTATCATCCACCGGTATCGCGGCAATGTGATATTCACTTGAAGAGATGGGAAAACCATGAAACGAGTCAATGTATTCGAAAGACTTTGAAAAGTAGAACACCACCGAAAAACACTTGGCTCCTCTGCATCTTCATTTAGACGAATGTGTGTGGTGGTTGGGTGCAATAAATGCCGACATTTTAATTGATAGTGCAAGATGTTTTTTTGTTTCTGTTTTATTATTTACATTCAAGTAGGTTGGCATGGATTGCAGTGGGGGAGTTAACGTTCTTGAGGCTCTTTGTTACTCAGTTTTCAGCTATGAAATTAAAAAAAAATTATATATACTGAGATACTTGAGAATGAAAGGAACCTCAACGCTGTGATGATGGAAAGTCGTCAGCAAGTCGTTGACTGTGTGGTGGATGTATAGACGTACTAATGAATATTTTTATGACTTGTCTATTAAATTCGAGGTTTTTTGATAATGCTCTTCAACGTATTTCAGGTCCATTTGTATGTGAACTTTTTATTTTGTAGATGGAAAGAGTAAAGCGCTTGAGTGGCTTTATTTTATGGCGAATTCAATTAATTCATAAAAGTTTGAGTTTAAAGAAATCTAAAAAGTTCAATTAATTTGGAAATTTATTGAGAATAATCTTAACTAATGGAAAGTTAAAACTTTCAATAGCATGATTTATTTTATTAAATTTTTCTTCGATTTTTATGACAAAAAACTAAAAAAATTATCTTTTGGAGATTTAAAAAAAATGCCATCTTAAGACTGTATGTTTGTAATAAATTGTACTAAATTTTGAAGAGATTACTTTCAGATGTAACAGTTATTCGTTAACAATTTAAATGAAAGTTATGCACACCGATAGTAACAGTAACATAATTTTTTTTATGAAAATTTACGATATCGTATAAATTTATGAACATATATCGTTTTGTAAATTATTGTATTATGTAAAATTTCCGTTGATATAACGTATTTTAAAATCACATCTAACACTTCCAAACTATAAAAAAAAATCCCGAATCAGTAGTAACGGAAACTATTGCTTTTTTTTCGTTGTGTTTCGATTAGTTTTTTATTTGTCAGATAACTTATTTAACGGTTAATATAGCAACAATTAGGCCTTAAAATTTTATTAATTTTATTCAGTTCGGATTATTACAAGCTATAGCCGACTTGAACGCAGAAAATATTATTCAACTACTTCTAATTTTTTTTAACGTGGGTTTACATTCAAAATCCAAATAAAGGGTTTTGTCAAAATAAACAATAGAAAAAAATCATCACAATCAATAGAAAGTATATACGCATCACACAACCACAAAGATAAGAAGGAAATATGATCTTCAAATACTTTTTTCGCATTAAATGGTGAAGAAAAATGGTGGAGCCCAGATGAAATATCATTTCCAGTAAAGGGCTTCACTTCTTTCGGTATACCTAGAGCAAACCATATTAATGGCTTATCTCCAATACATGGGTTCGAATTGATAGTAAATATTAATGGTAACTGGTATCTTAACCATAATTAGGTCTTTCATAAGTCATTAAAAATATTTTAAAGTTCCATTAAATTTTTTGAAATCCATACCTTATGCCAACTAATTGATATTTTCTATACATTATGCCCGCCTATTCCATTTTTGTATACCTCGTCCATATTAGTATTAAGTGTCAGTCTACCCAAATAATTGACTACATTTCTACAGCCTTCCAGCACACTGTAATTAATACAATAACAGAAGAATTTCTAATTGCACACAACACCCTAACAAAAAAACCGTAAAGCAACCAATTAATCACTCACTAAGTGCACATCCATGACCAATACTTTTCTGCCCACAGAATAGGTAAGGTAAGGTACATCCAACCTGCATTTATGTGTCTTAAGAACAAAACGCATTCTTTCACCTCGGTAATGCTTGCGAGTCATTGAACTCTACATAAGAGAATCTTCAGTCCCTCATACTCAAGCATCATCAGTAACATCATCGCTTAATCATATTGTGCACTCTCTCTATCTCTTATACTGTGTGTCCCGTATTCAGGCTGTAGAGTCGACTGTAATCTGACATTTGACTTTAGCGCTACCGTGATTCCAATATGGTTCGAGGTATTCTACTTTTCCATTCTCTTTACGGGTTCAGCTCGTGTAAAGTAGGTAGGTATGAGTGTAGTCCTCTTCACTTGACTATGAAAGGAATCTATTTACTACGGATAGTGCTGTTGCCGTAGAGATGGAAGAAGGAAAAGTAACGAATTATGGCTCTGAAATAGGGTCAAGAGGTTGTAACTGCAATCTTCTGCTTTTGTTGTCTTCCAAAGAACATATATAACGAGTAGTTCACATTTGTGCCCCAGTAAGCGGCAGAAGCCGCGCGGTAAGCAGTTGCTTAGATTATGGATAGGATGTGAGCAGGTTGGCTTATTTTATGTGCCAACTCTGGTGTGGTTTATATAGTGATGGTTAAGAGGATCTTGGGGAGGGAAAGTGCACTTGGGTATGGAATTATGGGTTTTTAATTAGGAGGTACTTTGCTGTTTAGTAGAGTTTTGCCGGTCATATATTAAATGAGAATTATAATAAAATGTAAACCGTCATTACTCTAGTTTAGTTGCACAGGTGATACTGTCTCGCAGGAAGTCGTGTTAGAGTATGACCAACAAACGACTTTTTGTAATTAAACTACATGTCTTTGTTTGGTAGTGTTATATATATTTATTTGTTCTGTTCTCTGCTCCATCTTTTGCGAAAGTCTGACAAACATCCAAAAGTGTAAACAGTCATCAGGACCTTTTTAAATGTATTTACATTTGAATGGACGAGCTAAGTTTGAGGGACTGTCATAAGCCAAACATTTAATTTTTTTTTCATAGAGAACCCACGATTTTGAAATCAACCAAATATGGTTTTCAGAAGAAATACTCTGTCTATTCAACTATACAAATGAATCAAATTTTCCATGCCAATAACATTTTATATCCTGGGTTTGTTAGATTACTCTGTTCTCAACTGAAAACCTTTCAATGCGAAAGTATCTGAAGCATTTTGATAACACGTATATTTCTAACATCCACTGCTGTAACAAATTAGGCTCTGAATTCGACTGCTTATCCACGTCACAGTTTTTGAATAGGTTCATGAGCCTGAAAGATGACTATTAATAGCAAAAATAAATTCGTGTCCAGATTCTCTGCGGCGACATCAGCGTATCTATTGGGTTGTCTAATAAGTTGGAACCTACTCAACTGAAGAAGTTTGTAATTCTGCCTAAACACCACCACAGATCCGCAAGCGTGTGTTTTCTTCCCTCAAAAAACTCACATTCACTACCTGTGTACCCAGAGCCGATTGTGCGATTTCGCAACATGATGTGAGTTTAAGTGTGCTAAATAAATAATTTTTGTCAGTGAATTGAAATAGTTTTCATTACATCGTGGTGAACAATATTTTCGGTTTGCTTATTTTGTTTACGCTGCCTTATGCTCGGCCAAAAAGAGAGAGTATAAATTTGTTCACTTGAGTACACGACAACTCTAAAAAAAAAAACAACTCATTTGCACGTTTGCGGAATCGGAACAAGACAGTGCACATTTTTTTGTGTACACAGCAAAAGTCACCGCTAAACTCCTCCCAGGGTTACAATTGAGAGTCAGATTCGACAATTGACAGCCATTTTACGGTCATTACTAATCGCAGATACCAGTATCATCTCAACAGCATGAATATTTCGGATACTTTCTGCTGAGATTGTGGAAGAATTAAGGTTCCGGACTTGGAGCCCCAACACCACCTAAGACAAAAGTTCATTCAGGTGATATTGGCAACTGACAAAAGGACACAGTAATAACATATATGCGATTGACTCTTGCAGTTGTAATTTTATTGACAAACCAATAGATACCCGGGATGCCTTTTCTTTCATGCAATAAAAAAAGGAATCCCGGAGAGCTGTGAAAAGGGGAAAAAAGTGCGTCCTCAACCACAGTTGCGGGTATCTATTGGTTTGTCAATAAAATCACAACTGCAAGAGTCAATCGCTTATATGTTATTACTGTGTCCTTTTGTCAGTTGCCAATATCACCTGAATTCTTGAAGAAATTATCGGTTTATCTATTTTTGGAAATTTTGCAACGTGTTAAAGTGAACGCATGTCAAGCTTCTAAAAAGTTGCGAATGGTTTACGGTTGACAATATTCGTAGTAGCACACCGGTTCGTGCGATGAACTGCAGCGGAAATGGTTAGCGCCAATTAGTATTATTTTTTCTTTTGTCATGTCATATTCATGCAAATCATTTGGAAACTATCAATTATCATGAAAAGTTTATCTGATCTCAGCCGTTCAGCTTCGTCAGAAAACTGCGTGTCCCAGTATCGTGCAAGAAGAAGCGCCAGAATTGTTTTTTTTTGTTCACAATACTATACAATTAGTAAATTAGGTTATTAGAAAGGTCTATACAGTCGGTGGTTAGTTAATTTTTTAAATGTCGCGTTTTTGAACTCGTCTTTTTTCAGAGTTTGAACAAATCCATTTAGACAAATTATATAGATCTCGTAAATCATTAATTGTTTCATCATTACACAGAAGTGTTGCCATCGGCCAATATTATCAAAGCATGGGTGAGTTGTACCAAATTCAGCATACATACCATGCATTTGTTTAGGTCAAAATGGACAGAGGGCATATGGTGGTGGTCTTGGGCTCTGTTCCATAAAACCGAAACGAGCGGCAAGTAAACGATACAGAAGTAAACGATAGTCACGACAAAGTGCGATTGCGTAAAAGGAGAAATATTAATGACAGACTCCTGGCTGTATGCGACGTGGCACCGTCTTGTTGATACCATGTGTTAATCAAGCGCAAAGCATGCAGTTGTGGCGTTGAAAAGTTTTCAATCATATCACGATATCGCTCCCCATTCACAGTTACCGTTCCGCCATTTTCATTTTCAAAAAATTAAGGTCCAATGATTCCTCCTGAGCAAGTTGTACACCAGACTGTAACTTTTAATGGATGCAAAGGTGACTGGTGAATAATTTGTTGGTTTTCCATTGCCCAGAACCGATTATTCTGTTTATTCATATATCCAATCAAATGAAAATGTACCTCGTCACTCATTATGATTTTTGCATAAAGTCGGGGTTGTCTTGGGCTATCTGTAACATCCAATTGGCATGTGTAGGGCCACGGCGGCGTAAATGGTCTTGCGGAAGAAGCTCTTGCTTCAACTGAATCTTCAATGGAAACAAATGCAAAGCTCCTGAGCACTGCGTCGAATTGAGGTTGATGGATTGTTGTGAACACTTCCTTGAGCAGCAGTAATGTTTTCAGCCGATCCTGCAGTACGTTGTGGTCCATGCTTGGGCCTATCAGCTACAGACCCTCTTTCTTCGAAATCATTCACTACACGACAAAAGTGCGTTTTGTTGGCACGTTGTTTCTCCCAAAAATTTCACGTAACTTTCTCATCGTCACAGTAATTGATGATTGATTTTGATGAAATGTTTTAATGATTAAAACACTTTAATTTATCGAATATTTTTCCACAATAAAATGCCAAATATTACCTGTCAAGACAAATGTTTACCAAAATGGCAGCAAAACAAAGTAGTATACCTTCCCGGCGGACACCCTGTACTTTTCAAAAATGCACTACAAGGCTTTCATCATTGGCTTGTGCTTATAAAAAAGACAATATTCCTGAATTGCTATTTAAAGTTTAATATGAAAAAATTATTGTTGGTTGAAAATAATATATCGCATCTGATGTTATTACCTCCATTTGACGTGTCGACTTGTCCTGATATTCATTCTTGTCACCAAATTGTAAACAAATATTTCAAATTTATTTTCCAATTTGGATGACAAAGTATCTTCAAAATCTCAGAAGAAGGAGCAATTTTTTCATTATTTATTTAGATAATTCATTCCTCATTCCTGGAATGCAGAATAAAAGTTCAAAATAAAATTACAAAGACCTTCACATAAATTGTATCTACTACTTGCCGTTTCCTTTTATGACAAATTCAGAGCATAAAAGGAAATCATGTCTTTACTGCCGCCTTTATTGTAAATAATCACGTTAATAGCATTTGGCCCAAATTATCTGAATTTTTTACAACTTCTCTTCTTGCAGAACTCGTTCTTTATATTTCGGTACAAAAATTAACAGAATTTCTATTGTTTTTTTTTTCTTTTTTTTTTTGGGTTCTTCATTACCACCCGCTAAGATATCAACTTAACACCATTTTTGTAGGGTACTTCTCTTTTTATTTCATGACACCATTCAGCACTTGACGACATCCGCTAATAAACATGTAAACATGAATTACTGGCACTCTTCTGAGATTTAGTACCTAAATTTCGAAACTAGAACTTTCTAAAATCTCATTCTTCAGACGTAAGACTAACAAACATTTGCACGTCATTTAATTATAATAAATCTGAGGAGAATGTCACATGGGCTCTGACTAAAGGGAAATTGTTTGCCTTACAAATATTTTTCCAAACCTAGATAGAGTCGTAAACATTGCGCTTACAAAATTCTGTACACATGTATCTATTTACAAAAAAAAGAGGGGAAAAATTACTCTTTCGCGAATGGTAATGACTATTCAATGTTATCTTATCTAGGAATCCAAATCCAAAGTTAAATAAATGTGATAAGTCTTTTACAGTCGTTGATATTATATAGTCTGGCCAGCAAATAAACGTAAATGCAAACAAAAACAGGTATTTCAATTGCAAACAGTTCTAGATGTAGAAAGGTGAGATTAATCTGTTTATGGTGATGCTAATAAAACAAGTTTTTGGAAATGATTTTCGCAAGATTTAAATTGTGGATTAAGTCCACTACTGCATGAAGTTTTATTTTGATTTGCAGCCACTGTGCTTGCACAAAAATAAACGATCATAATTTTTGTTCTTTCATAAGGCTAGAGATAAGATACGTAAACGTCTCAGTTTTTTTTTCAGTTTTTTATCTTTATCACGTTTTAATGATTCATTTTAATCTATGAGGTTATTTCACATCATTCGCAATCCTGTTTTTGTTGACGCTGCTATTTAAAAATCGCATTTTGTGGGATTCATATCCCAATATTTTATTGTCAATGCAGATTTCTTAAACAAACGTTGCAACGGCAGTTTAAAGGTGTAAAACATGCTACACAATAGCTTTTTAAAATTTGTAGACCTTAGTGATAATGTTTAAATTAAAACAAAAATAAAATTGTATCTATATTGTATCTATAGCGGGTTCTTATCATACCGTTGCATTCATAGTACGACCATTTGCCGTTTTACTTATCCTAATATCTAAAAGACTCATTATCTGAAAACAATCTTCGACACTAATATTATGACTATGAGTATGAAATGTTCATACCGCGGGTTTATATCCCACAATTTTACGTACCACAGTAAACTACAACACATTTGAGAAACATTTTGAGCTCTAAAAATAATTCTCTGTAAAAGCAAATTTTCTGAGTAAATCTTCAAAAAAAATTGTACCATATTGAAAAAGAGCACAAAGCTTATCGTCAAAACTACATAGTTACTGCATAGTACATACATATTATAAGAACACAAAGTTAAAATATCAAGGACTGAAAGACAATTGAGTTATCATAACAAAAATATTTTTGTTTTTCTACTTTATTCCAAGAACTATGTAGATACCTAGGTTATATAATTTTTTTTATATATATTCAAAGGATGCTTTCCTATGAAACGTTACATTCGGAACCAATTTCTGTGGATAATCGCTCCAAGAGCACATACATTTCCCCAGAAGCAATTGTTTGCTAGACGCATTTTACCCATGTTAAAGCGGCTTATGTATTGTTGTTGCTGTTAATACTGTTTTGCATTTGTTTGATGTAAATCTTTTGGATAGAGTTGGTGAAACAGTGCCACGCACAAGGGACCAGAGCAGAGGTATTCACATGGTGGTAAAGATATTTTTTTAAATTGAACTATTTTATGTGAAAAACAAATGTTCAGGAAGTTGTTTAAATCCGTCTTGCACCCATTTAATTTTTTAATCGGGCTCACAAGAAATTTTTACGAATCGGATGTTCGGCACTGTATGGTGAATTCAAAAATATCAATTTCTTACAATTCTAAGCAATCATTTCTGACCCAAATAGTCCTAAACCGATTTTTCAGTTTTGACCAATAATGAAACTATGAAAATCTTCAAATTCTCACATAAATTGGCATTTGATCTAGCAGTGACTGCTTCGACATGCATTAGTCACTCTTGGATCTCATGTAGATTGGTATCGTCCCAAATTGTAATTCTTTTTGTTGACAATGTAACCATTTATCTAGAAATGTGCCTCATCGCTGAGGTTGATTTTCCCACTCAGCGAACTCACGTCTTTGTATATGGTATTATACCTTAAGCTTCTTGGTCATTTGATTGGTGCAGGCTCAAGTCGCGGTGCAAAATTCGCCTAGTTGTCGTCTGCGAAAGTCCGAGTTCTTATGAGCCACGCGAATCGACTCACGGACAGCGCTGACGTTTTCGGCAGATCTTGCGGTTCGTCGACATACTGTTATTGGCGTATGGTTTACTGAATCAGTGGGCTATAATTTACCCACCAAACTGCAAATAGTTATCTCGGTAGGGCGATTAAAAAGAAACTAAGCGTTCGGAACGTTGCCAGAACAGAACATCCATTTTGATAAAACAATTTTATCCTTTACAGGTGTTGTTGAGCGCAATGCCGGCCTATGGTAATTTGGCAAAACAGACTGAATAAATGAAAACAAATTAGTCCGATGTAGCTTCATCAATAAGACCTCTATCTATCATCAAAGTTAGGAAATCTCTATAGGAAGACCCTTTAGTTTAATAGAGCCATAGATAAACTAATCATGCATGGATGTAAAATCACAAACATGCACAATCACCTCCCTCCACACACTTTTAGTGCAATCTTTTCAGTACTCATTCATGTCTCTATCGCTGATTGACACTGGGCGCAATTTATAATTTAAACATATGATTAGGCTACAATCCGCTGTGCTCATCATTTAATACCCCATCCCATCACATTCTTAAAATCAGTATCGCCAAAATGTTCACTTTGTCACAACATATTGTTCAACCAGTTTATCAAAAATTTGTATAGTTCGACAAAATATGACGTTTTGCTATTGCATATGCAATACACAAACTGTACAAAGTATACAAACTGAATTTGTATGAACACGCCTACAAAAAGTGATAGTGTCTTAAAATGATCTATTGACTAAATGTTACCGACGATTTTGGATATAACGTTTTTTTTCAAATACTTTATGGAAACCGTTTTTTGAATGGAAACACTCCAGAAAATGGGCGTGGCAAAAAACGTAAATAGACAAAATAAAGACATTACGATTGTCTAAATATCTTGTTTAGACACATTCCTAATTCTTTACGGGTTAATTAAAAACTAAATTTTTCTGGAAAATGGAGTGGTGATGGACAGATTTCAAAAATTGTTTACACTTGTTCCGCTGGGACCAACAAAGAATATGTGTACCAAATTTCATCATTCTAGCTGAAAACTTAAGGCCCAAAAAACTGGTGTTGTACTGACGGACGGACAGGCGTGGCTAACGATTCTGAGTCGATCCATATTCCACTTTAAGGTATATCTAGCTAAATTATTTTTCTATGTTACACACTATGTTTCAAAACGAATATACCCCAATGGGATAGGGAATAAAAATGTACTGCCCACTCGGGTAAAAAGTTAAGTTTATTAAAAAAGCAAAATCTCACTAATTTTTCTTAAATGTCTTATTCTTCAAGAATTAGTGAGAGATACCTCTATTATAGAGATTTATAATATTTTTTGTTGTTTGATTAAAATTTATAGAATATTCGTTATGAACACGAACCATTTTAATTAACACCATCCTTTAAAATTTTATTAGGTTTCTTATAATTAACGGAATTTGGGATATCTCTCCTCACTTTCCAATAGCCTAAATTCAATTAAACAAGAATTGACATACTTTATCCCTGTCTCCCCCACCCCAGTGAATAGTAATAACAGACAAAGCTGAACAAAGCGAAAATCATATCAAATTTCATTTTGGAACGAATTTTCATTTTTGTTTTTGTTTTATTTTATTTCGTTTATTATTTATTTTAATTGGATTATGTGGATGTTCTGTCAGCGATACTGTAGGTACCTATATAAGCTCATGTTAGCGTATCTGCTCCTCGTCCATTAGGATTGCCGGACAGGAGTTATTAGACGAGGAAAAGGTCAATGGAACGAATGTCAGGTGGGCATTCACTCCATGGCAATGCGGTTCGAGTTAATCCTTTAACCATATGCAACTCAATCCCCAGTTGACCGTAGCTAAAATGGAGTTTACTCGTTAGAATTCCTTTGGTGCGGGATTACTAAGACTTTTCAGTTGTGGAAAAAGGATTGTGCATAGAAATTAATTTTATAAGGATTCCGATTACATTCCGAACGACATTTCAGTGCGAAATTTATTTTCAATTTAATTGTTATAAGGAGCGACAGAGTGTAGGTACACACACTTGCACAGGCAGATGGTAGACGAATGTGAAAGCAGTTCTTTGGATTCACAGGTCTTTGAACTTTGAACTTTTGTGAGAAGTGTTCCTTTTTCTGCGCCTTGGGTGAAATTTAATTACGTTTTGTGACTGTTAATACCTTCTTCGTAGAAAGCTCTCTTTTGATGGTGTGATTGAATAAAGTCGATATACTTATACACGACGTGAAGACAAGTTAGTGCACTCTGTTCATATGTTAAATAACAGGAAAGGGTGTTTCTTGACTCTTTGACACAACAATCTATGCGGGAAGGAATTTTGTTTTTCGAACAGCCGTGTGGTTGATATGTGTATCTCTGATTCGTAGAGCCCTGATCCCGCGATTGTATAGCCCGATCCCGCGCTTTTCTTGCTATTTTTCTTTTTTTGTTGAAAATCCGGTATTCTTCCCTTCTTCTTAGCCAGTAGACTTCAATGGTAGAACTCACCTTCACCTGCAGCTTAGCCTTGTAGACATTGTTCTTGATTGCGATAATCTATCGGTATTCCTCATCAAACAAAGTGCTGCTGGGTACGAGAAACCAAAGATTATAAAGCCACACAGATGACGCATTGAGAACAAAAAAAAAATAAAATTTTGGTCACCACCTTCAAGGTACAGGCGGGCGGTGTGTACACTTGCACACATGAGAAACGAGATCCAAATTATATGGCGGACTGAGCCAGTAAGACCCGCAATAGAACAATTTTTCTTGTATGCAGTGCGTCATCTGTATGGCTTTATAATCATTGGAGATACCTAACAGATCAATTGTGACATCGTAGCCTATGTTCTTCGACGTTTAGATTAGATACGAAGTCTCTGCTGTTAGTAGTCTTTCGATATTACATTTTTGTACACTATTTCTTATTTGATGTGGCGTGGTGGATATCCGCGCATCGAAATGTTCGGACATGCAAAATACTGTAATGTGATCAATTTGATTGACCGTTCGTTGATCTGGAGACCACCATGTCCCCTTATCGATATCGGGGTGATGAAACCGTGTGCTGGCTATAGTGGCATTTCGTTCCGTAGCAAAGTTAATTAGCTTAAGTCCGTTATCAGACATGTTCTCGTGTAGGCTATGTTTTTCGACAATATTGCTAATGATGTCTTATCTTCCTTCCTTTAAAAAAATCTATCGTCTGTGCATTATAGCAAATGGTCCAGCACAGCGGTCGCTCTGTTCGTGGTCTTGTCAATCCTTCTAGGAATCCTTTTATTTTGTATAGAGCTGTGTGATTAATTTTCCTTAAATAGTCTTTCAAACAATTTTGAGATATAGACCACTTAAAAATTGTTCGATCGTTTTTTACCTTTCCTATTTTTTTTAAGTCGCGATTTACATCAACATGTTTATTTAACTACCCAGGTATAATCTGTTGGATTTAAGGCTGAAAATTTAATTATTGATGCATCTGGTCATAGTGCAAGAAGATTCATGTTTCTTGTTATCTTCTTAGATTCAACATATCAAAAAAAAGGTTTGCAAACTGTGAAATGTCTAATTATTGTTGAAACCACATACATTGATAGTGCTTGTATTTCCGCCCATATCTTTTGTATTTTACATCACCGTTAAACCTATAGAAAAACGAATTCTTAAATTGCTTGCATTTTATTTTAATTTTCAATCGTATGATTGTTAACAAAACTTTACACATTCAAACAAATTAAGAATAAAAATGTATTTTACAGTCTTGATTTAAAACCTTAATTTAGTACCATGTCAAACACAATTGATTTAGGAACACTCTTTAATTTGTCGGAGTTTTTTTTCAATTCAACATCCAACAGCTGCCATACAATCTCCCTAACCAAAAATTAGATACCCATAAACCACACTTTAGAGGGTAAAAAACGGAAACCACCTCACCTCAGCTGCAACAATTACAACAAATTCATTTCATATGATTACTCCCTTAATCTATTTCAAACTCAATTATAACCGCTCCTAGAGAGAAGAAAAAACCCCATATGCAGCGCAATCACCACCTTTCAGCGTCCCCATTCTCTTTTTTCATCGTGTGCTGCTGCTTCCAATTTCAGGCAAGTCCCCAGCGGCCAATTACTATCTCTGCCCGACAATTAGATTTACATATTGAAATTTATTGAATTGTCAGATCAAAACACAAAGGATGTTTCCTAAAACAAATGCAGATATGGGATTAAGGACTTGTCGCTCGGTTGGTCGGTCTTTCGGTTGTGGCGCAGTGCCACTCCTTTTCAAACGTAAAAAAAAGTCACACAAATTAGGGTGAGATACATAATTTATCAACTAATAGATACATTTGGCTTAGTAAGAATTAGTTACCACGAGACGAAAATTATTGCATTATCGATAATTATGATTGCCCAAATCCACGCGACGACCTCCGGTTAATCCTTGGAAATACCGCACAACTCAATCTGCTCATTTTTGTAGGTTATCCTTGCTTTGATGCGAACCGCTTACAAACGAAAGTTGTCGTTATCGTTTGACTTCTCCGTCAAGATGCTATTTACACACGACATTCTTAAGCCGAAAGGACGTGGTATCCACGAATAAATTCTCAAAAATCCGTGTGTAAACAAAGCAATGAGAGTTTTGTATAACCTGTACAACCTCAGGAAAAGTGTAGAATTCGCCTTTCCAATTGCTGTGCGTTTGTGTGTGTCTATGAGCATTTGCTTGTCATTTCTGATAAAAATGTAATCCGATAAGAATTAGGAGAGAGAATTTCATGTTCGTGCAAACATTGGGTGATGTTTGCCAATGCGATAGAGGGTATAAGGGTATTTCTTTGATTACATTTTCGTGGTATTTGGATTTATTTTTCTTGTTTGCATTGGAATTGCGAAACTTCATCAACCCTCCTCTTCCCAGAAATGCATACAGACGGCATATTACTTTACAGGCGATTACATTAATTTGTTTTGCACATAAAAAAAAAGAAGAGAAAACTCCGCGTTTTGTGGAAGAGAGATATCGAGGAATGGAAATTATGATAATGATTTCATCGATCCCTTGACTTGGTCGTCGCCCGTTGCAATTCTGTGGGGAGAGTGTTTCATTTTTAGGTTTTTTTTTTTCGAAGCCACCCTAGTGCTTAGCTTTGAAGAAGGGTCTCTCCGCAATGATGAGTACTATGCACTTAGCTATATTATCTTGTATTGCTTATTGGAATAAACAGTTGTTACACTCGTTTAAATTACTTTAAGTTGATTTATTCAAATGGGTACTCTTCTGTTGTGTGAGGGAAAACTGTAGGGTAACGCGCTATAATGTGCGTATGGAGTGGAGAATTGTTATGCATATCTTATGTAATAGATGCTTGTTCCCCCGAAAGCATTTTTTTTTCTTTTTGGCAAGCAATTTTCGATAAGTCATTTTCCTACTAGACAGTAGTACTCTCGCATTCATTTTCAAATACAAGAATTTTTGGTTTTTGTTGTACTAATTCGTAATTTTTTTTATCAACACCGTCTTAGTCAAGTATGTATACATACACAGATAGAAGAAATACCTATACACTTGTCGCTCCAGTGTAAACTTATGTTATTTTCGCAGTTTGTGCAATTTTTGTAGGACCTTTTTACATTTTTGTTAGCTTCTGACCGCCTTAGCGATGAGCATTGGCCCATAACATTATGTTCGTCAGAAAAATACTGGGTTTATTTTCCGTAAATTATAAGATTTCTTAAATTATGCGGGACCCAATATGTATTTCTAAGAAGACCTTCCATCAAATATGTACTACTAGGGTTCAAATAGCTTAGTTCAGCTGTTTCGGATTTTTCAAGACCAGCCATCATTCATCCTAATCGTAACCTGTGGTGACATATTAGAAGACCAACTAATGTTCTGATAGCATGTTTACCTATATTAATGCAACTATTTGCATTGTTGTTGAAGGCCCAAATGCCATGGTGAGAATGTCATTTATTTTATAAATTAGAAGTGCAGTTTCTTTTATAGCTGCAGTTGCCACAAACCTGGGTATAGCGCCTTTGAGGAAGTCTCTGTGTGCATTCACGGAATGGAATCAAAAATATATTTTTTCCATAAATGGAGTGTTTGGTTTAGTGTTTAATAGTACGTTTCCACCGAACCGAAATGCGTCATTTCATCACCGAAATTCAACATTTGAAAACAGTGTTCCCACCAAAAAATATCGTTGTTGGTTTTGACTAAATAATTGTAACCAAGTAACATAGAAAAATAATTTTGCTAATAAATGAGAGGCAGTCTTCTCTATCGGGGAAAATAATAATTTTGTAGTTCATCTTAAATTGCGTTTCAGCCAAACTCAGCATTCTGGAATGTGAAATTGTGTGGTGAAATGTATAGCATTTCTGCTGAAATCACGAATTTCGCTGAAATGAAGAATTTCGGCTCGGTGGAAACGTACTATAAGACTGATTTGCAGCATTGACATGCTTGTATACTGTCTCACAGCTGTTTTTATTGTCCTTAGCAATGGGCCTACACTCAAATCGCCCCAATTGCTTGTCTTTTAACAAAAATAGTTTTGGTATGTTGTTGTTCGTGTCATGGTTAGTTTGACTCGGTGTCTATATTGTGCAACATTTTGTGATTATCTGATAAGATTTACCAATATATTGACTGGTGTTATGGGACGTGACTTTATTTCTTCTAATCTTTCATATTCGTCCCAACACAGGTCTTCTAAAGCATCCTTGTTTTGTGATTTACTTTAAAAGGTCGGTTCCTTCGCTTTTATAAATATACGGCAATAACACCAGCATGGTGGTCGCAAGCCATAAATGCGAAAGGCGCATTAGGTTTTACAAGAAATAGAAAAACAATCCGCAATGCTAGTATTATAAATACTCGTCGTTTCATTTTAGGGCCCAGACGGATTCAGTGGCGCGATGGTTAGTGCGATGAACCGCCGCGCAGAAGGTCTGGGTTCGATTCCCACCGGTAGCTACATCTAAATGACTTTTTACTGGTCCTCCTCTCGTGATGATCTGACAAATCATCCGAGTAGTATCAATTTTCTAGAAAAAAAATCTAAAATTCGCCGTTCGGAGTCAGCATAAAACAGGAGGTAGCCATCGTGCATCAAGTACACACGCACACAAATCGTTGTGAGAAAGCTCGGCCCTGGGTACTAACGAGCCTGTTGCCAAAAATTTGTTTTTATTCTTTTTGAGGAGTAATTGTCGGCCATATCGATTTTCATCCTTTAGAACATTTTCTGCAAGTTTGGTGGTTAAGTACTCCTTGGTTTTAACATGTACCTACCGCATGCGTAATCCTTCACATAACCAGACGGGAAGTCTGAGTCATCTTTCATCAGTCTTTGGTATATTTTCGCTAAAATTTGGTGACTAAGTCGGGCTTGTGTGTTCCGCTAACCCAATTGTCTTCCATAGCTTGACGCCAAAATATATATCGATATACATCGATGGAAATTTTACATTTGCTTCCATATCGGTTGTAAATATGACAAAGGTTTTGTACATGCGCCTAGCTTTTAATGATCAATTTCTTCAATACCGTCTTAGGCCTAAATTGAAACGCTTCTAAATCGCCTTCTATCCAATGAGCCTATCATTATCTGCTGATACCCTCTTCGGGTGTTCACTGTGTTGAAGATGTTTTGTGACAAGGCTGGAAGCTTTAGTCATGGTCAAACCGCATGTAATCGTGTATTTGTTTATTGTGTCGCTTGTTTTGTAAAGCAGCACACTTAATATTGTTTAAAGGTCGCATGTTGACGCTGGTTTATTTCTGTAACTGAAATATTAATAAACTCAGGTATCTTAAGCTCTGCAAAAACGCTGTAGAATTTCTTAATGAATGCACATGCCTAACTAAGTTTAAAAGCGCGATTTTATTACAAGTTGCTTTCCAATCGTATAATCCCTTAAAGTACCATCGACTATTTAAAAAGTGGTCATCATTTATAACCCTACAAATGCGTTCCCAATCGATTACCCACATTTGACTCAATTACAAAACCCTTTCTGTTCCTATAGCGCTTCCGCTTCAATTGATTACTGATAAAATCTACTGCTATGCATGTATATCCTGAAGCCCGTATCTTAACATTACTGCATCACCTCAAATGCATTAATAATTCATCATAAATGTGTACACATTTGCATCTCTCTATCAGTTGATTTGATTTCGACGGACTTAAATGTGTGTACATACATGCAAAGCATCCTACCAGTCATCCCCCGCCCGACAATGCTGATCTTTTAAAGTCACAACTGCATTATCATCACCACATCTGCAGAGTCGCATGCAAATAAATTCAAATTTAAATTAAAGATCCTATCCCATTTGTCACATGGATGCAGAGTAGCGCAGCGCTTCAATATTGCAGATACACACAACACATCACGTTTGTGTAAATTAACTTTTTCCTCAGCGCTCTCTCCCTCCGCTTCGGGATGGTTAACTATTTATTAACCGATCCCTTTTCATTTAAATGAAAATGGACTGACCAGCTGAATCAACAAAACAACTGCCAGAGAACGAGGACAATTAATATCTATATATTTGTCTATCGAATGAGACCGGTGGCCCCTTAACAATAACCGGTGTAGTATTAGATACATAGCTAGATGGACTACATAAACACACAAACAATGCGACGAATGACTGACTCGTTGATCTAAACCCGATGCTGTGTGGTGTCGTGGGCGATAGATTACCGAAAAATGATTATTGTCTCCCTTTTGGATTGACATTTTGAAACAAACACAAAAAAAATACACTCCGTAGAATTAATTCCAATCGATAGCAATCCCCCGAACATGATCCATTAGGTTTATTGAACTGCCGATTGCTTTCGAAAGGAACGACAATGGCACGGGCCAGGCCACCTCCGACCGACCACTCGAACAGCGTGTGGCAACAGGATGTTCAGCCACTTTCTAAAGAAAATTGAAAGTGTATCTTTTGGATGCAGTTTTGTTTGGTTATATTATATTCGTTGTCCACCCCTATCTATCCAGTGTAATCATTATTCATCGGTATTCTCGTATTCGTTCCTGCTGATTGCGCTTATTCGCTTTCACCCTGGGTGTGCGCGTTCTAATGAAAATTACTTGCACCGGGTATTTGTGTATTTTGACGATGGAGTGTGCCATCCGTATAGAGGAACGTGCCTCATAGTATAAATGCAACGAGAGAATAAGTCGCGTATGCACAAACAGAGACAAAGTCATTACTTAACCCCCATAAGCGAGCGTTGCCGATAGAGACGTTTAAAAGGGTAACTATTAATTGTTTGCGTTTTCTGCTTTTGTGTGTGTTTGTGTTTGTCTATTGGGAAATAAATAAACAGTTTAATTTATGAGGTTCACGCTGCGGTGAAAGACGTCAATTCTATCTTATTTTGTTGCGTAAAATTGGAAAATTGCGGGTGATGAAGGTAGAGAGTATCTATTTCAAAAGAGGGGTGACAGGCCAATTAATTAGTTATAGGTTCTCAGTTACTTGGGAATGTGTAAAATCGATCATTTTTTTATGAAGATACCACGTGTATAACAGAGCATATGGGTGGATATAGATTTATTAATATTCGACAACATCCTGAACTGGGTGCTGGGCCTTGTGGTTAGTTCGTAGGACTTCTAAGAGCGGTGTCCCTGGTTTAAATCCTGAAAGTGACAACACCTCTGCACCTCTCGCGAAAGCCTGAGAAACTCCCAGTCCTAACACTTAAGACATAAGGCGTTTGTTTGCTTGTCTTCATAAACTGACGACTTAAAATGGCTACACAGGAAAAATAGTCTTTAGGCGACAAATCACGCTTTCTTGGATGTCAGGCCACAGCTCGATTTTTCAAGATCGAAGACCTACGTCAACATCTTGATAGTTTCCCCGACAGCAAATCGTGTATTATATCTATGCGGGACATTCTTGCACGCAATTCTTTATTTTTGAAGATGCACGGTAGCATACATTGGTAGCTATGGACCATTTTAAGAGTTTTTTCACTAAAAATGTGTTTTGATTATTAATAAATCCAATGAGACATAATTGAGCCCCATCAGTCATAATTAAAACAATTTGGGCAGTCAAAAGTAGATGGATTTCCAAATTGTAAAAGTGCACAATCAGGAAAGTTGTGACGCTAACGATGATCCACTTGCTTCAATACTTGCGGCAATTGAATTTTGTAAGCATGTCAACGAAGTTACTGAGTCTCAAATCTAGCTTCTCCATTCATTGTGTGCTATAATTTAGCCATAAACAATTGCACCTACTGTTAAACGCCGACTCCACTGAAAATTTTAGCACTTCCTATATCTGTTTTCCAAAAAATTACCAAACATAAAGCTTTTAAATCAAACCAGTATCCAGGAACCGAATGGCCAAAAGACTCAAGTGCTTGTATCAATTGCATGTTAAATAAAGGGTGATCCATTTCGAGGTTCCCTACTTTTTTAAAGAAAAAACACAGAAAATTCAAATTTAATGGAGAATGTTTATTATCATTTGAAAGAACATTCTTTGGCATTTATTTTTTGAAGATTATGTCTATCAAATGTTGGCCGTTGCTACGTCGCAGATGGTCCATCCGTTGAGTCCAATTTTCGATCACTCGTTCGAGCATTTCGACTGGTAACTGGCGAATGACACGCGTGATGTTTTCCTCCAAGGCCTGAATCGAAGCGGGTTTGTCGGCATAAGCTTTTGACTAAACATATCCCCACAGGAAAAAGTCTAACAGTGTGATATCACACGATCTTGGTGGCCAATCGACCGGCCCAAAACGTGAAATTATGTGCTCACCGAAATGTTCTCTCAATAAGTCCATTGATTGATGCGATGTGTGGGAAGTGGCGCCGTCTTGCTGAAACCAAATGTCGCCGAGATCACGAGCTTCAATTTCAGGCATCAAATAGTCGGTTATCATGGCACGATAACGGTCGCCATTGACGGTTACGTTCGCACCGGCATAATTTTTAAAGAAATATGGACCGATGATTCCACCGGCCCACAAACCACACCAAACCGTTGTTTTTCTGGATGAAGTGGCAGTTCTTCAATCTCTTCAGGTTGCTCTTCGTCCCAAATGCGGCAATTTTGATTGTTTACATACCCATTGAGCCAGAAATGGGCCTCATCGCTAAACAAAATTTTCCTCGAAAACGTCGGATCTTCTTGGAACTTTTCAAGAGCCCATAGAGCAAAGCGATGTCGCTTGGGAAGGTCGAGCGGCTTCAGTTGTTGCACAAGCTGTATTTTGTACGCTTTCAATTTAAGATCTTGACGTAAAATGCGCCAAGTCGTTCCATACGTCAGTTCGAGTTGCTGCGAACGGCGCCGAATCGACTCTCTACGGTCTTCGTGTACACTCTCAGCTACGGCCGCTATATTTTCTTCACAGCGTGCTGGACGTGGTCTATTCGGTCGAATATTATCCAATAATGAATGCTGGGTTTCAAAATGGGTGATGGTGTTGCGAATAGTACGCTCAGTAGGCCGATTATGTTGACCATAAGTTGAGCTAAGTGCACGAAACACATTCCTCACAGAACGTGAATTTTCATAATAAAGTTGAACAATTTGTAAACGTTGTTCACGCGTAAGTCTTTCCATTATGAAATGCCAAACAATACTAAATAAAAATAACATGACAGCATGACACGACTCACACGTGATCTGTCAAAAAAGGCTATTGAAAAAAGTATCTCTACTTGGATCACCCGTTACCTGTAAAAGTAGACCACAGCTCAAACCCTGCGAAGACTGGTTCAAGTAATTTCAACTTGTTGTCTTCGTCGACGAATTAAGGTGCGTGACATATTTTGAAAATTTTGGCTTAGTAAATCAATCTAAGCCAACATTTTTTGACTAAATAGGAAGCATTCTTATCAATAAACCCTTTTTAACTTACAGTTAGTTAGTAAGTTACAGTGGACTAACCAAACCTGGAGCAAAATTCAAATCAAAAATCTCTTGGTTCCAAATGATGCACACGATGCGCGTGCACACTTAAACCATAAAGGTCCGTTGTGGCACCACGTGGATCTATCGACTTTCCCTGACCATGTAGCGTATGACGTTTCTAACATTAATATTAGCCAGCTCACCTAGGTTGCCAAAGAAATTGTTTCTCAAATATACCGCCCTAGCAAGGAGCGGACAATTATCCGCAACCAACGCATACTTCGTCGGAAGTTCAAATTGCATTCGAGGTATGTGTCATCGGATAAAAATCACTTCACTACAATTCGTAAATAAGTTCCGCGAAGATTTTGTATCGGAGGAAATCGAAAAAAATAACTGCACTTAAATGCACTTCAACGCAATTCGCCAGGGTACATTACAAAATATCGGAGAAATATCCCGAACAGCATTTCGGAAGAATACCTCGAAGCTAAAATCCTCCAAATCGTACAAAATCTGAGAATTTTCCACTCCGACGGATACCTCGGTAGGGCCGATAGTTTTCTTTAGTCGGGGAGAGCTAGACAATAGAAGGGAAGGTGAGGAATACCTTTCTCCGTACAAGCTGCAGAAGTCATTACTAAACAGGCCCAATATTTTTGCGTGTAGGCAAATAGGACAATGTCCTGCAAGGACACCGAATATGTCCCTCCTCTCGTGATCATCTGACAAATCATCCGAGTAGTATCGATTGCCATGAAAAGCTTATCTCAACTTAGCCTTTCGAAATCGGCATAAAACATAAGGTCCCGCCATCGTGCTAAGAAGTACACACGCACACATGAATGGTTGTGAGAAGAAAGCTCGGCCCTGGATACCAACGAGCCTGTTGCGCCATAAATTAATTTTTTTATTTGATCTGTTCAGCATTGTCAAGCAGATGGAGCGCCTCTGATGTAGTACGGCCAGAGTTGCCTAGATATATACATGTTGTGCCGTTGATCCATCTGCGGTTTGCTTTTTTGATCGCATTCAGTTCTATCTGAAATTTACATATAGCGAGGTGCATACCTAACATATCTACTAGCGGAACAATGTCAAGCGTGGTGTCCTGTCTGGTAATCACCCAAAAGAGTTGGATGGTAAAATGCTCTGCTATCTCATTAAGAGATAGTAAAGCACAATCAAACAATTTTTTTGGCAACTAAAAACTTTCAAGGGGTAACAAATACGTATTAGGTCCTGTCATTTTGTAGGGGAATTCAGACCAGAGCTCCTCTTGCATACGAGTTTTTCAAATTATTCTTTGAACATCGTATTAATAGAAAAATGTTGTTGTAGTACAAAATTGCTTATTCCCGACTTAGCCCACATCTCATCCAAAATCATCACTTTCTTATTAAAAAGGGAGTACTAGTTCTACCCCGAGTTGGTTTGTACTAAGCATATGTCATAAAGTTCGGCCTCAGACATGATTTATTCAGTTTATGTCATTTAATGACAAGCAAAATGCACATTCTATTTTGGTATTGGAATTACCCACTCAAAAACCTTAAAAATATATCCTTGGAAACACTTTTAAAATATAAAGGGGCCATCTTAAAATTTTTAAATATTTTTAGATAGTTCTCTTTGATGTTAATTTGTATTCATAAAACAGGAAATCACCCTAAAATATCCAACAAATTACCCAATTTATGGTCATTAAAAGAAATTTCAAAAGTTCACTCCAAAAGCTAAATCCTACACAGAGTGAATACCCCCTATTAAATCGATTAATTTTCATTCCATCCATCACACAAAAGCTATAAATATCCCACACGATATGTGCGATGTGTCTTGCTTCCCATAGTATCTATTCACGTATCTATATTTTAATCGAACTCCACTTACACTCCTAATAATATCGTAATCTAATTAAATGGATTTATTGAAGACAAATGTAATCTAATACCATTATTCTCTCTTTTTCATTACAGGTACGTGTAAACTAAAACTCATCCTTCGTGATAGCGACATCGTGTAAGTTCAATGTCTTAGAAAATCAATTGCAATTAACTCGACATAATCTCTACACGTATACCAGTTTTTTTTTCTAACTCCGCTCAACTGAACTGTACTAAGCCTTGAAAATCAATCCAGTCAGAGTTCGTTGTGAGATAAAAGATACAAAGTTCCAATGTATTTATAATTCTTGCTAACCCTCCTCTCGGGCAGCCATTTCTGTGGAGGTTACATAAATTGGAACGATGAATTTTATTTCTCTGTTCTATTAACTCGTGTCAAAATTCAATTGATTGTCAGTATGAGTATTGTCACATAGGCGGGTTTTACTCATGTACAAGTATCTGTCTATTTGAAACTAACTCGTGTTTTTGTATTATCAAAACCGACAGTGGACTGTGTAATTGACCTGAAACAAAACTGTTCCAGTAAATTTCAGTTAACTTCATGCCTCGAGTGGGGGAATGTTAATTGGTTTTTAATAGGAAATACCTAGATAAATTTTGGTTATGGCGACACATATTGTAGGTTTCCTTACAGTTATTAGGACAGTATACGCAGTGAAATTGGTCTTGTAATCAAGTGACTATACAGTTGTAAAAATAAAAATTGTATTAATGTATTTTTAAGTAGTACAAGGTTTTTTTTCGTTTAAGAAATGTTCTCCTAATGATTATTTAATTGAGATGCATTTTGTAGCACGCGGATGTGTTGAAGGCGAATTATGCAGTATATAGTTCTGTAGGAAAAATGTTATGATTGTGTCCTGTTTTTGATAAAACTAGACGTGTTTTGTTTCATGATTTTATAGTAGGTAAGGTTAGATTGGCTGTCAACGTGTTCACGAGCACACTTAAACCATTTTTGGGTGCCGTGACATAAGGCCAATCGTCCTTAGGCCCAATTTAAAAATTTGGCTTTATGGCGCTTTATAAATGTGACACTTGGATAAAGCGATATTACGCCAAATAAGGAAAGTGAAATAAATGGAATTCAATTCTAATTGTACAAGGTGGGCCAAAAGAAGTCATCCGATGTTGTCGCCGCCTTCAGATTATCGGTTGTGGCTCGCGCAGTGTGTGCCGTTGCTCCGTCCTGTTGGAACCACGTGTCCTCCAGTCCTAATTCGTCCAATTGCGGCAAAAAAAAACTCGTTTAACATGGCGCTATAGGGCGCATCGTCCACTGTTGAGTTTGACCAGCGGCGTTCTCAAAAAAAAAAATGGCCCAATGACTCCTCTGGCGTGAACAGCGCACCATGTAGTAACTTTGAGCGGGTGTAATGGCTCCTCGTGCATTACTCGTGGATTTCGGTGCCCCAGAAGCGATAGGTTTGCTTGTTCAAGTACCCGCAAAGGTGGAGATGAGCTTCATCGCTCATTATGATTTTGGTCGAAAAATCGTCCACTTAGTCCTCGAGATTAAGGATGGCTTGGGCGTAGGTTACACGCGTTTGGCGGTCGATAGGCAGCAGCTGATGCACGGACTGGACTTTGTACAGGAACATGTGCAAGTCTTTGACCAAAATTAGGGACTACCGACGTGCGAGGCACGGCATTTGGTCGATGTTTTTAGCGACAGCTCGACATCCTCGCCAACAGCGGCGATATTCTCGGCACAACGAGCGCTCCGGGCCGGTGGTCACTCTTGGCAATGTCTCGTGTGTTCCCGGCCGGAGAATCGGCGACGGAATTCGCGCTGCGCCAACACTAGAGATGAATTGTTACGCAACAAAATAGACACGATTATTCCGCGTTCTTGTGGAGTGTATCGCTCTTGTTCACTTGCATTCTGCATCTGTCTAGTCCACATATTACAAAACAGATTGGGTGATCTATTTTGGCCCACATTGTATGTACACATATCAGGGAAGCAAATATTATATGTAATCGAAAGTATCATAAAGCCAAATTGGCCTTTTGACACTTCATCAAAGTGTCATAACACCAAATGCTAGAATTTGGCCTTGTTGCTTTCACAAAGCGTCATAAGACAAAATTTATAAATTGGGCCTTATGACGCATGGCTTTATGTCATGTCACGCCATTTTTTCCATTGTCCATTTTCCTTGTTATCTGTGATAGAACCATTCTGAGCTTTTAATAAAACGGAGACTTCACATCCGTTTTTGTTAAACCACTGAGATTTTGAGATAGTAAGCTCCAAAATGGAGCTTCATCTTCTTTGATAGGGCCGGGCAGTAACAAAGGAGATGAAGCATTGTTTCTTCTTTCTCTTCGTCCACGCAGCGCAAACAAAAGTCGTTTGATTGGAGGCTTAGCCTTTCTGCGTGCCTGTTTATTAAACTGTGTCCAGTGATGACACCTATGGTGCTGCTAATGTATGGTCTATCGAGCAAAATCAGTCCCTTGGATCTCCTTAAATCCAGCTTTGGCCAAATTTGTTTGGTTATTTGACACTTTGTGCCACGACTTCATCTAAGATTTGATTCGCTAATTTAGTCCCATGTCTGAGGAATTCATCAGCCTTACAGTTTCCTGGAATGTCGCTATGCCCAGGCATCCAGCACAGGTAAATGTTAAACTGCTTTGACATCTCTTTTAGAAATGAGCGTCAATTTCGGGTTATCTTTGAAACTGATTCCAGGGATTTGATGGCCGCTTGGCTGTCCGAGGAAATGCTAATATCCTTACCAGATACTATATTCTTATTCAGCCAGGAAGGCTTCTTTGATCGCCACGAGTTCCGCCTGGAACACGCTGCAATGATCAGCAAGACGGAACGATAGGCTGTCATTTGTCAATTGTTTTAGAGCCGTCGGCATAAAGATGGATCGAGTCATTTTGCAAAGGTTCGTTACTTTCTCATGACGATCTGTCTGGGATTGTGACGTGGAAACTCTTATCAAAATTAACTGGTTTTTCGGGAATATATGTATGTTCGATGCGAATTTTTGAGTAGACAGTTTGTTAGCCAATACACATTACAAAAAAATTATAAAGGTGGAAGTGTGTCCTGTTTAAAGGAGTCAGAAGTCTCCGGGAAATAAAAGAGGAAATAAAACAGTTCGTACATTAACAAAACCACAGATGTTAAATTGATGTTGAACGCTTTTATGAAGATCCCGACCCAAACTAATTAGTATATCTAAATTTTACGGTGTTATGGATAAGAAAAACAAGACTAAAAATCGTCAAGGCGGATCTCTGTATTTCGCAAATAATGTAGTTAACTCTAAAACCATTCCAAATAACACACCACATGTTTCTCATTCGATGAAAAAAACTCTCACCCCAGATATGTATGCAATTCTATTCATAGATTCTGTGCGTATCTTGCCTGTTTACTTTGGGCAAATTGCAAATTTTCACTTCATAACAACGTCCTCTATAGCCAATTATAATCACAAATATTGAAGACGTACTTGATATAGGCTTTTCGTCGTCATCGTTGTCGGCATTCACAACCAAATCTCGCCGAAATGGATGATTTGTAAAACATCGCAGCTAAATGATGTGAAATGGGTACACACAATTGTCCCGCTCACATCGAAGATACATGTGTTTTTGGAGTGTTAATGAAATTAATGTGAGCGTCAAAACGGAATCAAATGTAGATAATTTTTTTTTTTACTTTACCCGCCCATCTGTCAGTGTCGTCCTCCAGAAAATAAATACAAATCTGTCAGTAGTACCATATGCGTGTGTGTGGGGAGGAGGAGCTACACACTGAGATGATTGTTGTTTCTTCTCCTTAGGGAGAACTTTCGAAGGATCTCCAAAATAGAAGTCAACTAAGGTTCTTGAATCTGGAGAATGTGTAATTTATAGCGTGGTTGATACGGATAAACGATTCTCAGTGGTGAGTGATTTCGTAAATCATTTCAGTGGGATTTTTCGCATTTCGAACTTCAAGTTGAAGAGATGCTTTTTTTTTCAAAAACACCATTTTGGTTCTGAAATTTAGAGTCTTTACCCACTTAATAAAATTCCATATCCAAAAAGATTCCCTCAGTTAATTACCTCCTACCAAGTCGTAAAGAATCTCAAAAATGCTCCCATATTAACATGAAACTCATAAACGTACGAAAAAACAACCTAAACTCATAAATCTCCTCGATGCGATAGACGCATGACATTCAACCGAATGGATGGAGGAAAATGTTGTTCCTTGCCTTCCCCCCATTGACCTCGTTCACCAAAATTTAAAAAAATCGGAGATACATTATAGAAGCCGCTGTCGGCAGAAATAAAAAAAAACAAACAAAAATTCCATATGCTGTGTCTTCATGTGCCACTTGTTCTGTACGCGCTCTGTTTGAGAGAACACAACTAAAGAGCTACATCGACGAATTATCTTCACATTTGTCGTTTACACTGATCGTCATCATAATCATCGCTAAACATCTGATACATCATTGCGGACATCATCGTCAAAGCTTTTTTTCAGATACAATGCACTTCTCCATGGCTGGCCAATATGTCAGAGTCATCAACATCATTTTTGTATCGCTCGGTCTGTATCTGGTTCAATCGTTGCCCAGTATAGACAGTACTTCGACAGTGCTCATCCTCTCTCCTCATCCATCACATAAGTGATCTAATCAATTGTATAACTGGAAAAGATACAAAAACGACAGACCATACTGCAAAAGCAAGTTTCAAGTGATATTTCCTTTTTATGTATGAACTCTTTTGAATTCTTTCGCAGTATATACACGGATACATAGCGTACCGAGTGGTGTGGAAGGGTGCAGCAGCCAGCTTGAGTGGCCTCCTTTATGGCCTTTAAGGAAGAGCAGCAGCAGAAAAGTTCCTCTCAAGATGGATTCTTCTTCAATTGGGGAATGCAGTTGCCTTCTTATATGGATAATGTATTCGCATCTATATGCAATGCAGTGGAAGATTATTGAATGATGAGGGAAATAGGTCAACTGCATTGACATTACGTACTCCATTGGCATCTGGTGTAGAACCACCACAGCCACCGCCATCGCTTTGACTGCAACAAATCGAAGTAGTTTTTGCTTTTTTTTTCTATTTTATAATCACCAACATTTTCGCAGTCGGTGGCGGCGGCAATCCCTTGAAGTGGTTTCATTTCTCTTGCATTGCGAATGTGGCCTGGGATTGATAGAATGTTTCTCTTCATTTAACTGAAGTAGAAGGTTAGGTTATTCAGTGAACTATAAAAAGCAATTCAATTCATCGAGTTGTTCTTTACTGTTCTTGGAGAAGTATCACATGAAGTCGTGGATTCTATTAAAATGAAGATATGGTACCAAACTGCAAACAATAGCTTCAGATATAGACATTTTTTTTGCAGAGCACTCTAGATCGACTCAATACACGTCCATATTATCCAAGGTTTAAATTCAATCAATTCGATTTGGAGGAATCCGTATTCATTTTACATTGTTTCTACGTCAAAAGGCAGCAAATATTTGCCTTTTTATTTTATTTAATATTTAATGACAGAATCTTATTCAATTTGATTCTATTGTGGAATTCCCATACGAGTCTCATATACAGGGTGTCTGCCGGGAAGGCAAACAACTTTGTTTTGCCGCCATTTTGGAAAATTATTCGATAATCCAACGCGTTTTGATCGTTAAAACATTTTATCAAAATCAATTATCGATTACTGTGACGATGAGAAAGTTGCGTGAAATTTTTGGGCGAAACAACGTGCCAACAAAACGCACTATTTATCGTGTAGTGAGCTAGCCCATGACAACCCCGATTTTCATGAAAAAAATCATAATGAGTGACGAGGCACATTTTAATTTGAATGGATATGTGAATAAAGAGAATATTCCGTTCTGGGCAATGGAAAAATCTCAAATTATTCATCAGTCACCTTTGCATCCATTAAAAGTTACAGTCTGGTCTGCAATAAATGGTGATGCTGGCTGATTGGCCTCCATGGTCGTCTGATTTGACTGCTGCGGACTTATTTTTGTGGGAATATCCAAAAAGCAAGGTTTATGCAAACAAATTAGAAACGCTTGAGCAACTCAAACAAAATATTCGTGATGAAATAATGAAATACCGCGTGAAATGTGCGAGAATGTAATGAAAAATGTGCTCAAAAGGGCTCGCATTTGTGAGACTAACAGAGGCGGACATTTAACTGATATTGTATTCCATACATAATTGCCAAAATTAAATAAAACATTCATCAATATAAGATTCATTTTCTTTCATTTAATCAAAAATTATTAACAAACAATGTAGTATGCCATCCCGGCGGAAACTCTGTACTTCATTACTTAGGTGCATTTCAAAGGCAACTAGAAATTGTGCGTGTATAAATTCAGGGCGGTGAATAAACATCAGCAAGCATCATTTTCAGAGCTATACGTTTCCCAAACCTGGAACAACCATAAAAAAATAAAATATATGTATTTTTACCCCACGAAGTTCTGCAAAAAACATCGAATGGAGTGAAAGTTAATTATGTTTGTCTAGGTTAACTATATTTAGCCAAAAACCATTAGAAATGGTACTTTTCATTTAATATTATATTTAGAATTTATTAATCTAGTTTCTTGTCTTCTACATATCCGGATGACAAGAACCTGTAAGTTTGAAGTAAAATATCTCATGAAAATTACACATTTAAAGTTATCTTATATGAGCACATTCGAACAAAATATTTAATTTTAAAAATATACAGAGCGACATCTTATTGGAATGTTAACATTGAATAACCTTATAATTTACCAACTGGCATGGTTATTGACACGTCAATTCGCTTCACATTGAAGCGATACGCCGAAATAGTGACGCCGTACATTGAAAGTTGTGCTGACACAGGATGCATATCGTCCAAAATATCGAAACGAAAATTTCCGAAACGAATGTCAGTTCCAATCGGAAAGCAGATGCTTTCGAGGTGTCTGAGGCGGAGAAAATTAAAAAAAGCATACAATCGGGTTTGATTGATTCCGCAGGACTTCTCCGTCGGAGGAAGATCTTTTCGAAATGCTATCGGAATGGATACCTTTGTAGAAAAATTTCTTCCGAATGTATAATTCGGAGGAAATTCAACGTTACATTGGTCGCAAGATCTTTTCGAAATGCTATCCGAATATGTACCTTTGTAGAAAATTTTCTTCCGAATGTATACCTTGATAGGGGTGACTATTCGTCGTTTGATGTTGAATTTTATTGAGCACGGGACATGGAACAAGGTCGACATGCCATTCATCAACTAAGCCGTTCCAATGATGGCTGTCGTTGTTTGGTTACTCAGATCTCCAGATTTGACCCCACCGGAATAATTTTTTGTTGGGCTGTTTAAAAATGCCTGAGACTATTGTCGAGTTCGAGGCAAAGATTCTTGCGAAATCATCATCATCGAAAATGGCACATTTTTATTTGTTCAATAGAGGGTGCTACTTGGATGATTTTGTGTTCAAAAACTAGTCCATATAAATCGTAAAGGAAACAAATTAAATAAAAATACGTCGTATGTAAAAATCGTTTTTAAGCATGAAAAATACCAAACACAATTAAAATGATTTGGAATAATTTTAAACATACATTTTGTAATTACATTTTGTAATTAATAATAGTTACGCATTTTGACACCATCATCGCACCTTTCAATTAAATATTAAAACAATATTTTCTCTACAGCACTTTAAGTGCTAAAACCATTGAACCACATCGAACAAAATTCCCATCTACATCTAAATTTAACCACTTTGCCTTGTGTTTTGTTTTTGCGCCTACCTCACTAAAGACTTGCACACCTAATTACTCGTTACCCGCCTCTGGTTTGCTATTTCAATACCAGCTCCCATTCTTTTCCCACTTGAGGCCCTGCAAACAAGTGTTATAGTCAGTCAGCCGCAACTCGCACGCACATCATAGAAACACACATCACTTTAACGTGTGTTTGAAAATAGATACATTCTCGCTCAAAGTTGGATAGAAGTCCATTTTATTCCCCACATATGGAAGTAACTTAAAATTTTGAGTGCACTTCATCTAGACGAAAGTATCTACCAAGTCAATTCAATGTAAATGCATGCAAACTATTCATGGAAATAATTGATTTCCTCTTGTGATATGTTTTCTTCATTAAGAGAACAATTTGGTGAGATATATTGATTTGGATGCAAGAGATTGTTATACAGCTGGCAGCTAGGAGAAGAGTTCTCTGATTGACAGTGAGAAATTGTAAACAGATGGGAATCTTGAGAAAGTACATCATTTCTCTGGAGCATGAAATGATCTACTGGATATTCCATTAAGATTATCATTTCCTTTAGGTATTATTGACAGGTGAAGGTATTTTGTATTTGATTGCTCTGATAGAAGTTGATTTGGAAATAAAGAATAAAATCATAGAGATCTCTTGGTTGCGGTAATGATTTGGATTAATTCTAGAGGAACAGCTTTTTGAATATTGATGACGACTTCTAATGAAATTTTGAATAAGACAGCTATTTAGAAAACTGTTCATTTATTAACTAACGCCTTTTTTCAAAGAAATGTGCATCTCTATGTAGTTGGGAAGCTTTGAATTGAATGAATTTATAATAACAAAACTCGTCTAATTGGCTTGTATGACACAGAGAAAGCTGGTTAACAGTTTCAAATGGTGTATTGGTATCTGTAGATAAAATACAATAAGAATTGGGAACGATATACCTCATTTATCCTACATACTTACATGACCAGCCTTGCAATCATTTATTTTGGGAGTTTTGTCATAATTGTATATGGAAAACGTCCCTCTTAGCTCATTAAGCAGGTTGAGGTTCTTGGTTATATAAAAAATCCGCATCTGTACTTGGCATATGCGGATTTTCGAAGGCATTCAAACAACGAATCGTCCTAGGCCTTATCTGTAAATCTTATTTTTGGATACCAAGTAACACCAAGTTTTAAAAAACGTTCTGCGAATTATAGCAAACACAAAAATAGCATATAGTTAGATCACAAAAGTTGGTGATTCACATCACGAATAAGGATCTGTACTGGACCTAATTGCTTCTAACGATGCGTATCTTTAGTTGCCGACTCATTATATATTTGTCCCCGCCACTGAAGCCGAATCCGAAGACTTGTGAGTCATCCAACATGTGTTACACCCGGTTTTTCAGTGCTGAGTTAACTCTGCGTTAACACAAAATCTGTTCAGTGCAGGATTTTATATGACTCCATGAGTGTTGATTCAATCAGCCAACACAGATTATTCTAACCAAAATAGTGTTGTCTGTCAACAAGTTGTTGTTGTAATTTCGATCATTCAATTGATAATCGGCAAAAATTTCGCAACAGAAAAATTGCCAGAGGCACCTAACTCGCCCACTACCATACTGATGACTATCGTTTTTTTCTGTCAAAAAATTATCAAAATGTATCGATTCTGTAACACCTCACTTCTCAGCTATTTGGTTTATTTTTCCTTCTTTCTTATAGATAACAGATGAACTCAATATTTCAAACAATTTCGAATCGCTGAGATCTGAATTTTAAAATATCGTTCACGTAATCATTTCCTTAAAAATTTTATAAAATGTTCACATAAATAGAATTTTAAATAATTGTTGGCCTGGACTTCTGATCATATCATCCAGGGCTAACCCTCTAAACTTGTTGGATTAACTCGAAGACAATTCTGGGTTAACATTGACTGAAGAACTAGTTTTTTGAGGTAAGACGACCCCGCACTGAAAAACCGGACCTTAGCCACCTAGGTTCCAACTACGTTTTTTTTTTATATACGCTTTGTAAAGCTCATCGTTGTATCGTGCGTATAAAACTTGACATCGCAAATGAACCCGTAAATTTTTTAGGAGACTTTTGCAATCGAAACGATTATGGATTGCTTGATCCGCATTAATTAAGATCCATGATTCAATGTCGTACAGTAGGAGTGGCTTTAGCAAGTTCTAATGCTTTCTTAATCCAAAGAAAATAAATTTTCCATATAATTGCAACAATATGTCGTCGTCGGACTAGTGGACTCGAGCTGGACAAAGTCATAGTTGTATACTATGACAAAACGAATAAGTCGGTGTCAACTGAAAATTCTCCATTCCTTTCCTGTATTCAGACTGCCAATGTGTAATTTTTTAGACAAAAACTTTTTTTTTGTAACACGACTTCCTTTCTTGAGTGGCGCTACAGTCCGGAATGAACCTGGGCCTCAACAAACATGCTTCTCCAATTAGCCCAGTCGTTAGCTAACTTCCTCCAGTTGCGCACTCCAAGTTGGTTGGTTCCTACTTGTACGCCCCAATTCTGGCTGGGAATCGAAAAATGCGGAGTTTTTTGACCGGGGGCATGTCGCTGTACAGCTCGTATAGTTCATGGTTGAATCTTCGTCTCCATAGCCTGTCAACGCAAACGGGACCGACGATTTTTAACACGACTACGTCTATTTATTTTACTAGAGTAACGAGTTTTTTGTCATTTTACCCTTGGAGTTATGAGGTTTGCTGCCAGGATTAATAAGTTTTCTAGTTTAAGTTTCCTAAAAATGTCAAATTCCATGAAGATTTTTAATAACAATTTGCTTCGTCTCCCCTTCGCAAGAAGTAAACCCCACACGCCACTGCTGTGGAGATATGAAGGATGCATTACAATGATTTCTCTGTGGCTATCGGGCTTATGATCGAATTAAAGGGCATATTTTCGGTAATGGTATGAAGAATAATAAATATACGCACCTTTTCATGACGCAATGGACAAGTAGCTAAAATCAATAGATGGGAACTGCATATAGAAAAATATCCTGTTCTCAAAGTTCCTTGTTTTATTCGTCAGCACATCTATTCTTAAATCCATTTGAAGAATTCCAAGAGCTAGATGAATTTGTATACCAAAAAAATATATTTTTTTGTTTAACACATAATCCCTCTGAATACAACGTTATTTCAGCTATTAATCGAAATTCATAGTACATAGTACGAAATTCATGAACTTTTAGTATAAATCGTTATACAAAGAACGAGTTTAACTCTGCCACTTCTATCCTCATATATGCTGTTAAACATAAATGTAAATGCACAATTTTTATATCATATGGATACGTGAAGTAAAAATGATATTTACACTATGTCACACACACATGAAAACTACTCAAAATAAATGACAAGCAGTGCTATTCGACTATGAATTCAATTTTTGCCAACCACGCAGCCGTTCGGTGGGTTCGAGAAAACGTTCCACGTCGTTTGCATACTACTGCTCTCCAATAATTGTATATTCCTCTGACAAAAATCCGTCAGAAAAATGTGTTTCTTTACAGGATCTGCGTTTTTTTTTTTCTTGCGCGTTAACATTCCCACATACGAGTAGTTATAAACCCTTGAACACCCCCAAGCAAAGCTGCCACCACATCCGTCCATTTACAGATATACGACACAGCACAAATAGTGCCAACGATGTTGACATGGCATGGCGACGAGAATGACAATGGGTGTGTGTGGGGGGGTACAAACCATCCATGTGAGGGAGACAGACATCACAGCCACGTCACATGCATAAAATTGTGTTTCCAACTCTGATATCTTTTGCAAGATATAATTTCCTTTTGACATAGATTTAAGTGTATCTAACAGATACTCCAATTGTGGGCCTTCACTCCATCTTCATATGACTTGAAGCACAAATGTGTAAAATTTTATGGTTATTATTTTCGTGTTCAAATGGTTCCTCCGCGTGGTTGCCATGCAAATTATTTTAAAAAGCAAAACCCTACCTGCCTACTAGCCCCATCAAGCTATTTGCAGAACTCTTATTCAACCCCCCTTATACCCCACACCTATACATGAATATTGCACTTTATCGTAATGGTTTTCTAGTGTACGATGGGGGTGAAAGAGAGAGAGGTAGATACACAAAGCAGCAAATATCTGCGGTGTACGAGGACTAGCTTAGGAAAAACCGAATGGTGCTGGAGGATGCTTGAGGAGTGCGGAACCATTTAGACGAAGGTCGGATAAAACAATGTCATTGCTTTTAGCAACCACGACGTTATTAAATTGTTCGAAAACATACAAAAAGTGTATGGTTGTGTGTGCAATTGAGTTAGGACATTTGCCAAACAGCGAGTGTAGAGCGTAATTAAATTTGCTCCAGAGATGTATGAATTTGAAACCCTAATTGCTCTTCATTGGTTGTGTAGATTGAAGATACAAAAAAATGAGTTCAATTTTTTTAAAGACAGGTCTTTGTTTTCGTAAAAATACAATAACGCTAATGCGAATAAACAATAAGAACAACAAATTTGTCACCAATACATTCGTTTGTTAAATCTTAGGTTATCTAAGGTTAGAAGGAATGTATTTAGAAACCATCAGGTGGAATCTGATTATAAGAAATACTTGTCAAAAGGACACCTATACATTGTTTAGAAATACGGGAGTTAGTATGCAATTGTTTACCCACTAGCCATTAGAATAATAAACTTTTGGAACGTGATTTTATATTTTTAAATATTTAAACTAGAACTTTCAAAATTAAGGACAAATCATCTCGTTGACTTGCTGCACCTCGGTTCCTCCGACGACCACTCACAAGGTTCATTAGATACAAGGAACCACCTTCACAAAGATCCCGCAGTGTGATAATAATTTGAAAGCAAATAGGTGTTCCTTATACAGCGCTATGCACCAGGCTAGTTCCATAATTCACTTATTCCAACAATAGAAATTTCATCATCGATCCCAAGTCTTCATCTCCTTTACATCTATTAATGAATTATCCGAAACATAAACCTAAATTTTCTACAGTCTTTGTTCATTCGGCTTCTGTTTTTGTTGTGTTATTCCATCTGATCCCTAATTTTAAAATATAGTTCAGATATAATCAGTGCAGATGACCCAGGCATGCTTAATTTAACCACCCACTGGCAGTACCTACAGCGCATATCTTCTGGTGGGATACATAAAACAGGAAACTCATCATCAACGTCCTTGAGTGGCGTTCCATATTTTTAACTTTTTTCTTGTTGTTCTTTCTCATCAACAATTCTGCTTCCCCCGTTCGCGCCTTTTGTTTCCCGCTATATAAGGATAGAGAAAAAAAACCATCGTGTCGTCAGCAGAAAATGCCACAAACACACAGAAAAATAAAAACTGATGCAATGAAGATTATCCAAAGGCCGCAAACTAAACTTGCTCTAGGACAACGAGAAAGGAGGCGAACAAAATTAATATAAATATGTTTACGAGTCGTTGAGGAATGTTTTCGAACTGAGCTTAACTGGATTTAATTTGCATACCAGCGAATAGTTCTTATGCTGCCATCGAATAAGTTGGCAGGATACCGACCAGAGGAAATTTCTAAAGAAGGAAGGATGAGCCATGCTCGGAACCATCTCTAGATTCTCGAATGTCATTACAAAAATTGAATGACGGAGGGTTTTCTTAAGTTTTTTTTTTGTTTTTGATTTGCAAGGATCTTTTGTAGAGATACATTTTGTTTCGCGGTTACATGTTAGTTTGAGCATGAGTTTTTTTTTTTTAAATTGCTGGGGATGAATCAGTGTCAGGGTGACCAGAAATGTATTTTTCGTTGAGTGCATTGTAATTCATTCTGAATAGGTTTATCTTGAATGTTCAGTATAATTCACACTAATGAATTCATCCTTAAGTATGTATTAAAAAAAAACTTTAACTATATCAGTATTATGTACAGGTGCACCCTTGTTAATGTAAATACCTCCTATGAAGAGTGGAACACATACAGAAATTGTGAATCGTTTTTCTATCATGTCCGGACCAAATGTTTTTAAGCTCTTAGCATGTGACAGCATCTAAATGTTGTACAAAACAATTTTCTTCATCTTCAAAAAGACATCAACAAGTCTCTACTGGTCTGCAGTTTCTACTATCCCAGTACCTAGCCATATCTGCATCCTTTTATTTCGTCAAAACTTTGTTATTGAAAAAAGGAACCAAATGCTTTTGATTATCTGCTTTGTCTTCATTATTCGTGAATATCTTTTCGAAAAGTATCAGGATGACGCCTATTTTTTGATGAATTCATAGAAAGGACAAACCAAATGCCTTGTATAAGACTTTTTGCGATATCAAAGAGATTGTAGGCATGAAGTCCTTTTTAAAACTACGGAACACTGACTCGTTTCAAGTAATTACGCGACCTCAAAATAGAGTTAGATTAACGGGATTTTGAGAAAACTATTTAGTAATGAGCTTAACGAGATTAGAGATTGGACATTTGGGTTTGCAGAAGCTTGTGGATCTTGGAGACTCATCTAATCTAAGACAAAAGAACAAAAAATTTAGTTCAGACGTCGTGATATCTTAAAACTGAAAAAGGTTTTGGTCAAGCTTAGCAGATCGAGAGTCACCACACATTTTATCCCCACCTAGATATGTGCATATATATCTATCTTAAGTGAGCCATGGAAAGTAAGATCGCTTTTAATTTGAGCTCAATTCTACGTAAATGCGTCTAACAATATTGTTTGTGATATGTATGCAAAAAAAAAAATGTTAGGTAATTCTTAATGTCCTGTCATACTGTCTGTCGATGGGATAGATGTGCCTGACTGCAGAATGAAGCAAATTGTTGAGCCCCGTATTCACCACAAATTGTTCTTAATAGTCGTCGAAAATGATTGCACGCTGATTGCTTACTGCAGAATATGTCTACTCTACTTAAACACAGTGGCGCAAATTTATAGTGAATCGATGTTAAATGGTTTAACTCCACACTAGTTAATATCTACCATAAATTAAAAGCTAGCTTTAACTTATTTTCATCACCAGACAATTTTTACGTGGCGCTAATTAGTGCATACTAACGAACGTACCTCTTAAAACTCTAAGTCAAACTCACCTAAAAAGTGACAGTTCTGACAATCAAACAAACCTTTTTCAGTGAACACTCTCAAACACACCTAAAAGTGATAGTGAAAAATATTTCAGCTGTTTGTACCTTTGCCCGTTGCCCGATTTGAAAATGACAGATGACATTACGCTAACTCTGCATTAAATATTTAAAGTGAGGTTTCGGTTGCTTTTACTATAATGCAGAGTGATAACGCCAAAGTACACTTTTTGACGACAAAAAGTGTTAATACGTGATAAAATAATTTTAAGGTCTATTTTAAGCGACTACCTACATATCTCTAAGAACTAAGTCAGACTAAGTCAAACTGACCCAAAAAAGTGAAAGTTCTGACAATCCAACAAACCCAGTTTCAGTAAAACAATCTAAAAATTACACATAAAAAAATAACAACTGTTTGTGCATTTGCCGGATTTGAAAAAAAAGGATTCGCTCGACTTCTATCAACTTTAGGTTTCTCATTAACTCATAGCTTGGTCCTCAAAGAAAGGCTTTGGCCACAATTTTGCACAATTATTTGCATTTGTTTCCAGTTAAGATTCAGTTGACACAAGAGATCTTCCACAAGAACATTTACGCCGCCGTACATATGTCAATAGGATGTTACAGCTAGCCCATGGCAACCCCGATTTTCATGAAAAAATCAAAATGAGTGACGAGGTACATTTTTTTTTGAATGGATATGTGAATAAACAGAATAGTCGGTTCTGGGCAATGGAAAACCCTCAAATTATTCATCAGTCACCTTTACATCCATTAAAAGTTACAGTCTGGTCTGCAATTTGGTCAGGTGGAATCATTGGACCTTACTTCTTGGAAAATGAAAACGGCGTAACGGTAACTGTGAATGGGGAGTGTTATCCCCATCCCCCATGATTGAAAACTTTTCAACGCTACAACTGCATGCTTTGGACTTGATTAACATGTGGTATCAACAAGACGGTGCCACATCGCATACAGCCAGGATTACAATGGAATTGCTATGAGACCTCTTTCCACAACAAGATATTTCAAGAAATGGTGATGTTGATTGACCTCCACGGTCGCCTGATTTGACTGCTCCAAACTTCTTTTTGTGGGGATATCTGAAAGGCAAGGTTTATGCAAACAAACCAGAAACGCTTGAGCAACTCAAACAAAATATTCTTGATGAAATTAATGAAACACTGAAATGTGCGAGAATTTAATGAAAAATGTGCTCAAAAGGGCTCGCATTTGTGAGACTAACATAGGCGGACATTTACATGATACATGCTATTGTATTCCACACATAATTGCCGACATTAAAAAAAAACATTTGTCAATATAAGATCCAAGCTCTTTCATTTACTCAAAAATGATTAACAAACAAAGTAGTATACCCTGACACCCTGTATTTAAAGTAAGGTTTCAGTCACATTAACTTTAATGCAGAGTGACAACGATAAAGTACACTTTTTGACGACTATAGATATCAAAACACGTTATTACGTGATAAAAAAATTTTAAAAAGTATTTTAACCAACTATAAACTTGCACCATTGGTTTTGAGTTGAAGTTGTACCCTAGTGCTCAAATTTTTTTTTGCGTCCTAGGTCTGTACGTTGTGTTTTTCCGATTGTATTTGGTACATGGTTATCTAAATTCAAAGTAAAAGAATCATGTAACTCAATTTCATTAGCATGACTTCCAACCTTAACCTTACCTTGTCACATCTTCATCCATGGATATCCCAAAATTTTAGGAAGAAATAGACACAACTTTTTTTTATGTCGTAATTTGTATATTCAAATATAAGGTACTTCGGGACCGGTTATATATCGCATAACACTTTGGGCAAATGCCCCCTAAGTCTTCGTTTCACCAAAAAGACTATAGATACGACAGGAAATGTCAATAATTTTTATTGAAATATTTCACAGGCTACGGTGCACAGCCTGTTGAAACCACATATAATTCAAATCAATACCATCAAATTTAAGCAGAACCAACTCGGTTATCATGTCGCAATATTGTGCACCATTAACAACCACTATACGATACGCCTCATTTACAAAGAATTATGATCCAATGACACCAACAGCCCAAAATCTGCATCAAACAGTGACATATTGTGGATGCATTTCTTGTATGCCAGTATTGTATTCACAAACACTTTATTAATTGATTTCTTCTTCCCAAACATTGCATCCAACATCATCCTTTCGTAGAACTGTTGACATGTGCCAACATTGTATTTCCTTATGCTCCAATTCAAGCTGCATCACGATTTGCTTACTTCTCATATAGCAAACACAAAGTCGGCCGCAGTCAATTCCTAAGAACCCACTTGCAAACCCACCCATTCCGATTATTGCCGCGAAATATGTTTATTTACATTTAATTTCCTTTTAAATGTCACTCATCAGCTCCATCAACTGCGCTTCTTAATCTATCATCTCATCGAGGAGACATCACATCAAAAGTTGCAGCAAAACTGCTGTATTGACATTTGTGATGCCACTGACGATGACGATGATGCTGATTCTGGTGCTCTTGGCAGATGCCATCCAATTCATCTGTTTATTGTTTATTTTCCATCAACCGACCAGAGAGGAAAGCATTTGTTTTTCCAAGAAAATTCGGCAATGAAAAGCTTAATCAGCATAGCAAACAAGAAGTTGCAGTCAGGCTAAGGAAGACGCTGTCGCTTAGCTAATTCCCTGCTCGATCGTTATTGTCTTCTGTCATAGTAACAAATCCTTTTGCTAGGAATTTGGAATACTTGTTAGTGGCATTCCTTTGTTTGGTGTTTAGCTCTACTCAAAGAAATCCGTTGAATTTTACGGTACGTTGACCAACAGGTTGAGTGAGACTTTCAATTTGGAAACATCCACGTTTTAAATTGAATTCAGTTGAAGTGGATTTTTGAAAATCATTTCGTTCTTTCTTTCTTTCTTTCGTTTGGGCGAGTCGTTTCACCCATAAATTTACAAATTTTAATGCTCTTGCAGTGGAATGTCTTAATGGTGTAATAGGCTTGGCTTCTGACTTAAAATCAAAGCACTGCCAACAAATCTTTTGTTTTCCTAGAGAGAGTTGTTAAGAAGTGAGAAGGTTAGAGCTGGCTTTTTAAGGAGTGTAGTAAATTAAAGGATTTTCCCAACACCTAATAGGAACCCTCCGTGATTTAGACACAATGCATAGACATTCATTTCTCAAACCACTGCCAGCAAGCCGGAGGAAAAGCCTACGTGTGATTTTCATAAAGAGAAGCTTAGGCATAATAAAGAGAATAAAGAGAAATAAGACATATTCATACAATTGGGTCGAAGAACGTTAATCGCATGAATCTAAGAAGCTTTTTAGTTCGTTTCTGGCTTTAAATATACCACATGTATCATCCAAGCTCCAGTAAGATTAAAACTGTAGTCAATATCCATAAAAACACCGAATACCTAGTGAAAATTGTACAGAAAATAGCTTTTATAGCTTAAACCAAAACACTTCGCAAAGCAAAGGTCCAAATTGATGAATATGGGTTACGAGACCATAGATGGATTTTTTTTATTTAAACATGGAGTCATATTATTACATTACTGGATAAGTCAGTTGTGCAAAAATGGCTCTAACGCTGGTCGCGCACATGATTTTCATGCGTTTGCATGACTATCGCTATTCAGTACTCAATGTGAACGATCGCAACAGATATTAAAGAGTGTCTCATAATTCACTCAAAATTTAAATTTTGGGCCATTTAATAAAATTGTGTTGCCAACAAAAAAAAAAAGGTAACAATATGACAACTGACAGTTTGGGGTTAGTAAAAATAAAGCGCATTACGAAAGAAAAATGCTTCTTAATTTCAGAACAATATTTTAAAAGAAATGAAGGCATGTCATCTATAGTTCGCAATTTTCGTACAAAATAGACACTCTGGGTGTCCTGTCACAACAAAAAACATCGAATCAATTCGTGAGAGTATTGCTGACAATCCAAGAATATCACCGTAGTCAAGAATTTCGCATTTCAAGAAACTTCTTACAACGAATTCTCACGAAAGACTTGCAACTCGATGACTACAAAGTTCAATTGACTCAATGACTGAAGACTACTGACCATGCAGCACGAAGAGATTTCGCTAAATCAATTCTGGAACAACAACAAGTGGATGCTGATTTTTCGAACAAAATCATCTTCAGAGATGAAGCTCATTTTCATTCTATTGGCTTCGTTAATCATCATAATTGTTGCATTTGGGATTCAGAAGACCCACGAATAATTGTTGAGAATGAAATGGGTCTACCAGGCGTGACTGTTTGGTGTGGAATTTTTATGGCGTTCGTTATTGTGGGATATTTTGTTATTAGTGCCTAATTACAAGGTATGGATCCGACCAACATGTGGTTCCAATAAGACGGTGCCATATGCCATACAGCCAGAGAAACAATTTAAATACTGCATGAGTCATTTTCTAATCGTGTAATCGGCTGTTTTTGCGATCAGAATTAGCCATCCAGATCTTTCTATTTAACGCCATCAGACTTTTTTGTATGTATGTGGTGTTTTTCGAAGTCAAAGATCTATGAAAACAAGTTCATGACGATCAACGCATTGAAAGAGGATACTAGGCGGTATATTATTTAAATTCAGTCACATTTATACGAAACGGTTATAGAAAATTTCAATAAAAGACCACATGCCAAATTATCAGATGTGCTATTCCATATATAACCCCAATCTTTATACTCTATGAATAAGTCAAAAAATTAAGGTTTATAATTAAAAATCTAGATTTTCTATCAAAATTACGTTTTGCTTGAATCATGGAACACCCTTTACTTGAATGATTTGTCAGATCATCGCTAGAGGGGGGCCAGTGAAAAACCAATTAGGTGTTTCTACGTGTGGGAATCAAACTGCGCGGCAGTGCACAAACCATGGCACAACTGAGCCCCCACTATACAAAAAAATATTAGCTCACGGTCTACTGTCATGTTTCAATAAACCGCTTCAAGTTATATTTGCAGATAGATGACCCCCGTTTGTAGGTCATTCTAGAGTTCTAAAACTAAATCCAATTAGGCGGATTCAAAATAATGAAATGAATTGTGGTAAATAAAAAGACAAGTCCTTTTCAATTGCATTCCAGCAAACTCTAGAAACAAGATTACATGTAATTGACAAATTGACTTAAGTTGCTATCTCCAACGAGCACAGTAATGAATTCCTCACATCACGGGACTGTCCTGGCACTGAAAAATAAGGCTAGCTTTTGTCCGTAATTCGCTATAAATCAAATTATACATCTTAAATGCTAACTAATTTCCCGTTATTTTTTTTCTTATTTTCCTTTCAGGTGAGTTTTGCTACAAAGTACTTTTGACAATTTCTCATGATCCCCTAAGGGTGGCAAGTGGCCCCCGCCTGCTGCACACAGTGAGTAATATGAAATGAAATAAATGTCTAGGTAAAAATGTTTTTTTTTTTTTTTTTTTGCTAGGATTTCTCTGTATTTGTTTTCATTTTCATTCACATTCCGGTGTTATCTTATACCATACACACGCTCAATGAAACAGTGTACTTAGTCGGAAGCTACGTACTACGCTATTGAAAAGGTGCTCAGCGAAATAAAAGCTAATGTACCTTTGCCATGGTGCGTCCTAATGTACCATGAATTTGGTAAATGCAACAATTTTGCACGCCCCAAACTCTGTTCAGTTACTTGGTGGGGAGGGGAATACAAATTCCAACATCGCAGAGGGTGAAGTATAATTCTGGCCTGGATAGAGCATACAAAACCTTAACGAAGAAGACGGTCTTAATGTAAATTTCCTGTTCAAATGATGACATCCAATGACCCCCAAGAGATCTCAAAGTAATTTTTGTGTTTGCTCGTGCGGGGGTAGTTTTTTATGAATTTTTTTTTTGTTTTATGAGACGGAGTAGTGGGTTGTAGTGCAATATGATGTTTCTCAAAAAAAAAGTTAGGCGAACATATTGCAGAAGGGGGTTGAAGCGCTCGGTATACATGTGGTGTGGGTGTATCAATTTCAATCTAAAAAAAAATCGATGACAATGACATCATAATTCACTGGGAAGAGAAACAAAAACGGTGATTGTTGGGAAGTATCTGTTTAATGAAGTACCTTTTAGGCGTACAACTCTTACTAATGTCATATGGCGAGTTGAGTTTTACTTGCAAAACGTGCAAAAGCGACATGCAATTCCGTAATTGCAGTTTTCTTATCCAAACCCGACTCTGCAGAATGAGTGTGCTACCATTTCGATATTGTCTCCTTAAGTAAAACTTTATTTAAACATTACTGGCGGTTTTTGGTCAACACAAATGGAACACATCTCGTAGCCTTAATAAAGCATATATATGAGCCTTTAACGGCCCACATAGGCCTTTAAACATAAACGTCGTTTCCTCTGGATGTTTGTTTTGTTATCTTACTTACTTATGTGGTGCTACAGTCTGGAATGAGCCTGGGCCTGTACCAACATGCGTCTCTTATTACCCCGGTTCTAAGCAAACTTTCTCCAGTTGCGCACTTCATGTTGATTGAGATTGTTTTCTACTTGTGCGCGCCACTTAAGGCTAGGCCTTCCTCAGCTGAGTCTGACTTCGGGCTGGGAATCGAAGACTCTGCGAGCTGCAGTATTGGTCTCCGTTCACTCTACATGTCCTAGCCATCTTGAACGTCCAATGCTAATTTATTTTCTAGCTGTATATTGCGGTACAACTCATCTAGCTATGGGCTGAATATTCGTCCCATAGTCCGTTAACGCAAACGGGACCGAAAAATTTTCCTCTTGAATCGACCAACGATTTCTTCATCCATTTTTGATACGGTCGGTCCATGCTCCAGCGCCGTAGAGCAGGTCTGGAATGATCAGTGTCTTATAATGGATCTCCTCAGTAGTTCGAGTGATGGCTTGACTGTTGAATTGCCTTCTGAGCCCGAAGAAACAGCGGTTGGCAAAAGTATTTGTTCGTTTAATTTCTGACAAGATATTGTCAGAGTTAATAGCGGAGCCGAGGTAGACAAAGTCCTGTACTACCTGAATGATATATCTGTCAATGGTGACGTTCTGCCCAATTCGTCTTTGTTGTGTTTCCTTTCGAATTCACAGCATATATATGGTCTAGGATAGCAGGCTATGTCCGACCAATGATGTCAATATCGTCAGCGTATGCTAGTAGTTGCAATGATTTATGGAAGACTGCGCGTCTATTGTTGGCTACGGAGTTTTGCATAATCTTTTCAAATCGTTTTTTGTAACGAATGTTTCGTAGAGGTCGTTTCTGACCCTGATAAAGCAATGAGGATTCTCTATCGTCATCTTGCACAGACAGACGAGATTATGTGGTATACCGAAACTAGACATAGCTATGTATAGTTCGTCTCGATAAATGCTGTTCCATGCGGCTTTGAAATCGATGAATAGGTGGCGGATATCGATTTGCACTTCTTTTTTTTCTGCCGAGGTGTGAAGATTTGATCAGTTGTGAACATTTCTGGCAAAAATTCACTGATAAGGGCCGATTAGGCTGTAGGTAAACTGTTTCAGGCATCCACATATTACTGCAGATATGATCTTGTAGGCGATTTTTAGGAGACTCAAGCCTCTGTTTTTGGCTCAGTTCGCAGGGTTCCTTTTTGGTGGATGTTGTGGATGTGGACGCATTGGTATCAAAGAGTAAAAAACATGTCAAGGGTGTGGAACTTCGAAAACATGGTACTCTACAAATCGGATTCTGTAGATCTGCTTAAGATGCAAAAAGCTTTTCCCTCTAGTTATTAAGCTCACAAGAAGAAAATAACTTGATGATAGCCTAAAAAGCGAATACCTGAAACCAATTTATTTATATATTCAGTAAGTCATTCAGCTATTTTATCGATGCTCTAGAGTCTAACATAGAACTTATCAAATGAAAAATTTGTTATCGATTCGTACCTTCTGAGCCACGATTTTTCAACAAATATGAGACTCGCAAGGTGTGTCTTTTTTTTGAGCACCAATATTTAAACTCACACTGATTGGTTAAGACTCATAACTCCAAATATTTGTTATCTATATTTAGCATTCAGCTCAAGCCTGAGTATTAGCAAACAAAATGTTGGTCGTGTATTCACGTAGTGGTCAAAATTAATAGATTCATTTATTAGACAAAATCAAAATCAGTTATTACATTCTTTGTGAATACAAAAGGCTCGACTAGTTGAGATATCTACGTGAGTAAAAATTTGACGACTTTTAAGAATCGTTGACGATTTGTAATATTTACTCTATGTTGTCAACTGATTGTAGCTAAATATGTACACATTTTTAAGTTTTATTTAGGCTGTATGTTTATACTGAATCACACATAAAATCTTGGTCAGTTTTTAGCTTGAAATCAAGACTTGTCAAACAATAATTGCAGGTCACATATTATTTTTAATCGCAATAATTAACGAGTTACTTCTGCAGTACTTCTGCATTGCTGCTTAATCAAGCGTTCCAAAACGCAAACGAATTCCTATGATGCAATGCATACTTTTCTAAAACGCGTTGTAAACTCATCAACTGCGCAAACAAAAGCAAACAGAACATCGTGAATGGCTATAGTGCAAATGACTTTTGACATTTCAGTTTAAACCAAAGAATATGCTTAAACGTGTTGGTATTGTACGAACCAACATTGTTTAATGTTTGGCGTTTGAAACATTTTACGATAGCTCGAATCAAAGTTGTTTCAAAGCTTCAAAAATTGCAATTCATAACAAACGCTAAGCACCACAGAAGCATTCATAACCTGTAATCAGAAAAGCAATGTGTTTTTTTTTCACTGCCCCACCTCTTGTGAAAGTCTGACAAACATGCAACAGTATAAAACTGTCAGCCGAAGCTTATTAAATTTGCCGTGCGACTCGGCATTAAACAGAAGGTCCTTTTCTTCGTGGCAAAAATGAAACTACGCATACAAATAATTGGACATGCTAGGTTTGATGACCTGTATGTGAGGTTGTTATTTTAATTACTGGAAAATCTGTAGGTATTATCTTAGAACTTGCACACACATTTTGTGTGTCACATTAAATTCTTTGTGAATGTTGAAACCTCTACTCGGGGTTCGAGGAAATGAAACGACTTTAAGTATTTGAATCCCTTTATTACTTAAAAGTCTTTAACTAACAATTCTCAAACCATTTTATACCATGGCATTGTTATATACGCTTTAAGTTGGTGATCCATCCAGCAATATTGAAGAATCATCCTCAAATACTCCTCATCGATTCACACTGGTTGACAACCTCACTACCTTGTCAACGGATTATTGCAAAATCGTTGCCCAACTGTGCCGACAAGAAAATAAAAAGGAAACTATTTTATTTATACGAGTAGTAACTCGTTTACAGCTCGAATATGAATATCCGCTTGAATACGGATACAGGATATACAAAATCAACTGCAGTGCACAGAACCCTACATCAACACTTGAATGTATGTTAACACACCCTCGTTTAAGTTCATCGGTAATAAAAATAATAATATTGCACATGTACGATATGACATTCAATATTAAAATTTCGCTCAACAACTCAACCGTTGGGGTTTCTACTCACGCATTATAATGTTGGGCAACCACCCCCCGAGTGCAGTCATTTCGACTGTGTTTTTGTGGTAATTGTCTGTATGAGCATTTATGGCGAGAGTCCTTTAGTGTCCTTTCACTGGCATGGCGGTGGCAAATTATATTCGATAACAAAATATTTATGAATAAATTTCCAGTTCATGTTTGAAGTGTGCAATATGTGCAAACACACTAACAAACACGCGGTGATATCCTTAAAAGGGAATTTATTTTATTTTCACCACAAATCATTGCCGTTTTATATTGGTTTCGTTGTCCCAAGTATGTTGAAGGATTTTCAAATGCGGCCAATAGGAGTGGCTGAATGATATTGGAGATATGTTTTAATTCGAGCGTCCTATGGTTTTTGGTTTAAATCAGGATGTGGTTGTGGTGGACAATTTGTCGAGTCAGCCATTGATATGACATATGATATTTTATCACAAACATGCAAATGTCATAGAAATTGACATTTTTTAAAACATTTTTTGTATCTTTTTGTTACAATATCATGCAAAATGTATCCAACCGATTTAAAGTTGTTTCAATTACGTTTAAATTGAATCGCTGCATTATACTTAACCCTGCTTACCATGGAAACATAGATATATACCTTATCAAGTTTACCAATTTATGTAACGTTCGATTTGCGCAACCCTTCTGCAAAAGATTTTCAATGTGTAAATACTACGCGTACTCTCTAATCCCGCTTTTATTACATACACCTCACCCTAATCCAACTAAATAAAAAAAAGAACAATTTCCTAAAACAAATTACTGCTAACTACACACACTAATGCCTTTTTGTGCTGACAAATGTCATTTATACACAAATTCACCGCAAGTTTGTCTTGTAATACTCACACATACAACAAAATACGTGTTCACTATCGTCTGTACGATTTTGATTATCATCTAAATAAGGAAAGGGGGTGTGGGTGACTTAATTAAATTAACCTCCAGCTATAGTTGGTTGTGAACAAAGAACTGAGATATATACAGCGTGCAGATTGACAAAGGTCTAGGCTTGAAGCGGCTATTTGCATGTGGTTTACTCTGTCGGTTTCTCTCTACGAATAGATTTAACGCACGCCAAATTGCATATATTTTATTCATTCATAATTATGAGGCTGATTGCCGCTATTATGTGGTGGGCTTGAAAAGTTGAAGCTCTCACAATGACGTTTCTCCTTAAGAATTGGAAATTGTTATTTTGTCTTGTTAACATTTTGTTACTTTTATTTCCTCTACAAGAGACGGAATTTTTTTTTTGAGTTACATAACGGGTGGGCCAAATGTATTCCGTGAATTATGGCTTTGTTAGTGGGAGCAATCATTCCCAATAATTATGGAGCACAACCTCATTCAAGTGGCTACCTCGGTTAGCTTCGCAGTAGCCCATTTTGTCCTTCCAATTTTCAATGGCCTTGTTGATGGTTTCGGGCTGTAGCTCAGGGATGGCTTTGGTTATATTGTCCTTAAGTGCTTGAATTCATTGCGGATTGTTGGCATAAACGCTGTCCTTAACGGTTCCACACAAAAAACAAATTCAAAGGGATCAAATCGCAGCTTCGTGGCGGCTTATTGACATCGCCAAAACGGCTGATAACACGATTTGGGAATTTGGTGTGCAAAAGATCATGGGTTGGCATGGGTTGTGTGGCATTGGTCGTCGAAATTCAATTTCAGTAAAAAAAAACTCGGTTGACCGAAACGTTGTTCCCAGCCTCATTTTCGAAGAAAAAGGGTCCAATGATGCCACCACTACACAATCCGCAGAAATATGTTACCCTCTGTGGATGCATTGGCTTCTCGATAACAACATGCTGGTTTTCCGAACCCCAGATGCGGACATTTTGTTTGTTGACGTAGCCGCCGAAATTGAAATGCGCCTATCAGAAAAGATGATTTTTCGCCCAAAATCGTTGTCAAAGTTTAGCTGCTCTAAGGCCATAACTGCAAAGCGATAACGAAGCGGATAGTCGTGCGTTTTCAATTGCTGAGTCAATTGTATCTTCAGGCTAGTGCGTGAAATGTTGAGCGGTTCAGATCGACGGCGAGTTGATGTCCGTGAATTGAACCAACTAGCATACACTATCTCACGAACTTTTTGCACAAACTTGTGTACAGCAGGCGCGGTGGATGCTTCATTTCGGCCGAAACTTCTTTTCGCATAACACATTGTTTGGGTTACTCAGCACTCACTTTTAAAATAAGTTTTCAATAATTCCCAACGACTCGCTCTGCGGTTGTATGAGCGGGAATCAGCTGTTGTGTCAGAATAACCTATGATTTAAGAAGAAGCCACTAGATGGCCCACCATGTACATCATCATGCAGACAACACTTCAGCTGCCAAACATAATTTGAATAAGTTTGTGCAAGTGGTTGCTATCATATAACGTGACTAACGTGTGCCCTTGTTCGAGACTCACAATATCAACTTTTTGCATTCTGCGACTATCAAGCACCAAAAGCTGGAATTTGGTATCAAGTTCTTTTGTCGCAGCTTTTTTTAATTTTTCCATTCTGCGACTTTTTAGTCGCATAATAGGAGTTCAGGCTTCGGAAAGCGCAGTGAGCGTGCGGATTTACATTTTAAAAAATCTTGCCTTGGAATACTTTGTAATCTTATTATGCAATTTGTTGACCATTTGAAAAGAGGAAGGCGAATTTAAGAGTTGACGACATTTTTACATTTAAAAATCGTTTTTAAACACCCATTTCCGACCCAAGGAAGGCCTTGTTTGCGCTGCACCTTTATGAATACCTATGAATAAAATAAATTGTCGAATTACTTTCACTTATTGAATAAAGAATGTTTATTGCAAAGCTGTTAATTAAAGGCATGCTGTATCTAGACAAAGGCCCAAGCTAAACTCCATATATACTTACATACATTCGCATAAGGCTTGATATCGTCCTTAATTCACTGCACTTAATTCAATATACCACGAAGGCAGTTAATGAAAGCGGGGGTGTACATTCATCACTCATGACATAGTTCTTGTAAAGAAAATAAGGATCCACCCACAAAACCATGAAGACAATGAAACTTAAATAGAATTTCGAGGACAAGTGTTTTATGTTTTTTTTGAAAGCAGTTACATCCTTTACTCTTGAATGTGCACAAACGTCATCAACGTTTCTAGGCACTTCATTTTTTTTTCTTAATTTTTTCTCAATCGACTTACCAAGCAGCAATCTGGGTAGGGTGGTTGTAAATAACTTGAAACTATATAAACCACACAGAGATGAAATTGAAACAAAACAACAACAAAAGAACAGAGAAAACAAAAAGAAATCCTCTATCAAGGATATGAATCATCATTTAGGCTAGATGACTGGTTATATGTATGTATGTTCAGAGTTATGTAACGTTAAAACTTCAAAACAGAAGAGATAGATGGATCGCCACTCGCCATTATGTGGGTGGAAGCCCTCCGTTTATTGGTTTAAGGATACAGATATAATGCAGCTGGTTTGACCATCCATTCTCCTTTTAGCCATTGTGCATCATGCGATTGATGATGCCTAACATATATGTATCTATACACCCAGGCCTCTTTGGATGGACCCCCCTCTATGTGACGTCTCATACGTTGTCGGAATAAATAAGCATTTTCGTTTTTAGTTTTATCACCACTACCACCATACTAATGCGGCAACAAAAGGATACACAACAACAAAGCTTCAATATATTGTGTGTGTGGCGGGGGCTATTTTGTAGTCATACAATAATCGTTAATATGTAGAGCTTCGCTCTGACTAGAATAATAAAATTCGCAGAACACAAGGACTGGTTAAATGGACGGGGGGGAAGGAAAAAGAGGCGACTATAGGGTAGTAAATGAATGAACGGATGGATAGAGACGATTCATTGTGACACAAATAATCTCCAGGCAGTATGTGCGTGGGGGATCCGGGCTGTGTGGCTGGTGGATCAAAATGAAAACTGATGGCCGCCAAGGATGTGTTAGGAATTTAAAAGTGGAAAGCCCTAGGGTAAACCATCTGACTTTTAGTCTGGCAGAAGGTGTTGGCACATCTTTATACGATAGTCTTTTGTCTGTTGACATTTCGCAGGCTATATCATTTCGGTTTGAACATGTCGATCTCTATAGGAGTGTAATGTGAATTTAAAAGCACCACCATAAAACGGGCTTAACAAACGACTGCCAAATTTCGGGGCTTACACAGCATAAAATAAAATACGTGTTGAGCGTCCCTGTGGGGTAATGGGGTCTGCTTATTAATAATGCCTGACTTTGTAGCATTGCATATGAGATTATCGCAAGGAAGTGTGAGGAACTTGAATGACCACTGAATGTGAGAATGGAAGCGTTGTGATTAGAATTTTGTTATTGTTAATTAGTCTGAAGGGAGTTATGAGTTTGCTGAAGTCGTTCAAGTTGTAAGAAGAGTGGTAACTGCAATTATGCGATTTTTTTAATTTGAAATGAGGTTGTTACAACAAGCAACAAAATGCCACGAACTTGTGCCAAAGACGTATTGGACGTGTGTGACGTTGCTTAGTCCTGCTGCAACCATGTTTTTCGGTCATATCCAGGCATTCTTTGCACTTCAGGAGTCAAAAAGTCGTCTCCAAATAACACTCTGAATTGACTTTTCGCTGCACGTTCCCTATGACTGGATTTCTGACGCTTGCGTTTTGAATTCATTGTAGTTTGTTAGCGCCAGTTCTGCTGATTCATTAAGCTGAAAATGAGCTCCATCCAAAAAAAAATAAATTTTGAAAACGTTAAAAAGTGCTCAATATCACGGTTTATTTACTCAAACCTCTAACTAGCATCCTTAGGGTTTTATTCATGCACCAAGTTAATTTTATAGGGATTGCGTCACGATCAGACTGATCAACACTCTGCAAGTTTTCCACCGTTCTTGATGGTTTTAATCGCCCGTATTTTTAGTGTTGTAGAGGTCCCTTCAAATTGTTGGACCAATTTTTGAATGAGAGGAATGCTTGGCACATTCTTTAAGTTGCAGAATCGTCTACACGCTACAATCACAGTTTTTGTAATACTCTTCCACGTACAAGAGCAACTGATTGACCTCTCGGATTCATTGCGTTCACGCATTAGGTTAATGCATTTTAAACTTAATTTTAAGAGTGAAATATAATAGTTTATGCAGTGAAAATATTTTTTTTATCATAAAGTATGCATTACAGTAAAGCCGAACAGATTACTAGTTCCCTAACATTTAATACCAGGAGATGATAAGCTCAGCAAAAACCCCACTTTTATCTTTGCGTGTTGAAAATCAAAAATATTCTATCAAAATAGTAAATATTTGCAAAAACTGTAAAATTCAGTGAAACTGTAATTTGTTCTTCGTTTTTCCACTTTATACTCGGTGGCATAGTGTTGCAAATCAAAATTACACATAACCGACCGAGTATAACTTTTTTTTTCATAACTAATTTGTATCAGTTGCTATTTTTTCGAAAGGGGTTATTATGGACCTATGGACGTTTTAGAGGATATTATGATTTTTTTTAATTGAATTCTAATGTACAAAGATGCATAAGTTTTCAAAGACATATCAATGTTGGGGATCCTTTCTTCTTTTTTTATAGAAAGATAATTATGATTTGCCTTGACCATATTCTGATTATAATGTAAATTTAAAAAATATCCTAAGATTTGCTCGCAAAAATCTTAATTTTAACATAACATGTAAAAAAAAAGTGTGACAAACATCTGAATGTTTAACCAAACACAATTTCATGGAATTTATTAATGCTATTTATTTTGTATAAACTCACATCCTGTTTCCGTTAGCAAATTCGTTAATGACTCTCAAATTAAGAAATCTTAAACGTGTGGGTTACATACTAATAATATCACTTATGATGATGCAATAAAAAAAAAACACATCGTTCGTGTACCCTAGAGATCAACGAAGAAATTCTGAATTTTTTCCCGTTAAAATTGTCGCCTTTACTATCATCATACGTGCTTAAACGCTGGATACTTTATTTTCCACATACTTAACCAAAAATCTTAAAATGTCCCATTTAACATACTTCACTTCATGCTAAAGGACACCACACAAATGATGGTGTTGGCGTATTATCGTAGAATTAAGCAAGAAAAAAAAAAAAAAAACTTTGTAAAGCAAAAGCGGAAGTGCTAGATTTAAAAAAGGACATCTTGTGATAGTGCTGTTACAAACGCAAAACGTTGCAAATTGTCAGTGCATACATTTTTTTTCTTAAGTCCTTTCATTGTTTCAGTGAAAGTTACCCAATGGTAGAAAAGTAATTCGTGTCATCCTCAGATTGTCTGCCACTGGCATGGATGTCTTGTAGTATAATCCTAGGATTGATTGTATGTGTTTGTTCGTAGAATTTACATAGGAGAATACTGATAATGAGAGGGAAGTTGGAATAGGGCGCTTTAAATGAGCACATTTCGCTTTAAAATAGTTTTACGTGAAATATCTTTTCAATGCTAATGGAAGTATCACAACAAAAATATGTAGGAAGACGATGTTTGTATATAGGTTTGTCGAAAAGGGGCAATCAAAATGTTCATCTTGATTGATCGCTACATGACAACACAAAACCATAGTTGCCTTGAATTACTCACTGAACATCGATCATTTTTATTTTGCTTGCCATTTCTAGGTGACATTTTGGGATATGATCCTTATGAGTTATGAATACTGCTTAATACTCAAAAAGTATCAATGGGTATCAATTTATAGATCAATCAATTTATAGATCAATCAATTTATAATGTGATTTCTGACTAGTTGGTACCTCTGATCCTTGACACTATGAATGGGGTATTTTCGACCAGGATCTCTACTCTGTATTTCGTTCCGAAAGTAATTTATATTCGAAAGTTCTTTTGTTTCCCTTTTTGAATTGACACACTGTAGCATTTAAGCAATAAACAGTGTTAGTTGTATACTGTTGCCATCCAAACATATCCCGTTCTTTGAGTTTACTAAGCTAGTACATTTTTTTGGCTTCTAAAATACAGAGGAAATATATTCCTTTTCAAAGAATTTCACTTTCAGAACAAATGACGATCGACTGATTGATTTAGACATGAAATATCAAAGTTCTTAATCAAACATGCTACTCTACAAAAAAAAATCGATCATCACATTTTTTGTCGGCTACAAATAATATTTACAAACAATATCGATCAATGGGTGTTCGCAAAAAAAGTATCATGATCGATGTCGACACCGATCAATCAAATTTTCTTCCTTTTCTTGCTTACATTCAAATTTTTTTGGAAGGCTATGGGGGATATCTTTCAATATTGTAGACAACACAAATCATTTGACTTGAACATGAAACATGTCATTTAAAAAAGATTTTAAAGACTTAAGATCTATAAAGATCGTTGACTGATCGACAACAACAGAATCGGTTATTTTTAACAATTGTTACTCCATTTATAATGAAAAGATTTAGAAAAGAGTTTAAGGATAACGTTGACTGATCGACAGTTACATATTCTTTTTTTTTAACAATTGTTACTCATAACATGTTTTTACTTATTTTCAATTGTTCCTCTGAGAGGAATATGAATGGAATTGATGATGGTATTTAAGATCCAGAGATAATAATGATCCTCTTTGCGAATTTGATCATTTTTCAATCAATCTTCATATTTACATGTGTAAATCGTGACTCGTTTTTGGGTTTTGTATTTAGGTTTTAAGGACAGGTTATGTATTCTTTCTTAATTGTTAGGAAACCTATCCCCGAGGACTGTGAACTACTCATCCAATTAATGTGGAAATATGCTGTTCGTTTTATTTGAGAAGAATTAATAAGTTGAAGATCGGTATCGATATGACCTTAGAGATCACAATTGCGTATTTGTAGATGTACAAAAATCTGTACTTTTAAATTCTTTGCATTTTCTTTTAACTTAGCACTTAGTCTTGACCGTTTTTAAATGTCTGACAACAAATACTTCCACATGCAGTGGCACTACATCTTGCACCATGAAATGATTTTCCTCTTCAATGCCGTGGGCCCAAAAATTGTCACTCCAGGCCGTATTTCTTTCACCAAGGACTGCACAAAAATCAGCAATTACTATCATTTCATCATCGTTTGTATACGTTACATGTATACGGGTGTTTTTTTTTTGTTTGCAAAGGCAGGGAACACAAATGATATATACGAGAGTGTATTAAAAATGTATCCGGAGGAGACCACACAAGCTCCATTCTACCGGCAATCATTCATACATTCAAGCAGCCATATATGATATATCCTTTTGTTTCTCCCATATATACCCCGGTTCGGAGTATGCTTACATGCTCTTAGCAGCAACAAGGACACATGTATCAACCGCTCAAAATATAGTATTCCTTGCTGTTGTAGTATTACGATGTCATTTTCATCGTAGTCGCTATATATCCCGCATAATTGAACACGCATTCATGTACATGTACTTACCTCCTTACGTACGGCGACAAACAACAACGTATAGGTCGTCTATAACAACGACGACGACTTCCGATACACCACTCGTTGTCGGAGTGTACATGTCTTCCTTTTATCTGCAGCTCCAGCCGTCGGTCATGTCCCTTAAAAAAGGGATTTTCCTCACGTTGCATGCGTTCACATGCATGGATGCAAACTTATATTCAAATAAATACAGATTTTGGTCAATGGATCTCATGTATGTTAAAAGCCATTCATATGTAATTTTAAGATGAAAATTACTTAGCTGCCAATTATATTCGTTCGTGTAATGTCTATTATTCAATTTAGATACTCAAGTGAGGGCCCACAAATCATTTCGGATGCAAACTGATCAAGAGATACCGAGTATTCGGTGAGATTTGAAAGAGAGAAGGCAGCAAAACAACTCTCTGGTGACTGGCGCCTCAGCTACAGTATTCTGTATTAGCATCTGAAAGGTATAATATTCAGTGCTTAGTAGGCGACATTTGATTGAAATGTCAGATTGGAGCCGAGTATCAGGCATCACATTATGGAAGATACATTGTCTGAACGAATGTTGTTGTAATGAAATGCTAAATTGATTTTCAATGACATGAATGGCAAGGTACAATAGACTTTGAACTTTGATGATCTTTTGACAGTTTTGGAATTTCTGTGATCCCTACTTTAACCTACATAGGTACTCTTTAAATTCAATCTGTAGAAATAGCAATACAATCTTGAGATATAGGCATGCTTTTCTTAAAACATCCCCTGTTTGGAGGTCCACCTAATTGTTGTTGCAAAATTTGAATACAAAAATTACAATGCAGAAGCAGAGCACTTTGTTTATTCAAGGCAATTGTATTAAACTATTTACAGAAACAAAATGACGTCTTCTTGTTGCCCCAATATGATGCAAAAACGCTAAGAGAAAGGTATCTGGCAATAGTAACATAAGAAATTATCTAAGCGAGTAGTATTACTAAGCTTAAAAAAGTTTGGTAAAATTTCTCACATTGCTAAATGTTTGTTTGTGTTGGGCTACGGGTATTGTCGTAAAACCAAAGATAATCACGCAGATGAAAGCATGCCAGGAACGGTATTCATAGATAAAATGTCTACCCAACAAAATAGTCATCGATGTCAGTGTGGTGGTTTCATAACAAAACGGCCCCATTAATATGCAATAACGTCCAAAAATCCTATCGAATCCTACCAACTATGGAATAAGATAACTTAGATTTGCTTATAATGCCTACTATCATTTTTCCAACACAGTTAGTTAGTTTGGCTGTTCGTATGAGATGAAACACAATTATCACTAAAGTTTTTCGGTTTTATGCCAAAAACTCGTGGTTTTTGTTAATCGTAGCTTCTTATGCTTGCGTGTACTAAACGTAGATAACAATCAGGTTTTTTTTTTATATCAAAGTGGTACCCAAACCAAAAAAAAGATTTGCCTACTGTTTGATGTCTTGACAAGTCTGTGCATTTTCGTTGTAGAAGGACCTAAGTGTCTATCCTCAAACCGTATTTTTAACAGCTGGGACATTTTCTGCTGTGTTGTAAACAAAGTTTTACAACGCGATCACCGATAGGCTTAGTCCTAAAGTGATCGCAGTCACCCTGGACAATAGCTTTCTGAATATTTTTATGAGGTCAATAGACTTTCTCTAAGCTATACTTTGCTTAGGGGTAATGTCTTGAATATCTGTGTAACATACCCCATATTAACCAAAAATTGCGTTTAGAATACCCTTAAAGGGCCAGTTTGGGTGCGATATTTTACTTAGGGGAATGTCATGATATCCGTGTAACATGCCTCATAGTAACCGAAAATTGCGTATAGAATACCCTAAAAGAGCCAGTTTGGGTACCGGTGAAATTGTCAACCAATCATGAAGATGTTGCTGTTTTGATGATAGAGCTTAGTACACCAGTAAACCTATTCCTCAGCTGATACTTGCTGTCCTTTGTAGCCTATTTAAGTTTTCGAAGTTTTACTTACAGAAGGCCATGACAGATTAAAGACTAGTACTTTTGACACCGGGGTAAAAATAATTTTTTTGTGTTTTTCTGTGATTACCATCTATACCCACGTGCTTACGAAATCCACAGCATTATTCATGATATCCATGGTAAGAGAAGTAATCTTTCTTGTTTTAATTCTATCAGGTGAGAATAGAATATAAAGCCCAAAGCGTCCTAAGATAATGCTTGCAGCTGTTGATTGATTCTGCTCTTGAATTTTCGTACTTTTAAAAAGTTCGTTCCCTGCCACTAAGATACGCATTGTCCTTATATGCCAATGTCTTAATCCTATCTCGATCTAGTTCGACTATGAGTTTATTCAAGACGATTCGCCATAACAAATGATATATGGTGTCTGTATCGGAGTTACGATCTACTAAGACTAGCAGTTCGGTAATTTATGACGATAAGCCACAATTGACAAGAGATGAAGCCCTCAGGTTTGGCAGCGTATCTCGTACCATCCACTGATTTGAAACAATGCCAAGTGTTGAATTTTAAAAGAAGTAGACTCCAACCTGGCGTTCCCTTTTAAAGTGCCATGCAGGTGCATAACTCATAAGGAACCTAGCTGCGTGGTTGCCTATATAAAAAAGTCTCCCGTGCCTACAAAAACATTTTCCCATTTTGCACTTACAAGATATCTTAATGGCCTATAGATACACAAATTTTTTATGTGCGCTTTGTTTAAGTCAAATGATAAAAAAAATCAATTACCCACAATTTGCATAGCAGCTCAAATCGTCCATGACAGACCGGTATTTATTACTCACTTATCCGTGCACACACATATGCGAAAGTTCCCAACGCTTCCAACGGGACTTTAATTAAAAATTACGCGGTTAATGCGCTCGCTTTCCATCTGCCAACGAAATGATATCAATTAATTTACAAAAATTAACATTTCTCCTCACATAGTGTAGAGATGCAGGAGCAGCAGCAGCATCTGTGGAGGATTTTAATTTTTTTTTATATTAAAGTATCTTTTTTATTTGTTTATCGTATCTCATTTAGAATTGTAACGCAAATATACAGAAACAGTTCGGTTTCACCAGCAGAATAGCTGACTGCAACTGCACTGCATTGGGTCGCCATCATTGTCGTCGCCATTGTTATTGTGGCTGGAGCGAGTTTTTAATTGATGTCAATTATTTTGTAATTCGTTTGTGTATCTTTCTGTATCTGTTTTATTTAAATTTGTGTATAAAGTGTATACGCCTCAATCACTCATCCAATTGACCACAATGAAGGCTACAATACTACAGAAGAGTGTAACCAATGTGTCATCATCGCTGCTGCCGGGTGTTGAATCAGGGTTTTTTTTTTGTGCATTTGGCTTAATTAACACCAGCGCATACTTTTTCTGTGTATCTATGCGTAGTTAGTTTATTATAAATTTTTTGATGGATTGTGTGTGCAAGTATAATCATATGGCAAATGCATAAAATCTATCTGCAGAGCAATCCATCATTACTACCATCCCAGGACAGAGCATTTTCTGGACGATCAATTCCACACATACACCAGTTTTTTACCCCCATTTTTTGATAGCGTGAAAAAATGAAGAAGAACACAGATTAAGACAGCCATACGAGTGCTGATCGATCACCATTAGAATGAAAAAGAAGCACAATTTTTCTTTAACCGATGAAAGGATATACCAGGATGGTGTCTTATGTATATATATGTGTCGAGGGGATTAAGTGAATTTTAATTTTGTATTTAACATCCCAATCTCCAGGGAAGGCGTTTTTTTTTTTTGATCGATGAGGATATTTCATTATAGAGTGTCAAAATTAAGTAAACGGTAGATATTTTTTGTTTATGCTGGCATAGACGAGAGGACGTGGGTTTTTGGCAAATATCATCACGTACAACTTGCTATGTGTATCTACATTTATATGAAGAGTGACGGGAAATCAAAAGTATACGAGGACAAAGAACCGTCACGTTGTTTCGATTAGACCTTCAATCATTGTCAATGGATGTTGGGTGGAGAGAGCGTAAAATATCCTTTAACTTCTTTGTATTGAGTATTTTTATTTTTGTGCCACGGGTAGCTGAAGAGCTATTCGGGGATTGAGGTTAGGAGGAAAAAATTGATGTCGAGTTTAATGCTACATTTATGTATGAGCATTTGGAAGGAGATGCTGTTTGACTTGCATAGACATATTAAGTAGGGTAGGATATTTTTGTAAAGTATGTAGATAGTAATCTTCTTTTACAATTCGTTTGTACAATGTTGTTTTTTTAATAGTATCTGCCATTTTAAAGGAAAAACCCAATTTTCTATGCCGTGAAGCTTGCCGTTGAGATTTGAAAAGGTAAAAGGACATGTCGTAAAGCTTAGCATTTGTATGGCATAAGTTAATAAACAAAAAACAAAACGGCTTGCAAATTTTGAATGGAAAATTCTACAAAGATGAATTTGTGTCACGACTTTCACAAGAAGTGGTATAGTGAGTATACATTTGCAAATAAAACTGTAACCCCAATCCCCAATTCAAATGAGACGTGATAGTGGCTTCTAACTAAACAAAATCAATACAGCACAGCATCCTTTGCAAAGATGCTGTTCGACAAGGTATTGCCCACAACCATTTCTGCAGAAGTTTCAAAAACTAGGAACAGGAACATCATAAGTCATGACCCTTTCGATTTACTGCATTCTTACTAGTCCATCTCGGGGGTGGGTTATATAAGCGGATTATAATATCAATATAAGCTTCTTATAGCATCTGATATTCAGCCATTCCCTAAAGCCTAAGACTTCTTAAATGGTGTGAAAAATTTACATCACAAGCCTCATAGTCGATCTGACTTTAGATGCAGTCCTGCAATAAAATTTTTCTCAGGTTTTCATCGGAAATCGTACTAGGGAATTATTTTCATTTAAGTGCAGTTGATTAGGAATGATGATCCCAACATACGTTCTTGATGCCTTTTTGGTATCTTTAACAATGTTCGCTGTAGTCGGGCGACAAACAAACTGCAAATTCTTTGAAAGCATTTTTATAAGCTTCTCTGTTTGTCTTGTATTTTAAGCATTGAATTGAGAACAATTGACTTATCTAGTACGTATAAATGTGGTTGACGAATTGTGAAATTTCAATCAAAAGTCGTAGAGGAAAATATCCATCTTACCAACATGTGTGTGAATATAGAACTTGAACGCCTCCGCAACGTTTTGTAGCCTTGATAATTTGAAACAGAAGGCAGCTCATAACTTTCTTAAAAAACCTATTTTAAATGTATTCGTCCATTCTTCATTATCAACCGGGCTTTGAATCCATTCCGATATCTTCAGGCAGATCACTGTAGAAATCGTACATGTTTAGTCACCATTAAACATTTTGCAAACATTAAAGTTTTGCAGAGTAAAACATTTTATATATATATATCCGCAAAAGTTTGTGATGTTTTTGTGTTGTGCAATCACATAGGTATTCTATTGAGCCATATAGATTCATCATACGTATGATATCCGTTTCTCAAACGATTCAAATCTCCCACGATCCGTAAACGCAAATTTAAAATATCTGCGTACTTTTTTTCGCAATTACATTCCGCGAATTGCCCTAAAATCTTCGTATCCATAAGTCAGATATGTTTTCCCAATTTTTTCCTCTACAACAGCAATTCGAGATATCCCACAGCTGCAAACAATGCTGCCCTCATATGTTACCAAAAGTAGGACACCAACTCCAATAGCTGGCAGCGCATTTCTACGCTTACTTATTGCGTCCCAAGTCGCCCCACCGACTCAATGCAATCACAAAATGAAAATACTTCATTCATAACCAGGACAATTGAGTTTTCCCCATCAACCATCATCCTTCTGTGTTCGCCTTAGTCGGTGTGCGCAGTCACGCTTATTCGTTTGGATACAAGAAAAAGCATTTCCACTCGAGCTGCGAGTGGTAGGTGAGGTGCAAGCCCATCCACATCCTTTGAACAAACACAAGCAAAAAAAAAAATACTTCCTCTAAAAAGCTGGGAGAGGGTAGGTCGATGGGAAGCACAATTCCCTGCGTTGCATTAAATGTGTCAATTCGGAAGACTTTCGAACTGAAAATGAACATTCACGAGAATTAACATCGGATTCCAATTGCAACTTGGAAATGCGCCGGTGCTCGATCAGGCGAAAGGAGTGAACGGCACCGCAACGATGACGATGAAAACGTTCATTGTTTTCCACTTGGTGGCACTCTTCGTCTTCGGATGCACCTCGGCGAAGTTTCCGGAAATATTTCCACTAGAATGTACGGTTTATGGGGGAGGATTATAGTGCGCTCGAGTGTTCCTAGAGTGTGAGTTGGTACAGTTTCCATTTCATTATGTCTTTTTACAAAGCAACCCCCCTTGCTCCATGCCCACCCGCTTCGAAGTGCGGATAATTGAAAATCAATTTGACTGGAACCAATTAACTATGCTCTTTTGAACCAGGACGGGTGGGGTGGTTATCACAGAAAATGGAGGCAAACCTATGGAATCTTTGTAGGGAAATACTATATTGACGGAATGTGGTATAATCATGGAGTGGCTGTGCCATTCCTGCGGTTGGCTTGTGGATAGCGGGTAAATGAATGCTTTTCGTGGTAATTCGCTTATGGACACTTGGGTTTCTCACCGAACTGTGGTTATAAACTAATTATGCTGGTGTTTTCATAGGAATTCCAATAATGAGCGGACAAACAAAAAATCGCTGGGTATTGACTTGAGAAATGATTCAATTTTATTTTAATACAGTTTACGTTTAAACGACTTTAAGGTGGGGGTGATACAATCATATGTAAACATTCATGGATTACTTCAGAAATGGGGAGGAAGTTGCATGTCCTTAAAATTTACTATGTCTATGTTATTTTCTTGGAAAAAGGGTATCTAAATAAGGTTGATGGTCCTATTTAGGGATCTTAATTTATTAAATATATGTGACCCGATGAAGAGTCTTTTCTTAAAAAGGTAAAATCCACGTCTTCACGCAATCACGATAGGCCAACTAACATTTTTTCTTCTAAAAACTTCGAATTTCTAGAAGCAATTGATTGTTTAATAACTCTTTCCACAGGCTTTATAAAATATGAGATGGTAAATCGATTTAAAGGCTTCTCTAAAGTTTCAGGGGATGCGCGTACATATGACATTTGTAAAGATGTTTTGGTAGAGCATTCACTGAAGTTATATGGAAGCATGACGACTAGTGATAACTAGCTGTGACTACTGTTTTTCGTATGCGGATGTTTGAACTACCATGCAGAAGGTCTGTGTCCGATTCCCAGTCGTGGCAAACCAACGTGTTTTTTTTTTTTTTTTTTTTCGATAAGAAAAATATTTTTTTTTTTTAATTTTTAAGTACATATCATAGCATCAAATGCACATTACGAATCACTTATATCCCATATTTGGTGAATGTTTTACCGAATTTTTTCGTTAGCAGTTTTAGGCGTGATTGCTTACTTAACTTTTATAAAACGTAAATTTTTAGTTTCGGTAAGGCTTCGCTAAGGAAGTCTTTTAGAAGTCCTGTTTTCCCATAAGATTTTATATAGTTAATATAACTGGGATGGAAATAGTGTTGGTAATGCTTTATTGAAGCTAAATTGTTTGTTGGGAGGAGGACCAGTGAAAAGCAATATTGTTATAGTCGAGAATCGAATCTACAGTTTCTGGTCGGCAGTTTATCGAACCCATAATAGCGTTCTAAAGTGATTTTTTTTACCTATCCCATTAAACCAACCATGGAAATTTTAGACCTTTGGGTTCAAATGCCCGGGAGTAGTTTTATTTTCGAAAAAGTTGGGTTTTTCGGTACTCGATATAAGATTTTCTTATAAATCCACGGATACCAAATAGGAACAATTATGACCAAAGTGTGCTGTTAAAAAGAAATAATAAAACCTAACCTTCATTTTAAACAAATGCTACAAGTTTCATAGACTATTGTTAACTTTAAAGATAATTTTTTTTATTATTTTTTTCTCTGGGCTGGTGGAAATCTTTATAGACGCGATGGGCACGTGTCCACAGTTGTGTGAGATTTTTACTCACTAAAACCACAACCCTTTTCGTATTTGTATTGCAACTAAGTGCGACTTATCTAGCAATTTCGTATTTCTGTTCTGTTGAACATTTCCGAAAAGGTTATAGTTTAAAATACTTAGGATTAGTTTAAAAAAAATTATTTGACTTTAGCTTTACAACTAACTCACAAATTCGGTGGAATTTTAAATTAAAAATCCAAATACGTCCGAAGAAGTACACTTTAATTGACAGAAAAAAAAAACTCAACATTTTATTGGGTCTCATTGGGTATCTCATTAAAAGCTGATTTGAAATAGCATCGCAATAGATATGATAAACAAAAAACATGAAGCACATTATAAATTAAAATTTAAATTGGTCCACATTGCTTCAGAACTCTTTATCACCCGTAGCAACAAATGAATATTTCCAGACAAAAGACAAACCTACTTCATACACAACTACAGCTTAACAAAATTGAAAATACTTTTGCATCTAGGATAAGGTATAAGAGTGACAACATACAACGAAAGAGCTCCCAGGATCAACTTCAGACACGCCAATGAGTTCCCTCGAGGATCGCAATGCCCGCGCTGTGCAACTCATTCGCATAAAATCATTACTTTCGTAACGAATACGTTTGGGTACTCTAAATGTTGCCGTGGGAACGGTGGCACCCAGTGGGTGGTGTATTTTACACTTGAAGTTGAAATTTTATTTGCTTGTAGCTTTGTTCCTTCGCTATATGTATTACTGCATTAATACGTATTAAAATGAATCCTTCAACAGGAGGAGCAGGCAGAGCAGCGGCTGAAAGCGAAATCCACCCCGATATAAATAAATTTATACCATTGCAAGTTGCTTGAAACCACAAATTGCTGGGAGAGTATCCTCCATCGGAAATATATTTACCCCTATCCATTTGTGCTCCCCATACACACTCTTCTCTACAGACAAATGCATTAAATTGCATCGTACGGGTTCGAAAGGGAAACAAAATAAAACTGCGCTGAAAAAACCGCACGTCATCAGGATAACTGGAAATGAAATAAAAAAGTATCGACACACAACCGAAACAAAAAAAGCATATAAAAATTTCATAAGATGAGGAGCACCAATAAAAATGTCAAGCCATCATATTTCATGATTCCGCTACATCCAGGCATCAGTTGAGGGAGACCTGTAAATACGTAGGTAATTGATTTTTCATTTCGGTTAGTGAGGTGAGTGTATAGTCCACCCACAACCACCGCTCTCATCAATGTGTGTAAAGGAGGATCACGCACTGTTTGTTTTGAATCGAGATCCGGACTCTGAATGTCGCTTTGAAAGGCCACTTTAATTAATTGCAAAGGCACTTAATTAATGTATGCACCCTTTCTGGTAATTACGTTTCTGTCATCAAGGATAGTCGGCTTAACGAGTTTGGGGTTACTAGCTCTTAAAATATTAATTTATAAATAATTTCTGCATCCAGGAGGTGACATTTATTATCGATGTTTTTGAAAAGGCTTCAAAAAAAAACCAACAAAAGTGAGAGTATATCATTAAAACTCGCCTCCCAATACAATTTTTGCCTCATTTCGCTGCATCTCCCGGGCGATGTGACCCGACTAAGTAAAATCTTAATTTATTTCCGAAAGTCGACATCTTTGCCTACAAACCTAATAATAACTAATTATAGTCACGTCTGGGAATAGCAGTAGCATCTAACGGAAAACTTTTCTTTGGAACCGTGTTGAACTTTTCACCAGCGTCAGCTTCGTTTTCTCCCCTCATATATAACCAAATCAATAATTCCTTCACGAATCTTCCTCAGATCGTGAGCATCACGGCCTCATGCATACAATGCACACACTCATATCCCAGAGTCAATATGCAGACACATTTCCTAGGTATTTCGATTTGTTTTCTCATTTGCCAGGAAAGTAGGTGCACATACTTGTAAAAGTTTGCATATGGAAATTTCCTTATTAAATTTTGCCATCACTTTGCAAAAACCCAGACGAAGTATCCTGCTAAGATATATTCCAGCTCACAAGAGAGGATGTCCCAGTTGACCTTAAACCTTAAAGTCATTCACAGTGTTTGACTTGGACATTTACGAAACAAAGCTGACGCAGTGTCATGATGGTAATTTACTGGAATTAATAAGCAAATTACCAAAGACTTGTTTTTCGGATTCTTAAAAGCAACTGTCCCTTGCACAACCATGTCGACTGCGTAATTAAAATGTTCTGCCTTACGACGGACAAATGGGGCATGCACATCCGGTCACTCTGACCACCCAAAATTCAAATTGAATCTACAGAAACTATAACGCAATTAAACCAACACATATGGATATATCCAACAAAAAAAGATACATTCATGAACAACATCATACTACACAGCCAAAAATGATGAAAAAAATGCGAGGCTTCCGTAGAGGAAGTTCGAGCCAAGGGAGCGCACAACTTGTCCCAGATGGTTGTGGTGCTGCTGGTCAAGTGGTTGGAGGACGGATTAGGTTACACTTGACATATGAACATGTGGGCCAGGGAGACTTGCTGCATTTATTTTTTAATTTTAAATATTTCTCCCAATTTATTGACAGACCACCAGTGGTGGGGGTCATGACTATGGAACTTAAATGTGAGTTGTAAAGTTTATAAAGTAAAAAAAAATAATTAGCCGATCAAATTACTCGTGGGAATAGAAACCAGTTTGACCCTAATTGATGGGAACTCCTTCAAATTGATATTCGATAGTCTTAAACAATTTAACAACAATGCGGGTTTACTTAAAAATTAGTTGAAGTGAACACAGACGGTTTGATGTTATTTGACACCAGGTATGTTGTTCCGTAATTAGGAATAGAATTTTGACGATGGAAGTTAATTTAATTATAAGCAAGTCGTTTTTAACCCTGATGATAGGGATATTCATCGCAGATCGCCATCGACGGGTCAGTTTCAAGGAGGTACCACGCTTACTGAATTGAGACTTCATAACTCGATTGTTGCAACGGCTATGTAGCTTGTGAACCACATATTACTGGTGTCCAATTGCTCCAAAAAAACGACCCAACATGTATCTGAAGCTAAAAACCATTTACCATAATGTGACGGCCATTTTCATCGACGAAAAAACAACGGCCCAATGACTACCACCCATGAAAACCGCACCAAAGAGTGAATTTTCGCGGATGAAGCACTCTTTCATAAAGTAAATGAGGGTTCTCTCACCTGTCCAGTGGCGCATATTTTGCTTAATGACGAAGCCGTCTAACCGTAAATGCTCTTCATCGCTGAAAATGATTTTGCGATGAAATCCTTAATTTTTTTTCCATCGCTTCATATGGGTGAACATGGGGTAAAATGATCTGTAGACGAAATATTTATGTTAATATTCGGCTATATCGTTGTATCCGTTCTGAGATCAAATTTCTACGCAACGCATATCCGTTTTCCGATATGCATTAACGCATTCATTCATCAGCAACCTTTTCTGGTATCTTCTATGTGAAATTTCGAGTATCATTGGGTTTCTCATGCATCAACCCAACAAAGCGCTAATATTGTTTATTGCTTGTTTTTTTAGTTTTCAACAAAATCCTAACTAAATTTTGTTTATTGATTACATTGTGCTCACTTAAAAATATTTCCGCGACGAACAGATGTCAGTGACTATCGGAGAGAAATAGACGTGTGGCTTACAAAAACAGATTCAAAAAATGCAACCAATCGCAATGAAACGTAGAAATCCGATGTGCATTGCGCTTTGTCGGAGAACTGTTACGAACAACTGATCGGAACGATTATCATGAAGCAAAATTCTCCAATTCGTACAAAATCGGAGAATTTCTCTTTCAGAACGGATACCATGATAGGTCCGACCAACGATGCTATGTCCAAAGTTTTTTTTTCGAATTTTTTAAAATTTTACTCAAGTTGTTTATATTTTTTAATGGGAACGCCCTTTAAAAGTGGGCGTAGCAAAACATTTTGTACGGAAAAAAATATGGGTATTGGTATTGTGTAACTATTTTGTTTTGAAACTTTTTCAATTTTTTTTTTACCGTTTGGCCAATAACGGGCGGATTTTGAAACTTTGCACACTTGTTCTGCTTTGTCGGATAGAGAGTCTATAAAACAAATTTCATCAATCTAGCTCAAATTTTAAGGCCCAAAATTAGGTGACTCACAGACGGACGAACGGACGGTCAGACTGACATTGCTAGATCGGATCCGCTAGCGATTCTAAGTCGATCCATACACTTTGAGGTATATCTAGCGAAATTATTTCTCTATGGGACAAACTTAATGTCAAAACAAATATACCCTAACGTGACAGGGTATACAAATCAATTTTTTTTCCAAAAAAATATTTTATTAAAATTGAATAACTAAAGTAAAATACAGTAAGTCTTAAATTCTTGAATTTTATCTAATTCCGCTACTAGTCTTAATTAAAAGAAACGAACGATTTGCTGAATAAGGGTCCAGTTATAGCTATCATTGCACAACTTCAGTGGAACACACACAGCACATGATAGAATTTAAATGTCACCCCCATAGCTTCTTGCAGGAATTATTCCTTTTCAGTTCGGTGGAATGGCAATCATTACTTCACAAAATTAGATCTTGATCAGTGAAAAATAAAAAGTTATTTTCTGCGAAAACTATAGTTAAATATTTTGTGGATAATCATGTTCTAAAATTCATAAGTTCTGTTTCGACACCAATGGTTGAAATTTTAAAAAAGCAGCAAGAAGTAAAAGAAAATTTCTAATGAGTGTTTTTAATGATAGCTATAATTGGGCGTTAACATGCACTCTAATATAAAATTCGTCATCTAATTTGTAAGTTTTATATATGTCATAGTTTTTTGTAAGAAACCAATTGGAGAAGGATTTTGCAAATGTTGCCCTCACTCTATCTATTACATGATATAGCTATAACATGTGGCATATATATTTATATTTTATACATCTGTGTTCATTTCTGTATAGTCTGGCATTATGAGTCTTATAATCGTTTGTTGAAACAAATGAAACCACCGTGTCGGTATGTCAACTCTCCCCCTTTCCAAAGTGAAATACACAAAAAACCCCCAAATCGTTCGATTCGCCACAATGTACTCAACAAAACAGAATTGAAATCATAAATAACCCTTCTTTATAATCAATGCACCATTAAACCGTTTCTAATCCGGGTTTCCCATATCTACATGACCCATTCATAGGGCTATATATCTTATTCTACAAAGAGGTCATAATTCCCATTCCCGTATGTGAAAACAAAAACACCAAGCAAACGACTTGTTTACGCTATTTCGGATGATCTATTACTCGTTCTTTTCCAGCAACCAAAACATCTGCGTTTATGTTGTTTATTAAGTTTCCCGGAACATAAAAGTTCCGTTCCGACCATCAGCAAGAGATATCATGGCGGCGCGCTACTGCATATAGAAATGGGTCATGTGAACCGATGACAAATCTCAATTATTTGCAGATTATGTATGATAATTTCAGATGTACAGATACATTATTTTTTTGCCTTATACCACAAGAATGTTCGTGGTAGAGTTTATGGTCAAATGAGGAAGGGAATTATGCAAATTTGATTATTTATGCGACGTTAAGTTCGTTAATTGCTGCTGATGACTATTCTATCTTCCTGCCTTTTGTTAAAGACCAACAAATAAAATATAACTCTCAATTCACTTGGAAAGTCGTTAGCACATTTATGTTTGGTTAGGAAAAGAAAAAAAAAACAACCATCATCAGTTCAAGAGAAAACCATTTCTATCAATCACACACAACGCACATTCAACTCCATCCACGCCGAAGATCCAGAGAACCTCATCATCATCCATGTCCACGTCGCGATAGACGTAATTGAATTGGAGAATAAAATCCCCCTCATCCCCTCATGGGAGACGAGCAGTAAAAAGCATAATCATTATGTTCAATTAAAATGCAAGAAATGTACATTTTTGGAATTTCTCTTAAGAACGGACTGAAGGGTTGGAGGAATTCCGATTACTTGAGTGGAATATTCAAGTGACACATGTTTACATTTACACTTGGGGAACATAGCCAGTCTAACAATTGTTTAAATAATCTACGAAGAATGATATAAGAAAGATATGTGTTATGAATAATTTCAGTTTTTGATAGTATTTCTAGATTTGATTTGGGATACTTCAACATTGAAACGTTTAAAGTTAAAATGTTTATGACGTTTGTCGACAATCATTTTTTTTAATGATTTGAACAGATTGTTATGATTTGGGGGTGAGATGTTTTGAAAATCTGCCATTGAAATTGAAATATTGCATCCTTTAGGTGTCGATACATTTCTAATGTGTTAATTCGAATCTGAGTGTTAGGTAAAACGTATCTATTTGTAGACCTATTGGTATTTTTTATTAAATTATTTTTCATTTTGATATTTTGTAATTTAACAAATAAGATAATGAAAATATTTTTTTTATTTTTAATCGATTTTTTTTAAAGTTCACCTTAAAAAATTGTTTAAAAATAAAATACAATTTTTGTACGTAGAGACAGCAATTTCAATTTGATATTAGTATCTACAAAAATCATCTGGCAAACATGGTCTCTCCATTTGTCGTTGAATATGAAACAATTTTGTACGTCTATCCAAAGCCTTTATTAGCAAATACAGGGTGTCCGCCGGGAAGTTATACTAGTTTGTTTGTTTATAATTTTTGAGTAGAGAATGGATCTTATATTGTAATGGCTTATTTAATCTCGGCAATTATGTATGGAATACAATATCAGGTAAATTTCCGCCTCTGTTAGTCTCACAAAGCGAGCCTTTTTGAGCAAATTTTTCATTACATTTTGGTTTTTTGGTATTTCATTAATTTCATCACAAATATTTTGTTTGAGTTGCTCAATCAGGCTTTCTTCAAGCATTCATTGGACGAGGATCTGTAATGTAATCTTATATACAGCAAAACGCGATGCAAGCAACTTTTAAAATGTATTTTCACAGAACGCTAACTGTCATAATGACTTTCAATAACAAAAAAAAAAGTCAGTTCACTACTAAAAATTATCTTATCCTTAAAGTCAGACATGTTCCAGTAAAAGTCGATCAATGTGAACTAGAATCGCCTTTTATCTGAGAACAGAAGGTAGAACCACCCAAGTGGACTTAAGTAAACAATGAGTCAAGCATTCGCTTATGGTTACAAATACTTACAATGAGCCAAAAGTGACTCATTAAGTTCTTTTGACAACTGACCACCAAGTCCTATTCATAATCAAAACCCTTCTACCTATACAAATATATATCTACTCGTATGTTTATATCGACTAGGATGCAAAAAATCTATTTTCACACACTCTAAAATCTTCCCACAGTTCACCATATTCTCACAGATGCAATTAATTCCAGACCGGACAAAAAAACCAAGAAATCGCTTACCTTGAGAACAACCAAGAATCAGCCGACGACTACTGTACCTATATAGGACGCAATTACTGCCCTCTTCCAAGGAACACACGACACATCCTTTGCCTCCGTGTCCCCGGCCATGGCTCGAAACACACACACACTGTGACACTTTGAAATGTCAACCGAATTCCCTCGCGAAACACAGCAATTTGCAATCCGCTCTCTTGCTCCGTCTTCTATTCGCCAATTTATCCCCAAGAATGTATCAAGTCATCGTCGACTGTCACTTGAAACATGCTCATACCATGTTATTGCGGAGAAATTCTACAATAAAAAATAGATAAAAGCGAACTGCAACTATTAGATACAAGGGGATTTGTAGCGGATAAAACAATCCATGGTGTATGCGCGCACGGTGTGCAGCACCTCTATACCCAGGACAGGAAATGCCTCTCTTTCGACTGACATTATGTGCTCGTGTGGTTCTTTTTGTGCAGACATTTTTACACTGTTACAAGTCTTGTTCTCACACCATTTTCAGGCATCCGTCGATTTGCGATATTCGTTCGTTCAATCAATTTATCCCCCGGTGCCGACGGTCACCCTCTCGCTATCACCATGTCCTGCACTGCGTTCGTCTGTGTGTAAAAAAAAAATACAAAAAGCAAGGAATGAAAACCACTTTGTAAAATTTGCATGTAAACTGAAGTGTGCTGTTCTGCATATAAGGCTAGATATATTATTTCATCGATAGTTCATAGACATTGTATCTAGTAGGAAAATTGCGAATTTTCCACATTCGAATAGCGAAGGTGGGTCTTGACAAAATGTGTGTGTGCCCTGCATTCGAAATTGAAATCAAAACGACAAAGAAAATTTTTTGTCTGGAAACAAAGCAATAAATTAAAAGAAGACTCCGATCCCCCCATTCCCCACACGGACAAGGAAGTAAATTGAAAATATAATTTTCCTCCTGCAGGGAAAATTGACTCTATTCAAAATGAAAAATAGTTAAAGAGACAGTCCACGGAAACTAGGCAAAGAAAAAAAAGTTGAAAAAAAAACTGCGGATGCGAATCATCTCAATGGTTGATCCTTTCTTTTCGAAATACTTTCTCCTAATAACAAGCAGAGAAATCCTGCTAAGGAAGTACTTGTAATTTTGTATTCCCTTCCTTTTTGTGTCTGTGTCTCTATGTAAAAATGGTTTCAAGGATCACGGAATGGCCAGGTCAACCTCACTCCTTGGCTTATGATATGAATTACAGTGAATTGATTTACATCTAAAGAGTAAAGAAGGATATCTACCTCTTCAATAAAAAAAAACAACATAAAAAAGAAATGCAGATGGGAAAAAGCTTTGTCTGCCTTTTTTGTCGTATTTCTACTTGTGGACAACTTTTTGAAAGTAAAAGAAAATTCGACAGGGCATGACGCATTTTTTCGTAACAAGCTAAATGATACCGAAGATCCGTGAGACATAAATCCGGAAAAAATGCTGAATTGATGGTAATTTTCGAATTCTAAATAATTTGAGTAAAGTAAGCTGAAAGCCAAAAGTAAAGTAAGTGGAAAAATCGTTATTTCACAGATATTCGCAGCAATAATTCATGTCCCGTTGCTTTGACGGTAAAGGGTGATGTGATAATTTTAAACGATGTGGGTGTATACGTAGTTGAATAGCTTCACATGTCATATTTCTTTCTAAAGGGTGATCTAGTAAGAGCTTCCTAATTGTTTTTTTTTCTTTAATTTGACACAAAAAATCAATGAATTGAGGAAAACACTTTCTTGATGTGTTAGTTTGGTTTATGTCACTTAATGTTTAAAGATAATTTCCTTGAAATATTGTCCACTATGTAGTCCAATTTTCGACCACTCTTTCAAGCATATCGGCCGGTGTTCCATGAATAACACGAGTTACATTGTCTTCAATTACATAGGGCTTATCAACATAATTTCAGATTTCATATATCCCCATAGCTAAAGTACTGTAATGGTGTCAAATCATATTATTTTGGTGGCCAATTGACAGAAACATTTCTTGAGATTTGGTTTTTCGTCAACAAAAACTAATTGCTCATTGATCTCTCTATTGAAACTACACGCACTCCTTCCATATTTCCAAAAGTACGGTCCAATAATACCGCCCGCCCATAAAAACCATTATTATGGGTTCTACTCACTCTGGTTGTTAGTTATTTCCGGTTTATTGCAAGAGCTCTTGCTGTCGAAAGCCATGTTATTTTTTGGTAGGGCGTTCCTTATCGACGGGTGGCAAGAATAGAAGAGTATCCACGTCCTGACTATGAGGATTAGGAGCTTCTATTTTCTGCCGCTTTGTTAAATAAAGCTCTAGCACCCAAAAAGCATTCGGTATTGTTTTTTTTTTTTTTTTACTTATTTATAAGCCATTCTCGGGGTTTTAATCTGAATTGAAGGATCATAACCCTCCTTTGTAATTTCATTGACGCGCCTTTAGAGATCGCCTTGAATTTTAGATTAGTAACAGAAATTCAGCTGAGTCTCCTGCTATTATTAGTATAGTCTCGAGTAGTGTCAACCCAGGGATTTGCATGCACACAGACGAGACAGTTCTACAGTGCTTAATATGTCGGCAGACTGCCTTTCTTTAATTAGTAGGGCATCTGTGCGTTGGATGAATTTTAGTTCGGACAGTACTGAATACTTGAACTTTTTCAACCCAAATATCCTTAAAAGTCAATTGTTTTATATTATAGATGGTTTATATACTTATTGTATATATATTTTTATTCATTATCTTCATCACTTAATGGAACTGACACTAGTTTAATTCTTCTTCGTGGGTTAATAATTTCTACCCCATTCAAATGTTTCTTCATAGGGCACCTAAAAAAAAACCTGTGGGTATGCCAGCATTATAATAAAGTTAGTCAATAAATCCACAGCAAGAAATTAACAACTGTACTCATACCCTTAAGCACCATACCAAAATCTGAAATATACTTTGGTTCTATATGCCCTTTAGCCGTATCCAGTCTTAATACTTCGTTTGCTTCTCCAACGTTTGTGCAACAACCAAACTGTAAATTTCCCCCTAAGTGCTCCCAAACAATGCAAGAGCAGTGTTCCAGCTTTTTTTCAATTTTAATTAATTTCTGTGTTTGAAAATTCCAACACTTGAATGCGCGTTTTAACAGCGCTCAGGCCAAAAGCTGCCCTCAACGTAACCAACGCAAATTGCAAATGTAAATCACTTAACGTCCTTGCTTAATGGAAAAATCTAACCAGATTATACTCACAAGAAAGGACAATCTTCAAATTGAGGGATTTTCTTCATCTGCAAAGTCCCCCTGGCTATCGCCATCATCGCCATAATCTTTTGGCCACACACAAATCACAGTTCCGACAACAGGAAAATGAACAACACTGCCACAGTCAAGCCACCGACCACCGGACGATTCAAACAAAACCAGTTAAACCGCACTTAAGTGCGTTTCCTTGTCCAGCCATGATACGAAAGAGAGTTTTCGTATCACCGACCAGTGAACTGAAAACTAGCCAAAAAAAAGTAAAGAAATAGGAGGGTTTGTGGAGAATAAGTAGAAAAGGGCCATTATTTACATTAATCATAATCATAATCGCGATGTTGCAGTTTGTAGCCCCTAAGGATGGTAATTTAAGAATTATCCTTCCCCACTCGAAAAATGGTGGCGGGTGCGCACAATGCTGCTATGCACCATGACGCCGCTACAGCGGAAGGAAGCAACTGAAAAGAAGCGAACAAACAAAAAAATAAACTTTTGAAGTTATAATGATACTGATGTATCTTTTTATCTTTCATTGTCGGAACAAAGAGTCGAGAGTTTTGTTGGGGTGATGGGTTTGGTAAGGCAAGAAAAAGTGAAATCAATTCTCGAAGACACTATCGAATGCAGTTTTCTCTTTCCGTGCCTGCTATATTCTATTATTCGACTTTCCGCGAGTTTGAAGTTATATTGGTTCAACTTTGCAGATAAAGAATACAAACTGAGCAAGGACGAGGCATCATTTTGTATAGCATCACATGGATATCTATAAAAGTATAAAGGTTCAACAATTTATATCTCTCTCCATGTAGCTCACTCGCTGGCGATGGTATTTCTTCCGTTTTTCGAAAATTAATAGTTGTATAAGGATAACATATTTGTGAGCTTTATCCATTCGAATGGATACACATAGATATATGCTGGGATAAAGTAGGAAGTATTTGTAGAAAACAAACGAGTTGTGGAATTTTTTTTTTACTTCCGGTGTTGTATTTTTATTTTGTTTTTTGTTATTTCAGAGGATACGAAGGATTCTCTATGGTATGAGCAATTTTTGTATGATTTGTTTGTTGTGTGAGCAATATACTACTTCTGCTGTTAAGGGGCTTAGGAATGATATGCGAAAAGTAAGGGAAATCTATTCAAAGGATGTTCAATATTCATGCATACGTTCATGCTCATGCTGTTTGAAAGTGTTCTGTTGGTTCCTTGTTTAAGTGAATGATAGTTGGTCGGGGAAAGGTTTCTAGTTGTCAACAATAAATGAAAGGTAGATTAAATGGGATTAAGATCGGCTAAGTGCACCTATAACAATAGGCTTACGTTGGAATATGATTTTTTTTAATTCTAAAAATATTGTTGTCAATGCAATACACAAAGATATTAGAAGCAAATCTGTTCTGTATTAAACCAGTCTAACATATTAAATTTAATCTGAATTCATCCGAATTAGTGGCAGATATGTAGAGAAGATTTTGCAACATTTTGGACTCTCTGTTCCTGAATCTGCTTTAGAGAATAACTGAGATAACGTCTATGGTGAAGAGGTTGAAATTTGTTGTTGATATTTCCCTAATAACAATAATTTTATTTGAATAGAAATAAATATTGCTAAGTATAAATATATATAAAACTCACTACAGATGTATTGTTAATCTCAACCTTAGGACAAAGTATATTATTTCGTAAATTTGCTGAACATTAAGCTCTCCTAAAGTAGGTTATAAAAGTCGTACATATAAAATTGCAGCAGATCTCACCGACTTTATGGTACAATTTCGCTTCGAAGTAATCTGAATTTCAGAACTGTTGCATCATTTCTACACGGTTTAAATCAACTTACTTATGATGCAACGTAGGAATGTATTCAATACATACGTGGTTATACTTTCCAGACATTATATTTTTCTAATAGATAATATGTTTAACATTTAGGAGTTTAAGGTATCATGAACGCAAAATTTGTAGTGACGACTAACGATAAAAATGATCTTAGACTTTTAAGTTCCTGAATAATTTAGCTTAAGATGTAAGTTAATCTGTCAATTAGGGAATCTCCGTTTATCTCTCTAATTTTCATAAAACTCGAATAAAGGTATCTTGTCCAAGATAAAGTTGGTTAATGTTTTTTTCTTGATTCAACAATTTTTAACTGATTGCTGAATGAAGAGTTAATCCTAAGATTTGCAAAAAGTTCACAAATTTTTATTTCAAACTTAAGTTAATCGATGCCATTATATCCGTATTCTTTTAATCAAATTTTTGTTTTCCCACAATTTTATTCTTCAGATCTGAATTCGATTGTGAAAAGTTGGTTGAAATTTATCTGAAATTAAGAAATCTTATCTGTTCAGATCTTTACGACTTCTGCAAAATAATATATGGATGATATGTATGTTCACATATTCCTTAATTAACAGAAAGGTTTGCATTATGAAAATGTTAATTGAAAGGTGTCATTATTTCGTTCGTCATTCGATTAACAGTATCTAAATACCACGAAATTCAAATTTAATGATAAACCCTTTCGTTTTGATAAATGAATAACTTATTGTTACGCATTCAACAAAAAGAGGTGTATCTTCTGAAGTCGACTTTCATGCAATATTGGTGTCAGAAATAGCATAAAATCTTCTCAGTTTGATCAAAAGCTTAAAAACGTTTCTTAAGAAGAGAAAAATGAGAAGACGAATTTTTAACACTTTACATTTACATTCTACACGCAAACTTCTTAAATTTTATTTTCAAATCGACAACTTGCGAAATCTCTGACATCTTGTCTGAACACCTCAAATGGCCGCTTCTGATACATGTTTTTTTTTGTTCATTATTGTGATCTGAATAGAGACTTCAAAATGTCGACCTGGTCAACATCTAACTTAAATCTTAAGCTTAATTTTGATTTTGGTATTCCTACTGAGGAGTTTGAGAGATGGAAAGCCCCTTCCTTCCTTCCTTCCTTAAGAGGCGCTGCAGTCCGGAATGAACATGGGCTTCAACCAACAGACCTCTCCAATTAGTCCGGTCCTTAGCTAACTGCCTCCAGTTGTGCACTCCAAGTTGGTTGAAGTCGGTTTCTACTTGTGTGCGCCACTTAAGACGAGGTCTTCCTCTACTGCGTCCGACGTCTGGCTTTGAATCGAAGACTCTGCGAGCCGGAGTATTGGTGTCCATTCGTTCTACATGTCCTAGCCATCTTAAACGCCCAATGCGGAGTTTTTTGACCAGGGAAACGAATGGAACCACCCTAAAATTGTGAGTAAAATAATAAAAAAAAAAAAAATTTTATATATTACACAACAAGAAAAAAATGTTTAAATAATTTTTTTTCACTCACTTTTTACATTTATAAAAATACACAGCTGACAGATTGTCAAAAGTACGCGTATGTATGTGTCGTTTATGTATTTTGTTCCGCAACGGATACTTCGATGGTATACTGTGTTCCGATTGGAACTGGGCTTCGTTTCGGACATTCTTTGAACGGATACCTCGATAGGGCTGATTTAGACAATCATAATATCTATATTTTGCCCATATTAAGTTATTAACCCAGTCCACTTTTTGGGGGGCGTTTGCCGTAAAAACGATTTTCGGTACAATTTAAAAAACAAAAAAACAAAACGTTTGATGAAAATACTTACTCGAGAATAACAATATTAACATTTTGTCTATATATCATTTTTGGAAGCGTTTTCCTACAAAAACGTTGTTTTGACGAACCATAGAATATTTTGATAAACCGCTAGTATATTGTGAAAATGCCACTCCAACGTTTTGGGGATGTTTAACTGAAACATGGGATAAAGTATTAAACGATTCGCGCAGCCTATTGTAGCCCTTTCATAATATGTTAAATTTGGATTTAAATATGAATCGATTTTATGAAATGTCCGACTTTTTTTTATCATATACAGACTCACAATTCCAACTTATTCCTTTACAATTTTATATTAGTCATAATTTTTTTATTTCTAAAATTGAAAAAAATAACACTGAGTATTTTTTTTTTTCTCTTATTTCAGATCTCACAAATTGCGAAAGTCTACCAAAACTAGAAATCTTTCCCACAAACGAAGTTCAAAGAAAACCCGTGGGCAAACCATTAATCCTCACATGCCGGCCAAGGGTAACAGATCCCAGCCTGGTTACAGATCTCCAATGGAAGGACAGTATGAATAATACAATTCTACCCAAACCGTAAGTGTCAACCATAGTTTTTCATAGAATTGAACAGAATATTAGACAACAGATAGATGGCAATCCCATAGAGAGTGTATCTTTTTTCGAAAAATAAAACTAACAAGACAAAATTACAAAATCCCCCTCTCTCTCTCTCTCTATCAGAGCAAAAATGTACCCAGTATCCCAGTATCTCCTGAACCAAACTCAAAAAAAAAATGAAACAATATTTTAAGGAAATATTTGTTTTTTTATTAAAAAAAAATATAAACTTTATTTTATTATTATTATTTGCATTAGGAACAAATACTATTATCCACTGTATGATTCCAAGGGACGTAGATTACCAACTGTGTAAGTGTTGTTTTTTTGTTGATGATGAGAGAACAAATAATCGCAAAAAAAATAACGTAAATGCCATGCGATTTTTATTTGACTTTTAATTTTTTTTTTGAATGAATGCATAACCATAAAACCAGATGCCCCAGCTGTATTAATATTTTATTTCATGTTCTTTTGAATTATGTTTCTTTTTTTATTAGTTTACATTTTAATTAAATTTATTATTATTGTCTAGGATGGTGCATGAATCTATTTCGACTTTATTTGGAATTTTATTTCAGTTTTTTAGTGGAATAGTAAAACATCGGATACCATTTTTGTTTTAATTTTAACAACTCCATTTGCACAGATAGTCATAGTGTGAGATATACTTCGTGTAGAAGGGGATGATGAAATAAAGTACTGCCCTAAAATGAACAAATAATTAAAACTGAAAAACAAAACAAAAATCATCGTGGCAATTTGTAAATCTAGTTTTGTGTTCAGTTTTTTTTCTTTTTGAGGAATTAGCGTTACCTAACAAAACTTTTTATACGGATTGAAGCATTTTTCACCCAATTTAACATCGCAGCAAATATATTTATTTGGAAATAAAAGGCGGGCTTAAAAATTACTTTGTTGTGAGATTGTGATTATTTAGGCTTGATTCACGTTTTTGTCACAAATATTTCACTAACCAAGATGGGGGTGGAATGGTTTCCATTTCCATTCCACCCCCATATCAATATAAGCATTAAGCCAAATAAAAACGAGTTACTTTGTTTTTCATTATTTTTAACTTATTTTTACGGCTGAAAATTATAGAATATATTATTTGAAAGTCCGCAGCACATATAACATGTACATGTATGTACGGAAATGTCAGAGACTTCCTTTACTCCATTAAATTCTCGGTTGGTTAAGTGCCTAATTACCATCTGACAAATCAGATGAGAATATGAATAATGGATGCTGATTTGAGAGCTGAAAAAAACCTTGCAAGATTGGAAGATTAACAAAATGTTTTTAAAGGGAAAGGTTTGAACACCTTTCTTCACAGAATACCCCATGCCATTACTGTAGGTCCTGGCATCGTGCAAAAATTACACGCACAATTCAAGTCAGCTAGATTTGGACTGTTGGCTTAGTACCAGATTCTCCCCGGACTGTTACGCAATAAATGTTAGCCAAGCAAGATCAATTTCTAACGAATCGTCTCTATTATTTTAACAATATTTCTTACTACCTTAATATTATAGCTGTCAATTGTCGTTATTGTCCCTCGTTTGTTGCTAAGCTCAAGAAGAATTGTGAAGAATATTGGCCTTTAATCGTAAGAAATTTCCATTGACTAAAAAACTCAAAAATTTGAATCTTTGCAGATTCATGTCCAACTTACATGCGTCGTTTAAAATATTTAAAAGCATCTTGTATTCGCGTTGTCCCTGCTAAAAAACTAAAAAAATTGAACCTTTGCAGATTCATGTCCAACTTACATGCGTCGCGGTCGTTTAAAATATTTAGGAATCCCTAGTTTGGCCGCATGGTCTACAATTGGCCAAAGCCCCGTGTCTATCGCCGTCATTCTTGCGATATCTGAGCGGGTTCTATTCAGTAGGTCGTTTGTTGTTGGGTCGAATTACAACATAAGTTATCGTGCCATAGGTGACTGAAAAATGTTGATTTGGTATGATCGCATAGGAGATTCGATTATGGGGTATTGAATTTGAGTATTCTGTCATCAGTGATCGAGTATATTTTCATACGGTAGGGTCTGTTGCGTCGAGTGGATGATTCTTTTTGATATATATGAATGTACTGTTATTAAATCTAAACCTCTTAATAAAACTGCACCTAATTAAAAATTATAGTTTTAAAATATATTTTCAAAAAAATTTCATTGTGCGTGCGCTAAGTTTTGTAAAGATAAAGGATTGCTTTTCTCTTAAACGTTTTCATTCAAGGTACATCTTTTGACTCGAAAGATGAAAAATAAACCAATGCTCCATTTAAAATTTAAAATTTTTTTAAGTACCTACCTTAATTTATTTTCACAACGTTCATAGAAAAACAATACATTTGACCTCTGTCAGACATCAAACATAAACATCAATGTAGCTGAATTTTGCTAGTACAACTGGTACAAATTTAAATTTGCATTCGATATCGACCATTCGTATGTGATCATCCCAATGTGAATTTCACTCACTCAATAACTGATGTGGTAATTCGACCCCTGTTCTTGTCGTAGGTAGGATATATCCTACTCGATATGATAAAATTTGTTAACCGTCTCCATTTCGAGTCGACCTTCTTCAGAAGCTATGAGTGGATTTGTCCCTTATAGTGCTTTCACACGGAACCAAATACTGCGTTTTCGCAAAAATTCTTGAAAATTTCGTTTTTCCCTACATTTGCAGTTTTTTAAAACGTCATCAACGAACACACCTTTTCATACATTCTATATGTGTTCCACACGTCCCATAAAACGGCTGATGAAATCGCTGTCAAAAGAAATGTTTTTTCATTTAATTTCAACTGTGGCTCTTGGATTGTAAAAAAAGATTTGGTGTGTGGAAGACGAGGAGTACCTGGAGGTGCTATGGGCAGACAAAAATTACGAACTCCGAGGATTTTATTCAATTAATATAATTTCAGACACAAATTTTGCAGCTAGTATCACAGCTGAGCTGATTGAAATCTCAAACGAAACCTGGTCAAAGTTCGGTGTGAAAGCACAAGCGGCTTTCAAAAACTTTTTGACGAAAACTCAGTTTTCGATTCTGTTTATAAGCACTATTACCCACACCTAGCAGGATATGGACCTTAAAACCCAACATATGGAGTTTTTTTGTTTTCTAATATTTTCATGTGCCATCTTATATTTATTAATATATTTATTTATAGTTATATCCATTTTTCGAATACATTTTTTAAAATACTTGTGAGTTTTGAGAATTATATTTTTTTCGAATTGCACTTTCGGATTCACAACTGTTTTGTTTGTGGTGACTCACCTTCTGAAATTTTTAAGAATTCATATTTGAATGCTTTTTAGTTTGAATTTGTTAAGTTTCAGTGGTTTTTAGTTTAAATTGAAAGAATATATTTTATGTTATTATGTATATTCCTTTCTTTTTTATGCATCTACTCAAATATCTACCGGAAGTTTGTTGTTCTATAGAAAGAAGTATGACTTAAAGAAGTTGTTCATCCATATATTTCATTTAAAAACATTGTAGTGCAAGGTCTAATGTAGGTCGATGTTAATATTTTCTCAAAGCATGTATAAAGTGTGTTAAAAAACAATGTCATTGTACAATGTAGAAGGGTATACACTTTTATTTTATATATGGCCTCTATTTCAGAGTAACAATCGAAAAACATCATCAGTATCTTAATAAGTTTTTTCGATAGTACAAAACCAATTTGCTTGGCATTGCATTTTGTGTTGGAAGTATTGTATGACATGAGTTTATGTCAGTCGGCACCAAGTAACGCAACGTAAACGATTCTGATAGTGTAACTATTGTTAAATGATTTTTCAAATTTTATGAACGTCCAACGTAATTCATTCGTAATGCAACGTAAAAAAAATGCCAACTTTTTTTCCATTTCACATTCCTATTGAAGAATTTGTTTTCCACTGTCATCTTATTCCGAAGTCTTCTCACTGACTGTTATGTAACGCAATTTAATCGATTGATTTATCAAGTTTACAGTAATTTCGTTACTAGGACCAGCTTCAAATGATTTAAAAAAAATATGTTTGTCAGATGTATCTCATACATATCGTATCGTATAAAAACCAACATGTTCTCCCATACCATAGTATTTTTTTTGCGCATCTTGACCATCTTAGTTTGCTTTAGGTAACGCATCGTAATCGATCTTAAGATTCATTGACTTCGCAGTGTTTCTCGATCGTAGAGTCATTCGTGTTACGGAACATAATATAACATCAACCATCAACCATGTATTGCATTTTTACATTTATTGCACGATGCACAATGAGAGAGTTCTACAAGTGAAATATTTTTACAAAATCGTTTACATAATGCCTCTAATAACGTATCTGCGTCGTGAAGCAGATTTATATTGTAGAAATCAATTGTGTCCTCAAGTATAATGCAACTAATATGAGATGTCACGTAACGTTAAGTCAATCATTCTACTTTTAACATACGGATCGCTACGAGACCACCGTATTTCAAACACTTTTCCTCACTTGGCAAAGCGGACAATTTCTGAAACTGAGACTAAATTTTGTTTGTTATTATTATTCTGTAGGAAATTTATCACTGTTATAAGCTTCGAAGCAAGGAACACGTTTTTGGACAGAAAAAGTTTCCCTCTACTAAGAAAGTTTTTCCACTAAATAAAAAATCTCACCTGAGCTAGCCGAGAAAAGTCTCTGAGGGATTAGTAAATGGAAACATGATTTCCTAAAATAAATGTTATTCACACTAGAAAAACCAAGCAATCAAAATTAATTCTAACAGCAAACTCTCCAAATCAACGTCACGTCATCAAACAGCTAGGTTTCGTTAGCAACCTTTCTAAATTGGTAATTCAAAACCATATTACAGAGGAAAATCCCGTTTATTTGCACGTGAAGTGCATGTCTGAAAAAATAAAAATTCTTTTTATTTACATGCCTAGTGTAGATATACATAATGAAACAGAATATGTGTCGACGTAACGTGAAAAAAAATTAAGTACACTTATCGTACTATGCAAACGATTCGTTCGCAATGGGCAAATACGTTGCCATTTAGTATTTAACTTCACTTTGTGTGCCGGACAGGATACATCGTAAACAAATTTTACTCAAATTAAAAATGTTCTGACCGTTCTTAAATAATTATACAAACCATACTACATATTACCATTAATGAAAAAAAATCGTTCATTCGTCATTCAATGTCCTAGTTACTCAACTAAGAGAAAACGTTGATTTTTTTGTGCAAAAATAAATACCAGGGATGGATATATGTATGTACATATATGTACATTATTTGTGTTAGTCGCACGTTAAAATCACAAAATTTCAGTTGCCTTTCCATGTATATCCTGTGAAAAACCTGTCATTCCTGTAGACTCCTGTAGAGAATTTAACTAGGTCAGATTACTTAAGAGAACAGAAAATATATGCAGATGTCATTCAATTGGATATCATTTTAAATGTACCCTATGCTTCGTTACTGTTGAAATCAATAAATCAATTAAAAGTTATTTCATGTAGTTAATTTTTAAGATATATGAGGATGCTACTATCCGCTGTGCGAATCTTTAATATCCTTTTCAATCCAATCAACAAAAAGCATAGAAACTGGATGTGGTTAAAATATTATTTTTTATGAAAACGCCCAAACAGGACCTTAAGCCGAGCTTCTTCTTTGTCACAAAGAAGAGGACCTCCTGTTTAACAACGGAATCGAACGGCAAATTGGTGAATCTTCTCATGATAGTGTTACTCTTGGATTTTTATTTTTGTACCCTCACATCTAATTATTATTTCCGCCCAATCCATGTTCGGATGAATTTTCGAAAGTTCTTCCGAAAATTTATTCAAAACCCATATATCCTTCTCGAAAGAATAAATGAAGCTTACAATCGCGTTCGATGGTTTCCGCAATAATTCTTCGCCGGACAACTTCGGAAGAAATTCAACATGTACCTATAGCTGTCAAAAATGGTTAACTTAACGCATTATGCCGCTACACGATCATGTGCGACTGAAACCCTTATATAATTAAAATCAAATGTTTTGCTGAAATAAATGCAGTTGGAATATAATTAACTTAAGCTCTGATAATCTTAATAGGTCTGAAAATGTTTCAAATTAACGATTTTGATAATCATACGGTTCAGTTGTCTCAAATGTCAATCAAATGATTAATAAAAATTTCACTTCGGGGAAAGTTTTTTTTAACAGTTTCTAGTCGGTAATTACACTATTTCGTCCTCTGTACACCCTATAAAACTCACATCAACTAAAATTTTTTTTTTTTCAGAAGAAGGGGCAACCTAAAAATTATTCAGACAGTTGTGAGCCTGCCTTTCTTTCGCTCGATATGCGAATAAACGACTAGGTAGAGCCAGCAATTGCATTTTGGGAGTTGTCATTGTTTCGTTGATCATGGAACTCCAATTTCTTTTTTTTTGGTTTCCTGTTGGCTTTTCAAGAGCGAAAAGGACATGCTAAAGAGTATATGCATACTTTCGACTACCGACTGAATGTGCCCTAGTGAATTTAATTGAGTGCTAGTGTGAAAGGGAAAATAAGCAAATTCTTCCTTTTTTTCGTTGCGCTGAACATTCAGTTGGATTGCACAAATAGTGATGCATGTGTTTGGATATTTCAATTTACGAGTACTCGTTTACGTACAGCAGGGTTTTGTGGATTGCAAGATGAACTAGGCCGCATGGAGCTTGGTTTGTTTGAAGAAGGGGGAGGGCTTAATTTGGGTTTTCTAAGAGACAAAAAATCAGGCTGATAGAATCGTTCTGTTCCCTTTTTTTTGGTACATGTATGGTGTTGTAAAATTGAACAAAGACTAGTGAAATGAATGATGTTAATGAATATACAAAGGATTTGAAGGTACTTGTATGTTTGAAGTTTTAAAAACTTTGGATACCAGCATATGGATGTCAACTTAACTTTTACGTATTTTATCAAGGGTATTTAATTTTTGTACTTGGATTTTTACATCTAGTAAAGAACATATTTGAGTGATTTCCAAATGTATTCCAAATGCTCGTCATGAAATATGTCTCTTGTATGTCATGGATAGTGAGCCTATTGCTAAATCCAAATAAACCTCTTCGCGATTTTTTTTTAAATTTATTCGGCAAAAAGTAAATCTAACATGCAGAATCCATATATTAATCGGGTTGACGATTTGCCGATTTTTCAAATGTTGATTTAAAAAAATCGATCGTCATAATATCGACTTTCGAAAATTCGATTAATAAAAATACTGACTGATCAAAATTTCGCTCTTATAAAGCCGATTTTGAAAATTTCGACTCGTAAAACGTCGGCAGTGGCAAATTGCGTGATGATCACATGCAACCGGCGCCGCATGCTTGAGAATATCATTTACTTTGTCACTGTCGATCAACAAATCACTCTCCAATATTATTTTTTATTTTAGATAAAATCGACATTATTACCGACAACGACATTTAAATGATCGGGATCTTAAACTGTCAACATTTTTTGTCGATCAAACTTCAGTCAACATTTTAACAGTCGATGGAATTTATATTTGTCCAGTCGACCATTCGTACGCTTCCCATTTCAATCGATACTTGTCATACGATACTTATCGCATCCTCTTTTATCTTTGATGAAGGGACTAAATGATTCGGATGCTCTTTAAGTAATTAAATAAATAAAATTAAATACATACGTACAAAATTGGTGTCTTAATCACCAAAATAAAGTAACCTGTATACAACATCAATCACTAAAAAAACGTGTTCGTTTAAAGGTAATTTCACTTTTTACCAATGTTTTACGTCTAAGAACTTCACGCAGAAAAAGTATCTCATATAATACTACATGCCTTTTGCGAGCAAAATGGCTTCACAAAAAATTAACGATTTGCATGACCCTACATAGTCACAAAGTCACGGTCTGTCGACGGTGTCAAGTTAGGAGTTTTGATCCTATTTGTTACGCTTAAGGCATCGGTTTCCAATGGTCCGAATTCATTGTATCTCATTCGCGAGGTTGATGTAGACTCCGTTGTATTATAGATATAAAGAGTGCATCTACCTCAAAGTTGTTGTCATAAACAGTGACATTTTATCGAAGTGAATAGCTGGACAGATTGTTAATGTAATTATTAATAATAATAATAATATTAACAATATAATATTGTCCATAATATTAACACCTGCCCTACTCACTATCTGTTAAACCAAAAGATTGAATAAATCGCATGCTAGCGCCTCTCTTTGTTGGAATCCGGTAAATGTCTGAAAATCAAATGAGTTGTTTCCAAACTGAACGTTGTTTCGTATGTCTTCCAGTGTTAGACGGCAAATACAGTACATTGGAAAAGATCTTCTACAAATGTACTTATTTATTTGTGAACCAACACTTAAGCATATCCCAAAATATCAACATCGTTCGCCAAGATCCATTTTATAGTCAAACATGGAACGTTGTATTATCGAATGCAAAATAACGAGTATAAAATCACATTAAACTATATAAGGGTTTCGTGAGCTTATGAGGGTCAGTACCATTCCACGAAATCCATTAGAAAATCCCTGGATAGTTGAGCTTACCTCTGGTTATTTGCATCAATGCGTCTGTACATGCTGCACATGTGGCTTTGCCTAAATAATGGTAAAGATTATAAAGTCATACAGATGACCCACCGCATAGAAGAAAAATTGTTCTTGGCGTGTCGTACTGGCACAGCCCGCCATATATTTGGATCTCTCCGCCGCACGTTCTCAATGCGTCATCTGTATGGTGTATAATGTTCGATAATAGCCATCTACTTCATTCATTAGCGTTTGGTCCAATAAAGTTAGTTAATGCTTATTTGAACGGCATCTTTGAGACGCTTCGCATGTCAGTAAATGGATCAGTGGCGTTTAACAATGAACTCCAGCGCAGAAGGTCTGGGTTCGGTTCCCAGGCAAAGAACAACTTTACCACTCCCCCTCCTCTTGCGGTAATCTGACATATCATATCATTCAAGAAATGCTAAGCTCAATTCAGCCGATCGGGTTCGCCATAGGACAGCAGACCCCGCCAACTTGCAAAAGAAATACACAAGCACATTTAAAAATGTTTTTTTTATTGTTTTCATGTATGTACCAACCTCTGAACATCTGTCTAAATTAGTAAAAAGTACTTAAATAGATTTCGCTTACAAATCGATGGTTGGCTCGAGTTTTTTCAAAGTGCTTTGGTAAGCTGAGATATATCAGATAAGCATAAATGGTTCATTCTAAACAACCGCCAAAAGTTTCAAAGTTTCAACGGAATGGCTAAGCATAAGGCAGCGCCTCCTAACTTGATGTAGATGCGAGAAAAGAAGGGAATATGATATTATAGTGGGAGAAAAAAATCCATCGAAAAATCTCCTGAAATCAGAGTGCATGCAGTGGCAGTCAATTATCGCACGATTGTCATTCATTCCAAAAAAATTATAATAGGCGGTTTTTCGAAATCCAGTACTTCCTTAAAAAAACATATTCCACGAACGAAACCGAAACAGGACATCAAGTTGCGAATTAGGAATGGAATACGACTCAACGAATACAAGATTAACAAATTTGATCCGCTTACATGCACCTCATTTTTGTTGGAAGTAATATAGCGAGTAGTTAATAATATCATGGCTTGGAGGGCTCATCTTCGCCTAAGTTCATCTATTGATTAGGTCCTTCCTTCCACCGTTTGCCTTACTTTAACAATTGTGAATTGCTTTGTTTTGATTTTTTTTGTTTAAATTATTTTCAATTTCATTATGTTCCTAACATCATCTCTAAATTTCGTCTTCTTTTTTCAAGTATTATAACCACAAAACAGAATTTTGTGTTCGTCTCATAAACATCATACAAAGTCTTTTTAACAAACCGACTTCCATTATGCTGTAACATTTCTCCTCCCAAAATAAACTTGTAAACAGAAAAAAAAAAATGATTACTCCTGTGTACGTGTAGTTTGTCATCTTCATGCAAAAAAAAACCTCTTCATAGCCAAAACGTATCTAGAACCACTATTTAAACCGAGCAACTACAATTTTACTTATACATTTTCATTTTGGACATAACCCACAGAGTTGGTCGTAATCAGCCCCCGATGTACACGGAAACCTTACCCGGCGAAAGTTTAGCCCTGATGATATCAACGCTCACGCCACAGATGGAGGGCAAGTACTACTGCACGGCGTCATATGCGAATACGGAAATTCTGGAAACTAGTGTTGTAATTAAAACTTACGGTGAGTATCTATTAAATATTGTATCTATTACACATTGCAATGCAAGTACTAATACTTTGGCGAACGCATAACGACGACATGAAGACATAGTCTTCAAGTCCGAAATGCAGCAGAATCCAGTACACAGCAGATGCCAGCGTTTTAAACTATAAGAGAGCGATATTAATTTCTGGCCACAAGAAATGTTGTTCAAAGTTTTTGTGTTTCATTAGTCAGCCTTGAGATACACTGTGGAGCCTGATACCGAAGGGGATAAATAATTTTAATGGTTTAATATCCGTTTATGGAATTATCAAAAAATGTTTCCCGAAGAATTTCATGGGAGATGCAAAGTTTATCATGATTAGTGTGAGTTCCTTTTGGGAAGGAGTAAGTTTTGTTTCAGTTTTAGGTTTTTTTTTTTCATTCTCGTTTGGGATAAGACGGTTGCAAAAACTTTATACGTCAGAGGCTTAGACATGAAGGATATCTCTAAAGATGAAATGTGTCGAGTACTTTGGAAAGTATTTATTGCTAAGAGGCGCTTGGACATGTTAAGAGTGTTTTGTTTTGTTTTTTCTTTAAGCGTACAATGCGCAGTACATATTTTATGTATGCACTTCTTGAAGCTTTGAGAAATAGAATGTACTCTTTGAGGTTTAAGTTAACTTATTAAAGATTAGGAACTAAGCATTTTGAAATTCCAAGTTATGAAGGAGAAGAGAATGTGACATACTTTGGACACTATTAACATACTGACATTCATTTAATGCATATGGGATTAGCGAAGAATGACTTTGTGATTCAGTATTTAAAGCTGTCACTAAAAGTGTAGCATTTTGAAGTTTACCTCATATGCGCCGTTTTGCTAGTTGATATGTTTTTGAGATCCAGGGTCAACTTCCTTGTAGGGTTTTTTTTTTATAGAAACGGAGTCATGTGTGTCATATTTTCATTTCATTTAAGCTAAAATAGCTAGCTACATTCATATACTTCATGTTGGTTGAGCTCGGTTTCTATGTGTACAATATATTTAAGGCGAGGTCTACCCATTTTAATCGTCCGTTGATCATAAAGTTTGTGTTTGAATCTTGGTTTGAAATTACGGACTATGCAGCGTATTAGCAAACGCGACCGAAGACTTAAATTACTCTTGATAAGGTTTATGTTTCCGGGCAAGGATTATCAAAGTCTCATATATGGATCTCACGAGTATGTTGAGTAGGGGCCTTATTACTAAATACCTTTTTTTATCCCTCAAAAGCAGAGGTTGGCAAGAGTAATCCTAAGTTTGCCATTGTCATAAGTAATAACAGAGCTACCGTCTTCCTTTTGTTCCGAAGTTCTGCCGGATTCTTCGATGTTGTGCGTCCTCTCTTTTACCTAGGAGTAGTTTATTATGAACGTCGCAATGAATGCTTTTGTATGCGCCTATCCTGGTTTAGAAAAAACTAATAAGGTCCGATCAGGTTGGTTATTAACCGTTTCAAACTTTTATATATTACCAAAGATAAGGTCTTGTATTCGATACGCAATTCATAGGGTCTCCTTTTTTTCTATATGGGGCAAACGATGATTTTGCAAGCCTGTGCTTGAAACGGTGGCCGGCATGCATGCCACTATTTTCAACAGCTTTATTAAGCTTAAGTATGGATATTGCTTCATTTAAGAAGGGTAGGAAACGTTTTCGCTAATATTGTCAATAATAAATGGTTCTTTTAATAAGACATCGGAAGATTGCTAGCTAAAACCGATTAACAGTCTGCGGAAGAGAATCGCCCATATTCTAAAAATCGACTATGACCTAACTAAGATTTTTGTGATCAATTTGGTGGATCGTTTATTGGTCAGGAGATCGCCATGTCAGCTTTTGAATGTGGGGTTTGAAAAAAAATCGTGTTCTGACTAAAGTGGTACATAATTAATCAGTAAGTCCGTTGCCACTTCAGCAGTGCATCCGGTAATACTGCTAATTGCGATCTCTTTTCTTACTTTAAAATTATTCAGCACGTTTTTAACATCATTATTCGATAGGCGCTCATTGATTTACACATACAAACTGAATCGATACTTCTCTAGTTGTTAGAGACTAAAAAAAATGTTATCTCTTATAGCCCTATTTTTATAAAAAATCTATAAATTTTCAATTCCAAATTTTGAAGGCTACTTATCAAGATAAAAACTTAAGTTGGATCAAACAATACACTTCTATGAAATTTCATCGAAATCGCTTTTGCGGTTTTCGAGATTGAAGTTAACAAACATCGCGACACGAAATTTGATAAATGCGGTCAATATCTGTAGTCGTAAATCACAGATAATATTACTGATCGCAAGATGGAACCGTGTGGTATATCATATTCATTTTCACGACGGTATTCATTTTGAGTAATAAGATTTATTATTCGGGCCACCAGGATTGCAGAGAAACATGGAAGAACCAACAGATAAATTTTCAAATATCTCATAAAACTTTCAAAAAATTCCGCAACACAACAAAACGAGCTTCTCTGTCAAAATCTTATCGACAACATTTCATTACTAAACCCTTGTCCATTCTATATCTAACTTCCCAAAACTATTCCCCCAACCAACAAAACAACCCCTACACAGCAGTATTAAATTTCGTGTCCTCTATCAGAGATCTAATGTACACCATGAATCCTTTTTGCCTGACAAAATCCTCCTCCAAAAAAAGAAGTCATACACACGATGTCCCCACATACATCCAGAGAGAGATTACAAATCGAAAAGCTTCGATGTTATTAGTTTTCTGTGTTCTAGTTATTGGAAAAGTTTTCAGTGCTGCGGGAGGACCAACTTCCTTCTCGTGGCAATCATCTGTATGGCCACACATGTGTGCACCAGGATTAGTGGGATTGTTTGGAGTGACAACTTGGAGATAGGGGAAAATTAAAATTTCACACCAACTTTTACTATTTCTTATTCTCTCTTGTTTCAGTGTCTATAACATGGACCAATGCACCAGAAAATCAGTATCCCATTTTGGGTTCGGATTACACGGTGAAGTGTGAAGTTAAAGCTGATCCAAATCCGACTGTCGATTGGATGCGAAATGGGGACCAGGTAAGCAGGCTTAACTTATTTTATTCTTCGATGTTTTTTAAAAGGTTGTACCTCTTTTTTTATCAGATCCGTACAAATGATAAGTACGTAGTGGAGACACATGGCCTGCTAATCCGAAATGTCCAAGAGTCTGACGATGGTGTTTATACTTGCCGTGCGGCAGTTATTGAGACGGGTGAACTAGTGGAACGCGTTATCCGAGTTGAAGTGTACATTAAGCCTGTGATAACATATCTTCCGACTGCCTTGGAAGCTGTTGAAGGCAAGCCCTTCGCTACAAACTGCACCGCAACGGGTAAACCAGTACCAGAAATTTCATGGATTAAGGACTCCACACAACAGAATGTTGCCACAGCTGATCGCTTTAAAGTAGACCCATTGTCAGGTCTGATGCAAATTAATTCCGTGTCGCAAGATGACTACGACACATACACCTGTATAGCACGAAACGATGCTGGAGTTATCGATTCCAAGACGAAGCTAAACGTACTCGTTCGCCCTAAAATTGTTGACTTCTACAACATTACTGGAGTAGCTATGAAAGAAGTTGCTATCACATGCCGATCCACCGGTCGCCCAGCCCCTGCAATATCATTCCGTCGATGGGGATCTGAAGAGCAATATGTGCCCGGACCACAACCAGATGATGATCGTATAGTCCTCGAACAACACTTTGACGATGAGCGTGGTGAGTCCTCCGGAACACTGAGAATATCTCGTTCAGTACGCACAGACGACGGACTGTATCAGTGCATTGCACGAAACAAGGGAGACACTGCTTACAAAACCGGTCACATCACCATGGAATTCCCACCAGATTTCAGTCATATGAAGGATCTGCCACCCACTTTCAGTTGGGAACAGAAACCGGTGAATCTCAGCTGTTTGGCCATGTCCATCCCCAATGCCACAATCGAATGGCGGTGGAACGGTAAAGAAATGAAAAACGGATTCGACAAGCATCTAGTTATCGTAGGAACAGGCCCACGCAGTGATCTTCTTGTAACCCCTGTTGCCCGTCAATACTATTCCGTGTACAAATGTATTGCCACCAACATCCACGGTAGTGTGACGCATGATATGCAGCTAAAGGAAGCCAATGTTCCCGGTAATGTACAAGCAGCAATGCCACGTGTTTTGACCGCCACAACAATAACCTTTGAAATAACCGGTCCTGCTACGGAATTGGGTCTACCAGTGACGGCGTACTCAGTGCAATATAAAGAGGAAATCAATCCAGATTGGTCGACAGCGCAGAATAGAACTTGGTCACCTGACAGTCCGTACATTGTAGAGGGCCTGAAACCACAGACTGCTTATATGTTTAGATTTGCGGCGAAAAATCAGCGAGGCTTAGGCCAGTGGAGTGCCATGCGTACACAATCGACACCAAAGAGATCGGCGCCTGAAGAACCCAAGCCCCTCCATTCGCCGGTGCAGGACGATCAAGAAGAGCCCGTCATTGTGTCACCTTACTCAGATCACTTTGAGCTTAGATGGAGTGTCCCCGCCGATAATGGAGAGCCAATTGATTTCTATCAAGTCAAATATTGTCCGGTAAGTAAACAAATTATATTTTCCTTCAGACAAATAATTTTGGGCGAATTAGGCCCTGACACGAATTGTGGATCCATTTGTTAAAACATAAGACTTCTTGTCTATGTGTTTTCACTGCTCAAATCTGCATTCGAATGGTCGCTGTTTCTGCTCACTATAACACGTAGAAGATGTTACAGTTTTTGATCCTCTACCCCATCGTATTTCCTGTATGGTGGTAATATCTGCTTTTTAGCAGCCTAGGACTTCCGCTGGTTGTTCACCTGCACCTCTATTGTTTAATGTTCAATTAGAGTTTGCCCTGGTTCTACAACATCCAACCATCGCTCCTAAATATACGATAGTCAAAATCTATTTATCGGAACAATACATGTTCGATTTCTTACTTTAAAAAGCACAAAAGTCGAGTCAATTCGCAGTCTATATTTTTTTTTTTGACTCTAGATTGTGATTGATCAATAATAATGCTCCTGTTATCCTCTTCATATAACTGTTAGAAAAGTCGCAAAATGTTCTCGTTTCCAGTGCACAGCACATGCCCGCACTTATTTTTGTCCTATTGGTCAATCTAACCGAAAAAATACAGAATATTCCTGAGTACTTAAATACATTTGCTTGGAAGAAGTTACTCTTAGATGTATGTTAACTAATCCATGTCCGGACAAGACGAGAGTTTACTGGTTTAAATAGATGTTCAATACATTACTTCGAATATTTATTTCAAATATTTTTATCAAATAAGCTGCTTGAAAGGGTGATCAATTAAGAGTTTTTTAAGTGCGAAATAACACAAAAAATTCAAATATATCGGCTATTTTTTTAACATTAAGAACCATATTGACATTTACTTTTTAAAGATAATCCCTTTATCCGCAACTGCCCCGTAGCTTGTCCATGCGGACGTTTCAAGTTTCGATGACGTGTTCGAGCATATTTATCGGTATATAACACGGGTAATGTTAGGTTCCGATGGTAATGTTATGTTCCAATGATTCAATCGGGCTCAATGGCGCGATGTTAATTGTGATGCACTGCCGCGTAGAAGGTCTAGGTTCGATTCCCAGCCGAAGCAACACCTAAATTATTTCTCACTGGCCCTCCCCTCGTGATGATTTGGCAAATCATCGGATTAGTATCAATTGTCAAGAAAAGCTTATCTCAAATTCGCCGTTCGGAGTCGGCATAAAACAGGAGGTCCAGCCATATTGCTAGAAGTACACACTTCCACAAAATGTGTATTTTGATTCAATAGTAGCTTGCTTATCCACAAACACCTTGGACTTTACGTACCTCTATTTGTTCACCGAAGCGGTCTCTCAAAATGTCCATTGTTTCACGGGCTGTGTGGCAAGTAGCGCCGTCTTGTTGGATCCAATTGTTGTCGAGATCTCGGGATTCATTTTCAGCCAAAAATTTCATATGGCCCGATAATGAGCCCTATTTACAGTAACTTTGGTGCGGTAGGTATTCGGCCCATGCTTATTGGCGTATCCATTGAACCAGAAATGGGCCATATTGCTGAACAAATATTGGTTGAAAATAATTGATCTTCAGCAAATCTCTCGAGAGTCCATTCAATGAGTGCTTTGCAATCGTTTTTAAGATGCAAGTCAATCCATTGTGAAATGTCATGAACACGGAATAAAAAACACATGACAGCTTGACATGACCAAATTAATTACGTTTTCCATTGGTAAATCGGGATTTTGTTCTAAAATTTTATCTTTTTGGTTACCAATGGAACAAGATTTCCGATTGATTTTTTTCTGTCGATTTTCCAGGAACACAGGTTGTTTTTTTTGATTTAATTTATATTTCACTTCACACTGTTACAGTTTTAATGTGTAAATATAGTTTTTTCACAACCGAAATATTCTTAAATTAAAACGTATCCTTTTGGGCACCTAACGTTAATAATGTATGTTAGTGTGAGGATCAAACACATCAGCTGACATTGTCTGATCTCTTGCTAGCGATACATCCTTTTTTTTCAAAATTAAAATAGATTTACAAAACTCTCAAATATTTATTTATTTTCTAGGGCCTTAAGGTATCCGGCACATGGGAAGAACTTGCCAAAGAATGCCACTCAACAGATGTCATCGAATCGACCAGCTGTGAAATGTCCGGCCTCAGTGGCAACACCTACTACCGCATTGAATTGCGCGCTCATAATGCCATCGGTTTCTCATCGCCATCAAGTATCATCATGAAAACCACCCGAGGTGAGTCCGATTCATCTAATAATAATCTCGGAACATTATTGTATTCGGCTGGTTTTGCCGCTTCGGCCGGCAATAGACACTTCAGTCACAGTCTGTTTTCGACCACAACGACAACAATAACTACCACAACAACATGTTTACTATCAATGTTATTATTATTAATTAGCAATTGTTATGCTGCGCTATTCCATCATTGATCATCTTAAAATACAGACGAATATGCAATTGTGTTCGCGATTCCTTTTTTTTTTGCCCTCTGTTTATTCCAATTTAAATTTTTTTCTCTTAATAAACTTATATTTCGTTTTAAATGTAAGAATGCATATTTTGAAAGAAAAAATCTTCTTAAATTTAAAATAATTTCATTTGTGTAATAATATTCGTTAAACAGAAACAAATTAATTCCGTTTTTTTCGTCCTGTTCTACTCTCGTAATCGTTGTAGTTAAAAGATGTATTAATTTATTTAATTCTTTTTTAGTTTAAAATAATCTTTGTTCTGCTGTAAAGTGTCCTTTTAAAATAAAATACATATATATAATTATCGCGCTTAGAAATACAGTTTAAAAGTAAACCTTCACACATTCACTCTCGTACAAAGAAACACATCATTCACAAAACAATTTTTCATCCATTTTTTTTTTTTTTTTTAATAAAATATATTTATTTAATATTTTGATTCAATTATAATTGTTGTTTAGCTTTTAGCATTTTAATGCTTAAAACACATTTCTTTTTCGTATCAAATGTCCCTATGATTTACTGTGTATGCGTAAGTTCTTAAACTCATTTGTGTATTGTTTTTATTAAGAAAACGTGAAGAGAAACATAATTTACGGCTTTTTTTAAATTAATCATCTAATTTTATCGGACATTGCATAGAGTAGGAGGGTGTCACCAAGGTAGTGTCGGTCATGGATAACATTTGAAGTTGGTGAATCCTTTAAACCACATGAATTTAAAACGTTGAAGATCTTTTTTAAATTGTTGCATAAATAGTAACTTTTGCATCAATATGTTGTCATTGCATTAAACTTAACATTCCCCAGTATTTTTTTTTTTTTTAAATATTTCGGCATTGTCTAACTCTGCTGCATGCATTATTTAGGACTCAATGAACTACATTTCTTACAACCTTCAAAAGCCGAAGAAAACTCGGCAAAATGTCTAGTTTTCTAAATTGGTCTTATACATATTTTATCCCTTATGAACTCAATATAAAGATCGTTTGAAGTCCCCAAACTTGACATCTTACATCTGGTTGGGTGAACCAAAAACAACATTGTACCTTCCTGACAGTATTCAAACTCGTGCAAAAAAGCATACGGGAGCCTTCTGCATTGTACTACATACATATGTCAATGAGTAAAGATTATTTATTATCCTTAGTCATAAATAGTAGATGAGCCAATTTAAAACCATTCTAGGTTCCACTTCCGTTATCGATTAAAAAAAACGTTTGTGACGAGTTTTCTACACTGGAAATGTCTTCCGATGTCTCTTCAATGGAATTTTTGGGTTCTGACTTTGTCGTATTCTGGCCATATCTTCTTGGATGGTGGGAAGGAAATTCTCCTATTTTACCGATATTCAATAATTTCTTTCCCACCTGTAATTCGGGGGATTACATAATTGCGGTTTGACAGATCGGACTGCCTGCATACCACCTGTCCACCTTTCCAATTCATCGGTTTCATTAAGCTGTCCATTGAAGTTTAACATCAAGTAACTTTAAGCTCTTCGAGACAAATGTTTAGATTTTTTTTAAATATCAGTTTGACTATTAGTGGAAATTCTGATATTATATTGTATTACCGTACACATTGGGGTGGCGAAGATATATTTAAGATGGGTAACTTTATTTGTTGATTACCACCATACATCCCTCATACGGTAATAAAAGCCCTATAATAACCATATCCATGAAATTATTGTAGAGTTTGAATATTAAAGTATGACACTAAAATATTTTGGGGCTATAGGGCAATGGGTTCCTTTATTTATAAAGAGAACAAGTTTTGCTGTTTTGAGTGTTAATGCCAATCACTCAATGCTTTTTCCAATTAAGTCAAGGATTTTTTTGTACAAACTATAAATTGTTTGTTCTTGGTATCCACTTTATTTTCAAAAACATATTCAATATTTGGCATCTAAATAATTTTGACCCACAAATTTCTGTTCTACACAGTCGCGTTTTCTAATGATTAAAATGTGTTTTCGTACACTTAAATGTATCATTTTGATGCTAGAAACACATAAACACATTACCAACATCGGCATCAACATATATTTTAGCAATTGCTCTAATGTTTCCGTGGATATTTATGTACTTCATACCATGCAAAGCCATAATCTATGGAATTCTGCTGTTATTGTCCACTTAAATAAGGATGTTGCGATGTTGTTGTGGGCTATTTTTTCTATTAAAAACAGTAACCTCACAAATAATTTTTTTAACTGAAAATTATTCTATCTAATGTATATCCAATATACATCTCTTCATGTCGTCACCACGGTAACACTCTCCTACTTTCCTAAAACGAATCTTTTGTTTCAAAACATATATAAAAGTATACTACAAAGTGCACAACGAAATTATAATAGAGATATAAAATGAGATAAAATAATATATCACCATTGCCAAAATATATAGGTAAATATTACCATAAAAAACAAAAGTTAATATAGGTATATTATAAAAACAAACAATATGTAGGCGCAACATCAGTCACGAAACACATCTATATAAATATATATATTTTTTAAAACTTAAAAAAAAACAATTTTAATGTAAAACTAGTTTTAACAAAGATATTAGCTATAAAAAAAAACATTTAAATAAAATGAAAAAAAGTACATTAATATATTTAAAGAGAGATATGTAGATTTAAATAATAAAAATATAATTTACGAAAAAATATATATACAATCGAATAACATTTTTTTCTCATATAAAAAATTAACCTTTTTTGGTTATCAGTAGGCATAAATTTAGAGTTAATTTTTTTTAATGATTATTTTAAAACTTATCCTATTTGAGTTTTAGTTATTTCTTATTTATTTTTAACACAAGCAAAACAAATCAACCACACCCATACAAAAACACTTCAATTCAATTCCTTTTCCGTATATACATTCATAAAATTAAAAACCATTTTTTAAGAAAAAAAAAACCCTTCCATTGCCTGACGGAAACAAAATAAATACTATATATTTTTGTGTGTGTATTGAAATATTTTTTTTTTAGTTTAGTAAATTATGATTATTTTGTAGAAGGTTGAAAAGTATACATTTTGGAATAAAACAAAGAAAAATTTATTAAAATTAAAATATTTTTTTTTAATATTTTGTAGCAGTGACTGATTTTTTTTTCGTAGTTGCATCCTGAGATCTTTTCATTGTTCTACTTTGCGTTGTGTGTTTGTGTTGTTTTTTTTTTTTGTAAATAATAGCAAGTGTTGGTTTTGTGTGTGTGTGTTTTTTTCACAGCTAAAGAAAACCAGGAAGAAACAAAAGCAACGTTTGGCTTCACACTCTTATTTTTTTTTTAGCTTTTTCTGTTAATTTTAGTTTTATTTTTAGATAGGGGGATTGTACAACTTTGTTTAATTGGCTTACACAAAAACATATTTTAAATGAAAAGCCTTTTATAGGAATTTTGTTAAATTATTGTATTTTACAAGTTTGGTATATTCACTTTTTTAAAAATACTTTATATATAATTTTAAATAAAAATTAATTTATTTTAGCCACTTTTCTACATATCAACTGGGTTCCTTTAGATTTTTTTAGGTGTTTACTCTTAGTCTTAAATCAACACTCATTTTTTGAATATGGTTTAAAAATGGTTTCATATCGCAGAATTGTAGTACATATTTCATTTCCCAGAGTTGATATGGTTTTTAACTTAAAATTAAATCTGTTAAAACCGTTTAAGCAAACTTTCTTCAACAAGCGTTACTTGTTTGAAGAATCTTAAATGTATTAATTTATTTGGAAAAAACGGGTATCACCTTGACGTTATTCAAATTGTTTGAATCTTCTTAAAAAACAAATCATGATTTTTTGGTGAACTTCGAGCCACCTAAAATTGATTTGTCAGTAACTTTTTATACGCTTTTTCACATTTAATCTCGTTTCATAGCACGGTCTATATTGATTTATGTTACGTAACATAATAATGACTGAGCTTAGTTCAGGGATTTGGTGGTATAGATGACTTTATCCTATTTGATTACTGTGTCCACTGGTTCGTCATGAAAATATGTTTAAATTTCACTGCCAATCTCACACCATTGCTCAGTCGATGTTGATGGTTTACCCTACTTTCAATTCAATCAAATTCCGCAATTATGCAGAAAACAACGATTTGAGAACACTGACCCGGAATGAAATAATGTCGAAATTTTCTGTTTTTATTTACTAAGAACTTCACAGAATTGAAATCCTAGTCCATCAAAACTAATCAAGAGTCGCTATTAAACAGGCACAGCTTTTAAACTATAGGTCCGCAACCAACGCAATCAATTGAAAATAATCCGAAGCATTTATATAACTGAATGCTCATTGTCAAACTATAATTCTTGATGATGGTGTCAAGGGCATCCGTAAAAATCCCAAATCTCGATTAACTGATCTTTCCTAAACCATTGAGACGAACCAAACAAAATAAATTATCCAAACCGGCCGAGCCGCTTGGCAATACATTTTTTTATAATATATATATATATATATTATATAATATCTAATATTTGGCCTGTTTTAAACGCGTTGATTTAGTTTTTTAACTTAACTTAACTACAAACAATAAATATGGACAAGGTGTCCTAATGAAAGTATCGCAGCCTTTCTAAGCTTAATTAATTTGTGTATGTTTATAATTTTCTCACTATTTAAGTTCACACATTTGAAACAATTTTTTAAACATAATACCACTAGGGAGCACTCAAAATGACACATTTTTCAAATATAGAATGATAGTTAGACAACTTAAGATTTTTTTGGTAGTTTTAAAGAAATCAATAACTTAATACTGCATATTTTTTAAATTATAAACAAAACGTTTATTTATAAATGTGCAACTAATTTATTTTCTTTATATCTAAATGTGTTTTGTTTTAATCTTAAAAAACTTTATGTTTTACTAAATCCACTATACAAAAGTAAAACTCTCGTAGTTCTTAACAAATTCAATATAAGAATTCTAATTTAATAAATAATCGATAAAACTCTTCAAAAAATTGGAACTACTCCTAATACTCAAAATTGGAATGATCAATCTACCTATCCCTCATCTTGTTCTTTCGTTTCGACTTTCATTAAAAATCATTGCAAATAAATTTGATTTATTTTTATTAGTATTTAAGTTTGGTTTTAACAAGCACATCCATCGGTGTTCTCTCTCCCCCCCTCTGACCTACATCACATACTGTCAGGCTATCAACAACAAGCAAATACACATTTCACAACGGTTCCACAAAAATATTAGATCCGTTCGCGTACTCGTAAATTTTTAGAAAACTTCTTCGAAAAACCTATCTATATCACTCCGATGCCAGTTTTCATGGTTTTATTCGAAAAAAAACGGAGTACGCAAACGGATCTATTAACACCAAACTGTGTGATGTTGCCATATACCTCGCCCTCATTCTTATTAACTTTGTTGTGTTTAAATAATGGCAGTTATGTTTTGTTTGAACTGGAACGAAAGATCTCGAGCAAAAGAAAAACACAAAAAAATATTCTTCCTCCTCTTACCACCTTATTCGTAGATAACCCATACAATGCAGCAACATCAGCTTATAGCTCGACCTCATGGTCAAGATGTTGCCTATTGCTGCTATTGACCGGAATGACAGTGATGATATCATCGACGCCGTTCTCGGCAACATTGGTCAGCAGGACGAAGGCTGTAGCTCCATCATCAGCATCGACAAGAACTACTACGTTACACCTAGTTACACAACGAGGCTTAGAGCGAAATTTTTATGAAACTACCACCGAACACCGAACAAAGACGATAGCAACTTTGCTCACCGTAAACAATGGTTAATCTAATTTTAATTGATTGAAAAACAACAAACATTTCCACCAAGAAAAAATATTCCAATGTGTACAAAATTCATAAACAAAAAAAGTTATAGAATCAGCCAAATGTTATTAAATGTAAAAAGATGGTATTTCTATGATACATTAATTTACATACGATAATAAATTATAAGGGTCATTGTGTAAAATAAAACTTGTTAACAATTTCACATAACATACAAAACTAAATAAAATCGTACATACATTAAATAATTCAAAATGTTGGAATAGGAAATTGAAAATGGCAGTTATGACGACGACGATGCGTAATCCGAATGCATTCTTGAATGAAGGGGATATATATATATATATATATAAAATACTAAAAACTGGACGTGTGATTATTTTTTCGATCGGTGTTTTTTTTTGAAATGGTCTTTTTTTAGTTCATTTTTATTTTCAAAACAAAATAAATTACATTTGTTAAGAAGGATGATAACTACTACATTTTTATTTTAAACACAACATTTATAAAAAAACCGAAAAAATATGTACCTCACATAATTTTTACAGACAATATTATTGTGTATCTGCTTAGCCGAATAAAACAAATATTTGCATAATTCTAAATAAAATAACATCTAACTTACAATTTAGGCAATCGAAACCGCATTATATTTACAATAGAGGTTCTCAGGTTCCCAGGTACTCCTTTAAGTTTTAACTGACGTTAAAATTTGGCAAAAAAAAAACACCTCTAGACCATTGTGTAGTTATACATTTGATAAGTATTAATGCAATATTTGGAGTTTTTGTTTGTATTATTCTCCAAGCAACAATCTTACATTTTCCTTTCCTAGTTATTTAATAACAGAATATACAATGTTTCATAAAAAAAGTATTAATGCAGCCTTAATTAGGGAGTCACAAATCCTTAATAATAAAACATTTCCCCACCCATATTAGTTGTACAGGAAATTGTGTCTAATAAAGAACTGAAAATAGGGAAATCTATTACGATTTGCTGATCAGTCAGCAGTGCGTGTATTTACTTCTTTATCGTTTAACTGCGAATACGGTTTTTTTTTTCTTACGACTGACATTTGTCTGCCCTTTTGTTTTCGTTTTCGATTGCGACAAAATGAGATATTTTTTTGTTTTGCTTATGTTTTTGATTGGCAAGAATGTACTTCTTTTCTGCTCTTGATCAATTTTGAAATTATACCTTTAACAACTTTCTTACGTTTAGGTTTTGCATTAAGTAAACATTTTTATTGAATAATAGAAATGTTCAAATTATGTTTATTTATAGCAAGTGAACATTTAATATGTTTTTTTGATAGTTCCAATCCCAAAGTGGAAAAAATAAATAAATCAAAACAAACAAACTGTCGAATGACAAGCAACTAAGCAAAACAGTTATTTAAAGTTGGTTGCTATTTAAAAAAAAAGTTTCATTTGAAACCATCAAGTCTGCGAAGCGGTTTTGGGACAGCTAGTTGTAATCTACAAGCTTTCGAAAACTGAAAAACAATGGCAAGACTTCAGTTTTCTGATGCTTTATCAAAAACAAGCATACACGATTCAATAAGGTAACATGACACAACCTGTATGATAACATGTTTGGATATAAGTCAAGGTAGATAAATATTATTTATCCTCATTTGTAAAGGGTGGTTAAATTTTAAAACCCGATGTAAATTTTGAATAAAACACAATTTTTTTAGGAAATTATTGTCTCTTTTTTTGTATGACAATATTGGTATGGTTCAATTATGTATGGAACAAAATATCGGCCAAATGGCCGCCGCGACCTCGGGGTACACCTTTATCCGATGGTCCAAATTTTCGATGAAGCTGAGGCATAACTGAGGTTCTATGTGGTTAATGTGCCGAATTATCTCATCTTTTAGCTCTTGAATTGTTGCTGGCTTATCGACGTACACGTTTTCTTTCAAATAATCCCAAACAAAGAAGTCCAACGGTGTCAAATCACACCATCTTGGCGGCCAATTGACATCGCCACCACGTGAGATAACACAGCCATTGAATTTGTCGGGCAAAATATCCATTGTTTTGTTAGCTGTGTGGCAGTGGCACCATCCTGTTGAAACCACATATCTTCCACATCCACGTCTTCCAATTCGGGCTATAAAAAGTTCGTAATCATCTAACGATAGCGAACACCATTCACAGTAACTGCCTGACCGGAATCAAAAATTCGGCCCGATGATGCCGCCAGCACATAAACCGCACCAAACAGCCACTCTTTATGGGTGCATTGCTTTTTCGACAATCACTTTTGGATTATCTTTAGCCCAAATGCGGCAATTCTGCTTATTGACGAATCCACTGAGGTAAAAATGTGCCTCATCACTGAAGATGATCCACTGTTGCCATTTCTTGCCACAATTTCGACCATTGACGACGCTTGAAATGGTCAAGAGGCTTTAGTTCTTGAGTCAATTGCACCTTTTAAGCGTGTAAATGCAAGTCTATGCATAATTTTCATCAACGACGTGCGTGAGAGGTGCGATTGTTGGGGGCACGACGACGAGTTGAGTTGGACGGCTCTTCAGCCACACTATTGCGAACAGCAGCAATATTTTCTGCAATACGAGCTGTACGAGCATGCACTGTTGTTTTCACATCTCCTACAGACCCGGTTTGTTCAAATTTTTTCACGATTTTTCCGATTGTAAGCACATTGGGCGGATTAAATTAACCGAACAAATCACGAAGTGCACGATATGCATTTTGATTTGAACGCTCATTTTCATAATAAGCCTGAATAACTTTAACGCGTTGCTCGAATGTGTATCTTTCCATGGTTCAAATTAAATCAGTGAGAAATGTTAAATGAAATGCAAAAAAAACTTGACGTTTAGGTGTGGCTCATATTCAACATCGGCCCTTAAAATTAAACCACCCGTTATATTTACCAGATAGTCAGTAACATTTTTTTCCACAATTAAAAAACTTCAATGTGTTTTTTTGTTCAATAAAATAAAATGTTTTCTGTGTAGAACTACATTTGAAAAAGTAAACAGTTTCAAAAAAAATTCTGTTAACTCCGCTCGAGGGCGTTTTTTGCAGCACTAACACAAAAAATTGTTTATTAGCTTCCAACCACGCACAGTAAAAACCCCAATGTACAACGCCATGGTACCGGCAAAAGAATTCTAAGCTAGAGGACATGAAAATTCTCACCCACGCCATAATAATAAAAAAAAGTGATTTTTTCAATTTTTGAGAGTGGCGAAATTTTATTCACACTCGTTCCTTTTGGTTCAGTTATTTACATCGGCCGCGGGTTGGACGATGTGTGATTCTCTGCTATCAGCACATGATTTCCAATTGAAACCCTTTTTTTCAATGATATTGGCTCGTAAACGTATTTTAAAAAAGCGTAAAAATAAACAAAACAATGCACCGTGATTTTTTGATTTTAAAAAAAGTGCCAACAACTATATTCCATCACGCACCGAAAAAAAAAACATTAAACATATATCGATGTAAATGTAAAACATAAATCATATATAAAACGTTTAAATAAAAATAGGAAACTAAAACTGCCAAATTTTATATGTACATTTATTACAATTTTATGTAAAATGTTTTAAAAAAGGAAAAAAATCAAATAAAAGAATTCACTTAAATACGAAACTAATAAAACAATATATTCGAATTTAATGACCCCATACATTTGTAAATGTCATTCAGTCAAATAAAAAAAATGTCTAAATCAATTGTACGTATATAAACAACTGTTAAAAAAAAAACCGACAGTAGTTTAAACCATATGTATATTGACCAATGTTAAACTTAATATTTTATTTTATTTTAGCTGAAAATATTTATGTGCGCGCGTGTTACTTTTTACAATGGGGAAACTAAATAAATTTCATATTGTGTATAGATAAATAAATTTAAATAAGAATTGAACTATTAGTGAAAATAGTAGCTAAATTTTATTTTGAAAATTATGAAAGAAAATGCATCAGCAATTTATTAGAAAAAATTAATAAAAAATGAGAGTGTAAGAATAAATAATAATAAAATGGAAATTTTATAGAATTAAAAAAAAATAATTATAAATAAAAGTATACGTTTAAGACAATAACAATTACAACTCACGTTATTTTTTGTTTTTAATTATGAAATGAGTCTTAGTTTCCATTTAAATCTTTTTTTTCATTTAAACAAAATAATACAATGAAGCTTAGGAAACGAAAATAACTATAAACAATTCTTCTTAAGAAACATCATGTTTAACTGATGGGATTTTCAAATTTTAAGCATGCATTTAATGACTGCTATATGCAAAAATAGGCTGGTCGCATTCGTGGCATTCAACTATTTTGAGTTCGTTAAAAGTTTGAAGTGTCAACTCATTCATTTAAAGAAGTGATCGTTTCATATCGCTAAATATTTTACTGTACATGGAGTTCCTCTGAAGGAAGGTTGAGATTTTTTTTTAAATTCTTTGAAATATTTTACATTTTTTTGAGAGACAGATTCGTTGTTCAATTTTTTTGCGTTATAAAGAAAAAGAACAAACAGTGTAGGAAGCCTGTCGGGATTTAAAAAAAAAATTCTGCTCAATGACCCTTTTTACGAGTGATCAAAGAATAAAAAACTGGCGCAATTAGTACAACTAATGTATAAAAATCCAGCCATTTTAAAAAAGCTGATCCTACATCATGGTCAAATTTTTTTTCCACAACCTTTATGTTTGGACTTTAAAATGGGTAGTTAATCCCTTTATCAAAATTCAACTCACAATATAAATAAAATAATTTTTCGAAGTGATAAAGCGTACCCCATAAAAACACATTTTTTTAACATTAACATGTTCTGTTAATTATATAACGCTGTCGAAGTTATATAATAAGCAGTAAATTATATTAATTCTACTATACGTTTCTCATTACTCATTATTTATGTCACAAGGTGAAAAATATCAAGTGTTTTTTTTACCACACAATGTGTTCACTGTTTTAACCATAATAGATTTCAAATATCGCTTCAAAAAAAAAATGTCTACAGTAAAATTCTTTCTTACAAAAAGGAATAATTAAGAAAAGCAAAGAGATGTTTTTATTTATACAAAACTCATTCGATCGTGTCGATAGTCAATTTCGATTAAATATGAATTATTTATGCCTGTTCCTTTAAGTTGTGAGCAACTTAGGTTTCTTAAAGATATAATCAGATTTTTTGCTTATAAAACTATCTCCAAGATAGATATGTTTTCAGCATCCATATTTTCTGAACACCTCCACTTCTGCAACCAGCTCTTCAGTATTTTGCGATCTTCTGTAAGGTACTTAATTTTTTTCTGATTTATTTTACAACTCCCAGTCCAATTGCAAAATTAAAGTCAATCATATCATTTGTGTAGCTAGATTTATTACGAAAGAAATTAATATCTTAATATTAGAATTACAAAAACACATAAGTAAATAGGTAAATTTATATAGTCTTACTAAACAAGTTCATTTTGTACAAAATGTATAATTAGAAAAATAAAATAAATAAGCTTCGGATAACTAATCGTCATAGAAAAAACACATAAACTTAAATTGGGGTGTCTAGAGATTTAAAAAAAAAAAACGATTACATAAATAAATAAAACCAAATAAGTGACAAAAAAAGTTAAACTAATTTAAATGATGTTTTTATTAGTGTTTTCAAACTTTTTTTTTAGAATATGTAGCGTATTTTAATCTAAACTTGAATTTCCAACATCATGCATGACTCTAAAAATATATTCCCAGTAATTAGCCCAAAAAAATAAGACCAATATTTTAAATCATAATAATAAGGAGCGTCGTTGGAGTGCTGCAACAACGTTGGTAACCATTTCCTTTTAAAGTAACATTATTTTGTTTCCAAAAGTGAAATATTCATTGAAAAAAAAATTGTAAAATCGATCAGCAGTGTTTTTTGCAACAAGGTAAATAAACAATAATAATTTATTAATATTTCTAGATGTATTTATTTATTTATTTTCTGTTACTTTTACGTTAAACTTTAACTTTTTGTCATTACTAAAAATATTAAATAATAGTAAATGTTTGATTTAATAATCAATCATGTTAAGAGAGAAAACCAAAAATTTAACACCATTGTATTTATGATAAAGATACATTCAAAGTGACAACTAAAAAAATGCACTAAACAAATTCATCCTGGTTTTGAAAAAAATTTTTTATACATTTATTGTTTTAATATCGTTAATTTTATTCAAGTTTTGTAAATAATTTAACAAAATTTAATGGGCTGTTACTAAAAATATATTTTCGACTTGTTTCTTTCGTTTAAAGGATAATTATTGCATTGGCTAACAATTTGCTTCGATTTGTTGTTATTTTTATTTGTTATTCGTTTTTGCTTTTCTGTCTATGTTACTTTTTTTACAATTTAGTTTGACTTTGAAAAGGTTGTGCATGGTGCTGGATTTTTTTTTTTTTGGTTTGTTTTTGTTTTATACATATTTGGAGTATTTTTTAGTTTTAATTTGTTTTGTTTATACATGTACACACACAAAAATGTAAAAAAGATTTTAATTGCTTCTGTACGTATCTCTGCGCAAAAAAAATCGTTTGGCTTCCATATTAGGGTATCAATTTGAGTAATTTGAGATAAGAACTTGAGACTAGTTTATTAAATACTATTTTGTTTTTACACTTGTATATATAATACTATTAATTAAGCATTGAAAAAAGGCTTAAATTAATCTTCTATTTGTAAATATATTCAAATGCATACTCCAGCTTAAGACCTATTTTTGATTATGGTGATCTACCTGAGAATACATTCAATTTCTTTAAATAATAGACACTTGTAGAACAAAAAATTCAAGCGCCTTCTTCGCCTTACATTTTTTTTGAATTTCATTTAAATGTTCAACCGTATTGTGCGATGGACATTTTTTTTAGAAAATAGGTTTTCTGTGGAATAGATGGCTGTGGAGTGCGGATCTATTAACAGATTAAAAATGCGACAGTTGTAAAGTGTGTTATATAGTTTCAATTTTGCGCCATTTGACAGTAATGTGTTGCCAACGGAAAAAAGATAACAATGTTACAGTTGACATTTCGTGGTTAGTAAAAATGGAGCGCTTTTCAACGCATTGACACATTCAGGGAGACTGGATCAATTATTGATCTTAGACATTCTGGGTGTCCTGTCACGTGTCGTTCAACAGAAAACATCGTCTGTTTTTGTGATCAGAATTGACCATACCAATCTTTTGCGATTCAACGCCATTGGACTTTTTTCTTTTGGGCTTTTCGCAGCAAAGGTCTATGCGAACAAGCCCACGACCACCAACGCCTTGAAAGAGGAAATTGGGCGGTGTATTAATGAAAATCAACTACATTGATACGAAACGGTCATAGAAAATTTCAATAAAAAAGTACGTATTTTTTTCAATTGTAGAAAAAGAATCATGAAATTGGGGTACATATATTATCACTTTAATGACCAAGGCAAAACATGCTTACCAAATTTAAAAATTCCCCCACTTCCAATTTGGAAATCGTATCACCAAGATATATAGACAATGCTTTCCTAAATCCCGACCACAGCTAAATGTATACCAGCTTGTTGATTCTTAAACCGGAAGTTCGAAATTCCTACTCGTCTCGAACCTCTGAGCTAACTTTCGAAGATCCTTCTGTCTGAAACATTATTGTTCTTTCACTTGATGTGCCCTAGCACTTATAATGTTTTGATCCTGGTAAACTGCAAGATCAACACGGTTTGACTGTCAATATGACATTACGTTGCATTAACAAACGTATATATGTTAGTATATTAATGCTTAGATAAAGCTCAACTTAGATATCTCTTGATGGCGAACTCTTTTGCTATTGTCAAAAAGAACTCAAACTCCAAATGGTGTCCCATTAAGCTTGTTGGGGTCTTGTTGGATCTACCCTTGAATAATTATTGATTTCGATAATACGACGTATATTTTCTATAATTCCTTTATGATTTGTATTTTTTCTAACCTAGGTCTGTCTTCTTCAACCTTTTTTTTGCAAATAAAAAAAAGGTTTTGTTAACATTGTTCAAAGTTTCTTAATGATCTTGCCATTTGTTAAATGAATTTTGGATGCATTTTGTTTAAATCTAGTCTTCAATGACTCAACACCTAATACATTCTGGTTCCGGTGTTCCTTTATGATACTTAAAATAGAGTAACTAGGTTTCCATTCCATGAAATGTTATTTGTCCATTTGATTCAAAAGTAAAAATCATGATTGGTCACGATAAAAAAATAGTCACAATAAATCACCCTTGTCGTATTCCTGATGTTAATCTGAAGTTTTGGATTGTTTTCCTGAAATTTTATAACGTGAACGTGCCATCATTTTTGGAAATGGCGTCTGATATCATTGGGCGTGTTCCGGGTTTTAGTTTCACCAACTTAACTTTACCAATTGTTCTCATTTGTCAATCGACCATTTGAGTCACGTGACATTAGAGGGGAAATGACTGACGAAACAAGTTGAACATTTATACATCGCCACTCAGATATGAGTGAAACTGCAGATTTTTCTTCGACCTGTCATAAAGATGTTTTCGATTTCAGTAAAAGTACCCGTTCTGAATAGATAAAAGTTAATAGAAATCTATAAATATGGAAAAATAAAATTGCAAAATAAGGGTTGGAATTGTTGACATTTACATTACCATTCAATAAGATTTTCCGTTCCACGGCCATTGTGCTTTGACATTATGTTGAAAAAGATTTAAGTTAACAGCAAACAATGGTGTGATACGCACACAAAGAATGCGGAATTGCTGTTTCTGTTTATTTAACCAATTTCTGGTCTCTTATTTTAAAGCAGCGTCTATTGCTCCAGTCTTCTTCATTTAACCCAACAGAATCAGATGCTTTGATAGCAACAATTCAAAATCACATAAAACGAGTCCAAATCTGTATCACCTCAGGTGAAATTCATCAATTTTACACCTTCAAATAAACAATCTGTGAACACAGATCTCAATGGTTTCTCATTTCTAAAGCAACATGACAGCCAATTCACATTACATTATTTTCGCTTTTGTCTACCAAAATTGAAATTACACATAATTATGTAACTATATTTTAGGTTGGACTGGCTTTCTTGACTTGTAAGGAAGCCCACCCATCTTCTTGATTATATATTGACGATATATTGCACTGTCGATCCGTCCATCTTCTCGTCACCAGTTTTTGGCCATAAGATGTTGAGATAGACTTTGTTATTTTCAGCGAAACAATGTTAGAAAATCCACTATATCCGTCACCCATAAGGAATTTCGAAAAAGTATTTAAAAAATAAGTAGACAATGTCACTGTCTACATTTTGTCCGTATGCAACTTAAAGCAACGCCCACTATTTAGGTATGTTTTCTTTGTATTTAATGATTCGCACAATGGATTGTAGGCTAAAATTTGAATTTTGTATGTGTAGATTTAAAGATTTAACTTTACAATTCTCCGCAATTATGTTTTGGACATGTCCAATTAATAGCCAGCACGCCGACGAGTTGGGACAGATGGATCATATGCAGCACACTGCTGCACAGTTTCCCACGTTGTCTTTAGTGCGAATATTTCTATGAGAACCTCTTCCAGGACGGTCGGCAATCGAACCCCGTTCCTTAAAATTGTCGACCAAACTGCTAAGCATGTGAAAAAAATTGGCGATATCTTCGCTGCATCATAACACTTATTGGTCGTTGATTAAAAAATTTAAAAAATAAATCGTATAAACTGTATGTTTATGGCTACTGTATGTATCCATAATAGATCTCCAAGAGTTCTAATATAACCTGCGAAAAATTGGAAAATAAAATGATTCGCCTCCAGCGAATATTTTTGATACTGATCAAAAGTATGATTATAGAATATGCAACGTGTAAGGTAGCATCTGTGATCCAGTTAAACTTTACGTATTCGATATACTGGGATAAAAGTAAAAACACATTAATTAATTGCTTTAAATAAACGCATACATCCTAATAGCATTACAACTTATCTCAAATTACATAAGTTTAATTAAAATAAAATCTTGTCCTGTTTTGTAAATTTTATTTCGAATTATCTATTTATATATAATACTAGTTGGTAATATTAAATTTTTATATATGACTTAAGCTACCATGAATGAGCGAATACCAAGCATTTGAAAATACCATTTATGTTACCAAAAATAAAATCGCACATTCATCCCAGGCAAATGCTAGAACTAGTCTTACTTAAGCTCTCGCAATTCCTTAAAATATTAAACTTTATTTTCTTTTTTTTTCTATTGCTATCGTCCTTCGAAATTTCTAGGTGTCGACGTCGTTCAATTAGCCGAACGTCAGGTTCTCTCCTCCGCTTCGATCGTTGGCATCGCCGTCGGAGGCGTACTCATCCTTCTCATCATTATCGATCTCCTCTGCTGTGTGACAGCACGAATGGGAGTTATAGCAGCAATGTGCAGAAAAACTAAACGGTCGCCTTCGGAAATCGACGAAGAGACAAAACTTGGAAGGTACGTCTTTTAGTTTCGAGTTAATTTTGTATCAAATGAGTAGATAAATTTTGTGATTTATTTTCTAATCCAAATTTATTCCTTTGTAATATTGCACTAAGATTAACCTATTTTTTCCACTCTTTCTTTTATCCAAATCGAAATTTGTTAAATTTAAACTGCTCCATAAGAAATAGACAAGTCGAATACAGATGGGTATTTGCTAGACCACAGTCATTTTACTCGAATCGAAATTCTATTTTTATATAAGTTTTATTTTCTGTTCGTTCATAATAGTTTTTAGTGCAATATTATAGTGAATTTATTAGTTAGTTTTTGTTTTTTTTGCTAATCAAACAAAAAATCAAAATCATCCCATCATCACAATCCATTATTTGCATTTAATTTTTGTAATCATAACACAACCCCATACAAATTAACATATGCAGTCTTTACGGTTGGCGTTTCCCGCTACCTTATTGCAGTGGGCAGTTGGTTAAGGAGCCTCCACCATCACCATTACCATTGCCGCCACCAGTAAAACTTGGTGGATCACCAATGGCATCACCATTGTAAGATAATAATGTTTTTATGTAACACTGTTTCTTTCTTTTTTTTGTAATTCATTTCTGTGTTAAATTTTTTTTTTATAAATATGCAGTTTGAAAGTTTTAAAAGGGATATGTTTTTTTTATTAAAAAGCTGTAAAAATTATGTAATTATTAATGTTACTTTAAGTTTACTTTATTTTTATTTACCATAATTTGAAATTGGGTTGACCGATTTGATTAATTTTTTGAATGTTCAGGAAGATTTTCAAGGAGAAAAGTTACATGGTTGCTACTACATTAAACAAAACACAAAAAAATCGATGTATTAAGAAAAATCTTTATTTGAGGTGTAAGCTTGGTTCATGCCATTCAATGTTTTAAGAAAACTTTCTTCAATCTTTGACCACAATTAACTCTTAAATTGTCCATTCTTTGGGTCAAATTAGACCCGTCTTTCATGCATATCGGCCGGTATTCCACGAACAATACGAGTTATAATGGCTTTCGAAGCTTTATTCGTTTTGGGGCTTATCGGCGTAAACAAAAGATTTCTTATATTCCCATAGAAAATAATCCAATGGTATCAAATCAGAAGGTCTTGGTGGCCAATTGACTGGACCATTACTTGAGACAATGCTTTCCCTGAATAAAATGGTTTCCTTAGCTGTATGGCATGTAGCGCCATCCTGTTGAATCAAATAGCTTAGTCTCTTAAAAAAAATTAATAATAAATCTATTTAAAGGTGTTCCAAGACCCACACAGAGAAATTAAAACGTTTCATAAGAGATGCCCAAACCTTGAGAACGGCAACGAATTGATTGATCACGTTCTTCACGAATATTCTCTGCTACTGCAGCTATATTCTAATTATTATTGGCTCTTGGCAGTCTTGTTGTTGGATGAGTGTCCAATAGAGTTATAGGTAAACAATAGAGTTATATAGTAAACATAGGTATACTCTGATTACTCAAATTTTTGAAAATGTCGCTTAGGCCGTTCAACTTCTAAGCGCTTCAATGTATGTCTTCTTTCCTTTCACAACTGTTATGCGCTCAAGGTTTCAGATTCCTATGAAATTCCCGACTCTCGAAAGAAGCTTTCTTAGATGTGATATTGACGGCAAACTAAAACCTTTTGAAGAGAGTGAGAGAGCAATCGATACCGATTAGCATTAACGCTTTTTGTTGACCTTTCATTTTTTGCCTTTTTCCGATTTTTTTTTGTCATATTTTTTTAGGCATTCATCCAAACCAATTGGAAATATTTTGAAGGCGATCGATGAGCAATTGCAGAAAGCAATGGCTGAAGCTGTGGTGAGAAACTTCAACGCTCCAATGAATTGAGATAGTGTTCTGCATATTTAACAGCTTGATCCTCTTCTGATACCTTGTCTATACATTTGTGTTTCGTAAATGCTAAAGAGAATTTTAATTGGATTACTATGGCTATGACCCTTCCTGTGTTCAGAAAAGCCACTTCTTTTTTATTAATGTCTGATGTTGACAAAGGTTCAGGAAGAACCGAATGTTTGTCTTCGACTATATCCATAAGTTGTTTTGTTTTGTTTTGTTTGTATTTTGTTTGAGTTCCCTACAATCTTTAATTTGTTTGAACATATTTTATTTCACATTGTATACATTTCCATTGACACTTGAAATGTCAAAACCTTAAGCAGAAGCAAAATATTTACAGGTATTTTTATTATTTACTTATTCAACCGAATTAAAACTTTTAAACAGCCTTATTGCTTATTTCATTTTCAATCAAATTATCTTGTTATATTGTTTTTTCTTTATATAAATGTTATTTGTTGGCACAACCTACATAAAATGCATTTTCATTTTATCTCACGTATTATTCATATCATTCGTGTACACTAAAATCATCAATCTGGTTGTGGTAGCTTTAACGATTTTTTTTTTAAGTTTTATGTATTAACACATTTACTTTTAATACTTATAACTTTTAAGTACTTTAAATTGGTGTGTGTAGTTGGTTTAAATTAATCCTTGAGTTTGAAGTGAAGTGTTCCCAAGTGTTCTACAAACAATTATTTTTGCTGAAATAATTCATCGTTATCATTCAACGATTCTTACAGATTTTTACTGTTTTCTAGTCAATGCCATTTACAAAACATTTTACTGTATTATACTAAAACGCGTTATAGTACATTTTCGTAAATTCGTCTCTTTGAGCAATTATTTTTAATTCATTTTTTCTAAAGGATATATGGTGCGCCATCTTTTGTGTCGGTTTTTTAATGTTTAATAACTTTAGCCATGCAATGTTTTTTTTTATGAATCTCGGATTCTCCGTTACCGCAAAGCAGCAATTCTGCTTGTTAATGCAGAGTGCGAAATGGCATTCGTCGATCAACAAATTTGTCTCCATAAATTAAGTTCAGTGGTCAACAATTATAGCGACTGTTTGGCCGTATTCCGAAAGAAGTGAACAGTCTGTCGTCTGTATTCTCTGAGTCAGTTGCACTTTATACTGAAACAAATGCATATCGTCCTTCAAAATGCACCGCAATGTGGTTTTACTGACGCCAAAATGATGCGCGTGGTGATGATACGCATGTGGGTTATCGGGAAAACCCTTACCGATTCAACCAGTTCATTGGACCGTCTTGGGCGTTGATGAACGGCATGTTGACGATCTCAACTCGGACGTGCTCGAGAAATAGGCGAATATCTTTGTCAAACGGTGCTATCGTGGTCAACATATTTTTTACGATATTAACGTTGAATATCTATTTTCAATGTACGCATAATTATTGCGGCATCTTTTTTCAATGTGAAGCGATTCATAAGTTGACGTTTCTACTAAAACTGGTTGATAAATGTTAAAGTCATTCAACAGCGCACCCGTTGCTTAAGTTTATTGTTTACTTATATTTCAAATTTCGGATCAGAAAAAACCGCTAATAAGTACTAATGAACATACTTTTAAAAATCTGGATATTTATTCTGCGGCTGAATAACCGCTGTGATTTCTATAATGGAAATCGATTCTTTTACAAATATTAAATAGCTTCCGAATTTTTTTTTTACTCTTTTGCACAATCACTTCTGTAACGGGCATTCTTCATTTTACGAATCACACCTTTAAACACAGTGAGCACTAATTGATGACTCTAGCTTATATACTATATTTATTTTATATACTATATTTATTTTATTCCGTGCAAATACTCGCATTTAATAAACCTTAAAAATGCTCATAAAAGTTTTCTTTATTTCTCCTTTCCAAAAAAGAGATGAAAAGCAACCGCTTCACTCGCCACCAGGTAGCATAAAGAAGGACTCTTCTGTGGAATTCGATGGAAAATTTGTGCACTCACGGAGCGGTGAAGTAATTGGTAAAAACTCCGCCGTGTGAGCAATTTAAACGAACTGGAATACACACTCATTCGAAACCTACAAAAGCAAAAAAGCAGATACTCCAAATTGGTATTTACGTTAAAGCAAATAAAAAAAAAGTTGCTCGGCCCTCATATATATATTTATATTTAATTACCATCAACTGCCAATTAAAAAAATCGAATCATTCAACATATTTATTCGTGGTTAAGTTAAGAGCGGTATTTATATAAAGTCAATAGCAAGCTCAGAATACTAACTCAAACATCAAAAGATTTTCCTGTAAAAATTCAATAAATATGAAAAGAGTAAAAAAAAATTCAAAAAAGAAATCATTTAAAATTTTAAACTTACATGTTTTTTTATAATAATTTGTTTGTATTAAAAAAACTAGGTATAACATTTATACTTTTCATGTTGTAATGAATAAGTCACTTAGCGTTATTATGTACATGTATTATTTTAGATGTATAAAAATGAAAATGATTACCCTAAGTTACTCTGTCTTAAGTATGCCTTATAATAATAAATTCGAGTACTTTAATTCATTCGATTATATTTTTACATAAAAGATGGCGTTATGGTTGATGAAAAGTAAAATCATCTAGACCATTTCACCAACTGATTCCATTTCTTTGTTTTGTATGTAGTATGTGCCGTACCTAGTGCATTTTTTATAAGTTTTATATTTTTTATTTAAAACATGACTTTTTATATAAGAAGTCTTTTCTTTTAATAAAATAATGGACTGTTTAGAGATTAATTGCCTGTACTTAAATGTGCAGAGAAGAATTTAAAAAAAATGTTTATCTATATTTAAATTTACATGTCGTGCAAATTCATTTGCTTAAAAAAGATATTTGTTAGTGTTTTTTTCTTTAGATATTCGAAATTAAATATTTTTTATGACACACGATAAAAGTAATCTCCATTTTTACTTTGAGCTGAAAAGGAAACCAATACAAGACTTGCCTTCGATCTATAGCCCGTTTTTTACCTCAAATACGCATGTATCTGTCTTATGGGGGAAAAAATGCTATGTAACTACTTAACCCGATGTTGCAATACAAAAAATCGAATTTGGACTAAAAATTCAGGAGTTTGCCGATTTTCTTCATCTTCTTCTTGATTGCATTGGATTGCATAATTTTGTGAGACGAACAACAAACATAAATTATTTTGAATCACTTGCCGCTGTTTAAACTACTTTACTCGAAACCTTCAATTATTTGTCTGCAAGTTTTTTATTCACTTCTCGGGTATGTCTGCTATCAGTAGTCCTCATTTAAATGTGTCACACACTCAAAATGTTACAACAACACAATTTTATGGTTTCTACCAAAAAAAAAAAAAATTAAAAAAAAATCTTACTATCGCAATCCATTTCACAGCGGCATTTTTTTTTAAATATATTAAGTTCTTAAACTGTAATTATTTTATTTTTTTTTAAACTTTAATGGAGATAATAAAAAAATGCTTAATGTCTACAGTTATTACTTATTACAATCGTCCGCTATCGCAAAAGAAAAATAAAACTTCACATTATCGCCTTGTGCTTTTTTTAGATTTACCATTAAAAAATATATAAAACAAAACACAAATTATATATTAAAATAAATATAAATAAAAAGAATTAAATTATAACAAATTATATAATAAAGAAGTCAAGCATAATTCTGTAAAAAGTTAAGAAATATTAAAATAAAATATGCTAAAAAGTACTATATCTAGGAAATAAAATGAAAGAAAATAATAATTATAATGTAAAAAGTTTTTAAGAACAAGACAAAATGATTATAAAGAGTTGAACAAGAAATTAATGAATGTAGCTTTTTTATAAGAAAATAAAGAAAAAAAGGAAATCATTTTTTGGTCTTGCGATTTTAAATAATGGGATGTTGCAGACCTATATGGTAAGTGTTGGAAGAAGTTGCAGAAATGTAAATCTAAATATAAGTTACAATTAAGTACGAGGAAAAAATGTGCGGTGAAAAATTATCATCTCATATGCGATCATACTAAGTCAATATTCTTCAGTCACGTATGACTTGATAAGTGATGTGGCGATTCGACCCCTGAATGAACCACATCATTAAATATAATAAACTTGTGGGGAACTACATTTGTTATGAGATATGCTTCATTTTCGTAGAAGAACAAATCCTACAAGCAATACTCTGCATCGACATTGCCCCGATTTTGTTCTAGAACTTATTTTTGCTCACATATATTCTCTCTAGTTTTCTTTGAAGTAGGGGTGAGTTACAAAATGCATCAGATGCGATTAAGATGGCAAGTCATAAGTTCCAAGAGTAAAACGAAAAAAATTGACAAAGACACAAGTATCTGAACGCGTCCTTAACGTTATAGATGTGTATCAACCGGGGTTAGATTTGCAAGTATTACATTTTTTACTTCTTCAATGGTGTTAGTTTTGTGAGTTTATGTGTAACTTTCAAGTGGTGATGGGTTCTAACCGAATGAATGATATTACTTGGCGTTACAATACAAATGTTATACCCGGCAGAAAAGTGACAGATATACGATAGTCGCAGAATGTACTTGTGTAAATGAGAAAGCATACCATATGTCAAAAACACATTCATCTGAGTTGTCGACCTAATTACAACTTGCAAAATAGATTAGGTTTTAACTCAACCCACTGATTTAAAATTCGTTTCAATTCATATTAATTTTAGCAAATGTTTGCTCTGTATTAAATGCGTCCCGAAACATCAAACTTGTGCAAAATAACATTTATGCAAATCATCAAGATTGCATTGCAAACGCGTATCAAAAGGGTGGTATGCATTACTACAATGTAATAATTTTTTTGACGTTTTGGAACTCGGCCTAGTTCTTATAAGGATTTTAGCGACCCATTAAGGCTTAATAACCACTCGCTAACAAAAATTCATTAGAACATATATTTATGAAATAATTTATTTTAAATTCGTTAGTGTATTCCAACTCTCAGTTGCAAACACCTTTCTTATGAGTGATTTTGAATGAATGCATAATCCAAATCCACAAAAATCAATGAAATGGCAATACATTCGTTAATATTTGCCACATTTACATGGAAAGTGAATATTTAAATTTAAGCAATGACTATTTTTGTTAGGTTAACTTGGCAGCACTCAAACATTTAAAAAAGGTTCTATTTTATAGTGATCTGGCAGCACTGAGAAATTCACCAATGTTGCCCAGACGTACGACAGATAATGTTGCGCGCGAAATTCCAGCAGCATATATCTGAAAACAAACTTTGATTTAGCAACATGTATCTATTAGCCCCTGCTAAGATTTCTGTGCGCCTGGTGATTTTTGTCGAACTTTTATTTTTTCAGCGCACCTCACAAAAGTGGAATGGGAAAAAATATTTTTTTTATCTTATTATGAATTCAAGTTTGAGGTCGATAGATATAAATGATTTCGATGAAATTTTCATCTATCATAACGATGCGTCCCACAGTTGAGTTACCTTTTCATTCCATTCCTCCCGGTCGGACAATTGACGAGTTCTTATGAAAGACAAGACACACTTTCGTTTGGCAAAAAATAAAGTGTACGGTTATTAAATTACACTACGATACAGTAGATTACTGTTATTAATAAATAAAAATTAAAAAAAATAGTTGACACATACAACTTGTTTCGAAACTCAATACATAACGAGCTTAAGAAACACCAATCAGTAAAACAAAAACACAAATGCACAGCCTTGTGTGTTACAGATGAGCAAAGCAGGGAACTTTTCCCACTTTAAACCTCCATTCCATTGTCAGAGTGCTGTCCCTTCTTTATTAGTGCTTCCTCTGCTGGAAGTTTAGTCTTCTCTGTTCTCGTATGCCAGATGAGGACATCTTTACAATTGTTCGCCAATGGCTGCAAGTCTTTGACAATGGTGAGATGTCTTAGGATCTCACTTTCTTGATAGCCCCGCTGTACTTCGAAGGAAAACACTGCTTCTGGGAATTTGAATAGCAAATCCGCGCTAACCGCAAACCCAGCCATATCGATGGGGAATGGTCTTTCGGGGCGCCAAGCTGAATTAAATCCAACGACCTGATTGTCTTCGTCGAGTATTGGTTTTTCCACCATCAACCCACCGACTAGTCCAACTGGCCACACTCCTACCTTGCCTCGTTCAATTTTGCACATCTCTTCAAATAGCTCCACGCTGTAGGTGTTATCATCGTCCATGAAAAAGACAATACTGTGACCGTCGTCCTGCTTTACATTTGACCGTATCCATTGGAGGGCAAGATTTCTTTGCTCCACACCCCGAGGCTTAACCCAATTTGGATCTTTTCCTTTCAGTTTAAAAGGTGCCGGTGTTTTAATGTTTAACTGTAAGGATCTTTGTTCTAATCCAGCACGCATTAAAATATGGCGGACAAGAGCACTGGTGTTATTCGCATCTTCAATCAATACCCAATGAAGATTTGGTACCAGCATAAAGACATGCGACAATCTAAGATTAAATTAGAATTCAAGAATGTTGCAAGAAATCTTTTTCACATACCTGGTCAGTTCAGCTTTTTGTGCTGGGCGAGCATATGTGGGGGTTATAGCGTAGATTGTTGGCAATTTATCATTGTCATAGAATTTTTGGAGTGCCTCTGGCAAGGAACACCGCCTCGCATTACGATGTACGATTATCAAAGCCCCGAAGAATATTATAATCAGAAGGAGTACTTGACGTGGACGAACGCGAATTTCAGTCAACATATTACCTAGGGGGAGATTTTTTATTACTGTTTTAATCAAACAAACACTTAAAATAAAATACTTCTGCGACGAAATAGAAAGCAAAAAATCTTATGACAAACTGACAACTGATTTTTTACTGTTTGTTGACACAAAACTTCATATGGTAATCCTCTGTACAGAGCACTGCGACAGCTGTTGGGTGATAGGCGAAGCAATACAATTTCTTTAAGGGGTGAACCACACCGATGTGTTATTGATATTAATGGTACATATTGGAATTTGTGAATCATCATAACATATAACAATTCATATTTTGTTTTGAAACTAAATCGATTTTGACGTTTGAAAAATTAATTATAAAAAAAAACGGTTGCAGGTTTAGTAAATGGTCGTAAAATAATACAAAAAAGAGACCGTAAAGTGCTACAAGGTTGGAGTGAAACGTGCGTCGACATTTCTCAAATAACAGAAGTCCTTCCTAATAAAATGTTGACTTTTTTACTAAATTTTCCTATGATGCGATCACTTCAAGTGACTATTCATAAATGAAACGACGCACACAGCCAATTAAAGGAAAGCAAGAAGTCGTCGATATTATTCTCTCCTCGCATAACACAAAAAAAAACAACTATAAATGCAATAGTGTTGTTCAGGAAAACATCAGTGTCAAACTGTCAAATGACAAACTGATTTCATTTGTATAAAAACAAACCTTGACAAAAATTTGCACAAAATAATTTGCTTTTTCTCATGAAAATTGCATTTATATTCACACTTTGTTATGATACTGGTCATGAACTCCACTCCTTTTATAACAATTTTATGATTTAACGCACTCACTTTGAATTTTTATAAGTTAATAATTTGTGTTTTACAGTAAAAAAAATGTTTAGTTTAATTTTTTTAATGCAATAACCCCATAAACTCGCGCCATAAAAAAATCACATTGTTTTCCTTCAAGCGATTTTGACTTTTTAATGAAAGACCGCGTGTGAGGGAGAAGTCTCATGAACCATATACAATTCTCATTGTTTCCCTCCAAAAAGAGACAACGGACTTGTGAGGGAGATAGTTTCGTCAACAACTCTATTATGATCGGCAAACTGAAGCTTATCGTGAAAAAATGTTCCCTGGAAACTGTGCTGACAACATTGCTGACAAGGCCCGCGATAGGCCCGTATGTGCATGTGTTAGTGTATAAAGAGCCACTACAACTAAATACCAGCTCCAGCAATCAGCATGCTTTGGCCGTAAACTCCGCACATTCACTGCAGAGTACTCTCTGATGCTTACGCTCTCGTTCTCCTTTGCTGAAACAATTTTAGCTTGTTGTTGTTGTTGTTTGCATGCTGTTTTCCCGCGACGCTAGCCTTCCCTTACCCTGTGTTTCTCGTGTTAAAATTTCGCTTATATGAGTTTAGATTTACCCCCACGAGCCCAAAGAATTTTCACTTCAAAACTGTAAAATAAAGTTCACATACACGAACGTATTTGTTCAACTTTTTATTCCCAACCATATGGTAAGGGCAGAAGAGGAAACCTTATCTTAATTGGTATGCACGTGTAAAAACCGACTAAAGCCAGCTCAAGATCCGAAAGTGACAGTTACTTTGGGGCTGGACTATTTAAGTATTGACAACTCTATTTTCTCTAAAAATATCTTAATCTTAAATCTTTTATTTAGTGACCTACTTTCAGACAGTAAGAGTGTCCAATGAACCTAATAAGTATTTAAAGTGATCGCGATCTTAGGTATATGTTAAGGCTCTTTGAATTTAAAAAAATTTAATATGCCAGTGTTTTTTTAAACTTCATACATTTTCAAATTAGCTAATCACGTTGGGTAAGGATCCAGTTATAGCTATCATTAGAAACCATCATATGAAATTTTCTTTTACTTTTTGCGGCTTTTTTACAAATTGAATCATTGGAAAGTTTGTATTAAATTGAAACAATTTTAAAACAAGATTATCGAGAAATATTTTAATTTTAAATTTAAGTTTTGGCAGAAGATAACTGTTTGTTTTTCAACTGCAGTTTGTTTCATATCTTAAGTTTACTTGTTAATAGTGTTTCCATAGGTAGTGATTCATTTTATGATCAATTAAATTATTAAATTTAATACTTTTGTCCTGTAGGCGTAATAATCAATTCATTGATCGTTACATGTCGTGGACATGAAATAATAAACAAAATCGCCCGAGAAACATCCTCTGGTTGTAGTATGGCTTTTGAATCCATAATTCGATCAGCATACGGATGATTCGCCGTATGAACTATATCAGTTTTTACCAGTCCAGGGCTAATACTCTGTTAAATTAATAAATCATTAAATGAAAATTAATGAGATTAAAGAAAAACTTACTGATATCCGAATATTCTTTTCATTAACCAGCTCCTGTCTCAAAACCTCAGTGGTCGCCTTTAGACCGTGCTTCGAAGTTGGATACAAATTATATGTCAATGATGCAAGGCTCGCCGGTATAGAATGCCCTAATATACTGTTTACATTTATAATATGACACTCCTCTCCACAGCTAGCCTTCATCAATCGATAAGCCTCCTTGGTACAAAAAACATTTCCGAGTAGATTAACTTCGATTAGCTCCCTCAATCCCTTTTCATTGCCTTCAGTAAGGATCCCAGAAAATTTCAATACCCCTGCATTGTTGATGAGTATATTCACTTTGGAAAAGTTTTCTTCGATTATTTTGAAGGATGACTTGATTGATTCTAGATTAGAGATATCGCACTCGTAAGGGTGGAATGATCCTCGCTTGAACCTTAGCTCCTTCTTTAATGCTTCCATCTTATCAAGACGTCGGGCTAACCCAATGACCGTTAAACCAGCTCCCACAAGATCTTTTACAGTGGTTAAACCAATTCCAGAACTTGCACCGGTTACAATTGCGATTTTATCCACCCAACGGTCCATTTCAAATTCAACAGAGCAGGTACTACCGCACTTGAAGTCAAGTATGTACTGAACTTTAAATTGCAACGATTGGATGCACCACTGAAATAGTCACAAACTAAAAAACTCACAGTTACAGATATCAATTGAGCGAGATTATTTTTAGAGCTACTCGCTGAAAAATACAAGTGAGGGTTGTGCTTTATTTTCTCACTTAATATCATTTTTTACCTAACATATCTTAATGATAGGTTTTTAATCAATGGACTAGAATACAAAATAAGTAATTTTTGTAAAACTCGAGGACATGGAATTTTTCTAAAATAAAGGCGTACTCTTGATTCACAATATTCTTACTTCACAGATTATAATGATGATGCTTTCCCTTTATGTACGCTATTAACAGAAAGTGTGAAAATATATGAATCCAATAAATGTTTGTCTCAGCAAATTGCAGAAAATCTCGACTCTGCAAGTTTAGAAATCCTGTTCCACTTACGGATTTTTCGGAGATCTCGGATGGATCCCCAAGTCAAACATTTCTAATGACAACGCATAGGACGCATAGGACGGTCATACATATCGAATCCAATCCCATTTTTTACCCCAGCTATTCTTGTATGATGCAAGGTAAGCTACATATATTTAGATCTAACAAATTATTTTTTTAAAGAAATTGCACAGTTGCCAAAAATTATATCGAAATATTTTGTATCTGCCTGTTTACATATTATATTTCGGGAAATAAAATATTTCAACAAAGTTTTCGCCGATCGTTAATAAATGACATTTAACAAAAAAATGTTGTAAAGAAATTATTGCAGTATTGCTTGATTATACCTACTGCAATAAATAATTTACAACATTTTATTTTAATTTATTGAAATCTGGTAATGAATTATTATTTCACATTAAAAAGAATGCATTCTTAACTAACTATCACTAAACAATTCTAACATTAGAGTTGAGACGTATTTTTTTTCCGCACGAACATTCACCTTATTACGTGAATTCTCCAGCGAACTGCAATGATGGATATACTTGTATATGCAATAAGTCTCTCTATTTGGTTGCGGCTTAAGTGATTGGAATTAAGTTTCAAACTTAGATCGCAGCTGTTTTGCATTTGTTGCTTTGAATTCATCTGATTGGAATTTTATACTACGTATGTGTGTCCTCAAACAAAACAGTTGGTATCTATTGAAAGTGTTTCACATTATAGAATATTCAAAGAGCGTAATTGACGATATTTATACTTTCGTACATAGATGAAAACATTATACTAAATCTCATGTTGCGCCCAAAATTGTTGTGGGTACAGATCACATGTAAAACGTGACTAAGCTGATCTTCAATATGAGTCTGGCTTAAGCTTTAACAATTCAAGGAAATAAAGTGGAAAACATTTTATGAAATATGTTTTGGTTATTAAAAACAAACAACAACAATTGAAGACTTATTGCAAGTAAGTTTAGAGGCTGCCTCCAAAGTAAATAAAACTAACTCATGACGACGATGACATCGAAATTTGAAAGAAATGTGCTTCTTATTAAAATAGGTTTCTCTCAAGACTATGGTACACTCTAACAAAACTCTCCGCAGACATAAACCCCTACACGGTCAGAGTATTTTTTTTAATTAAAAATTGTACCTGTATATTTTATATAAGTCTTTAATTAAATAGGCATGTTCCCCTTATGGTTCTCTCCGACATCTCCGAAAAATCCGTAACAGGAAGTTGACCAACAAAATAATTTTTGGGACTCGATATTTTAAAGATTATGCCACTTTTGATATTATTTGCCTTGATTATTATATTTTTTTTATTTTTCTAAGAAATACCAATATTGTGACATATATATTCGCATATAACTACAATGCATTTCATTTATAACAAATTAGTTTTAACGAGATAATGACAAAATTCATTAAGAATATGACTGTGGACCTAGTTACTTGTATTGGAAAAGAATTCCTAAAACAGAGCATACATAAGACCCATACCCCCAAATCTAGAGAGATATTCCAACTGATAAGTGTAAAATAGTGTTTCTAATAATGGTAAACAAAACGCTTTCGTAAAAATGTCAGTCAGTTTTATTTTTAAGTGCGTGCAATTCATTTTGATTTATATCAAGTAAATCTTATGGAGCCATGAGGCAACCGTTGATGTTAAATTGATATACGGCCGAGAGGACCATTTAAAGTGCATGTCCAAATTTACGCATGATGAATAATAATGATTCGTCTGTCCCATGAAGTAAATACTAAATGCTTTTATAAAAAAGGTATAAAAGGTATATAAGTTTTATTTTTTTGTTGGAAAAATAACTTTAAAATACGATACGGTTTATAGAACAGTCATCATAATTCTTCTTAAAAATATGTATTCAATAAAAAATTAAATAACTCATTAATGCGATTGTTTTATCCATGAAAGCGGATTTTCTTGTTAGAACGCAGATTAAAAATAAGTGAAATATAATAATGAAATTAAAAAAATAAATGCAATCAAAATTCTAGTAACCATTTTTCCAAATTCACCAAAAAGGTGTTCTAACTTAGTTTCCGCATTACGCTTGACAGCTGGCTGGCTATATTCGCCATTCGGATTAGTTGTTTTAAGACAGTGATTCTTGTGTTGCTTAAAAGAGGGAACGGAATATGTAAAGACTTCGGCTGCGGTCCTGTGGATTCATATAGTGTCGACCCTAAAATTGAATGGATAATATACTCCCCGTAGACTCTGGACAAAAGTATTTACAACAACAAATACAGAGCAATTGTTGTCTAATATGTTGTATAATATACAAATTCACTTTGAAACTTCCCAATGTTTATATTTGAACAATAATTATTAATTTATTTTTCCACATGAATTTCAATTTGACATTTTAGGTGTTCTACTCCAATAAAACTAGGTTTTTGCAATTGTCTTCCCATACAAGAAATTATATTTTCCACAAATGTGATGGCGTTTCCACATTACGAAATTTGAATTTCTAATGAAAATTCAGTAGAATACGATCGCATTGCAAATTTAATACCGAAATGATTGTATTTGTTCAGTGAAACGTGGTACAACCAAAGAGTATAGAACTACATAGATACAGGAATAAAGGAAGTAAACCGATACCAAACTTCTACCTCCCTCACCCTGAATCCCCGCAAGAGTTGGTTCATTCTGTTGTTATCCACCGCCAATGCACTCGTGTCTGAGAGCAGACGAGGAATTTTGGGCTATGACACTTTCTTTAACAGCTGTTTAGCAGTGTGGTAGATTTATTTTTCTTTTGAAATTTCAATCGACATCGATTTATTTTTTCGCGTTTGTTGTTTTTGCGTGCGTGGAAATAATTCGCACTTTGTATCACTTCCCTTATCACTGTCACAGCTGTAACCGTTTCTGCCGCGGGCGGTAAGTGCGAAGGGGAAATTTCGTAGGTCGTTTGCGTTGGCAAAGCTGTTGTTTGATGCTGGGATAGCAATGTGAACACTGGGGTATCAATATCAGTACCCCACATAGAAAACATTTGTTGTATGAGATGCGCACTCTATGTTGTTCTATACTCGCTGGTACAATATATTTTCTTCAGAAACAATTTTGTAATCTATTTGATTTATGATTCTTTCATTGACTTAATATATATGGACTGCTAGTAGCCACTTCACCCATGTTCCAAAACTACATACACACCACTGTTTCACTGCGGAAAACTAAGTAAGGAAAAAATAAAACGTTTGCATCATCACATTGCAAAAAAAAAGTTATGTGATCATAAAACATAAGTAAGAAATAAATTTACAAAACTTGTTCAGTTGATGGGTCAAAAAGTGAAGAAATGTATTGTTACTACAGAAATTATTCAAAATCATTCTCTGTAGTTTTTCATCATTTGAATAGATGACGCTTCATGTCGCTGGGGAAAAGAATCTTTTGGTACAAAATGTCGCTCTTTTTTAGCATGGTACTATTGACAACGGAAGTCAAACACCTGGTGGCAAACTTTCGTATCGACTAAGTGCTCTACATTTTAAAAGCTAACGCGTATTTGTAGGGCAAATCATCAAGTAATTAATTCAAATAAGGAAAAAATAATAAATAATAATATTATATGAGTGGATTAAAGCTGAATTCAATTGACGATTGTACAAACAATATTTAAATACAAAGTCTGAAGTCTTCGAAAATTTTTAAAGTGATTTCCAAAGATTTTGCTCCTAATTTGGAAAGTTTTTTGAACATATTTTCTCGCACAAGCAAATGGCCTGCGCACACGAGTATGCTTTAACCGTAGTCATTATGGTTACTTTCCAAACACACGGGAATATGTTCAACTTCTTGAATTTTGTGTAATATAATAAGTTTTATGTGTGTGGGTGTACTGTTCTGGTTTGTTTCTTTTTAATATTCGCGGGAATATACAACACAATTTAATAAAATTGAGTGTTACCGACTTGATTTTTGTATATTCAATTCGATTTACACAGAACTTGCCGCCGTCTTTTTTCACAAATGTCAGAAACACATATATGTGTTGGTAGATTACACCACCTAATTTTGGATGATAAAATTGCTTTCCAATGGTTCTCAAACTGTACACCCTCCTCACCCATCACACAACCAAACATGAGGTTCAACCGGTTGAAGCATACTCGTGTGCGAAGACATAATGGGTTCTACATTCGGCATACAATTAAAGTCACCATACCACATTTGAAATTAGTATAAATGTGGCAGTACCATTACCATAACCAAAATCAACACTTAAGTCAAAAGCCTAAGTGAGTAAGTGACAGTGACAGTTCTCTACATCGTTTCACACTCGCACGTGTGTTTTTTAATAGAATTATTGCTTTGATTTGTTTTTCTTCAAGAAATCCAAAATGAAGTGGACTACTGCAAATTTAAAAAATCCAAATTATACAGAAAATCATGAATTATATGTGGGCACACACACCGGTTCTTTTAAGAGTGAGTTAATCCATCTGTTAATTCGATTTTCCGGTTTCATGCCATATTTGCCTTTCAGAAATCTTTGTCACAAATGAGGAAAATCCTTTTATACAGCAAAACCTCCAGGATATCAGCAAACTGAACAAAGAGTCTTGTGTTACAGCGCTTGGCTTTGGAAATGAAGACAAATCCGAAGTGCTTATAGGACGATCAAATAAATTTGTCCAGGTCTACTCACTGCAGTCTCAGATGCCAACAACTAACGTTGAAATGAATGACTCCCCAGTTGTGGGCTTGTGCCGCTATGATACCCAACTCATTGCCGGCTTTGGGACAGGAAGAATACAAAAGTTACAAATGAGCGAAGATATGGTGTTGTCCGCTGGTAATAATATTTCACATTTGCGGCAATGTGAAGTCAAGAGGAAATTGGTTGCCACTGGTGGCAAAGGACGTGCCAACAATATGAAAATCTTTGACATGGAGGCGGGAAAACAAATTTTTTCATCAAAAAATCTCCCAAATGACTTTCTACAGTTAGAAGTTCCTATTTGGGATTCTGATATGGGTTTCATCGATGCACATATGGTAGCCACTTGTTCTAGATACGGCTATGTGCGTATATATGACACACGTGCACAAAGGAGACCAGTACAGAAGTATGCTACTAAGGAACAAATGAGTTTCATATCGCTAGTGGCGAAGGACAACTACATCTACACGGGGACAACGATGGGAGCACTGAAAGCTTTCGATATACGTAGTATGAAGAATTTCGTTCATACGTACAAGGGATTTACCGGAAGCATAAGTGATGTTCAATTAGATGATAGCGGAAAGTACCTAGTTTCAGCATGCCTGGATCGTTATGTACGTGTGCACCATACAGAATCCTGCGTTATGATGTATCAGTGCTATGTGAAGTCAAAGGCGACAAGAGTGTTGATCCGAAATGTAGTTGATAAATCTAATGCTACAGACGATGACTGCATTTTAGTTGGAGTTGAAAATGAAGACGATGAAGATGAAGAAGTAGTAAATGACCAGGCAGAAGAAAATGATGTCGAATATGATGCTATGTTCGAAAACATGCAAACAATATGGTAAGTGCAGCTGGTGTATGTATTCGTGTATGTTTTTAATTTGATGCTTCCGTCCAATAGCGAGGACGGGTCTGACGTGGAGGAATCTAATGACAAATCTACAGTAAAGAGGAAATCTGACGGCAAAAACACAAGAAATAAGAAAAAAAAGAAAAACTAAGAGCTTTGTTAGTGCACTGTATTTAAAGTTCATAGGAGTAAATATATTTTTTTTTAAGAAAGATTTCTATTTGCCTGTTGCTAAGTTTGTTGTAAGAACGCTGTTGAGTGTGTAGTTCTTGTGGAGTATATAGGTGAAGAAGTAGATGAATTCCACGAGAGATATAATGCTCAAACCTAAACAGAGGTTAAAAACGCCACCAAGATCCGCTGGAATTGAAGAGAAACTTTTAATAACGTTTTCGCAAAAAGCTCAAACAAAATCCAACAAGACAAAGTGATGTGGGCAAATGTTGATTTCAAAACAGCAGCTAATAATGATTTGATTTGGACTTATGTGAATGAAATTATAAACCAAATACATATGTATTTCCTCATTAGATTACAATTTTTTGCTGCAGATTCTAACTTAAGTTAAGTCGATTGACAAAATCATAAAGAAATCATATTATAAGGCTGCAATACCCGGTGTGAATCGTTGAATATGTCCAAAAACTTCAAATATTTTACACTTGCTATTGCAGCACGGAAAATTCATTTAAAAAACTGTATTTTTATTTCGAAGGTATCTTTCTGTCTCAAATTTCATCCAAAAAGCGTAAAAAATTATTGGACTTATTTTTTTCAAGTGAGGTGTACTTTTATTTTGAAAATAGGTAGAAAAAAATATTAAATACTTTTACTTTCGTAGTTATCTAGTCAATGCATTATTTAGTTAGTAATGAAATTTCTTGTCAAAATGAAGTCGCCGAAATTTTGTGGTGCAATCCTTTCTCTTTTTGCTCACAAAATAAATTTCTCGTTGGAAATGACTTTCATTCTAATGAACGTGTGGCCAGGCACTAGGGTAGTGCATTTTTACACATTTTCTGCTGACAGCAACAAAGAGTAGGTGTAACCAAAATAGACTCAGCAATCGATTCTGGCTCGATACATATACTTTAAGGTATATCTAGCTAAACTATTTCTATATGCAACATATTAATGTCAAAACTAATGTAACTTTATGGGATAAAATACAAAATACAATTTTTGTCGCAGGATTACAGGATTGTTTGTACCCCAGGGCCGAGTTATTTTCACAACCATTCATGTGTGCGTGTGTACTTCTTGCAAGATGTCATGGCGACTCAGAAAGGCGAATTTGAAATAAGCTTTTCTTAACAATTGATACTACTCGGATGATTTGTTAGATCATCACCAGAGGAGAGCCAGTGAAAAATCATTTTGGTGTTGTTACGGCAGGGAATCAAACCCAGAACTTTTGCCACTGTGCCCCTATGGGATACCTAGCGTATATAAATGTTATTTGCCTTCCATTATTTGATATACTTTAATAGTGAATACCTTAAAGGAATCTATATATTCTGTTCTGACAGTTTTGCTGCTCTGTCTTGTTCCGCATGTATACCTTTATTAATGAATGCTATAACCGATGTGCATATTATTAAAAAAAAGGGACTTACATAACAAACTTATCCATGACATGACAGTGACCTTATGAACCGACGGTACCGCTTGCTTTGCCATATATACGCGCAAAATAAAACCACCGTCCAGTAGCTCATTGCGTTTGCTAAATAAAGAAATACATTTCGGGACGATCTAATTAAATCACAGTCTTATCTATACTTACTAAAGACCGCTTATTGAAAAGTTATGCTGTCGTAGGTCTGTGTAGTATGACAGGGTTTCATATGTGACATCAAAACAATTCGGTAGGCATTGCTCGCATTTGGAGTTCTTAAAATTATCTAAAATATATTTGAAAGACCCCTGATTCAAATAAGGTCTGTTCCCGTCCGTTTGCAGTAAAAATAAGTAAATTTTCAAATTTCTTTCCAAAAAGTACGGGAATTCGTTTAAGCAAAACACACTTATTTAAATAATATATGTGATAAACACACGTCAAAACAAACGATTCGTTACTTTCTGATACCAATTAACAGTTTACTGATTTTACGGATCTTTTATCGAAGGGTAGTTTTTTTTACTCTCTCATGTTCTCTCTCTTTTACTAATCTTTGGGTACGGGGACGGCAAACAAATCAATAAACTTAAGTAAGGCTGCAGTTATAGACAGAGATCAATTACTTGATCGCTAGTTAGGGCGCAGTTATTTTATTGAAGTAATGATTGTCGTCCCACTGAAGTTGTTCAATGAAAGCTATAACTGGGCAAAAATAATATTGTACGTGAACAGACCTATTGATTATTTGTTATTACTATTCGTTATTGTGAAGTTATTACTTAATTTTGGTTGGTTATATGTATTTGTAAAGTCATGTCACGCGTAAAAAAAACGATTAAATGAAACCTTTTAAATTCCACCCGTCATACCAACCTACCAAAATTGGCGGAGTAGCACGCGGCATCCCTGAATTTGCATTCATTGTCAATATGTTGGTTTGACTCCGTTGGCAAATGATACGGATAGCATCTGCAAGCCTTAAAAATCGCCTTTCTTTGACAGGAGAGCAGACAGTCGGCCTGACGATAGTTTTTCAGCGAGACATCATCCGATGTAAGACAATTTCTTTTTTTTTCGTCTAAATCCAGAACTTCTATTGAGGAACTCTGATACGTTGGCATTACCTCCACAAATGATTCGGATCTGGCTGCAATAGTAACTGATGCTGCAGTTTCTGTTGTATAATCCTTTGGATGATGAACTAGTACTATTAGTCCGGTAGAGACATTCTTCTCGGAACCTTCACGTCCAATAAAGGTTAAACCACCATCCATGCCGAAAATGTTTGTGGAAAACGGCACATAGGACTCATTTTTCGGGTTATAGTTGAATGAGCAACAAGGTCCAAGGTAGGATTTCGAAGGAACAAACGATAAATATGAGTGGTCTTGTTTACATGGAAATTCTTTACCTCCCCAGTAACAGAGATGAAAAAAGTCATCACATCCTGCGCTGACTTCCAATGCAGCTTCGTAGATCGTAATGTTATTTAGCATAAGCCACTTCTCAGTCGCTTCAAAGCCATATTTGGGTGGAACCCAATTTTGATCGGTGTATGCGTTGAGGTAATCAAAGCCTTGAGCTACGTCTGTGGCTTTGACGTCTAGGGGCAATTTTCTTTCGAAAACGATTTATTTTCTTACAATTAATATTGTTAATTTAAAATATTATTTCTTATACTTACAGCGTCTTGACATATTTTTGGACCTTATCATAGTTGACTACTTTTGGGCTACAGATTGTGATACCAGGAAATGCGACGTCTGTTATCGATAAATCTGTAGAAATTGTATTCAAAATTGGATAGGAGTAGAATTTCAGCCATAGTTGAAAGGAGAGATATGAACCCAAGCACAGAAGTCCGAAAAGGAGGTTAGACCACGCATATCTACAATAAAGTTTTGAATTAATTAAAAAAACTGGCAATACCAGATGATGACGGAAATAGTTTTACCTTCCTGCACCTTTAGTGCGATTTTTCCTCAACATCCACAAACCATTAACTTTGGTAGCTCGGGTGTATTCGAAGAATGTGTCTCGGAGTGCCCTGTACAATCTATACAGCCAATGCTTTTGGGGAACATTTGCTGTGAATGCTTTTTTCGTATCACAGTGTACTGCATTTTTTGAAGTTGCCATTGTTATTCGAACCAGCGGAGTGACTAAAGTAGATTACTATCGATCTTTTTTATAGAAAATTGGAAGAAGTTGCAAGGTTGTAATTATTATTTAATTGTTTTCGGTTAATGTTAATGGTTCGAGTTCGGAAACTTTCTCTAGGTCGTTATAATTTGCTACAAAAAGTAAAGTAATAAAAAGGGTGGGGATGTAGTTAACCTTTTTTACATGAAGGGATGTATAAATACTCCATGCAAACGTCAACCGTCACAACTTCATCATTGCACCCAAATTCAAATAGCTACTAAGTGAGAGACTATTCGCTGTGTCTTAACCCTCTTCTAGTTTACTTAATATCACCAAAACGATTCCTGTAGTATGATGATGGTTCCGAAAAGAGGTTTCAATATGATGGGATGAACCGCTATTTATTTATAAACTCTGAATCATTTTTGTGTTTATTTTTTATATACTCTGCAATTCTGCAAACAAACAAAATTAAAAAATATCGATTTTTGAGTAATACTATGTACTTCTTTGACCAACAAAAAAACATATTTATTTTTGAAATAGTTGATAAAAACTGTTTCTGTATTTTTAAACATACATATTTTACAGGTGGCTTAGGAAGAAATAATGTGAAATATTTGATTTTAACAGTTCATGTGAAAAAATCGGCACAAACTTTTCGGAAATTGATTATTTTTTATTTTATAATATAATAAGACATTTTCCGTTTCAATATAAGGGGTAAATCATTAAAATCGGTCGAAGCATTTGTGTCAATATGATGACATGAACCGCTAAAATCAAACTTTTCTTTAAAATATTCATATAAAACTTATACAATCTATATAACTATATTTACGCCTAAACGTATTTACCGATTTTTACCGATTTCACACTTCTTTGGTGTTCGTCTATATATGCTTTTTGTGAAGTTTGGTTGAAATCAGAAATCAGAAATCCACTTTTCAGAAAAACGTTATTTTTGGTTCAACCGTAAAGAATTTTGAGAAAGTGTCTGAGGAAAATATTTGGATATTCTAAATACCTAATCTCGTCATTTGCGCGAAAAACTGTTTTTGGTACAAAAAGCACTCGCTTAAAATGAAAAAAAAATATTTTAATCGGTCAAAATTCATCCAAAATTTAATCGATCAAAAATATTTCTCCTGACTCATGTCAACTTTTTCCATTCTAGAAAAACACACAAACCAAGCTTTCGTATCTATCAACGCTATTGAATTTTACAGGTCTATTGAAAATTATAAAAGTTCTATCGGTAAAATCGAATTAATTTAAATTAAATCGATTTTTTTTTTGGATTTTGTGAATATTCGCATTTATCTCCTGAAAGTTTTAAAAATTTTATCGATAGAATCGATTTTTTTAATCGATTTTGTTAACGTGATTTTAAGAACGGTTGCATTTATTTCTTGAAAATTATAAAACAATTCTGTCCATTAAATTTAATTCTGCCCATAAAACCAAATTCTGTCGATAAAATGGAATTATTCCATTTCCAGTCTATTTTATGAACGGTCTCATTTAATCATAAAAATTCTTTCGATGAAACCGAACTATTTATTAATCGATTTTATGAACATTCGCATTTATCTCTTGAAAAGTATTACAAATCTGTCCATAAAATTGAATTGTGTCGTTAAAATCGAAATTATTTTATAATCGGTTGCATTTATCGCTTGCAAATTATAAAATTCTCTAGATAAAATTTAATTGTGCCCATACAATCGAATTCTGTCCATAAAATCGAATTCTGTCGATAAAATGGAATTATTTTTTAGTCGATTTTAAGAACGGTTGCATTTATTTCTTGAAAATTATAAAACAATTCTGTCCATTAAATTTAATTCTGCCCATAAAATCAAATTCTGTCGATAAAATGGAATTATTCCATTTCCAGTCTATTTTATGAACGGTCTCATTTAATCATAAAAATTCTTTCGATGAAACCGAACTATTTATTAATCGATTTTATGAACATTCGCATTTATCTCTTGAAAAGTATTACAAATCTGTCCATAAAATTGAATTGTGTCGTTAAAATCGAAATTATTTTATAATCGGTTGCATTTATCGCTTGCAAATTATAAAATTCTCTAGATAAAATTTAATTGTGCCCATACAATCGAATTCTGTGGAGAGAATCGAATTTTTTTAATCGATTTTATGAACATTCGCATTTATCTTTTGAAAATTATAAAAATTCTGTCGATAAAATCGAATTATTTTTTAATCGATTTTATGAACATTCGCGTTTATGTCTTGAAAATTATAAAAATTCTGTCGATAAAATCGAATTACTTCTTAATCGATTTTATGACCATTCGCATTTATCTCTTAAAAATTGTATTAATTCTGTCGATAAAATCTAATTCTGTCCATAAAATCGATTTTATGAACAATCGCATTTATATCTTGAAAATTATAAAAATTCTGTCAATAAAATCGATTTATTTTTTAATCGATCTTATGATCATTCGCATTTATCTCTTAAAAATTGCAAAAATTCTGTCAATAAAATCTAATTCTGTGAATAAAATCGATTTTATGAAATTTCGCATTTATGCTTTGAAAATTATTAAAATTCTGTTGATAAAATCAAATTATTTTTTAATCGATTTTATGAACATTCTCATTTATATCTTGATAATTATAAAAATTCAGTCGATAAATCGAATTCTGTCCATAAAATCCATTATATGAACATTCGCATTCTGTCGTTAGAATCGGTTTTTTTTAATCTAACATTTTATGAACATTCGCATTTATCTCTTGAAAATTATAAAAATTCTTTCGATAAAATCAAATTCTGTCCATAAAATTGATTTTATGAACATTAGCATTAATGTCTTGAAAATTATAAAAATTCTGTCGATAAAATCGAATAATTTTTTAATTGATTTTATTAACATTCGCATTTATCTCTTGAAAATTATAAAAATTCTGTCGATAAAATCGAGTAATTTTTTAATCGATTTTATGAACATCCTCATTCATCTCTTAAATATTATAAAAATTCTGTCGATAAAATCGAATTTTGTCCACAAAATCGATTTTATACACATTTGCATTTATATCTTGAAAATTATAAAAATTCTTTCGACAAAATCGAATTATTTTTAATCGATTTTATAAACATTCTCATGTTACTCTTAAAAATTATAAAAATTCTGTCGATAAAATGGAATTATTTTTTAATTGATTTACTGAACATTCTCATTTTATTCCTGAAAATTATAAAAATTCTGTCGATAAAATCGAATTCTATCGTTAGAATCGAATTTTCTTAATCGATTTTATGAACATACGCAATTATCTCTTGAAAAATTATAAAAACTCTGTGGATAAAATCGAATTCTGTCCATAAAATTGAGTTATTTTTTTATCGACTTTATGCACATTCTCATTTACCCCTTGAAAATTATAAAAATTCTGTCCATAAAATCGATTTTATGAACATTCGCATTTTTCTCTTTCAAATAATAAAAATTCTGTCGATAAAATCGAATTTTGTCCATAAAATTGAATTCTGTAGATAGAATCGAAATTTTTTAATCGACTTTATGAACATTCGCTTTTATGTCTTGAAAATTATGAAAATTCTGTCGATAAAATCGATTTCTGTCCATAAACTCGAATTCTGTCGATAGAATCGAATTTTTTTAATCGATTTTATGAACATTCGCATTTTTTTTCTTAAAAATTGTTAAAATTCTGTCGATAAAACCGAATTCTGTGAATGAAATCGATTTTATGAAAATTCGCATTTATGTTTTGAAAATTATAAAAATTCTGTCGATAAAATCAAATTATTTTTTAATCGATTTTATGAACATTCGCATTTATCTCTTGAAAATTATAAAAATTCTGTCGATAAAATCGAGTAATTTTTTAATCGATTTTATGAACATCCTCATTCATCTCTTAAATATTATAAAAATTCTGTCGATAAAATCGAATTTTGTCCACAAAATCGATTTTATACACATTTGCATTTATATCTTGAAAATTATAAAAATTCTTTCGACAAAATCGAATTATTTTTAATCGATTTTATGAACATTCTCATATTACTCTTAAAAATTATAAAAATTCTGTCGATAAAATGGAATTATTTTTTAATTAATTTACTGAACATTCTCATTTTATTCCTGAAAATTATAAAAATTCTGTCGATAAAATCGAATTCTATCGTTAGAATCGAATTTTCTTAATCGATTTTATGAACATTCGCAATTATCTCTTGAAAAATATAAAAACTCTGTGGATAAAATCGAATTCTGTCCATAAAATTGAGTTATTTTTTTATCGATTTTATGAACATTCTCATTTACCTCTTGAAAATTATAAAAATTCTGTCGATAAAATCGATTTCTGTCCATAAAATTGAACTCTGTAGATAGAATCAAATTTTTTTAATCGATTTTACGAACATTCGCATTAATCCCTTGAAAACTATAAAAATTCTGTCAAGGAAATCGAATTGTGTCCATAAAATCGATTTTATGAACATTCGCATTTTTCTCTTTAAAATAATAAAAATTCTGTCGATAAAATCGAATTTTGTCCATAAAATTGAATTCTGTAGATAGAATCGAAATTTTTTAATCGATTTTACGAACATTCGCATTTATCTCTTGAAAACTGTAAAAATTCTGTCAATAAAATCGAATTCTCTCCATAAAATTATGAACATTCGCATTTATCGCTTTAAAATAATAAAAATTCTGTCAATAAAATCGTATTTTCTCCATAAAATCGAGTTCCGTCGATAAAATCGAATTATTTTTTAATCGACTTTATGAACATTCGCTTTTATGTCTTGAAAATTATGAAAATTCTGTCGATAAAATCGATTTCTGTCCATAAACTCGAATTCTGTCGACAGAATCGATTTTTTTTAATCGATTTTATGAACATTCGCATTTTTTTCTTAAAAATTGTTAAAATTCTGTCGATAAAACCAAATTCTGTGAATGAAATCGATTTTATGAAAATTCGCATTTATGTTTTGAAAATTATAAAAATTCTGTCGATAAAATCAAATTATTTTTTAATCGATTTTATGAACATTCGCATTTATCTCTTGAAAATTATAAAAATTCTGTCGATAAAATCGAATTCTGTCCATAAAATTGATTTTATGAACATTCGCATTAATGTCTTGAAAATTATAAAAATTCTGTCGATAAAATCGAATTATTTTTTAATCGATTTTACTAACATTCGCATTTATCTTTTGAAAATTATAAAAATTCTGTCCATAAAATCGAGTAATTTTTTAATCGATTTTATGAACATTCTCATTCATCTCTTAAATATTATAAAAATTCTGTCGATAAAATCGAATTTTGTCCACAAATCAATTTTATACGCATTTGCATTTATATCTTGAAAATTATAAATATTCTTTCGACAAAATCGAATTATTTTTAATCGATTTTATGAACATTCTCATATTACTCTTAAAAATTATAAAAATTCTGTCGATAAAATGGAATTATTTTTTTAATTGATTTACTAAACATTCTCATTTTATTCTTGAAAATTATAAAAATTCTGTCGATAAAATCGAATTCTGTAGTTAGAATCCAATTTTCTTAATCGATTTTATGAACATTCGAAATTATCTCTTGAAAATTATAAAAACTCTGTGGATAAAATCGAATTCTGTCCATAAAATTGAGTTATTTTTTTATCGATTTTATGAACATTCTCATTTACCTCTTGAAAATTATAAAAATTTTGTCCATAAAATCGATTTTATGAACATTCGCATTTTTCTCTTTCAAATAATAAAAATTCTGTCGATAAAATCGAATTTTGTCCATAAAATTGAATTCTGTAGATAGAATCGAAATTTTTTAATCGACTTTATGAACATTCGCTTTTATGTCTTGAAAATCATGAAAATTCTGTCGATAAAATCGATTTCTGTCCATAAACTCGAATTCTGTCGATAGAATCGAATTATTTTAATCGATTTTATGAACATTCGCATTTTTTTTCTTAAAAATTGTTAAAATTCTGTCGATAAAACCGAATTCTGTGAATGAAATCGATTTTATGAAAATTCGCATTTATGTTTTGAAAATTATAAAAATTCTGTCGATAAAATCGAATTATTTTTAAATCGATTTTATGTACATTCGCATTTATTTCTTGAAAAGCATAACAATTCTGTCGATAAAATCGAATTGTGTCAAAAAAATCGAATTTTTTTTAATCGATTTTATAAACATTCTCATTTACCTCTTGAAAATTATAAAAATTCTGTCGATAAAATCGATTTCTGCCCATAAAATCGAATTCTGCCGATAGAAACGATTTTTTTAATCGATTTTATGAACAATCGCATTTATTTGTATTTATGTCCATAAAATCGCGTTTTGTCGATAAATCGAATTATATATTTATCGATTTTATGAATATTCGCATTTATCTCTTAAAAAGTATAACAATTCTGTCAATAAAATCGAATTCTGTGGATATAATGGATTTTTTTAATATCTTTATCTCTTGAAAATTACAAAAATTATGTCTATAAAATCGAATTATTTTGTTAATCGATTTTATAAACATTCGCATTTATCTCTTAAAAGTTGTAAAAATTCTGTCGATAAAATCGAATTCTGTCCATAAAATCGATTTTATGAACATTCGCATTTATGTCTTGAAAATTATAAAAATTCTGTCGTTAAGATCGAATTCTGTCCATAAAATCGAATTCAGTCGACAAAATCGAATTAGTTTTTAATCGATTTTATGAACGGTCGCATTTACCTATTGCAAATTATAAAAAATCTGTCGATGGAATCAAATTCTGTCGATAAAATCCAATTATTTTTAAATCGATTTTATGAACATTCACATTGATCTCATAAAATTATAAAAATTCTGTCGATAAAAGTAAATTTTTTTTATCGATTTTATGAACATTCTCATTTATATCTTGAAAATTATAAAAATTCTGTCGATAAATCGAATTCTGTCCATAATCGATTCTATGAACATTCGTATTTATCTCTGGAAAATTATAAAAATTCTGTTGATAAAATCGAATTCTGTCCATAAAATCGAGTTTTGGTGATATAATCGAATTTTGTACATAACATCGATTTTTTTGAACATTCGCATTCATGCCTTTAAAATTATAAAAATTTTGTCGATAAAATCGAATTATTTCTTATTCTATTTTATTGAAAATTTTAAAAATTCTTTCGACAAAATCGAATTATTTTTAATCGATTTTGTGAACATTGTCATTTATCTCTTGAAAATTATAAAAATTCTGTCTATAAAATCGAATTATGACCGTGAAATCGAATTCTGTCGATTGGACCGAATTTTTTTAAATTGATTTTATTAACATTCGAATTTATTTCTTAAAAGTTGTAAAAATTCTGTCGATAAAATCAAATTCTGTCCATAAAATCGATTTTATGAACATTCGCATTTATATCTTGAAAATTATAAAAGTTCTGTCGTTAAAATCGACTTCTGTCAATAAAATCGAATTCTGTCCATAAAATCATGTTAATTTTTAATCAATTTTATAAACATTCTCATTTACCTCTTAAAATTATAAAAAATTCTGTCGATAATATCGAATTCTGTCCATAAAATCGATTTATGAATATTCGCTTTTATGTCTTGAAAATTATACAAATTCGGTCGATAAAACCGAATTATTTTCTTATCGATTTTATGAACATTCGCATTTATCTCTTGAAAATTATAAAAATTCTGTCGATAAAATCGAATTCTGTCCATAAAATCGAGTTTTGTCGATAAAATATCTCTTGAAAATTATAAAATTTCTGCGGATAAAATCAAGTTCTGTCCATAAAATCCATTTTTTTTAATCGATTTCATATACATTCTCGTTTACCTCTTGAAAATTATAAAAACCCTATCGATAAAATCGATTTCTGTCCATAAAATCGAATTCTGTCGATAGGATCGAAATTTGTTTTCATCGATTTTATGAACATTCGCATTTTTTTTCTTAAAAATTGTTAAAATTCTGTCGATAAAACCGAATTCTGTGAATGAAATCGATTTTATGAAAATTCGCATTTATGTTTTGAAAATTATAAAAATTCTGTCGATAAAATCAAATTATTTTTTAATCGATTTTATGAACATTCGCATTTATCTCTTGAAAATTATAAAAATTCTGTCGATAAATTCAATTTCTGCCGAATTCTAATTCCGCAATTCAATTTCAATCGAATTCTGTTGATAGAATCGATTCTTTTTTATCGATTGTATGAACATTCGCATTTAAATCTTGAAAATTATAAAATTCTGTTAATGAAATCGAATTCTGTTAATTTAATCGATTTTATGAACATTCGCATTTTTTTCTTGAAAATTATAAAAATTCTGTCGATAAAATCGATTTCTGTCCATAAAATCGTGTTATTTTTTAATCAATTTTATGAACATTCTCATTTACCTCTTTAAAATTATAAAAATTCTGTCGATAAAATCGATTTGTGTCGATAGAATCGAATTTTTTATACGATTTTATGAACATTCGCATTTATCTCTTGAAAATTATAAAAATTCTGTCGATAAAATCGAATTCTGTCCATAAAATCGAGTTTTGTCGATAAAATATCTCTTGAAAATTATAAAAATTCTGCGGATAAAATCAAGTTCTGTCCATAAAATCCATTTTTTTTAATCGATTTCATATACATTCTCGTTTACCTCTTGAAAATTATAAAAACTCTATCGATAAAATCGATTTCTGTCCATAAAATCGAATTCTGTCGATAGGATCGAAATTTGTTTTCATCGATTTTATGAACACTCGTACTTATCTCTTGAAAATTATAAAGATTCTGTCGATAAAATCGAATTCTATCCATAAAAGCGAGTTTTGTCGATAATATCGAATTCTGTTGATAATAGCGATTTTATGAACATTCGGAGTCATATCATTAAAATTATAAAAATTCTGTCGATAAAATCGAATTCTGTCCATAAAATCGAGTTTTGGTGATATAATCGAATTTTGTACATAACATCGATTTTTTTGAACATTCGCATTCATGTCTTTAAAATTATAAAAATTTTGTCGATAAAATCGAATTATTTCTTATTCTATTTTATTGAAAATTTTAAAAATTCTTTCGACAAAATCGAATTATTTTTAATCGATTTTGTGAACATTGTCATTTATCTCTTGAAAATTATAAAAATTCTGTCTATAAAATCGAATTATGACCGTGAAATCGAATTCTGTCGATTGGACCGAATTTTTTTGAATTGATTTTATTAACATTCGAATTTATTTCTTAAAAGTTGTAAAAATTGTGTCGATAAAATTGAATTCTGTCCATAAAATCGATTTTATGAACATTCGCATTTATATCTTGAAAATTATAAAAGTTCTGTCGTTAAAATCGACTTCTGTCAATAAAATCGAATTCTGTCGACAAAATCGGATTATTTTTTATTCGATTTTATGAACAGTCGCATTTACCCATTGAAAATTATAAAAATTCTGTCGATGAAATCAAATTCTGTCCATAAAATCGAGTTTTTTTTAACGATATTATGGTAATTCTCATTTATCTCTTGAAAATTATAAAAATTCTGTCGATAAAATCAAATTCTGTCCATAAAATCGAGTTTTTTTCAATCGATTTTGTGTACATTCTCATTTACCTCTTGAAAATTATAAAAATTCTATCGATAAAATCGATTTCTGTCCATAAAATCGAATTCTGTCGATAGAATCGAAGTTTCTTTTAATCGATTTAATGAACATTCCTACTTATCTCTTGAAAATTATAAAGATTCAATCGATAAAATCGAATTCTGTCCATAACATCGATTTTATGAACATTCGCATTCATGTCATCAAAATCATAAAAATTCTGTCGATAAAATCGAATTCTGTCCATAAAATCATGTTAGTTTTTAATCAATTTTATAAACATTCTCATTTACCTCTTAAAATTATAAAAAATTCTGTCGATAATATCGAATTCTGTCCATAAAATCGATTTATGAATATTCGCTTTTATGTCTTGAAAATTATACAAATTCGGTCAATAAAACCGAATTATTTTTTTATCGATTTTATGAACATTCGCATTTATCTCTTGAAAATTATAAAAATTCTGTAGATAAAATCGAATTCTGTCCATAAAATCGAGTTTTGTCGATAAAATATCTCTTGAAAATTATAAAAATTCTGCGGATAAAATCAAGTTCTGTCCATAAAATCCATTTTTTTTTAATCGATTTCATATACATTCTCGTTTACCTCTTGAAAATTATAAAAACTCTATCGATAAAATCGATTTCTGTCCATAAAATCGAATTCTGTCGATAGGATCGAAATTTGTTTTCATCGATTCTATGAACACTCGTACTTATCTCTTGAAAATTATAAAGATTCTGTCGATAAAATCGAATTCTATCCATAAAAGCGAGTTTTGTAGATAATATCGAATTCTGTTGATAATAGCGATTTTATGAACATTCGCAGTCATGTCATTAAAATTATAAAAATTGTGTCGAAAAATCGAATTATTTTTTAATCGATTTTATGAACATTCTAATTTATCTCTTGAAAATTATAAAAATTCTGTCGATAAATTCAATTTCTGCCGAATTCTAATTCGGCAATTCAATTTCAATCGAATTCTGTTGATAGAATCGATTCTTTTTTATCGATTGTATGAACATTCGCATTTAAATCTTGAAAATTATAAAATTCTGTTAATGAAATCGAATTCTGTTAATTTAATCGATTTTATGAACATTCGCATTTTTTTCTTGAAAATTATAAAAATTCTGTCGATAAAATCGATTTCTGTCCATAAAATCGTGTTATTTTTTAATCAATTTTATGAACATTCTCATTTACCTCTTTAAAATTATAAAAATTCTGTCGATAAAATCGATTTCTGTCGATAGAATCGAATTTTTTATACGATTTTATGAACATTCGCATTTATCTCTTGAAAATTATAAAAATTCTGTCGATAAAATCAAATTCTGTCCATAAAATCGAGTTTTGTCGATAAAATATCTCTTGAAAATTATAAAAATTCTGCGGATAAAATCAAGTTCTGTCCATAAAATCCATTTTTTTTAATCGATTTCATATACATTCTCGTTTACCTCTTGAAAATTATAAAAACTCTATCGATAAAATCGATTTCTGTCCATAAAATCGAATTCTGTCGATAGGATCGAAATTTGTTTTCATCGATTTTATGAACACTCGTACTTATCTCTTGAAAATTATAAAGATTCTGTCGATAAAATCGAATTCTATCCATAAAAGCGAGTTTTGTCGATAATATCGAATTCTGTTGATAATAGCGATTTTATGAACATTCGCAGTCATATCATTAAAATTATAAAAATTCTGTCGATAAAATCGAATTATTTTTTAATCGATTTTATGAACATTCGCATTTTTCTCTTTAAAATAATAAAAATTCTGTCGATAAAATCGAATTTTGTCCATAAAATTGAATTCTGTAGATAGAATCGAAATTTTTTAATCGATTTTACGAACATTCGCATTTATCTCTTGAAAACTGTAAAAATTCTGTCAATAAAATCGAATTCTCTCCATAAAATTATGAACATTCGCATTTATCGCTTTAAAATAATAAAAATTCTGTCAATAAAATCGTATTTTCTCCATAAAATCGAGTTCCGTCGATAAAATCGAATTATTTTTTAATCGACTTTATGAACATTCGCTTTTATGTCTTGAAAATTATGAAAATTCTGTCGATAAAATCGATTTCTGTCCATAAACTCGAATTCTGTCGACAGAATCGATTTTTTTAATCGATTTTATGAACATTCGCATTTTTTTCTTAAAAATTGTTAAAATTCTGTCGATAAAACCAAATTCTGTGAATGAAATCGATTTTATGAAAATTCGCATTTATGTTTTGAAAATTATAAAAATTCTGTCGATAAAATCAAATTATTTTTTAATCGATTTTATGAACATTCGCATTTATCTCTTGAAAATTATAAAAATTCTGTTGATAAAATCGAATTCTGTCCATAAAATTGATTTTATGAACATTCGCATTAATGTCTTGAAAATTATAAAAATTCTGTCGATAAAATCGAATTATTTTTTAATCGATTTTATTAACATTCGCATTTATCTTTTGAAAATTATAAAAATTCTGTCCATAAAATCGAGTAATTTTTTAATCGATTTTATGAACATTCTCATTCATCTCTTAAATATTATAAAAATTCTGTCGATAAAATCGAATTTTGTCCACAAATCAATTTTATACGCATTTGCATTTATATCTTGAAAATTATAAATATTCTTTCGACAAAATCGAATTATTTTTAATCGATTTTATGAACATTCTCATATTACTCTTAAAAATTATAAAAATTCTGTCGATAAAATGGAATTATTTTTTTAATTGATTTACTAAACATTCTCATTTTATTCCTGAAAATTATAAAAATTCTGTCGATAAAATCGAATTCTGTAGTTAGAATCCAATTTTCTTAATCGATTTTATGAACATTCGAAATTATCTCTTGAAAATTATAAAAAATCTGTGGATAAAATCGAATTCTGTCCATAAAATTGAGTTATTTTTTATCGATTTTATGAACATTCTCATTTACCTCTTGAAAATTATAAAAATTTTGTCCATAAAATCGATTTTATGAACATTCGCATTTTTCTCTTTCAAATAATAAAAATTCTGTCGATAAAATCGAATTTTGTCCATAAAATTGAATTCTGTAGATAGAATCGAAATTTTTTAATCGACTTTATGAACATTCGCTTTTATGTCTTGAAAATCATGAAAATTCTGTCGATAAAATCGATTTCTGTCCATAAACTCGAATTCTGTCGATAGATTCGAATTATTTTAATCGATTTTATGAACATTCGCATTTTTTTTCTTAAAAATTGTTAAAATTCTGTCGATAAAACCGAATTCTGTGAATGAAATCGATTTTATGAAAATTCGCATTTATGTTTTGAAAATTATAAAAATTCTGTCGATAAAATCGAATTATTTTTAAATCGATTTTATGTACATTCGCATTTATTTCTTGAAAAGCATAACAATTCTGTCGATAAAATCGAATTGTGTCAAAAAAATCGAATTTTTTTTAATCGATTTTATAAACATTCTCATTTACCTCTTGAAAATTATAAAAATTCTGTCGATAAAATCGATTTCTGCCCATAAAATCGAATTCTGCCGATAGAAACGATTTTTTTAATCGATTTAATGAACAATCGCATTTTTTTGTATTTATGTCCATAAAATCGCGTTTTGTCGATAAATCGAATTATATATTTATCGATTTTATGAATATTCGCATTTATCTCTTAAAAAGTATAACAATTCTGTCAATAAAATCGAATTCTGTGGATATAATGGATTTTTTTAATATCTTTATCTCTTGAAAATTACAAAAATTATGTCTATAAAATCGAATTATTTTGTTAATCGATTTTATAAACATTCGCATTTATCTCTTAAAAGTTGTAAAAATTCTGTCGATAAAATCGAATTCTGTCCATAAAATCGATTTTATGAACATTCGCATTTATGTCTTGAAAATTATAAAAATTCTGTCGTTAAGATCGAATTCTGTCCATAAAATCGAATTCAGTCGACAAAATCGAATTAGTTTTTAATCGATTTTATGAACGGTCGCATTTACCTATTGCAAATTATAAAAAATCTGTCGATGGAATCAAATTCTGTCGATAAAATCCAATTATTTTTAAATCGATTTTATGAACATTCACATTGATCTCATAAAATTATAAAAATTCTGTCGATAAAAGTAAATTTTTTTTATCGATTTTATGAACATTCTCATTTATATCTTGAAAATTATAAAAATTCTGTCGATAAATCGAATTCTGTCCATAATCGATTTTATGAACATTCGTATTTATCTCTGGAAAATTATAAAAATTCTGTTGATAAAATCGAATTCTGTCCATAAAATCGAGTTTTGGTGATATAATCGAATTTTGTACATAACATCGATTTTTTTGAACATTCGCATTCATGTCTTTAAAATTATAAAAATGTTGTCGATAAAATCGAATTATTTCTTATTCTATTTTATTGAAAATTTTAAAAATTCTTTCGACAAAATCGAATTATTTTTAATCGATTTTGTGAACATTGTCATTTATCTCTTGAAAATTATAAAAATTCTGTCTATAAAATCGAATTATGACCGTGAAATCGAATTCTGTCGATTGGACCGAATTTTTTTAAATTGATTTTATTAACATTCGAATTTATTTCTTAAAAGTTGTAAAAATTCTGTCGATAAAATCAAATTCTGTCCATAAAATCGATTTTATGAACATTCGCATTTATATCTTGAAAATTATAAAAGTTCTGTCGTTAAAATCGACTTCTGTCAATAAAATCGAATTCTGTCCATAAAATCATGTTAATTTTTAATCAATTTTATAAACATTCTCATTTACCTCTTAAAATTATAAAAAATTCTGTCGATAATATCGAATTCTGTCCATAAAATCGATTTATGAATATTCGCTTTTATGTCTTGAAAATTATACAAATTCGGTCGATAAAATCGAATTATTTTCTTATCGATTTTATGAACATTCGCATTTATCTCTTGAAAATTATAAAAATTCTGTCGATAAAATCGAATTCTGTCCATAAAATCGAGTTTTGTTGATAAAATATCTCTTGAAAATTATAAAAATTCTGCGGATAAAATCAAGTTCTGTCCATAAAATCCATTTTTTTTAATCGATTTCATATACATTCTCGTTTACCTCTTGAAAATTATAAAAACCCTATCGATAAAATCGATTTCTGTCCATAAAATCGAATTCTGTCGATAGGATCGAAATTTGTTTTCATCGATTTTATGAACACTCGTACTTATCTCTTGAAAATTATAAAGATTCTGTCGATAAAATCGAATTCTATCCATAAAAGCGAGTTTTGTCGATAATATCGAATTCTGTTGATAATAGCGATTTTATGAACATTCGCAGTCATGTCATTAAAATTATAAAAATTCTGTCGATAAAATCGAATTATTTTTTACTCGATTTTATGAACATTCTAATTTATCTCTTGAAAATTATAAAGATTTTATCTATAAAATCGAATTATTTTTTAATCGATTTTATGAACATTCTAATTTATCTCTTGAAAATTATAAAAATTCTGTCGATAAATTCAATTTCTGCCGAATTCTAATTCCGCAATTCAATTTCAATCGAATTCTGTTGATAGAATCGATTCTTTTTTATCGATTGTATGAACATTCGCATTTAAATCTTGAAAATTATAAAATTCTGTTAATGAAATCGAATTCTGTTAATTTAATCGATTTTATGAAAATTCGCATTTTTTTCTTGAAAATTATAAAAATTCTGTCGATAAAATCGATTTCTGTCCATAAAATCGTGTTATTTTTTAATCAATTTTATGAACATTCTCATTTACCTCTTTAAAATTATAAAAATTCTGTCGATAAAATCGATTTGTGTCGATAGAATCGAATTTTTTATACGATTTTATGAACATTCGCATTTATCTCTTGAAAATTATAAAAATTCTGTCGATAAAATCGAATTCTGTCCATAAAATCGAGTTTTGTCGATAAAATATCTCTTGAAAATTATAAAAATTCTGCGGATAAAATCAAGTTCTGTCCATAAAATCCATTTTTTTTAATCGATTTCATATACATTCTCGTTTACCTCTTGAAAATTATAAAAACTCTATCGATAAAATCGATTTCTGTCCATAAAATCGAATTCTGTCGATAGGATCGAAATTTGTTTTCATCGATTTTATGAACACTCGTACTTATCTCTTGAAAATTATAAAGATTCTGTCGATAAAATCGAATTCTATCCATAAAAGCGAGTTTTGTCGATAATATCGAATTCTGTTGATAATAGCGATTTTATGAACATTCGGAGTCATATCATTAAAATTATAAAAATTCTGTCGATAAAATCGAATTCTGTCCATAAAATCGAGTTTTGGTGATATAATCGAATTTTGTACATAACATCGATTTTTTTGAACATTCGCATTCATGTCTTTAAAATTATAAAAATTTTGTCGATAAAATCGAATTATTTCTTATTCTATTTTATTGAAAATTTTAAAAATTCTTTCGACAAAATCGAATTATTTTTAATCGATTTTGTGAACATTGTCATTTATCTCTTGAAAATTATAAAAATTCTGTCTATAAAATCGAATTATGACCGTGAAATCGAATTCTGTCGATTGGACCGCTTTTTTTTAAATTGATTTTATTAACATTCGAATTTATTTCTTAAAAGTTGTAAAAATTGTGTCGATAAAATTGAATTCTGTCCATAAAATCGATTTTATGAACATTCGCATTTATATCTTGAAAATTATAAAAGTTCTGTCGTTAAAATCGACTTCTGTCAATAAAATCGAATTCTGTCGACAAAATCGGATTATTTTTTATTCGATTTTATGAACAGTCGCATTTACCCATTGAAAATTATAAAAATTCTGTCGATGAAATCAAATTCTGTCCATAAAATCGAGTTTTTTTTTAACGATATTATGGTAATTCTCATTTATCTCTTGAAAATTATAAAAATTCTGTCGATAAAATCAAATTTTGTCCTTAAAATCGAGTTTTTTTCAATCGATTTTGTGTACATTCTCATTTACCTCTTGAAAATTATAAAAATTCTATCGATAAAATCGATTTCTGTCCATAAAATCGAGTTCTGTCGATAGAATCGAAGTTTCTTTTAATCGATTTAATGAACATTCCTACTTATCTCTTGAAAATTATAAAGATTCAATCGATAAAATCGAATTCTGTCCATAACATCGATTTTATGAACATTCGCATTCATGTCATCAAAATCATAAAAATTCTGTCGATAAAATCGAATTATGACCGTGAAATCGAATTCTGTCGATTGGACCGAATTTTTTTAAATTGATTTTATTAACATTCGAATTTATTTCTTAAAAGTTGTAAAAATTCTGTCGATAAAATCAAATTCTGTCCATAAAATCGATTTTATGAACATTCGCATTTATATCTTGAAAATTATAAAAGTTCTGTCGTTAAAATCGACTTCTGTCAATAAAATCGAATTCTGTCCATAAAATCATGTTAATTTTTAATCAATTTTATAAACATTCTCATTTACCTCTTAAAATTATAAAAAATTCTGTCGATAATATCGAATTCTGTCCATAAAATCGATTTATGAATATTCGCTTTTATGTCTTGAAAATTATACAAATTCGGTCGATAAAATCGAATTATTTTCTTATCGATTTTATGAACATTCGCATTTATCTCTTGAAAATTATAAAAATTCTGTCGATAAAATCGAATTCTGTCCATAAAATCGAGTTTTGTTGATAAAATATCTCTTGAAAATTATAAAAATTCTGCGGATAAAATCAAGTTCTGTCCATAAAATCCATTTTTTTTAATCGATTTCATATACATTCTCGTTTACCTCTTGAAAATTATAAAAACCCTATCGATAAAATCGATTTCTGTCCATAAAATCGAATTCTGTCGATAGGATCGAAATTTGTTTTCATCGATTTTATGAACACTCGTACTTATCTCTTGAAAATTATAAAGATTCTGTCGATAAAATCGAATTCTATCCATAAAAGCGAGTTTTGTCGATAATATCGAATTCTGTTGATAATAGCGATTTTATGAACATTCGCAGTCATGTCATTAAAATTATAAAAATTCTGTCGATAAAATCGAATTATTTTTTACTCGATTTTATGAACATTCTAATTTATCTCTTGAAAATTATAAAGATTTTATCTATAAAATCGAATTATTTTTTAATCGATTTTATGAACATTCTAATTTATCTCTTGAAAATTATAAAAATTCTGTCGATAAATTCAATTTCTGCCGAATTCTAATTCCGCAATTCAATTTCAATCGAATTCTGTTGATAGAATCGATTCTTTTTTATCGATTGTATGAACATTCGCATTTAAATCTTGAAAATTATAAAATTCTGTTAATGAAATCGAATTCTGTTAATTTAATCGATTTTATGAACATTCGCATTTTTTTCTTGAAAATTATAAAAATTCTGTCGATAAAATCGGTTTCTGTCCATAAAATCGTGTTATTTTTTAATCAATTTTATGAACATTCTCATTTACCTCTTTAAAATTATAAAAATTCTGTCGATAAAATCGATTTGTGTCGATAGAATCGAATTTTTTATACGATTTTATGAACATTCGCATTTATCTCTTGAAAATTATAAAAATTCTGTCGATAAAATCGAATTCTGTCCATAAAATCGAGTTTTGTCGATAAAATATCTCTTGAAAATTATAAAAATTCTGCGGATAAAATCAAGTTCTGTCCATAAAATCCATTTTTTTTAATCGATTTCATATACATTCTCGTTTACCTCTTGAAAATTATAAAAACTCTATCGATAAAATCGATTTCTGTCCATAAAATCGAATTCTGTCGATAGGATCGAAATTTGTTTTCATCGATTTTATGAACACTCGTACTTATCTCTTGAAAATTATAAAGATTCTGTCGATAAAATCGAATTCTATCCATAAAAGCGAGTTTTGTCGATAATATCGAATTCTGTTGATAATAGCGATTTTATGAACATTCGGAGTCATATCATTAAAATTATAAAAATTCTGTCGATAAAATCGAATTCTGTCCATAAAATCGAGTTTTGGTGATATAATCGAATTTTGTACATAACATCGATTTTTTTGAACATTCGCATTCATGTCTTTAAAATTATAAAAATTTTGTCGATAAAATCGAATTATTTCTTATTCTATTTTATTGAAAATTTTAAAAATTCTTTCGACAAAATCGAATTATTTTTAATCGATTTTGTGAACATTGTCATTTATCTCTTGAAAATTATAAAAATTCTGTCTATAAAATCGAATTATGACCGTGAAATCGAATTCTGTCGATTGGACCGAATTTTTTTAAATTGATTTTATTAACATTCGAATTTATTTCTTAAAAGTTGTAAAAATTGTGTCGATAAAATTGAATTCTGTCCATAAAATCGATTTTATGAACATTCGCATTTATATCTTGAAAATTATAAAAGTTCTGTCGTTAAAATCGACTTCTGTCAATAAAATCGAATTCTGTCGACAAAATCGGATTATTTTTTATTCGATTTTATGAACAGTCGCATTTACCCATTGAAAATTATAAAAATTCTGTCGATGAAATCAAATTCTGTCCATAAAATCGAGTTTTTTTTTAACGATATTATGGTAATTCTCATTTATCTCTTGAAAATTATAAAAATTCTGTCGATAAAATCAAATTCTGTCCTTAAAATCGAGTTTTTTTCAATCGATTTTGTGTACATTCTCATTTACCTCTTGAAAATTATAAAAATTCTATCGATAAAATCGATTTCTGTCCATAAAATCGAGTTCTGTCGATAGAATCGAAGTTTCTTTTAATCGATTTAATGAACATTCCTACTTATCTCTTGAAAATTATAAAGATTCAATCGATAAAATCGAATTCTGTCCATAACATCGATTTTATGAACATTCGCATTCATGTCATCAAAATCATAAAAATTCTGTCGATAAAATCGAATTCTGTCCATAAAATCATGTTAGTTTTTAATCAATTTTATAAACATTCTCATTTACCTCTTAAAATTATAAAAAATTCTGTCGATAATATCGAATTCTGTCCATAAAATCGATTTATGAATATTCGCTTTTATGTCTTGAAAATTATACAAATTCGGTCGATAAAACCGAATTATTTTTTTATCGATTTTATGAACATTCGCATTTATCTCTTGAAAATTATAAAAATTCTGTAGATAAAATCGAATTCTGTCCATAAAATCGAGTTTTGTCGATAAAATATCTCTTGAAAATTATAAAAATTCTGCGGATAAAATCAAGTTCTGTCCATAAAATCCATTTTTTTTTAATCGATTTCATATACATTCTCGTTTACCTCTTGAAAATTATAAAAACTCTATCGATAAAATCGATTTCTGTCCATAAAATCGAATTCTGTCGATAGGATCGAAATTTGTTTTCATCGATTCTATGAACACTCGTACTTATCTCTTGAAAATTATAAAGATTCTGTCGATAAAATCGAATTCTATCCATAAAAGCGAGTTTTGTCGATAATATCGAATTCTGTTGATAATAGCGATTTTATGAACATTCGCAGTCATGTCATTAAAATTATAAAAATTGTGTCGATAAAATCGAATTATTTTTTAATCGATTTTATGAACATTCTAATTTATCTCTTGAAAATTATAAAAATTCTGTCGATAAATTCAATTTCTGCCGAATTCTAATTCGGCAATTCAATTTCAATCGAATTCTGTTGATAGAATCGATTCTTTTTTATCGATTGTATGAACATTCGCATTTAAATCTTGAAAATTATAAAATTCTGTTAATGAAATCGAATTCTGTTAATTTAATCGATTTTATGAACATTCGCATTTTTTTTCTTGAAAATTATAAAAATTCTGTCGATAAAATCGATTTCTGTCCATAAAATCGTGTTATTTTTTAATCAATTTTATGAACATTCTCATTTACCTCTTTAAAATTATAAAAATTCTGTCGATAAAATCGATTTCTGTCGATAGAATCGAATTTTTTATACGATTTTATGAACATTCGCATTTATCTCTTGAAAATTATAAAAATTCTGTCGATAAAATCGAATTCTGTCCATAAAATCGAGTTTTGTCGATAAAATATCTCTTGAAAATTATAAAAATTCTGCGGATAAAATCAAGTTCTGTCCATAAAATCCATTTTTTTTTAATCGATTTCATATACATTCTCGTTTACCTCTTGAAAATTATAAAAACTCTATCGATAAAATCGATTTCTGTCCATAAAATCGAATTCTGTCGATAGGATCGAAATTTGTTTTCATCGATTTTATGAACACTCGTACTTATCTCTTGAAAATTATAAAGATTCTGTCGATAAAATCGAATTCTATCCATAAAAGCGAGTTTTGTCGATAATATCGAATTCTGTTGATAATAGCGATTTTATGAACATTCGCAGTCATATCATTAAAATTATAAAAATTCTGTCGATAAAATCGAATTATTTTTTAATCGATTTTATGAACATTCTAATTTATCTCTTGAAAATTATAAAGATTTTATCTATAAAATCGAATTATTTTTTAATCGATTTTATGAACATTCTAATTTATCTCTTGAAAATTATAAAAATTCTGTCGAAAATTATAAAATCAATTTTATGAACATTCGCATTTATGTTTTGAAAATTATAAAATTCTGTCCATAAAATCTAATTCTGTCCATAAAATCGAATTCAGTCGATAAAATCGAATTATTTTTTAATCGATTTTATGAACGGTCGCATTTACCTATTGAAAATTATAAAAATTCTGTCGATGAAATCAAATTCTGTCGATAAAATCGAATAATTTTTAAATCGATTTTATGAACATTCACATTGATCTCATAAAATTATAAAAATTCTGTCGATAAAACGGATTTTTTTAATCGATTTTATGAACATTCACATTGATCTCTTAAAATTATGAAAATTCTGTCGATAATTAATTTTTAATCGCTTTTATGAACATTCTCATTTATCTCGTGAAAATTATAAAAAATATAAAATCGAATTCTGTCCATAAAATCGATTTTATGAACTTTCGCATTTATGTCTTGAAAAATATATAAATTCGGTTTATTAAAACGAATTCTGTCGATAAAATCGATGTTTTATTTAATCGATCTTATGAACTTTTGCATTTATCTCTTGAAAATTATAAAAATTCTGTTGATAATATCGAGTTCTGTCCATAAAATCGATTTTATGAACATTCGAACACTCGCATTTATATCTTGAAAATTGTAAAAATTCTGTCGATAAAATCGAATTATTTTTTAAACGATTTTATGAACATTCTCGCTTATCTCCTGAAAATTATAAAGCTTCTGTCGATCAAATCGATTTCTGTCCATAAAATCGATTTCATGAACATTCGCATTTATGTCTTGAAAATTATAAAAACTCTGTCGATAAAATCGCATTATTTCTTAATCGATTTTGTTAACATTCTCATTTTACTCTTGAAAATTATAAAAATGTTGTCGATAAAATCGAATAAATTTTTAATTTGTCTCTTGAAAATTGTAAAAATTCTGTCGATAAAATCGAATTATCTTTTAATCGATTTTATGAACATTCTCGTTTATCTCCTGAAAATTATACAACTTCTGTAGATAAAATCGAATTCTGTCCATAAAATCGATTTCATGAACTTTCGCATTTATGTCTTGAAAATTATAAAAATTCTGTCGATAAAATCGCATTATTTTTTAATCGATTTTGTGAACATTCTCTTTTACTCTTGAAAATTATAAAAATTCTGTCGATTAAATCGAATTATTTTTTAATTGATTTTGTGAACATTCTCATTTTTCTCCTGAACATTATAAAATTTCTGTCGATAAAATCGAGTTCTGTCCATAAAATCGAATTCAGTCGATAAAATCAAATTATTTTTAATCGATTTTATGAAGAAACCAATTTACATCTTGAAAATAATAAACATTCTGTCGATTAAATCAAATTCTGTCCATAAAATTGATTATATGCACACTCGCATTTATATCTTGAAAATTGTAAAGTTTCTGTCGATAAGACCGAATTCTGCCCATAAATTTGAGTTCTGGGTATAAAATCGAATTATATTTAATCAATTTTATGAACACTCGCATTTATATCTTGAAAATTGTAAAAATTCTGTCGATAAAATCGATTTTTTTTCTAATAGATTTTATGAAAATTCTCGTTTATCTCCTGAATATTATTAAACTTCTGCCGATAAAATCGAATTCTGTCAATAAAATCGATTCCATGAACATTAGCATTTACTTCTTGAAAATTATGAAAATTCTTGAATTGAATTATTTTTTAATCGATTTTATGAACATTTTAATTTATCTCTTGAAAAGTATAAAAATCCTCTCGGTAAATTCGAATTATATTTTAATCGATTTTATGAACATTCGCATTTATCTCTTGAAAAGTATAACAATTCTGTCGATAAAATCGAACTCTGTCCATCAAATAGATTTCTTGAAAATTAGCATTTATGTCTTGAAAATTATAGAAATTCTTGAATCGAATTATTTTTTAATAGATTTTATGAACATTTTCATTTATATCTTGAAAATTATAAAAATTCTGTCGATAAAATCGAATTCTGTCCATAAAATTGATTATATGAAAATTCTGTCGATAAAATCGAATTATTTTTTAATCGATTTTATGAACATTCTCGTTTATCTCCTGAAAATTATAAAACTTCTGTCGATAAAATCGAATTCTGTCCATTAAATCGATTTCATGAACATTCGCATTCATGTCTTGAAAATTATAAAAATTCTGTCGATAAAATCGCATTATTTTTTAATCGATTTTGTTAACATTCTCATATTACTCTTGAAAATTATAAAAATTCTGTCTATAAAATCGAAATAACTTTCAATCGATTTTATGAACATTCGCATTTATCTCTTGAAAATTGTAAAAATTCTGTCGATAAAATCGAATTATTTTTTAATTGATTTTAGGAACGGTCGCATTTATCTATCGAAAATTATAAAAATTCTGTCGATAAAATCAAATTCCGTCGATAAATCGAATTATTTTAATATCAAAAAATGTTGTCGATAAAATCAAATTATTTTTTAAATCGATTTTATGAACATTCTAATTTATCTATTGAAAATTATAAAAATTATGTCGATAAATTCGAATTATTTTTTATTCGATATCATGAAAATTATAAAAATTCTGTCCATATAATCGAGTTATTTTATATATATATATATAAATAAATTATAAAAATTCTGTCGATAAAATCGATTTCTGTCCATAAAATCGCATTCTGTCGATAGAATCGATTTTTTTTAATCGATTCTATGAACATTCGCAATGATCTCTTGAAAATAATAACAATTCAGTCTATAAAATCGAATTATTTTTTAAACGATTTTATGAACATTCTCATTTATATCTTGAAAATTATAAAAATTCTCTCGATAAAATAGAATTCTGTCTTGAAAATTGTAAAAATTCTGTTTATAAAATCAAATTATTTTTTAATCGATTTTATAAACATTCGCATTTATCTTGTAGATAAAATCAAATTCTGTCCATAAAATCGATTTTATTAACATTCGTATTTATGTCTTGAAAATCATAAAAATTCTGTCGATAAAATCGAATTCTGTCAACAAAATCGAATGATTTTTTAAGCGATTTTATGAACATTCGCACTTATCTCTCGAAAATTATAAAAATTCTGTCGATAAAATCGAATTATTTTTTAATCGATTTTATGAACATTCTCGTTTATCTCCTGAAAATTATAAAGCTTCTGTCGATAAAATCGAATTCTGTCCTTAAAACCGATTTCATGAACATTCGCATTTATGTCTTGAAAATTATAAAAATTCTATCGATAAAATCGCATTATTTTTTAATCGATTTTGTTATATTCTCATATTACTCTTGAAAATTATAAAAATTCTGTCTATAAAATCGAATTAATTTTCAATCGATTTTATGAACATTCCCATTTATCTCTTGAAAATTGTAAAAATTCTGTCGACAAAATCGAATTCTGTCAACAAAATCGAATGATTTTTTAAGCGATTTTATGAACATTCGCACTTATCTCTTGAAAATTATAAAAATCCTGTCGATAAAATCGAATTATTTTTTAATCGATTTTATGAACATTCGCATTTATCTCTTAAAAATTGCAAAAATTCTGTCTATAAAATCAAATTCTGTCCATAAAATCGATTGTATGAACATTCAAATTTATGTCTTGAAAATCATAAAAATTCTGTCGATAAAATCGAATTATTTTTTAATCGATTTTATGAACATTCTCATTTATCTCTTAAAAATTATAAAAATTCTGTCGATAAAACTGCATCTTGTCCATAAAATCGAACTTTTTTTAAATCGATTTTATGAACATCTCCTGAAAAGTATAAGAATTCTGTCGATAAAATCGAGTTCTGTCCATAAAATCGATTTTAAGAACATTTGCATTTATGCGATAAAATCGAATTATTTTTTAATCGTTTTTATGAACGGTCGCATTTATCTGTCCACAAAATCGATGTTATGAACATTCGCATTTATCTCTTAAAAATTGCAAAAATTCTGTCTATAAAATCAAATTCTGTCCATAAAATCGATTTTATTAACATTCGTATTTATGTCTTGAAAATCATAAAAATTCTGTCGATAAAATCGAATTATTTTTTAATCGATTTTATGAACATTCTCATTTATCTCTTAAAAATTATAAAAATTCGGTCGATAAAATCGAATGCGATAAAATCGCATTCTGTCGATAGAATCGATTTTTTTTAATCGATTCTATGAACATTCGCATTGATCTCTTGAAAATAATAACAATTCAGTCCATAAAATCGAATTATTTTTTAAACGATTTTATGAACATTCTCATTTATATCTTGAAAATTATAAAAATTCCCTTGATAAAATAGAATTCTGTCTTGAAAATTGTAAAAATTCTGTCTATAAAATCGAATTATCTTTTAATCGATTTTATGAACGTTCGCATTTATCTATTGAAAATTATAAAAATTCTGTCCATAGAATCGATTGTATGAACATTCAAATTTATGTCTTGAAAATCATAAAAATTCTGTCGAAAAAATCGAATTATTTTTTAATCGATTTTTTGAACATTCTCATTTATCTCTTAAAAATTATAAAAATTCTGTCGATAAAACTGCATCTTGTCCATAAAATCGAACTTTTTTTAAATCGATTTTATGAACATCTCCTGAAAAGTATAAGAATTCTGTCGATAAAATCGAGTTCTGTCCATAAAATCGATTTTAAGAACATTTGCATTTATGCGATAAAATCGAATTATTTTTTAATCGTTTTTATGAACGGTCGCATTTATCTGTCCACAAAATCGATTTTATGAACATTCGCATTTATCTCTTAAAAATTGCAAAAATTCTGTCTATAAAATCAAATTCTGTCCATAAAATCGATTTTATTAACATTCGTATTTATGTCTTGAAAATCATAAAAATTCTGTCGATAAAATCGAATTATTTTTTAATCGATTTTATGAACATTCTCATTTATCTCTTAAAAATTATAAAAATTCGGTCGATAAAATCGATTTCTGTCCATAAAATCGCATTCTGTCGATAGAATCGATTTTTTTTAATCGATTCTATGAACATTCGCATTGATCTCTTGAAAATAATAACAATTCAGTCCATAAAATCGAATTATTTTTAAACGATTTTATGAACATTCTCATTTATATCTTGAAAATTATAAAAATTCCCTCGATAAAATAGAATTCTGTCTTGAAAATTGTAAAAATTCTGTCTATAAAATCGAATTATCTTTTAATCGATTTTATGAACGTTCGCATTTATCTATTGAAAATTATAAAAATTCTGTCCATAGAATCGATTGTATGAACATTCAAATTTATGTCTTGAAAATCATAAAAATTCTGTCGATAAAATCGAATTATTTTTTAATCGATTTTATGAAAATTCTCATTTATCTCTTGAAAATTATAAAAATTCTGTCGACAAAATCGAATTCTGTCCATAAAATTGATTTTATGAACATTCGCATTTATGTCTTGAAAATTATAAAAATTCTTTCGATAAAATCGAATTCTGAACATGAAAACGATTTTATGAAAATTCGCATATATCTCTTGAAAAGTATATCAATTCTGTCGATAAAATCGAATTATTTTTGATCGATTTTATGAACATTCTCATTTATCTCTTGAAAATTATAAAAAGTTCTGTCGATAAATTCGAATTCTGTCCATAAAATCGATTTTATGAACATTCGCATTTATGCCTTGATAATTATAAAAATTCTGTCGATAAAATCGAATTCTGTCGATACAATAAAATTTTTTTAAATCGATTTTATGCATATTCGCATTTATCTCTTGAAAATTATTCAAATTCTGTCGATAAAATCGAATTATTTTTTAATCAATTTTATGAACGGTTGCACTTATTTCTAGATAATTATAAAAATTCTGTCGATGGAATCGATTTTTTTTAATCGATTTTATGAACATTCGCATTCATCTATTGAAAATTACAAAAATTCTGTCGATTAAATCAAATTATTTTTTAATCGATTTTATGAACATTCGCATTCATCTATTGAAAATTATAAAAATTCCGTCAATTTATATAAAAAAAAATCCGCCAACTATTCACAGACAAATTTGTTTTTTTGCCAACCGTTTAAGAATTTGGAAAAGGTGTCTGAATAACATCTACATCTAGATGCATCATAACTTTTACAATGTGTCTCCTTGGACACGATCGAGTGGTGTTTCATGAAATATCAACTTTTGTCTGACGTCACAACTTAACAAGCGCTAGATGGATTTTTAGGCATATGGTCTTTTAATTGTGCTATCGAACTACAATTTTTAAACAGGATTGCTGCGTGTTTGGGATTTTTGTCCGATTTGGCATTTTTTTATTTTGATGCGATGCAGCTGTGGGTAGCTGCCGTTTTATAATTACCGATTGTCATATGTATCTGCTTACATAAACTGAAAAACAAATGTTTACCCAAATGTTCAAATAAAATACGAAACACAACATCTTAATTTTTGTTTTAAATTTCATTTTATTCCGTTTAATTTGTGTGGCCATAATTATTAACCATTTACATTCCACATGATGTATTTTTTTTCTATTTTTTTATTAAGTGTTGTTTTTACTCATATATATCTCTACTGGAAATTTTTTCGATTTTCATTTACTTTACTTTTTTTTAGATTTGTTTTCACTTGTTATTGGTTCTCATTCGTTTTGTATTTATTTTGGAAAGTAATAAAAGTACTCGCACGTGTGAATCAATTGTGTGTTTGTGTTACAATTATTTTTACATCTATTGAACTTCATATATTTATATAAAAAATGTTAAAACCACTAATAGATGCAAGAACACAATTATTGAATTTAAAAAAATGTACATAAAAATACCTAACGTTTTATTTATTTGTCATTATCTACACAACATATTATATACCTATATTTCGAATGAGAAATAAAATCAAAATACATAAAACTTATATTAAATCAAAATTTACATTATAAAATGAAGATATTTTTTTTTTGGATTAGACAAATTTATATAATAAAAACGATTAAAACCCTTTTTGGATTATTTGATTTTATCTTTAATATTTACAAAGTTCGTAAGTTTATTTTGATTTTTATTCTTATATATTTTTTAAAAATATTAATTACACTATAATTTTCTATATATGTATATATATATATATATATATATAAAAATTGAGTGTTGTATAACGCATATATATATATATATAAAATGAGTGTTTTTATGTGTTATATAAGTGCCTGTATTATTGAAAATTATTTTTGGAGAACATTTATTAAAAAAAAATTATTTAAAACCCTTAATTATTTTTGCTTTATTTCGTTAAAACATTTATATTATTTTTCATTAAAAAAAAATCTTTATCTTAGTGTGTGCTATATACTTATTCAAAAACTATACAAATTAAACGAACATCATTAAATTATTGTGTGTTGGTTAGTTATTTCGATTTCAAGTAAAATTTGTTGTTGATTTTATTTTTAATTTTATGAATTTCATAAGATTCTACACATATGCATCAGTAGGTATTGGTTGGATTAACATGGATACATTAATGATTTCTTTTAAATATAGGAAATAGGTCTGGAATATTGTGGGTGGATATATTTTTCTTTTTAAGAATTAGTATATATATATAGAGAGATAGAGAATAATAATTGAGTATACAAAAATAAGAGAAATGCAATATAGGTACTAATTAAAAAAAAATGCAAAAAAAAGGAATACAGGCATTTGGAATTGGAACCAGAAATAATGGATAAATAGACGCTCTGCAATATATATATATTTTTTTGCAGATTCATATTATGATAGATATTATTCGAAAGTACGACAAACATACAAGAGTAACACTGTCAAAACACCTTGTAACAGCATTCTTACACAAATTGTCTGTTGGTAGTGGGCGGTTACATCCCTAGGTGCTGGCGAGGAGGAAATGTAGTCTTTTCCCCAAAAGTCGGCAAACCCAGCCACACGACCGCGAAGGACTTTAGGCCAATAAGTGTTATATCCGTCGAATTCGAAAAACGAAAAAGAAAAACTACATCCTATCTACATTCGTGACAAACTTAGCCCCCAATACATATCTTCGACACAGCACATGCCCCACATGGTATCGTTAGTACAATAGAAACAAATCTTCACGAGAAGGAACCACTCGCTGCATTTCTCGGCATTGAAGGTGCCTACAATAATGTGAACACAAATGCAGTCAAAAGAAAGCCTGTGAAGAATAACGTGGACCAATCTCTAATATATAATATTGGAAGTATGCTCAGTCACATAAATATAGATGCGAAGCTGGGCGACACACATCTCGAAGTAGTAGTCATCAATGAGATACCCATCAAACTACAGCGCAATCGGGTAAAAGTCATAGCCTACGCAAACGATGTGGCTATACTAGTTAAAAGAAAATTCCTACTTGAGCACGCATCGAAGTGGACAATGTGGGCTTGGCATCAACCCCCATAAAAAAGAACACGTTCTCTTTACTAAGAAGAGGAAGTTACGAATATTTGACCTACCGGTATCGACCGAATAACCATCAAACTATCCGATAGTGCGAAATATCTGGGTGTCATTCTTGATAGAAAACTCAACTGGAACCTAAATGTGTGCGAACGCATTAAAAGGTTTCTATACGTGGAAACGAATATTCAGCAAAAAGGATGCCCGAAATATTGTAAGACTTATATTTACGTATGAGGGATTTATCTGGTGGCAATCCGCAAATAAAGTCTCCCATCCGAAAAATATGACAATGGTACAAAGTATAGCATGTGTGGGCGCCACACCAACCGTTCTTAACCTGCTACCGATAGACCTTTCAATGCAAGAATCTGCAGCCAAAAGTGCATTAAAAATCCGCCAGCTCAACTGCTGGAAAATTAAATAAGGAGGACATGCCCAAATTCTATGTAGATATCTGGGCTCAGCTACATGTTGCCTCAGCTTGACTGACTACATGCTGCCTCAGCATGACATTCGAAGAATATTCTCCTGGACCTTTCCAAGTATAGATGAGTGAGAGAAGAACGAAAAAGGCAGCGAAACCATATTCATCTACACTGATGGTTCAAAAATGGACATAGCAGTTGGAGCTGGAGTGTTTTCAGAAACACTTAAGCTAAACAGCGCTTTTCGTCTCCCTGAGCATAGCAGTATCATTCAGGCCTAAATATTGGCAGTAGCAGAGGCAGCCAAAGCGGCTTCAATGCTGGCGATACCACCATGAGCATACCCTTCAACATCTGTGCAACTGCCCAGGTCTCAGCCAATTAAGAATGAGAACCTTTGGAAAATACTTTTTCCATGACCTCACAAATCTAACTGAAATCCCTCTCTCTTATCTTTTCAGGATTGAACAACATCTGAATGGCTGGAAAGGAACTAATAACAATGGACAGTAACGGGATAACAAAGGAACAAACCACAAAAACTGACATCCAACGGACATCTCAACAAGTCGAATTGTTCTGAGTGTGATGAGGGAAAACGCACACCGCCAATTTCATCAATCCACCAACGCAACCCATATAGGGTTTTAAAAAGAAAATGAAGCTCCATCATACACAACCATACTGGGAGGGAAAGTGTTTTCAACATTGAACTTGCCCAGGTAATTCAGGTGGAATATGTATGGGACAAATGTTGGAAGATCAGATCAACTTAGGGGATCCAACTATAAAAATATCACTTGAGTTTAAATGGGTTGTAGTAAAGTACTTGAAAGACTACTAACGCTATAGGTAATTCAATAAATACCTATTATAAAAGGATCAGAAGTCTAGGTCATCACAGAAAGTACAATTCCACAAGTGAACATTCCCTTACAGCATTATTAAAGTTTGACAATTCAGTTGTTCAGTTGTAAACAATACAAACTCGACTAACAGATTCAGTTTACAAGTAGTGTAAAAAATTGCAAAATTTGGATGAACGTTTTTAGTATATTAGACAAGTGAATGGTGTACTTAAATTCTATTTTACTGCGTTTTAATGGTAAGTTAAAATATTATGTTCAACTGTTTGTAAGAGAATGATTTTTCTTGAATAGCAAATTATTACAAGTGGCCGACCGTCCTGAAAAATCGTTCTTATCAAAATATTCGCGCAGAAACTATTCCTCTGAATCAAATCGACTTCGTTTGGATCAATTGGGCAACATTGCAGAGAAATTTAAAGTTGGTTCTTAATATGTAACCATAAGAAATGCGCATTTTAAAAGCACTGCTACCGCAAGACCACCGGCAACAACTGCAACACGTTATTCATTTTGCACAATAAGCGACACAAATTGAATTTTTAATATTTTGATATTAGATAAAGCGTATTTCAATTTAAGTAGCTATATTAAGCTAAAAGTAGATTTTGGGGCTCAGTGCCCGGAAAAATTATCGGCCCATATTTCTTCGAGAATGAGGATATAACGACAGAAGTAATTCACGAGGCTTCTTACAGAACAACGTTTTAAGGTCATGGCGAAACAGCAACAGCACTGCGAGGGAAACTATGGACACGCTGTGTAAAATTTTTTGGCAAAAGTTTGATTGATAACTGCGAAAGACTTTTTGTATGGGGATATTTAAAAGACAAAGTGTATGTTAATAACCCAGAGACTAAAGCAGAATATTCGAGACCAAATACGGAGCCTGTAACCAGAAACATTACCTGGTGTTATGAAAACACGCTAAAAAGAGCCAATATCCGTATCGAGGATAATAATGGGCATTTGTCTGATGTCGTATTTCATACTAAAGTTCCATAAAATAAATTTCATATACATATATAAAAAAAGTTAAACGTGATTAGCATTGGTCTTGGAATACCTTGTAGTTTTGTGTTATAGGCTCCAGATCAGCACGACATGAACTCTGACTACTAGGGCTACAGGGTTCCTCTGTCAGCAAATTCTAAACGCCTTTGGCTACATGCAATGATATGTAGCATGCAGATATATGTGTTTTGGAAAACAAATAAAATATAAATTAATTAAAAAAAAAACGGTTTGAAAGAAAATTACCTCAGAAGGACCATCATCATTTGAACGTTCCAACACTGTCGAAATTACTTAGTCTACTTTATCAAGTCTTCCTATTGTTATGATGAATTGTCATGTGTGTTAATCATTGTGACATTGTGTGAGTTTATATATATATATATCTAAATCCTGTCTAGGTCCTATATACATATACAATAATGTTTCTTTGTTTAGTTATACTTTTGTGTAAATTTTTTTTTTTCTTAATAGGGAATACCGATTTATGTATAAATAACACGACTTAATTAATTCGCATCTAATGTGCATAGCCTCCTTATTTGTGAGATATTCAAATGTGTTTACGTGTGTGGGTTATAATGCCAACTGGTTCGCCGCCTAGATATCGATGTCAGTTTCATTCCATGCAGTTTTAGCCTTTTGTTATAGTATATCAGTCTCGTATACTTTACTTGTGGTCATAGTCTGGCCTTGTTGAGGTTGTCCTGCACCAGCGGCACCGTTTCCTACCAACTCGACGCCACTACCATTGTTGGCGAGATTCTTTTCGTTCTTTTCGGAGACATTGATCTCCGTATTGAGATTTTTCATGGATCCGGTGACAGCCATGTTAAGACCCATTTTCAGGGGTAAATTCGATTCGCTGCCAGTCTTCTTGAGCTGCATAATGTCAGACGGGGGTAAGGCTACCGAGTTCTTGCTCATTTGCTGCAAACGGGCATACTGCTCCTGTAGCATTTTCTGTTTTTTGAGAAGCTCTTGGTGTCGAACTTCTAATGCTAATTGTCGCTGGGCATGATCATTGCCGGATTCGTTGCCACTTGAATTGCCACTGCCGTCGCCATTGCCCATGGATACGTCTCCAGCTGATTCACTCAGCGATGGTAGGCGCTGAGGGATGTTCGGGCTAGTTGGACTAGCCAATGGGCTACGGGAACTTGTGCGCGGAGGAGGAGGTGGTGGGATTCGTTTGTTGCCAACCTTTGATAGAAGTTCGGCATTGCGCTCAGGAACTGGTGGTTTGCCACTCGGGCGGATTGGTTGCGGAGGACTGGTGTCAGTGTCGGAACCACTCGGATATGAGTGCAAACGACGAAGGCTGCCAATGTTCGAGTTGACGTGTAAAGTGTTGCTGGTGCCGGCGACTACTGCTGCGGCTGCGGTCGCCAATTGAGATTGCAACTCACCGGGAGTATAAAGACTTGCTTGAGATAGTTGAGTGGTAACGGTGCTGTGAATAGCCTGAGAGCTGTCGTCGGATGTTGAATCATCAGGGCGTAACTGAAATATATAAAAAAGAATGTTACCAGGTCAAAAGGACAAAAAATGGGACAATCGACTTACGTCGTTATTCTGATTGAGCGGTTTGGCAAAAGTTTGGAGTTCATCTAACAGAGCATCGAGTGCGTTTTCGGGTGGGATTCCCCCGCCGACAGAGATCGCCCCCATCCTGGGACTTGGGATTGGCTATAAATTATTGGAATAAAGGAAAACAAATTAAGGTTAGTTCAGTTAAATGCTTTGCAGGCAAATTTTAAACGACTAACAAATATAAAACAGTAAACAGTTTGTAGACCATCAATTGAAGGTTGTTTTTTTTTGTCACATTTAGATTGGATTTTAGGGTAGGATGTATCGAATAGAGCTTGCAATTTGAGTTTATTGTAGGCAGATTTTTTACCCATGGGCACTACTCGATACACTCTCTTAATTAAGCTGGATGATGGATTGTTGTGGCGAAAGGGCAAAGCATGGCAAGTATTGCAGCATTGCATGTGAAAAAGAATGTGTTCATGAAGAACGGTCTGCCGCGAAAAGGACATAGCATGGCAAGTATTGGTAATGGATTGGAAAAAACATGTTCATCGAATTTAATGCAAAATGTGTGGAATCCCGCTCAGGAACGGTCGGACGCGCATTTCGGCAGATATTTCTTAGTATAAAATACAACAATGAACAATATAAACTGTCTGTTGCCTAATCTGTATAAAAAGTAGAGAATTGCAACGACCGAAGATTGCCATTGAAATAACAGGCAAATAGCGTTTTATACTTTAGTAGATAGTAAAGTCAGAAATTTTCCCAAACTCTTCGGGAAAATTTCTATCGCAATCAAACTGAAATCCCCATTTTAGGGCGATTCCAATGTACACAATTCTAAGTGTCTTCAACATTCTGGAGGGACAACACCGTAAGGCAGGGAATGCTAAGATCCTTGCTGAGGCAAATAACTTAACCAAACTCAAGCCCATACACATTCCGATATAAACAGTCCAGGCACCAATACTCCGGATTGTTTCTTACCTCTTGTTAGTACCCAGGCTTGTTAGTACCCAGCCTAGCCATAACCATTCAAGTGTGCATTTTTACATCTTGCACGATAGCGAGACCTCCTGTTTTATGCCGACTCCGAACAGCTATGTTGAGATGAGATGTCAGATCATCACGAGAGGGGATAAATAGGACGACTGTATCATTTCATCTGATCGCTAGTATATTTCAAACACTCCCTTAAAGGAAAAATTCCCAAAAAACTGTGCGGAAATACGATGGAGGCAATAAGCAATAAAACACTCCGTTAAACGAAAATTTCCTAAAAAGACTGCGGAAATACGATGGAGGCAATTAGCAATAAAAAACGTTCCCTGCTGCTGTTATGATATCTTTTACTCCCAACAAAATAAAGAGTATCAGAGCAAAGGCAAAAGAGTGATATGGCTTATGCTGCAAAAATATCAAACATTCATTTTCAGTCTTACAATATCAACCCATCAGAGGAAAACCGAATACACTTTAAATAAGGCAACGCCTGTAACTTCGATTTAAAGGCTATCGAATTCCACTATGACCAAAGTTGAGGCAAACTTATCTACGGTGTCGCAGAGGCATTTACAATTTTTTGTCAATTGTCAAAAATATAAATTATCCGGCCTTATCAGCAGTTCACTGACATTCAAGATGTCATCTCTTTGGACAAAGTCAACCTGCTTGCTGCGATTTCCGCAGTCAGTTCCACGTTGCCAGATTCAATCTCTTTCGTACTCATACAGTTGCAAGAGTTCTACTTGATCTTGACATTCACACATCCGGTGGTGCCGATAGTGTATCCCCATCTATCTATCATACTCAACAGGATTCTTTCCCACTAGATGGAAAACTGCATTTGATCAGAATATGCAACAAAGACGACTCATCTGTTTACTCCAGTTACTGACCTACTGCACTTACCTCTCTTCCTCCCAAGGTCATGGAAACGCTAATAAATCTTTAGCTTATGAAATTTCGCAAAACACGGAGACTTCTCAAAAATCGGAAGTATGGTTTTCGCAGCAACAGGTCCACTGGTGATCTGATATCTTGAAATATATTATCTGGTTTATCCATTTGTTTATATTTTTTACACAAAGTATGTGACCTCAAAATTTAGGGCGATTCCGAAAAGACATTTTGAGAAGCTTATCGAAAAAGTTTTAACTCTGGCATGTTTTTCAGGAGAGGTTGGGTAGTGAAAACAAAATCGTTGTTGCTTTCGGGTTTTGAACCAGGGACCACGACTGCTTGATCACCTACCTATTACACAGAAAAGTGGATCCAATCAATCCACCATGGTGGAGGAAACAAGATTATTGATATTTCGAAGGCACTTGACAGGGTTTGCCATCAAGCTCTTTTATCGAAAATCTGCATTTCGGATCGATGAAAAATTGCTTCTAAGGATTAGAAACTATCTTTGGAAACGTTCACCAAATACTGCTGGCCAGTCCCATGGGTCAGTTTTGGTTTTCTCTCAAATCAAAGTGTGAAACTAAAATCTTCTATATTTATCCACGATTTACCCGCTCTGTTCTGGCCACAATCCTAATTTCAGTTCAACAACCACATCTGATCAGGTGTCCCAAAAACAACATTGTACCTCCTAGTTTGCATGCTCTATGACTCTATGACATTTGGAATATCAGCTCCAAATGGGATATCTACAAACTACCGAGGCACATTCCTGCTCAATGTCGCATAAATTATCACATCTTAGGTATAGTGTGACACCTTGAGCATTTTTGCAACACACTTATCAGCACGTACCAGTGCGGCTTCCGGCTCTACAGACCGACTATAGACCATCTTCTGGAGTATGCAGACGTTATCGACATCATTGTTCACTCCTATCGTGTCGTTGTAGCAATTGAGCATATTCGAGGAAGAGGCAATGCTAATTCGGTTAAGCGAAACAAATGGAATGAAAACTCTTAACCCGACCATAATCTAGTCCTACATTACGGCGCCGAATGCTGGACAATAAGCAGGGAAACGGAAGAGAGAATTAAACCGCGAACTTTATGAGCTGTGGCAAGATGCGGATGTAGTACAATATGTAAAAACCATATTAGCTCGTCCACATCAACCTACAATGCTTCAATCAAACAAATCTTTGAATCCCCGCCTTCAAGAAGAAGACCAAACATCAACAACATGATCGGCTCCTATCAAATAAAAAGAAAATCCTGCCAGTCAACGTCTTCCATCAAACATGCGATACCAACAAAGGAATTAGACAAGGTTACGATTTTTTTTTCCTTGCTTACACAAGGTTACAAACTTTCATTAATTATTTGTTGAACTAAATGAGATGTCATCACCGATTACATAAAAGGAAGCAGTTTTCCAAAAACAAGGATTGTCCTAGTTTAAGATCCTCCGAACATATGCCGGTAAATTTAAGGAAAAATTTAGACAGATTTCCAATATGCCTTCGCTGTACCACAGGTTGAGCTTTGAAGTACGAACCATCTATTAGGCGGATTACACATCTAGTAAGTTTAGTGTATGTTTCGGGACTGAACGTCAAACATCAGAACGGTTATCAAGACCTGCTCGCACTTAAGCTTTATTCGGAACAAAAAGCTGGGCTGTTGTAAAACATTTCTTAGCTCTGAAAAGGTAACTTAAATTGGAAGGTGCAGATTTGACAATAGAAGTTACATGCAGTTGCTATGCTATTTCGATTTGCGCAACTATGTACAAGTTAGCTAAAAAACCGAGTTATTTGAAGAAGAGAGTTGTTTGTGGCTATGGTTATGGACTCTTATCTTAAAAGGCACTCAAGTTAGAAACTATAAGTATGTAATGTGTATCAGTATAGTTTGTTAATTTTCGATTTTCAACATCTGGATATTAGGAGTTATATTCCACGTTCGACCTTTTTTGAGAGGTCAGTTGTTTTTTATGTGAAAGGTACCATCCATACAAAAAGTGTACTTTTTGTGACAAATAACATTTTATTTACATATATCCACTCAATTTTGAAAGCAAAACCCATAAAAAAGAGGCGATAAAACTGGTAGCATTTCAGTTACTTTTTAAATCCAATAATGAAGATGATAAATCATTTTGTAGAATTGAAAGTTGAAAAATATTGAAAGTTGTTAGCATTGGCATGAGGACAATTATTGCAATTGTGGATAATAAAAATAAGTATGCAAGTTCTGCATATCATAGGAATCAACAGAACCCGTTTATATACATTTATTGCTATGTTACCTAAATCCAGCAGATAAGGTAATTCATTGAAATTTTAAGTGACAATGCATTATTTGAAATGTTTTGATCGCCTGACAGGGGTTGAATTTAATTACTTGTGGAAGTTGCAAATTATATTTCTCTTTTATTTGTTCATCCTTTTCTGAAGTTTATACCAGAATCTTATATGTAAGTATCGGTTGCACCATCTTCTATGTCGGTATGTAAATAATAAATAACTTAAGAAACCCGAATTGCATTTTTCCTTTATAATTTATTTAGACTAATTTTGGCATACAACAACAGAATAGTAGATGCCTCTATCTAAAGCAAAATGTACCTTTCTTGCTGTGTTTTCCATTAATTTTTCGATCATTTCGATAATTTAGTCTTGAATGTTTCCTTTGAACTTGCAATGGCCTGAGTCTTCCTGGCGTATACAAAAATAAGTCAGGAGGGGTCAAATCTGGAGATTTGGGTGACCAGTCAATGTCGCAATTTTTGGCAGCAGACGTCCAGTGAATTTTCGTTGCATTTTTTGATTTGCAGTGACCATGGCGCACCGTCATGTTGAAACCAGTAACCACACACACCCTTTTTCACTCATTTGTGATTATAAATAATCAGCCCTATCGAGGTATGTGTTCCGAAGTTATTCCGAAAAGAAAGTCAGTTCCAATTGGAATCCAGTTTGGTTTAGTGATATCCGTTGCGAAACAAAATAAGGTTATAATCGCCTTTGATAAGATTTTTGTCTTCTTGCGTTAAGATTTGTTGTCTTAACGCATTACGCCACTAAGCGATCATGTGTGATCAATTTCGTCGGAAGATCCGTTCCGAAAGAATACCTCGATAGACCTCAATAAGCCAACATCCACTGATACGGATTCCATTTACTGCTTCGCTTTCTGAAGAAAAATATCACCATGAAGTGAAAATCACTTTTGGTCGTGCGATTCAGTGTTGATTCTGAATTCCCCAAGAGCAGCAATTTTGCTTGCTAACGACGCCAGAGAGGTCTTCGTCGGTCATCAAAATTTGGACGTACACTTTTTGTCGGCAATATTCTTTGAGTCAATTGCATTTTATACGGAAACGAATGGTTGCATTGACGCAGAAATGCTGAGCGTAGTGTCGATACACCACATGTGGGTTCTTGTCAACACTATCTGTTACCTCATCGACCAGTGCATTGGTCGATTGATTATGTCGACGATTGTCTCGTGCTCAACAAAATTCGATACTAAAAGAAGAATAATGTTGTCAGACGATGCTTGTTGGCCACGATATTTATGAGGGTATACACGTTTAGTACACAACTTAATGACTGTTTTTAATGTACAGAGCCACTATTTCGACGAGTTGCGATTAATGGTAAAAATTTACTGAACTTTCATTTCAAAAACAACAAAATGTCAAAGTTATTCAATGCTTACATACCGGCATAAAAGATGGAGCACCCTCATATATGTATGCATGTTTGGTATATGACATCATTAGGAGACTTCAGGTCTAGAACTGTCCACACGCCCTAAACTATTTTATGGCTGTTTCATTCATGATTTGCCAACAGTGTTGTCGAAAAATTTTGAAAGAAAGGATTTATTGTGAAGGGTGTCCCAAAATGTACGCAAAATTTCAAACTTGGCAGTTCAGGGTGAGTTAAAACGGAGCTTGCGGAGAAAACACCGCATTTTATTTGTAAAACAATATTTCTTAACTACTAAACTAACGAAAGTTTGTCTGCCTTGGTTTGAACGAAATCTTCCTAAGCAAGGAAAGTAAAATCATGTGATTGACGACATGTGAAAATGAGCTTCCTCGCTTAGATGCATGCAGAACGTGTTGTTGTTTGCAGTGGGTTTTGTGCTAGATGATCGGACCCTACTTCTTCAAAAGCCCTACGATGCTGGTCAAGCAGTGTTTGTAACTGGTGCTCGATATCCGAGTTCTTTCTGCATAAATTTGTTGGTATTGCAACAGCAGTTAAAATTGCTGAATGAGACATAATTTTCTATCGTGTGCTCGCCATTTATTTTTAAACGTGCGTCGGGGATTTGTGCCGGCTTTAAGTACCAAACAAATTACCATCACAAATTTACACTTAATCATAACAAAATATCTTATCGCAAGTCACACAATTTTCTTTTTAATCCCTTTCGCAGTTTAGCCGTCTTTAACTAACACAATGCCTTTTCGTTTTTAGTAAATACTTCCAGTTCCTTTTCCATCACTACAATCCTCCAATACATGTAAATATATGTTTATTTTCCTTTTAATTTTATAAAAAAAATTGTTCAATATAATATAAATTATTATTTTGAATATGTATATATATATATAGAAATCCCATTACAGAAATAAAACATGCACATTTAACATTAAAGAAGAGACTATCATTGGAAAAAATGTAAACCATCAACTTAGAATACGAGTAGAAAAATATATTCAAGATTTTAATTAATTCGTTTTCATTTAAACATAAATAAAAAAATATATAAAAATACTCATATTAAAAAAAAGAAGCCTTCTACGCATGTGCAAGCAAGAAGCGATTATTACATGTTTATATACATAATCTACTTAGAATAAATTATATACAAAAATAAAAACAAAAGAAATATTTAAAAGAAAAAAAATAATAAACTCAAGAAAAAAATCCTCACTATAGTAAGGTAGAATTTGTTAGTTGATCTTTATTTTTATTTCGCTTAAATTAAAATTATTATTAAATTTTTTATTCAATGAAGATACCAAACAGTATAGACAATAAATTTTATCCCCACATATATTTTTGAAACAAAAAAATAGTTCTAAAAATTGTTGATTTGGGAAAATTAATATCTCTTAAAAAATGAAATTCAATCATTTCCAATGCCATTCGTACCTTACTATAATAGAGAAATATGTGTATTTTTAATTCCGTTGATGTTTTAAGGTATTTTAATTATTTAGTAAGAGATTGGGCAAAATTTAGCCTAAAACCGAATAACTGAACATTTATTTATGAGGTAATTGTATGGTATTTTATGTTTTTATTTAATTTAATCAAGTTTTAAACTTTATTTAACTTTATATTTAGTTATTAAAACAAATTTGAACCAACTTAAATAAATTTAAGAAACTGTTTGTTTTTTTTTCGGTGGTTATATGAGTTTAAAGACGTTGTCATTATTTACTTTAAATGATAAAAGAAATTAAGCGAGTTAGTTTAGTTTTTTGTGCATATTTATAGTTGTTACACGAATATTATGGAGTAAATACAATAATATGACTTGTAATAGTTACTTTTTTTAAAAATAATATATTAAAAGAAGCTTTGAGATCAAAGGGAAGGATTACTTTTTGGCTCTGTTGTAATTTTTTTTTCGATGTCGCAAAAGTTTTAATTTCGTATGGCAAGTATGCACTTACAATATGGCTTGATGGGAATAGTAGCTGAGATTTAGAAAAAAATTGTGAATTTTTACGGTAACGTGAAATAAAGCCCAACGTAATAAGAACAAAATCCAAATTTGGCTGTATAGAATATACATCAAACCTTGCACCCAACCCGAATCCAAATTGCCCCAAACAGGGAGGCAACATGCCCCCACTCATATTTACACTTGGCATATAACCTGGTCTCGCACTCGGATGTATGTGAAGTATGATTCCGTCTGATTGGGCTCAATGTTGGGTTTGGGATGGGTGCGAAATTGGATGTATGCTAAGTTTGAACTCACTGTTTGCTTTGGGTTGGCTTATGCTTAATTTCTTTGTAATATTCATAAATATTTGTATTTAAATCGAAATAATGCCAAATTGGCTATATTTCAATACCTAAAGCGCAATATGCAATGCCAATTTTTTGAAATTTGGCTTTATTTCATGTGGTCTTATTTCACGTCACTCATTTGTACGTACAAAAGTCACATACTTTCATTTTGTATCCGAAAACTAAATTGGAATATCCTTTTTGAACTACACGAATGGTTTATCCGATTATTGCGAAAGTGTATTAAGCCCAGACCTTTTACAGAGTAATTCAAAGCATATCAGCTAATCAGCCAGGGTTATTTCACAACAAATTATGGCGAATACAATTACATTTCGCAAGATTACAATTTTGGAAGATGCTCTTATTTTCGCAAATGGCCGCCAATGTCAAATCTGTTTTGACATTTGTGGACTAGACAGATGTAGATGAACAAGCCATGGAGCGATACATTCCCCAAGAACGCGGAATAATCGAAGTGGATGATTTTCGACCAAAATCATAAGGAGTGATGAGGTTCATTTCCCGGTGAGTACGTGAACAAGCAAAACTATCGCTTCTGGGGCACCGAAAGTCAACGAGGAGCCATTACACCAGCTCAAAGTTACTGCATGGTGAGCTCTTCACGCTGAAGGAGTCAAGAACGCCGCTGGTCAAACGACAACAGTGGACGGCACGCGCTATAGGGCCATGCTTACCGATGTTTTTTGCCGCAATTGGACGAATTATGACTGGAGGACATGTGGTTCCAACAGGACGGACCAACGGCACACACTGTGCGAGCCACAACCGATATTCTGAAGGACAAACAACATCGGATGACTTCTTTTGGCTGGTTACAACACCTCATAGCTCTAAGAAAGATATTTTCTTAAGTAGCTTATATAAATGAAATTCAGAGACAGAGATAGAGAGAGAGCGAGGGAGAGAGAGAGAGAGTAATGTATTCAAGAATCAACAGAATCTAAGGAATAGCAGTGTTTAATTGCAAAAAGCTAAAAAAGAGATGATTATCGAAACGGGAAAATAATTTTCGAGCAACTAATTCTTAGTTTTGAATGTTTGCTTAACACCACATCACGATTTAAGAAAACGAAATTCAAAAATCATATGAGCAGTTTCTTATTTGTTAGTGCATACGAGCCATTAACTTATTTTTATGGGGTGAATTGAAATAAAGGGTCAGTAATCCGAGAAACATTTAACAACCAACATTAGGACTCAGGTTACGAATATCATTTTCAATTCCAAAGTGCCTTTTAAAAGGTAAAAATATTTTGTAAATGTTTCCGATTCATGAAACATTTTATTAATATTAATTATTTGTATCGTTTGTTTACACTGATCTCCAACGATACATTCCGTCGCCTGAATTCAAAAAATGGAAAACATTACTTTCCACACTTTTGAGAAATCAGCAAAAAACATTGTTTGTTTATTTTAACGACTTTTTTGCAATCTATTTCCCACTTAGCTATAAAATAGATGGCAGCAGATTAGGAAAATGAGTTTGCTGGTTATTGCACCAAAAATAACGTAGATGTCTCAAAAATGCAAAAATCGAGTTATCCACTTCTTGAATTCAGGTGACGATTTATATATAATGCTTTTCATTTTGATCATTTTTACACTAAAAGATAGATAGTGGGTCTAAGAGGCGCAGTATTGGTAGCAATGTATTTCATTGTAATTAAGGAATTGACAAAAAAAAGGAGGCTACAATAAACTTTCCGAATCGTTTAATAAACTATCGCATCCCATCTTATCTTTAAAACTAATATCCCCAAAAAAGTTGGCGTGACTAATAACTTTCTGGAGATAAAGTAACACACAATTACTTAGTCGACTATGCTAGCGATTCTGAGTCGATCCATATACTTTAAGGCGTATCTATACCTAAATTATTTCTCTATGTTAAAACTATGTATTACAACTTATATACCGCTATGGGATAGGGTATAAAAAAAACATTAGCAAATACATACTTTACTTTTAGAAAAATTATTTAAAACTACAAATAGTTAGCTCAACAGGCTCTTTAGTACCCAGGGTCGAGCTTTCTCACAACCATTCAAGTGTGCGTATGTACTTCTTGCACGATGGTGGGACTTCCTGTTTTATGCCGACTCCGAACGCCTAAGTTGAGGTAAGTTTTTCTTGACAATTGATACTACACGGATCATTTCTATCATCACGAGAGGAGTTGCTACGACTGGGAATCGAACCCAGACCTTCGGCGCTGCAGATTATCCTCCACTGAGCCCGCCAAAAAAATAAAAGTTATTTGATGATCTTAAAATCGATAGTTTGGACGTGGGTATAGATATCTACAGATGTGGATGGAGACATTTCGGACGGTTGTCAACTAATGTTATTGAGTATCTTGACAATTTAGTTTTTCGAGAATTCAAAAAAAAAGAAAATACGCACAGCCGATATAAGTGTCAAAGAAAGAATCAGCTCTTCGATTTTTGCCCACTGGTGATACATATCATATCTTGCACTGTACCGGATGTTTACGTAACTCTTATAAAGGCTCTTTCTTTAGCGACTACCGAACTGTCAGTGGAAAATTCAGTAAAATCAACATTTTAATCTTTGACTTTGTTAAAGTACATGAAGGTACAACGTTCACAAAAAAAATAAAATTTACTAACGAAATTAAGAGCCGACGATGGTAAAGGTAAGAGCCAATGTTGAATCGACCGCTGCATACGTTCCCGTGATGGACATATGAAAGAAGTCGATTTCCATTCCTAAATGTTTATAGTAATTCAAGCCACTAATTTTTTTTTCGAGATATCTCAAGTAGTTGGAATTTTATTAAAAAAAGATTGTCAAGTCTTTAATCAAAAACCCTTTACATGAATTGCAATTTGTATATTCAGGTAAATCATATATTTGTATATATTTATGTTTTATTTATAATAATATAATTTATTTTAGTATAATTTATTTTAATATTTAGACAGTATCAGAATGGTTCAAAATTGCATATTTACCCTTGACATTTCAATTTGTGTTAAAAAATATATGAGAAGGTAAATACCCTACTTCAACACACCCTGAAAATGAATATCAAAATGTGGGCTTTATGGCAACTAAATATTAAAACGATATTGTAGCAACATATTGCTCGACAAAAAATATCGTTTTTCCTCCATATGGTGTGGCATAGGATATACAAATGAGTTCGTAACAAAACGCCGTTAACGAGTGGGCGTGGGCTAAAATTACATATGAAAGAAATGTTTATATTATCATAACTAATGATTTTGCGTCAAATTATATAGACGAAGTACAGATATTGAGATTGTCTTAATATGTTGTTCAGACACTCTTTCAAAATTGCTTAAGGTTTGGCTTAAAACAACGCTTTTCTAAAAAGAGGGCGTAGCAATGGGCGGTTTTCACTTGTTCTGCGTAATTTCAACTATATAGCTCAAATAGGCCCAAACATTGGTGACACACAAAACGCTTTACAAAAATTTAATAAATATTTCATAAACATATTTCTTTGTTTGATAAATGTTTATGAAACATTTATTAAAAGTTTAAAAAATTTTGTTGATCTGGTTACAGCTTAATACTTAAAAATTGCAAACAAACATTACTATGTATATAATGCAATGCAAGAAAATTCCGTTTTCTGGTTTCCGTTTCGCCAAATGTTTTATTAATTTGTCATTTGCTCTTCAATGTATACATTGAATAAATTTTTTTTTAATATTGTTGATATTTATCTGACTTTCATTGCAATTATAAATCATTAGTATCATTATTTTGTATCGCTCTTATTTTGTTCCAAACACCTCTTTGTGATGGCAATATAAATGTCAAATGCAATTAACAAAATGAAGGAGGTGTGGGTATTTTTCAACGTAAAATATTATACGACAAAGAAAAAATTAAAGTTTAATTTTAAAATTGTTTATTTCCTCAATTATTAAGATGGAAATTAGTCACCTTTAATAAATAACTTTTGTTTATATGCATTCTAAAAGTATATGCCCCCTAAAATGAAGTGCGCCAATCGAAAACAATTTCTTTTAAATAAATTACCACTGCACAATGTATTTTATTTAAAAACCTACCCGTACATTTGAAAAAAATAATAATCGAAATAAATGAAATTTTGAAAAAATAGTCCAATACATTCTACGAAATGAATGTGCCATGTTATTTTTTTTGATAAAAATGTTTACTCTTGATGGTGCATACAATATTTAATTTCACACTAAAAAAATATGGAACTATAATGATAGTTAAAAATAACTTGTTTGTTTTAAACAGATATACAGATTAAATTACAAAAAAAAAATAATACATCATACTTAGGGGGGTACGAAAAAGATGGGTGAGGGGCGGACAGACATAACATTCATGGGACTTAAGTGAAACATGAAGGAATGTATTTTATATACTATAGTATAGAGTAAGTATCAGTAATTTGTTTTTCCATTTTATGTTTTTTTTTATCATTTATTTCGTTATAAGAAAAATGCAATGAAAGGGAAGAAAAAAAGAAAGAAATTAAAAACAGAAAATTATAGAGATATATTCAGTTCAGTTAAAATCCTTATCAGACAAATGTAAGTGTAGATACAAGTTTGTTAGTGAAGGCTTGTTTCGATTTTTAATTTTGCCAGTAAAAAAACTAAATAAATCAAAATCGAAAAAATGGAACATTTACCATCGACCATAGAAATAGTTATTGCAAAATACAATTTAACTAAAATAGAAAATTATAATTTCAGAACTCAATGATAGAATAAGAAGCAGTTTTTTTTTAATTTTATTTGTTATTTATAGTAGTTTTTCGTATGTATATATGTTTTGCAAAAATAATTTGCGCTTAGAGAGTGATTATATGTATAGAATATACTTAAGTTAAATGCACGTAAAAACATATTTATGATAGTATTTGAGAAAAATAGACAGTCCGATTGCATTTCTTTATAATTTTTTTGTAGTTGATTATGTTTAAAAAAAAATATTAAGAAAAATTGGAAAACATAATATTGAAGTAATAAATTACTCAGTAATTGCTTCTTTGAAGTTAGAACTCCATCGCCAGTTGTACTATAAAAAAAAAGAAAACGATACCAGAAATGGGTTTGGTTATAGTCTGTTCCACATTTGCGGTTCTAAATACTTTTTTTTTTTGTATTATTTTATTATTTCAATGAACGCTTGATTATTTTTAAGTTAAGTTTTACCTTTGTGTAAATAATATTAAGAGTGAGAAATTACTTGTAAAATGCCTATATGTAATATGAAAATAAGTTTGCCCAGATTGGGGTAAAGATAGTCGGTGGTTTAATTTAACATATTCCGCAAGCATATGGCTTTACATTTCGCTTTAGGAGCATTGACCTTAAGAATGTAATTTTAATATTTTTATTTTTTTATTTTATTCGTTTGCAGCAAGATGCTTTTTGTTCGAATTTGGATAAAATAGACGTTTTAAACATACGAAAATAAAGTTTCCTCGATTAAACACTTTATATTGACAATAGGAAAATAAAAACGATTTTTAAAAGGATACCAGTCTGCAAGAAGTCCTGAACCGAAGCTTTTAGAGATGATGAAATTGAAGATTTTAGCAAGAGGTGGGATAGATGTTGCTTTTACATTATCTCACAAAAACATGATTCATTTGCACTTCTTTGCAACACAAAAACTCCAAGTTCCACGCTTTTTCTGTGGATTTTTCTGATTGACTCGCGTCATACAGATAAAAGTGCTCTAAGGATCAATTAGCTAATCTATCGGAAAATTAATTCAACACGCTCAAATGTGTGGCGACGACCAAGCCGACAAGAGTTGTTTGAAAAACTATTATTCTTTTTCGTCTCTGTTGCTTCTGTAGAATCCTGTAGAATTCTTAGCTTATTAAATGCTGATGTGAAGAGATGAAACTTGTTGATGTCGAAAGGTCAGACAGAGTAATGAATTTGAAGATGAATATTTTAAGGAAAGGCATTTCTTACCACTATTACTGTCAATATTTTTCATTCACTTTTTCCTAACACATGAATTTCGAGGAAGATGTGGCCGTGTGACAAAGCTAGAAACTTAACGCTCCTTCGAAAAAGGTAAGAATGGTTTTACAGGTGCAATAATGAACACAGCAATGATTTTTCATGAAGTCCCTCTGTCTCATATTTTTAGATTTTCAACAATAGACTGTTGACTAGAAAGTGGTTAAAGCATTAGCTAGTCCGAAGCCATCGGAATCTTATATAAAATTCTTTGTCATTTGGCAATTTTTTATAATAATTTACCAATAAATCAGAAAAATTTATATTTGGTTTGGTATTAACTTCTTACTGCAAATAATTAAACTATTTTCAATTTAGTTTTACGAAAAACTGCATTTTTTGAGTTAGAAACCATAGCTGCCTGTCAAATTTTTATACGAAGTAAAAAAAACTTAGAAAGGGGAGTCCTAGCTGTGTTATGCCCGAAACACACGTGCAGTGCGGCATTTCAGCAAGCAAGACACACGTATATGATTTTTTAGCTTGACATACATGCAGCTGTGCAGTGGCTCCTGTCATTGTAGTTTACTTTCTTTGGTGGTGTTTGGTGTTATTTATTTGTTGTATTGTTTTGGCGTTTATTGGATTTTTTTTATGAGGAATAAACGTCATAATTTAATGACGCCAAATTTCTTAAAATTACGTTTTTTCTTTTGAGTTGTGGCGCCCTTGAATTTTTGCAGTAGATATAGAAATAGAGACAACTTGCAGAACTACAACGCTTGCATATTTTACATGTGTTCACTCCCATTGAAATCTGTATGTTCTATGGTTTCTGGGAATGAGAATTTGGCACGTGTGTTTCAGGCATTAGACGTGTTAAGTATGAGTAAGCAAAAAACCTAAATACGTAAACTGGATCTTTTCGCGATGATTATACACACTTAGAATTTGTTATATAAAATAAATTGAATTACAATCATTTGCCTTTTGCTTCATATCTGTATTGTGGCAAATATTTAAGTTTTACAAGTCCCAGAATAAATTCATTTTAAATAAAAAAATTTACTGGAATTTATAAGACGGACGTTTTAATTGCGTTAGCCCTGGTGAATATCGACAAGACGTTATAACAGCTCAAAATAAAAGTTCTATTTTTGAATCATAAAGGAACTAATTTAACATTTACAATATAATATAAACAACTTAAATATATATTGAAATGTTCCCTAAATTGTATTTCGTTATACTTAATTCCTATTTTGTTTAACGATTTACTCTTATAAGCATAATAAAACAAAATCATGTATCCCCAACTAAACAATTAAAAAAAAAACATTTAAACAATAAAAACATTTAATAAACATTTATATCTAAATAATTTACTTTTATGATATATATTTATATAGTGACATATACACTTAAATATTTATTAAGTATTTCTTTTTAATATATACCTTGAAGAAAATTCATTGGAAATGTTTGATTTTCAAATTTATACACTTAATTTTGATCTGTTTGTTAAGTCTAATTTTTGCTATATTACAATTTTCTTTGCATTTTTTCGTTATAAATAATAAGTTTTGTTTTTGTAAATTGATGAACTAGGAATGTCAAAAAGATTATATTAAATAATAATAAATAGAAATAAAAGACTTAATCAAAAGAGATGAGTGATATATACGAACATTATCAAAAACCAAATGCAATATTTTTGTTTATTTTGTGAATGTGGTAGTGATTGTGAGTGAAATGTTTAGAGAGAAGTGTTTGTTGTAGGAGAGGTGAAGGAGACAATGAACATGAATACATTTTTATTGTATTTCAAAAGAACTTCAACGGATGGGTCCTCATAATTAATTTCCATAACAAGTATTTTTATAAAAATGGATTTTTCAAGTCGATTTAATAAACGAATGCAAATAGATAATCAACATTCTGGGGTTAAAGTAAAAGTTTGACACTGTGGTTTATTAAATTGCACATAAAAGGTAAGCGTGCTGCACTAAGAATGGACATTGTCCACGGGATCTTTAACAAAGACGAACAAATTTAATTTTTGAAACATGTTTTCTTAATTTGAGAGTGATCTGATGTATTTAATAAACTAATCACATTATTGTTATATGTTTTCACTATACGTATAATACAATTGAATTATTTTAAATACTTTTTAGTACCTGATCTGCTGTGATTTGTATGAGAGCGAGCGAATAGCAAACATTGATATGACACTTTTTTTATAACAAAACTTTTAAAACCATATAGCTCCTACGCGGAAAAAAGAGTCCTATCACACAAACTATAATTTAGATGATGATACTTTATAACCCTGAACAAACACACTGACATTTCAAAAAAAAGTGTGAGTGTCTGAATTAGATTTACATTTTGGCATGGTATGTAACTTTTATCTTTTTCTTAGGTAAGGCATACTAAGAATCAAACACGTATAGGGCACTAGTCCTGAAAAAATGGACAAAGCAAGAATAACTCGCTAGATATGGAACTAAGAAACAAATTTTATTCGAAAAGGTTATACTTTATAGTAAACAGCAAGCTAAAAAACGAAAGCTATTTGACAACCAAATATCAGTTGCAAAAATAAACATGTATTATCAAAAGTAAAATGATTATTGTTTTACGTAATCATTATATAAAAACGAATATCATTGACAAAATTAACTGAAATAAGGACTAATGGAAATGGAAATTTTCGTAGCTGTGCATACCTTTTCATATCCCTTCCTATTACATAAAAACAAAAACAAATTTTTGGCGCAAGAGGCTCGTTAGTACCCAGGGCCGAGATTTCTCACAACCATTCATGTGTGCGTGTGTACTTCTTGCACGATGGCGGGACCTCCTGTTTTATGCCGACTCCGAACGGTAAATTTGAGATTAGCTTTTCTTGACAATTGAAACTACTCGGATGACATGTCAGATCATCGCGAGAGGAGGGCCAGTGAAAAATCATTTTAGGTGTTGCTACGGCTGGGAAGCGAACCCAACCCTTCTGCGCGGCAGTTGGACGCGCTAACCATAGCGCCACTGAGCCCTATTACATACTTAAAATAATATTTCCAAGAAGTGGACGTGCCTATACGAATTATGAAGATGACTTGCAGTATGTTATGGGATAGGGTAAGATAGTTGTTTTTGTTAGGAAACGACCAAAAAAAGGGGCGTGGGTTCAAAATATTTGCTTCGAAAGTTTTTTTTTTCAAATTCCTTAAAATTGTTTTTTATGTGCCCCAGAAAATGTGTGAATTTATCTAAATATCTTGTTCAAATGGAAAAACTTAAAATAAAAATATCTTTTATTTTTTCTCGCGAAAATACAAGCTCTACTGTATGAAAATATACTCGATCACTGAAGACAGAATACCAACAATTCGATACTCGAATCTCGTATGCGATCATACCAAATCAAAATTTTTCAGTCACGTATGACTCGATAACTGATGTGGTAATTCGAACCCTGAGTTTTTAAAAGTTGTTTTTGTTTCGTTTTAAGGTCATATGGCTCAGAAATCCGATTAGCATTTCATTTAGAGCATGGATTGCAGCTTGTTTATAGGTTCAACAATGATTGACTCAGCATCCTAAGCCAACACTGAGGTCGGTAAATTAGAGAATACAAAAAAGTTGTTCGAAGCTGCGGGCGTTTCTTCTGAAGGATTATCAACCAAAAATAATTTTTTTTTCTAAATGGCGGCGACAAATTTTGATAACATAATGATACTAATGAATCGATATCATTTTACTCGGCTGTGTTTTTAAGTTAATTCTTAATAGGAATGTTCGATTACCTCCACTTTCGTTAAGATCTCTAATCTGATCTAAATTTGCACCATATTATTTAATAAAAATCAAACACAAGTGTGACCCACAGTTTGGCTATTGTTCTAGTAAATTTCTGTTCGCAAAATGGAATACAACTGCGGCTGTATACATTTGCTTGTGTGATTTGTTTTGGTCGTGAGGAGTGATTTTTCTTGAAATTCATCTATAACTGACTCCCTACAATAAAATGCCAGAATGGAATGAAAACAAACTAATAAACATTTCAAACCATAAAATGATCAATGAATGGAAAAAGAATCCGAAACGAATGTATGAGATGCTACAATGGATCATGCAATCAAATATGAAAACAAAAATATAAGTAAAAAAAATATTCACGTATGAAGGCATCTTTATTAATGATTTTAAGTCTTATATGTACAAAAAGTCGTATTGAAAAAAGAAAACCAACAAATATCTTGATGAGTGGAAATGAATGAGCATGAGGAGGGGGATTTCTTCACCAATATGTTATAAAATTTATAAATTTTTGAACTCAAATGGAAATCAAAATAAATATCGAAACTATACTAGTTTTGCTTAGTAAGTGCTGCCAATTGCAAATTAAAATTAATTTCAATTTAAAACTCAAAAAAGTATAGATATTTTTATAATTATTCTTTTTTTTTTCATCAACGAAGGTCTTGATCGTCTACTCAAAGTAATACAAAAGTAAAAAAAATTTTTTTTTAAAAATAGAACAATTTTCGGTTTTCTTAATTTAGAAGAATAATTATTAATTAACCGAAAAAAGTAATAAAACGATAAATCAAATTACACAATTTAGAATATCATACTGGGGGATTATTATTTTTGTATATAATAATTCAAGAAAGTTTTTTTTTTTGTTTTTATTCTCAAACTAAGGAAAGTTTAATAATAATTCAAGTAAATAAAAAAGAAACACAGTACAACGATTGAAAAATAAATTTAAAGGCTTACCTTATTTGCTGATGATATTTCTGCAGAACGAGGGGGATCCTCTGTTGCTGGTTCGTTAGCTGGTAATCGTTGTTCTTGAACACTGGCCAATCTGTGCGGAGGAAAAAATGATAAATTTAAATTTATATAATAAATAAATACAAAGTAAATAAATTGAAAAATTTACTTTATTTCGAATATAAGAATAAGTCGGCAGGCATCAGTCTGTTGCTTTAGGTTACAAGTTTATAACTATGCCATATCCCATAAGGATATTTTATTTTTGATACATGCTTTGTTATATGGAGAAATAACAAATGCTATGTTGTAGAACGAGGGCAATCTCTGATTGGCTTTAACTTGGCGAAGCCCAGTCGTTATATTTTGTATTACACATCAACCTCCAAGTGGTAAAATATGGGATACTGGTCTCATCCATCCAGATTTGACATGCTGTTATAATAAGTACGAGCATTGATAACAAGACGAAAAACACTATAAACGCCCTGGTCAGAATGCTTGGTACGGAATATCCGGCTTGAAGTCCTCAGGCGAACCTAGATGAGCTGCTTCGACATATTCGAACAACGGTTGGTTAGGAACCTCAAGGGTAAGTCAGACTTCTTGAACAGAGATGGTGGCAGATAAACTTAAAATCAACGGCAGCTGTCAATCCCGTAGTTGAGGTCCCACTGTCCTAGGGGTATCTAACAAATTGATACTGGCCCTATAGGTTGGGGGTTTTGCTTTAGGTTAACTACCCACGCATGAAAAAAAAGTATTCTTACGAAGCAACCAATAGCCACGGAAAGGACTGCAGGCAAACATCTAGCGGAGGACCTATGCTGCTACAAAGCAGATATTACTGTCATCCAGCAAATACGATGCGATAGACCGGGAAAAAAAGGATGACAAATTGTGGCATCTACCACGGACCGTTTTATAGTGAGCAGAATCAGCGACTTTTCCCATGCGGATTTGTTATAAGGAATCCTGAGATGACATTAGCGAACGCATTTTAACGATTGCCAACATCACGTTTTGACGGCGGAAAATATAACAAAGCGAAAGATTGCTTCTACCAGCTCCTTACAAAATCTATGAGCGATTACCGAAGTACGATGTTAAAATTTTGCTGGGAGACGTTAAAGCAAAAGTAGGAAGAAAAAACATCTTAGCAGTATTGTCGGAAAACACAGACTACATGACAACACGTCTGGCAACGAACTTAGGCTAATTGAATTCGCTAGGGAACGAAATGCCACTATAGCCAGCAGACGGTTTCCCCACCTCGATATCCGTAACAGACATGGCGGTATCCAGGTTAACGAATAATTAACAAAATTGATCACATTACGATAGACAAGAGGCACGCATCCATATTTTGGATGTCCGAAAATTCCAAGAGGCTAACATTGACACGGACCACTACCTTGTTGTACCCAAGGTAACAATGCGGATATCCACCATGCCACAACAAACCAGAAATACTGTACAAAAAATTTAATGTCTAAAGACTGCAATCGCAAGAGACCACCAAGACCTTTGCGGAACGCGTATCCCATTAACATCTCTGTTCACGCCATACCACCAGCATCGACTGTCGAAGAACAATGACAACGATGCCAACAAGCCATTAGATCGGCCGTAACTGATGTGCTATGTTTCTCGCGCCATTAGAGCAACCGCAACTTATGTGTTATGTTTCTAGCGGTCGCGGCCACCAGCAAGAAACCCTTGGTTTGAGGAATGCCGACAGATGCTCGCAGCATAGAACGAGGCCTACAAGGTTAAGCTACAGGTGAAGACGAGAGCTGTCATTTAGCTATATAGGCTCGCTCTATAGGGAAGAACACCGGGTTTTCAGAAACACAAAAGAAGGGCAAGAAAAGCGCGTAATATAGTGAGGTGCCACTGCAGGGACTATGTACGTAGGTTTTGAGAAAGCCACCGATTCTTCGATTACAAAGCCGCATACGACAACATTTATAGAGACCGAACAGAGTCATGTCTAGTTTGGGTATACCGCCTGTTCTGGACGTCGATGGAGAATTCTCGCTGCTCCATCAGGGCTTAACATTCGTTACCAAAAAAAAGGATTTAGGTAAGGCGATGTACTGCACGTGACTACTTTAATCTGATTCATACGAAAACTCCCTAGCCAATACCCGAGCCAATACCAGAGCACAATCTTCCATAAAACGGTACAACTTCTAGCATACGCCGACGATATTGACATGGTCGGACTGAATGAGATGTCATAGTCACGTGCTATTACAGAGAAGAAAGCCGCAAAAATGGATTTAGCAGTAAATGAGAATAAGACTTAGAATATGCTGTCAACACGAAAGGACACACAACATCGAAGAATTAGACAGAACGTCACAATTGACAGATATTCCGTATTGGTTTATGGCCATATCATCAAAAATGTTGAAAAACTATGTGAGATGTTTTATATTACGACTGTATAAAGTTTTTTGCACGGGGATGCTTAATTTAAGGATGGAATTGGATAGGGTATTCAACAACTCGCACAGCGGATGTTTTTATTTTGTAATTTATTCTGAGTATTTTGCTTTACTCCTCAAGATAACTTTATAGTGCACCCTTTTACCATTACCCATTACAGAGGTTGTCGTCGTTTTGCCGCAAATTGATCAATTTGGGCTGAGTCACATGTGGCCAGTAAGATGGAACAACCGCATGTATGTCACGCATGAGGATGGTCAATTTTAAAGATGTGTTTCGGCTGGTCCTATGTCTAATGCACGGACTAGATCGGGTCATGTGGCTTGCACTAAAGCTAAACCAAACAGCAAGATTTGCAGATCAAAAGGTATAATCTATAATTTGATTGCCATGCTTTATTGCAGCAAATGCACATTACGTAGAAATACACTACTTACTGACACTGACCCATTAAGGCCCTGAGGCACAACATTCTTTCATCCTCAATCGTCGTCCGTGGGAATTACTTGTTGTTACCTCAATCTGGCCGAGCTAATTGTATTTCCGATTATGCGTACAAGACCAAATAAATTGGTAAAATGAATTCGATCATCGCTGTTTAAGTTATCCAGAGGATCTTCAGTGTAAATTGCTTTTGCATTAATTACCATATTAATTGCTGGGTATAGGCGGGAAAAAATCTGCGTGGTATAAAACTCTTGGAGTAAAATAGAGCCATCAGTAACCGATCTATTCACACATTGGGAACAGTAATGAAAGAAGGTGTTTAATAAGAAGTTGAATAGATTATTTGCTGCTAAGAGAATGTTTGTAAAAAACTGAAAGACTTCATAGAAGTGAGTATCTATCTGAGCTGATTGGTCCTAAAAAAAGCACTGGGATTTTCGGGGCAATTGTTTTACGTAGGGCGTAAATAACCATAGCGCAGATAAAATCAGTTCAGTGATATGTGTGATATGTGCGTTCAAGATATGAAGTCGAGTATAGATTAAAATGTATTTTAATGGATGCTACTTGAGAATAAAACCGACCTAAATTTGCTTTGTAGATTTGGAAAATATTTTTCGTATATTGGTAGTCGAATTCCGTTGTAAGAGCTTGAGAAGTTTTACTATCTCATCGCCAGCGAGAAGTAATGCTGAGTTTGGCTGGGTCAGTTGTAATAAAAAAAATGTAAGACTTGTTTATAGATAAGTGGATCAATCTGTGACAATCTAATTGTATTCAAAGTATACAAATGTCCAGTAAGACAATTTGAAGGAATTGTGACGTTTTACACATTGCACGATATAGGGAAAAATAGTACTTGGCTTTTGTACTCATAAACTTACCTTTTCAATGTCACCAGAGTGCCGGTTAATTTTTTACAGCGGCGCAGTGCTGACTCCAATCGATCAGGTTCTTCTTTCAGGAACTTTTCTTCGCGTACGACCTTCTCCATTTCATTGGAGAGAATATTTCTCAGACCATTTTGTAGGCTGGGGAAACGCATCTTTAGCTCGGCGACGGTTTTACTAAAAAATAAATAAATTATAAGCATGCTTATGTATTACTATTCAACATTTTTGTTATCTACCTCGCCCGGCTTAGCACCAAAGCCATATCTTCTACGGCAGCCATATTAACTCTAGTCCTTCGATTGATGACCTCCCCACGCAAACCCTCCACGGATGACTCCAAGTCGCTCAGATCCTTCTCCAACCGTATTACCTCTTGCTTATACAACTCTTCCTCTCGTGAGATTCTAGTCTTCTCTTGATCACCCTGCCCCCAGTAGTTGCCACTGCTGGCCAGCAGAGTCGCACGAATTCTCATAAATGCATCTTTAATATCCTCTCTAACGGCAACAGCTTGAGCCTGTGACAGTCGACGTAGTGTACGCACTTCCATGCGCAAGTCCTTCGCTTTCTTCTGTAAGCCTCGCAAATGATTGTATACCTCAGGCGCTAGAGCAATGTCCGCCCGGTATGTAGGATGGGCTGAGGCCAAGGCGAGTGGTTTCGGAGGTGGTGGAGGTTTGAGGCGTTCTCGTTCTGCTTTTGTATTGAAAATGTTATAAGATTAATTAAAATGAATATGCTAGTATGATGTTAGTAAGCTGTTAGAAGCAACTGATCTAAAGCGTGCCTTTTTTTTTACAAAATCAATTTTGGATTACCTTGCGACGAAGTACGTGGAAGTGTTGATGACTTAATAGCTGGCTTTGGTGGTTTTGAATCGGCTGTGTTTTTTTATATAAGTTTGTGAGAAAAATTCGTGTGTAAACATTTACACCAAAATAAACGAATCAAAGATACAAATAGAGAGCAAGAAAGAAGACGAAAGAGAGAATTGATTTGTTGGTTTCATTCATAGACAATTTTTTTATATATAAAAAAATAATGGTTTTGATGTGCGTTTGTCTTTTTTTTTTGTTCAATAAAATTTAAGCGAAAACACAAAATTTATATTGAATTTCTAAATACATTTTTATTTAAAATTCTTAAAAGCACAAAAAACACGAAATGCAATAAAATCAATTTAAAATTATATTTCTTATAATTTAATATTAGCGGCTAAAATTAAAAATGTTCATGCATTCGATGCGGTTTCGCAAATTGTTGTTTGACTTAAAATTAAGTTATAGGCATTAGTTTTATAAACAAAATGAAGTTTATATGCTTAATTGCAATCGTTGCCAAGGGAAGAAAACCTTTTCAGACATTTAAAGCTGTGGTTAAAAAAAATAGGAAAACATAAGCAACGCTATAAGGAATACAAGTCGATATGTGCGGAAAGATGTAGACTTTAAGTACGTAATTGGTGGGAAATTTATCAATTTAGCTAAACATACAAAATGATTTGTGTATGCATTTATGCAATGTTTTTAGGAGCAAAAATACATTTTAGGCCGAAGTTGTGATTAACATTTTGAGTACTATTTTGTATGCACGTGAATACATCAGTGACACGATAGTTAGTACAATAAACTCCCGCGCAAAAGGTCTGTGTTCGATTTCCAGCCGTAGCAACACCTAATCTAATAAATGATCCCAGCCATCAATTATCAAGAAAAGCCTATCTAAGCTCAGTTGTTCGGATTTGGTTTATAACAGGAAGTCCCGCCATCGTGCAAGAAGTACACAGACACACATAAATGGTTGTGAGAAAAAAAGCTTAGCCCTGGGATACTTAGCAGGCAATTGTGACAAAAATGTGTATTTGCATTTTGTTGCGCATACTGATGAGATGATATGAGATGGACGCTGCCGCACACGGCTAAAGACTCTATGCAACCAAAATAAGATTCAAATTATCTGGGTGCCAGGACACAATAACATTTCAGGAAAGTATAAGGCAGACGAGCTAGCCAGATTAGGATCGTCCAGCTGCATCTCCTTCTACAACAGTAAATTTAGATCAAAGCTCGACTTTAAGGAACAGGCATAATTAAATACACGCAAAAGGTGACAAAACATTAACACTTGCAAACACACCAAAAACCTTTGGCCGGAATCAAGCAGTTACCAATCAAATAAGCTTATAGCTCTGAACAGATCTTCTATTTCTATAGCAGTGAGAGTGATAAAAAGTCACAATCTGTTGGGCAAGCATCCCCATAGAATCATACTAACTGACTCACACCATTTATGCCGGAATTGCAATGATCCAAATGTGGAGGCATCACCCACCTACTTTGTCATTACCCTGCGATCAGCAACAGCCGTCACAAGCTCCTTGTATCCCGAGGAGTTAAATACCCGACCAGGACACGTGCAGAATTCAATTAATGTTGCAAATCGGTCAATTTGGTTTTCGAAGGAGGAATGAAATCTACTACTTTCGAATGTGAAATTTCTGAAAGCGGAGACGAAACGTACACTGTATACTTTTTGTACTTTTTAAGAACTAGAATGTCTTTTTGCACTTTATTAACTTCATGAGATAATGTTCAACTTCAGTCTATATATACAAATACCATTCATCAATAGTCAATATATACGGAGATTTACACGCAAACGTAAAAATCACTTAAGAGAAGTAGTCAATAGGCGATTCCTCACTTGGTAAAGCGGAGATGTTCTGCAATATGATGAGAATAAAATTTGTTGGATTCGCTTCCTCAAATTTTTTGCTAAAATTGTTGTGTTTTTTTAATATGGCAATTGATTTGGCAGTTGCACATATGGAAATTATTTTAGCCCATATGGTAATAAATTTGACAGTAGCCAAAGAAAAATATCTATAGTGTGTGAAATTTTCCAACAATCAAGTGAATGCTTTGCATATCGATATGGTAGCTAGTGCCTAGATTCATCATTTTCCGAAGTACAGAATTATCAAAGTATGTATCCGATATTTTTTTTAAGAGAGGGCTTTAAACCTCTATGCAGCGTTAGAAAGATGAGATTTTGTACCAAGAAAAATTCTCTTACCGTAATTTGATGATTGATTAAAGTTTGTTTGAGCTCGCAACAAAAATGGACACCAACAAAGTGAAAAATCGTTATATTTCACAGTATTTCTTTGATAAAGGTAAATTCGCAAGCCAGGCGACTGAAAATGGGATAATGGTTTTTGTCGATCTTGATTTCAAAGATGCAAAACGCCCTGGAAGGCCAAATGTTGAAAATATCGATTTATAACTGTAAGTCGTCGAGCCCTGTTTCGATTGCTCAGAAAAACATAAATACCCATTGGAGCTATAATTACACACGGACCGATTTTTCATCTGGGAATTGCTCTAAATCGCAACAAAATTGACCAATTTCAGATGGTGTCTGGTGTTTAAAAGTGCATCGTGTTAGAATCACGGTGAGCCAGCTCAGACAATGATCTTGCAAGTATTGATGTAGTAGGGGTTTATGAAAAACTACAGTCTTAGTTTTTTTATAATAAGAACAAGTCTTCTATGAAGGTGGCATAACGGAATTACCCTCAAAATGGCAACATAACGGAGCATTTTATTGAATGCTTAATTCATGGAAAAAAAATGTTTACTACACCTTTATTTAAACAATTAAACCGAGTTATCCAACTCGTGTTCCTTAGATTTCAATTCGAGTCAACTCGGGTAGAGAAATGTTAGGCACATCACTAGAAAAGTTCTTTAAGAATTTGCCCTGATCTGAAAATGTTTTTACATTGAATCAACAAAATTTCATCTTACGTAGCGGAGAAAAATCTGTTAGGGATTTTTAAATGCAACGAAGCTAATAAGTACAGTTTCGACAACTTAAAGACCTCACCGCAACAGCAATACGGTAAGGTACCACTAACTTGTCAAGACTTTGGATGTAGAAGGAAATTTTCAGGTTAATAGATCGATGTAAGGCAAATTTTGGGCATTTGTTGTATTAATATGTTACTCAAAACATCCTTTATTCATAAATTGATTGTTTTGGTTTTTTTTTTTAAGTTTAACCAAAGAAATATTTTTCTTAGGTGAGTCTGTCAATGGGCGGATTTTAAATACTCCAATTTTGGACAGTTGTTCGTTAAGCTTATCACAGAAAAAATGTAAAATTCAAACCATTTCGGTCAAAATTTAGGGCACAAAAACTGGTGATGAAAGGGTAGATAGACAGATTCTACAATGTTTTAAAAAAATATGCCTATGGTTTTACCTATTTCGAGATAAACATGAAGAAAGTGTAGCGACTTAAATTTAAAAAAAATATATTGGGCTCAAAATGGCTACATGGAAACTTAGTTATGCAAGCAAAACGATGATTTAAGCATTTTCGAGCGATGCAAATTTACATGAGATTTTTATATGTGCGAAAGGCGATTGACAGAATATATCAAAATGAGCCCAATGAGTTGCCTATTAAGTAAAGTATAAAGGAGGATTAACATGACTAAGCTGAAAGACGTTATTACAATCTTTTAAGAAATAATTGACCAATTTATAAACATCGCAATCTTCCAAGTGATGTAAAATTACATAAAAACACTAACGCGTACTTTCATGAGTTCTATAGGCTTGTAGGCTAGATGCTATCAAGAGAACAAACTGCAGATGAATGAATTATCCAGATAAAAGTGGCCTAATTTTCCAGAAGAGCATTCTGAGTTTGGTACAATTAAATTGATTATAATATCAATGCCATCTTTGGTGTCCTCATGGGGCTCTGCCCCACAGGCCACTTGTCCTTGTCAGAGATGACTACTGCAAAATTCGTCTGGATGAGGAGAAGGAATAAAGCGTCACAATCCCTTTTAATATCCAGAGCTCTCCAATTAATGACGACTTCACCTCAGTAAGCTCTTTTTTGTCAACCTAGATGACCAAGCATATGTCAACTCTGCTTTATAAGAAGCACAAGATGGCTCACATTGGCAAGCAAATAAAAGATCCATGTGGTACCACAATCTATAGGCGGAGAAAAAAATATTCGGTAAATGCAATGGAAGGCACGTGTTAGGTGAAAGCTCAAGTGGTTTCATGTTTCATAATCACCTGGCCTACCTTTTGTATAAAGGGTAGCCCATGTACGCAAAGTTTTATTTTACATTTGGAGTACCTTCAATGCCAAAACTAACACAATCCTTAATTTAGTTCTACAAAATTTAAGAAGTCTCATAAAGATACAGTAGTAGTGCATTGGGGTCCACGGTTTTAATACCGAAAATAACAATACCTAGAGTTTCATTTCTACCTCTTCCGAAAGTCTAACAAATATTCAAGAGTATTACACGGTCATGAGAAGCTTTTCAAATTCGCCGTTCGGAATCGGTGAACTGGAGATACTATTCATTGTGACAAAAATACAACATCGCACACACAAACATGACCATGCTTAGGCCGTTATTGGAAAACATACATTTTTCTCATAAAATGTACTATTTTTCATTGATGATTCATGTTTTAAATTTTTTCCTGACTTTCCAAACGTTGTGTAGTGAATAAAAACATTATTGCCCGTTTTCACATACGAGCTTAGGTGTCGATCCAAGGATAAACTTATGATCAACACAGATTACGTTTTCACAGTGGAGGTTTAAGGTTAAACTCCACTCAAGTAGTAGGTAAATTTAAGCCACCGGGCTTAAGTGTCGATCCAGAGAGTACATAGGGTAAATGTCAATTTAGCTTTCCTGCCGGCGGCAGGGCAAAATTCAATTGTTTTCTTTTATAAAACTGTTCACAATCACTTGTTAAGCTTGGCGTTTTAAAAATTTTGAAGCCAGAAAAACTTAAGCCCAAACTTAAGCTCTGCGCTTTGCTTGGGTCAGAGACTCTTGTTTAATACTCCAAAGCATTTGCCGCTAGTCCATATTATTTTGCCTCCGATTTTCCGAAACGCGGACCTCGACTTATTGATAAAAACAAGTAAGGTCACCAAACAAGTTGCCTAGGGACAGAAAAGGGTTTACCGAAGAATCTTTAAACACATTAAACAACAATATTTAGATAAAAAGCTCACTATAATACTAAGATAGTAATGTAGTTCCTATCTGTCGTGGAAGCATACCCACACTTTTACACAATACAATAATCAATCCACTCAAGCAGTATTGGGACCGTTTATATCTGATGTTGTGGATTTAATAGTTTTAAAATATTAAAACTTTTGCCTATTGTCAAATAAATTTCCTTAATTAGAGGGAACCCCCAGAGAAACTCCAGTATTTATAAGTACAGAATTAGAACCGAAAATAAAAAAAATTTTACGATATTTATAAATAAAACTGTGCTCCATTCTACCATCTAGTGCACACAGCTCGACTTTATGACTAAACAATATATTTCTTTTAATATACATACAAACACATTTTGTACAAAATTAAAACTAACAAAAAAACATACAAAAAATACATAATTTTTTGTTTAAATAAGAAATTTACACAACACAGCAATAAACACATAAATAAGAAACAGAACAACTAAAATACCTATACAAAAAAAAAATATTTTTTATTGCAAATAATAACTTTTTTTTGTAATGCATCATCAACTTAAACTGCAGTAATTTTTAGTGAAAGCGATTTACCAGCATGTTGTGGGCTGTGCGACTTCGGAACGCCTTGAATGTCATCGCTAAACGAGACTGATTTTTCAAATGACACTGATTTATCTGGAAATTGAATTTTGAATTAAAAAAAATAAAATTTTATCAAACAATTTATTTTCATTTTTTTAAGGAAATAAATCACCATTTTAAGTGTTAAATTTAAATTTGTAAATTTTAATTTCCCAAATTTATATAAGCGAAATTCTACGAAATTATTTTAAAATTGTTGTTTATGAAGAGTAATTAATTATTTTATGGTGCTTGGGTGATTTTTCTACAATTTATTTTATTTGTCTAGAACACAGCTAAAGGGCATTGATTTGGTTTTCTTTAGGTTTTCAAAACAAACACAGAACATTTATAACTTTAGTTGAACTTTGTATGATACGTTTTTTTTGTATAACTAAATATTATAATTTATTGAATTTACACTTACGACATGAGCTTTTGCCGAGTTTTGGAGCCTTTTCTCTTATGTACATTTCTTCGCCAGTTCCGTTTGCTATTTTTTTTATATTTTTTTATATAGTGTTGAATATAAAATATTTAACTTTTTTTTAATTACAGAAAATAATAATATAATTTTTTTCAGCAAATATTTATTAATAGAAACAAAAAAAAACAGCTTTTAGAGTTAATATTGGTAAGATGACGTGATGTGAATACTGATGACTTGGATGTGATGTGGTGGGAGTTGTAAGATTAAAAGGTGGGATAATAAGCCCATAAAAAGGTAAACCGAGACGGGGACTTCTTGTTTTAAAGAAAATGCTAGTGGATATATTTTATTGTATGAACTGTAATACAGGGCGGCCCAAAAGTCTTAACAACACAGTAAGGCATAACGCGTAGCACGATTTATCGGATTTTGAAGAAAGATCTGCACTTATACTATTACAAGATCCAGTTGGTACAACAGCCCAAGCCTAGTGACCCAGAAAAATGCCTAGAGTACTGCAGAACTCTTCTAAAAATCGACAAGCATGAGGAAGAATTTTTTCAAAATTTTCTTTTTCTACCTCTTCCGAAAGTCTAACAAATATCCAAGAGTATTACACGGTCATGAGAAGCTTTTCAAATTCGCCGTTCGGAATCGGTGAACTGTATTTTAAGATGACCGACGAGGCAAATTTTCATCAGCAGGCACACAGAATCCCAAAAATCTGCATCAATGTCTCTTACACTCACTTCGTGATACTGTTTATGTGGTATAAGCTAGCGTAAGATTTATGTTTACGGTCAATGGGTGCCGTTACAATACTCTAGGACTTCATTTAATCTTTTGTGAAAGCAGTATGAGCTCACATCGCTAGTGAGGCAATGAAATTGTTGTGCATAATTGATTGCATAAGCCTTGTTTTTCAGATATAACCACAAAAGAAGTCCGGAGCAGTCAAATCAGACGACCGTGGAGCCAATCAACATCACCATTTCTTGAAATAACTTGTTGTGAAAATAGGTCTCGCAGTAATTCCACTGTATGCGATGTGGCGCCGCCGTCTTGTTGACACCACATATTAATCAAGCCCATAGCATGCAGTTGTGGCGTTAAAAAGTTTTCAATCATATCACGATATCGCTCCCCACTCACAGTTAGCGTTACGCCGTTTTCATTTTCAAAGAAGTAAGGTCCAATGATTCCTCCTGACCAAATTGCACACCAGACTGTAACTTTTAATGGATGCAAAGGTGACTGATGAATAATTTGACGGTTTACCATTGCCCAGAAAAGACTGTTGTGTTTATTCACATATCCCATTCAAATGAAAATGTCCCTCGACAGTCATTATGATTTTTTCATGGTTGTCATGGGCTTGATTTGGATAAAATGTTTTAACGATTATCGAATATTTTTCCATAATAAATTTGCCACGTGTCTACTTCACGACTGCCAAATATGAACTGTCAAGACTAAAGCTTACCAAAATGGCGGCAAAACAAAGTAGTATACCTTCTCGGCGGACACCCTGTACTATACAGAAGCTGAAATTCAATATTTGCACATAAATCGCTCAAATTACGCCGGCAACACTTCAAAAAGTCATGGAAAGTGCCATCAAAAGAGCCAATGAGTGCATGCATTCTAATGGTGGCCACTTAACCGATATGATTTTATATACATAATGTAAAAAAATTCCATGAAATAAACTTTTATTTGTAATTTATTTGATTAGTTTTTATCTTTTCGTTCAAAAGTTATTCCAGATATACGTAGGAAAACTACCTTTGGGCCACCCAGTAGAAACATCCTCACATGTGTGTGCCATTGACTCAGTGGTTAGTCAGTTTAGCATTAAGCGAAGAATCTTGGTTCAAATCCCGAATCATTTTTATTTCACTGTTTCACTTTTTAAGGGAGTCTGAAAATCATCGAAGACTATAAAACTGTATTTGAAAATTTGGCATTCGCTATAAGCGTATAAATTTAGGTATACATATTGAGGTTATTGCAAAAGTAGAAATACTGCTTACACATGTGAATGGAGAGCTAGGTTTTAAGGCTTAATATTTATATTTATATGCCAAACTTTGGGGCATTAAAGTCGAAAAAGTTGCAAAGGCGATCCATTATTTATCCTTAAGATTACCATCAAAAAGTACAAAAGGACCAAAATATCGCAATTTTTTTATAACTTGAATGCGCTCAAAACACGTTATAGCTTTAGAAAATAATTCATCTGAACATTTCCAAACATGCGAGTACTTCAATTTTGTGATACAACAGATAAGTTGTAGAGCAGGAGTAAATACCGAAGGTACTAACGGGTGATCCAAGTAGAGATACTTTTTTCAATAGCCCTTTTTTGACAGATCACGTGTGAGTCGTGTCATGCTGTCATGTTATTTTTGTTTAGTATTGTTTGGCATTTCATAATGGAAAGACTTACGCGTGAACAACGTTTACAAATTGTTCAACTTTATTATGAAATTCACGTTCTGTGAGGAATGTGTTTCGTGCACTTCGCATCAATCAATGGACTTATTGAGAGAACATTTCGGTGAGCACATAATTTCACGTTTTGAACCGGTCGATTGGCCACCAAGATCGTGTGATATCACACCGTTAGACTTTTTCCTGTGGGGATATGTAAAGTCAAAAGCTTATGCCGACAAACCCGCTTCGATTTAGGCCTTAGAGGAAAACATCACGCGTGTCATTCGCCAGTTACCAGTCGAAATGCTTGAACGAGTGATCGAAAATTGGACTCAACGGATGGACCATCTGCGACGTAGCAACGGCCAACATTTGATAGACATAATCTTCAAAAAATAAATGCCAAAGAATGTTCTTTCAAATGATAATAAACATTCTCCATTAAACTTGAATTTTCTGTGTTTTTTTCTTTAAAAAAGTAGGGAACCTCGAAATGGATCACCCTTTATTATATACATAGCAGTCCAGCTATAGGGGTACCAATTCCAATCGTTGTAAAAGCATTTACGTCAATTGAGGAAAAGGCAAAACTCGTTGGTTTCGTAGTTAACTAGGGCAAGATTTTGTATATGCTATCAGCAAACAATGTTGTCGACTCCCAATATCACTGTTGATTGCAACAATTTTGATGTAGTCAAAAAGAGCTTAGGTGAGATACGACAAAAACTGACCGATGATATTTGAATTAATCGAAATAAATGGGATCAACGCTATTAAACCGAAAGCCCAAATGTTAACTCTATCTGACCCTTCTTCCACCAAACCTATTTTACGTCCCACTATTCGTCGAATTTTGAATCCTGTATGCGAGGAATGGGAATGGAGGAGAAGAAAAAACCACGAACTTAATGAGACTTACCATGATGTGCATGTATTACAAAAGACATCAAATGAGCAATAAGGCTCCAGTGAAAAGAATCATCGAATCCCAGCCTTCAGAAGCGATGCGACAAGGAAGATCGAACCTCCGATCAAGCGATCACGGATGCAAGAGCTCTTGGACTGAATAACTGGCAGCAAAGTGCCCACGATCGAATAGAATGGAAGGATGCTTTGTCACAGGCAGAGAGCCTCAACGGGTTGGACTTGGGAGTCCCTTAAGTAAAATAAGTAAAAACGAGTTCGTATACGTCAACGCTACCTTAGATACAAGATACGACGAAGACCGCCCAGAATGCATATCTGTTATCTGACGCTTGTAGCTGAGTCAGAAGTTAAAAACAAGGCAAGCCGTAAGCGTTTTCACAATATGTATCGTCTTGGATCTGTAGCTTGGAGTTGCATGGAGCGCAACTTCATATAAGAAATGTATCTCTCTTTTGACAGCGATATAAGATACCAGCTGTAGATACGCACTCTGGGCGGCCCTTAACCTAGCAAATCGAAAGCAAATATTGGACACATTCGAGCGACAAACGTTTTGTCGATTTTTTTTGGTGAGGTATGCGAGGTGTTAAAGAGAGGATACGCGCGAGCTTTATGATCTCTACCAATTGGTACAAAAGGTCGCTAAATACACTGGCCAAGAAAATCTTCAAATCCCAGCCTGCAGGTTCGAGACGTCAAGAAAGGCCGATTTAATGATTAAGCGATCGCAGATTTTAGAGGCTTGAACTGAACGAATGGAAGCATTTTGACCAAGATCGAAGATAATGGAATGCTGTTTTTCTGCAGGGAGAGACTCTCAAATGGTCGGGGGCCCGTTTAGTAATACAAGGCATACAAAAATTAATGCTAGTTCCACAACATAAGGTAAAAATCTATTGTAAGAAACTTCTTAAGCTTGGTGTTCAGAATTTCCATTAAATATTTAGATTTGTTGTACTATCCTGAATAGAAAAAGGACATTAATAGGTCTCGCAATAATCTTCGTTCCACTTAGAAAATTCCAGAATATCACTGGCAATATGCCAAGAATGTTTGCAGATTTTTTTTGTTATTCACAATCACATCAAACCCACGCAGATATTATTTTAAAACTAAAAAAAAACTAAACATATAAAAAATATTGGAAAAAAATATGAATGATTTTTTTTTTTGTATTATAACTAACATAAGCTCTCCTCTCCCTGGTATACAATAGATCATTTATTAAATTCTCGTTTTCCGAAAAGTCTTTACAAAAAAAAGGAAAGGACTCACCTTGAATGGATGTTGAGCTACCACTTGAGTGGCCGTCGATATCATCTAAACCTGCGGTAGTTATAACAAGCAATGCAGTAGATTTGGGATTTGGTTCAAGTTTTTTTTTTAAACAATAAATTGGACTAATATAAGAAAAATAAAAGCAAAACTATAATGTTGGTTCTAAATTGCCTAAAATCACTTACATTCCTTGGTTTGTTTAATAAAAAAAGTATTCTGTGGCTCAATTGGAAATACTAAGACTAGTTCTCTATACTGCAGTTCTAAAATTGTGTTGAAGCCTTTCTCTAAGAAGGATGTCTTTGTGTGGACTGCAATTAGGCTAGAAATAAAGCCTCAGTAACTGGCTTTCATCTTCCACCCAAATCGTATTATGTTTACTCTACAGTGAATCAAAATTAGTGTCCTAAATAACAGGTGATCCAATAGGAGGTACTTTTTTCAATAGCTTTGTATTTTACATTTAGTAACTGGTGGTTACGGGTGGTTTAAGGGCCGATGTTGAATGTGAACCACACTTAAACTTCAAGTTTTTTTCTGCATTTCATTTGACGTTTCTCAATTTAAGACTAAAATTGAACCATGGAAAGATACAATCGAGCAACGCGTTAAAGTTATTCAGGTTTATTATGAAAATGAGCGTTCAAATCAAAATGCATATCGTGCACCTCGTGATTTGTTCGGTAAATTTAATCGTCCAAATGTGCTTACAATCGGAAAAATCGTGCAAAAAATTGAGCATACCGGGTCGGTAGGAGATGTGAAAACACCAGTATATGCTCGTATAGCTCATAATGCAGAAAATATTGCTGCTGTTCGCGATAGTGTGGCTGAAGAGTCGTCCACCTCATCTCGTTTTCGTGCCCGACAATTACACCTCTCACGCTCGTCGTTGATGAACATTATGCATAAAGACTCAAGAACTAAAGCCTCTTGACAATTTCAAAAGTTGTCAATGGTCAGAATGGTGGCAAGAAATGGCAACAGTGGATGATCAGTTTTCGTAGAAAATCATATTCAGTGATGAGGCACGTTTTCACCTCAATGGATTCGTCAATAAGCTGAATTGCCGCATTTGGGCGAATGATAATCCAAGAGTGACTGTCGAAAAACCAATTCACCCACAAAGAGTGACTGTTTGGTGCGGTTTATGGGCTGGCGGCATCATTTGGGACATCGGGTGGAGGTGCGCCGCCGAGGTCAAGGCGGCCATTTGGCCGATATTTTGCTGCATACATAATTGAACCATACCAATATTATCATAATAAAAAGAAAAGACAGTAATTTCCTCAATAATTTGTGTTTAAATCAGAGCCAACATTGGCCCTTAAAATTTAACCAATTTTTATTTATCAACTGGGCTGTCTTAAGAGTATAAGACGTTTGTGTCCACGATGAATTACCACTTGCTCATAAATAGACATACGCAGGAACGACGATAACTAATTATGAAAACTTATTTCCAAAATCAGTGCTCAGTTAATAATAGAGCTATAGAGTTGTTTGACCACGTTTTGGTCTTTATGATTGTCCAATTGAACCCACTATTCATGAAACCATTGCAAAACTCCGAACCAATTTCAGACTATTGGACATTTCCAACAACCAGAGTTCGTAGAGCACGTAACAATGAGAATATTGCTGCGGGAGTATTCATGAAGACCGTGCTCAATCAGTTGCTCGCCGTTTTCAAGGTTTGGGCATCACGTTGTGGCTTATTTTGAAGCGTGATTTTAGTTTAATAGCGTAAAAGCTCGTTCAAGAATTGAAGCCAACTGACTTTGGTTTACGTTTGAATATCCGTTTATGGTCCTTGGAACAGCGGCCTCATTTTTTAAAATGCAGAAGAACACGTGTTATTAATAATGAAGACCGCTATGGAGCACTGGTCAATACATTTTTGTTACCAAAACTTCACAAGCAATGTTTGCGATAGATTTAACATTGGGGTCAAGAAAACATAGTTCGATTTAACTTAAATCAAATGCTGAATTACAAACTATCCACAGTTTCGAAAATCCAGTTTCGCTAGGCGATTCAATTAGTTCAGATTTATTATGGTATCAACAGTTAACCTCAATTGGCTGGTAAACTTAATTTTCACGAAACCGACTCTTTTCATTCTATAACGCACAATACAGACTCAACATAACAATCAGATAGAAGACCGAAAAAGTGAGTCTCGCAATTCTGAACGTCTGTTGGTCTGTCAGTCTTTGCATGCATCTGCACACTAGGAGGATTTACTTCATTGCGATTGGTTTGTTGTTGAGACACAATATTTTATGCCGACAAACCCGCTTCGATTCAGGCCTTGGAGGAAAACATCACGCGTGTCATTCGCCAGTTACCATTCGAAATGCTCGAAAATTGGACTCAACGGATGGAACATCTGCGACGTAGCAACGGCCAACATTTGATAGACATAATCTTCAAAAAATAAATACATTCTTTGGTATTTATTTTTTGAAGATTTTTCAAATGATAATAAACATTCTCCATTAAATTTGAATTTTCTGTGTTTTTTTCTTTAAAAAAGTAGTTAACCTCGAAATGGATCACCCTTTAGTTCTAAACTTGATGTAATAATTATCAACCCATGAAGTTTATTAACATGACGGCTACAGTGTTAACAGCAATATTGAGAAAACATAGAGACAAGTTGAATATCCCAAGAAACGGGTTAAGTCCAATTAATTGCACGCTTAGCGTCATTATGTTAACCCCTATTGAGACACGCCTCAAAGAGATTGCATAACTTTTCCTAACCGACGAAAAGCCTCAAAATATACTTTGGTAAAGTTCAGAAATGATTTTTAAAAAAAAACCTTCAAAAACTACAGATTTCTTATTACACTGAATGGTCGATTTAAATTTAAATGACGCTATGCAGCATATCCCAACGCACATAATTTTCAGCTCAATTAGGTGCACGCCCTAGTAGGTACCTGTTTTCAATTACGCCAACAAACTACGAATATGTGTGTTATAATAAATCCAACATCCAATTAACATAAGCTATGCTCGGTCTAATATCTCATAAATTCGACTTTAATGACTACTTCACTATTCCAGCACGACTATGTGCCATGGTGTGCTAAAGAAAAACCAACACACAACGAACACTAAAATTTTGAAAAAAAAAAATTGTATAACATTGACAAACAAAAGCCGATTTCTGCTTAACCATATGCGAGCATATTTTTTCAACTTTTAACAATTTTTGTGCTCGCCTTTCTTGCACGTCTTTTGTAAATCATATTTTTAAGTCTTTTAAATACCGGAACACATACATAATATATATATTTTTAAATTTGATTGATGTCATTAAACTGTAGCGGAACATGAGAAGAAGGCAAGTAACATAACAAAATCATGAAATTGAAAATTACACACAATTATTCTATGAAACTAGATGACAATTAACAGCTTTAACTTAAAAAAAAAATTAAAATGTCATCAGCCAAAGACATTGAACAGGCAGCAAGAGCGTGTGTAAGAGAGAGAGGAGAAACTACTTTCAAAATTCATTTAATGCTTATGATGCGAACTTGATGGATGTTGGTGACATTTGTAATCCCTAAAAGTATGCGTAGATGTCATTGGCTATGCAAAAGTTTCGCTTGGGGACAGAAATCGCTTGAAGAGCCACGTCTAGGTTAGGCTTGTTACCGAGATTGAAAAGTGTGACCAAGTGACTAGGTTAGTTTCGTCAGTATGTGTATGATATTAGTCCATTGGCATGACATGTTGACAGGTTTGTGCATTAATTGGGTTAGGTCAGGTTTAACTGACGGATTGACTGTGGAACCAAGTCAACAGGTCAATGTGATTGCTTCCAGATTGTTGGTAATAAAGCATTCGCAATTATTATGACTATTAGCGGCACGCAAAAACAAATTGGCTTTTAATTTGAGAAGAACACACAGCAACGACAATTGGTAACAAGAAATGACAAGAAGATAGTTTTATCAAACGTTGCAATAGGTATTTTTTAAATAATTATTTACTGATGTGATATCATTCACCTTACTAACCTATAACCTAACCTACTAAGCCGAAAGTACGATTTTTTTATTCTTTCCCGTGCAAGGTGATACTATTGCACTGTTTTTTTTTTACTCTGATTTTAAATTATTGGATACGGAACACTGGTGGAATCTCATAATACCCAGAAGCTACTAGGATAATATACCGAAATACATACGGTGTGGAGTTGCTAGTCTCCAATCTTATGCCTCTCAGGTGACGGATACAGGAATCCTCTACAAATATGCAGGGTAGGTGGAAAATAAAATACCGCTAGTGGACCAAAACTAGCTAGGTAAGCCCTCCTATCAAAAAACCTACTCAGAGGGCAGACTCCAATGGTGGGGTCTATATTCCTAGTTGTGATGCATAATGAAAACAACTTATTTGAGCTGTTTGACATATTCTGACAACAGGTCATATAGGAATCTTATCTGTTAATCAGGCCCCTTGAAAAGAGATGATTGCGGAAGAGCTGATAGGCTACTGATGGCTCCGTGTCGTAGGGATATCTAATAAATTGGAACGTCAACTACTCACGGAAAAAATATGCTATTGAGAGGCGCTGACGTAACGACTAGCGGAAGCCCTAAGCTTGTAAAAATCCGACATTATTACCATCTGTAATACATTATTACCATCTGTATACGATGGGACCAGCCGCACTAAAAGTGATGAAAAACTGTGACATCTACTATAGACTACTATATAAGTGCCAGACTTAGACAAGAAGTCTTATGTTTTCAAGACATTGGCGAACCAGTTTTAAGAGTCCCCACCAAGGCCAAATTCGCCAACATAAGTGTTATATGCGCTCACGTTCCGACGGAGGAAAAAGATGCTCCTTCACAAAACTTTTCAGCGACTACCGACGCAATGTTAAAATCGGCAAGAAAAGGGCGTGATCAAAGATATAGAGAGGTGCCACTCCATGAATAATGTTCGCAAGTTTTACCAACGTTTAAAACTTCAAATCCAGGGATATAATTCGCGAACAGAATCCAGTCGACATGAACAAAATAATATTGTATTTCAGACACTGATGCTGATGATATGGTAGAACCACTTCTGCAGACTGTTTAACGGCGATGACGAACATTTTTCCGCTGTCAGACAGAAAGAACCATTCAATATTGGCGACGACAGCGAAAACTACTAACAATCCGATCTAAGTGAAGTGAGGATAGCAATATCTAAGCTTACCAAGGTTACCAAGATTTAAAAAGCCGGCAGAGCCGATTTGTTAAGTAACATACACAAACATATACAATTTTTTTTTTGGGTAAAAGTATGCCTGAAGAATGGAACCTCAGCATCCGCCTAGAAGATCCTATCTGCGCCTGAAACCGTTTGCCAACAACCATATCGACCCTTATCAGTGTGGATTTTACCAGGAAAGCCCACAACCAAATTAAATCTTTACACCTTGGCAGATCCTAAAAACCATGATGACGAACTATACAGAGCCATATCTAGTTTTGATATAGCGCCCAAACTCCATCAGGATCGAAAACGACCTATAACCAACACATTCAATGCTTGAAGGGGATTTATGTAAGGCCATGCACTGTCATGTGACTTATTTTATATTATTCTTAAGAGGATTGTGCAAAACTCGCCACTGCGCAATTTTCCATAAATCGGTGCAACTGCTAGCATACGCCGACAAAAAAGGAGGCGGCAAAATGATACTGTCAGCACAAAAGGCCACACCACATCGAAGAATTGGACAGAATGTCATTTTTGGAAGATATAAAATTTAGGGAGTAGGGTACTTTGACTACCTTGGTTCCGCTCTTAACTCTGACAAGAAAATATCGTCAGAAATTAAACGAAGAATTGCACCTTTCAAGCGCTGATTTAAAATGAAGCCCTCACTTGAGCTACTAAGGAGATCCTGATGAAGAAACCTTTGACGGATTTGAGAGAAAAATTTTTCGTTGACGGGCCGTGGAGACGAAGATTAAACCAAGAACTATACGAAATGTACAGCGTTTCCTAGTCGAAACAACTCCGCATTTGACGTCTAATGCGGCTAAGATATCTAGAGCGAATGAACAACAATACCCCAGCTTGTAGAGTCTTGGATTCCCACCAGACATCGGACGCAGCGGAGGAATACCTCGCCTTAAGTAGCGCGCATAAGTAGAAACCGAACCCAACCTACTTGAAGTGTGCAACTGGAGGCAGTTAGCTAGGGACCGTTCGGATTGAGGATGGAGAGTCATGTTGGTTAATCTAGCTTCATTCCAGACTGTAGCACCACTTAAGTTAGATACGGTTTTTGACAAAATAAATGTTGATTTTTATTGACAATTGATACTACTCGGATGATTTGTCAGATTATCACGAGAGGAGGGCCAGTAAAAAATCATTAAGGTGTTGCTACGGCTGGGAATCGAACCCAGACCTTCTAGGCGGCAGTTCATCGCACTGAGCCATAAGTACGGTCAGTACTAATGTTTCTCAGTCGGAATCTACAACTTTAAGGTATCAGTTGTTAGTTGTTAAGGCATATGTTTGTCAAATGTTCATTCCGGCAGGTAATGCTTTGCAGAAATATATGTACCTATGATAGTTGGCCATGTGCATGTCGGGTTTTTCAACAGGGACGCTACAAAAGCTGAGCGACAGGGACAGCAAACGACGCCATATTTCTTGCCGCTCTTTTGACATTTCTCTTTAGTAAGATTTGCCATTTCATGATGCAAAGATATACGATCCAACAGCGAGTCGAAATTATTAAAATTTACAACCGAAATTCGGAGTCAGTAGCCTCAACGTTAAGAGCGGTACGTCCAATTTATGGTCATGTGTCTCTCACACGTCGTTCGCAAGCGTTGGGCATCTCTGTGACGTCGTTGTGGCGAATTTTGCGAATTTTTCCTTACATGATTAAATTGACGCAAGAACTTAAGCCGCTTGACCACCAGAAGCGTCGCATGTTCGTGAATTGAGCTGAGCAACAACTTGAAAATGATTCGGATTTCATCGAAAAATCATCTTCAGCGATGAGGCTCATTTCTGGCTGAATGACTTCGTCAATTAACAAAATATGCGGTATTGGTCAGGCAGCAATCCACACGTACTCCATGAGTCATCATTGCATCCCGAAAAAATTACGGTTTGGTGTGGTTTATGGGTTGGCGGCGTCATTGGGCCGTACTTCTTCCGTGATGATCAAGACCGGCACGTTACTGTGAATGGGAATCGCTACCGTTTTTGGCCCCAATTGGATGATATAGACTTGGATGACATGTGGTTCCATCAGGACAGCGCCACAAGCCACACAGCGAATGTTATTGGAAACCAAAATTGGAGAACGTGTTATCTCACGAAATGGTCCAGTCGCTTGGCCGCCTCGGTCGTGTGATTTGAAACCGTTAGACTATATCCTGTAGGGCTACGTCAAGTCTATGGTCTATGCCAACAAGCCAGCGACGATTGATGAACTTTGTACGAATATCGAACGTGAAATTGCAGCAGTATCGGCCGATTTATGATTGAAAACCGTCGAAAATTGGGTTCAGCGTCTGGACTTCTGCAAGCGTGCCCATGGTGGCCATGCAAAAGAAATCGAGTTTCATACATAATGGCATCGAACGTACTTTCACAGGAATAAAGAATTTCATTGATGTCCAAAACCGTTTTTGTTTTATTTAAAAAAAAACTTTTGAAGCGCTCTTATTGAAAAACCCTTTACTATACGCGGCTACTACTAATATTCGGAATACGGAATTTTGAGCTGACAGCAAATTGTTACTAAGAGCTTGAAATTGCAAATAGCTCATACAAATTTTTCTTTCAACGAGTGAAATATTCTTTAAATAAACACGGCAAAAGGGCAAGCTCAACTTTATATCTATCGCGCTGGACACAGAGAGCAAGTAGTGTTGACAACAGGAGCGAAGGAGGTAACAGGTGATCATAGCATAAGGTACACATAGTGTTAGAAGACGATTTTTCATATGAGGATCAGGTTAAGCAATCGATTTGTATTGCGCTTTTGCCGGCTATGTGCAATCAGGTGAATTTTAACGTGTCACATACATGATTTTCCAGATGACGCATTGCAAATCTCAGTAAAGAAGAGTTGTAAGCAAAAATTCTTAGTTCAACAGGTTCGTTAGGTATTTCTTAAAAATAAAAAAATCTAGATTCCGCTATTGTGCGGAATCTAGATTTTTATTCTAAGCCCGATCGGTTGATTTTCATAACGAGATGGTGGGAAGTGAAAAAATATTTGATGATTTTACGACTCCAAAGAAGAGATAATCCTTGCACTTACAACCAACGAAACTTGATTTTAATTTGATTAAATGTATAAACGAGTGAAAGCTTTCTTTTTGAAGTTGAAGTATGAAATGATTGCCAAATTCGGTCTTTTGTTATGATATCACATTCATTGGTTCTTTATCACACAAAGGAGCAAACATTCTATGGCTGAAGGAAAGCTTTCACTTTGGATTACCTTCCTCAACACAGTACTGCTTACAGAAATGATTTGTATGTTATTTTTTTTATGTTAGCATGCAAAACCGAAATGAAGAAAACTGTCTAATTCACGCTGCGCTGAAACAATGGACTGCAGCTGTTTATCGTTTTTTGCTTGCTGTCACCTTCGGTTTGCCTGACAACGACATCTCGTCAAAAAACAAACACAGAATCACTCTTGACACGCTGTTTCTTAGAGATTATGAAATGATTTAGTAGAAACATTTTCACTCGAATTGCTAGGGACATCCTATACAAGATCTTGAACATCAACGCGCCGAACACGTATCAAGAGCGGGAGATTTTAAGTGAAAAATTCATTGATCCCGTTTGTGTTGACGGGGTATGGTGGTGAAGATTCAACCAAGATGTAGAGCGATATAGACCTGTTAAAGAAAAACACTGCATTGGAGGTTTAAGATGGCTGGGACATGTAAAGCGAATGGACACCAACACTTGGGCTCGCGGAGTCTTTGGTTCCCAGACATACATCGGAGCATTTAAAATGATGACTTCGCCTTAAGTGGCACCCATAATTTGAAACCTACCACTACTGTAAGTGCACAACCTGAGGCAGTTAGATAGGGACCAGGATAATTGAAGAGGCATGCTGGTTAAGCCTCCGGTTCTTTCTGTAGCGTCATCTTAATAAGTATGAACGGGAATGGGGTCCACTAAAAGACGGTTCGCACAGCCTTTTGCCTTTTGCCTACTATTTCTTCTCTTTTTTGTAGTATTTCAAATGGCGGTTTAAAAAACCATTATACGGTTTTTCATCATAGCGCGGCATTTGAAGAAAGGAAGAAGAAAGCGAGGAGTACAAGAGATTTTAGGTGAAGTGCAAGCTTTTTAGGTAGTGTCCGAACTTATTACAGGTGGTCGCCTTTTTGCTTGTATTCATTCAATTCAAAGAATCTTTTTCGAATACTGATGTTATAGGCGAGTATCAACCGAGCTTTGATTCGAAATCAGGTAAAAAGTATGCCAGCACCATCGGTTAGTCCGCTCACTTAGGCCAGAATTGGTCAAATGTATTCTCCCCATAAAAAATATCGGGAGTGTATTGTTGGAATTCGGTGTAATATAGTAATTCATAAATGGTCTTCATAAATGACACAATTAACGCCATTAATTATGAAAGACCTACCCAACCAGACCAACAACCAACATAAACCTCAGCCACAAAAGTATAAAAAAACATACTCGTACCTAACAAGATAATTGAATCTAAAATTGTCTACTCTGCCAGATATAATCGATTAACCAAGAACCAACATCCATTGCAGGCAGTACCGCAGAAAACCATATTTCTACCTTATCCTGGACACGAAAATTAATCAAAGACAATCTAAAAATACAAAAGTCCTTCAAGCTTCACAAAATAACTAGGTTTACGAAAAACGAAAAAAATCCCGGGGGTAACATACGAGACACAGGTATTATGTGAATTCAGCGACAAGCCAAATTGATTCTTTATCACACTACACTATAATATGATGCACAATCTATAACGGTGTTTGGTAACAATCACAATTTTTGGGGGTCTTTGCTTTGAGTGAGAGTAAGAGTAAACGTGTTCGTGTGTACATAACGTGTGACTCGTGAGTGAGATAAGCTATTCAAAAACTCGTGTAAGTGTTATAATGACAGTGATAGATGAATGAAAGTGAATGTAAGTACTTTTTAGTAATAAAAAAAAAACATGAAACAAACAAAAGCAATCAAATCAAACCAAAACGTATGAAAAAAAAAACATGTTAACGAAATTCGCACAAAATAAGAGAAGCAATCTTGTCTGACACACTTACCTCGACACTGAGTGGGCACACCCAGATAATTCGGATTAATCCCAGACTGCTGTCCACCAATTTGCGGATTTTGATTAACCAAAGCCTTTTGCACGAGACCAGTTAGATTGGCCAGCTGTCGTTCCATGTGCTCTACACGTATGCGATGCAAATCTTCGGGTCTGAAAATGGAGAAATTGCACAAAATTAGGTCATCACCATGACAACGAATTCTACGGTCCAATTGGGACCTAACACTACACGTCTAATTACACGCTTCATGGCGATGACAGAATCACAGCGTGTTCATTGTTCATGTATCTGCATCATCATTCTGTCAGTCAGTAACTCCGTCATAGTCATAAAGTGCAGAACATGCATCTTGGAAATTATCTCCTTCTCATGGCGACACTTTGCCAGTGTTGTGTGGCGGTTAAGGAAGCAAATTGTTTGAATAATTTGAAAATGTCGGAATTGCTTCGCCTCAAGCACTCGGTTGAGATGTTGTCCTGCTCCGACGAAGACAGACCACAGCCACCCCTTTTTCCGGAAGAGATTAACACCACAAGCTTGGCGGCCAAGAGTCAACTTACTATTGACAGCCCAACAGCGTTGCCATTAATTAATGCCAGGTAAGTCTATAAATTGAAATCATTTGTTGAATGCCTTCACCACTTAATCCTCGTCAGATCATACTCCGAAACGTGGAAGGAGAAGCCCACTAAGTTGCAGACGCTGTTTCAAGTCAGCGTCACTGCGTTGGCCTTCCTGTCGTTCGGTGGATATCTATTGTGCTTGATCGTTCAGGCGATCAAAAGTAAAGGTAAGCGATGGATTGGGCAAAATCATCATTAAGATACACATTACCTATAGATGATACTTTTGTATCTAGGCACAACCTACTTTCATCCAGTTGCGACGGCAACCAGTACTACCAATGGCCAGCTGAAGAAAATTAAAATTTTCAGGCGAAGTCGGAGAATGGCTAACCGAACGGGGGAAGTGAATTACGCGGACAATTACACTATGGCGGGTCCCAATCCGGAAGACATGTACAAGACTTTGTTGTATTTTTCCGAACTCTATGCTGGTAGTGTGGTCAGTTTTTAAGTACGGTATTACATCAAAATTATTTAAACAATTTCTGTTTCATTGTGACATTTAAGAAAAAAATAAATGTTATACGCCTATCGATTCGGACGTAGAATTCTTTTGATTGAAGTTCGAGTCTTGGTAAAGCATTTTTACTCATTTGTATCTCCAAAAAGGAGTGCAAGACCAATAACTTTTTGAGCCTTTCGCTATGTGTCCCTTTTCGAGATGACGCGATTATAAAAAGGGTGAATGAATCATTTGTGTGGAAATACAAAGCTGAATATAACGTAGAGTCGTTTACATCAAAATAAAACCTTTGGCTTCAGTCACATCAAAGCGACCACTGATAGCCTATTATCATGATCACAGATTAAGTAACTCTTTTGTATAGTCTCTGTATAGCCTTGGCGACACCAGATGAAAGCTAGCAGAATTGTTTTCTTTCACTAAAGCTGCAATCGCTTGCAGGAAGTAGAGGAATCATTGGAATCATTTCCAAAATGGTTTCAACGATAGAGTTAGGCTGTGCAAAGTGAACAAACTTTATATTCTGCTCTGATATATACGGCCAACCGGTCATTTGAGGATCTCAAGATTGATTCTGGAATCTGGCAAGTGTTGTTCGATGCTTTTTTACGCAACCATCATGCTTTTCGAAATCGCTTCAATGTTGCCAAATTTGACCCTTTCCGAAATCAATTATTACATGGGTCAATACGTTCAAACAAACCGAATTTTGACCGACCTCCGTGCATCCGTACTTTCTGAACGCAACTTCAATTCTCGGATGGCCACATGTAAGGCACTTCTCGAATACCCAGAGGAAGCAATTGTTTTTTTTTAGTGATAAGACTAATTTTCACTTGAATGGATGCAGCAACAAACAGAACATGCTACTGGGCTGACACCAAATCCCTACAATTGTACCATAGGCCTTTGCATTCACCTAAAGTCATAATGAAAGTCACAGTGAGATGTCCATTGTTGCCTGGGATTGTTGTCACTTGTTTTTTGAAGAAAATGTGGTCAAATTGGCGAATATTGGAGGACCAGGGCAGCAAATAAGAAATCTGCCTACATAGGTTTAGACTTGCTGATGACTCATTCTGTCGTCATTGTTTATTGTAAAGTCCAAAATGCCGAGCACGTGCTGCTGGAACGCCGAAAGTATGAAGATGTGAGAAAAGCACTAGAAAGTGAAATAAGCAATCACCCATTAAAGCCTCATATCGTATATGCTATCGACAAATGAAGCATGGGAAACTGCAAATAGCATCATTGTAAATACAATGGAAGAATTGAGACGGGAAAATTGAACGAGACCTCAAGATTCGCGACAGCCCAGATCAATAAGAGGAACATGAAGGAATGCCTTGACAGCCGGTACCATAGGGACTTACAGGACATAATAGGGGGTGTTTTATCCACGCATACATGCACTAGCATTAAGTCTTGCATAACTCGTAGCACGGGCCACAGAGTATCCGTAAAGAATTTCACCCCTCCAGGGCAAAAAAAAAAACAAAAACATTTGGCTGTAACTTCTCACGAAGTTGGCTGTAACTTCTCACGAAGTTGGCTTCTGCGGTTCATCTCACGAAGGCAGGATTTGAATTAACCAGCCAACTCTTCGATTTCCGATTCGACACCTTGCGGTTTTCTCATTTTTTTATATCCCATGTTTATGTAAAAAGTACAATAACCGGGCAGAAATTGCCAACATACCCGTAGCCATGCTGTAAGGATCATAACAAACTTTAAAAATTGGCTCTCTACTAGGGTTTCCAAAAAAAGAAACATAAAATAGGATTAATTGCGTTTAAAAAAAAAAAGTGCGTTATGTTGCCCCACCTTGTACTTGGGAGCGTACACAAGTACAATTTTTACTCAATATCGACCAACTAAATGTAGTTTACTTGGAATGGAGACCTGTTGTTTTTATCCTAGGCTTATAAGGGACTGTAGCGCAACTCAACTAAGTCATAAGCAGCATACGGTATGGGATGCAGGGTATTACGGTTGTTATGCAGAAAACTTAAACATCTTGAATTGACGGCACACACAGTGCACCAAACATGGGTTCTCCAATAATTCGTGTGCGAAATTATATAGTTGACACAAAGAATGGGACCTCCTGTTTAACGGCGACTCCAAATGGTAAATTAAGGGAACTTCTGATGAAAGTTGTATACTCTTGGATATATGCCAGACTTTTGCAAAAGCTTAAACGGTAAAAAAATGTGTTGTTACTTTTGGGATTTGAAGTAGTAAAATTCGAACGCAGCAAATAAAAAAATACTATTCGCTTAAGCCAAGTTGGGTTAAGCTAGCTGCTCGCAGGCAAAAACGAAGCCTACGAACCAAACTGTGGTTGAAGATCCTACGAAGAGCTGTCATTGTGCTCTATAGGCAATGAAGATGAGAACACTGCGGCTGTTCAGAAAGAAAACAAAAATGAGCAACACAACCTGCGCGGTCGAAGACATAGAGAGGCGCCACTTTAGGAATTTTTTTTTATATTTTACCAAAGTTCTGTTGAGGAAAGCTGGTAGTTCAGACACATAAGGTGATGAGGATATGGGAGAACCACATCTGCAGACTGGTAACTACGACGACGAACGATCTCCAGGCTGACGGAAATGTCAGCTTTCTTGTCGAGCTTTATAAAGTCGGTGGAGATGATTTGGTAAGTAACATTCACCACCTCATACGCAAAATTTGGTCCCATCAGCATTGTTTGCCCGATTGCCTTCATGATCATATCAGCCGTAATATGTGAATGTCTAAACCGTTTACCAACAATTTCTGTCCTCATCAGTGTGTTTTTTTCAATCTACAACTGATCAAATCATTTCACTTCGGCATATGCCGGAAAACCCCAAAAACCTGGGCAAAAAACTACGCAGTTGACGTAGTGGATATGATTTTGTTAGGACATGAAAACCACAAGCCAGACGTTGGACAACAGAGTAAAGGAAGACTTGCGTCGTCTTAAGTGGCGCGCACAAGTGGAAGAAACCGACCTCAACTAACTTGAGATGCACAACCGAAGGCAATTACCATAGTATCGGGCTAGTAAGAGAGGCTCGTTGGTTTAGGTCCGGGTAATTTTCGGACAATAGCGCAACTTAAGTAAGAATGAATAATCACATGATCAGTTTTTGTTATTTTTTTTTAAATAAAGGAATACAACAATTCCTTTCATGGGACCCGAACCAAATAGTATAGACAGTAATTAAATATACTTTTGTTATCCCGATTAAACGAAACGCTAAACTTAATTTGTTCATCATCATGGATGCTCTTCATATCGGTTTCTTATATCTAAATTTTCTATGCAAGTAACTGTAACTCACCGAGTGGGATCATAGACTTGGTTAGCACTTCTTGGTATTCTCCCAGGGCCCATTTTCATTCCATATAACGCATACTGATCCTCACTTAGCGCCACTTCACTGTAACGAAAAACGGAAATAACCAAAATCAGCTCAAGGGAAAAGCGTTAAGAATGATCCCCACTTACCCATGTTCTTCATCAATAATAGGTGCTACAGCATTGCCCCTTGTCCCGTACTGGCTGTAATAGGGCTCCTCATAACTACCACGAGTACCTCTCTCTGGCGAACTTGTATATCCGTCTATTAAAAAATAAAAGAAATCCCACAAATATAATTTGATTACATTTTCGAAAAATAACAGATTGTCGACATTTTAACATTAGAAACCTCATATTTTAGAACATCAAAAACTCTCAATTCTAACTTTCAATTCTATTTAAAAAAAAAAACACTAAAATGCTCTCTCTCTCAATTATGTTTCGTTTATTTACACTATGAAAAAAACGAAAATTAAACAAATTTTGAATTACAAAAGATACAAATTTTGGATAGGGGAAACTATAATCAAATGACCTGCCCGTGTGTCTCTGCATGTGTATATCGCCAATTCGGATACGGTCTCGAATGAAAAAAATGAAAAACACAATCCAGCGACATTCGAAAAATGATTGTTTCGTGTGTGTAAAGTGTTTCATGAAATGCTGATTTTTTTTCTCTGGGCTTAAAATCAAACTTATACCTGGGATACTGTACAGCTGATCCGGGGGATAGGGAAATGGGGGCCCCATGCTACCCCTTGAGCCATACGATCTCATTGGTTTCGCTGGAGCTCCTTTTGACAAATAGGTTCACACAAAATAACAACAAAAATAGTAAAAGTAACAATGATTAACTATAATGAACACTCCATATGATAGATACTATTGATAACTAAAAATTGATAAAAGATAAATTTCAAGTGTAAACATGAGGGAAGCCTACGTGCATTAAACAGCAAGCAAATTAAAAGCAAATGTGCGTGAATGAAAAAAAATAGGACCTCGGAGAGGGGTCCAAGGAAATAATACAGCTTTGATAGTTGAAGGCATTTTTTTTTCATTTTCTGAACCCGGTGAACAAGGTGAGATTCTAAATACGATTTCGTTACTACCCACATACACTTAGTTAGTACTCTGATGAATGACTTTTGAAAATGGCTCTACTTCAAGAAAATTTCTGGAGATGATTTGATGGATTGTGGTGATCGTTATAATATCGGTTAGTGATCATCTTTGTCCTTAAAGGAATTTCACAAGTCAGTTGTGAAATTGAAATTTTTTTTTATACATATATTCAAGCTGCGACAACATCAACATTTCTTGAAAAAAATCGAACCCGAGATCTAAATCAAACATAACATTACTTGATGGGGCTTCTCCATCAAGAAGTAGTTCCGGTTTTCTATCATTCTGTCGCTCTCTGATTATAGCTGAAGGTTGAGAAGCTGGACTTCAAATTTGATATACTATGTTCTTGGGTCTAAATCCCAGAGGGGTTTTTGGAATTTTCATTATGGAGTCAAAACTCTTCCGATCTATCAGATAACGGTTTTGGTAAAACCGAATGTCTCAAAAACAGCTACCAAATGTCTCGACGCATACTTTTCGAAGGGCTGTTCTGTGTCCGCAACTCAGTGCAACCCGCAAATAAAGGTTCGAGCGAGATTGTGGAGTTTGCTATGGTTGAGTCTCCTATCAACTTCATCGCACGCTTTTGTATCATACCTAGTAAGTGTAATGAAGTTTTAACTGCATTTGATCATATGTGGGAGCTGAATTGAAGTCTGGTGTCAAATATTTCTTGCATCGGTTAAGGAAACCTAAACATTGCGCTGCGACTTCGAACGAATGTCGTTGATAACACACCGAACATGGAATGTTTTCGAGTTTCGAAATTTGATGAACTCAACATATTTTGTCGTTTTTGCCCCACGTCCGAAGATCACGCTCTTAATTTTTGAGAACGAATATGAGAAGCTGAGGGTGTTGGACATCCCTGACTATTCGTGCCCAATCATACCAACATTAATATTATTTCAATATTCATTGAATATTTTATTCTCTTCCTATTTATCTGTAATTTTGATTGACATACGATAACCCTTCTTCTTTTGTTTAACTTGGACAACATAACATGTATTAATTATTTAAATCATTAAATAAATCGTTTCGTATTATAACCATCGTTTAGTATTTATGTTATTAAATTCGTTCCGATCATGCAATTGTTTTAACAAATCTGATTAACAGAGGGTATTGCCTTTAGCAAATGTGTTGATTGGATAAGAAGTTGCAGACAAGTGGTCATTAATAAAAATGAGAATGAGTGTCGGGGACAAAACAAAACCTTGGGGAACACCATCATTAGCTTGGTGATTGACGTACTTGAAACTGTCCAAAACAGCTTAGTTGTACGTTGCGAGAGGAGGTCGTTTCTAATCCATTGAAGAAGATTATCATCGATACCAAAAGCACTCATTTTCGACCAAAGGGGTTTTATGTCGGATTCAATCAAATGCTTTTGAAATATAATGCACAAGGATTTTGTTTTCATCACAAGGGTGGATTTATTGGTTCCATATTTCGTTGGGATATGACATCAAATCACCAGTGGACCTGTTGCTACGAAAACCGTATTGTCGTTCATTGAGATTTTCCAGATTAAAGATATTTCATAAGCTACCGTTTTATCAGCGTTTCCATGACCTTAGAAAGTAGGGCCGCAATTGGTTGGTATTTGGAGGGGGACGAAAATTTGCATTGGGAACGGACTGGTCAAGTGCGGTGTCAATCGACTCGGAAAGAGTCCTGGTGAATAGGACGAATGAAAAAGCTTACACACTAGATTGCCAGCTTTGAAGAATACCTTTTCAGAATTATGGGGGAGAAATTAAATCTGGACCAGCCGAGCTGTGTATCGATTGTTATATGGGTAACTACGTATAGACGAACCGTGAGTGTCACAAGACGAAGACTAGGGTCACTCGGCTCATCAGATGACCTGAAATCATTGAAGCAGTGAAATCTTAAGTGAAAGCCCTCCAGTTAGGCGAATTCTTCACGAAATCAGACTACTTTGTGGACATATTGAAGGCATTTTTGTCCACTGTTAGATCAATGTGAATTAGCGGACATTTGGTTCTTACAAGGAAGACCATAGACTCAAACTTCACTTACCTACATGTGTAAGCTATTTTTAAAATCCGCCCACTGCTACGCCTGGTGAATTCTTCACGAAATCAGACTACTTAGTGGACATATTGAAGGCATTGTTTGTCTACTATTAGATAAATAGGAATTTGCGGACATTTGGTTCTTATAGGGCGGACCTATACGGCACAAACTTCACTTGCCTACAAGTTTAAATATTTTTAAAATCCGCCCGCTAGGAAAATGTCGTTTTAGCCAAACAGTAAGGAAATTTAAAAAAGTATCTGAAGACAATTTAGGCTCAGTTGCAAATGGAAGGTGAGATGAACAGCTGCGCAGAAGGTCTGGTTTCGAACCCAAACAATTCATCTGAGTATTATCAATTGCCAAAAAAACTTATCTCAACTTATCCGTTCGGCGTGTGCAAGAAGTACACGCGCACAGCTAGGCCCTGGGCCACTAACTAGGCTGTCGCGCCAAAAGCCTGTTTTTTTGTTAACTAATCCGTTGAGCTAAATTTCCTTGCAGGACGGGTAGACGCACCGCTAACTTTATGAGATGTTGATGCAAAATGAACACGTCGACTACATTTGCTCGCTTACTTTGAAGAAAAAAAATAGGAAGGGGGATCTTAAAATCTCAGCTTATTCGAAGCGACAAATTTAAGAGTCACCAACGGTTTAAGAATCAAACAACCTCAACGGCAAGACCGCTTGAACTACATAACTGGAAGCAGTATCCCAAAGCCCAAAAAGGACGAAATGTCTCAGGCAAATACATAATCTTTACTATTCAGTACAACTGAGTCGCCATGTGTTTTCATAGTTGAAGTTTTTGAATGTCTGTAGTAGAACAGACAGCTTGATTCAAGAGAGTTAGAAGGAGTAAAATCACATATGAACTGTATTTCAGTTTAAAAAAATTAGCCTGCCAGAGTTTAACACAATGAAGATTTTGGCGAAGCAGATAGCACTTATACAAGGAAAGTTAAACAATTCCCATGAAGACCAAAACAATTCATAGTACGTCTCTATTCCTTTATTACAAAGTGACCCAATCAGCGATTACAGGGTATCCTTTTGGAAGAATTTCCAAAAATAAAGTAAGCTCCAACTGGAACTCAGTTTGCTTTCGAGGTATCCGTTGCGGAAAAAAACAAAAGAAGCTTACATTGCATTCGATCGATTCTGGAACAATTCTTCGTCGACTCCCGGCCGAAGCAACACTTAAATGATTTTTCACTGGCCCTCTTCTTGTGATGATCTGACAAATCCGAGTAGTATCAATTGTCAAGAAAAGCTTGTCTCAAATGCGACGAAGTACAACATTAAAATGTCAAAAATTGTTGACTTTACACGTCTTTCATCGGAAGATCTGTTCGAAATGATAATCGGAACGAAAACCTCGGTTTTTACGATTTTGAACATATTGTAGAAAATTTTCTTATGAACAAAAATCTCGGAAGGGATTAATGATTCGTTTCCAATTCGAAATTATAGATTTTATTGAGGTAATCGGTGACCCAGAATTAAGATTTCTTGCGCGAATGCAGATATTTTACTATAATTCACCACATGTTTATAAAAGCATATTCACCGATAGTCAGTCAATCTCTTCTCCCGAAATTCAATCTAAGCTTGTTCAAAGCTTCACGGAGATATGAAGGTTCTTAACTTTCAACATAATGGTAAACTTAACAGGTTCCTCGAACATAGGGGAGGTTCTGTCATCAGCATCGTCAGTCACCAGTATGTCAAACCGCCAATATCTGACCATAAATCACGAGTGGGACGAAATTCCCTTCCCACCTGTGAAGCGTCGAAGAAGATGTGGTCGGATTATTGCAAAGTTTGAACGCCCAAACTCTGTCGGAGAACAAGAAATATGTTTCGATGATAGTGGGCATACTGCAGGTTGGTTCAGTCAATTAAGAAAAAAAAAATTCGTGAAAATACTTTTTCCACGACCTGGAAGATCTATCAGAAATTTTCTTTCCTATTTTTTCAGATTAGCAACAGTACTTATATGGCTCCAAACAGGTTAAAAAGGAGGTACACACATAAGTGTGAACCCCAACGATCATCACACTTATTATTATTGACCTTACTGCAATGAGGAAGGACGAACATCATTTACCTCAACAACCTAACCTAGAACGAGAATAGATGCGGAATGACAAAAAGAGATGACACACTAAGATCATCATATGAAATATGTCTTTGAAATTACCACTTATCTTCAAATACCAGACGGCTGCCACCAGTTTAGTCAGTTCTTGCATATGTTATTTGAAAACTGCTTATGTTTCATTTAAGAACCCTGTTGAGACCTGTTCCAATCCGAAAGTATTTGAGCAAAAATTAAGGAAACATTTTCGTATATCTTAGCTTGAGCTATAGTTTATAATTTTTGAACTTCTAGTCGAATTTTTGGACTCCGGTGTGAAGCTAAGCCACTGAAAACTGGGTCTAGATGTAAGTGCGTTGAACTTCATAGCTCGGAGCTGTTCGGAGCTCCCATCTATTGTGGCAAAATTAAAACTTCGCAGACACAAATGATGGAGAAGCTAGGTTTCAGACCCCGCATTGCCCGTTAATGGCATGTATTTATATTTTATTTATTTAACAATTACAAAACAAATGTTTTAAATGAAATTCGAAAGTGCACTTTAAGGTCACTTTCACCAAGGCATTCGTTTTTTTGCGTCAGTCTACTAGTCCTTCCACTTCAATTATTGTTTCAATATTGGAATTTCTTGTTACACATTGGATTTTCGAATTTATTCGCATATGGCTCAGATAATATATAATTCATACGTATTCCGATATCACTTAACAATGACTCTGATATTGATAAATAACTGTTTCTTCTTGCTTTTTAAATAGTAGCAATATATTTCCATCAAATATACCATCACATCGTCCTTTTCGAATGAGAACGCTGAGATACCACCTATGCTATGCGGATATATTGCCCCTTCCCCAAATCCTTTTCATACGATGGAAAAAATCACGTAGCCAACATAAAAGTTTTTTTTTTCCTGAAAAAGTTTAAAAGTGAAAGGATATCTGTAGCGAGGTAGAGACGATTGCTACATATAACCTTGTCACTATGCAAACATCATTATCAACGTCAGAAAACTTGGAAAATATTGTTTTTGTATGTTTTTCCGGCTGTCGTATTCGGTGATGGTGAAGAAAAAGAAGCTCTTTGAACTGAGTTTCCTTGCAAAAAAAAAAACAACACCAACAAAGTTGATATGTAGAGTGGGTAGAGAGCGGGACGATTTAATTTTATGGCCCGAAATGGAGTTGATGTATGCATACGGAGGAGGAGCAAGGGTGGTTATACATATTACATGTGCTGACGATAGGATTTATGTGAACTGTTTTGGAATACATTTTTTCAGACTATTGTAGGTAGATACAGGTAGGAGTTGTGGGCTTAGTTCCGGCGTCTTAAATCATTTTGTTTCATTCAGAGTAAGTACGTATAGATAAGCTTCAGTCGACAATTAAAATTTAATGGAATTGAGTTGCGAGCTGTGCCGGGTCAAATCCGATGACGTGATTAATAATTTATTTACTTTCGAACATAAGTTTAGCTTAATGCGTTTGATAGAAGGAAGCGCAATTGTGTGGAGTATCACTAAAATATTCGGATTTTCTATTTCGTTTTTCTTTAAAGACAACCGCTCGTTGACAACCTCACTCAGAAAAGGACATTCTTAGATATAAAATTAAAGTTAAAAATAAACCCTATTTAATGGCAAGGGTAAATAAATGCTCTAAAACGCTTTTGAAACTCTGAAAACTCAATCCCCGGATTGCGACGAGAAATGTACACAGCTATGTTCAGACTGCGGAAGATTTTATGCGAACGGGAAAGGCTGACTCGACTCCGAAAGCATTTTCAAAGTCCTTGACAAAGTATATAAGTCAGAGGATAGAAAAAGTTTGACCTTAACCGAAGCCACTAATTCAGCAAGCTACACTAGACACAGTATAGGACCCAAACACTACGCAGAAATGCAGTCCAACCAATTAAAATTCGTAATCCCAAATCCTTCACAAAACAGGAAGTGACCAAACTAGGGCTTGGGGGTGAATACCTTCAACCAAGATAGGATTCCAGCTTAAAGATAGGAAGCAAAAACAGGGCCCCACGTAATTTAGAAGAAAAGATGGATCTCTTATAACAGGACCTTTAAACTATGACGGATAGTTCTGTAGGATTCTGTGAGATGAATCGTGACAACTATATTAGAAGACAATTGCGATTTTATGAGAGCACACAATTTTTCTAAACTAAAAAACATCAAAACTACGTCGACCGTTTTATTCCTACGAGATCAAGCCCATATTGACAAGATAATGACCTGTACCATGAGAGGAACGTCTATTGCCTTCAGCTTTAAGTAGGTAAAATTCCTAGAAAACAGAGGTCACCCAGGGATAACTCAAAGACAATTCGTTCCAACAAGACGATTTTTTAATTGTTAAACCTTCATTTCACGAATCTTGTATACTTTGAGAATCCTTGTAAATTATTTTTTTGTAAAGATTCGCACAGAATTACCCTGAGGTTAAATTAGATCTAGGTTTTGCAATGATGTCATTTTTGAATTACCTCTATAGCGCATATTATGTTCAATGATATGCACTTAAAATTAATAAAATATATTTTGTTCGTGACTTTAAAATTATGCCAACGTACAAGGGTTTACAACGTAATTGCACTCAAAGAAAACACTGAGCGCATCAAACTGATGTCGACTGACATTTAAATTAAAATTCGAATATCATCATTTTCATACCCAAAAGACAATAAAAGCAATTTTATAGGCAATCAACTTGCATATGTCAATAATCAAAGTGACTTCTCCCTCACACCATCAGGACTCAAATACTCGTAAAACTCTTCACATCACTTTTGGGTTCCTGGTACATCCCTCCATCATCATAATCAATTTCCAATGTATGACTTCGAAACAAGGCGATTTTATGTCACTAAACCGTCAAACGCAGACAATTCTTTCAAATCAGCAAAATGTATGTTTCCCATGAAATAAAAACCCTTGTTAATGCCTCCTGGCCAATGATACAACATTCGCTGTGACATGAAATCCGAATCTTTAAATACCATTAACCCGACAATACCGCAGTGCGCAATTAATACAATTTTCCATATCGATTTCATCCAGAGTCCTGGCCCATATTGTCTGTTGAATGGCGTAGACTGTTAGCAACGGATCCCTCAAAGATATGCGGCGCACAGATTGCTTTTTAATGCCTCAATGAGGTAGAAAATGAGGAGAAACAAAAATCTGTCAGGAAAGTATCTGCGAGCGGTAAATGTATGTATTTTTTTTAGATATGTGTACATACATGTATGCTGGTTCATCGCATTTTAATTGGGTTCGTTTTTTAATTAAAATGGAAATAAAAACCAAAATACATTTCCGTTGCAAAGTGTCTACGATTGAGACTTGCAATGGACGTTTAACATGTTGGTTGCGTTCTTGCAATATTTGACCGGAATAAAGCACAGATATGAACCACAACTTGGTATACATATAGGTAAAGCAATTTCACGTAATAAGATTTGTCATGTCGATCGATAGGAATGCACTGGTCTTAGCTGTTTGGCAATAAGTTAAAAAAAAGTAATAGCTGCGTTGCTTTGTGACTAAGCACATAGCTCTAGTCTAGATGTGGTTGCAATGTCACAGGAAACTATTTCTAGTGAAGAGATTTAAAAACACCGGTGTTATGTTAAAATGGAATTTTGATTGAATTGTTTTTGTTTTTAACGAAACTATTGCATTGGATATAGACCTCAACAGCACAACAGCTAAACGAGGCATTCCAGCATCTATCGTGGCTGAAGAAAATGCATAAAGTACGCCTAATACGGGAGGTTTTGACAATGTGAAGTTTGACTGTATGTAATGTCAGTTATCTGCTTTAGACCTATGTGCAAGCATGTTCAAATGGCCTAGAGGCCATTCATTCAATTTGGCCAAATAGTTTGCGAGGAATTGACAACTTTCTTCATATGGCCTATATGCAAAAATCCTTTTTATGGATTTTCTCGAAAAAACTGGGTATGCAGTTTTATTGGAACTGATATGCTCACAGTATATATGAAGTTTAATCAAAATCGTTAGAGCCGTTTTTGAGAAAATTGAGGTTATGTATGGTTTTTTTTTGTAGGTACCGGTAATAACATGGCTAAAAGCAAACAAACAAAAATGGCATAAAATTATGACCAAAAAAACGCTGGATACGAAGTTTGAAAAAAATCTGTCAATCGGAGAGGCTTGTACGGACAGACGAACCGACGGACGGAATTCCAAAAAAAAAACTTTTTTGAGTTCCGCCATCATCGCAATGTTAGAATTAATCAAAATCTCGAGGTCGAAAATTTTCACGAAAACAACATCTTACTCTTTATAAGAGAAAGTTGAAAAAGTCAAAAAACGCATTGAAGGAAATGAATGATTCAACGAAGTACTGGCGGATCGCTCTCAACGAAACTAAATCTTCTGACGTGAATTTAACCCAAGAAGAAAACTTGAAAATTTGTCTAAACTTGGCATGGAAAACATTGGCAAACGAAGCCATTTATTATTACAAATCAACGCAAAACTATATTACAATTCGCACGTAAAATGAAATGTTTACGACTCAAAATCAAATACATAAATATAGGGAAATGTACTGGAAAACATTTCCAGCTCAGTATCGAAAACAATTTTTTTATAAGCTTTTCTACCTGTGGCGCTCAAGTAGTATCCTGAGATGATGCTTGCAGATTTTTATTAATTCTGGTCCTGAACTTTTGTAATTTGTATACGTTTTCTGGTAGTTTGTTCCTTTATTTACTTGTTCTGTAACAAGAACAAATGTTTGGTATTGCGTTGTTCGTTTCGTTTTTAAATGGGGGATGTGTCTGTGAATTTAAACTGTGTGTCATGTCGGTCGTTGAAATGCAACGATCCTAGGTATGCAATTTGCCGTTATAATATTTTCGCTGTAACAATGGTTGCATCTTTGAGATAAGGCAGAATCGGATCGCACATCTTTGAACAGTGTATTTCGGACCTGATCGTTCTTGGGCATTAATAGAGAGGTAGTTGTCTACCTTTTCTCTTAGCTATGAAAATATAGCTTTGCTTGGACGCTGCTGATTTGGCAATAGATGCTCCATGATACATCTGACCCAATTGAGATGGATAGTATATATGTATATGGATTCTTATAATTTGAAGACTGTTTTATCCATTTCGATTTGCGGCACTGAGTTTTTTTTTTTTTCTTGTAAATATTGTAACAGCGTTTTATTTGAGTTGAATTGAACTAGGTTTCTAGGTTTTTTGTAGGTCTTCGACTATAATTCAGATTTTTAGCATCTTTGTTGGTGTGCAGGAATAGCGGTAATATGCGTGTCGGTTGAGTTAGAAGCTATTAGAGTATGTACTTTCATCAGCAAAACTAAAAATACGATTATTAGTTGTTCTCAGAAGAGCAATAATGTACATCAGGAATAAATTGGGTGAGAAAATTGATCCTAGAGCTACTCCAGCATTTATAGAGAATCCATCTGAGAGTAAACGCTACACTTACTACTTACAAAAATCTGTCTTTAGGAAGGTTTTCCATCCAACAGTACAATATCCACAATTTTCCATCACAGATGGTTATATATGGGTAACATAAATTTGGAGGTCTTCAGTTGAAGGTTGCTTTCAAAATCCATATTGCCTATTAAACGATTGCTTTCTCAGTAATCGATAATCTCGGCATACATTTTTTTTTGTTACCTTTGTAGGTATTGTAAGGCAATGGTTCTGTAGTTTTCAGGTATGCATTTTCTTCCTTTTTGGGAATCGGTTGGAATTGAGCAACTTTCCAGCAACTGTATTAAAAAAATATTCTGCAAGTTTGGGGTCGCATTTTTTTTTGTACAATAGTTGAAATTCCGTCAGGTCCAGTGGGTTTTTTTTTTAAAGTCCAAACTGCTCATAATGCATCTTTTTATTGGAGAACGAAGTTTTATTTCAACCATCTTTGAGAGTATGTGCTTTATTGTTGGTGGTACAAGTTCTTACTTTAATGTCAAATTTACTGAAAAAAATTCTGGCAATCCATCAGTTCTGATTAATGGAGGGAATGAAGAGTGGGTAAAATTAGCGATTAACTGATTACTTTACTCATTTACCAAAATAAGATGATAGAGGAACACAAATAAATGGTTTTTGAAGTAACTTCAGTCGGTCCATCTCTCAAAGAAAAAGGTATTGCTTTTGTAAAGATTGTTGAACTCGAGATTTTGATTGATTTTATCACGATGATAGCGGAATCCAAAAAATTGTTTTTTTTGGAATCCCATACGTGCGTTGGTGCGTCTGTCTGTATCTCAAGCCTAAATGGCTTGACGGATTTTCTTCAAACTCTGAATCCACGTTTGTTTTAGTCATAATTCTAAGCCATTTTTTATATTTTATCCGTTTTATTTACAGTAGGTTCCTGCAAAGAGAATAGAACTACAAAGAGTACGCATCACAGCTAAAAATCTGGTAGCCCTTGCAGGCGCGGTCGGTAAGTGGAAAGGGGAAATTTCGTCAGGGGTACTGACATAGTCAATTTTCGTTGCACTCTTCTGTACCTGCCATATCAAAATAACGTCAATGTACTCGAAAACGGCTCTTAGGATTTTGATTAAACTTAACACATGCTATAAGTATATTAGTTCTTACAACACTGAATACACTTTTTTTTTTGAAAATAAATAACGGGTGATTTTTTAGCTGGTTTGGTTTTGGCAACACTGGTTTTGACAGCTGACGTGTGTTTAGTACCTTGTGTCACTGTCAAACAGCTTCAGTTTGGTTTGCAATTTAACCATGGATCGTCTTACAAATGAACAACGCTTGCAAATTATTGAATTTTACTATCAAAATTCGTGCTCGGTACGAAATGTTCATCGCGCGCTGCTTCCATTTTATGATCGGCATTCTCGACCTTCTGAGCAGTCTATTCGGAAGATTGTGACCAAATTTCGCACCAAATTTACTTTGTTGGACATTAAACCACCAACACGTTTACGTACTGTGCGTAGTGAAGAAAATATTGCGGCCGTATCAGCTAGTGTGACAGAAGACCGCGAAATGTCGATTCGGCGCCGTTCCCAGCAGTTAGGCCTTGTTACAGCACTACGTGGAAAATTTTGCGGAAGGATTTGGGCGTAAAGCCTTTTAAGATACAGCTGGTGCAAGAACTAAAGCCAGCCGACCTACCACAACGCCGAATTTTTGGTGAATGGGCTCTTAGAAAGCTGGCCGAGGATCCGCTTTTTTATCGAAAAATTGTGTTCAGCGATGAGGCTCATTTTTGGTTGAATGGGTACGTAAATAAGCAAAATTGCCGCATTTGGAGTGAAGGTCAGCCAGAAGCATTGCAACAGCTACCAATGCATCCCGAAAAAGCCACTGTTTGGTGCGGTTTATGGGCCGGCGGCATTATTGGGCCATATTTCTTCAAAGATGATGCGAATCGCAGCGTTACTGTCAATGGTGAACGCTACCGAGCGATGATAACAAACTTTTTTTTGCCCGAAATGGAAGTTCTTGACTTGCATGATATGTGGTTTCAACAAGACGGAGCCACATGCCACACAGCACGCGAAACAATGGCGCAATTGCGAGGCGAGTTTGGTGAACAGATAATTTCACGTTTCGGGCCGGTCAATTGGCCGCCTAGATCGTGCGATTTGACACCATTAGATTATTTTTTGTGGGGGTATGTCAAGGCTAATGTCTATAAAGACAAGCCCGCTTCGATTGACGCACTGGAAGCCAACATCCATGCATTCATTCGTAAGATACCGGCCGATATGTGTGAAAGAGTATGCCAAAATTGGACTCAGCGGATGGGCTACCTGAGACGCAGCCGCGGTCAACATTTGCATGAAATTATCTTTAAACATTAAATTGCAAGGTTCAAACTATCGATTCAAATAAATATTTCATTCATTTTTTCGAATTTTTTGTGTTTTTTTTTAAAAAAAAGTTCTAAACCTCTTAAAAAATCACCCGTTATAACGGATTCTAGGATTTAGGCCATATAAGGAAAATTGTAATGTTCTCGCCAACTATTTGGTCAAGTTGAATAAAATATGCGTGTTTTTAGCATCAATAAGAAAAATTAATATTACTGTTCATTTTGGCATTGGTATTTAATCTAACGCCCAACTCGCTGTGAAAGAGAAAGTTGCTACGACCCAGTCGTGAACCCACCACTTGGTTGATAGCGAAAAACTAATAATTCCATACCATGAATGATATCTGTTGAAACCACTGCGCAAGTATTGATATCACCTTGTCTGTAACAAAGGTCTTCACAAGAAAGTACCCTAATAGTCAAGCAGATTATCTTAGTTAGTTATTCAGTAGTTCCATAAAACTCGTTGATAGTCTGGTAGCCTTGGCATCAATATGGTTAGTTCATAGATCGCTGTTATTAAAGTATGATCTGAGTTTTCTAATGGAGAATAGAAATGTTTTAGTTAGCTGGATCCGACGTAATACGTACGTTTTATAATAAATGCAGTAAAAATTTGATACTACTACGAGTATGCGCTTGTTGTTCTCATAGATGATTTCCTACCTTTAAAAAAACGAATGTGGAATGAATACCTAACCAACATTTTTCTCATTTATTCCCAGACACGTATTTATTGACGAAAAGTTTCAACTTTCTACTCTAGAAATTTCTGAAACCCAAAAGTTTTAGTAAAACACAATAAATTGAATGTAATTGATAAATAAAATCATTTTATAGATGCCGTTATGACATGGAAAACAAAATGTTAACGAAGCTGGAGCTAAATGAACTCAAATGAAAATTGTCAATCATATAAAAGAAGCATTCCAAACTCAATGAAGCACTACCTTAAATTAAATCATTAATAAAGAATAAAAACAAATCCTGGCGACACTGAGAAAGTAAAACTTTATATTAAATTTGAGCCAAAACGATAACAAAAACAATCATTTAGCTCAGTAAAACTCATTGAAAAAACATGTTCTGCATTGGTAAAAAACAAATTCAATGCGTAAAGAGTTAAAGACAACAGAGCACAAACAAAGTTTGCTTGGTAAAAAAAAACGAATCTTGTTTTTTTTTCTCATTAAAAAACAATGTAGGTTGTAGGTACTCACCGACAGCAGCCTTGTTTCGATCCGAGTACATGCCACGGGGTAATGTCTGTGACGCACCCACATAGTATGGTGCTTGCTTGCCGCCCTGAAAGTTAAAACAAAAAATATAAAAAACTTAATATAAAACATTTTGCAAAATTCATTGTAATTAAATTTGATACAAGCTAAAGTTTGAATTTTTATTTTTCCTTTCAAAATTGTAACAGCAGAATGGCCCACTGAAAAAAATAGACAAAACTTTTTAAATCAAGTACGAGGCAATCCATCCCTAATTAGCATTTTGGAAAATGTTGTATGTAATTCAGTTACGTCATACTGTCATGCCAACAGACATGTTTTTTAAACAAGATTTTCTAACTCCAAAGTAAATCTTTTGATATTTTTGATAATGATTTCTCCCGGTTGAGGAAAATGTATATAACCGATATCCTTGTAAATGGTGATTTTTTAGAGGTATAGAACTTCGAATTGAAATAAAACACAAGAAAATCGTTTTAATGCCGATCACTTTGGGCTTTATTATGCCATTAATGTTTAAATATGATTTCGGACATGTGGCCGCCGCGAGCATTTGGGGCCCCATGTCGGCAACAACGCCACGAATGTTGGCTTCCAAGTCAAATAAAGTTTCTGATTTGTTGACGTAGACGAGCGGCTTCACATATACCCAAAGAAAATAATCCAATGGTGCCAAATCACACGATCTTGGTGGCCAATTGACAGATCCATTCAGCAAAATTATGCGCTCATCGAATGTTTCATTCAATAAATCGATTCTGACGTGCACTGTGTAACACGTAGCGCCGTCTTCTTGGAACCACATCTTATCCACATTAATGCCATTCAATTCGGGAACAAAATAGTCGGTTATCATGGCTCTATACCGGTCTCTAATTTCGGAAGAAGTATGGCCCAATGACTCCACCAGCCCAAAGAGCACACCGAACAGTAAGTTTTTGTGGATGTAATGGCGTCTCAAATGTCTCATGTGGATTCTCTTCACTCCAAATACGGAAATGTTGCTTGTTGACGTATCCATTCAATGAAAATGAGCCTCATCACTGAACAACATTTTGCGAAATCAGCATTGAGATTAAGCTCATTTTCGGCCCATACACCAACATCACGACGCATTGCATGGTCTCGCGGCTTTAATCCTTGCACAATCAGGATCTTGCCAAGATCTTTGTGCAGAATCTTCCATAAAGTTGATGGACAAAGCTCCAATTGCTGTACACGGTGGCGAATCAATTCATTCGGGTCCTCTTCAACACTTTGCTCTACATCGGCAATTGTTTCTTCGGTGCGCACTGTTCGACGTCTCTACGGATGCATACAGTAAACTTAGTGCGGAAACGATCCATGGTTAACCGAATTAATTGCTCTGATGGACGATTATGTTGACCATTAAATGGACGAAGCTTGCGGTAAACTTCGCGAACTGAAACATTATTTTCGAAATAAATTTGCACGATTTGCAAGAGTTGTTCATTTGTCAACCTGTTCATGATGAAATTTCAAACCAAACTGAACATAAATGACATTAGAGTTGCCAGATTTGACCACCAAATTTCAGTTTCATCTCTATTCGAAAAACCAACATTTAAAAAAAACACCAGTTAGATGTTTGGCTCAGTACATTGATGGGAATCAATCCACTACTGAACTAAAATTGACGAAAAGTTGATACAATTGTACTGTCGTCCATTAGAGCAATTAATTCGATTAAGTGTGGAACGTTTTCGCACTACGTTTACTCTAAATGATAATACGCATCCACAGATCGCGATAAAACTGATGATTTTTTAAGAGTTAAGTTTTTTCAGGTTGGCAGCAGAGGTTAGCAATGGCGTCAAAACGTCATCTGTCACAGTGAAAAGTTTTCAGTCTACTCTGCCATTTAATCATGGAAAGACTTACAAACGAGCAACAATTGCAAATTATTGAAATTTATTATCAAAATTCGTGCTCTGTGAAAATTGTGCACCGTTTGTTACGAGCATATAATAGTTGTCGTCATAATCGACCTGGTGAATCAACAATTCGTGCTGTTATCACCAAATTTCGCACCAAATTTACTTTGTTTGACATGAAACCATCGACTCGCATGCGTACATTACGTACCTAAGAGAATATTTCATTCGTAGCGTTCAATGTTAATGAAAAAAATGTGAAATGTCAATTCGTTGCCGATCTCAGCAATTGGGCATGTGTTACTCAACCACATGGAAAATTTTACGTGTCGATTTGAGTTTGAAAGCCTTCAAAATTCAACTTGTGCAAGAATTGAAAGCTCTATGACAATCCGGTGTTTTATCGAAAAATTTGTGTTCAGCGATGAGGCTCGTTTCTGGCTCAACGGATACGTAAACAAGCAAAACTGTCGCATCTGGAGTGAAGAACAGCCACATGCCATACAATAATTACCGATGCAGCCCTAAAAAAACGGCAGTTTGGTATGGGCTAGTGGCATCATAATTCCATTTTTCTTCAAAGGCGACCGTGCAAAAAAAAAACGTTACCGTCAACGGCGAACGATATCAAGCCATGATACGCGACTTTTTTTTTTACTTCAGTTGGCTGAGTTGAACTTGGTTGACATGTGCCACATGCCACACAGCTTGTGAAACAATGGAAATGTTGAAGGATGTATTTATGGAGCAGCTTATCTCTCGAAATGGCCCTATGAGTTGGCCGCCAAGATCATGCGATTTAACGCCTTTTGATTTTTTCTTGTGTGGTTATGAAAAGTCGTTAGTCTATGTGGACAAGCCGAACACGATTGAAACCTTACAGGATAACATAACACGCGTAATTCGAAATGCTCAAAAGTGAAACGTAAATGGCAAAGGCCTATTTATCGATTAAAATAAAAATTTTGAATAATTTGTTGTTTCAGTTTTGGCCATTATTGAAAATGCTACATGTACGTCTTTACTGATTTGTGTTAAGAGTTCTGATAATTATAATTGACAGTCGATTGCGTGAGGATCAAGTACCCAATTATTTTTTCTTTTCAATTGAGAAAAAAAAAATAATGATGAATATTCGTTTTCTGGCAAAACTTGAAAATGTAGGGTAAATGAGCGTCATTGGATTTGCAAATGCAAATTCGAAAGTAGTAAACCACTTTCTTAAAAACAAAACAATCAATCTAAATTCGATCAATTAGCAAACGTTTGCATAATTGCCTGCAGCTGTATATGCATTGTTTTTATGGGTATATGATTGAACACATCCCAATAGCTCTTGCATAATACTTAGCGTGTTTTCTGTTTCTCTTTCAATACTTCTACTACTGTTACTTGAATTTGTATGCCAATCTCTTATAAGACAAAATGATCTGAATAAAATAACCATCGATACATAACCTCTCCGTAATTATTAAAATCACACGACAATCTCTTTAAACGCTTTACGAAATGCCAAACCTAATTGGTTCATCTAAGCTCGATAAAACCAAAGCGAAATGCTTTGCTCTGTACATTAGCATCTCTGTTTGACTGAATGACAAATTTGTGTGCCACACCTCTGCAACAATTCAAATTTTTCATCTTTTGGTCGGAGAAAGAGTGAAACAAATTTATGGATACATTTCAATATTGCAAGCATTATGGCACTTCCAAATGCACACACGTATCATCTCCATTCATGAATAATAAAACATCAAAAACCCCAGATGCTAATGACAAAAAACAACATCTGTTGTTTGTCTCTCGATCTAAAATAGTAAAAATATGGATACATGAATACCTACTTACACATTGGCATGCAGATGTTATTATGTTGGCTACGCGGTTACGAATCACCTTAAACGTCATAATTAAACCGTTCAGTGCTTTATTGTTTTTTTTTTTGTGAAACAAAAATGAATTCCTTTCAAACTGGCAGCGATAATAATTAAGCGATATTTTACATAATTTGTTGGATTTATTTCTTTTTGTCCGTTCGACGTCTATCTGTCCTGCATGAATTTATGGGCGATTTTAATTGATCCACTTTTTTCTTTGATTGCAGTTTAGTTTGTCGGAACTTTCAAAATTTTTTTTTGCTACCCACCTGTTTTGTGGTAGTTGGACAATGATTGAAATGGATTTGCAATTTACTTTCCAACGAAGATTTATTTTCGAGTTTTCAGCGGTGTCTTAAGGGCATACCATTAAGAGACGTGCGATTTATCATGCGATAAGAGTGGATGAATTATGGAATATGTGTTCTTCAAGAAATAAGTGAAACGGAATGATTAGGTCGGACTGATTCGTTTTGGTTGTTGAAACATTTTATGCAAATTCGCCTTCATTTAGAAAAAATATGAAACATTCAAAGCTGCATTTCAGTTTTGCTTTGGTTATTCCACTGGTGTATGTTTGTTATGATGATTAGCTTTTGCTTTATTTAAAACATTGATATAAGATATTATTCATAGATTCGATTGGAATAACACCTAATCAATTGAGCAATCACACTGCATCATTCTGCAAAGGTTTTGAGAATAGTTTGTCAAGTTTTTTCAATGGGAATTGTTTTTATAAAAATTGCAAATTAATTTTTTGAGATTAACAACACAAGCGTTGACAGTCTATTTCTCTTTTTAAAAAAATCACTGTCTTCTTCGCGTGTTAAAAGCGAATTATTTTGTTTTTTTATTCAAAAATATTTTTTATTTCATTGTTTATTTGCTCGATCTTCTACAAATCACGACAGCATTTGGCAACAATTTACTGAAAATAATGCAACGTGCGACATTTATTAGTCATTTGACTTGAGTAGACATATTTTGGAAACATCAACGTTTTATAACATATCGTCGTCACAAACACGAAGTTGCGTATCCAGAGAAAAAGCACCCCGAAATAGGAAAAAAATATGAAAACGCTAAAGATTGCAAGACGAACTCCTTGACAAAAACTATGAGCGACTACTAAAATACGGTGTTGAAATTGTGCTTGGAGATTTTAACTGGATTCCTACCTTTGCGTTAAAATTTGATAGCAAGACATCTTTAGCAGTTTTGTTGGAAAAAATAGTTTACACGGCAACACTCTGTTAACGGATTTGGGCTAATTGACTTCGATACGGAACGAAATGCCACTATAGCCAGCACAAGGTTTCCTCACCTCGATATCCATCAAAAGACATAGCGTTCTCCAGATCACATTGCGATAGACAAGAGGCACGCATCCAGTATTTTGTACGACCGAACCTTCCGAGGGGCAAACATCCACCAAGACCACTACATTGTTGCATTGCAGCCATGGTAAGAATGCCCCAACAAACCAGAAATATTGTGAAAATATTTAACGTCCGAACCTTGATTATCAGAATCCTGCTCTAAGGCTTTGCGCAACGCGTCTCCCTTAGTCTCTAGATTAAACCCATACCAGCAGCATCGAATGTCGAAGAACAACGTGCTAGTTTTCTTGTACGCACCAGCAAGAGACCCCTGGTTTGAGGGGGAATGTTGAAAAATGTTCGCAGCCAAGAACGAGGCCTACAAGGCTAAGCTGCAGGTGAAGCCGAGAGCTGCCATTGAGCGCTTCAGGCAGAGGAGAAGGGAAGAACACTGACTTTTCAGAAAGAAGAAAAAAGAGCAAGAAAAGCGCTTGATCGAGGATATAGAGAGGTGTTACATGAGGAACGAATAAACGAACGTAAAAGCGAAGGTTACAAGGATCGAACAGTATCCTGTCGAGATGAAAAATGAAATATTGTAAATGATACACCGTTGATGATGAGGATATGGAAGACCCACTTCTGCAGACTGTTGAACGGCATTGACTAACAACATTTCGTTGTCCGGCAGAACGAATCATTCAACATTGGTGACGATAAAGAAAACTACCAACCACCCGGCCTATGTGATGTGACAAAATCAATATCTAAGCTCAAGCTTAACAAGACTGCGGAAAATGGTAGCCTTCCCACCGAGCTTTATAAAGCCGACGGAGATGACTTGATAAGTAACATACAAACTCATAAGCCAAATCTAGTCGGATGAAAGTATGCCTGAAGAATGGAACCTCAACATCTTTTGCCCGATCCACAAAAAAGGAGACCCTCTAAACTGCGCAAACTATAGAGGCATAAGTAGCCTCAACATCGACTACGAGATACTATCTGCCGTAATATGTGAACGCCTGAAACCGTTTATCAATAATTTGATCGGCCCTTATCAGTGTGGTTTTAGGCCAGGAAAGTTCACAACTGATCAAATCTTCACACTTCGGCAGATCTTGAAAAAAACCCAAGAATTACAAATCGATACCCACCACCTATTCATCGATTTCAAGGCCGCATACGACAGCATTTATAGAGACGAACTATACAGAGACATGTCTAGTTTTGGAAAACCGCTCAAACTCCGTCTGTGTCGGATGACGATGGAGAATTCTCGCTGCTCTATCAGGGTTGAGAAAAAACCTCACCTACACATTCGATACCAAAAAAGGATTTAGCCAAGGCGATGTGCTGCCACGTGACTGATTTAAACTGATTCTTGAGAGGATTGTGCAAAACTCTCGAGCCAACACCAGAGGAATAATCTTCCAAAAATCGGTGCAACTACTATCATACGCCGACGATATAGACATCAATGGTAGAGCTCAAGGTGATGTCATAGCCACGTTTCCTATTGGAAACAAGGAAGCGACAAAAGTATATGCTATATATATATATATATATATAAAAGTATATGCTATCAACACGAAAGGACACAAAACATCGAACAATGGAACAAAACGTCAACATTGACATATATAACTTTGAGGTAGTACGGGACTTTTCTACCTCGGCTCCGCTATCAACTCTGACAACAGCTCATCAGAAAATAAACGAAGAATTACTCCGGCAATTCAGTAGGAAAGCCCTCACTCGAACTAATAGGAGATCCTATATAAAACCTTGATCATCCGAATCCTGCTCTAAGGCGTTGAATAATGGACCGTGTCAAAAGTGAATGAAGCAATCCTTGGTCGATTTGAGAGGAAAATTCTTCGAAAAATCTTCGGTCCCGTTTACGTTAATGGCCTATGGAGACGAAGATTCAACCAAGAACTATATGAGCTGTACAGCGACATGCCCTTACAGACGTCGGACGCAGTAGAGGAAGACCTCGCCTTAAGTGGGCGCAGAAATGGAAACCGACCTCAACCAACTCGGAGTGCGCAACTGCAGCCAGTTAGCTAAGGACCGGTCTAATCAGAGCGACATGTTGGTTGAGGGTCAGGTTCACTGCGGACTGTAAGCAAGTAAGTATATTATGGACCCCTCTTTCTGGAAAGTCGTCGTTGTTGCCTGATGTACTTTTTTTAAAAACTTTAGACAACATATTTCCCAAATTGAATGTCTGAAAACAGTCTATTGATTTGACACCAATTTTCCATTCTTTGATCTATGAAAAAATAAATCAAAAGTCGTTGTAATTTTTCGTTTGCAAAGTATTCAGCTGTATTGCGATAATCAGCGTTGTCCAAGGAATGTGATTTGTGCGCTAGGGGCAGCTTATCGTCCAAATAGTCGGCACAATTTACTTAACCATCGCAATATTAGATTCAATGGATAGCCTTAGGATTTGTTGATAGCCCGTTACATCTGTTTCTAGAACGTGTTTTCTCACCGTTATTTTGTTGCACAACATGCCATTCTATTCACAGGACAGTGCCCCTTGGAAAACAATGCGCCTGTCACAATGCCACACAAGATCCCAAATTCCAGTACTCTGGACAAAGTTTAGTTCCAACTTAATGCCAAATTACACTACCAACTGTCAACTGTAGGTGGCTTTCCTTTTCAGGAAACATGCCGAATAATAGAAAGTGTTCATGCGAGGGAGGCGTCATCGCGTCATGTTTACGACATAATGAAACAAAATTTGCCAGAGCAAGTCTAAAAATAATGTGGTAAATATTTTTGCACATAACACACCCCACACCCAGCATGGAAAGCGTCCAAATTTACATGGTGGAAGAATGTAATTAATACCATCGTGCTGCTGGTCCCAGCTCGGGCTTTCATAGGAGATGCAGTGGATTTCTTAGCTACCCCCGTCCGAAAACACAAAAGATGCATGAATGAATATATGTGTGTTGCATAAACACATAAGTCTATCTAAATGGAACGAAACTACTAGTGTAACACTCCAGAGCTCCATACTGACGGAGTGTGCACAGTGCCCGCACCGCGTAATTGCAGTTTGCTATGGATTGCATAAATAATGTGGACCGTAAGTCTGCATTGAATAAACTGTCGTTTTGGAGCGACAAAAAGCAACTAGCGTGTTTACTGTAAGTTTATTTAGAAAGTTGAAGATATTTGTGTTCAGTTGTGGCTGGCGCAAGAATCGGGACGAGATACAATTAATTCAAATGATGCAAGGAATAACTCTTTTCACGTCTAGTTGGGTTGGCGTAGTAGTTTGAGTGGAAATTAAATAATGTTTTAACAAGGACCTATGGAATTAAACTCGAAGGGGGTCTCTGGTTGAGATAGTACAGTCGTCATTGCTGCTTGACATTAACGTGCGAGTTTTTCCGAGCACTATATGCGGCAATTTTGTTTGTTAACGTAGCGGCCGAATTAAAAATTCGGTAGGAAACATGATTTTTCGCCCAAAATTGTTGGCCAACTCAAGCTCTTTAAGGCCTTAACTGCAAAGCGATAACGAAGCGGATGGTTATGCGCCTTCAATTGTTTAATCAATTGGGCCTTTTAAGCGAATAATCCGACATCTTTGTGCAGATTTCTTCCCAGGCTTGTGTGAGAGGTCGATGGCGTATTGTTGTTGGTGAATTTAGTCTCACCCTCTCGGCTACAGCGAAGGACTACAGGGCTGACAGGGCCACAAGGTTGATAGGGCCACAAGACTGACAAATTCAACTTGTTTAGGGCGTTTTGTTTGTATTTAAAGCGATAACATAAGTACTTGTCTCATTTGCATCGAGACCAACAAATTGCGCCTATATTCCAACTGGAGAAGAAGCATGACATATTGATATTATCTGAATATGCGGCCATGTAGGCGTTGCCGGCATCTTCGTTCCAATCACGAAGTGGGGTATCTGCAAAAATTGACATTTTAAAATATTTAGCGAATATTACCTACCGGTCGTTATTTATCATCACACGAAGTGCCGTATCTGTATCCAACGTTTACGCCAATTAAGATTTTGCACATACGCCACTTCGTGTTTGCAACGAAGACATATACCACCATATAAACCTTTTTTTTAGCACAACAGTGCCAACAAATTATTATTCTTATAATAGATTGATGGAGTTGGATAGACCGTTTGACATATGCAGTCAGTCAAGGAATAGATGAATCGCTGAGTCAAGAATTTTATGATTTTCTGTAATGGGCATGTTTACCGCAAAACCGCATTAGACAAGAAAGACAAGGGCAACCCCACTGAACTCCCTCGCAAAAGGTTTGCATTTGATGCTCAACTGTGTTGTAACACCATTTTAATTTTGAACCAGCTATCCCATCGCCATGGGAGAGCATTTTGAGCTAATAGTTGTAGTTTTACCGGTGTAAACATTCTGTGTACAGCAAATCTGCGACATACACACAAGACAGCAAACTCCTAAGGGACAAATCTACACATCTTCCTCTTGTGGCAAGGCAAAGGCAAGCCACAAGGCAGCAAATCTGATATCAAGGGAAGGTAATTATCTTTGATTCACACATAGGTCAATGTTGAGCCTCTGAGAAACTCTTAAAGTGCCAAACGAAGGTGCTGCCCATTAAGATGTTTGGTATCATTTCGCAAAATCCTTTTCCTTTTCTATATTCATAAACCCAGCGGTCACACATCGTTTATTTCTGGCAATGTTGTTGGAATCCGAAACTTTCATTATTAATTTTGTGCGTTACTCAATCAATCATAATACGACGTTGTTAGCTGGGACGTATATCCTGTACTTCTTACCGATAGGTTCATCGTAGCATTTTCAACACCCTATCGATATAATGTACCCTACGAAACAATCGTTTGTATGCCGGGGGTTATGTTGTATTCGGTATTACAATAAGCTTGGTATTTCGAATTCCCAGATTTTAAGGGCGGTGAGGATTCGAGTAATTTAGCTGATCTACACCTGTGACTAGTTTTAAGCGGATAAACGCAACATTAAAGTTCCTCTAAAAAGGTAAATGCCAAAAATGTCATAATGCCAAATTATTTCAGTAAAACCATACACCTTAAGTCTTAGCTGATAAATAAATTTCGTAGGGTCAGTTTTTTGGTACGAGATCGTCCGAGTTTCAATATTAACCTCGACTTAAGCTGAAAACACACCGGATAAAGCAAAACGTGTATTTTTTTCGTGAAACAAGAAAACACAATTTCTTATGAGAAAAAACACACCAAAGGAAAAGAACCAAAACATACGTTTTTGTTTTGATATATTTCGGTGGCGGTTCTTAGCTCAGCTATTAAATTTATTATCACATCCTTTCGTTTCAGATTATATGGATGCACCCACCACTCTCTGCCATTTGGGCCATTTTCCTCAATTGTTTTAAAAAATGTAAAAATCGGTAAAAGAAACACTCTTTTTTTGATCTAGAACACTTTTGAAAATTTTCCATTTCAAGTGAGATTTTAACCTACTTGCACCAATACAGACATTTGACAACTGACTTATGTCAGTTTAAAATTTGCAGTTCGCAGTTTGGTTTGTGTTTCGTTCAGAGTTTTGTTTTGAAATAAAAGAAGTTTACTTAAAGAATAATTTAATCAACAATAAATAAATTGTTGGAATATTCTTCCTCATCAAACGATTCCTTATTCATTGTTTGCAACAATGTAGCTAATCATTTAATTTTGTTAACCCTTTTTATAAGGGCATTCTTTCATAGCAAGAAGATAAACTATGAGCTGCTAAATACGCACAAAAAACAGGTCAATATCTTTTATGTTCGATTGGGAAGAGCAAAAATCTGACTCTGAGAGCAAATCTGAAAATCCCAATCGAAAACGCTTTAAATTGGCCCAATTTCATTATCTGAGTCCGACCACACGTTAAACAACACTGAAAGCAGGTCGTAAATTCCATTTTATTTTTTTTCAAGGCTCACTAAACGAAACATGAAAACTAAACGGTTTGTTTTGCTACATTAAAAAAAAAAAAATTTGACTATCGAGTCAAAAACGCTTTGTTTGATCAGGTGTGTTTTCAGCCTTTAGTGGAGTGGTAATTGCGTTGGACTACTTAGTGCTTTTTCAATGCTTCACCTCTTGCGAATATCGGAAAAACATCGAAGAGTAAAATTGTTACGATAAGCTTTTGAAATCTGCAGCACGGATTCAGAGTTAAACAGGAAGTCACAATGAAGATAAGTCCTTTATGTGCCGTTAATGCTGAATATTTATTTTTTCAAGTCAAGTTTTAAGAGTTAAGCCAATATGTTTGAAGAGTTAAGTCTAGAGTAAATGATCCTCAGCTCACCTCAGTTAACTCAGCACTAACAACCTTTTCTTGAAAATGACATGATATTCCTCAAAAAGGGATAACAAATAGTGGCAAAGCAGAACAGGCTAAATAAATCATTTATGTTTAGCAAGGCTATTCAATTCTAACCTGTTAGATTAAGTTGTTGCGGATTTTAAAAGCAAAACATGGTTTTACACATGGTTTTGGACTTTGCGTTAATGCTCCCTTAAAATAGATTGGCTAAAGCTTTTTATTAAATACATCAAGACTCTGAGCAGCTGATAATTGAGAGTAATCCACCTTTGATTATACAGATTTGAAAATCCGAGTTGCAGTAATTTAAATATTGACAGCAGCAAAAGAAACACACATTTTTGGAGCAACATGTATCTCACAATTAGGAGTGCGGGCCAACGTATTGAAAAAATATCTAAAACTGGTTCTATATGCCGGATCCGACCTGCTGAGTTTGGGTTTCCTTAGAATTATTGAGAGTGAAGAGCAATAATTAGTGTTGCTACTGCGCTCCAGTTTATTGCACTAACCACTGACTCTAAATTTGATGTCCAAAATCTTAAGCATATATGGGATTTTATACACACTTACAAAAATTTCTAAGGAGATTTTTTTCTGATCACCCGTTTTGAACAAAAATAAAATGCATTTCAGATACAAAGTGACACGCAGATGTCGAAAATGTACACAACCAAACTGTTGGTAGTTAGATAAGTTCTGGTTTAACCGCGGACTGTAGCGCTGCTTCAGTAACTCAGAGACATATGGGGCCAAAGTCGGCTGCTGGTTGAGACATTAGTGACTACAAATTGCGGGAAAATTTGAGTCATTTGTCACATGTGCACGTTATTCATAATCAGTGTTAATGCCTATATACAATTTTACAAACTCACAATGGCAATATGGTCACATTAGCTATTGTGACCCACAATTTAAAGTTTTTTTTTTACCAATTTTCCATACAGGATCTACTCCACGACAAAAAATAATCATTTTCGGTGAAATGACGGCATAACCCATAAGTGGATACGTTTCCTTCTCAGTACATCAAGTTCTTCCCACAGCTATGCTAATAAGTTACAAACAAACTTTCTTAATTAACAAATTTTGCTTTTTATTTGAATTTTCACATTGACACTTGCCCGGCTTCCAAGAGTGTTAAGTTATTAGCTAAAGATACACCAAGCCATTGCAGATATGCACAAACGGTTGACCTACCGCAACTGCAATCGGCATAGGTCGGCCTTCTTTGTGCGATGAACGTAATTAAAAACTCGTTATGATGTTATGCATGAACAGGGACGTTAATTAAATATTGCTTTCAAGTCATTAGAGATTGATCGGAGGGGTGTAGGTATGCCAGTTATGCAAAACCGTCAGACGCTTTGTAAATTAATTAAAATTTGACAAAACTTAAATCGTTTATTTTTTTCCGGCAAGCAATGGCGTTATAATGGCCTTAAGATAAAAATATACTTAAACAACTCGGAAGGAAATTCTTCGAAAAATCTTCGGTCCCGTTTGAGTTGACGGGCTATGGAGACGAAGATTCAACCAAGAACTATACGAGCTGTACAGCGACATGTCCAAGTGGAGCGCACAAGTCGCAACCGACCTCAACCAACTTGGAGTGCGCAACTGGAGGCAGTTAGCTAAGGACCGGGCTAATTGGAGACGCAGGTTCATACCGGACTGTAGTAAGTAAATCGGAAGAAATCCTCATCCTACATGACCAATCGCTGACAGAAACACTTTGGGAAATAGCTGTAATGGGAAGTCTTTAGCAGAATCAACTAATCAATGTGAGTGTTATAATATCTAACACATACCTATAAAAAAAAAAATAGTTAAATTACTTAGTCTAATGCAGACGGTTCGGCATGTCTCTCCAATCGAAGAGCCGGAAACTGTACAGCAGCCTATCGTAAACTATCGAAAAAATGGACACCTTCCAAGAGTCAGCAAACGTTGGACAAAATACGATAAAAAATTAACAGGTTACTACCCTCCACATCAAAAGTGCCCCTCGAAACGCTGATGCTTCTTGGATTACGAAATTATTCGTTAACAAATACGGTATTACCATCAGTCAGTGCACAATGTTCCCGGCACCCCACTTAAAAGGCAACGCAAACTGAAAATTTGACATCTCGTCCAAATACGAATGGCTTTTCAGCAATCCGTCCAGTAAAAATGTTAACATTAGAAAGATGCGTATCTGCAAATGGACAGACAGTTATAACAACAAGTCGGATAAAAATATCCATCAAATTTTAAGAAAAATAACCTAGGCTCTAAAACGAATAAGACTAACTCTTAGTCTTAGCCTTCCTCCATCAACCAAATCCCAACGGTAAAAAAACACTCCCGAATCAAACTCAAGTTGGCAATTTAAAATGGGATAACTTCCTAATTTCAATAAATGTAGCTCCCAAATTTCCCAACCTTACACGATCTCAAAAACCTAAGGCTAAACGTGTGTGTTTCAACCTATCGCCAGCTCTTCCAATTACTAATGCAACTCCCCCAGTCAACCCAGCTAACTACCCTAATTTCATTCATTCTCACACTTTCAACCCAGATTCCGATTCCAATATTGCCACTAACTCCACCATCACATCAACTGCTTTCTTAGATCACTTGCTGTTAAACTTACGAAACAATTTACAGATTCCGGTGACGATAGCTATGTAATTTCACGGCAAAGAGATCGAAAATTATACGATAATGTAATGTGGGCGTGGTCTAAAAAACTTTGTATCCACGAAGTATAGACTTAAAAATTGTCTAGATATTTTGTTCAGATACTTTTTCAAAATTTCTAACGGTTTGGCCAAAAACAAAGTTTTTCTAAAAAGGCGTATTTCAAAAATGTTTACACCTGTTCTGCTTCGTCGAATAGGGAGTCTATATACCAATTTCAAAACTCTAGCTCAACATTTAAGGCCCAACAATTCGTGCCACACAGACGAACGGACGGACGAACGGACAGACAGACATGGCTAGATCGACTCAGATAGCGATTCTGAGTAGATTCATATACTATGAGGTATATCTGGCGAAATTATTTCTCTATGTTACAAACTTAATGTCAAAACCAATATATCCCTACGGGATAGGATACAAAAATCGAAAGAATCTCACAAAACACAGAAAAACAATCGTCGACTACATTTGCAAGTGCGCAGTCTGAGTTTAAATATCCCAGCCCCAGGTTCTTGACTACATGGCAGATCAACCGATCTCGGATGGACTGAGTAACTCCAAGCAGAGTGCATAGGATGGAAGAATTTAGAATAGCCCGTAAAATAAGAAAGTTGTACCGCTAGTTAATGGTATGTCGCATAGCTACGAATAGCTCCAACACTTCGCGTTTTAGTCAGCCGAAAGGACAACAAAGCTTTTAAATATTCATGCTGTCACATACATTTTTCTTGACTCATGAAATACCACTAAATTACAACCTAAATCGTTGAACTTTTCACGAGCTTTTAGTGAAGTAACTCATTGCTAATGCATAATGGCAATCACCTTCATAAATTGTTCGTTTCTGCGCCGCTAAACTTCAATCACCAATTAAATTATCAGAACAAATTTCACACCCAATTCACAATAAACCTCAGCAACGTAATGGCTTTCTGTTCAAGGCATCCGCAAAGTGTCTTAACCTCTCAATTACAACTGGCTGTGTATGTAATTCGCTTGAATGCATGCATAGCACGCAATTGCCAAATATATTGTTCGCTGAAATATGCAGATATGCTTACCGCAATTGCAATCGATCTGACGGATACAATCGACTACGTCTGTTAATATCCCACATACCCACAAGAGGCATCGACATTAACGTGAAATTCCTAATCGAGTGCAATGTCTCGAGTTGACGACAGAACAAGTAGGTCAGAGGGCATGGCATTATTGCAGACACTTTCACAGAATACCGGGAAAACTAAATCACAAATCGACTCGTATCTACTCAAAATGTGTCGACCACAGCAAATAACTCCTCACAAAATGTGGTCAAGGCCATCAGCCTATATTATCATCACCTTTTTAACACATCGTCTAATCTAATAAATATTTAGCTCGTCGTGTAGGCCAACCAACGACGTCATAACCATCAAAACTGCATCCATAAGGTAGATTTCCCAACACGAATGCATCCATCCGAACATAATTTCGTATTTCTGTGGACCGTTCGCACTCGCGCCGGTCTTAGCTTTAGTAGCACATTTAGACCGCAACAAAGCGATAATATATTCGGTGCTTTCGGATATGTTGCCCGCATTATTACATCACATCTCTCCAATTGCATCCATATGGCCGTGGTGGTGTATAAAAAAAAACCGCACAACTTCAAGAAAAGTATCTCTTTATCTTTTCGGTTGCAGGTATCGATTTTTGACTTTCGGTGAAAATAACGATAAATAGCTACTTGAACAGAGTCAATCGGATGGAATTAGAGCAAACTCCGGTTGCATTGTGCGAACTCTTATGCAATAGGTTGTGTGCAGCTTTTCGAGGCGCATTAACAATCTGTCAAGAAAGATAGATGAAATTGTGCGCTTCGGTTTGGACGATCAAATTTCGGTGGGAAAACAAGAAAAAATCTCAGCCATAGCCGAATGCAATGGGATTAGGGGGCGAAAATGTGGATAATAATGGAGGGGGAGTTTTGTCGAGGTTTGCTTTCGAGACTGGGTTTTTGGTTACCTGCAGGGAATCGCATTCGGATTACGATGGCTTTGGGACCCACCGTCTGGTGTTGGATAATAAACGGAAAATTGAAAATAATTGCTGGCGATGGAGAAAGAGATAATATTCGGGTAGCTGATGCCGCAAAATGAAGGAAGTTATTAGTTGGCTGTATCAGGCGACCTATCTGCAGAGTGAGTCTATTCTCGACTGCTCCAATTGCTATACGTTGTTGGGTATTGGGTTTGCTATTATCTTGGAATTGCTTATTGCGTTGATAAATCCAGTTGATTGCATTTGTGGTGGTATGGAGTTACCGTGATGAAAGAAATGATTATCTACAAAAATAAAGGTACCTACATCAAAGAAACATGGGTAGGGACAGCCATGGATGAGCTAGGGTAGAGCATTTTTATAAACGCGTTTCTTTGAAATAGAAAGGGCAAAGCAATGTACTGCTTGGATATTGACTCCAGAGATGAAAAGAATCTAAATAGTTATGGAGGAAGTCCCTAAGAGCCCCTTGCTATGTCGGGCTTAAATACTGAGAAATGTACTGGTTACTCGGAAAATAGTCGAAGCTTAACGTTGATAACAAGCTGCTATTATACAAGAAAGTGCTAAAACCGGTTTGGACATATGGTATACAACAATGGGGTTGTACCAGTGAAACGTATCTAAACATTCTACAAACTTTTGAAAACAAAATGTTAAGATCAATCGTCAATGCGCTGCGGTATATAAGGAATGAAGATCTACGCAGAGATCTGGGTATTCCCGCGGTTAAAGATGAGTCGAAAAATTTTGCACGCAAACATAAAAAACGTTTATTGGGACACGTTAACACAACGGTCCTTCAAATTCTTGACGAAACAAATTTATTGCCGCGTCTTCAAAGAACTAAGCCCTTAGATTTGGCCCGGTAATAACAAACTGCGCTATAAATAGCGGAAAAAGCATGAACTCTCAAAGCAAAGTTACCTGCCAAACATTAATTACTCGTATCACATACTTAGTTGCAATACAAAAGTGTGCTGGTTTTAGTGAGTAAAAGTTTTTTTTTTTTTTTTTTTTTTAACTTTTAAACTCATTTTTTATTTACTTAAAATATTAACTTACTACTAGACAAAAATGCTTAAATCTAACTTATCAATAACTGGTTTACTTAATCTAACTTATCGGCCCTTAGTGGGCGCTGTAAGCTTATATTTAGCTGTTTTATTTTGCCTTTAGGCTTATATTTGTCGGTTTTTTGTTTTATATTTAATTTTAATTTACAAAGAAAAAATTTAAAACTTTGTTTAGTGACTTTTTTTTTTGTTTTATATAAAAGCTTAATCTAGATTATATATAACTTAAGACTACTTAAACTACTTAAGCCTAACTTAAGACTACTTAAGCCTAACTTAAGACTACTTAACTACTTAAACCTAACTTAATTATAATCGGGGTGGCGAGCCCTCGTTGCGCATGCCCCGAGGGGTCGCCATCCTGATTGCGTCTTTCGGTCCCACGGCAGCCTGCGTTCAACCATATTGTACGCCAATATGGTGCACAAGCCCCACCCCAGACCTTGTTCCTAATTTAAAATCTTACCTATGGAGTTGGACTAAAAGTCCGCAAAGTCCTGAGGAAGTGCAGAATCACCCTCCTCCAGTGAGTAAAAGTCTCAAACTACTTTGGGCACGTGCTCATCGTGTCTATGAAAATTTCCACCAGCCCACGGAAAAAAAATATAAAGCCAAAATATAAAATAAAAATAAAAAATGGACCAGCACTAAATATTTTAGTCTCAGAAATTTTCTGTTTATACCGTACTTGACTAAATTCAGAACTCCCAAGATCATCCCCAATGGCTACATTTTCACCGTGGACAATAACCATGACAAGGAGCAAAGTAGAAAAATCCGCGCTATATAATTTTTTTGCTTGTTCGATGTGTTTACACCGATGAGACTTACAACAAATGTGGGCTTAGTCAAGGTTATTGTCCACAATGTAAACGTAGCCATTAGGATTGCACAGACCAAATTTTCAAAACGCCCTTCAAACAGAATCAGCCCATTCTCATAGCGGTAGCCCACGGAAAAAAAATTTTTATTTGCATAGTCCGTCTACGCAAACGATACCAAAGCTTTTCCGAAGAATTTTTGGGACAGAGTATTAGTGCCCATTCCGTCTACATGTCCTACTCATCTTAAACATTCAATGCGGAGATTTTAGTCCGTCAAAGCAAATTTTAGCTCTAAACCGGACTAGATTTCTTCATCCGCATATTTTGTTAACATCCACGCTTAGGTGCGATAGTGCAGGATCTCTTCAGTAATTTGGAATTACAAAGCCAAACACACATTTTTGGCGCAATAGGCTCGTTAGTACCCAGGGCCGAGCTTTCTCACAACCATTCATGTGTGCGTGTGCACTTCTGCACGATGGCGGGACCTCATGTTTTATGCCGACCCCGAACGGCGAATTTGAGATAAGCTTTTCCTGACAATTGAACTACTCGGATGTGTTGTCAGATCATCACGAGAGGAGGGCCAGTGAAAAATCATAAAGGTGTTGGAATCGAACGCAGACCCTTCTGCGCGGCAGTTCATCGCGCCACTGAGCCCGTCCATTTGGACTTAATTGCCAAAATATCTACACTGATAGTGACCGGGTTTTAGCGTTCACATAATTATAAGACAGCAACTTCTATAAGCGATCTTGAGAAGGCTTTTACATATTTTCATCTTGCAAAATGTTGCCAATAAGTCGGTGTATGTCCCTTATATATGTATGTCCCGCGACTTTATATAGCCCAGCAGGGCGGTCGTCACTTCCGGCAGACTTGTTTTAGCCTATTTTTCATTTATCTCTGTAGTCTTCAATTTTAAATAGTGCTGGGAGTTTCTGGCCAGGTTATTTCTTCTTTAATATTCATATTCGAAAGGATTCTCTATCCTGGTTTTGGTAATACCTAGGTTCTCTTCATTCATTCTCAAGTCATTGTCTGTAGCGTTGGCTCGTAGGCCATAGACTTCGAGCGGGTATCTTCATTACACGTCAAGCCAGGGAGTTTTTGCTCGCGGCTTTTATGGCATAGACTGGTCTTTTGCAAACGTGGTCCATTTGTTTGACAGTTTCAAGTTCTAGAGACTACATGCCCCCATTACTGGCATTTCGTTCTTTTAAACACCGTACGGTAGTTCGGTAGTCAATCATAGGAGCCCGTAGTGATGTTATATTTTTTGTCAAAGCTTGATGGTATGACTTTATGTTGTTAAATTTGGGCTTGAATAGGATTGTGGCAATGCGTTCACTTACAGAGACGGAGTTAAAATCTATAGAACCATACACGAAGCTACTGAATAGCTGTTGATCAAGAATATTGTTTACATAGGCGACAGACAACTGGATATACTCTAAGCGAAGCAACGAAAAAACGTGAGTGGTAAAGGCTATGCAGAGGGAATTCAACTCCTTTTCACCCGGCCCACACAAATTATGGTAGTTTCCGTTTATTTATTCGGGGGCATCAAATCTTTCCGGAAGCTTTTGTTTTTCCATAAGCGACAACTCTCTGTGATGCAAGTCTCAAAGTTACAAATCTATACTCTAAATTACCTTACTTTTAAATTTGTTTTTGCTTCGCATATTTGGCTTAAGATCTCCAAATTTAGGACTACCTCAAAAAATAAGTTATTTACAAAGTATTTTGCATGACTCCCTAAGGAGTAATTGCGGATGCTACTGTTATCCGTTTAGCTGCTTTTTTTTATAGTTAAGATATAAATTAAATTATCTCAGCTTATTTTTCTCTATTAGGCACAATTAAAGCCAGACCTTGAAAACTGTTCTCATGTTAGAAGCAATGCCTTGAAAGTTAAAATATGAATTAAACTTATTGAACGCTATTCAAAGCCTTCAGGTTTACAACACTCAGCGATGTCTCGAATGAGATCCTTCCTATTCTAGCAGATATTCCTAGTAAAATCATATCTGGACGTGTGCCATTCGACCGATCGAAAATTAAACCAGTTGCAGCATGAACAGCTAACAAGCAACAAACTGCCTGGAGACATTTCTGCAATCAATCTAAATACAATCTAAAATGGCAGGAGTAACAAACATTTGTAAATATCAAGATTCACCTTAATTAAGAAAAGTTAAAACATATAGGCTAACATTTTACCATCGACCCTGATTCGACAAAAAACATTTTTTTGAATCTTCGTATTCATCGGCGTTGCTAACTCTACACTACGATAAAGCTAATACAGTTAGCGTTGCTTCCCAATCCGTTTTGCACAAAAACAACCTTTTAGAAGATTTTCTATGATACACCTGATTCATAATCTAAGATCCGCCCATTTATGCCCACCTACACTCTACTCTCATAAGCCAACAGAGACATGATATATCATTCACGAAAGTCTCCCTTGTGCTGTGTCAGCTGGAGCATTATTCTGACTCAACACGTTGAGTCTTACATGCTTAATGCATCATTATGGCCCATAAATATAATTTTAAGTGCCGGAGTATGTTGAGCAGCTGCCACTCTCGGTAATTTTGATGTACAGCATGTGTGTACCCAAATTAAAGGACAATAAACGAGTTTTTTTTCATTTAATTACATCCTCAGTCCTAACGCTCTCATACAAAACATCGGTGCTAATCATCTTCTAATTAGTTTCGCCACACTGGCGATATCCCCATTTCTTCTAATCCTCCAATAAATTAGGTCATTAAGCGCGAAAGGACTTCATTTCTCTACACAGCCCGCAACTCAATGCGATCACAAACCGGAGCTACTCCATAATTTTACACTTCAGAGGGTTCTCTCAAAGTTTCGAAACCATCTCCTACCCGTTTTAGTCAACCCTGGGTCCGTAGTCCTTTGTTCCTAAAGAAAAAAAAATCATTTCTATTAAATAAAAAAACGGAATTTTTGTGTGTAAAAATGTTCAAGGATAAGTTAAACTTTAGGATGTACTTAGTGGTTGCACCTAATTTCACTCCCAGACCTTCATATAACGGGATTTCGAAAGTACGTACCTTCTTCTTGAAAAGTCTATATATGCAGATTCAAGTTGAAATTGCTGCCTGGTTGAGTGTGTGTAAAGAAGGATTCATTATTAAACTTTCAATTTGTTCCAATGTTAGAAGAGTGAGTTTGAGGTTCTTCTAGGACCAGAGTGGGTACGTTTTTGGGAAAAGTTTTCCTTTATTTTTTTGCTCTAGAACTCTTATAATTTTTTTTGTAGGTCAACCTCATGTGATTACGGAGCGAGAAACACAAGTTGAAGGCGGAGGTGGCAGTTTGGTGAAAGTTGGAAACTATATGTGGGATTTTTTTTTGAGATGGTTGGCAGGAAGTAGGGCGGGTTATGTGTTACAGTACAGTAGTCCTGTTTTATGAGTGTACACTGTACAGGGTTATGATGTGGATTCCATAAGAGTAATGAAAGGAATTGTGTCTTTGTTTGGTTGGGTTAATACTTTCGTTGGTTTTCAGGTCAGTTATGAACTGGAAATGAGTCCAACGTGACAGTGTAGTATGGAATTCCTGGTGATAAAGGATTGAAGTAGCAGCTGCTAATTAAAACTGTCAGCCAAGTTTTGAATTAGATACTTTTATGTCAATGTAAGGAATTAGATGGTATTATTAGTTTGGAAGAGGAATTCTAGATAGGTGGATGAGTAGGATTGCGAAATTCTAAATTTTAAGTTTCATTTATATGATACGAATGCATCAACCAGCTACCACTCCAGTCAAACCTCATAGTGCCCTTCGTGAGAAGATGAATTGAGTTAAAAAAAAAACTGAAAAGACGGAACACACTCAAAAGATACAATCTGTCATCACGGTGTGATGTGGAAATTAATTAGGAATTATAAATACAAGGTTTTAGATTATTTTTTTTAGGTGACCCACAAATAAACCCCGATGAAAATTTACGGCGGAAATGCTTTTTCGGCATAACATCGCAGAGTTATTTGGTATTTGGTAAACAAAAATATACCAGTGAGAGAATTGTAATAAGGAATTGTAATAGGAATTGTAATAAGCGAAATGAATTCCAAAAATTATCATAAATCATGTCAGGATAACAATGTCTAACCCAAAGCTTAACAAGGCGAAAAAATGACACCTTCATGAAAAAAAAACTGAAAAGACGGAACACACTCAAAAGATACAATCTGTCATCACGGTGTGATGTGGAAATTAATTAGGAATTATAAATACAAGGTTTTAGATTATTTTTTTTAGGTGACCCACAAATAAACCCCGATGAAAATTTACGGCGGAAATGCTTTTTCGGCATAACATCGCAGAGTTATTTGGTATTTGGTAAAAAAAAATATACCAGTGAGAGAATTGTAATAAGGAATTGTAATAGGAATTGTAATAAGCGAAATGAATTCCAAAAATTATCATAAATCATGTCAGGATAACAATGTCTAACCCAAAGCTTAACAAGGCGAAAAAATGACACCTTCATGCCGAGCTATATAAAGCTGCAAGAGATGACTTGGTCACGAGCATATACCCAAATTTGTTCGGATGATACGAAAAGGGCTTCCAGCCTCGGTTAAAGTGGACTTAGCAATGTTGCCAGACCATATAGATATACGCGCCCCGTCACAATCAACAGCTTCAACACTGAGGTGGTAAAGGGCATTGACAACAGCACATTGGCAGAAATCAAACCAAAAACTACAGTCGGTGTTTCTTCTAGCTTAGAAAATAATCTAACAAAAGTAATATAAGGCAAAATATTTAACAGACCGCCTACATATATTTAAGAAACAAAAGCACAGCGAGCCCCACAGGTAGATTACTACAATTCGTGATGATAGCTTCACCAGCATTCAACATTCTAAGCCCTATAAACATTAGATCAGTAAAAAAAGTTGTCCCGCCTCTCGGCTTTGGTCAGACTTTTCGCCCAAGCATAACTTATTAGCAAACAACTCTCATTGAAATGTAATGTATCATCAGTCTGGCCTTTTTTAACCTATATGTGGGTGGACTGGTGGTAGATGGGTTATACCAAACTTCACTTCAGATTTCCGATCAGGATACAAGTATTATTGTCTGTCTAGGTGTTAGGGATTCAATTAAATTCACACCGAAATTGAACCTGAACCTGCCACTTAAAGGCGATCTAATATTAAAGACAACACTGCAGAGTATGCCACTTTTGCATGAACTATCGCCAATGTGTTAGTATCACATATTGAGTATATATTGGGTGTTTTTTTTAGATGTATAGAACTTCGAATTGAAATAAAACACAAGAAACCCGTTTTAATGTCCATAAATTTGGCTTTATTGGAAGGATATTTTTATGCCATTAATGTTTAAATATGATTTCGGGCATGTGGCCGTCGGGTCCACTGGTCCTTCTCTCGTAATGATCTGACATGTCATCCGAGTAGTATAAATTTTCAAGAAAAGCTTATCTCAAATTCGCTGTCCGGAGTCGGCATAAAGCAGGATGTCCCGCCATCGTGCAAGAAAACACCCGCACACATGAATGGCTGTGAGAAAGCTCGGCCTTGGGTACTAACAAGCCTGTTGCGCCAAAAACTTGTATACCTTAGCATCATTTCGGAAGAAGTATGGCCCAATGACTCCACTAGCACATAGAGCACACCAAACAGTCAGTGTTTTATGGATGTAATGGCGTCTCAACGGTCTGTTGTGTATTCTCTTCACTCCAAATGCGGCAATTTTGAATCAGAATCGAGATCAATCTCATTTTCGGCCCATACACCAAAATCACAACGCATTGCATGGTCTCGCGGCTTTAATTCTTGCACAAGCTAGATCTTGTAAAGTCGTAAGTCAAGATCTTTGCTCAAAATCTTCCATAAAGTTGATGGACAAAGCTCCAATTGCTGTGCAAGGTGGCGAATCGATACATTCGGGTCCTCTTCAACACTTCGCTCTACAGCGGCAATTGTTTCTTCGGTGCGCACTGTTCGACGTCTCTGCGGATGCGTATTATCACATAGAGTAAACGTAGTGCGAACACGATCCATGGTTAACCGAATAAACGACCATAAAATGGACGGAGCTTGCGGTAAACTGCGAACTGAAGCATTATTTTCGAAATAAATTTGCACGATTTGCAGGAGTTGTTCATTTTTCAACCTGTTCATGATGAAGTGGCAAACCAAACTTAACATAAATGACATTTAATTTGCCCGATTTGACCATAAAATGTCAATTTTACCTCTATTCGAAAAAACAACCTCTATAAAAAAAAACACCAGTTACATTGATACCTCAAGCAATTCCCTCTCTGTACATTATACATAGCATAAATGAAACAGACAGGACTGGGATTCACTCAGCAACGTCATCAAATGTATTCCCATCATCACAGATGGTTCGAAGATAAAGAATAAAACAAGAGTTGAACTTTTCTCAGAACCACTGCGTATTAATCTTTTCGAATGGCAGACTATTGCAGTGCCTTTCAAGCTGATATCTTCGCGGTTATGATAGCGGCAGGCTGTCCTATCACGGGAAATACCAGAACTGGAAATAATCACCTTAGTCAAGCTGCATTAAAAACGAATTTGAAACTTGAAAAAGCGAAATGCGTCTTAGGCCTCTTGCCACAACATCTTATCACATAAATGAAACAACACCATCCCAGTGACGAAGTGATACGTGATTGGTAGTGCAACTTATGGCACCCACTATCGAAATAAGCAGTACCTATAAATATCATTTCGCAATGGACAGCTTGTGATGACAAATGCTTTTCCCTTCTTTTGCCCCAAATAAATTTTAACATCACACCTCATCAAATGTTTATCTTGGAACTTCATAATAAATGTATCCCTGAGTAATAAGAAAGTTCTGAATGTTATTTAACAGATCGTCCCTACACAACATTTCTAATTTTTTTACTCCGAACAGTATGAAAGGCTGCATTGTCTCTTTGCCTCAATGGCTCAGGTTAGGAGACTGTTAAGCAACAGTAAGTAAGTAGAATAAACCGTCGGTTATTTCAAGAGCAAAACCTTACATAATTGTTGGGTACATTTGGGTTGATTTACTGGAGGAGTTGATTGCTAAAATAGATTTGCAAATCTGAGACCGAATAAACGGCCCGGTGAGTATAAAGCAGGAGCTTTATACCCAACACAAAGGTGCTGTCATTCACTTCCGTGGCGTACGGCTTTATATATGAAGGTCCCATTCTTTGTTGCACAATAAAACTTTACACACACAAATGAATTGAAAAGCTAGGTTTGAGGGTCAGTCTTCAGATCGAACATACCAGACTCGGTAGACAACTTTCGTTAAAGCAACAACCCTATGCCTTTATCGAACTGTATCCAGGTGGTACATTATATCTGAATCTAAACTTCCGTTGAATTACTTAATATTGAAAGCTTTCTGTTTTTTGTTTTTTGCTAATGGAGTAACCGCTTTTGCTTGATCCAGTTCAAAATTCAAATTAAGACTTGCCCTTATACTCCACATCAATCCGACGAGTCATAAAATAACTCTCAAGGTCCATTAGATTGGAACTATCCGCATAAAAACACACCACACACTCCCTCTTCAACCACACAAAGCGGGAAACGACTCGAAGGTTGATTGCAATCAACGATCGAGGTGTGTACTCCAAGTGCCTCTGCACTTTTTATCGCCCGGTAGCGATTGCAGAAGCGAAATTAATTGAATGACAAACACTTTTCGGAACATAAATCGTTAAACAGAAATTAAAAAAAAAGAATTAGGTATCCACAACGGAACCATGCTACTGCTTGCAGCCGGTTCGGGCTCCTCCATGCTGTTCCATTAATTCATTGAGCTGTTTCGCTGCAATGAATTAATAATCAATGATCCTAGGAGAATTGCAGGGTAAAAGTGCAGCGCGTCCATTAATTACGCTCTACAGCAGTATACCTATCCTGCTCCGCCATATCAACATGGTCCCTTGTATAGGATAACGCTAAATTGAATTTAATGCGAAGAAAGGAATTGGGTCAGTCTGGACGACCATCCCCATTCGGGGTGTAGTTGGAGCTCATATAGATATCGGATGCCTTGTGCTTGCATACATAAATATTTTCAAATACAATCACCAGGACAAACTGTGTACTCATTGCAATGTCCAGGCGGGTATTCATCCATTATTGAGCATAATCGTTGCGTAAGAGTAGATATTCGTTTTTTTTTTCGTGTACGGGTCAGTCCACGCGAATGCATAACCCAGCTTTGCAGTGCAAAAGCCCAGACTTCGAGTGCGGTAGTTGATGTTCTTGTTTCAAGCAAATTTTCGGTTTACTACGGCGTTCTGCTTACAGCGCTGTTTGTTTATCTGGAGAGTCCATTATAACCTCACTTGTAGTCAGTGACTTGGAAAACATTGTAATGCATTTGAAATTCGCAGTGATGGATAGTGGTGGTGGTGGTGTTGGTATTGCGGTTTTATTAGACATTTTCGAGGTACTTTTGAACCCTATGAATAGAATTGCAGTTAATGTTGTAGGGATTGAGCCGTAGGAGAATTTGCAAACGAAGGCCTTTTTGAGCATCGAATTGAACTCAGTTGGGACTTGGAATGCGCGTTTTGCCAGGTCATGGCATTTGTGTTTTTCATGATAATGTTTAGGTACGCTTCGTGAGTATCTACAATTTTTTTTTTGTTGAAGGGCATAACTCTTGACCTTTGGGATATTAACGAGCCATTTGATGCGCACCGACACTGGTCATGGTTGATGTGTTGATTTTAGGGGAATGTAAGCACAAGTGTTTGTTCCATTTGGTATGTGTAAATCAATTTTACAAAGCAGTTGAAAAATTCGTGATGGAATATAGATTTTTGGAGTATGAAGGAAAATAATGCTCAAAAAAAATTTAATTTATTTGTCCGTTTTTTAGCATCTTTCAACATTAAAAAAAGAGAGAGTGCTACAGCTACAGTAAAACAGTTTGTTTATTTGTTTAGAGCTTTTAAATAACGTATGTGCTAATGATGGGCACTTTTGAAGACATCGATACGAAAGCGAGAAACAATAGCTTTCGTAACGCTTCGAGTACAAAATAAGTGACAGAGAGGCATATATCAAGGCGCTACAAAGCAAAATAGGCTCCGCGAGGGAACAGTAACGAACCAGACAAAAGAAGAAAAGAAAATTCTGCGTAGAAAAGAAAACACACGCTCGAAGAGTCTCAAGAATAACATCCGTCGATTCTGCAAAACATCAATGGGAATCTAGTCACAGGCGAGGAGGAGATTGTAAATGGATTCGAGCAGATTCTTAATGGACATAGTAACGAGAGGATGATAGAGCAATAACCCTAACCACGTTCAGTTAACGAAAAGGTAACATGGTAAGAAGTTAGTTCAGTAGCAGCTAGGCATTCTGATCTTATGGAATAGGAGGAGAAGTGTTTAAATACTGAGGTAATGCCAGGGAAGTGCGCTCGCACCAAATCATGAACGAAGTTTGAATGGATGTCCTATGACTGGAATATTAGCTCTATATGTCCTATATACAAGAAAATGCGAATGTCTTGCACCGACTACCGAGGTATATCCCTGAAAAATTTCGCAAATAAAATTCTATTCATCTTACAGTGTATCTTAAGCCTTTTTGTAATTTTTCAGGTTCCGGCACGGCAGATCGACCATCGACCACATATTCACAATAAGATAAATCAAAAAAAAAAAAAACAAGAAATTTCAGGACGGGGCACTTTATCACATTCATCGACGCGTTTTTTTGGCATCTATCGCCAAGAGATCTTTAGATTGATTATGGAATTCGGGTTCAATCAAAATGGATGTGTCGCCTAACAATGAAAGACACGTGATGCAAAGCTCAGTTTTTCCTAGGCCAGGTGTTATAGATCGATTATGGAGTTCGGGATTCCATCAAAATTGGTGTATCGACTAACACTGAAAGTCAGGTGATGCAAGGTTCTGTTTGAAAACAGCTCACCTCAGCTTTTCCAAACATGTACCGGGATCCGACATGAAGACGTGCTATCATGCGACTACTTCAATCTCGTTCTTAAACAGTTAGTGACTAGTCCATGTGTTAACTATCTTCAAAAAAAGAACACAGCAATTGGGATACGCAGACGACATTGACACACATTGGTCGCTCACATCGTGCCGTTGTAGAAGCATTAACGGCAATTGATGAACAGGCGAAAAAGATTGACCTTGTAATTAACGAGGACGTTACAAAGTATATCCTCTCAATAAATAAAGAACTATAGGTTTATAGCCTTGGACAGAGTTTCACTATTGAGAGCAACAACTTTAAAGTAATTAAAGAGTTAATAGACCTCCGAGTCAACCTCAACCCCACAAATTACACTTTAGTGGAGATATGAAGATACGACGAAGACGGTCACAGAAAATTGATGATGGTGTGGTTTAGCAAAATATATCCGATAAAACCCCTAACTCTAAAGTTCCAGTTCTTCTTTACTGTGACGAGTGCTAGCGACCGAACGACTGATGCCGGATGCAGGTATATAGATGGTTTTAGATGGTAATGCTGACCACATAATCAGTTTTACAGAAAGTACAAAGGTCACGATTACAAGGTTCTCTTTCTTGTAAAGTTAAAATAGTTAAGAATCTAATGAAAGCTGTAGAACAGGTTTAACACATCAAAGAATAGTTGAAAACTATTTTCACCAGAGATATAGCTAAAGTATAGCCGAAGATGTTCAGCATTCTTAAGATTCTCACCCCTATCGAGGCATCCGTTCGAAAGAAATTTTTATTTGTTTGAAATCGGAGAACCGTAAATTGACAGAAGTATTTTATTACTTCTAATTCAATGTCGTAATGTGGAGTTTCCTAAAGACTTCTAACTCCATGTTCGTAAAGGTTATGATGTACATAGAACCTGTCTCTCCATTCATTTGTATATCCCCTTTTTGAGAAAGACGAAATCCGAGAAAGACCAAATCTTTAGTTCAAACCTCAATACAGGTCGATTGTATCAAAAGCGACCTTTTCTTTTAGAAACGGAAAAACTTTTAGAGGACATAGCGAACTAAATAGTTGCAAGAGTATAAGAATGTCGTGAGAAAATCCTAAAGTTTCCTACTCGGGATCGGCGTTAAATCTTACCTCACTTCTCGACATTAGTCTACGACAAAAATGTGCCCTGTTAGGTAGAGGATAATGTTCAATCCGCCCGTAGGCTTAGGCCATTTATTCGGTCAACCTCGATGTCTACGCAAATCAAATTTAGGTGGTTATTTAGAAATAATCTGATGCCTTGAATTTTGACTCAAACATATCTACAAGATGGGCCAAAAGTGATCACCCTATTATTTTTGCAAATGGCCGCCAATGTCAAATCTGTTTTGACATTTGTGGACTAGACAGATGTAGAATACAAGTGAACAAGACATGGAGCAATACACTCTCCAAGAACGCGGAATAATCGAAGTGGACGATTTTTCGACCAAAATCATAATGAGCGATGAGGCTCATTTCCAAATCAGCAAGTACGTGAACAAGCAAAACTATCCCCTCTGGGCACCGAAAATCCACGAGAAATGCACGAGGAGCCATTGCACCCGCTCAAAGTTACTGTATGGTGCGCTGTTCACACTGGAGGAGTCATCGGGCCATTTTTTTCGAGAACGCTGCTGGTCATCGGACAACAGTTGAAGGTGCGCGCTATAGGGCCATGTTAACCAAGTTTTTTGCCGCAATTGGACGAGCCACAAACGATATTCTGAAGGCGAAAAAACATCGGATAACCTCATTTGGCCCACCTTGTATAACAATCCGATTTTCTAATAAAGTGCCCGGGATTTCAAATGTAAACGTTTTTCGAACTCCTACTCTAAAGATTTTAGCCGATTGCGTAACGTCGCTTTACTTGCTTTGACTAAAATTAGGCGTTCATGATTGATCATCATGTCTATCTAATTTAACATTGACAGCTCGGTTAGATCGCACGACCGTTCTAAGCGAACGTCCCCTACATACCTTTATATGGTGATCCCCTCAACGGACCATTATCTAACGCGCGACGGGCTGAAGAAAATTAATGACTTAACTCTGCTATTGAGGTCTTTCATCACTTTTAATTTCTCCATAATAATGCCGCTATTAATTAATTTCCACCACACACGCTGCCACACATCTCAAGCCGTGCGTGAAATATTGGCAAAACACATCAGAAACACATGCTCTCGCCCATACATCTATATATTAGTGGGTATCTATCGATTGATTGATTCTGCGCTGCAAGTTGTTTTGCATTTGCATTCATTCAACACAAATCAAAGAACAATCATTAAAACTCTGAATGTTTCTTTGTGTCCGTACCACTCCTCATTTCCCGCGGATGACGTTTTCCTTCATTGCACTTGCACATTCCACGCATGAATCGATCGTGGAAAATTGATTTCATTCCCACTCCTCGGTGCGAGATCATTTCTATTCATCATCGTGTGCCAAACTTTCATTTTCATTGAGGAGCCGGAGGTTTGCTGTTGTTTTTGTAATCTGTTCGTTCTTCTCATCAGCTATTGTCCATTTTGCATTGAACCATTGATCGCGAGCACCGATCAATCGGAATCGCTGTTTTTCAATTTTCGTCTATGTGCACCGACAAGGTATGTATCTGCCCCTCTTTAAGTGATCGCTTGCGCGTGTTGTGTGTATCTGTACGTAACTACATTAAAAGCACAACAACCTGACAGCGTGGTCTCCCTACCATCGGTGTCGATTGACTCTGCTGGGGTTGCAGATACATCAGCGTGCAGATTTTCGTCAGTCTGAAAGCGTCGCGAAATTTTAGTTAATCGCTGTACCTGCTCGAGATCGGTTGCGTTTATTTGTCGTTTTGTAGAGTTTTCGTTTTTGTCGGTTGTTTCTATATTGATTGTAATGCGTCTGTCATGGGAATTACTGGTCGGGGCGATGATGATCTTGATGGGCCTAGCCCCTTCGATTTATTGTTGGAAGCCAATTGTTGGTCAATCGACTACTTTTAGCTTGCATCAGTCACATCCCGGATACGGTTCGCAATCGCATTCGATTAACACCCTCGGCGGTAGTGATATTCCAATTGAATTCACGGGTCCCGAAGCAAAGCTACCAACAAGCATTCCTGCAGACACCACTGGGCTGGAGGCGATATTTGGTTACAAGTATCAGGACCCCAGGCAACTGACCGGCTCCATTTTCGGAGAGGTGCGTCATCCGCTCGGGTTTTCGAAAGTGAAATTGTCGTTCATATGTGTTTCTATTTTTTTGTTTAGGATACGTGTAGTGTGAAAAAGTACGCATTCGACAATGAGGGCACTGTGATGTTCCGAAATAAAATTCCCGAACTGGAGCAGTTCACCATTTGTTATTGGATGCGATTCACTAATCACAGTGGCGATCATACACTGTTGACTTATTCAGGTGAGTGGCAACAAAGTTAAGTGCTATGTAGTTCAAGGGAAGATTGATTAGTTTATTCATTTTGATTGATTGGAATGCATTGATTGATTGGAATGTATTGATTTTTTTCTTAAAAAGTTGCTTATAGCGGCAAAATATTTGTTTGTAAATAAGTACATATAACATAGGTGTCCGCACTGTTACGTGCGGTATATACAAAAGCGAACTATTAGAGATCAATAGTTTAGAATCTTGAAGTGATAGTTTAACAACTTTCATTACATTTAAAAAAAGATTGGCAATCACTGATCAAACATAATACAGGACTGTTTTTCCCTTTCATTTTTGATAGCGAATTGGATTGAAATCGATAGGTGGATAGGTGACGGATATGCACAAGAAAATGTTCATGGAACGGAAAATTGGAAGTCAGAATGAAAAAAACTGGCAAGCATTAAAAAATATAATTTTTACTACAATTAAGGTATCGCTTTCGGTACTCTCCGACCCTCTTTTTAGAAATATCCAATGGCCCAAAACCCAGTTTTTCCACTCATTTGTTTTGGCAAAATAAATAAAACGAACAATTTAATTCCGAATGGCAATATTTTCATAACAGTTTTATAACCATGCATGCTGATGCTTTCGAACCAGACAATTTATTAGAACCAGAAAATCGCCTCACTGAGCCATATATTAGTTTTGATACATAAGTTGTTTGTAACATAGAGAAATAATTGAGCTAGATATACCTCAAAGTACATTGATCGACTCAGAATCCCTAGCTGAGTCGATTTAGCCATGTCTGTCTGTTCGTCACCGGTTTTTGGGCCTTAAATTTAGAGCAAGGATAATGAACTTTGGAACATATGATCCTTGGTCGTGCCTAGTAAAAAAAAATTAAAAATCTGCCCAATTTTGAAAAATTGCCTGAACAACATGTTTAGACAATCTCAATATCTATATTTCGTCCATAAGTTTTCTGCTTGCCCTCTTTTTGGGGCCATTTGTATACCCTACAGATTATGCCATAGAAAAACGTAATTTTTGTCGAACCAAAAAAGATTTAGATACTATCCGAACAAGATGTGTTGACAATTTAATTTTCTTTATTTCATTCCCATTTAGTTTGAAGTCACGCCTAATTTTTGGGGACACTCATTTAAAGGATGGGATTGGATAGGGTATTCATCAGGTTACCTTCTCATATGATTTCTTCAGGATTCCTTTTAGGGACTACTTAATTTTTTTATTTATAAGGAAAAACGTTTTAGATTAAAAATGTTTTGGTAAAAATCGAAAGATCTTGTCAACAAAAATGCGTATTAGTCGTTTTTCATCTCCGCGCAATATGTCAAGTAAATTGCTCTGTGAATCAATTTCAGAAATTGAACAGCAATCAATGTTTTCGTCCTCAGCAATATATATATTTTTTTTTTGCCTCGAATGTTTGAAGTCAAATCTCGTATTCTTATACACAAACTCGTTATCGGGACAAGCCATTTACAGCAGCTCTAGACTATAACATGACCAATATAATTTCAAATAAGGAATTCTAGTAGTGTGCTGAATATTGTGGCCCGCATTTAGTTTGATTGGCTGTCAAGAAAATTTCTGCCAACTGTGGTGCCATACGCTTTGCCCCTAGTGCGCAATCATCCTTGAAACTAATATCCCGAAAAGTGGCAGTCGCTAAAAACGGAATTTAGATGAAATGTAGAAATTGGCATTGTCACCACTTTTTGTTTACCACAGTTTATCTAAATCTTTTCTAGTTTGAAAAAAAAAACATTTTTAACATTTAACATTAAACTTTGTAATAAGAATCACAACTTGAAACACGCTTTATATTTGAAATGGTTTCACTTTCTCAACATGTCATATTTCTTAGAGGGGCAAGCCAAAGTCTTGCCGCAATACTAAAATTCCGGATAAATACAGCAGTAACATACCTATTGCATCTTTTTTTGGGCATTTTTATTAAACCAACAGCTCCTGAGAAAAAAAAACCTGCGAAGTTTTATCCTTTTTATGAGCAAAATGCCGTTATATACTTGATTATAGTCAAAGGGTTATTTTTAATTAAACCACTTCGTGCTCAAGGTAATTATAATGATGCCTTTCAGTTTGAAATTATGTCTCACTGTCTAATTAAGACAAGTGTCTTCGACAGTTATCAGGCATAAGACATTGTTATCAGTTTTTCCTGTGGGAAACTGATATAATTGGAATTGACTCAATCTGGAAACACTGAAAATGTCTCAACGGAACGCTCGCAAAATATTGACTGAGTGGCTGAGTTTAAGTTGATAAAAAATGTTTAACAACTTATGACACCACCTGCTAATGTGCACTTCGATTATTTATTGAACACTGTAAAGTAATTCTCTTATTTCTACAAGAGTACGAAAGAAAATGAAACGTGTCAAAAATCTAAAAAAAAAACTGCATTTTTTTTTGGAAAAATGGTTAAAATGTGTTTTACGAATAAGTCCAGGTTCTGCAGAACAATAACTTTTTTAAGCCGGAGGAGGCTAGGCTTCACCAGCGAGCAGCATTCGAACCCCATTAAAGACAAAATCAAATTTCATTTTTAAAACAGCCGAAGGGGTATATTGAACGGTATAAGCTTTTTCTTTTAAGTTCCCCTGCCCTTGAACTTTACAAATACACGGACCCCATATCCTATAAGAAAGTGTGGTGGCAATCATTACTGTGCACTACCGCATCGGTGATCTGCACTAACTGTCGAAGCTCTAAGGAGGTTGCGATTAGAAAAACTCTAGCCTATCTACTATGCGAATCTCCAGCCTTGTCAGAGGCAAGACGTAGAACTTTACGGAAACCCTGCTTTGGAAATCTTGACAATATCACTAATGAAACAACGTCAACATTTGATCACTGCGTGATGGACTTAACAAACGATAACACAAAAGTTACAACAACCCACACCGGACAGATAAATACAAAATAAAGAGTTGTCCCAGCGGGATGCACCTAATTATTAACGAAATAAATTCTCCTTAAAGCAAATTCTATAAATTTATTGTAAATCTATACATATTGTGCAAAAACATATTTGAGTTGATTCCTCTAATTTTTTTGCTATCAATGTAGCAAAAGAGATTTTGCGACAGAAAAATTTCAGTATGTGCGCTGTTTCTACATCATCGTATTGATTGGCTGCGAAATCTCTCTTTTCTGATATTTCGGTTGATGTTTTTTTTTTTAATTCGCACAGGGAGGACTTTTTGATTTTGAGCGTTTGTGGTGACCGGGCAAAAACGACCCCGTCCGAGAAACTTAGTTGAGCAACCACAACCATGCCGTTCAATATTCGCTCCCATAAACAATGGCTCTGTGAACCGACCCTAAAGATTGCAGTTGAAAATACACTTTAAACAGATTCGTATAGAATTATTCAGATTTCAAGTCCTTCTATAATAAAATAAAACTCGAAAGATATGAAAGGGTACAAAGCCAACTGTCCCCTCAAAAACATTGGAAGTATATTATCAAGGGTTATCCATTAAGAGCTTCCTGATTTTTTTTAAATAAAACTCAACAAAAATCAATGTATTGAGGAAAATCTTTATTTGAGATGTCAGTTTGGTTCATGCCATTGAATGTTTTCAGATAAATTCGTTCAAATGTTGCCCACGCCTAACATTCTCTGGGTTCAATTTTCGACCATACTTTCAGTATTCCATGAATACCAACCAAAAGTTATATTCGCTTTAGAAGCTTCAATCGTTTTGGATTTATCGACGTAAACAAGAGATTTCACATATCCATATAGAAAGTAATCCAATGGTGTAAAATCACAAGATCTTGGTGGCCAACTGACAGGACCATTTCTTAAGATTATGTTTTCATTTAACTTGATTGTTTGATTCGTTAGCTGTATGGCATGTAGCGCCAACCTGTTAAAACAACAAGTCAGCTACACCAATTGCTTGAATTTTCGGCAACGAAAACCCATTGATCATTGTTCGGTAACGATCTCCATTGAGAGTAACACGCGCTCCTGCCGCATTTTAAAAGAAATACGGTCGAATAATTCCGCCTGGCCATAAACACCGAACAGTGTATTTTAGGGGTTGCATTGATAGGTATTAGATTGCTTCTGGCTGTTAATAGACTCGAATACGGTAATTTAGCTTATTAACTTAGTCGTTTAATTAAAAGAAGCTTCGTTGCTAAAAACAACTTTTCGATAAAACACGAAGCAGTTTGAGCACTGATTTAAGTTTCCACAATTGGTAAGCGATTTTCCAATGGCAATGCATAATGAACATAAACGTCATACAACACAAACAACAAACAATAATTGCAAAAACAACGCTATTGAAAAAAGAACCTCCTATTACCAGTAATTATCCATTAAATATCTTACAACATACTTCCATGTACGTTAAAGACGAGTTAAAGACTCGCCTATTGTAGCCTTCCATTCTGTGACTCAATATTCCGGTTCATTTACACATTTAATTTAATTTTATTTTATTTTAATAAAACTTCTAGCCTTTGTCAGGCCTTAAATTAGCTTTAGTTCTCTGAATTCTATGATGTGTTTTTCAACCTTTTTAATCCCATAGATTAAACAAGCTAATTAAAAACACGCACTACACTAAGAATGCGATTTTAATACCTTTTTACTATCGAGGCAATAAGTGAGCCTAATTAGCTATGGGCTTAAAATTAAATATTTCAATAGAGCCAACACAATCATTTGATTTGTGTTTTAGCGTCTTAATTTTTAATTAATCGTAATTGTTAATTAGCTCTTTAAATGTCCTATGAGGTAAAATGAGGTCTAATATAATTACCCGTTTAAATCATTTAAAAAAAACATTTTTTTAATGCACGCTCATGTTTTAATGAAATAAAAATCTTCTGTGGAGTATTAATTTGATGCTGTTACATCAGCAAGTCTTGTCAATATATTTCGCGCGCGAATCTTTGGAGTGGTGATTTGTTGTAAACTGCATTTTTGATTTGCAGTACTTTTTGCAGTGTATGTCTCATGGTAAGATTAAGGGGTGGGTGCAGTGGCCTAGTGGTTAGTGCGTTGGACTAATAATCATGGGGTCTCTGATTCAAATCTGGAAAGTAGCAACAACTACGTATTTTTCACTCTTACGAAAGTCTGACAAACATACAAATGTATAGGAACGTCATGAGAAGCTTTAAAAATGTTCCGAGTGTCTTCATTTTCCTGAATGTTGTCTTGATGCTGGTCGTCATCTACAAAATAGGAAACCATACCATTATTTCATAGGTACCTATCTATGTGGTGGGACGCGCTATTGGATATGACACTTAATTACACTTAAATTGCACTAGGGCAAAAGAGAATACAATACACAAATGTCAATTTACTGGCCAAGACGCATGCGACAAAACGTTTGCATTAAAGACTGCCTGATAGTTGTCTTCTGAGAACAGGCACACATATGTCTAAATTCCGCTAGTTCTACTCACTTAAACCGGGGATCATGTTAAGGTCCAGCTTTCTCATAGAATTAGAAAATTGTCAAGAAAAAAAAAGATATACAAACTTTTAAGTAGAAGACAAGGCGGGTGGCGGGGTGGCGGGACTTTTTTTATGTTTTATGACGAATCCGAACGGCTAACAAAAATTGTCAAGCCTGTCAATAAAACTGAATCTATGGAAATTTAGTAGTTTGGAAATATTGTCAAACTAAAAGCGAAAGTTTACACGATTGTATGAAATTCGGGATTTATTAATAGACAGGACAACATAGATTCCCAGCCATAGCAACACCAAAATGATTTTTCAGTGGCCCTCATCTCGTGATGATCTGACAAATCATCCGAGTAGAATCAATTGTTATGAAAAGCTTATCTCAACTCAAGCCGTTCGTATTAGGCATAAAACAGGAGGTCCCACCATCGTGCTAAGAAGTACGTGCTAAGTAGAAAAGACGAGGTATAAACGAGGCTGTTGCGCCATAAATTAATTATTAGTTATGACAACACAGTATGATGTGACAATGGTCTGAAAATATGATAAGACTACTCGGTACTAGATCGTCGGGATAAAAACAACGTTTTTCCAGTAAGTAAGAGGCGAATGTTAGGTTTTACTACGTGGATTTATACACTTCACGTACCTACAGTATCTGTCTATTTACTGTCTAAACATAATATGGCTTTAAATGAGTGTTTATATGCATGAAGTCATAGGTTTGAAAACGCTTTTAACGCTGTTAAAAAGCATAGGTAAAATTTTGCACCGAAGTAACCGCATTCGATTAAAGGCTGTAAAATAGCAAACAACTCGTTTAAAATAAGTAGTTTACGAATGAAGACTTATGAAAGCAATAAGCATTTGTTTCGTGCACATATGATGCACGTTGCTCCGAGTTGCAGGAAACCCAACTATTGCTGTAATTGGAAAACTTTATCAAAGCTTATTTTTGAGCCGTAAAGGGTGCTACATACACGCAGTTTTAACTGTCCGGTTTGCCTATTCAAGCCGCCAGTGCAATTATGCCTGAACGTGTGTATGATAAGGTTGCAATTATTTTGACCTAAGTGGCGGTCGAAAATTCGATAGTTTTGCCTGTTCACGCCGCATGTGATTAGGAGAACCGGACCTTGAGTAGCATTAGTCCGTCAGTTCATAGTGAAATTTACACAGGCCGCCTGTGTTTTCGTTTAAAATGTCGTCCGTAGATGGCATGTTTCCCGAACGACGAAAACACAAAAATTGATGTGCCTCACTTCTCAACCGGAGCGTGTGAGTGCGCTATTGTGGTCCGGTATAGCTGCACAGGCGGCCTAAAAAGGCATGCCGGACAGTTTTGCCTGTGTGAGAGAAGCTTATGGTGGCCACTCTCACAATTATACATCATAATTATTACTTAAAATGAGGTTTAAAAAAAAAAAAAAATAAAAATACGTTATAATTTTGAAAAAGTAAGTTTCCCATTGCGGCATTACAGGGTGTCCGCCGGGAAGGTATACTATTTTGTTTTGTGAAGTAGACACGTGGCAAATTTGTTATGGAAAAATATTCGATAAACCAACGTGTTTTAATCGGTAAAACATTTTATCAAAATCAATCATCAATTACTGTGACGATGAGAAAGTTACGTGAAATTTTTGGGAGAAACAACGTGCCAAGAAAACGCACTATTTATGGTGTAGTGAATGATTTCGAATAAAGAGGGTCTGTAGTTGATAGACCCAAGCATGGCCCACAACGAACTGCAAGATCGGCTGAAAACATTACTGCTGCTCAAGGAAGTGTTCAAAACAATCCATCAACCTCAATTCGACGTACCTACGAGTTTGGTCTGCAAAGAACAACTTTGGCCACAATTTCGCTCAAGGATTTGCATTTGTTTTCATTTGAGATTCAGTTGACACAATAGCTTCTTCCACAAGACCATTTACGCAGCCGTACATATGCCCATAGGATGTTACATCTAGCCCATGACAACCCCGATTTTCATGAAAAAATCATAATGAGTGAGGAGGCACATTTTCATTTGAATGGATATGTAAATAAACAGAATAGTCGGTTCTGGGCAATGGAAAACCATCAAATTATTCATCAGTCACCTTTGCATCCATTAAAAGTTACAGTCTGGTGTGCAATTTGGTCAGGAGGAATCATTGGACCTTACTTCTTTGAAAATGAAAACGGCGTAACGGTAACTGTGAATGGGGAGCGATATCGTGATATGATTGAAAACTTTTTAAAGCCACAACTGCATGCTTAGGGCTTGATTAATATGTGGCATCAACAAGACGGTGCCACGGCAGGGTTACAATTTAATTACTGCGAGACGTCTTTCCACAACAAGTTATTTCAAGAAATTGTAATGTTGATTGGCATCCACGGTCGCCTGATTTGACTGCTCCGAACTTCTTTTTGTGTGGATATCTGAAAAGCAAGGTTTATGCAAACAAACCAGAAACACTTGGGCAACTCAAACAAAATATTCGTGATTAAATTAATGAAATACCGAGTGAAATGTGTGAGAATGTAATGAAAAATGTGCTCAAAAGGGCTCGCATTTGTGAGACTATCAGAGGCGGACATTTACCTGATATTGTACTCCATACATAATTGCCGACATAAAATAAAACATTTATCAATATAATATCCATTCTTTTTCATTTAATCAAAAATTATAAACAAGCAAAGTAGTATACCTTCCCGGTGGACACCCTGTAGTTTTGACATCAAATTTTAAACATAGAGAAATAATTTCGATAGATTGGCCATGTCTGTTCGGCCAAACAGACAAGAATTTTGGAAAAGTGTCTGAACTGCATATTTAGACAATCTTAACAAATTGTTTTCGGTCAAATTTTAAAATATTCTATAAAACATTCGATGCAATATCATTAACAATGGTAATATGAATATCATATCATATGTTAATATGAACATCCCTTGATAATTTTAACACATGCCAAATTTTTGGAGGGCGTTTTCAAAAAAAAAAAAAACATTCCTATACACCGTACCCCATAGCATATGAAATATAAAATGTCGATTTTTGCCGAACCATAAAAGTTTTCTGACAAGCAAACTTTTTGGCGATATTTATTTTAAAGATAGTATGGGATTGGATAGAGTCGTAAGCAATTCGCGCAGCTGATTATAGCCTTCTCATATATTAATTTTACCGAACTAATTTTGTAAGGCGATTCTATATGGTCTTAAAATGATAAACTAGCTCCTTAGAAGTGTGATAAATGATTTTCTATTAGGCTTAACTTAGATAATCGTATATATATATCCTACCAATGTCAAATTGTTAGATGAGTGATGATAGCTTATACATCAGGACTAGATATCTAGTTTTTTTTATCACGAGTAAAAGTAACACAACAAAATTATTCAGTGTTTCACCTACCGAGTCTACACATGTCATAAAAGTGATAAAAACAAAGTGGTCGTGATGTTGAACAGCTAATTGTAATAGATTTCTCCCATTTTGGTACTATATATTTGACACAAACCTTGAATAAAACGCGTCAGCACCCATGTGTTAGCTTTTTCTCACAACTATTCGTGGGTGTACTTCTTGCACAATTGCGGGACCTCCTGTTTTATGCTAAATCTGAATGGCTGGGTTCAGTTTTTGTTGAAAAATAATACTACACGTCTGATTTGTCAGATCATCGGAAGAGGAAGCCCAGTGAAAAGACATTTTAGTTGTTAATACGTTTGGGAATCAAACCAAGCCCATCCTGTATAAATGCATAAATACTGTATGTATACCTTTACCGTTAAGAGGTGTTTAAACAAATACTAGTGCATATGTGCAGTATCTGATAAAATGACAATTCATTAAATAGAGAGGCTTACATTCAACTCGAGCAATAACATAACATCATACGGTATTAACAATTTGTCGTAACCAACTTCGAGATATTTTTCTGCCGTTACCGGATCCCTAGCTTTTATGTAAGGTTTAAACCAATTTGCAAATTTCTAATTCGTTCAATATGAAATTTAAATTACCAGTGGCAATTGGCACAGCCTTTCTAAAAAGGCTTTATTTACAGTATACTTTTTTTCAGTAAAACTCAATTATTACCATTTCCAATCAATATTTATATGCAGATTGATCTAGGAACTGAATATTTACCTATTAAAGAAGCACATTGATTAAAGAGTCTAGAATACACCTGATAATAAAAAATGCGTTTATTTAAGTGGCGCATTAATGGACGCTCAATTATTCTCTCATACTAATTATAAATTTTATGATTTATTGAATTTATTATAACGGTCTATGGCATACATATTAGCATCATCATTTTTTATATAAAAATAGTAATATAGGCAAGTTGTTTCTGTTTGGAGTGAATCATAGAGAAAATTGTACTGGATTGACGTTTCAAAAACATTGCTACTCAAGTTAATCGGTTGATAAATGCCAATGTAATTCAATACTCACATACTGACTTACAATATGGCGCAACCTATATAAACACGTTAACTACGTCATTTATATGTATATCTCAAAGAGTCGTATCGCCCACACGTCCTATATAATTATGTATTTTATATATTCCAATTGTTGATGGAATTAACACCCCTATATAAAGATATAAGAACATCACCTACAGTAGCCATCTTTTAATCCTTCTGCAGTGCAATAAGACTGCACAATTGAATTTGCACTTTGTCAATACAGTAAAAATATAAACAGAACGACAAAATACAATGCGATATGACGAAGAAAATCCTCCATAATAAACGGTACATTTCACCGCTGAATTGTTTTTGTAGGTAGGTACTATTTCCATATTTTTTTTTTTTTTTTTTTTGCCTGTTTGTGGATGTGTTTTTGTTTAACTTTCCTCTTAAGTTGTTAAGCTGTCCGCGCGCCGCATATTCCTTCGCTACTCTCTGAGCCCAAGTTGAAGCAATTGTTACACCCTATTATATTCCTCTGGAATAATCAGACGAACAAAAAATAATGGAAAATACATAACACAGAAAGTTGTTATGGTAATTTACGTGCAAACAGATACACTCATACATAGAAAGCAAGTTATGGTAGATTACGAGGCGTATACGTAATCTACGCTCGAAATCTCAGTGGTGTGATGAATTGTAGAATTTTTTTTTCCACTCAGCGCTATGGCATAAATGAATTGTCACAAAAGATGGATTTAAAAAGGAAATCCAAGCAAACAGTTGGAAGTCGTGAGTTATTAAAAAAAAATAAACGCCAGCAGAAGTCGCACCGAAGCTGAAGCAATACATATGAGAAAGCAACACAAATGAAAACGTATTCACGAAGGGAATCTTTTTGCGATGATTTGTGTCGGGTATTTGATTTAATTTTGATTGCAGATTGAGTGCTTTGTTACGTTACTAGTGTGAGGTGATAGAAGGAACGATGTGGAAGAAGTCTTATCTTCATATGGAGTGTTAGATACTAACTATTCACTTTATAATGTGCATAGCGTTACATTTTTCTCTGGGATAGAATTTATGTGTGATAGATACTTTATCTTGCAAAAAGCAAGATTATTACGATAATTATAAAATGTTCACTAGAAAATACTCGTTTTGAGTATTTTGCAGGTGACTAATATGGACCTGCAGGCATTTTGTGGTTGGTAATGTAATAGTGGCCAGATGTGTTTTTATGGTTTAACTTTACCTGTGTCAGCAGTTCATAAGAACCGATAAAACAAAACTTGAGCCATATGTTAGCTTTTGAAAATAATTAGATCATACATTTAAATTACCTTCTAAAACCCTAGAAGATCAGTGCAGTGTGGCCTAGTGGTTAGTGCGTTGGGCTACTAGGTGTAAGATTCCTGGAACAAATTATCAACACCTAAGTTGTGTCTATATATAACGGGTGTTTTTTTAGTGGTGGGTTTTTCAAAAAGAGATAAAACTAACATTTTGTGGTCAAATCGGGCAACTCGAATGTCTAATGTCATTTATGTTCATCATGAACAAGTTGACAAATGAACAACGCTTGCAAATCGTGCAAATTTATTTCGAAAATAATGGTTCAGTTCGCGAAATTTACCGCAAGCTACGTCCATTTTATGGTCGATATAATCGTCCATTAGAGCAAAAAATTCGGTTAACCATGGACCGTTTTCGTACTACGTTTATTCTATGTGATAATACGCATCCGCATGGACGTCAAACACGGAATGCCACCACTATGGACTGACTGCCGTCTACATTTGAAAACACAAAGTGAAGAGCTATCTCACGATACTTTATTTATGCGGTTAGTTTTCGGATCACAAAAGAAGCGGCGGGCTCTATTAACACTATTAATAGTATATCTAGAGCAATTCGTATGAAATACCAAAAAAAAATCTCCCCACAGACCAAAAATTCATTAAAAATTCTCGTTGCATAAATCTTTAAGAAAAAATCTCTAAAAAGGGTAAAACTATTGAAAAATTATTTTCGTAAATTATTCCTTTTTGTTTCAAACATTAACAACAGCTTTGTTTTCTTCGTATACTTGTTGCATTGTATACATTTTTTTATTATTATTTTTGTTTTTAAATGATAGTTTCAACTGAGCATTACATCGTTACCTACTTTGTACATGTATTTCGTAAAACAGAATCAATGTTAGATTTGATTGGTGGTGGGCACTCGCTCGTATGAGCATGAGGTATCGATAAACCAAAACTAAAACATTATATCCAATACAAAGATGTTAAAATAGCGAATCGCCGTGCTCATTGGTGCTCTGGTTAGTGCGATGAACCGCTGCGTTCACTTGAGTTGGATTTAAAGCCGTGACAACACTAATATGTTTTTGCCGGACCTCCTCTCGCAATAATCTGACAGCTATTCGAATAGACAGCCTTAGTAGTATCGGCCTAAAAGAACATTTTCTCCGATAACCTTTGTACTCACCAATGTGGGAGAAGGTATGGGCGGATAATGTCATATATTATCAAAGAATATAGAACTACATAGAGTGCGCATCTCAAACAACGAATATTTTCTATGTGCGGCACTGATATTGATACCCCAGTGTTCACATTGCTGCGTTCACCTGAGTTGGATTCCCAGCAGTTTTTTAATTAATTAATTTATGGCGCAACAGGCTCGTTAGTACCCAGGGCATAGCTTTTTTCTCACAACCATTAATGTATGCGTGTGTACTTCTTAGCACGATGGCGGGACCTCCTGTTTTATGCCGAATCCGAACGGCTAAGTTGAGATAAGCTTTTCATGATTTGTCAGATCATCACGGTGAAAAATCTTTTAGGTGTTGCTACGGCTGGGAATCGAACCCAGACCGGACACCTCGAGAGCAAACCTATTAGAATTGACTTTCGTATGGTAAACAGTGAGTTAGGTGTAACAACGATTCTAACTCTTAAGGAAACAGCCCCTGGCAATTTCTGTTGGGAATTTTTTTGCCGATTATCAATTGAATAATCGAAATTACAACAACTTGGACATTACCAAGTGTCCTCATCAGATTCCTTCTACTAGTGACGCTATTTAAACGTTCAGTTCTCTGTATGAATATTTAAACAATTTTTATTCCCTAACCAGGGATTAAACTTGTAACCCCGTGCATAATGAACCAAGTGCCTACCACTTGCGTCACTGAGGTATTAGTTTGAGGAGAATCAATTTGCTCAATTGAATGAACTGAGAGGCTGACTACTAACATTGTTGGTGTTTATACGTACATTTTGTTGTTGTTTTTGACTGTCCTTTGTTCCTATTTTTTCATCTGTATTCAGGATGCTGCGATTTTATTCTTTCGTTTCAGAATTCTTCTGAATGGATTCCACGGTAGGTGTATCAATTCTCGAAAACGGTTGATTCCAACTCAGCCTTTCGCATTTGGTATAAAATTGTAGGTCTTGCCATCAGATGAAGTACAAGTGCTCATATAACTGGTTGTGCGAATAACGTTTTAAGATTATTTTTCGTGTTATCTTTAAACGAAGGCCCATATAACATTGTTAAGTATGTTTTCTAAGTTTCGGCACCTTCAAAGTGTATACCAAGAGTATAATTGGTAAAACTGGATTTAGAACCCTCACGATTCCGAACGTAACTTATGATAATAGAAAGCCCCTTTTCACAGCGCGATTGTAGTGTTGAGATCAAAGAGTATAGAAATACATTGAGTGCGCATCTCATACAACGAACATTTTCTATGTGGGGTACTGATATTGATACACCAGTGTTTATATTGCTACCCCAGCATAGCCGAAGCATACGATCGACGAAATTTCCCCTTCGCACTTACCGCCCGCGTCTGAAACGGCTTCAAAATTTTCAGTTGTGATGCGTACTCTATGTATTTAGTTCTATTCTCTTTGGTTGAAATGTAACTTTCATACTTCTCGTGGAAAATAAGATCCTTTTGTAGGTAATGTGTTCGGCTTTCACAATTATCTGAGAAGTCTACCCCATAGACGATTTTAACGAGTTTCACAGTGACAGCATTCCAAATTTTCATATAAACATAAATTTAGGCAATAAATAGTTTAAGGAGTATATTGGTAATCAATCTTTCCAAAATAAGTTCTGACAAAATAGGCCAAATTCTTTGTTTTTGAAAGTTCAAATTCAAATAAATGCGTGATGATATTATAAACCTTAAACCATTAACCTCAGAATTATAATCATAAGGTCCAACATAATAAAATAAATAAATGCTGTTGGGTACACGAATAAACAAACGGACGATGTCGTCCATGCCTTCATATCACCGGCATGATTTAAATTGTTAAAATTTGTCATATCATGACGTGCAAAAATAATCATCAAATACCATAGGGTCATGACTTCATGAGCATGAGTTCAGGCTTTTTTGTTTGTAGAGTCAAAAATATTCCATTCAGGTGGTAGAATTGTCAATTTAACTTTTTCTTACCTACTTCAATAATTTGATGACCAACGTTCTGCACATCAATCAAAGATAGCATTGATTATTTATTCTTAATCCGAAAATATGTCCATGTAATATTTAAAAGCTTGATTGTCCAATATCGGACATTTTATCTACCTCGCGTGTAGCAGCCCCAAAAGAATGCTCAGGAAATGAAAAAAACAACTCTGTTCGTTCACAACAATAAACCAACCCATTAGAAAAAACAAAACACACAAATGGTTCTACATGTTCAGAAACAATTGCTTATTGGATAACATTTCCATAAATTCCCATCGACAATATAAACATATGTCAGCTACTTTAAGGCCATTTGCGCTGCCACAAACATCCATAAATAATTCACGTGATAAACAAACAAAACAACCATAAAAGTACCATCCAATCCTTGTCCATCACAAGGACCGAACCCTATCGGCTCCGTAAACGAAAAAACAAAAAAAAAATTCTCCCCCGGTACCGTTGCAAAGAAGAAGACACAATCAAGCTGAGCACAGAAAAAAAAAACATAATTCATCCGAAAGATATAAGAAAAAACTAATAGATGTCTTCGGGATATTTCAAGTTGATAGGGAGTACAGTGCAGGAGTAAGAAATGCCGCTGGAGATTATCCAATGCTCACCTGAACATGTCCGCCTGTCGCATGGTATGTATTTCCGTTGCAACATGAGTATGATGTATTCCGTCAAAAATGGGGGACGAAAGAAGCCCACTTTGAAGGCAACAGAGGCAGATTATAACTAATGGCGTTGAACAGATCCGAGGTTTTCGTCATAAAAAAAACCTTGATTTCATCAATAGTGTGTGTGTGTGTTTGTGGGGGGATATGAAAAATTGAAAGACGCCATGTTTACAAAGTCTGAAGATTATTACCCCGAAATGATTCTTTTCAAATTCTTCTGCTGTTGCATCCTTTGTGCGGTGTTGCGGGAAGTCTGTTCGGAAATAAATACCGGAGGGTATCCCATGCTATGCAACGAAGCAGATGGCTAAAGAGGCCGCTACGAAAGTACTTTTTTGTATTCTTTTGTTTGGATCCGAGACTTTGTTGAAAGTTTGATAGGTAGGTGACGAGTTTTTGTTTGTGTAAGGATTCTGAACGTTTTTGGCTGGGGTATTATTGATCGAATCTATTTCTTTCCGCTAAAGGATTAAGAAAGGATATTGGAAAAGTTGTTGAATGTGTATTGGTTTCGAAAATTTGGTACTGGGTTTCTTTGGGTTGAGGATATTTGAAGGCTTTTTTTTCGCCGACAAAATGCTACCGCAATATGTACAACTTATACATTTTGATTTCTACTAATCCAAAAGCGGTAAGCTTATGTTGTTTACCACTTCGGCTGGATCTGCAAGAGAGGTTCAGAGTACGAATGTAATTGGAGGTAGCTCTTTGAACTTAACACCTGCAGCAATAAGACCAGTTGGACCCAGATCGATTACTTTGCGATTCGATCAGCCACTACTTAAAAAATTGCAGTCCGCTAGAGGCGCGGAGGCAACATCGGAAAAGGACGCGACCATTATCTTATGCTAGCTCATATTCGCCTTCGTGCATATGTCAATAGCAACACGTGCCACACAACCAGGTTTAATATTGACTCAGGGATCCTCTAGTGCCCTTAAATTGTAGGGACCAAAAGTGACCATGACTTAGAAGTAGATGCAATCAGCAGCATAATGTAGGAAAGCATTGAAGACCACTTGAATGCTGTAAGAAAAATAAATTACAACGGTGACAAGCAGAAAAATATGATTTTTAAGATACTCATGGGGACGGATCGATGAACGTACAACCATTAACACTCAAATTGCATCAGCGTACTGCTACGCTGCACTTAAACTTTTGTGCGCGGTATTGGAACTCTAGATTCGATGCAATTTGAGTGTTAATGGTTGTACGTTCATCGATCCGTCCCCATGAGTATCTTAAAAATCATATTTTTCTGCTACGCTGCACTTATATAAGGATATGTACATCGCCTCTATCTTGAAATGTAAAAAAGCGCTAAGCAAGTTTGAGAGTAGGACTATACTATATCAAAGAGTATAGAACTACATAGAGTACGCATCACAGCTAAAAATGTTGTTGCAGTTTCAGACGCGGGCGGTAAGTTCAAAGGGGAAATTTCGTCGATCGTATGCATCGGCTATGCTGTTGTTTGATGCTGGGGTAGCAATGTGAACATTGGGATATCAATATCAGTATCCCTCATAGTAAATTTTCGTTGCATGAGATGCGCACTCTATGTAGTTAGTTCTATACTCTTTGACTATATACAACATAACCAAGAAACTCATTTGTAGTTGATGCGTTCAACTCAACGTTGGGGGACCGGTGGTAGATGACCAAGAACGTGTGTCCTCGGCTAACTCATAGTGGGAGGTAAACCGAACTGAAAATGCGCCGTGGAATCGGAAAACCTCGAACTTCGTTAGGAATGCTTTGATAAACCTAAAAGAGATATATAATCGCCATAAGAAAACTGTGACTGATTCACTCAAAAAGTAATGATTTTGGGTGCAAAGGTGACCACTATTGCAAACTTTCGAAAATAGGTGTCTAAAAATCTTTTTGAAGATTTTTGAACCGGTTGCATTTCCAACGAATTCCCTTAACAGAAAACAGACAATCGAACTATAAACATTACAATACGGATGAGAAAATGACAGCGGATCGGACAGCGTAATTCCACCATGAAAAACAAAATGCACGGAAGTATGTGGAATAGATGAGGAATCGAACTTTTTTGTGATAACTTGGAGAGACGGCTTAAACATGTCTCCGAAAACCGAACAAGTTTGCGCGGAGTCGTTGTTGACACTGAATGTAACCCCAGTGGCTAATTAATGGTAAATGGACTACTAGTTAATCTAGAAAAAAAAAACAGGGAAATTGTCCATGGCCGATAGCTGTACTCGAAATACCCTCAAAGTGATATTACAATATATCCCCTCGGTGCTTTCCAAATGACTCGCCAGGTGTGGACTTAGTCGAAAAATAAGAAAAAGTACCTATTTCTCGTTTTTGACAGAAATATTACTTGGAAGGTTGATATTCAGGAAGAAAAAAAGCCAGCTAGGCCTAAAGACATTTGGAAAAACAATCATTGTATGGGCATCTTTGATTTTTAATGGCGCATGATCTGGTGGACAGTTCTAGAAATAACCATAAACTACAACCTTCTGGGTGCAATTTAGATTCCATATGCATTAGCGATTCTAAAAACACAAATATTACCAAACCATTACAGAAAGCCACGACCACATCACAACCCAATTCAGTTTCAAGTGTAATCTCTAGGTTGGATATGACAACTCGATTTTCACGTCTGCGCGGATGAGTCTAAAACTAAATTCGGAGTTTGGGCTAAAGAGCATTACATTCAAACAAGAAAACGGGTTGGTGTTGTTTAAAATAAGACCGGACACGACTTTCTACTATTAATGCTGCCTGAAATTAAGACCTTTCAAAAAGGTCGCCGTTTTGCTACACACGCCATTTACCATTAGAAATGCTGGTGATCGAAAATTGAGGCTTCAGAATGGACCATGGTCTATCCTCAGTTTGTTTTTTTCGGAGTACATCTGAATGAATCACAGTTAATATTTTTATTTTTGAAGATAGTGGACAATTTTCTTAATTTTTTGGGAGCTTTTTTGAACCAAAACGTTTTAAATGTCTTCATTTATGGTATTCCATTTTTAAGTCACTTTTATACGTGTGTTTGAATACGTTAGTAAAACTACACTCCTAAGCTGGTGACAGACAATTTATTAAAAGCTTTTATGGTTCAACAAAACAGAACGTTTTTTTATTAGAAAACCCTCCAAAAATGGGCGTGGGTTGAAATGATGTATCGACGAAATGTTCATATTAACTTGACCAATGTTTTGGTTACGAAATGTTGTTTTTTTCATTTTATTTTTTTTAAATTTTACCAAAAACAGTTCTTACAGAAAAAGGCCTTAACAATTCGGAGTGACAAAAAACTGTAAATGGTCAAAATTAATTAAAAAAAACAATTGGGCCTAGGCGGATTTTGAAAATGTTTACACTTTTTCTGTACGCATAGATGAAACCATAGATGTACCAAATTTATTTAACCTAGCTCAAAATTTAATGCCTAAAAATCATTCCAGGAAACTGTAAGGCTGATGAACTTTACCAGACATGAGACTTAATTACCAGTTGTACTCGACACGGGCGCACTAGGTATTCTTGTCGCTACATGCAAAAGCTTACTAGCGCAACAGCATATCAAACCTAAGATAGGCTTGGCACGACGTGCAAATAACCAAAAAAATTTGACTAAAGCTAGTTTTGAGAAGACCAAAGGGATTGATTTCGCTGGATAGACCGTATATTAGCGCCACCATATGTGTCATCACAGGACACTGTTTAATAGGCAGGCACGCAGAATGGCTAGACCTCTACTCAAACGACTTCTGTAGGAGCTGCATGGACAAAGATGAAGAAGAAACTTCATCTCCTTTGTAACTGTCCGGCTCTACCAAACAAAAGGAAGCTCCATCTTTGAACTTACTATGTATTTTCAAAATCTCAGTGATTTGACAGAAACAAAAGTTCAGAATGGTTTTCTCACGGATATTAAAGAGAATGGACAAGATCCACGTGGTATCACAATGGACCAAAATGGTCTTAGTTTGCTACCGAATGCTGGCAGTTACTCTAAACCGAACAATCGTTTTATAAAGAAAATAACTGGTCGTGACAGTGGACAGATTTTCAATATATTTACACTTGTTGCGCAACAAACATTGTTTATTTACAGCAAGATGGGCACATATGGCTAGATTGAATAAGTTTTCGAATCGGATGGAATCAGAATACTTAACAATATGTCTATCTTACTATCTTACGTTGTTCTCTATGTCACAATGTGTGAAAACTAACATACCCCTATGGGATAGAGTTCAATCATTTGCAGTCCTGCTCATCTACAACCACCAAACACTCGCAATTCTTCACTTCTCAGTAAATTAAAAAGTCAGCAACAGATACAAAAATCTCTTTTAAAAAAAAGTAATGTTCTAATGGCTGTTGAAATCAATTAAAATCTGCTATTTCAACGAAAAGAAAAAAACATACGGACTTTTCCATTTAAATGCATTTGCCCAACACTATTTCAATTGAAGAAAAACAAAAAAAGGACAATCTATATCTCAGTGGAATGGAAATGTTTCCAGCGTTATCTGCGACGCAGAAGAGAGACAAAAGGAAGCTTTTCAAATCGATTTTGAATGCACTTACTACTTACTCGTTGAAGATCTCTCTAAGAAAGGACTCTACTGTGTTGCAAGGATATTGATGGTGAAATGTAAATTGCTTACCTGAAATGAAAAAAGGACAAACAATACTTTTATAGTTCTTTTTATCTGGCTATGTGACATTTGAAAAGGAAATTTTGCATGCAACGAAAAAATTCATAAGAGCGACAATGTAATAAAAATATACTCGGAGAGTTGCCACAGTAGGTATTCAAAAAGGTGTTGAACTCGTCAAGTGGAGAATGCGTATAAGGATCTGTCTGTCAGATTCTAGAGTTTGAAGGTTAACAAGGACATTAACATTAAGATTTCTATCTGTTCCACATGTTCTCTTTTCATTCCGATGATTTGCATTTTGGTAATGGGAAATCTTTTCGCCTTGGTAAAAAATGTATGTTCCTTTGAATTACTATACAGTGGTTTTAAGGTACGCAGATATACAAAAATGTAACCACTGGGGAACAATGTGGAAGCAAAATTGTGTTTGCCCCGAAAAATCTATTTACATTCATATTATTTTATGGTATTATACCCTGAAGTACTTTTTTGTCTGTAAACCTTGGAGGTAATGAAACTCCATAGCTAAATAATAAAAGTCCCGAGAGATCTCAGACTCAAGCGTTGGTACACTGTTAAACGTGACACAAGAGTCCCCACTCAATTTTATTTTTCAAAGATAACACAAGACCTCGTTTGCAAATATGAGAGATATGTTGAAAGCAAAAAGCAAAAATATGCATTTGTCAGAGTCCGAACGTCATATCCCGCTATTTAGGAAAAATTGACAAGGAGCTAGGATTTGCTGATTTTCGTTTTTGGTCGAGTGACTGTGAGGGAGATAGATTGTGTAGATTAGATTGTGTGGGTACTAAACAAGCAAGAGCCTGGGAAAAGGAATGTTAGAATACTTCGTATAAATGGTGCAACCAAATAATTAGCGGAGGCCTTGAATCAGACAATAGTGCCATGCACGAAATTCAAAGTTACTCAGCAACCAAGAGCATTAGACAGAACGATATAAAAGGTGCAGCCGAACAATTAACAGAGCAGAACATTACTGTGATTCAGGAAATACACTTGGATGAACCAGGCAAAAGGAGTATGAAACTAAGATATATACTATGGTTTAATGTTTAATCAGTAGAATCAACTATTATTTGGTTGAAGCGACAGACTTTAGCAAGAATACTTGTCTTTCAACGACATAATAACGGCAATCTACATCAAGGCTAAATTTGCCAAAGTGAGTTCTAGTATGTGCTAATGCTCCAACGAAGAAAATTAATTAAGGATCGTTGTCAACAAAACTTATGAGCGACAACCAAATCAATCGGCAATATGATTTCAAGGTGAAGGTAGGATTTTCGGAATGCACAGCCTAGAAAACATTAATCCAGGCAAATTAACTATGCTGAGCAATGAGATGAAACTATAACATATTGGGATAGACAAGACTCACGCATCCAGTATTTTGAACGACGGAACATACCTAGCTGCTAAGATCGACTCGAAACAAGTCCTTGGCACAACCATGATGCGCAGGAGATGTGGTTTCAATAGGACGGCGCAACATGTCACACAGCTCGTGCCACAACTAATTTGTTCAAGGAAACATTCGGTGAGCGCATAATTTCGAGTTGTGGTTGTGTGAATTGGCCTTCAAGATAGCGCGATTAAACGCCGCTTGGGTATTTTCTGTGGGGATATGTCAAGTCGGTAGTCTACAGCAATATACTTTGAGAACATTTATTATAGGAAGCGAGTATTTCTCAATCCCTCTATTAATATCATACCGTCAACATCTAATGTCAAAGACCAATAGCGACGCACGTCACGATCGGCCCCAACTGACGTGCAAGGTTTCTTTCGATCACCAGCATCCAAAAATTAGAACCAAAAGAAAGAGAGAGAACAAGACAAGAGCGCGATCGAGTACATAGAGAAGTTGCACTCCACGAATGATTTTCCAAAGTTTTACCAAAGTATAAAAAAATCAAAGCCATTTATATAGGGCTCAACAGAATCCTGTCAAGATGAACAAGGAAAATTAGCAAAGTTCATGCTGAGAATATGTAAGAACTGTCAGGCAAGTCGAGCCATTTAATATTGGCGACGACAGCGAAAACTACAAGACCTAAGTGAAGGTACCAATATCTTAATGTAAGCTTAACAAGAGTGCTAGACAAATAGGACTTCATGCCGAGGCTAAATTTGGTCGGATGAATGTATGTCTGAAGTGTGTAACCTCAGCAATTTTTGACTGATCCTTGAAATGTTTCCTCAACACAGCCTTCAAGATTTTATCTGCCGAGTTAGGCGAATGCCTGAAGCCGTCCACCAACATCCTCAATGGTCATATTAATGTGATTTTAGAACAGTCCATTGACATCACAGTACTTCGCACTACGAACTACAGACACATAGCAGCACTGGCGACTGAGGCCATCGGCTGGGACAAAGCAAGACATTAATACAACAGAGAGAGAGAGAGACAGATAGACACATAGAATGAAGGCCATATAACATAAACCTACGTGGCACAGAGGGGGAGACATAGATTTATATTGTCTCATATTATCGCACAGGTGGCCTCAGATATGACGGCGATTTTTGTAGAAAATGAATGGTGCCGAAGCTGAGGCTTGAACCCGCAGCGTTTGACTTAGCAGTCAACTACGCATTCCTCTGAGCCATGGCCACCTGTCCAATTCACATCAACTCTTCACACTTCGTCCGTTCCTGAAATAAAATTATAAATCGATGCCCATAACATATTTATCGACACTTCAAACCAGCATACGAAAGCTTTTATATGGTTGAACTATGCCGACCCCGTATACCGCCCAAACTCTTACATATAAGGTGCTCCATCATGGAACACACTGAAAAATTTGATCCCAAAAGACATGGTTATGAATTGTCATATGACTTCTTTAAAATCATTCTTCAGAGGATTAAGTTCTCATGTAATAACACAGAGGCATAAGGTAAATAGGTAAATAAATGTGTACAACTGCAAGGTGGCTTAGAAGTTGTCGCCCGATGTTCTTTGGAGGAAATTTTTTTGTAATTATTGCTCAAAAATCGAAACAATTACTATAGGTGAGGCACAAAACATAAATAGCGGAATAATTGTTTCGATCATAGGGACACAACTTCTGCGTCACCTTGTACTAGCAAACTACGACGATTTTGTCATCATTGGTATAGCCAAATGAGATGTTATCGACGACTTTACGAATAAAAAAAGAAAGTGACTTAAGTGAGTCAATTGATAAACGAGGACAAGACCAATTTTATGCTGTTAACGTTATGTGTTCCTTTATCGAAAAACTTTGTTTTCAAATCGTTACCCAGTCAGATGATGAAATCAGCTGAAAAACCCCTTACCTTTGATTCCGATCACAAAAATAAAACGACCTCAACAAACTTGAAATTTGCAGCTTAATGTATTTAGTAACAGATCAGCCTGAATAAAAAAGCCTTGGGACTCTCTATCGATCTGATTTGAAACTCAATGTGCTTTTTAATAACCTAAGGTGGTGTTACTTGAAGCCTATACTTAAAAACTCCTGAATCGACACAATATTAAGTCGTTGCATAATTCAATAGCATTAATTACTAATCCATTACACTCATCCTATATTATCATTTAATTAAATTCTATCATCCAATCCTAATCGTGGTATAGACGATTCATTGAATTTCCATTATATGACGACAAAGGTCTTAAGTTGCAAAACACAAATGGAGATTCTATTGTTCAAGTAAACATTCTCATAGCTGAACCCATGTACTTGACATGTTTACCCCCAAACATTTCGATCGGGTGGTATTAGTATACGTAGACAGCATTTTCGGGTGCAAACCCATTGAGTTAAGAGTTTCATTAGAAGTGAAATATAAGGCCAAAAACTTTGTGGGAATAGATTAATTCCCGACTGGTGTAACTTTTCCAAAATTGAAGATAATTAATTGGAAGGAGGGAACTTTGAAACGCATCTACGCACACACACTCGCACATACAATGTCGTGCAACAACTAAATGGAAAGAACAATTAATTGTTAAAAAGTTTCTTTTTTTTTTGTCTTTTTGGAGCTCTGTTCGGATTAGAAGGTTCACAAATAAGACTGAAAAAGTATATATTTTCTTAAAAAAAAAAAGTTGAATGAAAGTTTGTTGGGGATAAGATAAGACATGCTCGAGTTCGAGTATATCTGGGGAATGCTGTAATAGATAACGTAAGTGGTTTCATTTGCAGAAGAGGAAACTAACTTTCAGCAGCTTTTAATTAGGAATTCTATCAATTGAAAACGGTTAATGAGCGTTTAGAAATTGAAAAGCCAAAATGGAGTTTTCGATATTGATTGTTGAATTTGTTTTAATTTTATGAGGTCCTAATAACTGGTTGCATTAAAAATCGAGGTAGCTAGTCAATTATTTTATACCATAGGCAGATAAAACCAGTTACGTCAATTATGGACATATGGGGTTAGGTCGACCTGAGATCATAAATTTATTGTGAATCTTTCCTTACATGGCTTTTAAGGAACTCTTGTCGTAGATTAAAAAAATGTACCATTTATTTAGAAACATATTAGCATATTACTAAACGGTCACTGAAATAAGTTACATCAACCTTTAAACAGCGTACAGCGTACACGTATCGCAAAACGTATGACAGCAAGTTTTAAATTCTCATTTACGAAGTGCTGGTAGATAGACATTCCAAGGAATACTATAATTAAATTGACAAACTTAGTTACATTTATATTCCTATTACTAAACATTTTTAATCGCATGATGTAATCGGAGCATAAAACTATGTGGAACAAGTCATAAAACCGTTTTGCCCAAAGTTTTATCTAAAACGACCTACAATTTAATATTTTTGGGGGAATGAAAATCATTTCTCCAGGCGCTTCATTAACATAGACAACAAAGACAATGAGACAGACTATCTATATATTTTCCATATACATGTTTTGCCCGCTACAAGTTAATACGCTCCAGCTAGTAACTTGTTAGATTTCACAAGGATTAAGCCCAATTTTCTATAAATCTTCAAGTATTCAAACAATTTAATAGGAAGGAGTTCTCAATGAATTATGAATTACTAAAGAATTAAGGTGGACTAAGCGATCGATTTAACCACCACGTGGCTGGCTTCAAAATCCTAGCAATTTATTAGTAGTTTATTGGGTCTTACTTATTTTTTTCTCCAGAGCTCAACATGAGGTCCGGCGCGCTACGCACCATACTACGAAAGTCACAATTTACCCTTGTAGAGGTATCTATTGCGGAGGAAGTGAATTGTCTCTCAAGATCGTGCGATTCGACCCAGTTTTCTTGTAGATTTTTCTGAGGTCACAAGTCTATGCCAATAATCCCCAATTTATGTCACCAAAATTAACATAATCTAGGCTATTGTACGAACTCTTTATACAGAATTTGAAGAAAATCCAAGAAGGCTTCATTTAGTCAGAAAATATTAAATTTTTGTTATTAGCCAAAACTGAGAATTCCGTTAACAGACGCTTAGGCTTAAACTCATTATAATGCATTGATACAAATATCCATGATAAAAATGAATTTCAATTTTATTCAAATAGAAAATATAGTTCACGAGAAATTGATGATTTTTCAACTTTGATATTAAAATCCGTTATAGAAAATTATTTTTCAGGGAAAACTAAGTGAGCTTAAATTTTTGAAATATTAACGTAAATAATCGTTTTAAGTTAAATTAAATCGTAACAACAGTTTTTAAGAAAGAATATGACAGCTTCCATTTGTCTGTGGCATATAATGCCAAACTGATTTCCATTTGGAACTGAATTTAGTTTCGAATATTCTTCCGACCTCGATAGGGCTGAATATTATGACGACTCCGAACGGCTGAGTTAGAGTGAACTTTTAATGGTAATTAATTCTGCTCTCGTTATTTCTCAAATCATTATGAGAGGGGCCAAAAAAAACGAAACATTTTGCCGGGAGTCCAACGCACATATTATGTCGTCACAAAGCTTACGAGTTCCCGAAAATACTTTACTAGATAAAAAATTCCAACCAAATGGTTAAGTCAGGAAAACGTTAAGAAATGTTTGCGTCTACATACTCAGGTCTATCACAAATAAATTTTCCCGGGAAATGTACCCTTGTCAACAATGGAAATCAGTGTAAATCAAATTGCTGAATGGGATAGTTTCCCGGGAAAATCTATTCGCGATTAGCTTTACTAGCAGTTTGAGAATTCTTGGAAAAATGCATCCGAAATTGCACCCACTCTAGATCACTTATCTCAAGTTGGTGGAATCTTGAAGTTTTTACTTGCACACCTCGATCGAGTTCAAAAATAAGGACCAAAAAAAAATTATATACAATATTTTGGCAGTGAGAACTTTTTGCAAGATGGTAGAAGCTTCTGGGTAAGTTGAAAACAGCTTTTGTTGACAATTAATACTATTCGGATGATTTGTCAGATCATCACGAGAGGAGATCGAACCCAGACTTCCTGCGCGGCAATTCATCCCAGTAAATATCGCGCCACTGAGCCCTAACGGCCCACGAACTTGTAATATCGACTAACTTTTAAGGCCATAATAGAGGCACACCAGTTGAACTTCGGTAACACGAAACATCAATTGCCTTAAACAAATGTCGAGTTATCAAGACTTCGAGTTATTAAGTTAAATAAATAATGGATATAAATATGTACATATGTATGTGTTTATTTGCGAACACATGGCACTGCTCATAAGTATCTTCCTCTTAATAATTTTTAAGACGCCTACTATTTAAACAAAAAAACCTACTAATGCGTGTTCTAACCCCGACTAACAAGAAATTTAACAATTCTTACTCACACATAACGAAATCACGATTTTCTGCACGTACCTATCTATGTATGCTAGGCCATAGAAATTACAAACATATCATATAAAAATTACATGTAAAGTTAAGTGTTGGCGTTATTGCCAAGGAATTTCATGCGAGTTATTAAATATTCCAGTTATCGAAGTTCAACTGTAATATATTCCATGAACAGGGATGACATACAAAAAAATTGCGACGTATTTTGAGACAAGTGTAGCGCACATACCGACATTTAAAATCATTTCCGCCTGCAATTCGCAAGCAAAGAAAACGACCTCAACTAACTTTATGTGCGGAATCGGAGCCAGTATCCTAAGAATTAAACTAACCTTAGAATCATAATGGTTGGCATCTGATAAGTACAGCAATGTTATGTAAGTTGCATTAACGCCCATTAAATGGTCTCAAACCTAGGTACCATTCTTGGTATGTGCGAAGTTTTTATTTTTGCTACAAAAAAAGGAGTTTTTCAGACCTTCGTATGATACGGGGCAGTGAAAAACCTTGGGTGTTGTCACATTCAGGATTTGATCCAGGAACACGTCGTTTAGTAGTAAAACGCACCAACAACTACCCCGTAATGCAATGGTGAACCTGATCACTCACATAGTCGTATCATCCGATCAAGAGTTTACCAACCTGGGAGGTAAAAAACCAACCCAGTGTCAAAATTGGAAGAAACGCAGGTTTCAAAACTACAGACCCATTGCTTTAACATTCATACTTCCAAAGGTAGCAATCGCCAACGAGATTAAGTTGAGTGCCTTGAAACAGATCCAAAAGCAACCGACAATATTCGGCTCCCAAAAGAAACGGTCAACTGGGCACCTGCTGCTTAACCTGTGTAAAAATGTTGGGACATCTGCGATGAAATCACATGGATACTAGAGAGCTTTCAATGGAAACGAAGTACACGGATACGAATATCCATCAATGAACTATCTCCGGCAGTTTAAGAGCAGAGTGACAATTGCAGGAATCTCAGGGGGTTACTCTAGTTTTATCGGCCATTGTGATTGTGATAAATGTACCTACATTTTATGCTTATCAATTATCAACTTATTAAATGCAATTGGATAAGCACAACTTCACCAAATGCATCTATCAACTAGCCAGTGGTCAGCTGCCTGAAATCCACCAGGAAGTGTTAGGATAGGCAAGCTTCCATGTTAGATAAATACAAGTGTTAGCGGAGTTTTAGAAGGCAGTGGTATTGTCTTATATATTATGTACCAAGAAAATTTCACACCAACCAAAGGGAGGACTTTCATGTAGGCTGGGACGCCTCTCCATGCATTTTAGAGTATCGCCGAACGTTATATTGTAAATCCTCACACACGAAAACAAAACATTTTTGTCCAGATGATTGTATTTATGAATATTTTCGAATTACTTCCACAACAGAATCAAATCTCAAAATAATCGCGAATAATTACGCCAAAAAGCAAGCACCACCATTCGAAGACATTTGCTGTCATCTGTCACCGAGAACGCAAGAGAACAATATATTTTCCCGAAAAATTGTTTTTACAATTTTCAAACCAAATTTACGACGAAATACATTCGCATTAGTACCAAAATGATGCTTAGACCTTGAGTTATGAAGACAAACCGCACTCGAGTAAATATTCGCGATAATTCCTTCGCAATAAATATTTCCTTGAGGAGCAAAAAATAACACACCCTACCAAAGCAAATTAAACAGAATGATGGATGTATGACGACATGACGTTATGCATACAGATTAATTTGCATAGTTCTAGGCGGCTCTTACATTAAAATTAAGGTTGCCACTTCGGTGTTTTTTTGTTTTTTTTTTTTGAATAAATTTGATTGTCTTCGTAATTTTTTGTGGTTTGAATCTCTTTATTTCTTTAAGGCCTGTTTTTTCAGTGCAAGATTTTTTTCAGATTAAGCTTGAGAAAGTAGTTTTTCAGTCAATTTAAATCCAGAGTTAACTTCGAGTTACCCAGAGTTTGGTGAGTTAACCATGGGATTAAACGATATTTTTGACAGATGATAGATGATATGTGTATAGGTGGACATTTTATTAAACTTTTAGGAACTAAACACGTGTTATATATATTCAGATTCAGATCTCAACGATACATATCGTCACCTTAATGCAATAAGTGGGTAATTTCACTTTACACACTTTTGAGAAATCTTAAAAAAAAAATTCGTTCTTTTGTTAACGACTTTTTTGCAATCTATTTCACACGTAGCTACAATATAGATGGCAGACCAGGAAAATTAATTTGCTGGTTATTGCACTATATGTGCAAGATAGCAAAAACGTAGATATCTAAAAAAAAATCGATTGTACCCAAAGATTATAAAGCCACACAGATGACGCGTTGAGAAGAAAAAAACAGAAACTATTGCTCACCAGCTTCATGGTACGGGCGGGCGGTGTGCATGTGCACACATGGGAAACGAGATAAAAATATATGGCCGGCTGTGGCAGTACAACCCGCCATTGAACAATTTTTCTTGTATGGGGTGGCTTTATAATCTTTGCTGTAACTTTAGAAGAAAACTTTTTGACAGCAAAATCGATAAATAATGAGTGCTACCTAATTAAATCATTACACTAGAAGTCAACTTTAATCCTGCACTGAAAAAATGCTTCATGGGATAAGTCTAGATTAAATTTATTCCGGGGTTAGTTAACTCTGGGTTAATCCAGAAGCATTGACATCAAATCAAAGGTCTGCCAAGAAAGAGAACAGCAAAAGTCACACAGATTATCCCAGTTAGGTGTTCGGTAGTTCCATAAAACTCGTGGTAAAAAACTGGTAATGTCTCTTAAAGCACATGCGGGGTTGTACTGTGCAGTACCACAATTTTGCTTATTGAAAATTACATTTATCCAGAAATGAGAAATGAGCTGAAGACGATTTTTCGATAAAATTTCGAATTTTCTTCAAACCATTGCAGAGCCCAATCGGAGAAGTTTCAAATATTCAGGCTTCAGTTGTTTAGTATTTGGCCGATTCCTGTGAACAGCGTAGAATTTTTCGATTTGGCTCATTTTGAACAGAAGCGCTTACGGCTGAGATTTTTTCCTCTTTAGCATGCACGTACTGCCTGTTTGGTGAGATGATTATAATGACCGAACATTAGACTAAGCGCTCTTAAAGTTGTGACCATCCACGTGAACTTCCCTATGATAAAAATGTAAGCCATGACTTCAGTTTTTACATTTACGGATTATGTATACAAAAAAAATGTTATAATGCGTTTGTATTCAAATGCAAAATTATTATGTCCCTTTTGAAAAACTCGATACATATATGGTATTTAAAACTGAATCACAGTGTTTTTTCAGTGTATAAGAAAGATGGTCACTGGTAACACCCACATAGTAAATCCTTGTGCTCTTTTTCACTCTCAAGCTCAATCTACAAAAACATGTTGTTTCACATAACAATATGCCTACTATGTATGAGAATTGGGATTGGGAATAAACTCAAGTACACACTGGTTTTATAAACAATTCAAGAAAATATCTAAAATAACTTAAAAGACTAACCCGGAATTGTAAGCCCAAGCTGATTGAAATATAAAACATATACTCGTTCATCTACCATTTGAATTCTCATCCACATTCTTTTGAAATAGTTAAAACCACAACCGATACCCGAGTCGATCCAGTTGATAGAATAATTTTATTTCATTTACAGCCAAGGATGAACAGAGATCCATTCAGTTTTGGGTAGCAAATTCCAAGAACTCCAGTTTCGTATCGATGGCCATACGAGGACAACAAGTTTACAGGTAAACGAAATGAACAACTAATTCCTTGTTCACACAGAGTTGATAAATTCATTTTCATGGTATCTCTCGGATTAATCATCGACATCAGACTCAATTATCCCCTGAGAACAAGACAGTGGCATCACATATGCACCTCATGGAATGGCAAGACCGGTGAATGGCAGGTTTGGCTGAAAGCCGAACGAATCGGACGTGGCTTTCATAACGCGGTAAGTGTTTTGCTGAATTATCGAGTATATTTGTGCGATTCCTGTTGATGTCATGTTGGGTGTAATTAATCTCGCGCAAGTAACAGATAAATAAATATAAGCAAAAAAATCCATGCTCACCATATATTGTGCAATACATGGTTAATGAACATTCACACACACACGCAGAAAAGGAATCGCTCGCTCACTGTGCGTCATTTATGATTTTGTTTATGCGGGTAATAGTCGTTGTTGTGAAACCAAAGTCTGGTCAAGTCGAGTGAAGTGGAGTGGAGTTGGAGCGCGTCTAACATGCAAATTGAGGAAGCAGACTGCGTGCCAGGTGTTAGGAATCAATAGTTGTATCATAAGACGTCGGTCGTTGCAAAAGTCGTTTTGAATTTTCGCATTCCGAGATAAGATACACCGAATTTCGCAAAAAAGGAAATTGGGACTTGGTAAACATTGGCTCATGTTTTAATTTTGCTATCGACTTCCCTCTCAGCGTACATTCCGGATAACATCGATAATATGTCTTTTTTAATTGATAGTAAAAATTAGTTAAATGCAAGATGCTTCTCTTCCTAGACTTGGTAGACGTTGATGTCTATTTAAAAAACACCAGAACTAGCTAATTAGACAGTCTCACAGGTATGTTTATAAAGTTGTATATTTGCCAAAATAAAATTAGATAAAAAGGCGACTTTGCTAAGGTTCGGACTTCAGTTTTACTTGTCATTGAAAAGCAACAATTTGACAAGTTAGGTATAGCAATCATTGGAAAATTCTGTCTATAAATCTGGAACTTTCTTTAGTTCCAAATTTAACTTACTTAAGTCGGGATTGAAGCTGGGCCTTAAGCAACATGCCTCTCCAATAAGTCCGGTCCTTAGCTAACTGCCTCTACTTGTGCACTTCAAGTATGTTGACGTCGGATTCTAATTGTAATTGTCTAAGAAGTCAATTTTCTCTACATGTTCCAGCTATCTTAAAAGTCAAATGCGGAGTTTTTTTGATCCTCACTTAAGTCGCCATAGCTACGTTCTGCTGAACAGCAGAAGATTGTTAGTCATCGCAATTGAACAGTCTGCAGATGTGGTTTTTCCATGAGATTTTTCTCAACTATACGGTCTTTCCTTGTTCATCTAAACAGAATTCTGCCTTGTATCCCTGGCTTTCGACGTTTTTCACTTTGGTAAAACTTATGAACATCATTACTCGAGTTGCACCTCTCTATGTTTTCGGTCATGCGCGATTCTTGCTGTTTTCTCTACTTTCTACAAATCCGATGTTCGTCCCTTCTTTTTTTTTTACATAAATCTCAATGGCAGCTCTCTTCTTCACCTGCAGCTTTGTCTTTTAGTCCTCGTTTTAGGCTACGAGCATATTTCGGCATTCTTCATTAAACCAGGAGTTTTTTTTGCTGCTGGTGTTCGCGAGAAATCTAGCACATCAGTTGCTGCTGGTCTAACTGGCTTGTTGACATCATTTTCATTGTTCTTCGACTTTATAAGCTGGTGGTATGGTGTTAATCCAGAGGTTAAAGGATACGCGTTACGCTAAAGACTTGCGGTTGCTTACGACATTTTATTTGTTACAGTATTATGCATGTTGTATATCCATCTTAACTTTGGTCGGGTGGGAGTTGAACTTCTGATCCCCGACAGTACTCCAATCTGTTCATTTTATGTCAACACAATGTCTTAAGAATAACTGAGTCCTAATATCTTCTTATGCAGCCTTCCATTTTATATGGAATTATTCTTCCAATCTGACCAGGAGACTAAATCATCTTTTTCCGACTTTTTTGCAATTCCATTTTGTAAGATTTGCATAAAAATGTCCACGCCTGTTATGTACTTGCATGTCGTCCGCAACTACCACAAACAAGTCCACTTTCGAAAATAATTTAAACTACAAATTTGTTCCACTATTAGGAGATTTCCTTTGCGGGGGATTTTCTTTTTGTGTTGGCATTGTAAAAGTTCAAATTTCGTTGGCATAAAATCATGCTCGTCTATCTAATTCTATTTGAAATCCAGAATTGTCAGGAGCGGAAATTACAACTGACAAAGTCGATTTCCAAGTTCTCTTATAGAATTCCTTTTGGTAGAATTTTCATTCAATACCGGAAGCTACTTTCGATTCCTTGAACCGTGCTCACCCTCCTCTCTACAAGTGCAAGACAACCCTGGCAAAGAATCGTTTAACTCAGCGTAGGGGGTTGAATACCACACTTTGGAAGCAAACCCCACTTGGTCTATCACGCCGTGTGCACATCGAATTAAAATGCAAATACCATTCCATTGTGAGTTCTTGGTCACGTAAAGAACGAACATGAGATGAAAATGAGTACAGGCGGCTATAGGTATGTGACTCTTGAACCGAGAATAAAATTTCACTTGGCAATCGAATTTGGAGTACGCGTCCCACTCTGATGTCTGCTCCCTGTCTGGCCCATTAGGATAGGTCGCCATAACCCTAAAAGATACAATATCTAACGAAGAAAGATATTTTAAGCAATTTTACCATGTTTTTGTAGCTGAGTTTGCAGTTCTTCGAAGCATAAACGTTTTCGCAAGTACATCACCATCACCGCCCTGCTTCCGCCGCACAATGACATTTTTATAATCCCCCCGTGTGCGTTATGGATTTGGAGCTGGGAAAGCCTTGCGGGTTGCCACTCGGAATGCAGTTGCATTCATTAATTTAACTCGCTCGCTCTCTCTATCTATCTCTCTTTCTATGCATCTGTTATCGTGTTGAATATTAATGATATTATTTTGCAGTAAAATGCATTTAATGCTACGTCAGACCCAGACAGAGATGTTAATTTGCTGCAAAGCGCTCGGTGGTAGGTGATGGTGATGGTGGTTCATGTAGTATTCTGTGCACGTGTACGCTTGGACAGGTATACAAGCGTCATTAATTTAGAACAGAGATCACATGAAGAGCTGTGTGTTGTCTCTCTGTGAAACCGTTATACTGATGGGGTAATTGAATTTAATGAGGACTTTTGTGTAAAACGAAAATTATTTTAATTAATGTTATCATTCGGCATCTGTAAGGTAGAACCTAGCAAATGATTGCAAGAACTTGCAAATGGGTCGGTGTAAAGCTTGAGGACGATGGGTTGAATTTTCGCAGCATAAATTAAGGGATTATTGAAGCAGGTCATTCCACTGTCTTACAATCCCATTTGGGGGGGGTCATTTACATGAATCAGTGAGTTTCTGTTTTTGTACTTTGGAAGTCAATGAATTTGATATTACAATTTGCTTTCACGCTCGTCTATGACAGAAGACTTCCATCTTGAAAGTTACATCCCTCATTTTGGAATATAATTTTTATCGTTACAACCCACAATTACATCCCTTAATGCACTCTAAAAATGATTAATGACCCCTCATTTTTATCGAAACTACTTCAGGCAGATTTTGGAGCAAAATGGCAGGAATGGGTATTGGGTGGTGGGTGGTGGGTATTTTATTTGTGCGATTGTGTAAGTGAAGACAAACGCAATTCTATGGTGTTCGAGCAAGCCTATGAAGTTCGCTACGGTTGTTTCTCCCATCTGTTTATTCGTACGCTTTTGTAGACTATTAAGATGTTTTTGCTGCACCTAATCATATGTGGTCGTTATACTTAAGTTGATCAATTTTGTGTGATTTATATGTTATTAATTCCACTTTAAGGGGCTGATATTTTACTTGGGTATATTTTTGTCACGCAGCGTTTCTGGTGACTTTGAATTTGCACTCGATCTAACTAAAAGACAAACCGAATATGGTTTCGTTTTCGACAAGTGCCGATTATAATAATACATTTAGAATTTGAATTCGCTTTGATGGCAGATGATAGCATTGGATTTTAAAAGTCATTTTTCTACTCTATTGGGCTAAGATGATGGTCAGATGAATGCCTGACAATTTCTTTACCAGGTCACAGTCTGACTAAGTCAAAATCAGTAGTTCATATGGTCGTAAGACATTTCGGACTAATAGACCTAACATACTGTACGTTTTTAAAAACGTCTTAGCACAGCTTTACCGAATTAAATTATGATTTCTTGGTCTTGATCAATTTTTTAGTAATTTTCGTTCCACGTCTTAAAATATAGCGAATGGTCTTTAAAATGAATATGAAAAAATTATAGTAATGTCTTAAGAAAAGGTCTAGCTTGTAGACAAGATATTAAATATTGTCGCAGACAAAGCAAAATATTGGGAAGCAAAATTATTAAGAATTTTTTCGATGTTATTTTTATGCAATTCACGCGCATTTGCAATAAAAGGCGTCTATGTAAAACCCTGTCAAATGCATCGGAACTATCAAACGACCATGCTTTTGCTGCCAGAGGATTTGCAATAAAACGTGTTTATGCAAAACCCTGTGAATTGCCTTGGAAATATCAACGACCATGCTTTTGTTACCAGAGGATTTGCAATAAAAAGTGTTTCTGCAAAAGCCTGTCAAATGCCTCGATACTATCAAAGACCATGCTTTTGCTACCATTGTATAGCGATTGGCTGTACTTTTCGGTAAAATGTCATAAAATCACAAATATTTCTAAATATTTAACAATTTTAGAATGAAAGAATCTAAATTAGATACTCTAAACGTACTCGGTAAGGCTAATTGCACACACACCGATTTTGAACGGCCAGTATAAAATCGGCCGACATTTTACCGGTAGCAGGGTGCTGGCACACTCACCGGATTTTGACCGGTCTATTAATCAGTTGCTTTGTAGTCGTGATCGTGACACGAGGTTATAGTTTAATAATAAAGCATCCTAAACGAGTTGTTGCTATGTGGTTATTGCATCGCCGTATTAAGCGCCGTAGGATTAAGCGCAAGTACTGGATTCATCCTATCAATCAAAGCAGAGAACACACGGGAACATTCTACACTCTTTTTGAAGAACTAATGCGGATCGTAGTGAGTTTTTCAACTTCTTCAGAATGTCTATTCCATCGTCTGACGCACTCCACGAGAAGTTGAAAAATTAGGTCCAACATCAGAATACTAAAATGAGAAATTATATTCCTTCATAGACGGCAAAAAATCGGTGCGCGTGCAAGCGTGTATTTAATTACGTACGCCACTACTTCGCGATACTGCCGGCGATACAGTGGCAGTGAACTGCTGTTCACCGGCACCGATCAGCGGTCGGCGTGTGTGCCCGTTCCCAAATGTGGTTCACTATTGGAATTTGGACGATCTGTGTAAAATCGGCCGTCCAATATCGGTGTGTGTCCAATTAGCCTAATAGCATCCACACATTATACATGCATGCATGCGCAATATAGTGATTGCGCTTGCAAACTGAGAGTGTGTGGTATTGACTGTACGATTCCATATGCAGTATGAGTGATTTCAGCAAATTTTGATATTTTCTTGTTTGCGCATGCATGCAGGTGTAGTGGTAAAATTGACGATGTGTGTCAACCAGAGATAAACACACGAATGATTACTGCGCAGTTTGCATGAATAGTATATGGAGGAAGCTGGATTGCGCATGCATGCATGTATGATGTATTGACGCTATAAGAAGCATAAGGGTTTACTCTAAATTTCTGTGAAATTTAGTCGTAATCATAGGTGTATTAGATAATTTTTAGGCAGTGACTTTGCCGGGATGAAAGAACCTTTTCAGATACCATCTGAACCAGCGGATCTGTATGTGTTAATCAAGTTTACCGAGAATAATACTCTACCGAGGTTTCCCTTTCGATTGGCATTTCAAACAGATCTTTCGAAGCAGCGTATTGCATTAAGTCAACAATTTTTTAAATTGTAAGCTTAATTTTTTCGTTCCGCTATGGATATATCGAAAAAAACTGAGTTTCATTTGGAAATGACTTTCGTTTCTTACACTTTGCAATTTGATGAAATTTTGTATACATCCATACGTTTAATGTATAAATCAAACACAGGTCTAATTTTTTTTTAAAGATTTAGGACAAACAATGTCTGAATGTGAAAATGTGATGAGATAAGGCATACCAGATTGCAGACTTCTCACATGTTAATTATTTAATTTTAACTGCAGATCATTGCACGTGAAACATATTATCTGTTAAAAGCTCACCTATTTCTTCTCTTGCTAAAGGCTATTAATGGAACGATATCTGATAACTGGCTATCTCGGATTCTCTTTCAAATGGTAATTCTAAGATGATATTAAGGATAACATTTTCGCAAGACGGATGTTAAATATTGTGATACCAACTCTAATTTTATAACGGGCGATGATGGCGCGTGAGTCGTGTCCAGTTACCGTGTGTTTTTTTTATTCGGTATTCATTAACATTTTATCATGGATTGATTTACAACCGAACAGCGTTGCATCATCGTTTCAGTGAAGGCTCTCGAACGTTGGTCGAAAACAATGGATCTGTTTTCGACCAACGTTCTGTTCAGCGATGAGGCCCGTTTCTGGCTCAATGGATACTTCAATAAATAAAATTGACTTATATGGGCAGAAGAACACCCGGAAAAGGTTCAAGAACTGCAGTTACTTCCACTCAAAACAACTGTCTGGCTTCATATTTTCCGTAATATTAAAATATTCCGCATTTCTTCAAAAATGAGGCTGCGCGCCAAGGTTACTAGAAATGTGGCTTGTTATCGATAGTAACGTATTATTTTTTGCCTGAAATTGAAGCCCTAAATCTCGATAATATTAAGTTCCAACAGTACGGCGCTACTTGGCACACAGCCCGTGAAACAATGGACATATTAAGAGACTACTTCGATAAATAATTAATTTCACGCTTCGTACCAGTGAATTGGTTAACAAAATCATGCGATATCACACCGTTAGACGTTTTCCCTTGGGGCAACGTAAAGTCTAAGATGTTGTGGATAAGCCAGATACGACTGAAGCATTAGAGGCCAACATTACCCTTGTTAACCGCGAAATACCGACGAATATGTTGGGACGCGTAATCAAAAATTGGTACGTCCGCCAGGATGAGTTACGGTGCAGTTGCGGCCAACATTTGAAAGGGGACTGGTAAAATTGGTTCTTTAGGTTAATAATAAAAATTTGACGAAAAATTGTTTTTGCGTTTTTGAAAAAAAAACTTCCTGCTTGATTACCCTTTCTTAATTACTTTGTGGCTCACGAGGGTAGGCCTTAGCATACCCCTGCTCAGGTTAACTTGGCCCATTATTTTCCCTCAATTGCTTATAAAACTTTAAACTACCCGAAATAAATAATTTAAATGTATTGTATGTTACGTGTCCTTACAACATGTAAAACTAAAGTAAAAATTACTTTACTTGACGTAGAGAACGTTAATTCGGGGAAATAAAAGACATGACGGGCGAAATGATAATCTAAGTTGGAGTGTTTTCGATGAGTATCGAAAACTTTACAACAGCCTTGGCCGTCCCATGATTATAACAAAGAATCCGTTTTTTTTTATTAAAGACAATCAGTGATATCAATTGTTTTTTTACCTTAATTTTATATTAACAATATTACTATTTTGATTAAAATTACTGGAACCATTTTTTTAGGAAACCCAATACCTTCCGTATAGGAACATGTAAAAAGCACAGAAAACACCTCTGCCCTTGCTATAGGAAAACATACAGCAGATAATATTTATTTGAAAATAAGTTGAACAATTTCAAGAGAAATTAATTATCTCGCGAATTTAATTACATTCACTGTGAATAATTATCTTGCTCTAACTATTATTTTGGACGCTTCGGAGGAAAACGTGAAATCAAGAGAGAATACGTTTTTTCTAAGGCTTTCAGTTACTACGACCTTACCACCCAATAGAGTAGAGTTGATATTTCTGGAGTGTAACTCTCACTCTCTCACTGTCTTTCTGCTGCCGTCAAATTAATTGTAACGAAGTGAAATGTCTCGACTTTTTCTTTCCTTGCAAGACACACGTAAGCAACAGCACAATTCTATTGATCGGATGGGAACTTGTTTCGCTTGCTTTCAATTGGAATTGCTCAGTCTCTGTCATTTTCCTATTCTATTCTATGTGTGTGTTGCTATGTGCTGGCAATTTGAGTGAGAAATCTCATTAAGATCGTAATCCTTTTGATGATTTACTAGAGGCGACACGAGGGAATAAAATTTCAAATAATGAACAAAATGTGTCTTTTGCAATCCAGCTATCTTTGATTTTCAATTCGATTGCAGCACGAAGGATATGGACTTTTTTGGTCTTTTTTCGGAAGTCTTTTGACCTACACTATCATTGACAGTCGGGCAATTGGTTTTCAACTTTGAACTGTTAACTTGAGAGAAGTTTCGCCGGGTTCCGATAGCGGAAGAGGGAGCTTTTGATATTAGAATTCGCAGGAGTTTCTTAATTAATTTTGTGTTACAGTGTGTGGGTACGTAGGGCGAATGAAGCAAAAACTGGGTGATGAAATGTAAATGGTATTGAAGCTGCTGTGTGGTTTGTAATGTTTTAAGGGGTACATTTAGAAACCCTGGAACTATGGGTGGGATTCTTCCAATGTATTTTTAGAACCATAAATTCTGCAAGCATCTAGGAAAGTTGCATTGACTTTTGGATTAACTTTTTTATTTAATAAAGACAGCTTTTTGGAAGGCCATATTCTAAGTAAAAATGGTTCGTCACTTGCATGAAATGCCTGTGAATATCAAAATATTCGGTAAATACAGATGGTGAAGTACACGAAGAAACAATGTTTTAAATTTACTACCGAAGTTCCGACTTTAGAACCGTTACCGCCAATTTGCGGCTGGTCCCAGTAGACAAGCAATTCATAGTCTAGTGAAAAAAAATTGTCAAAATGGTCGCTGCTTGATGTTGCAGTGCTAGTGGGAATGAGTTTTGCCCGAAGTGTGGAGAGAACATTGCTGCCTTAGAAGCGTTTCTCAATTCCACGCCAAATCAGTTAATTTCAGACTCTCCCAGACCACATTTTGGCGAATTTCGCGTAAGGTCTTGGCTTCATGAGGGAACTTTGTCTGCATGAAGTCACTGTTTGATGCGGTTCTCATGCCGGTGACGTTATTCGGCCGTTTTTTTAAAGATGAAAATGACCGTCGTTACGGTAAATGGTATTTGCTGCAAAGGCGTGTTGAAACTTTATTTCTTTGAGCAATTGCATGAATTGTACATCAGTGATATGTGGTTCTAACAAGACGGTGCCAGCCCTACAGCGGGTCCAACAATCAAGTTATTGAAGTCTCAGTTCGGTGAATGTGTTATCTCGAGAAACGGACCAATCGATTGGCAGCCAAAATCGTGTGAATTAACACCTCTTGGCTATATGGGGCTTTAATAAATCTATAGTCTATGCCAACAAGCCGACGTCGACATTAGAGAGCTCAGAGCCAATACTGAACGAACACAATAGCGGCCGAATCGGTAAATGTGTGCCTCAGAGTTATCGAAAATTGAATTGTATTGACCTCTGCATACGCTTCCGTGGTGCACATATGAGCGAAGTCGCATTTCATAAATGTTTTGATAGTTATTCAAACCCATCAATTTTTTTTCTCAAGTAGTTTGCATTTTATTAAAAAAAAAAAAAAAGCTGTCAAGTCCTTACCGAAAGACCCCTTATTGAGCTTGCTGCTTTGTCCAACGTCAAGAAATGATTTCAGCAATCTCGTATGGTATAACGTACGGCTTGAACCGACAATTATTCTCTCATTCTCTACCTAAATTTCATAATTTTTACCCTGATACAGATTAGGCAGGGTCAGTAAAAATACGATATCCTTCCTTAAATGAATTAAACCATTCCAGAGAATTACATATAAAAAATATGTATCCGAGCTCCGAGGTTACGTATTCATCTTGTATTCATTATTTCTGCAAATTCATGTCGTGCGACCAACGCTATTTCTATACTTTGCCTTCATAAGTCTTCGTGGAAAACATAATATCATGCAAATTATTGTGGCACATGCTCAGTAAGCTGCATTTGAATTGTCACTATCTCCGACCTTATTTAGCTTATACAATGAAAACAAGCAAAGATTAACCTTTGAAAACATTAAACGAGTTTAAGAGGTGACATCACTCATTTCTAGTGGACACAAGCAGACAGGAATAATACGGTTTACAACGAAAATGCCTTCCTTTTAAAACGCAATGTAAATCAAAAGGTACTGTTGTTCAGTTCCTTCTTAGCAAAATTCTAAAATGCATTCCATTTAGGGTAGTGCCCCTAGTAATATCCTATGACTCCACACAGATTTCGATCCACATCCTCACAACAACTCATACATATGTCAGCAAGACCATACACCTTGAGTTTCAAACGAAATTAATTCGCCAAACGGGCTTCAACTATAGCAAAGCTTAAGTATGCTGGCTTGGCTAATTAAAACAGCTTTGACACAACAAAATTCAACTAAATCCTTTTAAATATTTCTAACAACAAACTTTACTATAAAGGAAGCAAATATGAAAGCTCTATGTGCATTACGTATCAGATGGCTACCCTTCTAATAAATAACTTCCACGTCCATGATGGCATGGCATGACTTTTGCCATGCCACCTGAGTGAGATGATGCAGCACATGTCACATGCAACTTTATAAAACAGATACCCGCATCTATCATGCATTGTTCATGCCGACCACTCAAGTCCTGGACTTCCTGTATCTCACTAACTGCTTTCAAATCCAAAAATCATCATCTTCACGGAATATGAAAGTATCAACATGAGCACAGCACATGCATTTGAATTAATATTCGCTTGCCCATTTGTCTGTATAGCACCATCTGGTGCCTTCAGACAGAGCCATCACTATATGGTGATCATCCTTCAAGCGGTGTCACCGTCATTATTGTGTATATACAACCTGCTCCTGCAGTACCTATCGTGCGGAAAGTGAAAAATCGAAAACATGAAACTTCCGTCTTCTGTTTCACTATACGCTGAGCTGGAACTCCCTGTCTACGAATTGCATGCGGGAAACGGCCAAAAGCCAACTAACAGACTGACTGAGTGACTGACTATCTAACCCAATGCTGCTTCGCTATCTGTGCGCCATACCGTGTGCACATTTGAAACTCGTAATACGGGATACAGGTACAGCTTCAGATGAATACCGAACGCATGACTTTGTAGGGTGAACACAACGCAGTGAGTGTGGAAAAACCTGCTGCAGTAGTGCTTACTTTCTTGTATAGTCACCTCACTGCACCATCGTGTGTTCAGCTGGATTTCCGCATTTGAAAGCCTCTTTGAGGCTTGCGTAACTTGACAGTGAGTCTGAGTAATAACTTGTTTTGTTTTTTTTTATAAACAGCTTGTGGGACATAAGATTCCAGCCAATGGAGTGCTCTTTGCCGGTGGACCTTCAACAACGGGGCAGGTTGCCAATGGGCTGCATTTTGAGTTAACCCTGGTGCAGATCTATCGTGTGGCATTGAGTGCCGGTAAGGCACATCGTGATCACAAACATCATCACGTGCATCACTTCGATCATGAGGGACGGGAATTGACAACCACAAAGCCACCTCCACCAGCTGTAAGTATAAGGGGATTTTAGTGTTTGAGCTTTTTTTAATGACTTTCTTTGTTTTTAGATAAATCAACCACTTCCTATGAATGTGCTGCTAGCCAATGGGCAGATACCCACGCGAGTGAGGATCAATTCTGCACAACCAACCCAACTGGGAAATATTGTTGGCATCAAGTCGGATGTGAATGCTGGACAATTAATCAACACAAACTTCATAAATGGACAGTTCCACTCCAACAACCGTTTTGTAGCACAGCAGCTCGGTACTGGCCCATCGGCACCAAGTGGACCAACAGGTCTGTCACAAGGTATTTCCTCCTTTGGCAATCGCTTCCAAATCAGACCTCAAGATTCGGACGGTAGAGTGCTCTTCAAACGCAGCATAAGCGACAAACCGAAGGTCTTGAATAAACGTGGGTTGGTATTCCTCGACGATGGTTCCATTATAAACGACGACGACTTGAAATTTGACGGCCTTGCTGAGTTCGGCGGCAAGACATTTAAACACGATTTGCGAGCAAAAATGAACTTTGACATCGATAACATCGAAGATGAGATTAAAGAGCACGATCGCGAGCCCGCCGAAGAAGAAACAAAAGCTGTAATGGGATTCTGTGGTTCCTGTGACGCTGAGCCGTTCCAGGGAGCCATAGTATTTGCTTGGAAGAATGCCATGACAACCATGAAGAATGCATTAGAAGGCCAGAGTGTAGGTAGATGCGGTAACTTTTAAGTCAAGTTAGTCTTAGGAATTTAGTTTCACTAGTCAGCGAATATAAGAAAAAATAATAGACGTCAGAACAGATCCTGCCACCACCATACACATACAACATATCTATATAGGTACCATCCATATACATTTATAAATATCGTTTGTCATTTCAGGTCATGAGATTGTATTTGTTTATGTAGTTTCATTTATTTAATGTTTTTTTTTTTAAGTTTTATATATTATGTATGTTTAAAATTAAATAAAAATAAATCGGTTGTTATAAAAAAAGATGATTTGGAGACTTACCTTTGACTTGTGGATATGCTGGTGTTGATATTCCGAATCGAATTCCGGTTCGCTGAAGTAACTCTGAAAGGAGACAAACACAGAAATGGATAAAAAAAACGATTTATTAGGACTGCAAGCTGAACAAAGAATTGAAAATAAAAATTGCGAGCAATGATCCTATTCGTTAAGGCAGTATATGCTTAAAGTTTGAATCATAAATTCTGCTCTAGTAAAGCCATCAAGGGTGCTGATAGTTGGCAAGCAACATTGAAGATACGTATGTTCTTTAAATTGGACTATTCGAGTTAGCTTGAAGATATGCAGCAAAGTACAGCAGAGAAGTTCAACTTCTTGACTATAAGATATAGTCATGAATTATACAGATGGTATAGGGTAAGGGCATACACGACATCCGTCTTTGAATGGGTTCAAGGGATTAAATCGAATAAATATCTTAAAGCAAAGGTATTAATATCGTCTGATAGCCTAAACTTTAGTTCTGCAAATTACCTTTGTCACAAGTCTTGCTTCGAAACAGATCATCATGACTTTTTACAATATCAGCCCTTATGCAACTTATACAACGTGAACAAACATAGATGCAGGTGCAATTTGCAGCTGTGAAAAAATGGTTCGCATATATAAGTTTGTGTATCAACCTGTCTTAATTTATCTTTAACCAAACTTTTAAGACTGCTTTTTAAAAAGATTGCCCTTGAAGCTTGATTAGCAATATGTGTGACAAATTTGTCCATAGCATAAAGGATATTTCTTCTATACGATTTGATGACCTAACCAGATGTTTTGTTGAGTCACTGGAAAAAGTCCACCAACTTGTCCCCAGGTAGGATAGCACTCTTAGCACCTCATAAACCGATGCAGTATAAGGGTACCTGAAAATTTATTTTGGGCGCTGAAAGAATTATCTAAGGATCTTAAATTATAGGATAGAGGGAGTACAATAAGAATTGTGGTGCGTCCTTATCTTCGTTACAATTTCGGCCTTCAAATTTAGCTTCCTATTTTTATAACAAAGCACACAAATTATGGATACAGATTACAGCTTCAAAAGTCGATCCTTCATTGCCAACATTACAAGAGTTGTTATCGGTTTTTAATCGATCAATTCAATCAAGAAGCGTTTGGGACTGGAAGTACCTAGATAGGGGTCTAAGTTAACATATGTGGCTATGATGGATTTCTAAAGAACTAGCAATATGGGAAAACATCAAATAGCGAATTCCATATAGGGATCAGTAAGGACAGGTAACTGGATATCGATATAAAAAAAACTATAAGACGTCAACGGAAGATCAGCATAACAATGGAATTGTGGTTTTGAGTTTTCAATGAGTTTTCTGAAATGGCATGACGTAGACTTACAATTTTCCTTACATACCTCTACCGAAAAAAATATTTATATTAGTGTAACCGTGTCTTGGCCCATTAGTCTATTATTATTAATGTTTTTAAAGGCATTGGAACAACAAATTATTATTAAACCTGATGAGCAAAATTTGGTTAGAATTAAATCGGCAGTATGTACATCGTTCAATAAAGCGCTCAACTAAGAGCTAGGTAATATCTTTGATAGCGATAGGACAACGTAAAAGGTTAGGGCAACCAATCTCTATAATTCGCGTGGTTGTATAAATATTTATATCAAATGCATTTTATGAGGTATGCGCAAAGCGTTTTTCACGGAAATAACATCATAGGCACCGACTAAAATTAACTGTGTCACGATGTTTTTAAGGGCTATCATCTACAAATACATACCATCGTTTGGCAATTTTAAATGAAAAGCCAAACGCATTTCCAATTTGGATTTCTTTTGAAAAAACAAGCATGGCGAGTTCTTCACTTTCTCCATCTTTGTAGATACATGAAGCACATTCATTTTTCCACTTAATTTGGTGATTACGTTTATTATAAAATAAATACCAATTTAATTAAATAGCGCTACACAAAAACCAATACAAACTGGACACTTTTATATGTAAAAAAACGAAGCAGAAGTCGAATTTCGCAAATACTCCATTCCCAAAAAAAATCTCACATAAACTTGGCTTTGACATCGAAACTTTCTTTTTCCAAAATGGCGAAAACTTAAAATCAAGATTTGGTTTCCTTACTGTTGAGTTATTGAAGACAACAGATACAAAGGGATTAAAAGCTCATGTGTCATGTCTTATTGGTGTTCTCACTATTGCTCACATAAAAAAAATGGCGCAAACGATAAAAGAAAAACGTATTTTCTTATTCAAATATTGATTTAAATGCGTTTGATATATTTCGAAATGTTATTACTTATGTATTCAAATAGAATTTGTAGATTCTTATTGTCCGATATTAAAGACTCTCGCGAATTTGGTTGCATTTCTGTCTTTAAATTGGAGCATTGAATTCTGTGTAAACGATCGACTGCAGATTTTATGTGCGCTAAAAACATTTGCCTCGGTTGTGCTAGCGTCAAAGTGTTTTATGCCTGATATAAAATTGTCGTGCTCTACAGGGTGTCCGCCGGGAAGATACACTACTTTGTGAGAGTGGCTTCTTGAGTGGATTCTACAATTTCAAATAAAGGTACTGTTCTCAGAATTGTAAAAAAGTATTTTTTGTAATCACTTGAACGTCTGTAGAAGAGTTTTGTGTGAAAAATATGTCAGATGTTGATCAGACTAATGTTAAAAAATAAGCATATTCCAGTAAAAATTAAGTAATTACTAAATTTTTACTAGAAAGCAAAACGTTCAAAAATGTATCACTTTGTATATCTAATTTTTTTATGAGCTGACCTTTTACTAACAAAAATCAACTGGTAAAAGGGTTTATCAGGTCACACGAAGCATTTTTTTGATAAGTCATACATACTGTGAGAATTTTTGTGAAAAATTGCTTAAATTTGGGATTCTAAAAAAGCAAAGCATTTCTTCAGAAGAAAAACTTCAGATTTCAATTCTGGCATAATTTCTAAAAGCCAGAGACACTCCTTCTTTGAGAGGAAGTATTTTTGAATTTATTCGAACCATTTGGTTTTTTATCTCCACTGTATAGAGTATAACCATGTATTAGGAAGTATGTTCGTCTTGCGGGGAAATTTTTCCTACAGTTTGAAGCCTAGTGTGATAAAATTAGTAAAGCAGCCACCTGTGTTTATCCTCCTGTAATGACTTAAATGAACGTGTATAAAACTGAATTTCAGATTTAAAAAAAACTGTTCTATAAATTTAGGTGTTGACTCTTAAAACGCTGCACGGATTTACTTGAAACTTTAAAAGAAGCTAAGCCTAAGGGTGATTTAAGAACTGGACTCCTTGTACTAAAGTTAATGACACATCCCATACAACGGTTTTCTTAAAATATCTGTTGCAGCATAATTTAATAAAAATCAATACAAGCGCTATCGAGATGGCTCTAACGATTATGATTATTTTCTGGGGAAGTTTTCCCTAGATGTTTGGATATTTAAACACTAAAATATTAATAACTGCTTTCTATACGTTTTCGATAGAATCTGAATCAATGTATTTTCTACAAAATTTGCACATGCGTGACGCGTGACAAAGACGACACCGGCTTAAATTTCTACGTGATGAAACAATTAGGAATAAATAAATTAAATTTCAATTCTCACCTGATCTTGATCCCAGTGCTGTGGTTGTGCCTGTGGCAATGGCTGTGGTATACCCGGTCCACCGGGTAACACCTGCGGTGGCGCTGCAACTTCATTCGACTCAAACAATCGCAACACAGATCTATCTCGTATCTCTCTCAAATGTGACCGCACATCTTCCAGCTCATAGAACATATCCTTACTGGCATCGTGTATATAAATTTTCACATTCGGCCCTTCCAAATAGGCCATAGTCAACTGACGTGGAAATGAACGTACAAACAATGCTCGAACGGTGTCGATCGATGTGATCTCATTTGGAAGCAGGGCCCTCTTTGTTTCGGAACGGTATTGAAGGAATACTAATCCTACAAAAAAGCTCAATCAAAATATCGATAAAAAAAGAAACACCAAAATAAATCAACACCCACCAAGAGGCCTTTCCAAAGTCTTCGATGGCGTTCGAACTACCGGCAGCGATGAACGCTGCTTACCGCCTCTGCGAAATCCTGTGCTAGCTGTTTCCACCTCTGACATAATTCCGGGGTCCTCATCAAACAGAGGTCCTTGATTAATGGGCGCATAACCACGCATTGGTTGACCCTATATAAGGCGAAGAATTGCGGGGATATTTGAAAGTTTTACACACAAAATGTTTAATTTAAAAAAAAAACATGAATGTCAAAAGTTTTTACGATTTTATTTATGTTCTGATTTAGAACTAAGTGTTGCAGGAAGAAAGATATTAGTTATTCAAAAAGGAGCAAACCAACAAAAACTGAATCAAACCAGAAAACAAGGTAACAGCATGCGTAAAAAATTAAACAATGAGAAACAAAGAAGAGCGTTAATTGCATAAAAAGGTCCTCATTGTCATTGAATGTATCTAGTTAGTCAGAAAAAAAGGTTCAGTGAGTCTACTTAAAAAGGAGTTTCATTCTTTAGAAGAGCCTTAAGGGTTTTTTTTATTTTGTGTAATCAGTTGACCATGCATTAAATGTTCAAAAAAAACTTCTAATAAAATAAATTTGTTTAGATAGGATGTACTGGTATTCGTATTTGTTTATGGAGACATAAGAAAGGGTGATATATCTGAATTGGTAATTTCTAGTTATCTAATGTTAAAATAATGATAGCCCGAAAGAACAACTAGAATCTCTAAGAATAATCGTAGTTGGGCTTTGCTGGATTTAGCGTACATAAAATGGAGGAAAATTGCGCCAACCATAAGAATCGTGTTACACGTATGGATCCCTCAGAGATTTTCCTCTACTGCCACAACTGAGATTTTTTGTAATTAAGTGGAACAAACTTTTCAACAGAGGGAACTTCTTCTTCCAAACAAAAGGTTCTTTACGTTTTAGCTTATAATAATGATAAATTCCTTAAATCTTTTAGCAGAAAGCGTCGGGAGATAAATAATACAAATAAGTCTTCGCATATAGCAGAAATTCTCCGATTTTTCAAGCAAGTGGAGCACGCCTAATGGTGCTTACTTTCGTGGACTTGTTTATAATCTTGAAAATATGTCGATTGTAGTATTTGACACAGTAGTTCAAAAAACAACAAAGTGACTGACATTTTCCCGTACAGGGAGCATCTGGAAATATCACTGAAAAAAAGAGTCAATTTTCAAATGTGTATAGGGGAATTAATAACAATTTTAACACCTAGATGTTAAACACCCAAGTTAAAAGCGTTCCGTATATCACAGACCCCATATTCCATTTGAGTTAGTGACAGAGACGTATTTACAAAGTAGTTCTAACCAGATAAGGACGTTATATTGTCTTGTCAAATCTGAAAATTTTAAAATTAACAAAAAATTGGTGGATTTGACAACTTAATATTTTAAATGACTTGATATACCTAATAAAGAAATTATTTCAAAAAAGAGATTTTGGGCGATTTTGTGTTTCGCTATGGCAAATCTAAAAAAAGTCAAATCGACCAACTTTTTTCGAAAAAAAACTTTTCTGATTTAGTCTTAGGCGATTTGACACGATGCCATTTGTCATAGGAATACTTTAAAGTCGGAATGGAAAAAACTCACTTCTTCCATAGCGATTCCGAACACTAAATAAAAGCGTGACCGTATAATTGTTTTAACATTACCTTGTGCACACACTCATACGTGGGCAGAAGAAGTGATAACAAGAACTCTAAACAGAAGCGGAGTTCTGTTAAAAAAAAAGCAAAAAGGACTTGTTTAACCCAAGCGTAGTAATTTAATAAAGAATAGAAGTAAGAATAAAACAGTTTACATCCATGACAAATTTAATGAATTTCAAGTTGGATCTACAAATGGTAAATTTTTTACCTTTTAACATTCTAAACAAACCTACTAAAAGTTAAAAACCTTAATGTTAAAATGATTTTAACATGGGGAATAATATAAGATTTTTTTAAAAAATATAAAATTAAAACGAAACAGGATATGACATTTTAAATAAGTGTTTTCCCTGACAGCGATTAATTCTTATTTGTACATTATTCATACGTACAAAAAACAACAAAACTGACAACTTGACAATGTCATTCAAAATGTATGAGAGAAGTGTGTCCTAGACAGCCTCATAAAACAGATTTTTTTTCTCGTGAAACCCAAAGTCCTGTACTGCGAAACCTTTTATGTATCTAAGGTGTTTTAAAAAAGCAATTCTTCGGTGATAAAATTATAATTGAAATAGAAATCAAGTTTATATTTTATTTGACAAGCGTCAGATGAGTTCAACCAAATATGCTTAGCTAGCGTTTTAATTTCATTTACAGTGAAATTAATGTTGGATTGCAATGTTTCGATTAAAAGCGTACATACTTTGAAAACGTAAAATGATTTGCAAATAAATTTGACATTGACAAGGAAGCAGTTAGAAAGTCACAGCGGGTTGTCACTGCAATTAGTTGTTTTCGATAAAATCAAAGGAAATGTTTCAAGATGTCATCTAAACATTACCATGTAAAACTACGGTTTAATTTTCGAAAATGAGAGAATTCCACCAGCATATAAGGCTTTCTTTGTATTGTAAGCCTCTGTTTTGAGCAAGATTTCAAAGGAACTCATTAATTCACTACCAAAGTAGAGCTATGAAGAGTAGCCGCCATGGAATCAGTTCACCGATTTGCACATAAGAATATGTTATGAAAAACCGAAAATACCTGTAAAGCAAAAAGAGCAACTTAGGCCATCGATTAGATGACCAGAACACATAGCGCGAATAGACACTTAGGTCTGATGTGTGTTGGAACCAAATGAAGAAGGCCAAAGCAGAAATTTAAAATCGTAAATGGCACACAGAATGAAAAAAACCGAAAAGGCACACAGAAGCAGAGACTGAGACCATGCTAACTCAAGGGAAATAAAAGTAGATTAGCAGCGAACAAATCATCGGACAAAAACACTATAGTTTTGGAAGAAACCAACAAAGTAGATAGGTATTGGCGAAAATTTTGAACACACGTGAAAGCTAATGGCAATAATTTACCACAAAGTAAACTGTAGATCTACAGATGAGAGCCACTCATTCAGCATTCTTACTGTACTGTACTGCATTTATACAACTAAAAAGATACAATCTTCGCGTTTTTATTTTTGTCCAATTCTGCGCATCATACGTCATCGACGCCCATAGCTCATGCGCAAAGACATATGTGTAGTAGTTTATCATGCCATGATACAACCGTCATCCTACGTCCACCGAAAAACCCAACATGCGCAAAGCCAAGTCTGAAGTAGTTGACTATCTAACGAGTAGAAGAGACTAGGAAGAGCGATTACGTGTAAAACTTCCAGCCGTGACTTCATCTTCGTCGCACTCAACCGAAAAACCCAACATGCGCAATGCCATTTCTGTAGTAGTTTACTATCTATCTAACGAGTAGAAGAGACTAGAAAGTGCGATTGCGTGAAAAACTTTAAGCCGAGACTTCACCTTCAACTTGAAGTGCGCAATTGGAGGCAGTTGGCGTGAGACCGTGATAATTGGAGAGGCTTATTGGTTGAGGCTCAGGTTCATTTCTGAATATAGTCCTTATTATGTAAGTAATCAATGTCCAAGATCAAAGAAGAAGCTTAGACCTTCAACTGGACGGAAGCCCATTAAGTGTTTAAGAAATTGAGAAATTGGTAAACTTAGAAAACACTTATACAGAAAACAAACACTTTTAATAATTATTTGGTAAATGTTTAGACAGACAAATAAAACTAGTAGCTGTTTTTTTATCAATATTCCTATACATTTCAAAGATGTCTAGGCTGAAAAAGCAAAACAAAATATCAAAATCCTTTTAAAGATCACAAAAGATTGACAATCCACAAGTTTCAAAGAGAGAACATAAACGTCAACGTCAACGCTTTTAGATTAGTAGTGGATGTAAACTGTACTTGTACAAGGTTAGGTTATGCTTTATGCTTATGTACTCGAAAGTAGACGGTTAATGGAACCACCTGGTAGTGTACAAGAACATGAATTGCTTATTTTAGCACAACAACAGAACAGGGGCTAAGTGGAGGGCTTATGAATTCATTTAATTTAAGACACTGATATCATCATTCTATTAACAGGAAAGGTGAGGAGATGAATCCAACAAAATAAGTGAGGAATGGTGTTCCAAGCATGGTTTTTACGGAGATCTCGACAAAAGTGTTCATAGAATTTACACAAATTATTTGTTCGCTTATTTGTAAAGAGTAGCTTATACAAATATAAGTCGAAATTTGGCGATTTTGAGTTAAGTACACCATTCGCAAAAAAAAAAATACAGATCTTCTATCAAACCGCCATAACTACAGCTCTTAAACAAACGACGTGAGGGCGTCAGTGTCGTTTTGCATTTAAGGAAACATCCCTACTTATCAAAAACGTTAAATAGCTTTGTTGAAAAATTTTATGAATTTTGACATATGAAAGTTTGCTTTTCAAGCGACGATTCTCTTATATTAATATCTAATTAATTTCAATCTAAATATCTCTACAAAAAATATTTAAAAAAAATGTATTGCTTTTTCAGAAGATCAATAATATTATAGGATCTTACATGCAAATATTCCATCTAAACATTAATATCATTCTGAAAAACAAAAATAAAACTTTATGACAGCTATATAAAACCTTTTAAAGTCCGCTTGAACAATTTCAAAACTCACACAAAATGAATAAAAAAAATAAAATTCAACCAGTAACTTTAAACTCATGTATGTATGTCTCGTAAAATAACGTAAAGGATAATAAAAACAATACTAATCCGTAACTATGCTAAATCACCGACACAAAGTGTCGGGCAACAAAAAGACTACGTCGCAAACAAAATGCCTTGGAATCTATACGTCAAATAAACGGAACGCAAAAATATCAAACCAACAAAAAAATGTATCTAAAAAATAATAACAATAATCGAAGTATTTAAAATCGACTCAATACATTAGTACACATGGTTCTAAAAGGGGTATAATACTTGTGTTCTCGTATTTCAAAACATATGAATATTGTGAGGGATTATTTTTTTTTATTAAGGATTGTATCTCCGAGAGACATGTTTTTATTTATTTTTTGTTTTATTGTAGGAATGATATGATTTTATACGTTTACTGTCAAGTTATGGAATGAATTTTGTTTACCTTTTTATTCTTTTGAGCTCGTGTACCCATCTACAAAAATAAACAAGAGATGATATTCAAAAATATGCGAATAGCTATGGAAGAGTTGTGTGTTTTCAATGTGTGTTATTTTAGCTTTTTTTTATCAAATTTATAAATAATACTGTAGTTGTTTTTCGTGTATGGGAATTATGTTTTATTTTGTGTATTGAAAGTTATTGTCTCTATTGATTTTGTATGGGGATTATTAGGAGACATACCAGTGCAAAGAATATGTTCGTCAAGGAGGAAGGGATTATAGGCTGTTCAGCTTTTAAAATGGATTTTCTTCCCATTCAGATATAAATGTAGAATAAAATAAAAATTAATTAAAATTTTTCATCTATAGGGTTACTGATTTTGATAAAAATAACAACCAAAACTCATGGTAATAATACAAAAAAAAAAAAAAAAACATATGAGAAGGCTACAATCGCATCCTTAACATTATTGTCCACAAAATATGTCAATAAAATATAGGCTTTATGGCATCGAAATATTGAAGATGACATTGCCAAAACATATTATTCAGAGAGTTTATCAAACAACGTTTTTCATCTACCCCATACCGGTAGGGTATACAAACGGTTCTGGTATGAAAACGCCTCAAAACAGTGGGCTTGGGTTAAAATGATGTACAGACGAAATGTTTATAACGGGTGGTTGAATTTAAAGGGCCGATGTTGAATGTGGTCCACACTTAAACGTCAAGTTTTTTTCTGCATTTCATTTGGCATTTATCAATTTCAGACTAACTCAATGTGAACCATGGGAAGATACACAATCGAGCAATGCGTTAAAGTTATTCAGGCTTATTATAAAAATGAGCTTACAAATCAAAATGCATATCGTGCACTTCGTGAATTTGTCGGTCAATTTAATCGTCCAAATGTGCGTACAATCAAATCGTGCAAAAATTTGAGCAAACTGGGTCTGTAGGAGATGTGAAAACAGAGCAGAAAATATTGCTGCTGTTAGCGATAGTGTGGCTGAAGAGTCGTCCACCTCAACTCGTCGTCGTGCCCAACTATTGCACCTCTCACGCTCTTCGTTGATGAACATTTTGCATAAAGACTTGCATTTCCACGCTTAAAAGATGCAATTGACTAAGAACTAAAGCCTCTTGACCCTTTCAAGCGTCGTCAATGGTCAGAATGGTGGCAAGAAATGGCAACAGTTCAATGAAGAGGCACATTTTCACCTCAGTGGATTCGTCAATAATCGAAGAGTGACTGTCGAAAAACCAATGCACCCACAAAGAGTGATTGTTTGGTGCGGTTTATGGGCTGGCGGCATCATCGGTCCGTATTCTTTCCAAAATGTGGCCGATCAGGCAGTTACTGTGAATGGTGTTCGCTATCGTGAGATGGTAACAAAGTTCTTATGGCCCGAGTTGGAAGATAGGGATGTGGACGATATGTGGTTTCAACAGGAAAGTGTCACTTGGCACACAGCTAACGAAGCAATGGCTCTTTTGCGCGACAAATTCAATGGCCGTGTTATCTCACGTGGTGGCGATGTCAATTGGCCGCCAAGATCATGTGATTTGACACCGTTGGACTTCTTTCTTTGGGGTTATTTGAAAGAAAAGGTGTACGTCGATAAGCCAGCAACAATTCAAGAACTAAAGGATGAGATAATTCGGTACATTAACGGCATTGAGCTCAATTATTACTCAGCGTCATTGAATATTTGGACCATCGGATGGAGGTGTGCCGCCGATGTCGCGGCGGCTATTTTTCTAATATTATCTTCAATACATAATTGAATCATAAGAATATTATGATAATAAAAATAAATGACAATAATTTCCTAAATAATTTGTGTTTTATTCAAAATTAACATCGGCCCTTAATATTTAACCACCCATTATTATCATAACAAATGATATAGATAAAATATAGACATTAGGATTGTCTAAATATGTTGTTCAGACACTTTTTCAAAATTTCTTACGGTTATCAAAACTAATACACCCCTATCTGACATATATAACGGGTGAACCAAGTAGAGATACTTTTTTCAATAGCCTTTTTTGACAGATCACGTGTGAGTCGTGTCATGCTGTGATGTTATTTTTGTTTAGTATTGTTTGGCATTTCAGAATGGAAAGACTTAAGCGTGAACAACGTTTACGTATTGTTCAACTTTATTATGAAAATTCACGTTCTGTGAGGAATGTGTTTCGTGCACTTCGCTCAACTTATGGTCAACATAATCGGCCTATTTCGGTGAGCACATAATTTCACGTTTTGGGCCGGTCGATTGGCCACCAAGATCGTGTGATATCACACCGTTAGACTTTTTCCTGTGGGGATATGTAAAGTCAAAAGCTTATGCCGACAAACCCGCTTCGATTCAGGCCTTGGAGGAAAACATCACGCGTGTCATTCGCCAGTTACCAGTCGAAATGCTCGAACGAGTGATCGAAAATTGGACTCAACGGATGGACCATCTGCGACGTAGCAACGGCCAACATTTGATAGACATAATCTTCAAAAAATAAATGCCAAAGAATGTTCTTTCAAATGATAATAAACAATCTCCATTAAATTTGAATTTTCTGTGTTTTTTTCTTTAAAAAAGTAGGGAACCTCGAAATGGATCACCCTTTAGCTGTAAATTTTTAAAAATCATTAGCTGCCATGGAGAGCTTGGCAGATTGCGCAATTTATCAAAACTTTGAAGGGGTGCATGGATTGAATTTAGAAAGACTGCCTAAATCCTTGCGAAAGTATAACAAAAGTTTGCCGTTCGAAGTCGCCATTAAGCAGGAGGTCATAAAACTTCACAAGGTCAACTAAATGGAGTAGCTATTTGAAGAACTGTGTGATAAAGCATATTCTGAAGGGAAAATAAAGCAATTGGTCTGTCGTTCCATGCATTTTCCTCTTTTTTGGAACTTGTTGGATTTGAACAATTTTTTACCAACTTTGGAAGATCTGTATAGATTATATGACAAAGAGAATAACTTTCATAGAACAAGTCTTAATCTGAGAACTTTTCTTAAAAACACTTGTGGAATATCATCAGGTCTAGTGGCTTTTCTACAAACAAAATTGCTAAATATGTATTACTTTTTGCCCAAGGTAGAATTATGAGAATGTTGTCACAATGTTATTTTTTTGATTATTTATTTTCAAACTTATCTTTTTTTGAAGGCTATTTAAAAAGTTAGCGTGGCTTCAAAGTATATGTAGATAAAACTGTCATTTAAAAATTTTCAAAGTTTGTCCAAAACGGAGATTTCCTGGAGGTAGGCGTGAGAGTGGTAGGATTTGAAAATTGTGCTAATTGGTCCAACCATGAGTCTCATATACAGCATTTTATCAATTTAGCCGATGCAAGGTTTAAAAACTGGTGACGATGGGACGGACGGACATACATACAGACAAGTCAGACACACAGACAAATATGGTTATATCGACTCATATAGCTACTGTAAGATATGTCTACCTCTATTACATCACTAGGTCTACGTTACCAACTATATATTTAAACGAAATTTAAATCTAATCATAATAAAAGTTACTTAACAAATAGGAATTCAGAAAAAAACATATTAGAAGGCTACTTCAATCCATATCCCATTTCATCCTTAAATTAAGAACATTTTAAAAATGGGTGTGGCTAAATATTTTATATGGGTGAGATAATACCAAATGAGATTGGTCAAAATTGAAGGCCCAAAAACTGGTTACGTGCAGACATACAGACATGGCTTAATCGACTCAGCTAGCGACTCTAGGTCGATACATATACTTTAACATATATCTAGCTAAATTATTTCTCTGTGTTAGAAACTATGTATTAAAACTAATATACCCCTTTGAGAAAGGCTATAGGGCTTAGACGCACTTTCATAATCTTATGTTTTTATTAGATGTAACTTTTGACTGATGACAAAGATGATCATTGAATAGGAACTACTGGTTGCCGTCATCTCGCGTAAACAGCCTTAATGGATAATATTTAAAAAAAAATGTCAATATTATTCGTTTTTTTTTAATAAAATACGACGTTCAATCGGGACGCTGTTTAATAAGCTTTGAGTAACATTTAGTACCTTAGTCAGTTATGAAATAAGTAATACAACAAAATCATTTCACATACGCATATTGCCACCAAAGGAAGATAATAGAAAACAATGGATTATGGGATGGAAATGATTATGGTCATACATCAATGAAGCTTGCACGGTGTCTACAGAAACTAAATATGTTCATTTGCACCCTCGAATATCCTGCATGATAAAATATTTTGAGGTTTTCGAATGTACTGTGGGCTAGTTGTGTGTAATAATGTAATGTTGTGTGGTATATGATTGAACAAAAATGAGATAAAACCAAATATGTATGCGTGTTATCAAATTGTTTTTGGAAGTGTAAAAAAAAAGTGTAAACAAATGTCACAACAGATACCATTAACCCGCCTAAAAAATCGACAGAAAATGAAATTCAAATGGAAGAAGGAGATGGAAAAAAAAAGATTTCAAAATTAAAGAACTTTTCACCGAAGCATCATTTATTGCAGCAAAATATTATTTTTATATTTTTTTTAATTTATAATTTTAAATTTACTTATTTTTTTACAATTCCTAGCCGTAAACTATTTATGTTTGCTGTTCCATTTTAAGTTCGAAAATAAAAATAAAAGCAAGTAAATAATTTACTTAACTAAACAATAAACGAAACGAAACGAAAATTCCGTCAAAGCAATGCAAAGAATTTTCTATATAGATATACATTTCTTGCAAATTAAGATAAAATACAAAATGAAAAGAAAAGAAATTATATTTCATAAATATTTTATGTATTAGTATTAACAAAATGAAGATAAATGATAAGAAACAAAATTACACATTTACTTTGTTTTTTTTTTCAATATTTATGTACTTTGAGCATGGATAAACCAAAAAGAAATTAAGAAACAAATTATATAGTGTTAGTATACAAAATAATCACAACAAATAATTTATGTTTTTTACTCTTTTTTTATAATAATAAATGTACAACTAGATGTTAGTACAAAGATGAAACAAAAAAGTTTTTTTTTTAACTTAAGAACTAAAGATTTGTATGTATATTTTTTTGAATAAATTTTAATTAACAAAATAAAGAGTTAAACGATATTACAAAAATATATATATATATTAATTTAGGAATAAGTTGTCTGTATAAATTTATTGATTGCCAGTCATTTGGTGTTGTGTGCAAAAGACTTTGTGATTTATTTTTATTTCTTTTAGAACCTAATATACCCACACTCAACACAGACACACTTGAAAGTACACCACACATCTAGCCACTGGCTAGAGGGTGTATTTTTTCTGATTTGGCAATATATATAAGGACTGGCTAGTAGCAATCTGGTGTCTGTTTGTATCCCATGTTCTTATTTTGTTAAACATTTGTAATTTGTGAAACATAAACAAGTCGAGTGTTAGGTATGTATCGTCGATTTACCTCCAGATCCATGGCTCGTTGCTGCGGCTGACCTTGGCCACCCATTCCACCAACGGCGTTGCCCATGCTAATGCCGACACCACCACCACCGCCACCATATTGGAGCATATCGCCGCCCAAAGTGTGGCGTCTGGGATCTTCACGGCGAGCGTTACGTCTTCGATCGTCGGATACTGAAAATAAGAAAGAGATTGATTGATGGTTAGTTAGGGGAATATTTAGAACGGATAGGAATTTTGTGTAGATTTTTTCATCGAGGGGATCAATGAGATGAACGGATTTGATTTTATTGATTTTAACAAAAAAAAAAAAAAAAAACGTGTCATTAACACATGTGGAACCGGTCAATTAATTCAAAATGGAATTCAACGAATTTAACAAAGCGAGACCACTAATGTGAGAAACTTCTATATTGATACATGTTGCAGAGAACCTGTGATGATTATCGCTGATTTCAAAATTATTCATCAATTTCTTTTGGTCTTACCAATTTAGTGTTGGCGTTCGCCTCCTTGCCAAAGCATTTAAAGGAAAATTAATCTGAAAGCGATGGCCATCTGTGATTTGGAAGTTCATAATTTTTAACTAAGCTGCTTAAAATAATTGTTGTAATAAGCATGCTTGTTCTTTTCCACTATTCAGTAAATTACATCCGAACAGTTCTTATACTGTCTTTCGGTTGATTAAAAAAAGGCGGAATTCATTTAGTTAACTAGGAAATATATTGGAACGAAACGGGACCCATCTCAATATTTTAATCAAGGCTTAGTATCTGGGTGTGGTGTTGAACTAAAAATTTCACTGGAATCGTAATACTGAAGCCAGGTCTAAGCAAGTTCCTAATCCATTCTTTGCTTACAGAAGAGCCTTTGAAAAGAAGTGGTGCTTACTACCAACGGTAGAGTTGTCTGGTGGGAGTTTGGTAATATCAAATCCAAATGTTAACAGGATGCAAGAATTTGGCTGTCAGTCTACAAGAGGAAGCCCGGCTTTTGTGAAAATCCAAGATTACGATAAATCTATGTGTTGAATGACGAGAAAATGTAAGTAAATTTACCTGATAGAAAGACAGAGATTCACGCATCACCATCATCAGAGTAATAACCATTTCCGAAGATAGCCATATACAGAAAAGGCCCCTGGTATGACCCTGACAAGAATTTTATGTATCCACCTTGGCGCAGTGGCCTAGTGGTAAGTGCATTGGAGTACTAGCGCGGGTTTCCCAGTTCAAATCCCGAGAGTTGTAACACCTACGTTTTTCCCACTGCTCTACTTCTTGCGAGATTCTGACAAAAACAAACACTGTAGTAACTCTGCCAGCTTCGTAAATTTGCGGATCGGATAAGGGAAAACACAAGTGACTACCAACCCAAGGAGGAAATAGATACGGTAGCACATTTTCTGTGCCTCTGCCAAGCTCTAAAGTTATGCCGATTATTCTACAAAGAAGCACTGTTCTTTGACAGGTTGGATACCTCTATCAGACCTTCACAGATCTAAGTAGTTCTGTTGGTCACATTGTACCATGTTAAACATAATGGGCCTATGAGAAGGCTACAATCCGCTGTGGGAATAACAAAAAAAAAAGGCCCAAAAAAGGATGTTGTAAAATGTTTTACAGACAAAAAAGCAGACAAAAAAGCAGTGTTTCCTAATTATAATCGCCTCCATCTTAGTCGAACTTTTTCTAGGTCTAATCAATACATGGAAACAACAAACTTACAGAAACAGAAAAGCAATAACAAAAAAGGGTGTCCAGAAGGTGACTAACCCGACATCATTAATGAGGAAAACTTTCTCTTTAGCACGTACAGGTTATTGGAATCCGGCACGGACAAATCGTCACCTGAAGATGAAGCTGCGATCGAACTTAGAGAGGATGAAGTCTTAAAGAACGATCTCCATCTCAAGCAATTACGAAAGCGCTAAATCGGACGAACCGTACGCGAAAAAGGGAACGTGAGGCGTCTCCACGGTTTCACACAGGGTTTACGTCAAACACGAATGTCGTTTGGCAACCCGAGGGAGCAATCCCTTGCGGATAAGATAGCAAAAGTGACGGCCTCTGCAATGGGAATACGTTTGGATACCTCTAGTGACACCGTTGAGACGACGCTGATCGCCGCGGCCCACTATAGTACCGTTGCTGGGCTCAAGCTATTGCCGACTGGCAACCCGAGGGAGAAATCCAATGTGGATAAGTCGACGGTAGCAACGACCTCAGCAATGGAAATGGATCTGGAAGACTCGTACGCTTTCGTGGAATCGCCGACACCACTAACGAAACCTTTCTCAATACGACCGTGAGACACGTAAGGAGGGACGCGACTCTATCTTGTTATGCTCGGGGCTAGGCGGTAACAGCAGTCCGAATGCAACAAGGGCGATCAGACGGATCAGCAACATCAACTCGGAAAACCGTCGAAACAACAAGTTCGTAAGCTTTCTAGAGCGCTTGCCTCTTTACGACTGCCTCCCCCCTCGAACGTTCGCGAAAAAAAGAACTCCAATGATACCGGTGACCATGAGGTAAGTCCGGCGCTCCAAAGGTTGACTCTGAAACTCTGACGGGACTAAACACAGATGTTGAAAGAAGACCAGCCGGTGCAACGGGCGATACTAAGTAGAAACCAGTGAAAATAACATACCGCGATAAAAAGGTAAGACCGTCCGCTCTAGAAGGTAGCACCTTAGGGACTGCCCCAGTTTTTCTCTGGCAAAGGACACGCATAAGGCGCCATCCAAAATGGTACATTATAGGAACTCCGGGTTATGTTTTTCGACAATAACTGGACCCTAGCGACCAACGTTAGGCCAGGAGCCGACCTAACTTTACTGGAGCATGAAGATCTCTCATTTGCTCCTACGGGTAGAATGTTCATTCAGGATCCTGGCAAAGTAGAGATTGCTTTAAATGCTTAGGCGTCAAAACCCTGACTTTCCGTAACCGAGAGGTTTGAGACATCCGTCAAAGGACAAGGCATCCGCTTTTCGCATAAAAATCAAACTTTGGCAAAATTCAGTACTGATGGCTTTAAGCTAAACGCAAAACGCAACCCGATCAAACAATGCTAACCCTAATGAAGTTCTCCAGCTAACCCCCTTTTTAGATGTTTAAACGAGGATACCAATGAAATCGAGGCGATCTGAAACACGCTTACGGAGTCTAATTATAACGTTGAAAGTGGGAGTTGGAAGGATTACGTTGAAGTCAAAGACGGAGATCTCGAAGGGATCGATAGTTTTAAGTTTTTCAAATCTCAAAAATAAAGTTCTCAATATGGAATTGGTTAATATAAGTTTTATTCGTCCGGAAAGTCGTACACAATTCCAATTCCAATCCAATTCGAAACGAAAGAAGGATTAGGGTGGTTGAATAAAAAGATGATGTTAGGTGTCAGATTTCTTATGCCATTGAAGGCATTAATACAAAATTTTAGAGATAAACTAAGCTCACGGTCCCGTCGTCAAGAAAACTCGACAACAAATGAGGAATAGTGATGTCAGGTTCTTGTTGAACACGAATTTTTTGACAATATATACGTTGACACAACTGAACGACAATTTTCTATGCACAGCGTAGCGTCACTCGGAGTGAAGCGATTTATGGTACAAAAGTAAAATAAAATTAATAAATATCAAAGTTATTTATTGTTTACAAACCGACATAAAAGATGGCACACCCTTCATGCTTGGGGGTAAATTTGGGGAAAAACGAACTAAAATTCACTTTAAGAATTTTCCTGAGTTTAAAATACGCGTACAACGATTACACAATAAATTCCAATAAAACAATTTAATGTATTTGTCTCCAGTAAATTTCAATATCTCGTGAGATACCTATTGCGTGCTGTTAACACTCGAAAACACCAATGAAATAATGCGCGTGTAAGCTATCGCAAAACAAATTACGTTTACTAAGGGCCATAAAACTCCAATTTACTTCTTGGACCATTAAATTCTCGTTGCTAATCGTTAATTTAAGAGCACCTTTCCACATAAAACATCTTCCTATTAGATAGATATTTTGGAAATACCTCTAACAAGATGCCATCATAAATTTATTGTCAAAATTGTTTAATAATATACATGGACCTTTGCCAACAAATACAATCTGACTTTTCAAACCGATTGACAACAAACATCAGATACATATTTCGTTTTACGTAAACGGAATGATACCACCAGCATTAATCATTCCAACGCACATTGGCATTTTTTTTTTCTAAATCGCACGATATATCCACAAAGCGTTCGCAAACTTTCAAAAGCAACATCATGTGCTCTTGAAAAATTTCGAAATAAGTTCAAATTCAAGTGGAGAACTATTCCTAAAAGTGTTCGTCAAAAATGTGCGCTCACATTTCCTGTTTATCTCTCGCTCTTGTAGGCCAAAAATAGTTTTTCCATCGTTCGGATACATCGTATGTGCAAATGAGGAAGAATTTTAATTCACGCCATCTCAGAGTGCGGCGGGTGCTGACGTATCGTAATTGGATCAAGGTTGGGCAAAGTTTTTGTCATGTCACTTGTCAAAAAGGTGTGAAATATGTGTCTCGGTTTCATGATGACACTTGAATACTTAATAGCTGTCAAATAAGATGGATAAGGTACACCTTAAGGGGATGATTTGCTTATTTTCACCGAAACAATAGATTGGATGGAATTTATATTTAAATTAAAATTATTTAGGGATGCTGCGCAGTTAGCTTTGGATACTGTAGTATGCATCGACGGAAAATTCTATGGTATGTGTACACATGCACAATGGGAAACTATTCATTAATTTATGTGCTCCAAGCCTCAGAGCAATGTGCGGCTCAATTAAAATCTAGGTCATCCAAGAATACCAAGTACAACGTCATGTGGTTCACTCTTCGTAAACCGAGTGCAGAGACAATTATGTGATTTACTTAATTGCTGGTGGTGATATTTTTCTTGAGGTTTCTCAAGCTAAAAATGCTGTTACATTGACCTCAGTGCGTATGATGGAATTCAAGAAATTCCTACAGGATTTTAACAAATGGGAGCAGTCGATATAGTTTTATTTTTGAAGGGGAACACGATTATCGAATGAATTTTAATGGAGACAACTATGAGGTAGTTAGAGTTTTTTAACTAAACTTCGATTTTATGATCCTTCGAAGGCAACATAAATCAACAGTAAACTTACATGACTTTGGACTTAAACAAAGGTGAAAGAGTAACCCTCTCAACTTTTGTAAATTCGTTCTGTAAGAGATAGTGAGTAAGATGTTAAAATATCTTCCCAACATAAATACGAAATAAATTTCAGTTCAACAACTAGGCCAAGACCGCTACAAAGCCTTGCACTTGCGTAGTGCATTCTTATTGATGATTAAAAGTGTGATTATTCCAATCGGTTCATGATTTCACCCACACCCACCGTCACAAAAAGATTGTGATATTCGAAGCGAAGATATAACGCTTTTGCATCGAACTTCATCACAACCATACAAGACTTAAATACAAACGACTCAGAGGTCTGCTCTGCGCAAAAATATTGAGTTTTATACTTGAGATGGGCAAACTCGAGCAATGTATTCCAATCTTAGATACTAGCCATAGTAAAAGCTGTCGAATAGGTTCTGAAGTTCTGCTATTTACAGGAGAACAAAGGCTTTCTTTGTATTGCCAATTTATGTCGACAAATAAAGAGAGTAGACACTTTGAAGTCAACTCTAAAAAGGTCGGGTTAGCCACATGCTTGAGATTCTAAGTTTTAATTCTAGCTATAATTGAACCTTTCATGCCGTTTTGGAATTCGACATATCACAAGACGATGTCTCCCAAATGGAAAGTCTAAGGACCATTAAGGGTCTTGCATGGGATATAGTAAAACAAAGTGTAGTTGTGCACTGCCGCGCAGGGTAAAATGTCAAAAAAAAGTTTACATTTTGTGGGTAGCCAATCAAGCAATTTCAAAGCTTCCTATGCAGAATCCGTTTCAATAGATCTAAGAGTGATCAGATGAAGAGGTGTACTAAAAGGGTTGTGCTCTAGAAAAACTATCAACGAGTAGACAAAACAATGGGTGCTTGGCATCAACTCCTAGAACTCGTTCTGTTTACTAGTAAAAAAACGAGTATAAAAAAAATATTCGACTTACCGGTTATCGACGGGACTACTCTCAAACTATCTAATAGCGCAAAATATTTGGGTGTCATTCTTGACAGAAAACTCAACTAGAAATGCATTTGCGAACGAATAAAAAAAGCCACAATAGCGATCTATACATAAAACTGAATATTCGGAAAAAACTGGGGTCCGAACTCCAGGATTATCCCATGGACGTACACGGCCTTCTTAAGAACTGTATTAACACATGGATGCATTGACTGGTGGCATCCACAAATAAAGTCACCCATCGAAAAATATCACAATGGTACAAAGGATATCATGTATGGGTGCTTTTCCTGCAGCGGAACTGGAAAAGACCATTCTCCTACATCTTTCCACCTTTAAAGCCATTAGAACAGTGTTTGAACTGTAACGACCATTAGACCCGTCAAGAGGTTCGAACGAGTAAGTCGAAAATTCAAAGAACGTCTTATCCATTATGTTGTCAGAGAAACATTTAAAAAATAAGTGATTTAATATAATACGTTCCTGTATCAATAAATTTAAAAAGATTTTAGAGGGATTACAACTTTTTAAAAGTTGAGAATGCAAAATTCAGCCACTAATTTCGTTTTCGTTTGCGATGACGGTTCCTTCACTAACATAATATGGAAACAAAATTAAAAATTTCATCTAAAATACAAATACAAGTTTGAGGTAAATTTACAACTTTCTTCAAACTATCCATTATTTTACAAAACAAGAAGACCATCTTATTGCCTGTCAATTGGCCCTGTTAAATCTTAACCTCGTAGTCTTATAAAAAGTCTTAAAAAGATGAATATGTGCCTCTCATTTGACCATGCGAACTCTAACCCCGGAAGTCTATAAAAAAAAGTCCCAAAATAGATATCCCCGCCAAATTGTTTGTATCATGCTCACCTCTATCCCAGGGATTATCTCCACCGTCTTGCTGTGTTTTTAGCCCGTATCTCGTCGACAAATAAAACGCGGCCCAATCAAACATTTGAAAAACAAATTTAATAATTTCAAATCCGCGCGTATAAAACCACTCCAGCCCTTTAAACAGGAAGCACACTCAGAGATGGGATACGTTTCGCGTAACTTTTCCTTGCGCCCCTCCCCAACACAAAAACACTAACACAACAAAAATTGAAACCAAACAAAAAATCCAAAAAGGAGGTCGACGTGTTGCACTGGTAAACTAACGTATTGTGTGCGTCATGCGGAACTAACACTCCTGCACACACACACACTGTGAATCGTGCTCCGATCAAGAAGGGCAATGAAACGTCAGGCACGTGAGAAATGTGAGAACTCGGCAAAACAAACAAAAATATAAACAAAAGTAGGTGAACAAACGACGCACCGTTTCGGGGGAGGGAATAAAAAATGAAAAAGCGTCAGCGAAATCTACATACACCGAAGGATATTTAATTCCCGCCGAATAAGTGTTTACGATGAAGAGCGAGTGTAATTAATTGCTGCACATGTCATACATGCACGCGCAGATACAGATGCAGATCAGAACGAACTTTTCTAAAAGCGGAGCACTCAACAGAACGACGCGACGCAACAGCACGATCCGAACGCGTAAATGAAACTGAAAATTCTAAAAGTCTGAAACGGTAGCAGAACCGATAACGCTCACGGCCGGGAAGCGCCTTCCTATTGAGAGTATCTGCTGGCGCGTGGTTGTGGGAAACTCCGTGACGTGCGGGTGGCGGCTGTCGGCTACTTGAGATCTTTTCAAAATTCCACCAGATGTTGAGAGATTATTATTAATACAAATTTTTTTTTTAAATTTTAAATGCGCAACGGAATTTTTATCTCTCATTTGTCGGTTTTAATTTGCACAATTGAAGCTTTTATTCGGATGAGATTCTGTCGGTTGACTGCTGTGAGAAGTCTGCAGTTGTTGCAATTATGCTGATGATTATCATTTTAGTGAAGAATTTCTTCTGCGGCGGGAGAAGTGAGATGACGGGTTGTAAAGTGGCCCATTTGTGTGGTGCAGGGCTTGCAAATGTGCGACATCATGTCTCAAGATGTGGTGTTTTCGTCGGGAAAGTGTTAGTTAACCTTAAGTAGCCCTGACTTAGTATAAAGAAGGGTAGCACGTTGCATGATTTCATAGATGCAGTCATAATTCGATTTACTCGTCTACTTGTTACGTTGATGACTGATGAGGTATATGCAAACACAAAATCATCGCTTACAAATGTCAACCATGCTTACGTCCCTAATGGAAAAGATGTCTTAAATCACTGCAATTGCTTTAAGATACTCCTAGAGAATGCACCACCACCCTATTCTATAATGGCATTCCTTTTTGTCATAACGACAAGAAATACCATTTTGCGTAACACAAATTCTGTCCACAGATTGTCCATTATCCATTAGTTAACCAAAGTTATGATGGAAAGCCAAAAAAGGGTCTGTATACCCTCATCCGTCATGTGGAGTACCTTCAGACAAGATTCTGCTTGAGGTAAGCACAGCCATTAGCATCCTTCATTTTTTTGGTATTGTTGGTTTCTACTAAAAGCTTATCCTTCAACACAACCACTCGAAATGAGAGATGAAAATGCAACTCAGGTTTAGTTTAGGGTAACTACTCAACTCATGCATGTGCATAGGAACCCATCATGATGTCAATTGAAAGCAAGTCTTTTTTTTTGTTTGGTATGTCATTCATAAAATCGATTATTCTTAATCATTGTCATTCACTTGAACGCAATTTGCCATATAAATATCTTGTTTATCTTATAGGGTTTGTATGTACAAGTTGAGAATGTATCTCAGCCTAAAGTGGATAGGTATAGTACGTATTAAATGCTCCAGATACTTTACGATACAACAAATGTCCGAGGTCATCTTTTGTTCTGTTTATTCGTGAATTATATTATACAGTTTGTTTGGATGATTGACCGTGTTTTGATATATCGTAAGGTGGGCGTGGCAGTTTTACTATGAGATTAAGATTAAGGATTGAAAAAATCTGTTCGATTGGCATTGTATTAAAATTATTCATAGTGGTTAATTGTGTTCACACTCAGGGAGCGGGTTACTTTGACAACTGATAACACCTTTTTGTTCACGTGCAAAGGCTTACCGAAAAACGCAAATTACTTCAACGGTGAGGCATGATATCGCCACTGTAACAGTGACAAAGAAGCGCCATCAGATTGAACAAAAAACCAACGAATCGATTTGTGCCTGGTTGACGACTGATGACCTGGATCTAGCAGAAGAGAAAACAGATCCATTTCTGGTAAATACTCAATATGTAACGAAATACATGCAAGTACACATGGAAAATCAGATCATTCGATTGAAACCAGAAATCTGATATCTAGGTTTAATAATTTCCTATTAGCATAGCTTGAAGGCGCACCTAGAACATTTGGAAGGAAATCGCCGTTCCTACAATCATCGTTTGCGAGAATTCCTATAATATCAGTGGACACAGAGGTAGTCATAGGTTATTCCTAGAGCTACAATATTAGCTCTTGTACACCCATTTCCGGTCTGGCTAGCGACGAAAGGACGTTTTTAATATACTAAATGATTTGAGAACAATTTCAGCTTTCAGAACCGTAGCAGCATTTAGCCGCATTCTTGATGACAAAATTAGGAAAAAATAGTGATGGTGCGCTAGAGGATTTCATCGGATTAAACCTTTTTTTTCGAGATCACTCTAGACATTTTCTAGAGCCCACGCTTTTTGAGGTTAAGTAAAGGGTCTTTCATTAGAGATGAAAACTTGAAAAGATTACAGAACTGTCAATGTCAAAATGTTCAGTAAAATCAACACTTTCATCATGGTGAAGTACAATAAAAAATTACTACCGAAATTCGTCTGTGGTCACCCCAGTAGACAAGACAAGACTGAACAAAATAGTTCAGAATATTCGGTGCCTTGATGTTGCCGTTGCAGTAAGACTACGTTTTGCCCGAAGTGTGGAAAATATTTCTAACATAGATGGGCCAGTTCCAAACGAGCCAAATCAGTCAATTCCACACCGTTCACAAGAAGTGGTCTTCTCTCATTATGGCGAATTCGCGTAAGGATCTTATCCTACACACATAAAAGATCAAGCTGACTAATGAAATAAAGCCACTTGATAATATGAAGCGACGTACGTTTTCCAATTGGGCTCTGGACATGATGGAAGAAAATTAAGAATTTCATCACAAAATCATCTTCAACGATGAAGCGCATTTTCCGTTAAACGGATCATCAATAGGCAAAATATGCCTCACTGGACAGATGACAATCCTCATGTGCTTCATGAAACAGAACTTCATCCTCAAAAAGTCACTATTTGGTGCGGTTTTCATGCCGGTGGCCTCATTGAGCCGCATGTTTTCGTCGATAAAAATTATCGTCATGTTTCGGTAAATGGTATTCGCTACAGAGACATCTTGGAACATTATTTCTTTGAGTAATTGCATGAATTAGACTTCAGAGATATTTGGGTCCAACAAGACGGTGCCAAAAGCCACACAATCGAGTTATTGTAATTTCAGTTTGATGAACGTGTTATCTCGAGAAACTTTTTTTTATGGGGATACATCAAATCAATAGTCTATGCCAACAAGTCTTCGAAAATGGGTTTCAGCGTATCAAACGCTGCGTGTGCAGCGGTTCTCGTGGTAAACATATTATGAACGAAGTCGAATTCCATTCATGAATGTTTTGATAGTAATTCAAGCCAATGATTTTTTTTATATATCTCAAGTAGTTTACATTTAATTAAAAAAAAAATTGTCAAGTCCTTATTGAACGACTCATTACAAACCTCCCAGGTTGAAACTTTGTATGATCCTAACAGAGGGAAGATAAGACAAAGTATATCAGTGCTTGAGACAAAAGATCAACGTATAGGCTAACCACTGTATCGGAGTAGCTTAAAAAAGTGGGTGGCCACGGTGTAGTGGTAATTTGTTCGTCTGTTGAGTGGAAGGTTGCGCCAAAATACATTTTACTTTTATTTAAAAGAAATAAAAAAAGGTCGGTTGTTATACCTACAAGTATGCACCATCTAGAACTTCTTCAAATTTAACGAACACAAGAAAAAGTGACTCCGCGAAGTTAGGTCGGACTCCACCCATGGAGTAAATTTTCACTACATCCAAAATCTTTCCTTTCACTCTCTTTCTTCCCCTTCTCTAACGATCGTACTGTGGTTACATATAAAGGGTATTCATAACCCCTTGAGTACGTGTAAATTATATAAAAAAAAAGTGAGGATAGCGACATCCACCGAAATAGATGCAGCTATAGAGCTATGAAAGAGCTACGGAAGAGCTCCAACATTTCGGTTGGCGAAGTCTTCATTTTCTAGTCCAGTCAGTAGAGAAAAACCCTCGGCTTAAGTAAAAAACATTTAAAACAGTTTAAAACATTATCTAGTTCTATAGAGAAGAAACTGAACTCAAGGAGTGTCAACCGAATATTAAGACGGGAGCAAGAGTTCCGAGAAGGGAGGAGATTTTCTTCTCCAATTGGAATGTTGGAAAAAGAGATTCTACGCAGATCAAGAAATCGTTTAAGCTCGCACTAAGAAGAGCATCCCGGTTCTAGCTTTAGCATTCAACACGCAATTCCTTGTTCTAACCTGAATGTTGGGAAAATCGGTAAGCTGGTTTCTCCATTTATTTCATTTTCGAAACAAAGACTAGGACCTCCATTTTGACGCGAATTCCGAATGGCAAATTTGAGAACCGACTTTCGACTTTTGCAAGAGGTTAGACATTGGTGTTGTTACTTTCAGGAATTGAATCAGAAACCCTTCGTTTAGTAGTCCAACACTTAAATCACTAGGCCACTGCGCTGTAAAGTTGTGGGTTTCTTTTTCTTAAAAAAAAAATAAGTACAGCGTTCCTTTACTTCTACTTTCATCAAAGAAAATGTATATGTCCCAATTCACCTCCATTTCTCGGTCGTTATATTAAATTTACGAAACTAATTCCATTGTGCAATATGTAAGAAAATTGTGCCCCAAGCCACCTTACATAAATATTTTGAAATCCTTCAAAAGTATTCGTGAAATGATGAATCACCTAAAGTATTTAAATCAAATAAAAGAAACACCTCTTCAAGAGAAGATGAATAACTTTGTGCCTTTTGTGAAGCCGGAAGCATAACTAGCTTAATTGTATTTTGCAATCGTATAAGTACCAATATATCCTCGATTCCTTTTATTAAATTGATAGCTGTCAGTGTCCTTTTTTACAACCAGACGCCGGAAAAGAGCAACTGCAAAAATATCAGTTGGAACACGTTTTCCTTATGAAACTCCACCTTCTTGTAACCTTTGAGTGAATATTTATTTTCTTTTACTTTTTTTTCCATCATCATCCTTTATGTTGGACAGAAACTAGAAATTACAAAAGTGTCGTCTGCTTACAAAATTCAACCAAACAGCTAAGCCGCCCCCGAAATAGAGAACATAACTGCACCGCACATGTACGTTGGTCCCTTTGGCAAAGGATGTCAAAAGAATTCTCTATCCGGCCCACACAAAGTTTAATACAATTTTTTTTCCTCCGCAGCATATGAAAGGAGTACCGACAATATCCTATTTGCTATGTTGGTGTTGCTGTTTGTATTTGTTTTTTTTTTTTGCTTGTTGGGTCGAGCGTCTTTTTAAACGAAACCAAACCGGAAACGAAGACGCCTGACAAAGGGTTGAACAATGACGGAAACCGGATGGCCTATAACTTTGTTTAGCTCGGTTGCCTTGTGGCAAAGTCGACTTGTTAAAGATACTCGTACAAGTCGACTACGAGTGTGATAGAAATTGATATTTTTATCGTGATGAACATTAAGGATCCAATCCTTTAAGAGGCACCGACAAATTGCTGACAAATCATTGCCTCGAATTAAAGCAGAATTATGGATTGCAGCCTTATGAACACACTTTACTGTCGCTCGTTACGTACAAACATATATAAACGACAGGACTATAGATGACACTAACAGAACTCGACATAAGTATACATTTATAAAGCTTGCGCCTTCGAGTTTTTAATTGGGAATCCTTTTTGTTATTGAATCCTTTTAAGGCCGCCCAGCCAATCAACGCTAGACAGAGATGAGCACATATATGGAAATGGATTTTCCAATGTTGAGAAATGGCAATTGTATCGATTGAAACGAGTACATATAGTGAACAAAAAAGAATGTATCTGAAAATATGTGAAATCTTGTTTTCATGTTGTGTGTATTGAGTATTGCACTTCCATACCCACATACTGTTGGGAAAAGTGAAACTGTGGTGGCACGTTTGTATGGCTCTGTTTTTGCAAGGACTTTTTGGAATTTATTTCCTTTTGAATGAATAGCTGATTTGGTCCTTTTGTAGCAGTTTTGTGTTAAGGTGCCGACTTAAGATACTTTATACGACAAAGTTGTATAAGTGTGTGTTTTGGGAATTTGCAATATACGACAACGCTTGAGAGAACATGCGTTTTACCATATCAGAGCACCTTTCAATGGTTATCGGGTGCCCCATTCTTCATTTGGACAACTAAATGAAGAGTCCACTGTCAGTTTGTTTCTTACTTTATCTAGGGATTCACACATTCGCAAAGCCTTGGCTTAGCGGCGATTAAGAAACTGGAAATAGGTAAATGATTTCAATTAGCCAGGCTAATTGGAGGAGCATGTATGTTGAGCCCTAGGTTCATCCAAGACACTTTGCGCAAATTAAGAAGGATCAATTTGAAATACAGTAAATGAATAACCAAATGGAATTGTTCTGGGAAGGCACTGTGGCGAGGTTCGTAATGATCACTAGATGCTATGAAGCAGAATTACTTTTCGGAGCCTAAGAAACATACTCAAGCTTGCAAGATAGTTTCAATGCTGATGTCCTTCTAAAACCGAACTGCCGAGAGTATTAGGATTATTTGTTTTACAAGAAATAGCCATCTTAATCGTTCAGGTAGCTAAAAAAAAACTCTACAGAGACCGTCAACACAAACGGGATAGAATATTTTTTCACTAATATCCTTGTTTCATTGTTCTTTATAAACGATGTGGTGCTCTTCCAAACGAACGCGATTTTAACGGTTATAAGCTATAATCTCACTTGCAAATTAAAAAAAATTATTGCAGTAGAAAACTAAGGGCGATCTTGATGTTTAATTTGTTTGGTATATAATCCCATCGTATAGTCTTTGCATATGATGGATAATGTAAGTCTTTCTACTAGCAATATTAATATAGAATTTGGGAAGCAAGTGCTAATGCCAACAATCGTAAACTTCAAGTTGGCAGAGTGCGCATTTCTTTTTTTATGCACCATTCATGGCACAACATGGCCATGTGTACAAAATTTATCGATCTGGGCATTTATGAAGTCTACTAGTTTCCGATTGGTCGGAAAGTATTTAGTTCAGCCAAAATAATTTCAGTTTAAAAAATTAACGTCTATCTCAAAAGGAGTTTTATGTCACAAATACCCGGAGCTATTTTCAGTGGAATGCATGGCCAAACCCAAACACATTTATACCTTAGGCTTGACATTAGGTTTTCTATAAAAAGAGGTTCCACAAAGGCAACTTTTTAAAAACCCATCAGAGTAAATATTAAAATTAATACTGCAAAGCCAAAGTTATTGAAAGGATTCTCTTTCATCCTACGCTTTCAGGTGGGAATTTAATTTCTCGGATTATAAAAGCTCAGGTAAAAGTTTTTTTCCACCTCTTATGCCAACGTCTTTACCATTTTGGGCTTCTCGATGCTTAGTTTTTATAAAGAAGAGGTATGTAAAGGTTAACTCGAAGTTGTTCTTTGTAAAGTTTTCACTATGCACATACACACGGGTATTCCTTTTGCAATTTCGTTCCTATTTCTGTTTAAGCTAGAGGAAAAAAGTTAGCTGACATATTTAGGGAAAGAAATTTCAACGAAAATATTTTTTTTATTATTTGGGAATTTTTTTTAAAGGAATTATTCAAGTTGAGGGCTCATGGTATATTACAAACAAAGTGAAGGGTTTTAGTTTTTGTATTCGTTGAGTCGTTTCAAGGCCACTATGAACTTGCTTAACGGCGACTTGAAGGTAAATGGAAGTTAAAATTAATTTGCCATGAAATTGTTTACAAAAATGAAGGATATGCTTGGGGACGGCGGTTGCGTTTTGTGAGCATTGTTTATTGTGTTTGGCTTATTATGAAGTGGCCTTCGATAAGTCATACCTCACCGATATCGGTTCATTGTTATATAACAATATTGAAAGGATTTCGTTTTGTATGCTTTCTTGGAACTTGTTCTTTTTTTTTAATGAATGCGATTTAAAAGTTGGGAGAGGATATCATTATTGATTTCTCTTTTGTTCGGACGGCAGTATGGATGAGATACCTAATAGAGAAAACGTTGGCACAACTTCTTATAATGTTATTAGTAGCATTACCTTTCCTCGACTTCGAATTTACAAAGCAGCCGGGGGATCTTCAAGTGGTTGAACCGCCAACCAAATGGAACATGTTCTTTAGAATCGTAGGACTCATCAAACATCCTGAATGTACGGATGTACATTCAGAGGGACAACACTGAGAATTGTGTTGCTCCATACGCCATTGTTTCTGGAGCGTATGGAGCAAAGTGATTCCCAGATCGATTCTTTCCTTTTTTTGTTTAGAACCGGAGATAACAGGAGTCTACATTGTAGGTGCAACTGAGTGAGTAAATCTTCACGGTTTTTGCCGACCAGTGACTTTGCCGGGAACTGTATTCCAATGAACCATAAATGCAAGGCCCCATGATGTCAGTAATTACTAAAAAAAGGTGACAAAAGAGTGGCCTATCAAGACGATCCCGGATCGGAGCGGGTAGAGATCCCAACTCGAAGAAGAAAGGAAAAGAAAATAGTATTTATGAATGGAAGCAACCAATCCTACAACAAATTTAAGCAATGAGCAGGAGGCTTTAAGATACTAGCGCAGACACTTTGAAATATTGCGACAAATTAGTTTAAGAGGCGCACATCTCGTCTTGTAGGATTTTTTTTTAGTAAATCCTCCCAAAGACTTGTGACATTTAAAAGACCCATATATAGACAGTTCCAGCACTAAGTTTAACCAACAACGGCACGAACAACGTAGTACCAAATATCTCTTTAGCTTTTAAACGTTTTTTTAACGTTAGAGGTACGCCTTGGTAATATTGAGTCAACGAAAAGACAATCCTACATACCACTACAAAAGATGTCAGTGTAGCTAAAAAAAGGCTAAGGAATAACAAGAACACCGGTTCAAATACATAACCAGCCAGTGTAACTCTTCAAACACGGAAGTGATGCCTTAAAAGTGCGCACCGTTTGGTGAACATAAACGAAGTTTGCATGCTCGATTTGTATCATCTAAAAGAAAATTTATCACACGTCTTGCTTCAAACAAGAAGGGTTCCTGTTAAATATCACTTATAGCGTACTTTCCAATGTGGGTGTGGGACAGCACCAGAAAATTAATTGACGGGCTCAGTGGCGCGATGGTTAGTGCGATGAACTGCCGCGCAGAAGGTCTGAGTTCGATTCCCAGCCGTAGTAACACCTAAATGATTTTTCACTGGCCCTCCTCTCGTGATGATCTGACAAATCATCCGAGTAGTATCAATTGTCATGAAAAGCTTATCTCAACTTATCCGTTCGGATTCGGCGTAAAACAGGAGGTCCAGCCATCGTGCTAAGAAGTACACACGCACACATGAATGGTTGTGAGAAAAAAGCTAGGCCTTTGGTACAAGCAAGCCTGTTGCGCCATAATTTTTTTTTTACCAAAAAATTATTTATGGAGAACATTGTCACCCTAAAACAACTCCTGGAAAAGACAAACTTATTTCAAGTCGAGACTCATCATATAGTGCTGTGGCTGAATTCGGTATCCTATCAAGCGGTCGGCTTATCCAAACTGTTGCAACATGTACAGGATCTTGATAAGGCGAATTGATGAGAACATAAAACCGAGGGCTTTATAAGCTGTCCTAAGAGTCGACTGCATTGGCTCAGCGACATTGACCGAATGCACAGTAATACTCCAGTCAAGTTAAAACTGTTAATTGTAAGGACAAGGAAATCATAACGACAAAGCGATTGTTGATACAAGGGGACTTGGGTTTAAGACTGAAAACAGTTCATGGTAGGCTGCACTGTCTCAGACGGAAAGGCTGAACGGTTTGATTGCCTAGGACATAAAAAGATCTAAAAGAAAAAGTATGCAGGTGATTCAAATCATGGATCAACAACAGCACTAAACAATAATTCTCTGAAACTAGGATCTTTAAATTCCAGCTATTTAGGTTCGACACTGAAAAAATGACCGAACGTTTGCCAGGCCATTGAAATAAATAACCAAAAGCAGGGCGCCCTGAATCAAAGTGGGTGTTAGGCTGACTTGTCTTAATGCTAATATTGTACAAACACAACTAACTGAAAACAACAACAAACTGAAAATGCATCTTATAGATGATGACCTTTGTAAAGGCTGCGGTGATGAAGAAATACAAGAAGATACTCTTGACTTTCTGTGCCATTGCCCAGGCCTCAATCAATTAAGAATAAGAACCTAAGGTAAATGCTCTTTCCATGGCCTCACGATCTGTCCGAAATCCTCTATCTAATTTTTTTTCAGGTTTGCCACAGCGTCTGGATGGCTGGAAAGGAATTAACAACAATGGACAGTAACGGGATAAATGAAGGAACCAACCACACACGTCGACCCCCAATGGGCAGCACAATGGGTCTACATTGACCTGAATTTGACCTGACGCACACCGCCTACCACATCAACGAACCAACCTAACCTAACCTTGGCGAATATCCTCAACGTGTTGGAAGCCCGTTAAAATATTAAGTAAGATAAAACATTAAAATATTAGGTGTAGAGCAAAGAAGGTTTAAAAAAGACGAATGTGGTGGTCAGAAAAGGAATGGTTGTCAATGAACTCAATGGATCAATGGTTTTGTTAAGTGCTGAGTATCACATCTGGCTCAGTGCCGCTGTTAGCAAGCTAAATTGTGATTTTGGGTGATAATACATTTTAAAGGTGATCCATAAGCTACCTAGGACAAGGTCCTTATAGGACCCACATGTTCCCACATGGCACACGCCCGGAAAAACCCATCAAATTATTAAAGGAGTGTAAGGTCTAATAATTGATGTCATAGTTGTCAAATGCGGACTAGCCTACATCGATAATACATTTTACTAGATCCTCGACAAATTTGAGCTTCGATATGAAGTTCCTGAAGCGCTTTTTAACAGCCATATTCCAAAATTCAAATAAATAAATAAAATAATCCTTGTCTCATTTGCTCAGCTTTTGTGTGTCATTCAAATCTGACAGTTCTTAAAAAAAAAAACACCCTTTAGCGAAGCCTCAGATAAACTTCTCAGAATGGCAAACAATTTTTCTCTTTCGTTTTGTGCCTACATAATGTTGTCTCTTCCCGTATTTTAGGTTCATTTTTCCCACCACGATACCCCCTTTTGACCAAAATAAACCAATAAATCCTTTCACCTTCCATTACCTACACATCACCATCACCTGGCTCATATTCGACATCCATCATTCAACAATCGAAAGCCGACTCTTATTGCAGACCTCGCAGTGACATATTCATTTTAATCAAATTTTCTGAATAATTCATCGTGCAAATCAATACAAAATTTAAATAACTCGTGGATCTACATGCCACAAGCCATGCCACAGGGTTTCAATCTGTAATCAACATCAAAACTCAATAGGTCTCTCATCACATCCGACCCCCGTGTGGTTGATGTCGCCAACCCCTTTGCACACGCAATTTCACTCCATTCTCTCGAAAACCACTTTACGTCCTAGAAAACCATCATCCGACTCCTCCCAACAGTTACTTCGAACGGCATGGCCCGGCACACACACACTAACACATGATGAGCATTGGGGAGACGGAATTTAACAATTCCATTACCTTTGTCCCAATTTGAATATAAATTCATTTAGTGGCCTCTCTGACTTTAAGTAGAAACGGAATTTTGCTCTGGTGATGCTGGAAACTACTTCAAGGCTAAGATCCTATCCCATCCGGTTGTCCTTACCTCAGTCAACGTCTTATCAAAGCCGCTAAGGGCGGAAAAAATTAAATTACCATATCCATCATTATTCCTTTCTGTTTCATGGGACAGCCCGTATCCTTTCTATTTGAGTGTGGCAAAGTGTGTTGACTTTTATTTCGGATGGGTAACCTTTAAAATGAGAGATGGCGTTTGAGTGGTGGTACAGCGAAAGGATCATCATTGTCCATGTCGTCATTGCAGTGATTTTTACCGTCTTCCATTGTTTGGCAGCACAAATAACCCAAAGACACAGATAGGAATAAAATAAACCCCAGCTAATATCCTCTTTGTAGTTGGACGGGTCTCCTCTTTTTATTTAGCTCTATTCCTTCAGCTTTGAGTACTTTTCGCGTCACTGAAAGTTATATAAACCAATTTTGGCTTAGAAGATGGGCTCCATTCGGGGGTAAAAATTATGCAAAGCGGTAGCAGAAGAAATGGCACAAAAAGATATCCTTAAGTGGAATTTGAACAGTACCTCCGTATACATGCATTATTCCTTTCTGATTAATACTGTGACAAAAAGTAGGGTACAGTGTTAAGTTTGGATAATTGCGAGAATGGGACGCAATTGCTCTTGAAATTCTCAATCAAATGCTTTTAGTCCTTTGAATGTCTGTGAGCAAGGGAAGCGAAATGTAACAAACGCGCAATTTTAGGGGTTCGACAATTTAGAGATTTTTCAGGGACACAACTTATCACAAAGAGAATTCAAATAAAATGGAAAACAAAATATCCTTTAGCATGAAAGACGGAGAACAGTTGGAAAACGTTAAATCTACTGCGAAAGGGATATGCCAAGCATGGTCCTTCGGGTAATGGATACGAAAAGTTCATTAGTTTCGAATGGAGCAAAGTTGAAGAGGCTATAATTTACGAAAGTTTCTTTTTCGTGGAAAACAGAAAGCGACTTTTTTTTTACACAGATTCGATCCGTAAGAATACTTCTATAGTGAGGGAAGAAACAAAAAGAAAACGTTTCTGGAGGTCAGTAAAGTTTGAAGGGATGTCTTTGTTGATTTAGACTTTAAAAGGACCTTGATATGGACTTTAAAGAGTCTCAATTGAAATGGTGATATCATTACGCATTTGTCAATATATTGATTGAGTTGCTTCGACATTTTCGACAACAGGTCATTTAAGAGTCTCAAGGGTAAGTCAGGCCTCCTAAATAGAAATGGTTACGAATGAGCCGAAAGGCCAACGGCAACGCTCAATCCCGTAGTAGTTTCTGATTGCCTTAGGGGTTTCTAATAAATTGGAACCTGTCCTACAGGTTGGGGGTTGTGCCGTCAAGGTTAATTCCTTACCACGTAAAAAAATAGATAGTTATGAGAGAGGCAACAGCCTCGAATAGAAGATCCCCTCAAATTTCAACGAGGTCCGGAACGTCCACGAATAACGCTCTACTATCCGTTTGCTATTCAAAAACTTGAATCTGTCCTCGTGCGTACAGAGCAGACATTACCTCGATCCAGGAAATACGTTGTACAGGATCAGGAATACACAAACCAAAAAAAGATGCGGCTTTGTTATGGAGAGCCGACTTAAGTCAAGAATAATCGACTTTAACGCTTTAAAGTCGCATCAGAGCAACGTTTTTCAATATGAACCTTATATGTGCACACGCCCCTATCGAAGAGACCGAAGATCTTATCAAGGAAGAACTTTACGACCACCAAAACGTAGCTTACGGGAGCATGTCCGGAATACGATATGATTATCGTTCTAGGTGACTTAAATGCAATAATCGTTAAAGGAAACATCTTCTACGGGTTTCTTGGAAAGCACGACTAATAGACATTACGGCAGCTTATAATACGATTATCAGCAGCACTAGGTAACCTGGCGATCTCCAGATGGTCGAAACGCCAACCAAATCGATCATGTGCACATAGATTCGAGGCATGCATTAAACATCCTGGATTTACATCCATTCAAAGGTGCAAACGTCGAGTATGACCGATTTCTCGTCGCAGTTAAATTCAGAGCCCGACAGTTCAACGAGAAGAAGCTACGAATGATGCAAAAAAAAGAAACTTCACGTTGGACTCCTTAGTGAGCCGGAGATTTCCAGAGTCTACGAACAAAAACTGAGGGAGAGACTCCCCGCCGTGCCCTTATTCTACACATATGACAACACCCAGTGGATACAGTATCGCAATATCATCAATGAAGGCTACAAGCCACGCCGAAAATATATCCGTGGTATAATGATAATTACCAAAAGGAGATGACAGAAGAGGCACATGTCAAGGCGCTTCACTGCTAAACACGCACCTCACAGTAAGACCAAACCAGGAGAAGGGAAGAGAAAATAATTTTTCGAAAGAAAGAAGAGAACACGCAGACTCCTAGCTCAGGGAAATAGTAGAAGAGTCTCGCGGCAAGAAGAACATCCATCAATTCTACAAGAAAGCCAAAAAAACTGGCAGCTGGCTTTAATTTGAGAAGGCAGAATCTACGACATAACGATGACAACCTGACGCACAAGGAATCGTAGATGTATTAAGGCAGCATTTTCAGCAGCTGCTTAATGTACATAATGTCGAGAGTGTGATACTACAAGAAATCAGTCCACCTGCAGTCAACAAAGACGTAACGTTCCATCCAAGCATTGAAGAACAAGGCAGGCGAATCGGAGGGTTTACCAGTAGAACTCTTCAAATATGCCTGCACAAACCATCAATAAAGTCTGGATGGATGATAGCATGCCCGATTACTGGAATATCAGCACCATGTTCCCAATCTACCAAAAGGGCATATTCCGTCGTGTAACACGTACCAGTGTGGTTTTCGGTCCGGCAGATCGACCAAATTTTCACACTACCGCAAATCCTGTAAAAGACCAAGGAATTTTAAGTCAAAACACACCATCTTCAATCTTGTGCTGCAACAGATAATGTGCAGGACAGGAGTTAATGCGGGAGGCATTATCTTTGTCATATCCGTACGCAGACGCCATCAACATCGACGTCGTCGGTTCCACCTTGCCGATGTCATTCACGATCATTGAGGACTGGCGAAACGCGTTGGTTTGGTAGCTAACCCGAAAGTCCAAATGTATGTTCTACTGGACCGGAAACTTTACTTCACCGAGTGCTTTACAATAATCAGCAAAGCTGTGCTATTTGATCTTGGCACTTTCGAAAGAAAAAATTTCCATCGAATTTCATTTCCTGTATTGAAGGAAGGCAAATGTAGGAGAACATATATACAACCACGAACTTTATGAGCTGTTCCAAGATATGGATGTTATATAAAAGGCAAAAAATACGTAGACTGCATTGGCTTGGGAGGCTCAAGCGAATACAGGCAGGTTCGAGGTTCGATGTGCACAGAATCGAAGAGGATTGATCTTGTGTCAAACAGATACCCTCAACGGGCCGGGAACCCGTTAAGTAACTAAGGATCAATTGGACACAAGACCTATTTCGCGTATCTAGAACAAAGCAACTAACCGTACGATATTTCATCAGAAGGCAAGTTATGATCGCGCTCCGGCCGTAAAAAAGTTAAGTAAGCATGTTTTAAACTTAAAATGTTTTGGGAGTAGAAGCTAAAAAAGCTGCAAACAGCAGTTGGATTCGCTTTAAAGGATCCAGAGATGTACACTAAAGATTGTATGAAACGAATATTTTGAGATTTTCATGATCCAAGACATGACTCAGTGTGGTTTCACGGCAGGAAAGTCCACAACCGATCAAATTTTCTCACTTCGTCAGATCCTGGAAAAAACCAAAGATGTCTAAATCGATACCCACCACCTATTCATCGATTTCAAAGCCGCATACGAAAGCATTTATAGAGACGAACTTCACAGAGCCATGTCTAGTTTTGGTATAACGCCCAAACTCGTCCATTTGTGTAGGATGAAGATGGAGAATTCTCACTGTTCCACTATCGTGTGACTTCTTTAATTCGATTCCTGAGAGTAACGACTACTAGCATACGCCGACGATATTGACATCATTGGTAGGACCCAACGTGATGTCATAGCCGCCTTTGCAAGTATAGAGAACGAAGCAGCCAAAATTGGTTTAGCAGTAAATGAGGGCAAGACGAAGTATATGCTGTCAACACGAAAGGACACACAACATCGACGAGTTGGACAGAACGTCACCTTTGACAGATATAACTTTGAAGTAGTACGCTACTATCTCTGCTCCTCTATTAACTCTGACAACAACATCTCGTCAGAAATTAAACGAAGAATTACTCTTCCCAACCGCTGCTTCTTCGCGATAAGAAGGCAATTTAGTAGTAAAGCCCTCACTCGAACTACTAAGGAGATCCTATATAAGACCCTGATCATCCCAGTCCTGCTCTAAGGCGCTGAAGCATGGACCGTCTCAAAAGCGGATGAAGAAATTCTTGGTCGATTTGAGAGGAAACTTCTTCGAAAAATCTTCGGTCCCGTTTGCGTTGACGGGCTATGGAGACGAAGATTCAACCAAGAACTATACGAGCTGTACAGCGACATGCCCCTGGTCAAAAAACTCCGCATTGGACGTTTAAGATGGCTAGGACATATAGAACGAATGGACATCAATTCTCCGGCTCGCAGAGTCTTCGATTCCCAGCCAGACGTCGGACGCAGTAGAGGAAGACCTCGACTTAAGTAGCGCGCTCAAGCAGAAACCGACCTCAACCAACTTGGTGTGCGCAATTGGAGGCAGTTAGCTAAGGACCGGGTTAATTGGAGAGCCATGTTGGTTGAGGCCCAGGTTCATTCCGGACTGTAGCGCTACTTAAGTAAGTAAGTATGACATGGCATATATGCTCAAGTAGAGACAAGTGTGAGTGTACAATAAAGCAAATTTGTTTGCGAAAAAGCAATAAAAGATAACGAAATATTGCACATTTGCATTGCAAACTTTGCGTTTGTGACATAAGCCTTATTATAAATTGGCCGACCATGTATGTGAATGGAAAGCTCAAGGCATTATTTATAAAAATGCAATTACTCCATAAACCCGAGGTTGGATGAGCTCAAGGTCCAAATTAAATAAAAATGCCTAATATGTCGAAATCGTTTCAATATTCACGTACCGACATAAAAGATGACGAACCCTATATAAACCATATAACCCGCTAGTTATTTTTTTTATACAACGACCATATCGGCATGTTCAAAATATATTTTTTTAAAGTTCAGGGTTGAATATAACATCATTTTAAAATTTAAGAAGGGTGGTATTGCCATATCTGTATAGTCGCATACCTTATTGTTCATAGTATCCATAAATATGCAATATTACTCGATATTTGTCAACATGTTTACAACCCATTTGTTGCTTAAAGGTTTGGAAAACATGAAAGAATCAATCAAATTGAAGTAACTAAAAAAAGTCATAATATAAAAGTGTGGACTATCTACACCAGTCGAATATAGATAAAAATATTTGCTCACCTTGTTCATTTGATTGATTGCGTCCAGATTTCTCATTTTGCCAGTCTTCTTCTAGAACGAAAGAAATAATGAAAAAAAAATCTTCATTAGATAAGAGCTGAAAATTTGGCACATTTATTTGTAAATTAAACGAATGTTTTCATAAAAATAATATATAATATCATATGGCAATGCTTTTATTGGATTCATCTTCAACTCCATTATCAGTCTGATAGTCTGTCATTCATAATTTCTTTGCTCACATCAGAATAAAGTGAATTTAATTTTTTTTCTTAATTAAATATAAGGTTTCTTTGAATAATCTCTTGTTTAGCAACAATTTAAACTCTTCCTAACAAGACTCAGAGCCATGCTGGGTGTGGCCATCTAGTGGTTCCTTTTTAAATCATAAGTTATTTTGATACTGTATGGCATTACGAGAAGCATTAAACAGTTTTTTTTTTAGGAACTATGGTCACTATGGTCACTACAACAGAATAAAAAGCATCAGGCCAAAGGCAAAAGGGTGGTAAGACTTGAGCTGCAAAGAAGCTATCAGGTTGAGAGAGACAAACTTTCGGTTATACAAACAAAACCAATCCAACACTGGAAAACCGAACAAAATTCAAACAAGCCAGAAATGACTGTAATTCCCATTTAAAACGTTTGATATTCCTAAACGACTAAAAGTCGAGGCAACAAATTCTACAATGTCCCAGAGGTAGTAAAAACTTTTAGTCAAAATTCGGTCTCATTACAGTTCCGACGCTCATTCACAATGCCATTCCAGCTGTCAGCTCTTTAGAAAAAGCCAATCTGCTTCGCGGCCAGTTCTACATTGCCAGATTGTGCCCAGTCTGCTCCTGTACTTGAGAACGTAAATCATTCTATGGGACAAGTTCAATTTCGTACTCGTTCAGTTGCAACAGTTATATTTGATCTTGATATTCACAATTATTATTCTGCAGAGCTGTTCTTCCACGCTAGAAAAACCACTGCGTAAGCTTTTCTATCTATCCTACTCATCAGGTTTCTTTCCGAGTAGATGGAAAACTGCATTTGTACAGCTTGTACCAAAAAAGGCGAATCTTCTTCTCTATCCAACTACCGAACAATTGCACTTACGTCCCTTCTTTCTAAGGTCATGGAAACGCTGATACATCGTCAGCTTATGAAATATCTCGAAACATGAAAACTTCTTAATGACCAGCAGTATGGTTTTCGCAGCAACAGGTCCACTGGTGATTTGATGACATATCTCACCGAAAAGTGGAACCAATCAATCCACCATGTTGGCGAAAGTAAGATTGTTGCACTTGATATATCAAAGGCAATTGACAGGGATTGACATCAAGCCATCAAGAAAATGCGTTCATTTGGAATCGATGAAAAAATTCTTCTATGGATTAGAAATTATCTTTCGATACGTTCAATTCAAGTTGTTTTGGAAGGATTCAAGTCTGCAACACACCAAATAAATGCTGGTGTGCCTCAAGGCTCAGTTTTGTCTCCGACTCTCTTTCTCATTTTCATCAATAATCTCCTGTCTGCAACTTCTAATCCAATTCATTCCTTCGCTAATGACAGTACTCTCAGGTTCTCAAATTCGTTTTCAGATCAACGTCCCTAATCTTCGAACGTGGGATCTTAACGACAACATATGTTTAGCTCATTGAAGTCCGACCTTGACAGCATCATCAAATGTGGTAACAGAGTAGAATTCAATGCTTCAAAAACACAATGCTGTCTTCTGTCGTTAAAGCGAAACCAAAATCTAGAGCCATTATCCATGAATGGCACTTACGTTCAAGAAACCGAAAAACTTTCCATGCTAGGTATGTGTGTTAGTAACGACCTACGTTGGAACGACAACATATTCCAAGTCGCTAAAAACGCATCGAAATGTCTAGGTTTCCTTAATCGATGCGTAAAAATATTTCACCCCTTCTGATCTGGTCACAATATATAAAGCGTTTATACGCCCTAAGCTCGAGTTTAACGCCCACATCTGGTCGGGTGCACCAAAAACAACATTGCACCTCCTAGATAGGATTCAAACGCATGCGAAAAAACTTATAGGAGACATTCGAATATCGAACTTTTTAGTTTCGCTTGAACGCCGTCGAAATATTTCCTGCCTTACATTGTTTTATCGCTATTTTAACAATCAATGCTCAAATGAAGTAGCCAGCTGCAATCCTCCCATTCAACAATTCAGCCACGATACTCGTTACGCTATGAATGCAAATCAGTTTACCCTCAAGCCTATCTTCGGACGAACGCTGAAATATAGAGATTCGTTCATAAAACGAACAACACCAATGTGGAATGCTCTACCAAACTCTGTTTTTCCTTTCCAATGTAACTTACAGGCATTTAAAACCAATGTGCATCGGTATCTCCTTTCTTCTTATCCCGAATTTCCTTAACACCCGCGCTGTGCTAAAAACATATAAGGGGTATGTGTGAGACTGGTGTGCTAGAGGACAACACTCAAGGTCCCCTTCTTCGTACCATGCACACAGTCGAGAATGTGACTACTGTAGCCGAATCTGTGAGACTCATCAACAGCGCAACATTGCACGCACTAACCTAAGCAGAACTCTGCACGATGCTATTGGATTATTCTCTTACAAGATCCAATTGACTCAGCAATTGAAGGCGCACGACCATCAGCTTAGTTATAGCTTCGCAGTCTGGGCCTTAGAGCAGCTAGAATTGGACAACGATTTTGGGCGCATTTTCATCTCAGAGGCTACGTTAACAAACAAAATAGAGAAGCCGATGCATCCACAGAGAGTGACAGTTTGGTGCGGATTGTGGAGTGGTGGTATCATTGTAGCGTTTTCCTTCGAAAATGATTCTGAGAACAACGTTTCTTACTGTGAAGCCAGCCGAAGCAGCCACTTGAACGAGGTTGTGTTTCATAATTAATGGAAATGTTTGCCTCCTACTATTAAAAAATGTAATTTTGTTCATTTCATTCTACATATTTTTAAAAAGATTTTGTTCATTTCATTCTACATATTTTTAAAAAGAATTTACTACTGTGAATAATTTTATCTATAAATTTTGCAAAGGCATATTTTTCGAATTTCTATGAAAAAAAACACACAGCTACACATATTCGAAAGCGGAGAGGAGTTCCAAGAAGAAAATTCTACGTTGGTAAAGATTGTTGAGAAGGCCATACATATATATACATAGGAACTTTTAGCCTTCTCAACGTTCTCCCCAAATCACTACATAAAGAGTGTTCTACAATTCACGCAAAATTTAAATGTTACGCCATTTAATAGCACTGCGTTGCCAACGGAAAAAAAGAATAACAATGTGACAACTGACAGCTGACAGTTCGACGTTAGGCAAAATAGAGCGCAATACTAAAGAACAACGTGTTTTTATTTTTGAGCAATATTTAAAAAATAATGAAGGTTTATCAGCTCCAGTCCGCAATTTTTGTCCAAATTAGGCCTCATAGTGATTTAAAACCATCAACTGTGAAGAGAATAATTGAAAAATTCAGGAAGACTGGATCAAGTCTGGTACATCAACTCGGCACCGTGGTCTAGAATTGGACATTTTGAGAAGCGAATTCTCTCGAAAAACTTGAAACTTCATACTTACAAAGTTCAATTGATTCAAGAACGATCTGAAGACTATGGACCATGCAGAGCGGAGGAGGTTCTTGAATGAATTTTGGGACAACATGTGGATGCTAATTTTTTGAACGAAATCATCTTCAGTGATGAAGCTCATTTCCATCTTGATGGCTTCTATAATTCCCGAAATTGTCGCATTTTGTTGAGAAACAAATGCATCGACTACGCGTGACAGTTTGGTGTGGATTTTGAGCTGGAGGCATTACCGAACCAATCTTTTTCGAGAATGAGGCTGGTCAGGCAGTAACAATTAATGGTGTTGATTAATGTGACAAATGATAATCCAGTGCCCAAATTACAAGATATGTATGTTATCAACATGGTTGTTTCAACAAGGCGGTGCCACATACTATAAAGCCAGAGAAACAATTCAATTACAGCATAGGTCATTTTCTAATCGCATAATATGAAGGTTTGGAGATTAAAATTGAACACACAGATCTTACAATTGGATTGATCTTGATTGGACTTTTTTTCATTGTGGTTTTTTTAAGAAGCCCACGACACCAAGGCCTTGAAAGAGGATAACAAGCGGTGTATTAATGAAATTCAGTAATATCTAAAGGAACAATCATAGTTATCATAAAGAGTACGTACTTGCCAGCAAAGACGTGACGACGGCCATTTATCCAATGTGATTTTTCATATAAATAATTCCAACCTGAATACTCTATGAATAAATAAGAAATTTATGCTTTCTAATAAAAACTCCGTATTTCCTATCAAAATTACATTTTCCGTGAATTAAGGGACACCCTTTTTATATGGCATCTCATCCAATCTTGGTAGATTGTGAAGTGGAATCTCTAGATCTGCTTACTTTCAGTCTGTATTTTTAAAGGTACTAGGAGCCATCCTTGCGAGCTTTTACTTGGAAAACCTCTTTTGTCTCTATATATCCTCACAGACGGTTTTAAAAACAGACATAGTTGGTGACGGTTGCGGTTTTCTCCAGATCTAAGGAGATGAATTTCGACGTTTAAGCTGTATGTCGGGTAAACAGGTACTTCTCGGTGACAGCCAAACTCATCTAAGCCGTTACCGATTTTATACGCGAACGATTTTTCTATCGCGAATTACTCGCTCGTTTAACGCATAACATCTGGTTCTTAGGGTGGACATTTTTTTTAAATATCAAAAAAGAAAGAAAAAAAATTAAAACAGGACGCCCCGCCTTCGTGCAAAGTAGTATAGATCTCTACTTCACTACTAGCTTGAACTGAATATATTAAACATATTAGCATGTCAATATTTTCGGGTTGGACCAACACTAGGCTATCAGGAGAATAGCTTTCTTATTTCCCAAAAATATTAAAAGACTTACAAAATATATTCGGAATTTTAGTTAAACAAAAAGTGATGTATTTAGTCTGGCAACACCCACCCTGTTTAAAAATATTGGCCCAAATACATTTAAGTATAAATGTTCTTCATACAAAGAAGCATGCATGTAATTAATCACATCTTAATCCTTGTTGAGTTCAAATGGAATGGTTATCAACTCCAGTACTCACCTCGTACATCCACACAACTTCTTATCACAAACATTTTTCTTCTTCTGCTTCTCGTCTCTGACACGATACAAAACATAAAAACGAACTCTAAATGTTTTCTACATCCAAATTCCGGTACACATGCACATACATCCAATGTGTTATTTGGCGGATGTCTTTCGTTGGTTCCACTCAAAAAGGATACAAATGACAAGCACTATGCCCGAGTCCACAAAAGGGGAACATGACAAGCACATTCAGTAGCAAAGGATACACTTAAACTATTTTCTATATAAAACAGCCCCGAGGTGAGACGTTGCTTATCCGTATCCTTATTTAACCACTTTAATCCTTAATTAAAATTGATATTGCTTTGATAAAAATACCGGAAGTACGAGGAGATTTAATCTCATTTTGAACTTATCTTTGAATTAATGTTTTCACGAACCATAAATATCACCTAGTTGGCACGAGATGCAGACCATAACTGGCAACAGGACGACATCGACGATATAGGCGGAAGGACTTGCTTACAGAAAAAAAAATTATGAAGAGAAAACTGAATAACGGTGTGTAATATTTTCCCAATGAGTAGAAAAACCAATAAAGCAGTTGAATAGGTTCTAGATAGGTAAGGAGACGGGCACTATCATCATTGTTGTTATTATCCTCGTCAATCGAAGGGCTACTGTCAATTTGAAGCAACGACCCTCTCGCCATTTGCCGGGACTTGGGTCCGGTGAAATATTGAGAGTGGTCTTGTAACCGCTGTTGGTTTGCAGCTCTTAACGGCGATGAAATGAAGTTACCTTATTCTGTGTACATTGTTGAATACACACAGAAAGTAAGAGAGACAGAAAGAGAAAGAGCGAGTGAGTGGGAGGGAAAAGAAGCAGGAAAGTACGTAATGATATTAATACAACAACGCGAAACAGGTTCAAGGGGGTGCTCCTAAAACAAAAACTATTTTAAGACTATTATTGGAAGATAAATTGCACTTCATGAGGTAATATGAGTTGTCGGGTGGTTAACCCACATATTAGGGGTAACTATAGCTATGTGACCAGAGCAAATATTGTAGTGAAGTAATGGAAATAATTAGCCATCTACCAAGTAGGTACTACAATTATCGACTTAAGGATATGATTGGGATGACAGCTGTCAAGTGCGAAGACATGGCATGGAAACAGTGCAATGTAGAAGGCGTTGGGAGCAGAAAATGTGAAGGAACTGATTATGTGGATAGGACTTAAGGATGCGATTGGGAGAACAGCTGAAAGGCTGTTTTTTTAGAGGTAAACAAATTCAATAAATAATTAAGCCCTCTGAAGGTAATGTCTTTCTCTACGATATTAATTTTATTTAATGGAATTTTATGTCATTCGGGGCATATGCGCAAACTTGAAGCCTAAATTTTCGACAACTTTATCAAACAACTTTATCCAAAGTCTTTGGTTTATCGGGATAGACTAGTGACTTCAGATAACCCCATAGAAGATAATCTAAAGAAGGAAAATCACAGAATCGTGGAGACCAGTATACAGGTCCATTACGCGAAATTATGCGATCAGCTAATGTTTCCCGCAATAATTTGATGGTATCACCATGTGGTATGTTGCGCCATCTTGTTGAAATCAAAGCTCTACTGAGGAACGAAGAAGTCAGAAATCAAGTTTCTATAGGATTCTCCATTGACGGTATTACTCTGGCCGACATCGTTTTTAAAGAAATAAGACCTATGATTCCCCTAACCCACAAATACTTCAAACAGTGAGTTTTAATGGTTGCAAGGGCATCTTGAAAATTCTTCTGGGTTTTCTCCAATCCCAATTCGGTAATTTTGCTGATTTAGTTATTAAACCGAAAATGGGCCTCATCGGAGAGCATTATTTTGAGGATCAACCTGAATCATGTTTTCGTTCCATTCACCGAACCTACGACTCCGTATAATGGTCCCGCAGTTTCAAATTTTGCACAAGCTGGATCCTATCGGCTTTTAAGCCAAGGTCTTTACGTAAAATCTTCCCAAAAGTTGATGGACATAGCTCCAATTGCGGTGCTAATCCATACTCCTCAACACTCAACAACGGCAATTACTTCTTCTATTCGCACTGTTTGTCATATTTGTGGAAGAATATTACACACTGGAGTGTAAGTGCGAAAACAATTCATCGTGTTCCGTATAACTTCCTCAGATGGACGTTTATGTCAACCGTGAAATGAACGATACATGTGCGATAAGTTGTGCGAACCTAACCATGGCTTTCAAAATAAGTTTGCACAACTATTAATCATAAAATGTCAAAACGTCATAACCACGCATCAACTATCAATCTGTTGAAACAGTGTTGCAAGTTTAAGAAACAAACGGAGTTATGAGCGATTAAAATCTGAGTGAAATTTGTCGCACGAAAAAGTTGAACCAAACAATATAGTGTAACCAGAACAAATTAAAACTTTATAGCATGTTGGCTCTCACGAGTCTTATAAAATGCAAGGTCATCATCCTGCCCTATGAGACAGGCCCGTGGAAAGTCCAAAACTCCGTTATGGAACACCAATCTAACTCTTAAGGCAACTATTTAAAAAAGCCAAGAGCTTAAAACAGACACTAGACAAGGATTAATATAAGTCGTCCCTCAAAACATTCAAAGCCCTGTTGAGGAGGAAAAAGATGCAACTTCCATGGAAACATAGAAGAAACCTCAGAGAATTCTAGACTCTTTAAAATCCTCTCAACCAATCCATCAATATCTAGGTACCTACTTAAACCAGACGGTCAACGAAAAACCTTCAGTATAGAAACTATTGACTTACTCCTGGCCACTCAATTTCCTGGTAGCTGCTGAACAAGAAAAGTTTCGAACATCTATTCCATGTATCAATGATATAATCACAAAAGAAAAATTCTTTGAGCGGTCAAAAGCTTCAAACCATTCAAATCCCATGGACCATATGGTATCATACCTGCAGAACTGCAATACAACCTACAAATACGGTTAGTGCACATGCCAAAGACACATAAATCCGAAGGATCTCCGTGTGATCAGTCTTTCCTCTTTTCTTTTAAACCTCCAAAACTTAATGGCGTTAGTCTCAAGTTCGAAGAATCAGCCAAGTAACTGTCTGGTCTTGAATAAGAAACTCAACTGGAAAGTCACTATCCAAGAACGCGTAAAGAAAGCCTTATACACATGTAAACAGGAAATCGGAAAGAAATTGGGTATGTAACCACATATTACTCTCTGAATTGACGTGTCCATCATTAGGTCCATATTCTTGTATGGTGTATTAGCCTGTTGGAATGATCTAGAAACAGCCTCCAACCTTACGCAATCTTCTAAAGAAAGTTCAAAGATCTGCTGCATATGCATTTACGGAGCTCAAGGAACCACCCCTCCGTTGATCTATATGCTATTTTTTTTTAAATTCAATTCAGTTTTCCGTCACATGAACGAATCCTGAGAAGTAGATCAAATATGAAAAAGCGTAAAAGAAAAGCTTTATCTGGACCTGCGGATTTATGTTTATCAAGATCAAAAAACCTCCTTGAAACTGTAGATAAGAGTATAAAACTAAATTTGTCTCATGACATCTTTTAAAATTTTTGTTACAGGAAGAGATAAAATCTGTTAACGTGTTACTACCTACGAAATGTACAGTAGGCATATTGGCTTTGCCAACAAAAATTGACAGCTGGATTGCCAATATGAATAAGAGTCGGACGGAATAGAATAAGAGCATGATGTCCTTCATAAAAATGTGTATACCTTGAAGTGGTAGATACACTTTTAAGAATATAAACAAGTTTAGTCGCAGAGATATCATAGTCAATTTTAATATCATGCAAAAAAAAAACGAAAATATATCTCTTTTCTGAGTAAAAGATTTCTTCAGAATTTGTAGGTCGTAGCAAAAAAAAATTATGAGCACAGAAAACAAAATGTATTTTTCAAAATTTCTTGGCGTTTTAACGAAATCGTCGATTGTTTTTGTCTAGGGGTCGTGGCATTAGCCGTAGTTTATTTAAACTTGTCTGGAGGCATAAAAAAGTGATAATATACCAAATTTCACAGCTCAAAATTATCGGACGATATAAAAATCGATTTTTTTTATAAAAACGTACCTAAAATGTGGGCGTGGGTAAAAGGATTTACAGATTTTGGAAGTATTTTTATCGTATTTTTGAATTCTCTTGAACTTTTACTAAGAATTGTTTTATTCATAAAATCGGCTCCAAAAATATACCCTTTTTGTATAACAAACGATTTCATACAAAAAGATATATATATACGTACGATATTCCATAGATTATTGTTCAGCGAATATAACAAGGATTTACTCAGAATGATACATCTTCTCTGATAGAACGATACAAAAAAAAATACAAATTTTCGCCGCCACAGGCTCGTTAGTACCCAGGGCCTAGATTTTTCACAACTATTCCTGCGTGCGTGGGTACTTCTTGCACGTTGGCGGGATATCCTCTTTTCTGCCGACACCGAACGGCTAAGTTAAGATAAACAGTTCTTGACATATGATACTACTTGGATGATTTGTCAGATCATCACAACTTTTAGAAAGATAACCCGGAGAATAAATAAAAACTAATTCAAGGCAACGCTATCCAAACCAGCTAATTATTGATATTAGAAAAAAAAGTCAGATCTGGATACATATATAGCCTATTGGTACGTAAAATCCTGATAACGGAGGGTTTGTTTTACTTACCACAAGATGTGTTTTTATTTGTTCTTCTCATTAAGCCAATTAAAGCGAATACCACTAACTCTTTTAGCACATAAAAAATATTTCACGATTATCCCAAAATGTATCTCCTTCCTGTCAGATATTAATATCTTATCAAAATCGGCATAAATACAACGATAGATACATCAAAACGTAACCCACTTTGGCCACCTCATTCTTTGTGAATTCAATTAAAAGCGTTTTATGAAGAGAAACAAAAAAAAAAAGCGAAGGAAAAAGTTTACCAAACGATAAAAAAGTGAAACAGGGCTCATAATTCGATTACTGCAAGCTCCATGTTCACTACGAACAAATTTGTTCAGCGTACATTTTCGCCATGAGAGATTGTATTCAATTAACTCGGCCTCTCTATTCATAAATGGACGGCGGAGAGTTGTTCAAAAAATTGTTAAATATGAGAAGCTAAAGTTTTTAAAGTGTTTTACAAAATTTGTAAAACCAAAGTTTTTACTGTAGCCTGACTATGAAAATCACTGGCAGAGTTGCAAACATAAAGCATCTCATAGCCTACTATCTCTCTCTCTCAGGGTGGTATATTAATATCTAATTTGGAACAGTTAAACACAAGTTGTTGGTGTATTAAGTTAAATTTTTATTAAATTATGCATCACTTTTTGAGGGAAGTTTTACCTTTGGATTATGTAGATACTTGGTACGATGTAACGAGCAGTAAGTCATTATGTATGAAGCTGACAAGCAAATATGAGTCCATTCCTGACAAAATAATGAATGATCCAACAGATAGTGTGCATGTTGCCTGTTAATTATTTTGGTTTACTAATTTGTTTAAGCGAATTACATGAAAACCTTAGAATTTTCACTTAGCTGCTGGATTTTATGGAAAGTAGGAGTTTGGTGAAATTTGGATTTAACAAGAATCGTCTTTCGGGGTTTAGAAAATGGTAAAGTCCTAGCAGCTACATGAATAATTAGGTCAAGCGAAAACATTGCTACTGGAGGTCCAAGTGTAGGAAATTGAGCAATTCCTCGGTAAGCTCAAAACTATACCAGAAAACTACTTCTGTCCGAAATCAGTTCTCAGGTAAAAATTGTTATATAGTTCTTCGACCATTTTGGTCATCAAGTTATTATTCATAAAACATCACTAAATACCGAACAATTTTTTACTTTATTTTACACTTTCGGACATCCATCCAACAGCCAGAGTGCGTAGATACCTTGATAAATCAATTCGTAGCCGTTCTCAAGATTTAGGCTACAGAGCAATGATTAATGGATTTTTGTTGCCGAAAATTCAAGATATTGACAGCGCTACATGCTATATAGCTCCACAAATCAATCGCTTCATTAAGGGGAAAAGTTCTATGAAAACATCATCTCAAGAAATGGTCCTGCCAATTGACCAAGATTTTGTTATTTGACACCATTGGATTACTTTCTATGGAGATATGTGAAATCTCTTATTTACGTCGATAAACCCAAAACTATTTGGAAAACGTATTTCTGAAGAAGATCTACACAACCATTAAATACCAAATTGAATAAGAACCCATTTAGCTGTTTATGTGTTGATGGTTGGATGTTGTAGAACGAGGGGAGACTCTGATGGCTTTGACTTGGCGAGGCTCATCCGTTATAACTTTGAATACACATCAATTGTGTTTTTTTTACCGCCAAGTGGTAACCATCGGATACTGATCCCATCCAACCGGATTTGACTTAATAAACTCATAAGTGTTAGTAATGGCAAAAAGAAGAAAAACAGCAACACTATAGATAAATAGCCTGGTCAGAATTTCTGGCACGGAACATCCGGCCTATTGTCCTCAGGCGGACCTTAATGAGCTGCTTCGAAATATAAGAAATATCAAGGGTAAGTCAGATGGGGCGGATGACCCGAAAGGCCAACGGCAGCGCTCCTATGGGTATCTAATAAATTGGAACTGGCCCTCCAGGTTGGGGGCTGTGCTTTAGGCTAACAATTGGGTTAAGTGTATTTACGAAGCAACGTCGAAAGGAACAGATTTTATTGACAAGGAACCTGTTAAACCAAAAATTGACAACGCCGTTCGTATTTTTTAGAAGTGGAAATCTTGGGCAAGAAGTCTTATATTTTCAAGATGTTAGCGAACGATGGAGGAAAAATATGATATAGCGAAAGACTGCTTCTACGAGCTGCTTGACACAAATTATGAGCGACTACCGAAGTACGATGTTAATCATGCTGAGAGATTTTGACGGGAAAGGAAGGAAGAGATAACATCTTAGCAGTATTGTCGAAAAACACAGCCTTAACGAAAACACGTCTGGCAACGGACGTCACTGCGAAACGAAATGCCACTATTGCCGCATGATTGTCTTACCTCGATATTCGTAAGGCGATATGGCAGTAGTTCTTACAGCACAACCGACTTTATTGCAAGCAACCTTAATAACTATTTAAACCATAAAGCAGTAAGACACGATCTAACGCTTAAATACGACTCATTGTCTTAAAGTGCTTAAGGTTTTTTACCCAAATGGTAGATGATAGATGGTAACACAAATAGATGGTATCACCTGCAACCACCTCATTCTTACCTAACCTAGTTTAGGATACCAAGAAATGTCAGAATCTATATGGCTTAATGCCCAGATTTTGATCACAGGAGGCACTCATTGTTAAAATTATTGGAACATGACTAATGATGATTTTTTCCCTGAAAGGTCATGCTGTACGTGTCAGATTATTGAGTGGAATGTTAAAAATCAAATCCGACCCAAAGAAATGATAAAGGTTTTCATGCATCATAAACTTTGATCGCAATTGCATTTGTGCTGTGAATCTTTAGAAGCCTTTCATATGCCTCGAAATTCAAGTCGGTCGTGTTTGTAGGCTAGATTTGAGTCTTTCAATGAGATCGCTCTTTCGAAAGTCAGCTAAAGTGAAGGAAACTTGACAAAACGGAGAGAGAAGCTATTATGGTTGTATAATACGGCCGTGCAATAGAATTTGCCACACAAAAATATTGGAGTGTCCCAATTCAGCCCCATAGACGAAGATTTTCAAAATTTTAAAATTGAGCGCGATATTCTGTCAAATCATAAACCATTTATGTCAAGCACCTTCTTCCGTCGTTTTTTCTGTCATTCGCTTCGTCATTTGTAAGTGTATAGATGGTTTAGCTTCCAAACAACGATTCCGTATCATGTCTGGTATTGGCCAGAGTGCCCACACTTCATTTATAAGCAGAAGTAGTATAATTTTACAATTTCAACTACAGCTCTATAGTTCCATAGAATTTGTGTTTTTCTTCAACACCACCCACCCAGAACATCCATTGAGAAGGGACCTCTATTTCAATCAAGGTGAACAAAAATAGATCGAACCTCCATTTGCCCAATATTCATTCAATATTCACATTAGGTCCATGACCAACATCAGCAAAAGCACTCTTTAAACACGAAGGGTTAATGGGACTGTCAAGGGTGGGTAAAAAACATGCCGTACCATTAAACAATTGTGTCAAAACCACCCTACCCTGTGTGGTCTGGAAGGGACACCACGTGACATACTAAAATATCCCTTTTTGTTCCCTTGCCCATGGCAGATATAAGAATGCCGCTCTGTAGGTACATTTGACAGCACAGAGTCCAAGGCAACACCATGGTGGAACAAAAATCGATACTCGATTAATGAACTTATCCTATCCGACTCGAAAATATATAGGGGTATGGAAACTTATAGGCCTGTAGTTGATAAGAGGTTGCGATAGCAATTGGACACAAGATGTTGATTATATATGCGAGTAGATACTGTGTAAAAGCTTTGTTTTAATAGAATACTAGTTGTTGATGGTGCGTGTGTCAGTGTGCGTGTGTGTTATCCTATCCGACTCGAAAATATATAGGGGTATGGAAACTTATAGGCCTGTAGTTGATAAGAGGTTGCGATAGCAATTGGACACAAGATGTTGATTATATATGCGAGTAGATACTGTGTAAAAGCTTTGTTTTAATAGAATACTAGTTGTTGATGGTGCGTGTGTCAGTGTGCGTGTGTGTTAATTTTGGTTTTGCCAACAATAGCTATTTGTGGACTTAAAGGGATGCCAATTAATATGAGATTAGAATGAGCGGTCAGCAATAGCCATTGGTCGTTTATAAATGCATTAGTTTTGAATAATACATGAGCGGTTGAATTAAATGTTGTTGTTCGTGTGCTGCGGACATGGATTATATGGATCCAAAATACATAGGTGACAGATGGATATGTTACTATTTGGAATTTTGACTTTTCAATTGTTAGAGGGCATTAGCTTATAACATATTCGAGAGGGAAAATAAATATTTAAAAATACATTAATATGACCTCGAATATGTTCTTGATGGTAAATCTATTTTAGTTGCCATCATTGATGTTTTGAATATGAAGTCAAGAAATTATTTGGGCTTCAACATTTTATTTTATTGCACTGTTGAAAATTAGCAAAATGCAAGCAAAAAAATAGGATAACGACGGTTTGAATAAAGTGGTACTGTGATACTGTCACACTAGACTTTTAAAACGCTTTGAATTTAACAAACTACAAAACAGCCACTCACTGATACCTTTGTTCGAAACCCACTCAGGAATTAAGCCTTCACTACAACCACCCAACATTTCTCCAATATCGTTATTCAATTCTTTCTCTGATTATATATTAAAAAGCCAGCGCTATGCAAAGGAATTTTAGACGGATTGATAACGTCAACAGTAATAAAATGACCATGCTATTCAACATGTCTGAATGCGTTCCACAAGGATCTCTTCTAAGAATTCTTCTATGTGATATGATGAACGTCGATGCCTCAAGTTTACAATGCCTTAAAGGGTGATCATTGTAGGCTATGCGGAATATCGTCATAATAACTGTGGCGAGGCATATCTTAAAACACAATAAACTAGGCGGTACATGTAATCAAAGTCAGGTTGCAGATTGTTAGTGATCATCTAGAAGAACAGAAAACTACAAACACCAATATTTGGCGTAACAGGCTGGTTAGTACCCAAAAACGAGATTTCTCACAACCATTCATGTGCCCGTTTATACTTCTTGCATGATGGCTAAACCTCCTGTTTCATGCCGACTGGGAATTGAACCCAGACACTGTGTACGGCAGTTCATCGCACTAACCATCGCGCCACTGAGCCCGTCCGAATATTAAAGAATTTAAATTTGTTTGCGCGGAATGAACCTAAGCCTCAACCAACAGTTCTTCTTGCAAGCGCAACTTCGGACGATGTATTCACTTGCAACGTCTGACGTCTGGGTGATAATCAAAGACTCAGTGAGCCTTTAATACGTCCCATACTTTGGCACCCTAGAGCAGGACTGGGGTAATCATCCGAGTAGTATCAACTCTACAGAAAAGTTTTTCTAAGCTCAGCGGTTAGGATTCGGCATACAGCTAGAAAGGAACACTGAAAGAAATACACACGCACGCGTGATCTTAGAAGAAAAAATCAAACGATCTTCCACTCTTAGTGGAAGATCGTTACAACTGCCTGTTGTAACAGTCTGTAACTACTTTTGTTAAGAGTCGTAAGCTCAGCTCTTTGGAACACAGCTCGTATCTGGGCGGAACAGCTAGTAACGAATGCGGGGAAAAAACAATTAAGAACGTTTAACAAATTTTTGGTCAAATGATATGCAATACGATTATATGAAACCTTGAATTTTCATCTAGCTGATGATTGCCAATTGCTACTCTCGGACTTCATGTGGCGACCGCTGAGTGCCTAGTTCCTTGGCCATAGATAAGGTCTCGATCCTTGGCGACAGAGAGTGTGTTCTATGATACACATATTTTATTCCCATGCCGCAGCGGTTGATGGGCTCAGTGTCGCGATGGTTAGTGCGATCAGAGAGTATAGAACTACATAGAGTGCGCATCTCATACAACGAATATTTTCTATGTGGGGTATTGATATTGATACCCCAGCATCAAACAATAGCCTTGCGACGCATACGATCTACGAAATTTCTCCTGCGCACTTACCGCCCGCGTCTGAAACGGCTACAAAATTTTTAGCCGGGTTGCGGATTCTGGAGTCTGGATTCGATTTCGTGATGATCTGACAGATCATCCTTGTAGTGTCATTGTCAAGAAAAGTTTATCTCAACTTCGTTCGTTCTCCAGGTTGGGCGTTGTGCTTTGGGTTAACTTCCCACCCATGGAAACAAAATATTACTTCGAAGCATCCAGGAAATACGATGGGATTGGCTAGGCATAAGAGGATGAAAAACTGTGACATCTAGGGAGCATTAAGGAGGTCCTACGAAGGAAACATATGATATAGCGAAAGAATGCCTCTACGAGTTCCTTGACAAAGCTTATGAGCGACTACCGAAGTACGATGTTCAACTCGTGCTGGGAGATTTTAACACAAAGGTAGAAACCAGTAGGAAGATTCTTCAAAAAACCTTCGCATCCGACTGCGTTGACCGGCTATGATAATGATTTCACCAAGAGCTGCACATCGACTCCGCATTGGACGTTTTCGATGGATAGGATATATAGAGCGAATTTACACCAATACTACGGCTCGCAAAGTTTCAGATTCCCTGCCAGAAGTCGAGTGCAGTAGAGGAAGAATTCGCCTTTGCTGGCGCGAACAAGTAGAAACCGACCTCAACCAACTTGGAGTGCGCAGCAGGAGGCAGTAAGCTAAAAATAAATAAATAAATTTTTGGCGCAACTGGCTCGTTAGTACCCAGGGCATAGCTTTCTTCTCACAACCATTCATGTGTGCGTGTGTACATCTTAGCACGATGGCGGGACCTCCAGTTTTATGCCGAATCCGAACGGCTAAGTTGAGATACTACTCGGAAGATTTGTCAGATCATCACGAGAGGCAGTTAGCTAAGGACCGGGCTAATTGGAGAGGCATGTTTGTTGAGGCCTAGATTCATTGCGGACTGTAGTGCCACTATTAGGAAGAAAGGAAGGAAAGCTTTTCAATGGTTCAGAAAGCACAAGTAATGGTTTCTTTTATATATTCGCACTAAAGGACCTCACCAGACATATGCATTAATCTACCAATGAAACATCAAACCTAACATAATATAATAATACCATATACGGCGCTCAATAAAGATTATGAACACTCCAGGCCATAATTACACCAGGCCAACGAAGAGGAGGAAGCAGGAACATTTTCATTTAAAATTTGACACCGCGAGCCGACTCGCAGTCCTATTTTGTCACTTTAAATTTCTACCGTTTCTTTAATCAAATAAACACCAAATTTGTTTTTTAAATCAAATGGCAACCTCTCCCTGCGTTCAAAAACGAAACAATTTTTTAAAATTTTTTGTTTAAACTCCAAACGAATTTTCCGCACAATTTTTTCAGATCGAAAAACTTTCCATTTTTACCGGCACAAACTCTTGCTCCTTTAGGTAAACTTCTTCCAAGTAAATGGCAAAAAAAGGCAGAAAACGCCAGCTAAAACCATACTAGCGATGGAACGTTTCAAAACCGCTGTTGTCACTGTGTACACTCAACATGCCTTTGGCACAAGCGGCCAAACAATTCCACTTCGTTTGTCGTCCATCTGCACGGGCTGTGCACAGCTTGGAGATTGCACGGTGTACCTTCTCTAATCTGACATAGCTCTAGGGATGATAATTACGAGATTTTTTTCCTGAATAAAATGGCATTTTGCAACTGCGTTGGTTTGGGCTAAAGCGCGCGCAGTCGTCACCACCACCACCCTTAAAACCCCATCAAGTCAACTCTGTGATTCTATTTGACTTTGTTGTTTAGCTGCGCTTCTACTCGCTCACCGTACAGTAGTCTGTATGTCTGTATGTTATTTGGAGTGAATAGCTGTATACATGGGTATGTTGGTTTTGCTTTTTGTCTGCAATGACCTAGTTTCCCTTGAACTGGAAAACTAACCGACGCAAGGGAATGTCGGGATTGTTTTAATTATAAAGAGAGCGAGAGAGAAGGAAACCGCAACGCCCTGAAATAACAAAATGAACTGGATGGATATCCTTCATTTTTTATTTGTTTTGCTTTCTGAACCGACGAACATGAGAAGTGAAAATCGTCATTTCGTTGAGCGAGTTACATGTGTCAAACATAAATGGAAACAAATGATCCGGAGCTCTCTACTCTTTCATCTGTCAGTTTATTTGATTTTGTCAACTTGATTAACTAACTGCAAATGAGAGCGAGATGGAGTTATTTAAAAAGGATGTGTGCACATGAGAGCTACTTGCTTATTAGGATTCACAGGATTATATGTACAAGTGCTACACGGTTTAGCGGGAACACGGTATGAACGTCGGATTTGAAATTACGACGAACGAGTGTCAACACGGCAAGGACGGAAGAATGGTAAGTGTATATTTGGATAGGTAGTTGATATTATAACTGGAATTAGCATTTGATAGTTATTTGGTATTCCAGTATCTTGTTGACTATGATGTTGAGGGTTTACTTTTACATTCGCAACAGGCAATAACTCAATTTCGTCCTCGTTTATACGCACGTATGGTATGATACTATGCATTCCTTTTTAATCAAACAAATAAATAATTTGTTGTAGACACGTAAAGGATACAAATTTGTTATGGTGAGCCAATATAAAGATAGCAGGATTGATTAAGCTTGGTGGTTGTTCACTTGATCTAAGGTTTATGCTTCAAAAACCTCGGAGAATGCGTTGTTGCAAGGTAAAATTCTCAAACATAAGCAAAAAATTAAATAACTCTCGGATCTCCTTTGAGCGACAAACAAGACATGAACTTGAGGAAGGGAGGACATCTTTAGCAGAATTGTTTGAAAACACCAAATTACAAGCCTGGAAACGGCATCCAACTCAGACTACTTCTAGGTTGCAACCAAGGTATGAATGTGGACATCGAATAATATGCCGCAACGTCGAAGGGCTACAATCAAAAGTACCACAGAGACCTTTTTCAGAATGAATTTCCCAAATCTCATATCGACAGTATCTAATGCCGAAGACAACATTGTCAACAAGGGTTTAAATATAAAAGTTCAGAAAAAGTTCGCAATTGCTTGATCCTTAAACCGGGGTTCGGTTTTCTTGTCGCCTCGAACCTGAAGCCTGGATTGGGAGATTCTTATGGCAGCATTATTTTTCATTCTCCCGATGCGATGTGGGCGAGTCAATGTAGTCTACGTGGTTTTTTTAACTTTTTTTTGCACATCTCACACATTGTTGGTACAGCTCATAAATTTCGCGGTTGTATCTTCTCCTTCATTCACCTTCCTCGCAAACAGGACCAAAAATTCAATGACGAATTTTTCTTACGAAAGTACCGTATATGTGCTTATTTATTGTCCAGCACTCGGTGGCGTAACGTACGACTTGGAGGAAGGGTCCGGTTTAGCAAATATTTGGGCTATCGGGTTAAGAGTTTTGAAACCATTTGTTTTGCTTAACCGATAAAGCATTCGTGGGGTTGATATTGAATCCGAGGAAGATGAATTAGAGACCTCAAATTTGTTGCTATCAATGGTGACATTTTGTTGATACCATGTACTTTGTCTTGCCATTGATAACTATAAGACCGACTCGTTTCGCCTCTTCCTCAATATCCCTAAATGCTTCTACATGGAAACGGTGGGAGCGACCAATGATGCTGCACCATTCGCAGCTTATCCTCATTGGACAGTCGGGCTCTGAGTTTAGCTACGACAGGAAAATGGTTACAGTTGACGCACGTTTGGCCAAGGATATGGATTGCGCGTCTCGCATCTATGAGCACATGGTCAATTTGGTTGTCGTTTCGATTATCTGAAGATAGTTATATTGCTTTATTGATTCAAAGGCGTAGGAACCTAGTGGTCCTGATAATCGTTTTACATGATGTCTGTTAGTCGGAAGGAATTATCTGTTGTCGTTACGTGGAGGCTAAAAAAAAAATTTGTTCTCACCAATTTTTGCATTGAACTGACCTAGTACGATTTTACCATCATATTCCGGACAGGCTCGGTAAGCTCCGTCCAGGAGGTCGTAAAATTCCTCCTTGATAGGCTCATGTTGCAAAACGTTGCTCTGGTGCTGATCATAACCTGACTATTATCTCTGTTGAAACGTAGTTGATCGGTTGCGACTTGGTTGTCCAAGAAAAACATGAAGATCATTTGTATTGACAACTACGAGAGAGAGAGTTAAACGGTGACGAGCTGTTAAACTGAAATATCAATATTGACGAAGACAGCGATAACTTTGATCCAATCAAAATAAAAAGAATGATGTTAGCAATATCCAAGCTAACGTTTAATAAGACCGTCGGAAATGGTTGTCATCCTGTCGATCTGTTCAAAACGTCATGAGATAATGACTTAGTAAGGATCTTTCACCAACTCATATAATGAGTAGGTAGTGGTATATCCGCATTGTTCGCACCATCACCATCAGGGTCGGAAACGACCTCACTGACACATTCGATTCCAAAAAAGGATTTAGGCAAGGCGATGCGCTGTCGTGTGACTTCTTCAATCTGATTCCTGAGAGGATTGTGCAAAACTCACTCAATTCTCCAAAAATCTGTACAACTATTAGCATACGCCGACGATATTGACATCATTGGTAGGACCCAAGGTGATGTCATAGCCACGTTTGCTAGTATAGAGAAAAAAGCGGCAAAAATGGGTTTAGCAGTAAATGAGGGCAAGACGAAGTATATGCTGTCAACACGAAAGGATACACAACATCGACGAATTGGACAGAACGTCACCATTGACAGATATAACTTTGAGATAGTAAGGGACTTTATCTATCTCGGCTCCGCTGACATCAACATCTCGTCAGAAATTAAACGAAGAACTACTCTTGCCAAGCGTTGTTTCTTCGGGCTAAGAAGGCAATTCAGTTGTAAAGCCCTCACTCGAAATACTAAGGAGATCTTATATAAGACCCTGATCATCCCAGTCCTGCTCTACGGCGCTGAAGCATGGACCGTCTCAAAAGCGATTGAAGAAATCCTTGGTCGATTTGAGATGAAAATTCTTCGAAAAGTCTTCGGTCCCGTTTTGACGGGCAATGAAGACGAAGATTCAACCAAGAACTATACGAGCTGTACAGCGACATGCCCCTGGTCAAAAAACTCTGCATTGGCCGTTTAAGATGGCTAGGACATGTAGAACGAATGGACACCAATACTCCGGCTCGCAGAGTCTTCGATTCCCAGCCAGACGTCGAACGCAGTAGAGGAATACCTCGCCTTAAATGGCGCGCACAAGTAGAAAGTTAGCTAAGGACCGGGATAATTGGAGAGGCATGTTGGTTGAGGCCCAGGTTCATTCCGGACTGTAGCGCCACTTAAAGCAAAGCAAAGAGTTCCATTATTTTACACATCTGTGCATTTTCTGGAAAATTGAGACATTTTTTTCTTCATTGGCCGAAAACTACAAGATGTCACCTTATTTGGGAGTACCTAAGTGATCAAAATGTTGCGTATACAACACAATAGCTACGGAATGATTTTTTTTTAATTTGTTGTTTCCACGCATCTACGGAATTCATTGGTCAATTTGTTCATACACCCTTGCGGAACTCTTACAATCCACCAGAAGTATAAAACTTTCTGGCATGGATGTAAAACCCACATGGAACACCCACAAGACTTTTCATCAGGCGTGATAACTTTTCAGTAGATATCTGGTTTAAAAGCTCACGTCTAACAAACAGCTGGATACCGAGGCTCTCTCTGTGGACGCGCAGGACCTTTAAATATGCAAAAGTAGCGGCCTATACTCTACTTTGAATACTTATCTCCCCACATGGATTTTGATGGACTATTCTCCTGTTCCTTTTCAGAGACGTATTGGGCACTGATTTGAGAAACAAAATACGAAATACCTCTGGCCATCTTCAATCTATCCTAAGCTACTTTCGCTGAGACAATATGACTTAATGAAGCAACTGCGAAAAAGTGATTTTAAACCTCTAAAATGGGTCCATCCATCAATGTTTTTCTTGGTTGCCTTCGAATGAAGCAACATCGAGGAAGTGATTTTAAGCCTCTAAAATGGGTTCATCTACCAATGTTTTTCTTGGTTGCCTTTTAAACGAAGACCCGAAATAGACTTTTCATCTCCGTCTATATCTAAATCACTCACAAAAATTCTTGAACTCTTCACGCATCCATCAGATTTAATTCTTAAGAAGATCTAGCATAAAATCTTTCAATTAAAATCCTCGGCTGAAATTTGTCTTTTGGATTAGTCGCCCAGAATCTTCACATTTACTTCCTGATTCAAAATCATTGGCCAACCGATTTCCCGAGGACAATAAACCCAAATTGAGTTTCTGGGCGACTAGTATCGGCTGATTACCAGTGGAGCACAAGGAATTGGAAATAAATGCCTTTACAGCTTCACCACTGCTCTTCTCTCTCATTAGAGCCCGCTGAAACGTACTTTGTCAAACCTATAACATTTTTACTTAGATGACAGTATAAAAACAGTTCAAGGCAAAAGTTTATGGCACCCTATAAGGTCAAGGCTTAACCAAATGCTTACTTATCTAGGGTTTATGTGGTGTGGCATGCCAAACACAGCCATCTTATTTAATCCTATTTCGCCAACAGTTGTCAAATAATAAATCGGGATACTAAAACTACCATCAATTCCAGTCCGAGACCGTTAATCCTTAGACAGAAAAAGGTACACCTATACACAGATTAAAAGGCACTCAATGCAGGGTCTTACCCAACTCATCGCACCACAACCGATACCAAATTAAATTGACATTTGAAACGGAATTCCACTTTACAGCCGAGACGACGACGCCTAATGGCCCTCGTTATCTCATGACCTTTTGAATTACATTCTATTAATTCCGTGCAAACAAAAACCTACAACAATTTATACGATTTCCACCTGATGTGCCGCAGTTTGGGTAAAAAAAGGAAGAAGACAGATACGAACCTCCTTGTACACCTCGTACAATGGAAGCATTCATCGCATAGCTTCTGTAGATGTTTTCTTTTTTAATATTTGTAATGACTTTAGTTTCATTAATCCACATAAAGTCACAGCCCCCAACCCCCATTTACATACCAATGCGCAAGTGTCGACCCAGTTAAACACACCGTTGATTAAAGTCCTTCGACTATACTCGGATACACACGCATACACGTAGATTACACACAAAATCGAGCACCAGACTGAATTATTCAAGCTTCAAAAAAAAATGGAGAGAAGCAAAGCCCGCATTTATCCGCAATGCTTTTTCTATAGGAATGCCTTCCATCGGAGAGCCTTGGCAACTACTTCTGCCGGTGGGGCCAAGGGATAGAATGCAAAGCGTAGTAGCACGTAGTTACTTGAGCCGAAGAATTATGGCCTACATTAGAGGCAAAATGTCTATTCGTTAAGTTCTCTGAGGACGGTTTTTTTTTGTTATTGCTCCTTCTACTTTCCACTTTGAGAAATTCTCTTGAAGGTTTCCCTGATGTGCGTGTAGGCGTGTAATCAGCCCAACCTGGAGCGGATGTGAAACGTGCTGCCATATTCACCACATTTTCAATTTATTGTTGATAGAGGGTTTTCTTCGACGATTGGGTTGAGAGCGTCAGAAAACTTTTTATTCGCTGTACTAACGATTTGCATAATTGTAACCTTAAAGATGCCGCATTAGGGTCGAGAGATTAACTGGAATTATTTGGTGAATACAGCGAGATATTAAATAACCGAAATGTGCGTAGGGCGGGTGCCGCAGCTATAGAGAGCAAATTGTTGCGTGAAATTGATTTTGATGGCGCCTTGAAGAGGGTCTATAAAGATGGATCAAGATGGTTCAACAAAAAAAAAAACGGAGGAGAAATCCTTTTTTTTCAATTTGAAAAATTGAAACATTATTCACCTCTTTTAGGAACTAGGATATAAGCCAACTAAATGATATGGAAAAGCTGGATACATCACGCCTTTCTAGGGCTATAGAGGTTTTTTTAAACCCTATCCCATAGAGTATATTAATGTTGATACATAGTTTGTAACATAGAGAAATAATTTAACTATATATACCTAAAAATATATGGATTGACTCTGAATCGCTAGCTGAGTCAATTTAGCGTTGTATGTCCGTCCGTCCGTCTTCGGTTCGTCACCAGTTTTAGGCGTTAAAATATTTCAATAAAATTATGGAATTTATTTTTCATGCTCTTAGTTGCTCCCAGCAGAACATGTGTAAAATTTTTTATATCCGGCAACTGCCACGCCATCCTTTTAGAAAAACAGAGTTTTTTTTGGCCAATCCGTAAAGAATTTTGAAAAAGTGTCCGAGCAACATACTTTAACAATCTTTTGTCTATATAAAGTTTGTAGGCACACTAACTTTTTGAAGGCAATTTCAGTAAAAAACGTTTTTCGGTAAAATTCTAAAATATACGAAAACATTTTTGATGCAAAATCATTGGTTATGATTTTAACCCAAGCTCACTTTTTGGAGGACTGTTTTTTTACATACTTTAAAGATACGATTTTGTATCTTACGTAAACGTAGGAATACTGGTCGTACAATGTCCCGATTATATCGCACTCGTTAAGTGGTACTAGTGGTTTCAACGTACGAAATTATTGAAAAATCCGAACAAGTTCGCGCGAGACAAATTTATACGAAAACGCGTCCAATGTGCGATAGTTTTTAGCCCTGCACACTTTTTGGGTTAACTCATTATAAGGATGGGATGTGATAGGGTATGCAACAATTAGCACAGCGGATTGTAGCATTCTCAAATATTTTTTTTTCAAGACGGTAAATAAAATCAACATAAAATCAAAATAATCAACTACCCTTGAGTCCTGTAAAGTAATTCTATTTTGAAATAGATAAAAAAAAACTATATTACTTCCAAGCACCTACATCAAGGGTACTTTATCATTCTCATTTAATAAAATTTACTGGCACACTCATTCTTCTCAGGCGCACCATTAATCTTTCTGAAAGATGAAACCGACTGATATCTAATACACAACTTTGCCATAAAAATATACGATTCGGGTGAAATTTAAAACTGCACCACTTTGCATACGTGCGAGGGAGTAGCGTGCCTAGGGTGTCACATTTTTTTCGTCTTGAAATGGAAGTTCCATTACTTTTGACGAGAATGAAAGTTATGTCTTAGGTTTTCTGTTTTAAGATAAATGTGATTCAGGACGTGGACATAGAAAAGTGTTCGATTCCACCCGATTTGAAAATAATGTCCTTGCGGTTTATTTGAATGATGATTTTTTCTTGTAATGGTAACAACGCAATTGGTTTTTTTTATCTTCATGAGGATGGAAGACATTTTGAAAAAAAAATGTTTTCTATTAACTCCGAGTTAGCTTCTGTGATAGTGAGTCTGGCAAAGATGCAGGAGTATAAAACTGGCATGAAGATTCTTTTTGTGCATGTGCATGTGCAAAAACGGTAACAAATTTCTCCATTACGACTTTGTGAAAATATAGGTCCATCCATTTGAGATAAATATGGGCTGTGAACGCCTATTATGGCTAAAAAACGGTCTTTCATTAGCGACTTGACAACTTTAAACTTTCAGTGTGAACGCACGCTTGTATAGTATAATCTAAATATTTATCATAATCATAACCAAAACATTCATCAAGTACACGAAGGAACAACGTTATTTGTTAATTTACTACCGAAATTCGGAGTAACAGCGTTAACGCCAATTTTTGGCCGTAGTCCCGTCCCAGTAGCCTAGAGAAAAATATTCGCTGCTTGATGTTGGCATGCCAGGAAGGCGACAATTGCCGACATTAAATAAAACATTTTTGGCTATAAGATCCATTCTCTTTCATTTAATCAAAAAAATTAAACAAATAAAGTAGTATACCTTCCCGGCGGACACCCTGTAGTTACATCTAGCGTTGTCCACCACACGACTACTCCATAAAGGGGTACTGGTATAGAGCCAATGCATGATATGAAGTTTTCACTTAAGCTTCCTATCCAAAATAAGTCGCAGGTATTTTTCTTTTCTGAGTTACGGGGGTGGGGGTCAATATGAGGATTTTTATATATCCTAGTGAACAGGACCAATTCATTTATATTTAGATTTTTACGCATGTGAATGTAATGCTGTTTAAGATGATCATCCTGCTATGATCTGTACCCGATGTACTCATCTTTTTTTAGCCGAAAAAGTAAAGGAAAGTAAGATTGAAACATCAAATCTAGAGTGAAGCATGCATCCAAAAAATGTTAATGAAACACAGAAAATCTGTTCCTCTGAAGTACAAACGGAAACGGTTAAGAAATATTTTATTTCAGACACTCAGGGTTCTTGATTTCGAAGAAAAGGTTCGAAACGACATGGAAGAGGAAAATTTGAGAGGTCAAGGATGCCAGGGCGAATGAACTGAATGACTAAAAACGTATGAATAAGGTTCTAATTATAGCTTACATTAAAAACCATAATTGAAAATTTTATTTTACTTATTGCGGCTTTTTAATTTTCTCTTATTTATTAAATTGAATCATTGGAAAGTTGATGTTAAGGTGGCGGTTTTCGCAACTCTGATTTTCATTCCTTAGGTAATTTCTATTTGAAATTGCCTTTCGTTCGCTTTTTAATTGTCGCCCTATAATAATCCAAAAAGGGCAAAAACAATTACTACCTTTTGGGAGGCAATAAAATTCGGTTTTCAGGTTTTCATATTCATTGTCGAAAACAGTACATTTCACTAAAAAAACGAAATACATAATATAGGCTCTTAAATACATCTCTGTACAGTTCTTCCAGGGCAATATTCATTTCCAGATTATATCAATCAAGACTGCTCCAGGGAATAATAATAATTTTCAAACCCTTTGCGACTCTTCTAAGACAGAAACAAATTGACTTTTCATCTTATAATACTATCAAGCTTTTCTAATCGACTCCCAAATGTTATACAGATATAATTCTCGCTTTCAAATCGCTTACCACACTCCTTAATCCCGTCATATAACTAGCAACTTTCAAGAACTTCCTGGTTAAAATCGACAAACTTCCATTAATCACCATCAATTATCGACTTCCCGGACGGGTAATTATTCGCACCTTCTAAGTCCAACATACAGACAGAGACAAAAATGTCAAAGCGACACTCAATGCAGATATCGAGGTCACCTTAAGCACCCAATTGGACTATATTCTTCAGGCGTTTCATTCAGGACAAAGTTTCATTTCTCTTTGTCGGTCCTTTTGGCGTTGACTGACAGTCGTGAGGATTTGGTGGTGTTGTTAGCGATGATTACTTGAACGCCCATCACACTTGATGTGTGATTTATGAAGCGCGCACACAAGGGACTGGATACACCCAAAACAGCACAAAAAGTCACCAATGAAAGGCTACAGTGTTTGGAGTAGGTATATCGAGTGTGAAGTTGATTATACAAATTGGTCATTAGGAACGCCTAGTTTGGAGAAAGTCCAAAAGTATGTTGCAGGTGGCAGTCACGTTGCGTCATACGTCAAAGTTAATAAGTTAAGTTTTCCTATGGATTTTTTTTTGTTTTTCCCTCATTTTTGACATATTGATCTTGACATTGATGGGTTTTTGGGATTTAATTAGCATAAAGGTATAGCATTCGTTGGCTTTAAAAAATCGTGACAAAGTGATTAACGATTTGGGAATGTGCTAACGTCATGGCAACCTATTTTTGAAGATTAGGGATTAAGGAGAAAGTATTTAGACTTGTTTGTTAACAAAATTAATTAGTATTCCTTCTTTAACAAGACAAGTCGAAGAAATTATAGGATCATTGATTTTATTTTAGTGATAAGGACTTTTGAAATTTGATTTTTAGCGTAGGATATAAGGCGTTGACTTAAAGTTATCAACAAGCAAGGACTGTATAATTCGACAGTTCCGTTTTGGCTATCGGGCTTTTGATGAACGTTATGAGTTATGCAAAATCATCGATTTGTGCTCACGCCTCAAGAGTCTATAGACGAATAAAATCATCGAGAAAGACATCGCTTTAAGTGGGACGATCAGAGCTAAGAAAGTTAGCTATGGGCTGTGATTTATCGGACCATAAAGACCGAGTTGACATCAGTAGAGGAAGACGTTGCACAGAAGCAGGTACCGATCTTAAACAAGGCAGTTATTTACAGCCTGTAAAGAATTATCGAATTTAACTACGCATTCGAGGTATTTAAAATTTGCAAATTGGCATCAATGCTTCAGAACGCACTCATGCAGGTTCAAGGATTACCAACGAAATGATTGACAAATTAGAAAACTCTGCTTTATTCTTGAGAGCAGAAGGAAAAAACGGTCTTCTCCAAATCAGTCAGTTCGGGTTGTTTAGAAATATCGACCTCAAGTATACATTGGGCATCTTGACTGTCTTAACACTTGTGTCAATACGACATACCCGGGTATGTTTTTGCATTTGCAAATGCAAAAATCTTAGTGATAATCAATACCAACCACCCTGAATTTTTCAGTAGCTTTCTAAAAATGAAAACTCAACAGATTCCAACTAATTTTAAGTACATAAATATAGATAAATATATCTAGATTACAAGTTTTTCATACGTACACCGCACTAACCAAACGTGCATACCCTGGTATGTACCCTGCCTGTTCATGTCAAACATGATAGTGCCTTTCTGTCTAGACACTTTTCCGGACAATTTGTAGTTTACCGTTACAATGTCTGCTGATTTTGAGATCATTTGAAGTTTTGTGTATGTGATTTACACACAACGGTTGGGACACTGCATCAAGTTCAGTGCATTATTTGTCTTCAATACAAATTGATTTTGATTTGTTTTTTGTTATAGAGATCTTAGATTATTCCAGATACGGCAGACAACAGAATATTGTTTTCTAGAAATTATCAAAGGATGACTGGTGAGGAGAGAGAAGCACACTTCTGTCAAATGGTTGAAGATATTTTAGATAATGACGACTTAGAAGAGTCTGATTATGTTTTTTTTTTTTTTCTGAATGGGAGGAAGATAGTGGTGTTGTTGCTGTTGGGTAAGATAATAACATTGATTCCGAAGCTGAACAGGAAAACATTCTACCAGAGCGCAGTCAAATGAAGAAACTGACGAAGACGAAGACGAAGAACATGAAATAGGTGAGCTGCAAAATCATGTCGAACAAATGCTAAGCTATGTCTCAAGAGACGGTACTGAGTGGAAAACAGATGAATTTAGCCCACGTCGGGTTCTATCCCATAATGTAATGAGGCAAAAAGGAGGTCGAAATTTGACATTGCTGAAAACTTTTAGGAGTATTTCTACCAATGAAATGTGTGACATAATAATAAGGGAAACAAATCGCAAAGCTAAAAGTGCCTATGACAAGTTAAATGAGAATAATCCTGCTTGCAGTAGAGATTGGAAACCTGTAAGGTCAGAAGAATTTGATGCTTATCTAGGAATTCTGATAACTGCGGTCGTATCCCGATCAAATTACAAGCATACCAAAGACCTCTGGAAAACATTTTTTAACCCTTTATACTGGTTAAGTATGGGTCTATGTAGGTTTTGGAGCACTTCCCAATATATACGATTTGAAAGCGAAAGCACTCGTGAAGTGTGTATAAAGATAAGGCTTCACCAATAAGAGATTTGTTTTTTATGCTTAACGAAAATTTGCACAAATATGTTATTCCATATGAGACTCTTACTGTCGACGAGCAACTCTTTCCTTTCCGTGGTAGGATGAAATTAACCCAATACATACCGTCGAAACCGGCCAAGTGTGGTATTAAAATCTGGTGGCTATGCGATGCAAAAACTGCATATCCACTACAAGGTGACATATTCACAGACGAAGGACTAGATCAGCCTCGAGCGATACACCAAGGAGAACAAGTGGTAAGTCAGTTAGTGCAATCCTACAAAAACACTGGATTGAATTAGCCAAAAAACTAATCCGATTGAATTTGGGATTAGTTGGAACACAAAACAAATTAAAGTATATACCAAAAGGGTTTTTACCATTGCAAGACCGTGCTATTTTATCTAGTGACTTTGGGTTCCATGAAAATGTTACACTGTGCTCCTATGTACCAAAAAAGAAAAAAGCTATTGTTTTATTGTCCACAGTTCACTTCGATAAAGCAATTGTTTGTATCGAAAATAAGCCAGAAATCATAAGATACTACAATTCGACGAAAGGCGGATACTATGGACAAAATGCTTGGCGAAAACTCAAAAAATAAAGTCGAACGAAAAGGTGGCCTCTAGCTTTTTTTATAATTATATTGGACTTTGCTGCGTTACCATCCCATATAATTTATAAAACAAACAACCCGGAACGTTCATCATTTACATGTGCGCGACGCAAAAATTTGCAGCAACTTGGAAAAAACCTTGCAATGCCATCGATAATGCTTCGATCGAAATCTCCACTTATCTACTGCAATTTTAACACGAGGAATGGAATAAAAGCCATGCTCGAGCAGACTATGCGAGTTGAACATCCTGCTCCTAGTCACCGATTTCCACAAGAGGAACGCAATAATACTGGTCGCAAAACACACAAAGGCACCTGCACCATATGCTATTCGCAGTCCAAAAGACGTCCATCTAGGAAGGAATGGCATGTTTGTAACAACTCAGTATGTGTTCAGCACAGTCGCGATCTCACGGCATGTGAAAACTGTTTGTAATGAAAAATACAAAATAAAATTTTTTTAAAAATTATATATTATTGCATTTTATTTCATTGATTTTTATGATAATTTTACATCCATTAGATTCCTAAATTAACATTTTCAAATAAAAGGAATGCAACGAATCTTCGATACATACCGGGTATGCACGTATTGACAAAGCGTTGTGCGACACTCGCATTGAAAAGTCTTGCAAAGTCTTGGAATACCTACCAATTGGTCGACACAGTAGCAGCTAGTCACGACGCATGATTTGAGCTCTAGCTCCAAATAATGAGATTAAACTGAAGAATGAAGATATCCTCGTCTATTTCAATCGGAATCTTTTGCATGGATCCTTATATACTTCAACAACAGCCTGACACAAAGGTTTATTGTATCGGACAAGGGCTCCAACATATGATTTATAGATCAGGGTGACCATAAATATGTTAGGAACGTATTGAACATTATAAAGTAAACCCTATTCAACCTTAAACCCCTCTGTGTTGGTAGAATACAAGTAAGTTAAGTCTTGACTTATAAAATGTAATTAAATACTACTAAAATTATATAGTCCCTTCCATAAACGCCAACCCAAAAGCAATATACGATGTATAGCTTTAAATACCATACATCACCATATTACATGTATGCAAATGTTAAACAACGGCACAATTTACGACACTTCAGCAAGAGCATTCATTGCCACATATGCTATCTAGACCCCCCCCCCCCCTTCCATAGCGAAGACCATGCCATCAAGTGTAAAACTTAATCCTCAGTGTGTTTCTTGCTCGTACCTTTGGCCACCTTCCCTCTACCCGTCTGTTGGATGAAAAAATAATAACCGGATACAAAAAGTATAATGCCCGAGCCCCTAGAGCTTTGAAAGTGAACTGAATATTAAAAGAACCTTCGGACCGTAGTATAGTACCTACAAGTAGAGAGACCATCATTCTTAAAAGCATCCAACAGTGTGCGACATGAATTAACACACAACTTCCTTGTCAACTTAAGGACAACGCATCTTCCCACAAAAGACACGAGAATAAAAGATGAAAAAGGGACCAAGCTGAAGAAAGAAAAAATGGAGTAGGTACTGGAGATCTATTTCACTCAGTTTCTCCTCCCCACTTCCGCTGGTAAGAAGAATAAACGAACAAGAATTAATGTACACGAAATACGAAAGTGAATTATTAAGAGATATGAAAGCAAAGCGAAAATGATGCCCACACACAACGACATATCCCTACGCCACAATAGGTTAGTAACCTCTGAGTGCTGCCTTTAACTAGGGAATATGGAGAAAATGGCGGAGCAACGCAATGCCAGTCAACTATTTGAAATGCAGAAATAAGGAGCTTTGGTACTTTGGCGCCTTAGCGCCCGTCGAGCATCATGAATAATTTAAATGCAAGCAGTTGACTATCACTCGGTTTCTCTATCCGTGTTTCCGTTAGATTGTGTAGGTGCTTGCTATAGCGTTAGCTATGACAAGCGGATGCTGTGGCCATCATCATAATCATTATCGTCGCCATGACTTCACTGTTATGCTGATTGTCGTCGGTGGGTTTGCTCGACCGAATAATAATAGCGATGACAACAACAGCGACAGCGCAGCAGATGAGAGGTCTTCAGGTTGACATCTTAACAGGAGGTCTACGAGTTCATGACAATGCATTGGATGTCAAGAGGTAATTATTTGATGTTAGCTACCTTAGCTAACGGGTTTTCATTGCTTTGGTGGGACTGTTAGATTTTTATAGATTTTTATAAAAGGTTTGTCTATGAGGTAATCTATAAGATAGCGGGAAAGTACAATCAAATAATTTGATTAAGTAGCCCATTTTGACCTTAGTGGAATTAAATGAAGGTGCAAGGACATTAAGAAAAGTGGAAAAATTGAAGGGTGGGAGTCTTACCCACTGGCATATAGAATGGACATAATAAAAAATAGTTTCAGGAAGATAAATACCTTAGAAATAAACTCTCTGGGATGTACTTTTACTCTGTATACTCTCTATGTATGAACACATAGAGAGTATACAGGATAACTGAATCTTCTCAGCTTTCAGGAAAGTGGTCTTTTAGAGAAATCGGTCAACGCATTAGCTCGCAATTTGATTCACAAGTCACAAAAGACGTCCAAAAAGGTTTTCAAAAATTAAATTTTCACGATTTTTTTTAAAACGTTTTGTATCGATGTGGTTTTGGATTGTACCAATTCGGAAAGCGAAGTTTTTCAAATTGCAAGATTTCTTCAAATGTTATGTGAATTGTTGCATGTTGTGTGCAAGCTAAGAAGAGGGTTAGATACAGCAGAAAGCAATATAAAACGCGTTATATTTCTCCGAAATCCCTTTGGAAATCAACATGAATCGAAATTAAGTTCGATGCTAACACAAACGGAACGCAAGGGCGTTATATTCTGGCATCCACATGATGAAAGACAACTTCTTCGACCAGCTAAGCTCTGTGACACGAAAAGCAACGATAACAGGGAATGTATTAGAGATTCTTACAACACCAACTTTTATGTTTGATATCAATTGACCGGACATCAACGTCCAAACCAATTGATCTAATTGCGACTAGTCAAAGTTTTAGAAGCTGATTGCAGGGCGTTTATAGAATAATGGGGTAGAAGATGATAGTGACTACAGCTCGACAGTGAAAGCTCTCAACGGATTTGTTGCTCCTGCTAAAATAGTTAGAGAGAAAATTTACAAAACACCCTACAGTTCGGATAAGCATGCTTTTCTAGATCCAAATTAGATCCATCTATGTAATAATGATCGCCAAACCACTTCTAGTTATTATGTTATTATGTTATTCAAAAGTATAAATAGCAAGATTGAATGGCTCAGGAGAGTTATCACGGATAAAGTCAAACCTATTATTACCAAGGCAACCAACGATTTATGTTTTAAAGTCCTGTTCCAGGTATTCAAATTAATGAGGAATACCCGCCCTGAGATGCTACCAGATGTTTGTGAACTCTTGTCGCAAAGCCCTGTACTGCAAAAAGATAAGTTTTCACATTAATACAAGATCCAACGTTGAGTAGAAAAAGGCTGTGAGATCTAAAGTGATTAATCCTGTCACCGATATTACTTTTATGAGTGATACGCAAACTACTTCTAGGTATTTTTTCAACTGACGGTTGAGGAATCTTACATCCATACAGGTGACGCATGCTTGATCTCATGAACGCTTAAATGATCATGGATGTCCACCAAATCATAAAATAAAGGAAGAGAGAGAGGGAGACATATATAGAGCGATAGACATAGATATCTATTTCTCTATAAAAACAAAGTTTCGACGCTACAGGCTTGTTACGTTTGTACCCAGGGCCTAGCTTTTTCTTACAACCATTAATGTGCGCGAGTGTACTTCTTGTAAAATGGAGGACCTCCTATTTTATCCCGAATCAGAGATTAAGTTGAGATAAGCTTTTATTTCGAGAGAAACGGGAGTGAAAAATCATTAATGAATTGCAAGAGCTGCAAATCGAGACAAGGCTTCTGCGCGGCAGTTCATCACAATACCCATCATTTCACTAAGAACCTAGAGAGATATATGGTGACATAGACTTATAAAGAGAGATGGAAGAAGCGAATATTGTTGAACGAAATAATGAGCATCGGAAATAGTGTATTCGTTCAAGCCTGCTTCTTGGACGACTGAAGGTGGAACCGAACAGGATATTACCAGACGAATAGGCAAAGTGCAGAATGCTTTCATGAAATGGTGAAGCAATCTCAAAGGCTTAAATCCAAGCATTAACTGTTCTCCTTCTTTGTGGAATACATATTTACTTACATGAGATATAGATTTGCACCTGGATAAATGTAGTCACTGTAAACGTTTGTAAATTGCTGTATACTACATTGTAAGGATTTTCTGACTAAGCCGTATACCTGTAAAAAACATTCTATCACACAGGGTTGAGATCTAATGATCATAAAGAATTATAAACGTAAAAATTGGCAAACGATTGTTCATACAGTTCGAAAAGGTGTGCCTTTCATAGTTCAGTACAAATAGAAATAAGTTCATTTAATCCATGATTAGAGCATAGTGGGGTTGTAGTAAATGCAAAAATCTCCTGCACAAATTCCTCTCCCGATTTGACTTGACAAATCATTCGAGTAGCATAGGTTATTATAAAAAGCTTTTCTTCATTTAGACGGATGGTTTTGGCATTACACTTACATTACACTATCGTGAAAGAATTACACACTCGCAGACAAGTTTATTGAAAAGAGTTGGAAATGATGTAATGTATTTCCAGTAACCGTAGGAAATGTTGCGAAACCGAAGTAGAAGCCCAAAGCACTGGTAGGGATATATGATAAAAGCGAGGTAACTTCTCCCAGGTAAACTAGGGCTTCCCAAGCTGTACTGGCAAAAAGGGGTAATAGTGGAACAACCCCTGTAGAGATATTTTTATAAAAATCAGGAGATTGACTTAATTAGGGTTTCTGCCAAAAAAGGGTAATAGTGGATCAACCCTTGTAGAGCTCTTTTTATGAAAATCAGGTCGGACATCTTATGGATGGACATGATGAGATGAACAAGTGATTAACAAGCGAAGACCTTGTCTTAGCCTGAAACATGGTATTTGGTGCAGATAGACCTCGGTCTTTATCAAGGATGAAGTTCGTGCCTAGCATAATGTCTTTCCAAATGCCCTGATATAATGTGTCATATATTGGCGTGTGAATCGACACTTTTCTATGGTTCCGATATGTGGGCAGTCCCACCGTGAAATAAGAGTTGTAGTGGCTAGGTGTTCACGTAAAGCATACTTACATTATCTGTCAATATCTAAACATAGATTTTCAGGTTTTAAGCATTTAGACTTGGCAACATTTTCTATGTTTTAAAATGTATATCTAGCAAAAAAAAAGAAGATTTTGTTTGTTTGTAATTTGGGAAAACTAAAGGGACGACCAAGTTGATTGGGGGGTTTGTCTGATTGGGGTATCCACCATCTGAAAAGACAAGGTGTACTAGGTTTAAAGTGAAATTAAAAATAAATAAAAAAATAAATTTATGGCGCAATAGACTCGTTAGTACCCAGGGCCTAGCTTTTTTCTCACAACCATTCATGTGTGCGTGTTCACTTCTTTGCGCGATGGCTGGAAGCTTTTCATGACAATTGATACTACTCGGATGATTTCTCAGATCTTTACGAGAGGAGGGCCAGTGAAAAATCATTTAGGTGTTGCTACGGCTGCGCGGCAGTTCATCGCACTTACCATAGCGCCACTGAGCCGTGGAATTATATAAACAAATAATGTCTTCACAACATTAGGATGAGATTAGATGCACATTTAACACTGTTTAACTCTTCCACTAGTGTGTATGCAAATCATTTGGTCGACACGACTTGAGATTGGAAGTGTCGTAGAAGATGGATCAAACCAAACAACAGTAGGGGCATTCACGTGTAAGGCTGCAAACTGTTATATGAATCTCCAAATAAAATACCGAATCCAAGAACGTTGGCATGGCTAAAACGTTTCTAGATATCTTTTTAAAATCTAGACAAATTTTTAAAGTCTGCACGTTTTGTACACGAAAGCATGCGAGTAGTGGTACTTGATTTTTTATACAAAAATTATAAGGACTACTTTAATTAGTGGCTTTGATCCTACTTATGCGGGTATTATGGTGAAGCAGCAAAATTTATATGGCGGGGATCCTAATCAACGTAATAACTGGGAAAATCCAACGTATTCTAGGAAACCTTTTTCTGCACTACGGAACTTTGTCTTTACTTTGGAGGATAATTCGAAACCTTTGGTTTTAAATAAAACTGTCATCGGTGCGGTAAAAATGTGTAACATATTAATATAATTTAAAACATCTCGCTACAACTTCATAGTCATGTAAGTGCATCAGCAGAATAAAAAATGTTTAACCTAATTAGTTATAGTCGAGTCAGGCTTAGTGAAATTCAAGTCCTTTATTTCGACATTACTTAACCATTTTGCTAGTTTTGCAACTGAAGGGTTCACCGAAATACAGTAAAAAAAAACTTTTTAAACATTGACAACCAAATAAATTTTAAACAGTTCTGAACGAACATTTGTTATACCCTGTATCTGCATTTGTTATACCCTGTAGGTCGTGCAAGTACAAATACATCAATCTTCTCAGAGTGGATATATGTAGTTGGAAAACTTCAGACTCGCAAACAAAATAGTCGACCAACTTCATATCCAATCACCTAGTCATCTTTACTCAGCGCAAGTGTGCTTGCGTATGTGTCAAACCAAACAAACATCCACCCACCCCACCCCATTCACCATATGATAGGGCTAATCAAAGAGCGAACTCAAACAAAAATATACAAAGAAAAAAAAATGACGTACCTCCATCGCGTCCTTTACGTTTCTTTTTCGATGAACTACTGCTGCTGCTGGTGTTGCTCTGGTTTGATGAACTCTTATCCTTACTCTTCCATCGAATCAACATTTTGATTCCTGTTGATTTTCAAGCGGGTAACAGGACTTTGATGATGTGGATAGTTTCGTATTTCTTTGCTCACTTTGGTATCACAGTATTCGCGTGCTACACTTTAAACGTTAGACGATGACCGGATGCAGACGCAGCAACGTATCTGCCATGTTATGTGTCGAGATTCAGGATGGTGTGAGATGTTTTTTTTTTTTTTTTTTTTCTTCGATATATATATATATATATATTTTGTTTTCCTGTTTGGCAATTTGAAATTGATGTCCGGCTTCTTCTTCCGAAGGACTACTCGCGTCAAACTTTTAATTAACACTTGCCGCTCGAAGGGAGTTTACAAACGATAGGGCGATAAATGTGAGTGAAGATTTGACTTGGAAGTCGTTGCTCTTGGATAATTAAATTTTTTGCGTGTACCTTGAGTTGATTATTTCCACTTAGTTGTTTGTTTTTTTTTTTTTTAATTCTAAAAAGGGTTGACGTTTTAGGGGAGGTTGTCATTGGAATAGCTTCTAGATTGGTCAGTTGGTCGGATAATTGGTTTTCGTAGAATTTAGCTCTTGTTGAACATTTATGTCGCCATTTTTTTTATTGCACTGGTATGAGGGTAATTGTAAATCGCCTATGACTGGAGGTTATTTCTGGTAGACAAATTGATTTACCTACAGTTAAATGAATTACGAGGGCGAATCAGTTATGTGAAGGTGGAGTTTTTGGAAGGGTAAGAGGTTGTTTAGCTATTACGGTAATGGATAGGTAATCAAATGGAAAATAAAGTACGAAAAAGGGTTCACGACTTCTGTTTTCAGTTTAGAATGTGATTTTCTGTATATTTGAATGCAGTGCCTATAACAGCTCATTAGATAATTGGTAATGCATTACAATAAAACGAGAACATGTAAGGAGTCCTGTTACTGTTTGTGACACAATTAATGTGAAAAGCCGATGGTAATTGTGATTTTATTATGAATTTATTTTTATATGCTCTCAGTAAACTGTAGCAATGCATTACCATCGTATGAAATACGTACATGGTAGATGCAACATGTTAAGCAAATTCAAACAATCTCTAATAAAAACTATTCCTATCAAGTACTGAAAAATCATTTAATATCTGCCTAAAATCATCAGTACTCTTATTACATATCCATTACCATTGGGCAAATGTTCATGAGAATATTTACGAATGTGATTTAATGATATTTAACCCCTATGGCCTGATCAGCATGAGAAAATCTAAAGACAGATTTAAGTGATTGATTAGATAATCGCAATCGGGTTGATTAACAACTACGCCATGTAGGTTTAGTACCTCCATCTTTAGTAACCATCTTTACAATTAGATGGTCCACTACAATGTTGAATATAGGATCGACATTCGTTTCCGAGAAGCGGTGCTTACCTGGATCTTTTACTGCGAGACACAAGACTGACAGTTACTAACCGAGTAGGTCAAAACCCGCAAAACTGTTTACGGACGAACGGGTATGAAAGTGATCACTGCGGACTCGCCGCCGTAATACAGCTTCCGAACGAGCTTGTGGCGTTAGAGTATGTGCCTGTGGATTCTTACAACTACGGTAAGATGCGCTGGCCTCGCTTCACCAACGCCTTATCAAGAGAACTACGTTCGAGGGCCATTTCACCACCAAACAACAGAAACCTAACTAACAACGAAATCGAAGAATACTTACAACAAATGGACGAAAAGATTCAACGAACAATGAACAGGACGATACCGAAATGTAAAGAACATAACAAAACGTCTACGTACAGAAACGCGACGCACTACACAGACAAAAAAGCGGACTTCTGACAAGAATTAAACTCTTGTACAGACGCCGGACAAATCCGCGTGACCCGGAGATTAATACACTGAAGGCGTCGATCAAAAATAATTTTCGAATAACAGAATTCAGGCCGTAAATTCCAGCGACCCGAGTATGTTTCCACAAATTAATAAGATCTTTAGGAGGAAATGTCATAACGACCTTCCGTGTATTAAGCTCCAACGAACAACTGACAATACAAACATACTTTTGACAGCAGGAATTAATCCGGGGGAAGCCGGCTTCGACGACGATTTCTATGTTATTGAGGATCCTCAGGAGAAATTAGAGGCAGTGGGGCTGTCTTTCAGGAAGTGTATAAGGTGAATGATAGCATTCGCCCGAATCGCGTCTTGGAAAACATTTCCCTGCTCCATAATTTCTATCTCCAAAATGACATTACGAAATGGCGAACGGAGAACCGCGGTTTCACACGGTTTGATGACGAAAACTTGGCAAACGCCATAGTCGTGAATAATGCATATTATAAGCTGGAAAGTAGGTTTGACTGAAAAAATCTTAGATTTGACCATGGAGGAAAATCTTTGAGGCATATAGATTTATAGACTCTAAAACATTTACGGGGCTGTACCAATGAGGTTTCTGATGTATAAACCTGTTAATTTATTTATTTTACAGACTTTCCTGTACATACTTTTAATTTATAGAATTGGTTGGCATCTGTCATCAACCATGTAAGTGCTATTTTCACTCTAATTCTGTTGCGACTTTAACTCTTAACCTTCTTTTAATCCGTGGTCAGAAATTGGTCAAACCTACCAAAATTTATAGCCAGATCAGCTGTATTAGCATTAGTATTCTACATTAAGCATACAGGATTTAACTTTCTGCTATATATATCACAAGGGTACATCGGTAAGAACTGTTACGCGACCTAGTGTTGTATTGACCAATAAGATAAACTAAAACACACATCTGTACGTAGAGTGTATGCAGCCATACAGATGTCATTTCTTTTTACATGAAAAACCTACACACAAACCTAGACATACATCATAGTGCTCTTTGTGTCCAGAATATTACAGAAAATCAACTTAAACTTACAACCAAAAACCTCTATATGAAATATCAGTCAGTCCTAACTCTAACATCTGGTGTCTCTGATTTCCAGTCAAAGGTAGCTTTTAAAATGTCAAGTGCTGAATTTTTAAAGGAGATGGTCCTTTCATTTAAGTTGATTACTTATGTTCCCATAAACAGTAACTTGGTTCATTTCGAGTGAAATGGAGAGACTATACAAAAAATAGGAGCTGTAACTGCTTCAAAAAAAATGAAAGATACCTGTCGCCATCAGTTCTCCACAAATTTCAATTTGACCAAACTGGGAATAAATTTTAGAAAATTCATCCACATAAAGACAATTTCCAGAAAATTGATTTACATGGATATACCTGATAGTTGGAAAATATTTGGCAGCTTTTACAGAGCAAAGAAAACTTCTAAGTCAGGAAAAAGCTGTTATTTGGAGATAAAAAAGTTCTAACGATAAAGCGTAATAAATGTCGAGGGACATAACGCCAAACGTCAGTATAAAGTTATAACAATACGAGTATTCGTGTTTCTGTAGTACACGTCAAATACATATAAAGTGACGTAGTGCACGTCAAATCCTTACAAAGTGACGTTTCTTTTGTTGTAAAACTAGTGTCATGACTGTGATAGATTTATTACTAGGAGAAACTTTCGAAACAAATTATTTACGATCAGCAACACATATGCAAATTGGGTCTCCTTGAAGATGACATTTCTAAATGAAGAAATCCGAAAACGATGACATTGCTACAAAATTTCAGACGCCAAAATGTATCCATTTTTGTTTACCAAGAAGGGTGACAAAAGTAAACAAAAAATGACACAAGTAGATAGGGAAGTCAAATATATATAATTCAAGGGAGTGACACAATTCGTTTCCCTTTAGTGCTATCACAAGGTGCTTCATGAAAGGCGAATATGTCGCAATGAGTTGATATGTTGCTTGCATTATCCTTTAGGGAAATTAGTTGTTTTATGCTATTCGATGTGTTAATTTCAGTTCGCGTTATAAAGAAGCGCGTTAGGTCTGTTGAATAGGTCCCGTGGGGACATCCTAATTGAGAAAATTACAAGGTTTCAAAACGCGTGCATCAATTAGCTGACTTCTTGTTAAGTTTCCATTTGATTAAAAGATCCTTAGGATTTTATTTGATCACAGAAACCGAATCTGTCAAATGCTTACTTAAAGTAGAGTAGGGGTTTAATCCGAATAATGTTTTAGAGATTCGCACAATCCAATTGAGTAAATTACACTCAATCTCTGTAATGAAATTGTTGGAGGTTAAAATTCCATTCGAGGTAAGTGTCATCGGCACAAAAATCACTTCACTACAATTCGTAAATAATTTCGCGAAGAATTTGTGTCGGACGAATTCGGAAGAAGAATTGCACTTAACTGTCAAAAATTTCACGAAAAATGCGCCTGAACGCACTTTGACGCGATTCGCCGGGATGCGTTATAAAAGGTCAGAGAAATATTCCGAAAACCTTTTTTTGTGAAAGTTGGACTTCCACAAGGTTGCGTTTCGCCACCTCTCCTTTCGTTGTCCTAAAAAATCAAACATCAGAGCACGCCTCTTAAAGGTATGTCGACAAAAATTAAGGTAGACATGAACAATTTGGAGACGATTGTGGTTTTTAGAAATTCTGGTCAAATCCATTCTACATGTTAAAGGGGTTGGATGGAATGCAACAGGTATCTTAAATACCTCGAGGTTTTATTTCCTAGTGACGGAAGAAGTAATCTTACTTTTCAGATTTATTCAAGCTAGATGTGTTTAAAAACCACTTTTAAGTTATCAGTAAAACTAAACTCATTGTCAAGGCTAGATGCAAATAAAAATGCAAATTATTTGAGCGACAGGTTTATTGGGATCCAGAACCTATCTTTTTCTCACAATCATTTGTATCGAATGGTTTTACGTCCAGTCTAAAAGACTTAGTTGGGGTAAGATTTTCCCTGAAAAACATTCAGTTGGTTTTGATAAAGCTTTACAATCGAGCTTACGAATTCTCAAGGGCACTTCATAGAAGCCCTTACAATAGTGTCATTGCACCACAAATTCATCCGTAGCTTGAGGAGTTGGAAGTCGATACATTCTGTAGTCTGTAGTTTGAGGTCTGAAGTCAAAGCCAGTGTCTTAACATTGAGCAGTTGGAAGTAGATTCAAATTTTGACCTTAAATTGGTTTTTAGTGATCAGGCCACTAGGCAAAATTGTCGACGACAAATTAAAAAATTACCTGTTTGGTGTAATTTATGGGCTTAAGGGATAATCGGGTAATTTTTCTTCAAACAACTGAAAATAAATTGAAAAGTCGAAATGTCACGTCATGACTGAATTGTTTCTTAAAATTCATGGAGTTAGTTTGTGGGACATTTGCAGAACATACCTCCTGCAAAACCATTAAACATTGAAATCATCGAAGAAAGTTCTTGATAACAACATCGCATACAAAAAGGGTCAAGCATGGCTAATGCCTTTGAAAATTTGTAAATTGACCTTGCCGGTCTACTTTCTGTGCGAATGGGACCAGTCGACGAGGAGATAACCCTCCCTTTGTTGTCATATGTAAAATAAAGGCGATTTTGCTCTAGCTAGCATGCTTTGCTATATAAACGAGATTAAAACTTTTAACGGTCAAATCCCATTCATTCTTAACTTTACTGCACCCTAATAAAGTGTCCGTATAAAGTAAGACTGGTCGGCTTGCTTTATACGGTGCCGTTCTAGATTCGTAAACTAAAAAAACACAAACAGGTAAAAACAAGCCGACAGCATTGGCTCAAACTCATTGAGCAAATGAATATTAATGCTGCAGTTAAAAAGATATTCGAACCCCAGTCCTAAGGTTCAAAAAGACATGGGAAACCTGGTATCCGATTGAACAAAATGACCGTTCCCAAGCTTGAAGGTCATTGAAGGCTTAAAAAATCGGCAATGTCGGTACAAATTATGTGAGGTAGTTATACTTTAATCCTCGATAAACGCTTACATCAGCTAATCTGTGATACCGGTACCGTTATTACATGCCTCGATGTGATTTAATATATGACAACCACACATATAATGGAACAGTAAATATTTGTGCTAAAGCTGTTTACTGGCAAAACAACAAAATTTCATAAAGCCTGTAAAAGCAAACACAGCTGCATTAAAATTCTCTTTACAATAACATAAAATGGAATGCATTAAGTATCCAGCTTTTTGTGATAGTATGGAAATCCTGCAGATACGTTGAACACCTGTCCCAACCCAAACGCAATCAGCAATTCATTCACATTTCATGTGAATCAGCAAAATTACATTTCCAGTGAATTTTTAAAATCAAAAAAAAATATTAAAATGCACAACTCATCATTAAGATGCGAATGATATGAAAATTAAGCCGACTTCCATGTCTATCACCATTAAATCACTGAATCATTAATTCCCACAATGTTCCAAACAATTCAGGACATTAAACTGAGGGACTTTACAAACGGTATAAAAAAAAACTTTAATTGGAGTTCATTTTACGCACGAATGCAATGTGCTTCTCTGATTTTAAAACAGCCCTCAATTTGTTTGCCAACCCCTACAGCAATTCACATTTGTTTGTTGGTCAACCACAACAATTTCCCTTTGGAAGACAGCATGTAGAAACGGCGGAAAAATCGAACAATTATGGGGGTGCACAACAGGACAGACAAAGGTTTTCCTGTTTTTTTTTTGTTAGCCTTCCCTTTGACATGACGCCAATACCAGGGAGTATAATGAAAACCACAAAACCACAAAATCGAATCAGTCAAATACAAAGTGCATATATTTAAACGCCATCCGTGTATGTAGTCTTTCCAAAGCTCAATAAACTAAAAGAGACTAGGCACACACAATAAAACAAAAACACTATCAATTCGTAGAGGTTATTGTCCTTTTTACCCCCACCAGGGAGGTTTTCCATGCACAAAGCGAATGAAAGGAAAAAAAAATCCCTTCGCACCACAACACTAAATGATGCACCAATGCACCCCAAATGCGATGCATTTCTGATGCTGCTGAACGGGGAGCAGCCTCAACTGAGTCCTTCGTCGTGTTTTTCCTAATTCAGTTCCATGCCAAACTCCCTGAAAAATCCACAGAAAATCACGAAATAACAACCGTAGAGTGGCGAAGGTGTTGGGGCACAAATTGAGCCCGTCTTTAAAGAGAAAATTTCCCGAAACAAATAAAACTCTCTCACTGACAAGACAACTATGAGAGAATAAAAATTCACAATTTTTTTTATGATGATGAATGGAAAAAATTGTTGACAGAGAAAATACCCTATCAAAGAAAACAACAAAACTGACACGAAGATAATTTTTGAAGAAGGGATTTTTTTTCCTTCTCTATCTCGAAAGAAAACCATGGGGGTAACAGATTTTGTTAAATTTTCTAAGAACTATATATATGTATGATTGGAAAACATTTTTTTTTTTAAAACCATTGAAATTTTCCAAGAACAAAGTTCAACTAAAACTATACATTTCGGAAAAAGGCTGCAGAACCTTTTTTGCAGCATACTATGTGGCATTTAATTTCAGTGTCCAGAGGACGAAATAAAATTACGCCGACCAACCGTCCAAGGCATTTCGCTTACTTTCCACAAGTTTTCACCGAAATTAGGCAAATTTTTCACTGCACAAGAAAATGGTTTTTCTTTTCTGCAAAGCACCTGGAATTATGCACAACTTTCCACTTTCAAATCGGTTTTCTTGAGTAAAATTGATATTTCTTTACTGCTGCACTGAACTGAATTTCACAAGTTATCAAATTTCTACACCATTTGTATTTATTTGCAACATTTTCCGGTCTGTGAAAATCTTAATTTTCTTGTTTAAACAGAAGCACACACACAAACACACACTGTCTTAATCGGCTCAAAACGCCTATCCATGGAGAAAGCATCCGTTTGTCTTAGCCGCCCGACTCGAATTGTGATGAAAATATTCGTGTGCTGCGCTCCATGGGAAAAGAAAATTCGAGTTTCCGCCCAAAAAGAGTGTTTTGGCATTTGGCCCTTTGAACGAAGGTGAAGGGAAATTTTCCAACTAGAGAAATTCTGCGCGCTCTTTTGTCGGCAGTGTGCACCAGCACCGGCATTTGGTGCGCAGCGAAGATGTTCTCGTGAATCTAGTTTGGGCGCAAACCTGTAGCCAAGGCGCATGTTTTATTAAACCTTCCCCCTATGGCGGTGTTTTTTTTTTTTTTGTTAGGGTGGAATAAAGATGGAAGGGTGGTTTATAAAAAATTCACCTTATACTTCCACCTTTATGGGCATCCTTGCGAACATTCTTTCACCGACTTCTTGTCGGGGATTTGTGTGGGGATGAGGGTGACTATTTTTTTGCAAAAGACGTTCCGTTCCTTAAGGAGCTTGATTACAGCGACCTCTGTAAACATAATAATAGTGTGTTATTAGGAATTTATGAAATTCACCCTCGATGGTGATTTTTCATTATCATTTCCCCAACTACATCACCAACGACTATCCCTTTACTTCATCCAGTGGATGAGTTAGTTCATGACGTCGGTTGGTACACACTTCCACGAACCCTTCCTCTTTATTGGGATTTAGTTACACATACAGGCAGCATCCTTATATCTCGCATTTCCATCCCCGAAATCTCAATTTCACCATTCCGATGCGCAGCTGGTATGACGTAATGAATGACACGGTTCGGTAAACATTTAGGAGGACATGTAAAGGACTGCGAGTAAAAAGCGATTTCAAGTGTGTGCACAAGTATGTGTGTGTATCCCAAAGTTGAAGTGCATCAAACCCTTCCATTGAAACCCGCCTTGACAATTAGATTGGCTTACATGTGCAAAAGTTGTGCTTCCATGTTTGTTTAACGTTTGTTTTGTTTGTGAGTGTTTGCTGAGCGGCTTGATGCAGCTTTCAAGTTGCTTGGGAACTGGTAGGGGACACGAGGCGATGTGAGGCATGTTTTCTTTTCTTATAATGATGGAAAATTTATTTACAACGACAAGACATGGGAATAATGAGGAGATATCTACTTTTTTTCAGTGGGGGGCATCGGGGATGAAGGTCCTTTTGATTTATTGACCTGAATTGAATATTCATGTTCGAGGGAGGAACGATGTGTATTTGGATGATTTAGATGTTGAAAGTTATGAACTTTTTTTTATTGAGTCCTGGTAGAGGATTCAGGTTTCGGAAGTTGGATATTGATGTGTTACAAAATGTACATACGTATACGACAATGTAGGACTCGTGTGCCATTGTAATAAGTTGCCTTTCGAATGACCGCATTCAATTTAGGAATTTATGGAACTTTTACGAGACCACACTCACAGAAGAAGATAAGCCCAATGAAGAAATTAGGTTTTATTATGGATACCCAAAAATGTGTGTGTGGGGGAAAAGCTTTTAATTTAGAACTCGGTCAACCTTGTTAGAGTTCGACAAAACTACGAAACGAATATAATATTGTCAACCTCGAGGCTCGAAATTGAAAGGTAAGGTGTATGGGATATAATCTTATGTTCTACTTCTTGCCTGGTGGTAGATGCGCTACTTTTAGTTTGAATTCCTTAAGTGAAGTCTTAAGGCTCGTCAAGATTGCAATTTCATATTCATGATGATTCATGAAAGCTCGGTGTGATATGTAGCTGAACCTGGAATTTGATGGTTTGTTTTGTTTTTCTTTATGTAGATGATTGTAGGGCATATGAGCCGATTAGTATACCAAATTGTCATGTTAAGCTTGACTCAACTCAACCTAAAAGTGTAGATCGCCACTAATGCGGATTGAAATAAAGCCGGCATACCTGAATGGTTATTTTAGTTTAGTTTCGTACCTGTTTCCTGAAGTAGAATTCTTTTGTGAAATTTGTAGAGACTCGTCGTCTTTTTCTTCTTAGATCATGTAAGCGACTCTAGGTCTGATATTTAGGTGCAAGATAAAAATCTCCAAAGTACTTTACTATGTCCAGCCAGGAACATCTCCAATGTGGAGTAGGTACAGCGGAAATACTGATTATTCATTCTTGTATGAAATTCGTGTATAGAACGGTACTCAGGAACCAACCCATAAAGCAGCATATGTTGCGCATGGTACGCTAAATTGTAGGTCACATCAGAACGACCCATTGAACGCACGTTAAACCGCTGTTAACAGAGTTAATGGAGGGAAGAGATACAAGTGTGGGTACTTAAACTGCTTTTCTCAGGCAAATGCAAATCAAATTAAGATATCAGTAGCATCCTTCAGCGTAACGGAGAGAACGGATACTATTGGTTGCGTTTTTTACGGATAAAAATAAAGGCATTTGAATACGAAAATTTGCCGCTTTTCTTGAGCTGGTCTAAGCCCGAAAATACTACTAACGAAAAAAACCTAAACTATGTCAACACCTGCAGCACTAAGGCAGGCTAAAGACAGGGGAAAATCAATGATAAACTCAACACTGACACTCTAAAGAGCCTTTAAAAGCAATGACGGAATGTTCCTAGAACAATCGATACTCCGTAACTAAATAACTATAGCAGGTCTAGAACTGGCTGAACATCAGGCTCATCTTATAACCGCCAGAGAAGCTGTAGAACATCTCAGTAGACTGGCTGAATCCAACATAAAACACTATATAAAAGGAATCAGATATTTTGGCGTCATAATAGACAACTGTTTGCAATAAATATTTGGCAAATGAGGTATCCCTCTTCTGATTTGTTTCAAATATCAGGTAAAGCAAGACTAATTTTATTGTAAAGATTAGGCAGTTCAGAGTTCAGTCCTACTCTGAGGAAGTGCACTTACAACCAAGGTGCCAGTAAGGGCAATCAAAAACTTTGTGTACTAAGAACTATAAGTGTGTTACGATCAATCTCGGTGAATGCTGTATTCGTCATAGCTGGAATTACCTTAATCGATAAGCTCGCTGGCGAGATGTCACACATAAGGAGGCTCTCCCAACAAGAAGATCGAACCGAAGCGAGAGCATTAGCCGGAAAAAGAAAAATGGTGCACAACATTAATAGGTGGCAACATCGCAAAAGTCAGCTGGACTAACAAAATTATTCCGTCTGGAAAAGTCAGAAGAATGGGAAATTTAGCTTTAACAGTTTCTTTCGTTTTGTCTAAGAGAATAGTGCGGTGATAAGGATAGCTAAGCCATGTATTCTCTATGCCCAAATAGAAGCCAGTCTGGATGTCGAAAGTCCTTTTCATCACCATAACCCAATTCACCAAAGCTGGGAAGGGAATTATTGAACCGCTTAGGTATTAACTCACCAGCCTTTCTAATGCTGCCTTGTTACCCAAGGTATTGACTATTAAAATCCAAAGAAAATGTTCATCTGAATTCCTCGTGGCAGCCCTATTCAAACTTAAGCATCACAGCCCCCCAAACTGTCGGTGGTTTAAGTATTTACTACACACAATTTACCATAACCATGCGTGGTTTGTACATTTACTAAGCATTAGTTGAAATCTTTGATAGTCCAGAAATAAACTGTTATACTCACAACACAGCATCTCAAACTCAAATTTATACAAAAAATTGGTACTCACGTATTCGTTGCCTTTCCATGATGCGCTGAACTTCGCCCGCTTCGGAGCCACTTTCACTCTCGTACATCTGTGGGTGTATTGTTGTCGGCGGCGGCGGATGCTGTACAATCGGTTGCATCATTGCTGTGTTTGGTGGCATTTTATAGTTGCCACGGTGTTGCATTGGCAGTGTACCTGCATGACCAGGGCGCATGTTAATCGGTCGGTAGAGCTGGTCCTGAACCTTGACATATACCACGTTGCCGTTCTGCTGTTCATGTGGGGATTGTTGGGCTACAAATGCGCCGCCCATTCCCTGCTGCCTATTTAAATGCTGTTGGGCTTGCGGAGCATACCGGGGACTCAACTGCACCGGCAGTCGAGGGCTGTGTTGCAGTGCCCGCGTTGGACTCCAATAGATTTGTGAGCCCACTTGATTCCCGCGCTCCAAAATCAACGGCGTTGCTCGTCCATCCATGCGAGGTCGCCCCTGCTGTTGTTGCTTGACTTGAATGAATCCATAAGGACTTGGCATTTGTACCTGACCATACTGTCCGTACTTCATTAGATGAGCTGGTGTCACCTTATCGCTGTCCATGACGACAAATCGCGCTGGTGACGCTGTATCTGGCCGTCCAAACACTCCGGAGTCCGTTTCGCTAGACTGAGCGACTAACCGCCTCGGTTGGTGATGATAATAGTCCGCCGAAGACGAAGCCCGCCTTTGTGGACTGTCAAACTGATCGGAGACGTTCGATTGAATACTGTTTCGTTTGATCACGTGCGCGTAGATTGGTGATGTTGTGGGAGTGGCGGCTTGGGGTTGAATTATAGTCGTCCCGGCTGGCACATGCTGCACTGGAAGGCTTTGCATGCGTTGGGGCACCTGCGGAGCTGCCATTCTCGATGATGGACGATTATGAGTCTCCACCGAGACATAGGAAACCGGAGAGAGGTCATTTGGCACCTTTCCATTCATCTCCTTGTGACTGATCTGTCCAGAGCTGCCGAGTTTGGTTGGTGTCTTGTTCATCGATTTGCGGCAGAATTCCTTGACTTTCTGGAGGATCTCCTCCCTGGTAAGGGTGCCATTGCGAGGCGTAGTATGTTGCTCCTTCCTTCTCATTACCACTGGAGTCTCAGAATCACTTCGATATCCCTTTTCACGTTGATTAGACGTCATCATCTCATCGAGAACACTCTGACACCGTGGTGGCTGTTGAGCTTGCACTTCCAGCTGTGGCTGTAGTTGATTGTAGGCGATCACTTGTCGTTCGTTTGGAACTATAACCGCGTTCCCATCGATGATCTTCGTATTTCGATTTTGGTATGCACCAGAGAAGGTATTTCTCTGCTGTGAGCCACGAACAAAGTTTTGAACTTGAACGTTCCCCTCGGGAACCAGCTGGGCATAGATCGGTTGGTATGGTGGCGATTGTTGGATCTGATAGGTCGGTAAACGCTCATATATATTCTCAGGGTTGTGCGGCTGTCCCATAGGCACTGCCCCCGTCTGCATTAACGCTTTGTTGTAAAGTTCACGATCGGTGCGTTCCTTGATCTCCCTTAGCTTGACCCATTCTTGTTGGTCCACTTGGATAGTCGTCGCTGAGCCTTGTGATGTGGCAGTTATTGGTGAAACCGATGGTTTGGGAACTTGAGCAGATGGTTTTTGCTCTATCTCAACGCCTTCTCTAATTGGGGTCGAAGTTAGCTTTGGTCCCACGTCTAGGAGGTTTTCCTTTGAGTTCTTCGGAGTAAGAATGCCCTTTGGGGTTGATGAGGCACTTTTCGATTTTGGCAGCGAATTGTTCATCCGAGAGCTACTCCGCTTGGCGATTTCTTGTCGATCCATTGACGATGAACGACCGAAGATCGCTCGTTTGTCGGCTGCCTGTGCTGTCGATCGTTTCGGAACTAGGCTCTGTCGCTCACCAGCTGATCGACGTAATTGAACCTGCTGTGGTTGTTGCTTCTCTATTGCGTTTCTCTCGAGGCTTTTACTAGGCATTGGTCTCAATGAACTTATCGGAATTTGTGCTCGCTGGACGCGTGTCCTTGCCAATCCATCTCGAGACTGGGAGGTATGAAGCCGCTCTTTTGAAGATGATCGACTGCGATTGCCCTTGGTAAGTGTTCCGTCGCTGGCTGATCTTGAATGATCATCCTTTTTCACCTCGTCTAATAGCGAGAAATCCTCGGCATTCGTTAAGGCACTTGAAATCGAACTGGACCGGTCATCACCCGCGGCATAGCTTTTCCTCGATCGTTCCATTTGCTTCTTAAGGTCACTGGCCCCACTAAGAAGCCCGTTTCCAGGACTTCCGTGGAAGCTTTGTCGCTCGAGAACGACTCTTTTTATCGCAGATGAGGTTTTAATGCCTCCATTCTCATTAGTACCACTTCCGTACACACTTTGCGGTATAGGAACTTGCTCCTTAGGTGTAGTCTTCCGCTTAGACGAGAATATTCCATTCGGCAGTAGCCGCTGGAATACAGAAGGTTTCTTTGCTTTCTTTGGCGTCTCCATAACGGACAAGGGATCTGAGTAGATCTGCTCCGTTGGAGGTAGTTTTTCAATGATGATCTGTACCCTTGGAGGCTCTGAAATCGCCCCGTTTGTCTTTATGCTGTTGGTCTTCGCGGGTTCTTTTTTAGGCGTCAGCGAAAGACCCTTCTTTTTGAGAAACTCTTGAAATTCTTGTGAGTTCACAGTATTCGTGAAGGATTTCACTTCACCATTCACTGGCGACGCGCTGTTGTTGTCGACTTGGTCTACACCGCCTACTCCGTTTGCTAGCTTCACCTCTTCACTGGAATCGCTCTTGGTCAAAGGCTCCTCGATGTCTTCTAAATCATCATCGGAACCAATGCACAGCTTCTTTACGCGCTCATCAAACTTTTTGGCGTTCTTTGTTACCTCTTCGGGATTGAAGAGGGAGTCCTCAAGATCGGTGCCGACTTTTACTTTAATGTCGGAAAGATCCGGGTAGTTTGGCTTGGATACTTTCTTGAAGTTTGGAATTTTTGAAGCTTTCGGCGGGGGGGTGCATTTCTTTTTCAATTCTTTGAGACGCTCTTGAGTTTGCTGTGAGAGTTTTACCTTCTTAGAAGGCTTAGTCACGCTAAGCTCTTTCAGCTCATCAAACTTAATCCTAGCTAACACAGTCGGATCGTACTCAAAGTACTTATCCGGGTTCTTGATGTAGGTCTTTACGTACTTGGACTGTTTAAGGACCTCCTCTGTGGTTATGTACTCAGAATCCTCCTTTGCCTTGGGGGTGCTTGGTACCTTTACAGTACTTAGAGTAGACCGCTTTATCGGCACAGGTGGAGGGGTCTTCTTCTGTTTTCCTGACCCCGTTACCCCGTTGTTCTTTTTAAACGGATTCTTCTGATCAATTATAACCTCACCCGAAGTGAATTTCTTCACACTTTCATCTTCCGGATCGAAGGATACGGATTTTTTTAAAGTCGACTTCAGCGGAGTCGGGCCAGTTCCGTTGCTGAGAAGTATCGATTTTGTACCGATGGGAGTTGTGCTGATGCTTATTATTTCTACGGAACCATCTATTTCGTTACTTGATATATCACAGATTTTCGATTCGTTTTCGTCGATAGGTGGCTGTACTATGGTACTGGTTTGCGTCTTCGCTGGAATGGATTCACGTGGTGCTGGTATCGGTTGTTGGTGTTCTTTCTGTGGCTTCTCGATAACTAGTGCATGATTGGACTCCGGGGAGGGTTCTGTTGCTTCGGACATTGTTTTTGTGAAGTGTGCATGTGGTGTGTTGTTGTGGTGCTTGTTGTTGCATTAAGGTGAATGTATGGTGTGTGTAGTGTAGACAAAATTGTGTTGAGTCTCATTGAATCCGAATTAACTTCGAAAACGTTCGGTAGGAAGGCCTGCAAAGAGAGAAAAACAAAAACTGATTAGATAAATCCTTCAACCTGAATATCCTTGTCATTTAATACTATTCAATGGATCCTTCTCTCTAGAGTAGAGCAGTTACACAGTCGGTGAATGCAATAACCAGTTCTTCAGATGCAAAGCATTTGACCTGTTTTCTCGTAGTCGTCGTCTGTCATTCTTTTCGTCCTTTGAACGGCTACGCATTAGGGATGTAAAGGGCGATACCCAGATACTTGTTTGCTTTGATTTGCGTTTGTGTTTGAGAAGGAACTAGTTCGTAACCACTTAAAGAGTGGTGCGAATGTCTACTCCCTGTCTGTCTGAATGATCTTAAGAGGTTTTCTCATAAAAAAAGTTTAGATTTTGAAGAAGAGTTGAGCTGCTGAGCATATTTAATTTGTGCATGGAAGTTGTAAAGTTACACATGAGGAGGCTTAATGTCTTAATAAAACTCTTAACGCAACAAGAAAAATAATTGTGGTTTAGAAGTTATCAACTCCGAGGTGATTTATGGAACTGGGAATATATTGTTTCAGATAATGATACGATGCTGGATATATTTCGGAAATTACCGAAAATTATTGAAAGAATATCCTCGTATAGAAATGTATGTGAACGAGGATGATAGTTCGAGTTCTGTATTTTTGATATTGGTGTAAGCTTACGTTGTACGATGCAATAAGCGCTGGCGTTTAAGAATTAGAAGTGACATACAGCGCTCTTCCCTAGGCATACTAGCTCGTCTTTATAAGAATCTTCCAAAAGCGATAGCGTCTAATTATAGCTTACATATGTTCAAATGATAGTCATACTTTAAATTTTGTCAGATGGAACAATAATTTAAAAATATTATGCAAACGTGTCCATTTTGAGCAGAAAAAACATTGCCAGTCGGCCCTTTGTCAGACACTCATTTTTCATTCTCAGATTGTCATCTGCAAAGCACTTAGTTTTCATTGACAGATCTGTCGATCGGTTGAATACAACTTTAGCCTCACTTTTAACATCAGTAAAGATAGGCCCTTATCATATATATGCACCTATTCGTGATATAGACATTCCTATGCTGACAACAGAAGCTGTGTAAACGGAGCCCTAAACCCCGATCGCAGGAACCCTATAGTCTCACACATACTGAATGACTTTAGGGTGCCAATATTGCTAAGGATTCAATTTAAGGAGCAGGAAGTTATTTAAGACAATCGGAGACTTGAAACTCTTACGTTCATATAAATTTATACGCGCAACATAGTTACATGTTGAACTGCACCCAAAGCCGCAAATGCGAAGAGATCATGCGAACTATCTATCTTTGCGGCTAATTTCGTAATCAGGGGCTCATAAGACAAAAGTCGAAGAGTGGATAACCTTTGTCGGGTGGAGTCTGTTTAACGTCATATCAAATGGAATACCAATAACCAATAGGTACGTAACGTGTCGATCTTCAATACCAAACTTTTTCTATTTCCTAAGAACAAGATCCCTGGGGGACCTTTTAACATGTTAGCACATCATAAAACACATTTTTAGAAGTGTTGAAAGGTCTTGAAGCCATCCACAGAGGACTCGTTGGTTAATTGCAAGAGTTGAAGAGTCTCAGCCTTATGACACTACTCATGTCCCATACACTATCCTTACTACCTAAATTGAGATTTTCAATAGCTGGACCGTTTCAACAGTTCTCCAACATAAAGGGTTAGATCAGATCGGCTGAATTTAAAGACTGTTCTGTCTCCTATCTTTGATAGCGCTAACATTACAAAGTAAGCAACGGCCTTTTAAAACCTTTTTCTGCCCAGCCCGAGCATTACAGTTCCAATTCAACCGAACTACTGTTTGAAAAGAAAAACTATTTTGGCTGCTTAGGCATTTTCAGACCTTGAGGCACGAAGGACCCGATAGTCATACCTCTTTCACCAATGGTGTCCATTAATTTGACTGGTACTGCAGATTTGGGTTTTTGCTTAGGGTTCACTATCCAGTATTCTGACGACTTCATAATAAAAAGCCGATTATTCGACCTTAAGGTTGGGTTCGGAATGGAAAACTATCCACTCAATTGAACGAATTTGCTGGTTGCCTTACTTAAAAACAAGATACACATTTGGCACAACAGGCTCGTTAGTACCCAGGGCCGAGCTTTCTCCCAACCATTCATGTGTGCCGACTCCGAATGGCGACTTTGAGATCGTCAAGAGGGAAGGGCCAGTGAAAAATCATTTAGGTGTTGCTACTTCTGAGAATCGAACTAACCATCGCGCCACTGAGCCCGTCTTTGACTTTTTTGCGAAAGGAAAATGGGACAGTGTCCTTCGAATATGCACGAAGTCTTGCTACAATCTAATCGATCTACGTCTAGTCTAGGTTGAACGCACGCATCCGTTTAGAAGACCCTTGGCAGCACAGTCAACAAACTAACAAGAAACCCCTAATCAATAGGATGAGTGCCGAATGATTTTTGATATAAGGCAAAGGCACAGACGAAGACGAGATCTTCTGGAAGAGAAGAACATCAGCCTTTCAGAAAGAAAATGTGGTACGTCTACGATTATCTACACGAATTTTGTTCGGAACATCGACCAAAGTGTGAAACGTCAAAAGTGGCGATACAAGGCCCTAACGGAATTCTGTAGAGATGACCTTTTAGACCGTTATCTGGTGTTATTTGAACCATTCTAAATCTTTAATAAAGCTATACTGCTCATTCAAGGACTTTTTTCAAGCCTAGCTCGATCGTTTGCCGATCGGTCGAATTTTGTGGTTGAAAATCCACCATTATGTTGCATCATAGCGACATGCCTGTATGAGCTGACCATAAATCGTCATGATTTCGATAAATAGCCTCAAAATATGCATATTATTTGAAAATCACTTCCATTTCACTTCAGAAAACCTCCATTTCTGTTGATACGAATCCCCCAATTACATACAGCTGGAGTGCATACAAACGACGACGTAAATAACTCCTAAGCACGTACAAACTCCATCTAGAGAACGTGAAATTTCCCCTTTAATTAAGTTCTTCTTTCCTGTGGACGGGACCATCCAATATATTGGTCTCGTAACCTATGGCACTATGACTGTGTGTAGCGCACGTGCCAGGATGCCATACTTTTTCAAAAAAAAAACAAACGTTTTCCTATTTATTTATCACTAATGTGAACTAGGCAGTCAGTTCTTTTTCCCCCAGAGCGGGACAAACTCATGGAATTCATCTCGGATGGGCGGTGTGGTGAACGATGGTCGAAGATTGGCAGGTCGGTTGTTTTGGGGTGGTGAAATCTTCAAGTTGCCCACTGGCATTTTGCCCGACAGCACCGTTGCTATGATGGCAATGGAAGAGCCGTTCTTGTCTCGAATGCTTGGGATTCCAAAGTTAAGTCAGGAAAAATGTAGCTATGAACTGGAAGAGGGTGATCTATGAAATCTACAACAGGGGAGGAAATGAAGATTTATTTGAGTGAAATTGGTTCCCAATTGGGATTCCTCCTCAGCCATGGTATTTATGTGGCATGTCATACAACATGTGCAAAGTTTCCTAGCCCAACGACAGCGCAGACTTTGATAATTAAAATCCGCTATGTCACTGCCGGCCACCGTGGTTTTCACGTCACAATCGTGACATTATTACGTGAATAAAAGTATCAATCGCTAGGTAACGGTAACTTACTGTCTTGCTAGTATATCTCTCTTTCCCAGAGTGGCAACTTTCTATCATCATTGGCAGCGGGGAGGACCGTGCTTATCCATTCATCTATCTCACTGGCTGTCCATTCTGTTTAGAGTGCAAAAAAGTGAGAGTCTGTGTGTCTTACAGTTGCGAATACATTTTTCCTCGCTACTGACTTCTTCTGACGCTTTTATTATGCAAGGAGGTTGGCATCAGTGTGTGCAGTGTTGTAATGTAACTCCACTAGATGCATTAACATAGAAATAACACTTCGGTTGATGTGCTGTGTTATGATAGCCGGGCCGAAAGTGATATGTGAGTGTGTGGCAAGGCAATTAGCATAAACGTGAATTTAATGTGTCTACGGCTTATTGTTGGACACGCTCTATTTGGAGTCTTGGGAAACCGGGAAGCATGGTTAAGAACAAATGGACAGTTTAATTAGACTGTTTGTTTGTTTAATGGTTTATTGATGTTTGATAGAGTTTTTTTTTGTGCGAACAAAGAGTAGTAAAAATCGCTTTAGTAGCTTTACCAGAAGTTCCCCATTATTCACTGATCTGATTTTGGTAAGCAGATTGGCAGCCACACTTCGCCAATACTTAGATACATCAAGAGATTGGCCATTAATCTTAAGCGGTCTTTTTGATTAATATAGTAGCGTCTACAAGGTGGAAGACTAGGCTTCCCCTTTTCGACCTGTGGTATACCACCTTACCGTGGTATAACTTCACTCCGTGAAGTAGGTGTTACTGCGTTTCGAAGATTTCCAGATGCACTTGTCCAACATAAAGCGTCATAAGCTTCGCACAACCATTCACGTATGCGTGTTTCCTTCTTTTGCACCTTGGCGGGGCCTCCAGTTTCTTGCCGAATCCGAACACCTGAGTTGAGATAAGCTTTTGTTGACAATTGATACTAATCGGATGGTTTGTCAGATGATCGCGAGAAGAGGCCAAGTGAACAAGATAGATTGAATTTGTTTCCGGATAACATGCAATTGACTCAAAGAATATTGCCGACAGACCGCTCACGTCACTTGACGTACCTGATTATTGGAAGCAAAATTTTGTGACCGAAGAAGCGTATTTCACACTCTCTGGCTTCGTTAGCAAGCAAAATTGCCACATTTGGGGAACGGAGAATTCACACCATATCCATAAAACACCATTGCATGACAAAAATGTATCTCTGGCCGGCGTTTATTACAAAACCACCATTGGGCCAGTTTTCTTCAGAGAAGGAGGAACAGTAGATGGGAACTGATGGGAATCGATATCCGTGGATGCTGGTCTGGACGGCCACACTTTAAATCAAACAATGTAGTTTCTGCAACGAAAATTCGATGAACTTGTCCTGTCAAAAAAGTATGACAGATCTATGCCTCCCGATTTGACCCCTCCTGAGTTATTTTTGTGTAGTAATGTGAATGGCAAAGTTAGCCTCAGACCATTGACGAGCTCAAGGCAAACATTTGTGCAGAGATCATCGCTATTCCGCTCGAGATGCTAGAAAAAATGTTGATAAGCGTTGCAAAAATGGTATATACATCTGCAACGAAAATTCACTGAGTGTGTGCTGTCAAAAAATTGTGACCGATTTGACCCCTCCTTATTTATATGGGGTTATGTAAAAGGCAAAGTTTGCCTCGGACCATCGATGAGCATTACAGACAGATCTCCATGACTCTCGATTTGACCCCTCCAGGGTACTCATTCCGTAACTTTCAAAATGTTTATCATTGATGAGAGTGTAGGAGATTTTTTATATGTGTGTGTGAACATGTATATAAATCACACGGTAGCCACCTACTGAGAAAGTCTCCTTCAATATCGCCAATGATAACCATTTCAATAGTTACGGAATGAGTACCCAGACTTATTTATGTGCGGTTATTTGCAAAGCAAAGTATACGCCAGCAAAGCTAAGATCATTGTCGAGCTCAAGGCCCGAGATGCTCGAAAAAGTGAAGGAAAACGCAGCAAAAATGGGACATTTTGGTTTGGTCAATAAACGCGTTTTTTTTTTGTTGGGTTTTTCCGTTATTCAATATTTGCATACCGACATAAAAGGAAAAAAACGTTTAAAGCTTTCCCTTTTCATATAGATGCAGTTGTACTACCACCAAATCCTCTTTGCAAATTATATAACCTTGGTTGCTTGCCTATTTGACACCCTTTACAAATTGTTGTGATGAGAAAAAAGAGGGCACACATCATATCCCATCTCACGATTGCTTTTTTCTAAAATCTTGAAAAGAATTTCCATAACATAGAACATCCATAATGCCTCTGATTGTGAACCCGGTCTACTCCAAATTCTCTGTTAAAAATGTCAGATGACTTCAGAAAACTGAAAAATTTGCAAATAGCCGAAGGATAAACAAAGCAAATGAGTGAGAGACTCCTCTATAGATCAGGGAATTTCGAGTCTCAATAAAAGAAATAAATCCGGCAATTCATCAAGAAGGGTACATAAGTGCAAGTTGCCTTCAACGCTAGAACGTAGGCAATACGGAAAAGTCATTGACACCGTGTAACGCAATTCAGTATAGATGTATGGAATCAGCCTTTTGTTGAGATAGACCGTTCACCTCCTGTCAATGAAAAGAGGATCTCGACACTTTGTATTAGAGCTAAGACCAGATTTAAAACATGAAAAATCATATGTCCACCAATTATGACGTACTAATCAGTAGAATTCTTTATTTATGAAGTTCTTACATGCAGGTAACCATTATCCATCATTTGATGTACCCAACGATGGGCACCCGATAGAGATTAAGTATCTCACTACGTATGTTTGAATTTACGCTATACCAGCCATTAAGCCTGCAATTTTTACCCTTCGCTATATAAGCAGGAAAACGAAACAAATATCAAGTACTTTATGAGTTCAATGTAGTCTTAATTGAGTTGACATTACATATATCTATATGCACTATGTCAAAAAAAACTGTTACAGCTATTAGCAAGCTACATGACAAACGCAATTAAAAGCACCTTCGTCGACATAACAATTGCAATGCCAACTCGTCTATACAATCGAAGTCACATTTCTCTAGAGCTGCTCATACGCTCAGTTTAATGGTGGACTTTACAGCTTATCTTATCTACATGCATGTAGATTGTAGGTATGTATACACTCAGATACCTTTAGTGCGAAAAAATGTAGGTTCACGCGCATTTATATGAATTCTTGTGGATAAATGTTGACATTGAGTAAGGAGACGACTTATCTACAAAGCAGATTCCGATAACACACAAACCAGTCCCTGCAACGAGCTCAGTCAGTCACTAACCTACATACACCTATTCAGGCTTATCAATGTTTTTTGTTCGCCGCATTGTAAAGCGCCCTCATTGCCGCGACCGCCGCGCCATGAAATAAACAAATTTACTGCACTCATGTGAAATTTCCAACAGATGTTGGAACACACCTTTGCGTGTGTGCTGTGTGCTGTGCCCTCCCAACATGGGCTGGATTTATAGATGAATGCGTCATTTGTACCCTTTGTCGTCGGTAGGGTGCATGCGACTTGATAAGTTCTCAGGCGATATTAATAAATTTATTTAATCTGTAATTCATTGAAATTGGCTTGCGTTGAAGGACTTTAGTGTTTGCCGAATAATTGAGGGGGTTTGTCGTTGCAAAAATATTATTTGACTGTAAGCATGCACTTCCTGCACACGAAGGTATTGCTGACATCCGTTTCTGTGGGGTTACCTGGATTCCACGAAGTGAAGAGTAAATAATTGCGAGTACATTATTTTGACAAAGACACTTTGTACCAAGTGCATTTGGGACAGGATAAATCTGTAAAACAAAGTCACAAGGGACTACATATCAGCAACAGCAACTTGAGAGACACACTCAAATCACAGATGGCATCCAAATCGAATAAATCTAAAAATGGACTTCTACCATTCCCTGTGGTCTTCATTTGCATTGCATGTAAGCAGGGTTTGAGAAACACATCTTGGTGAATGTAAACACAATAACGAGACATTTGTCACGTTTTTGACCATAAATGGCAAAACATTATTCTGTGTAATGATGTCACTGAATTAATGCTGCACACCACTGTAAACAGGTAATTCATCGTGCCTAATGGTGTGTGCTGATGTCAGATGGGTATTGAAAAGTCGGTGACCTCATCAATAAGTCGATCCAATGGAGATCCTATAAGGTGTGCTTGATATTCTATCAAAATTATATAATATTGACAAATTTACAATGTTGTGTTGAACATGTTAAACATCCTTGGTGGTCAAATGGTAGGAAATTCGAATCTATGAAACCTTAAGTTTTCACCAAGCTGACTCTCCTTTACCACTAAGCGCCTACTATCTTGACCGTAGATAGGGTTTCAATCCTTGTAGGAAGTCTTGGCGCCAGCAGACGAGAGCGGGTGGAAGGCGTGTACTCACACTAATACACATATTCAATTTATAGTCGGCAGCTGAAGAATTCCCAAGGTGGAGTCAATGGTGGCGTCCACAGTACCAGTTAGGATGGACAAAGTGAATAGCCCAAATGAGCTGCTTCGACATATTTGGACACCAGGTCTTTTAGGAATCTTAAGGGTAAGTCAGCCCCTTGAACAGAGAGGGTTGCAGGTGAGCCGGAAGGCCAACGGAAGCGTTCAATCCCTTGGATACTGATGGGTGGTGGATTCTGGGGGTATCGAATAAATTGGAACTGGCTCCCCAGGTTAAAGGTTGTGCTTTGAGTTTACTACCCACGTGAAAAATAACCATTGAAACGAAGCAACGAAGATCCTCAGAAAGGATTGATTTTATTGTTGACGACCATGGTAAACGAAGAAAGGTCAACGACGTTCGTATATGCACCTGGAATGTGAGAACATGCAACACGAGAGGTGCAGGCGAACAACTAGCGGAAGCCATAAGCCGCTAAAAACAAAGATATTACTGCCATCCAGAAAATACGATGGGTTGGGCCGAGCAAAAGAGAACGAAAAACTGAAATCGTATGCGGATTTGTTGTAAGTGTCAGATTAAGGGCGCAGTTACGGCCAACTCTTGTAAGCGAGTTTGCTAGTTCGAGCTAGCCGCGCACGTGCTCTAGTATTTTTACTAGAGGACGATTTTTCACAAGCAAAATATTTTTTTTTTTTTCTGTAGGATTTTTTTAGCAAAATTATACTTGGACTGAATATATCTCCGAATATATTGTTAAAATCTTGCTTCATCTACTTATAGAAGGTGGGCCAAAGGAAGTAATCCGATGTTGTCGCCGCCTTCAGAATATCGGTTGTGGTTCGCACAGTGTGGAACCACATGTTCTCAGTCCTAATTCGTCCAATTGTGGCAGAAAAAACTCGGTTAACATGGCCCTATAGCGCGCACTGTCCACTGTTGTCGTTTGACCAGCGGAGTTTTCAAAAAAAAAATGTCCCGGTGACTCCTCCAGCGTGAACAGGGCACCATGCAGTAACTTTGAGCGGGTGTAATGGCTCCTCGTGCATTTTCGGTGCCCCAGAAGCGATAGTTTTAGTTGTTCACGTACCCGCTGAGGTGGAAATGAGCCTCATCGCTCATTATGATTTTGGTCGAAAAATCGTGCACTTCGTCCTCGATCGGCGACAAAATTCGCGCTGCGCCAACACTACAGACAAATTGTTACGCAAAAAAAAAAATAGACACGATTATTCCGCGTTATTGGGGAGTGGATCGCTCCCTGGCTTGTTCACTTGTATTCTACATCTGTCTAGTTCACAAATGTACTAACAGATTTGACATTGGCGGCCATTTGCAAAAATAAGAGCATCTTCCAATAGGGTGATCTCTTTTGGCCCACCTTGTACAAAGTATAAAATAAATTCCCAAAAAGTGGCTGTATGCGCTAATCTCGAGAATGGATTTCGATGTGGTTTTCACTGCTATGATCTGCATTTAACAGGGAATGCTATAGTGTATTCAAAATTGCTCTATCACTTACAGGAGCTGAGCGTTAGAGTAGAACTCGAGGTGTAAGTGGCTTATTTGTATGCAAATAATATTCTTCTATTGGTATCCATGTATCTCATGGCATTTAACACCACCCTTGGCGTGTGTTGAGTGAAAATTAAATACCATATATCCCATTATATATGTTAATGGAATATCAAAAAATTTTTTTTTTAATTTCAACGAAATCCAATGTAAACTCATTCGGTTACGAAATCCGTCACACCAATTAAACAATTGCCGAGCTTAGTCGCCGGGCTATAATTGCGGCTGTTGTTGTTATTTTGCAATTTCATTTGCATTTGCAAATAAACGCGAATTAAGCAAAATCCAGCTACAAACAGATGAATGAAAAAAAAAATGAAATAGAATAACACAGACCCACTATCCCCGACCTTCAGCAAATTGACTCTTGCCCATCCCTCCCCGCCCGTAACGAATACCAACATTACTGATGAAACCACAAAAGTAGGCATGCCCACGAAATGCGACAACGGAGACTATATCTTTCGACAGTAGCGTTCTAAATTCCGGAGCACGCCGAATTGCAGAATTAATTGCATTTGACACGGGCAAATTGTGCTATCGTCTCTCTGCCTAGGTACTTCGTATGTGTTTGTATCCAATTACACATAGAGGAGCTTAGACAACGGTCAATGGAACAAAGCGGTCATTTTCATTTCTGAAGTGAGATACTTTTTTCCGTTTTATCGGGGCTTTTCGTGTCACTTATGAATGGCAGAACAATGAATGTTGCGCAATGTAGTGCTGCAAACTGTGGTAGATAACCTATAAAATTTGAATGACCTGCGGACTTGGGGTTTTTTTATATTCAAATTTAAGGCTAAACTGACACTTAAGATTGAACAGTAGCTCTAAATGGTGTGGAGTTTAAATAATCCATCGGTATGCAAATTCATTTGAGATAAGATCAATTTGGATGCAAGTGGAATGTGCCTTGACCTAATTTAAAAACGGAGTCTGAAGATAATTACAAACCCGTGATGAAGCCATTAGAGGCAGGTTATTATGCAACAAGCAGTAAGTATATTATCTCAGTCAATCTTAATCATTCAGTTAGGCCCCTAAAAGCCTTCACATCGCCTCAAACACAAACCACGTAGATGAGCAATCGTGTTAAACAAACAAAAAAGTAAAAAAAAAACTTTGGCAGCTCACACAACATTCCTTGCAACAAATCATAGTTCCACCAGAGCCTAGACAATTTGTGGGGGGAAAACAATAAAAATGAAGTTTCAATGATAGCCATTATGATGATTTTTTGCCTCCTTTGTAGACAGACAGGCAGACAGGCGGGAGAGACAGTTTTTTTTATGCCTAGAAATGGATTCGATAAAGAGCTGGATTGGTAGGTACGCCTCCTTGGCTGTAATCCCAAAAGAATGCCCGAAAAATTGCTTCAGTAAGACATCTGCATGTGCCAAGAAGGGTTGGAGTGCAGGAGATGTACATATATCCGGAAAGAGGATGTCGATAAAGATTCGGATGAGAATGCTGCTGGTGCTGTTATATCAGGCTGATGTGTGAAATAAATTCAAAGTTTTTTTTGTAGCTCCTTCGTATGGATGTGTTTGACACATGACAGTGTAAAAAAAATCGGAGGATGATAAGCCTTGACTAGGAGAGGCAATTTCAAAATTGACAGGTGCAATTGGATGTAGTTTGGCACTGATTTGGTGAGTTACGAGCTGGCATTTTCAGAAATGTTTGACGAGATAGATTCTTGAATATTGTAAGAGTCATATGAGCGTCTTATAGGGTTCTTACATTACACATGCCTACATGCGCAGTATAGTGATTGCGCATGCAATCCCTGATTCTATGGCGCTGACTGCATGTGGGATGAGTGATTTCAGAAAATTTTGATGTTTTCTTGTTTGTGTGTGTGCGAAATTCCACAGTTATTGGAGAAAAACAGATCGGAGAGTACATTTTTTAATTAATTGTGACGACCACCTTTAGTCAGTGATGAATATACGAACGAAGTTCTGCTCTGTTTGCATTAATAGTTTTCGGGGAATCGTGATTGTCCATTTTAGTGATTGTGCATATATACATACATAGTCTAAGGGCCATGTAAGGGGAATTTCAAAAATCAAAGAACAGGGTGGGCCAAATGTATCACCATATGGGAAAATGTTATAATTTTTGCATATAGCGCACATCCAATTTGTATTTGTGTAGTAAATAGAATACCAATACACGGCGACAAGCCATGCATCGTTATACCCATTCCTCCGGATCGGGGAATACGCGTGATTATTTTTGACTTAATAATTTGTATTTAACCACTCACCTCGAAAAGATGCAAACAATTTGTATACCTTTATAGGGCTTTAGCACAGCGCTCTTATTTAAAGAAAAGAGGAAGAAAGAAAGGGTTCTGACAGATGTTGGGCGTAGTGTCATCGAATAGACAATGTAACATGCATTTGGCAATGACAACGTATTTTTACAGAATTTTAGTGAACGATTTGAAAATTCCGTAGTAGTAGAACGCTCACGCTCTTCTAAGCTTCGACATCATGAGCGATGAGTCCCATTTACATCTGAACGGATAAGTAAACAAACATATTCTGTGTTTCTAGGGCACTGAATGTATGCTATTTACTCTGAAGGTGTCATCAGGGCGAATTTTTTCGAGGGCCCGTGTAAAAAAACCATCAGCGAGTTTTTACTGACGCAAATTGATGAATTTGGATTGGAGGACGTTGAAATATTCCAACAGGGCGTTGCAACTGCACATACAGCTCTCGCGACAATTGACATTTCAAAGTATGCATCTTTGGATCGAATAATGTCTTGTTTTGGTGATTTGGATTGACTCCCAAGATCTTCGAATTTGACATCTTCAGCCTTCTTTCTTTGACTTTTTTTTAAATTACGGATCTGTCTATGCCGACAAGTTAACAAGCGAATACCTGTAATGAGTGCAAGAATTTATAGCCAGAGTTTCTTGCCAAAATGAAAGAAAAAATGGGGTGTTCGTCATCATCAACAATGGCGGCGTTAACTTTACTATTACATTTTCAAAAAATAATGGAAAACAAAACTAAAATGTCCAAATAAACATTTTAACAAATGGGCCACCCTCCAACTTTTGTTGGAACTAATATTATCTATGATGTTTAATCAAAATCGTTAGAGCCGTTTTCGAGAAAATTGAGGTTGTGTATAATTTTAATATGGCAGGTAACGGTAATAAATTGGCTAAAAGCAAACAAAAAAAAAAAAACGCTGGATACGAAGTTTGAAGAAAATCGGTTAAGTCCTTTAGGCTGGAGAGACCTGTACGGACAGACGGACCGACGAACCGACGGACGGAATTCCAAAAACCATTTTTCCGCTATCTTCGCATTGTTAGAATCAATCCCAATTTTGAGGTCGAAAATTTTCACGAAAACAATATCTTTCGCTTTGTAAGAAAAAATTACAAATTTGGTAACTGTTCTACACACTCCTATGTTTACGAACACAGTTCGGTGTATATGGTCGTTTACCTTCAGCTCCTTCAGATCCCACGACGCGAAATTCGCCAAGTTGTGGTCTCCGACGGGCTCAGTGGTGCGATGGTTAGTGCGATGAACTGCCGCGCAGAAGGTCTGGGTTCGATTCCCAGCCATAGCAACAACTTAGCCGTTCGGAGTCGGCATAAAACAGGAGGCCCCGCCATCGCACACATGAATTGTTGTGGGTACTAACAAGCCTTTTCTTTTTGAGGTCGTTTTTGTGGAAAGGCCGAGATTTTGTGAGAGACGCCAAATCGACTTCTTCAGATTCTTCTGCACACTCTCACGAACAGCAGCGATGTTTTCAGCAGATCTTGCGTTTGGTCGACGTACAGGTATGATTTATCGTTTACTGAACCAGTGGACTCAAATTTACCCACCACAATGCGATATGTCCTCTCGGTAGGAAGATTATGGCGACCCTAATATGGTCGAAGAGCTCCCGAAAGGAGCACCCATTTTGATATAACAATTGTTATATGTGTTGTCGAACACTATGTCCGTCCATGGTGCAGCTTCAACATTATGGCTGCTATTAACTGTCAAAGCTCAAAAGTACCTATGGGTAGACCCTTTATAATCGAATAAACCTATGTGATGCCTCAATTCTTGGGTGCCGCTGAAGCATTAGAGAATTGTCGAAACGCAACGGCCAATAGGTTAGAAGATAAAACATTACTCATGGACGTACAAGTTTGAATTTCAAGCCTCCAGCCTAACGATATATCGTTACATAATTTAGCTATACCTATAATTTATTTACATTTATTTGAAAGCTAATTAGGATATGTCAAGACAGTTGGCTTAGTATACTTCGCAAATATCCACAAAATATTTCAAAGGTCAGTGGTTTCCTTAAAAAAGAATCACCTCTCATATCCTTCCGCTAAAAATCTAGGTCAGACATAAATATAAAATTGAAACAGCACCATTTTATCCATTATATCTACGGCAATCATAATGCCGTTGCCTTCAACCTTTTTCTTTCTATTCCACACTCCCTTCCTGAAAATTCCTAAGTCAATAGCATTAACAATCTCCGTCTGCATATACCCTCGATTAAAAATAAGTGTGTCAAAAATAGTACGCTAAATCGATAACCACACATCTCCTACCACAGAAGAATCCTAAAGCCTACCCTCTAAAAAGAAAGCATCGAAACCAGGACAACCATTATTGAGTCACAAATCCAATGCGCTGACATTGTCCTTGAAGCTTTATAGAAATAAATATAAATTCATGAACACAAGCTGCGGTAATTAGTATACTTGTTTTAAGTCCTTTTCATTAATTCGAGGGTCCTATATTTGTAGACAACCGACTATTTTAGGAAATCCTCAATGAAATTGATCCGTAAGAAAGCCATAATTTCGATTATCTGATGACAATTTTTCTTTCTAAGTTTAATTTCATTTCGGCAAGCAGGGACTACCCGAGAAGGAGGATATCTCTCCAACGGATTTGAATAGTGGTATTGGCAAATAGGATGCGGATAAATGGAGATTCTTTTTTTTCACTGACGTTCTTTTGTGTGATTTTGAATTGGAATGTGTGACCTTATTTGGTGGAAGGATAATGAAGCATCCGCTTGGATAGTGGAATAGTTGAATGGTAGCACAAATAGGATATGAAATTGCTTTTTTTTTTGTATTTCAATTTTTTGCAAACATAAGGCATTGCGGATATTTAAATGCGAGGCGTCATTAGATTGATTGGGAGTTTATTTTAGGAAATGAAACTCAGTTGAAAGCCTTGAATGAGGGTAATAAAGCTCAAAGTAATATTTTTAGTTTTTTTGGTTTATTGATGATTATTACTGACGTTAGAAATTTTAATATATTATGAAGGGTTGGATTTTGCCACTCACCCTGTCATAAAACATTTCCATATTCCGTTAGACATAGTTTAACAATTTCCAAGCTTCTAGTTGATACCCGATTCAAAAATAATGTCTAGGACTTAAAAGCAAGGACATTTTTTGTCCATGAGGTGGTGGTTTTGGTTTGGATATGTATTACGAGGTAAATTATATATATATTTTTTTTTAATATTTCAGATTATGTATCTAAACTATTGGGCAGGTAATTAACATCAAAATCTAAGAATTTTCAACAGTAATGTTAAAGGAAATAAGAGGACCTCATAAATTTCTCTCAAGAGATGACTTGGAACCTTAAAAAGCTAGAGATCTCCATCGAATGCTAAATAGTGAGTTCAGAATATCTCACTAAAAATAAGTCAATCTCCGTCAAGCTGTAAAAAGTTTCGTTCAGCCTACTCAATTGAGATTCAATTAGGTTACCACCATCAGACTAATATCGAACAAAACAGCCCGAAGATGGACTGGTTAAAACATGAACTCCTCTGCCAAACTTGGTCGGAGCCTCACTAATATCTGCACGATCGACAAAAAAACGAGAAAATCACATTTTCAGAACCATATTCAGAGGCTTAAGTCCTTTAATTTTCGGCTATTAGATCATATTCAATGTTTTTATGTGAAGATCTCATGCCATTTGTTGACAATCTGATGGGTCGCTTCAGGCTAGGAAACTGATAGACCTTATGTTTATGAGAATGGTCGCTCCTCCGTTTAAATTTTAAGATTTCTACTAAAAACTTTTACATCGCCAGAGAGTAAAGATTAGTACTGATGTCAATTTGCATGTCCTAGCCATCTTAAACGTCCTTTTCAAAGACCAGGTTTATATCGCAGAATGGGACATCATATAAAATACGACTAAATGAATGACATATTACTCTTGGACCTTATCCAGGATCGTTCATTTCTCAGGACATTATGTTATGATGATTTACCCTATCAAGTAGTGTTCTGTACCACGTTAGACCGAAAATTGAACGTCACCTTCTCGGCTTTAAGTCTCGAACTAAAATATTCGAAAATGGCGCTCTAGGATTCTGTTGGCATTATGCCTTACATTTACTTTCCTCTTACAGATCACATTCCAAGCACCAAGCCCGTCCAGGTGAGGTTAAGCCCATGAGGCCAATGCCAATAGGTAGCCAATAGCAGATACAAATTAAATTGAATAAGTAAGCTGCGAATACCTAAAAGCAGTCCCTGGATATAAACGATAGAGAGGGAATGTGTAGTCGAGAAGGCCCGTGGAACCCCTATTCATTTTTTGCAACAAGGTGGATAAGCGTCGTGCAGTGTCGTTTTAGTTAAGTGCGTTGTTCTACTAAGCGCAGTGTCCCTGGTTCCAATTCCGAAAATAGCAATACCTTCCCCACATCTTTCGAAATTCTGACAATCATCTAAGGGTATAACACTGTCATGAGTTAAACATGAGGTCCTCTTCTTTGTACACACTAATGAAGAGGTGAATCTAGGTTTTAGGCCCTGTATGGGGCGTTAATGTAGATATGTATTTCATTTTCCAAACTAACATCGCCTTGCAGATGGGTATAATCCAACAACGATGGACAGAGCACTAAGCAAGCTAAATCCACGTATTTATGAGCCTACTACATGGCACATATATATTTATATCCACCACTCAAATGCTTATTAGTGCATTTGAGTTGAGATGTGATTCCATGGAAAACAATACCAAGGGGATTACAACAGCACCCGGTAAACTCAAAATAATGATTTACCGGAGAAATGTTGATTGACGTTTGAAGATCAGTCTTGCAGACGCCCCCTCCCGTAGAAAGCTTGACATTCCTTAAAGTAAGATCCTTAAAAAAAAAAACTAATCTTTCGCGCAACAGACTCGTTAGTACCCAGGGCCGAGCTTTCTCACAACAAGTCATGTGTGCGTGTGTACTTCTAGCACGATGGCAGGACCTCCTGTTTTATGCCGACTCCGAGCGGTGAATTTGAGATAAGCTTTTCTTGAAACTTGATACTACTCGGATGATATGTCAGATCATCACGTGAGGAGGGCCAGTGGATGGTTACAGATGCATCAACCACAAGCAAGTGTGGACTGCCATTGTAACAAATGACAATCTACATCCTTGATTCAGCAATCGAGACACAGAGCTATGAATTATAATGAACGATAGAGCATAACGAAGGCAAGAGGAGTAGACATCATCGGATTCGGGGTGGTTTTAGTGACGAAAAGCATTTTAATGAAGTAACCCTGTATTGTCAAAGTAAAGAAGACGTGGCTTAGCACAGCAGGGTAGGAGCAAAGGAACCGTAAAACAAAGGTCTTCGTCATGAGCAGGCGCATAAAAGTTTAGAGCTTGGAAATTCTGGTGAGATACAAACGAGTCGAAACGCTAGACAATACAATTAGAGGTACTCCTGAAGCACAGGCTTTACTTCAGGGATTACTTAAAGCAAGCAAGAAAGAAACCCGAGCCGAGCGGAAGCTTTCTACAGCCGATAATAAACCTGTTTGCAACAGTGTTATGCAATAAGTTTAGTAACGGGGAGAATCCCTAGGGGGTAACAATTCTACATTGAAAGGCAATTCCACATTGAAAGGCATTTAATGAATCACGGGATAGAATCGCAAAACGATGAAACACAACAACAAATCAGTGTATGATCATCACTATTGATGACCAGTGTTAAGTTGAAATGCAGAGCTTCTACCTCAAATACTTCTGGGAATATTATAGGATTTTAGATTGCCTATTTTGGCGTCACAGTAGGCATCTAGAAATTTATAGTGCGCTGACTCCACGAATTATCATAGATTACGGGAGTCGGGAATAACTCGCATCTTAAGCAGAGTATTTGCAAATGATGTCATCGTTCTAGTGCATAAAAGTAGATAACCCCTCAAAACAGAAACCCAAAATATGATGGTAAACGAGACTGCCTTTTTAATTTTTTTTTATTTCGGAAAGAACTTTAACCACAGATACATATAACTATATACAGTGGCCATCGATATAAGCTTTTTTTAAACTTGCTTAACTTAAATAGTTTCCCACAGCTCTGCCTTGGGTAATACATACCCATTCATATAAAAACCAAACAAAAAAACCTTCATTACCGCCCATTGTTTTTGAAATTAAAAATCGTGTTATTTCATTACATTTACCTGTCGCGCTGTCTTCGAATTGTAATTCCAATTACCATAAATCTTCGTACAATATAGCATTTCAGCCTTCCTCTCATTACCTTAGGCAACTTAACAAAAAAATCCATAGCATCGCCTTGCTACATCTAATTGGAAGCGCCCATTTTCAAAAGGGTTCTCTGCGTTGAGGTAAAAGTATCTTTTTATGTAATTATCGCTTTTCCAAGGAAAAAAACTTAATCCGATTTTCTTTATTCTTCCACAAAGAAGAACCCACACATAGAAAAAAAACACTTGCGGTAAGTGTAAACTTTGTATGAATGCAGAGCAAACGGATACACTAATTACTTTCGCTACTCTGCGGTAGGAAAACTTAAGACAAAACCTTTCGGTAAAACCCCCATCAAGTGCCGAAATTACACTGGAAATGGCTCTGTCGTGGGTATGGTAATTAATTTCAATTCATCCAATGCATCTAACTGTGCTTTCTTTTTTCAAAGATGGGAATCACTAGGTGCGCTTCACATAAAGCGCGCGTAAGGAGAGAACACATTCGGTACACATCTATACGTATCTATTCATCATGCGACCGCGATAACCTCAGCTTAAATGTTTATCTGAGATACAATCAGGTAGGGGGGCAACCCAAGCTCGAAAAAGATAAAATAAAACATAGCCCCAGCAGGAGAAATTCACGAAATTTAAAGCGGTGCGGTAGCGGTAGCCCCAACTATAGATACACGTAATTATACGATAGTCCCCGACACGACCGCATTAAGAAAGTTCTGCTTAGAAAAATTTCCGGTTTTGCGGCCGCAAACGGATCCGAAGATCACAAAAGAAAATTAAGTGAAAGGTCGGTGCGGTTGGTCGGTTTGCCAGTTTGCTGGTCCATGGATGAACCTATGCACCATTGCACAGTTTGCTGTTTGCGGCTGCATGCCGTGAGTCTGTTTGGTTTGTTGAACTTCTTTGCTGCTTTGTTGCACTCGGTGGAGTGCAGTGACGATCGCATGATCTTATCGAAAGGTAAACCATGTACACACACATAGATCGGCGATAGACCTTCTTGTGTATAACGTCATTAAGTCATGTGAAATCATGTACAATTTTCCGGTGCGGGCTTTTTTCCACATGACGATATGACGATACCGATGGAGATTGGAGATGACTATACGATGACGCTGCTGATAATGATGATGATGATTCCCGGAGCTGTGCCATGTTATTATGGTTAGATATTGTAAATTACTCTCTCTGTGTCCCCCTGAGTCCCTAATCTACTGAACCTGAAGACCGATTGCGCCTATTTTATGTGCAGCAACCGCACACAAGAGTCCCGCAAGACCACCAAAGCAAAAAGATACCAATTCCGCACCTAGACAAATGGATTCTTTTTCTCTATCTATGTTTCTGATGGTGAGCGTAGCACGGAAACGGATGGAAAACCAAATGGTCTCGTATCTGTATCTTTAACCTTGCTACGCAGAGAGCCTATGCCAACAGCTACCGACTACAATACCACCAGTTGCGGTTGATTACGACCGATGCGACGCGACTTAAAGAAGTTGATGGTTCGATGAAACCTCTCTAGTATGTCCGTATGTCCCGCAATTATTCTACACCACTGGCTTTGCAAAAACACACAGGCATTTGCATTTGCATTATCAATTTGATTTTAATTAGCTGTCGCGGTCATATCGATAATCTTCTGCGATTAAATAGATGCAAACTGAAGATACACATTTGTGGACTTCCTTGCAGCTGTTTGCGACTTTGAATGGGAATTATCGACGATAGTATGAAGAGGAAACATTTTTGTCACATCACATGACCAGCTGAATTGCTGCGGTTGGGAAGTAATTGGTTGCCGATACAACGACGGAATTCTTAATTATTCTACAACTGACAGTGCTAGGGCACAATTATTCAACTGCAGCGGTGTAAGGTGCATTTTTTTGTGCAAAATTTCTAGGGACATCTATGCTTCAATAAAATATTTTACAGGTAGATCTGCAAAATGCATTTGCAACTGGATAAGTTAACCCGGAACATAACTTCTACATAAGACGTTTCTGTGTAGGCAATTTAAAAGTTCCGAAAGTGCGATTTCATGCGAGTAGCTTTCTGAGGTCTCAATAAAAAAAAGAAACTGGAAGCAATACTGAACAGGGCCCCTCGACTGTTTTCCAGGGAATCGTTTTCCATTTGATGCTTTTGGTTGTAGATAACATCAGGATTAATGAGTTAGTCTAATACCCTTAAATGCAGCATTTGAAACAAGTTTCATGAATTTGCATGCATTAACTATCGTGACATATAGAGTAAGCCTTTGTTTCACATTCTCTGATAGCCCAAGCTATTTTACAAGGTGCCTAAAAAGAAAGTTTACACTTCATTTGTTTCTATAAACGGCACCCTGTACGCTTATAATTTTTGTAAGATCGAAATAGATGATGTTTCTCTATCTATTCAGATAGCAATGGTTGATTAGCCTTTCGATAGCCAATTATACATTTAAGCTTGGGAATTAATTAGCGGAAAAGGTTGAATTGATGCCTTCCACCTTGTTACCTCAATTGAAAAAATGTGGGCACCTGACGTAAAATCGATAATGGCTGCCATTTCGTGAGAATTTTTTTTATTTTGAATTCCTCAGGGAAGTCGGTTTATTGTTTTAAACTTCAGACATTAGATAACCACATAGGGAAAAAATCCATGGGGATTATATCAGGTCTGCTTTTAGACGAATTTTTGTCACCTCTCCAAGGAAAATTTCACTAAATTGTGGAAGAAACGTTTTGTGACGTTGCTAGGTCCTGCTGGAATCATGTTCTTTGGTTATAGCCAGGTAGGTTATGGCACCAGGAAGTCAACTAGCATTTTTACATAACGTTTTAAGCTCACACTAACTGCCCTTTTCATCCTCAAAATGTAAGGACCGATAATTCTTCGCCCCAACATCGCAACCCATGCGGTCACCTTATGCGAATGAAGGTGTTTCTGATGCTTGCTTTTCGGATTCGTTGCACTCCACTAGCGGAAGTTCTGATTATTCATGAGTCCATAAAGATGAAAATGCGCTTCATCCGATCATAAGATGTTGATATGCGGTGAAAACACCCAATTACAAGCTTTCAATTCAAGCCTATGACTTGCGCCCAGAGGCTTAAGTTCTTGAATCAATTTAATTTCATTGGGGTATAGCTTTAGAAATTAAGCATAAAATCTTTTGTCGATCACTTGTTGAGGTGTTTTGAGTGCGTTCAGAGTCCCACACTTTATTGGTTTTTGAGCCTCACTGTGTTTTTCGAGATTATTTTCACATTTATTATTGAAAAAGAGTTAAAGCACTTGGGCGCTTAAGAATTAAAAGGTTTGGATAGTTACGAACGTAATATGTTAACGCCTGAAAACATTTACCAACAACCTAATCGGCCCATATCAGTGTGGTTTTAGGCCAGGAAAGTCTACAACCGATCAAACTTTCATACTTCGGCAGATCCTGGAAAAAACCCAAGATGTCCAAATCGATACCCACCATCTGTTCATATATTTCAAAGATGCATACGACAGCATTTATAGAGACGAACTAACAGAGCCATGGCTAGTTTTGGTATACCGCCCAAACTCGTCCGTTTGTTTAGGATGACGATGGAGAATTCTTGCTGCTCCATCAGGGTCTGAAACGACCTCACCGACACATTCGATACCAAAAAAGGATTTAGGCAAGGCGATGCGCTATCATGTGACTTCTTCAATTTGATTCTTGAGAGGATTGTGCAAAACTCACGAGCCAACACCAGAGGAACAGTTTTCAAAAAATCGATACACCTACTAGCATACGCCGACGATATTGACATCATTTGGCGGACTTGATGTCATAGCCACGTTTGCTAGTATAGAGAAGGAAGCGGCAAAAATGGGTTTAGCAGTAAATGAGGGCAAGACGAAGTATATGCTGTCAACACGAAAGGACACACAACATCGACGAATTAGATAGAACGTCACCATTGACAGATATAACTTTGAGGTAGTACGGGACTTTGTCTATATCGGCTCCGCTATTAACTCTGACAACAACATCTCGTCAGAAATTAAACGAAGAATTACTCTTGCCAACCGCTAAGAAGGCAATTCAGTAGTAAAGCCCTCACTCGAACTACTTGGTCGATTTGAGAGGAAAATTCTTCGAAAAATCTTCGGTCCCGTTTGCGTTGACGGGCTATGGAGACGAAGATTTAATCAAGAACTATAAGAGCTGTACAGCAACATGTTCCTAGTCAAAAACTTAACCTCTAACCTCTAACTTAATGGTTGTTAAAATGTTAACCATAGGTCAAAAAAACCAAACGAATTAGTTTGCTTAAGCAAGATATAAGTAACTCTTAAATAAAGAGTGCTGAGCTCAGTAATCAAAATTAAGATAAAACATTTGCGAATGCAATATGTTGCATACCTTATGGTTTGCTGAAGTGGTATTCATATTATCAGGCCAATATTTGTGACGTGCCATTGATGATGTACCTTAGGAACATGAATGGATCATACTCGTCGTCCATGGCTACACCTTTCCTGGGTTACTACAAATGATTCGAAGTCAACGGCAAATATATGAAATCCCCACCTGACAATATTTGTTGGAATAGATTTTACTATACAAATCCCACCTTAAACAGAATCCATTTGCATTTCCGAATTTTGTTATGCTCGCATTCATTAAACCCCCTACATTGTTATAGCTTTTGAATTTCTAATTTCCTCTGCTTATGCAACCCATGACTGCTCCAAAACGAAAACCTTAAAAAACTTTTGCTGCATAAAAAAAAACTATTTTGTTTTATTGAACTTCAATGCCCGTTAGAGTAGATACACTTATAGCCATGAGGTGCATCCTTTTCCAAATGTTTACTTAAATTAAAAAAGTTTGTCTGTGTTTTTTTTAACAACGCACCAGGTGTGCCACATCAAAAGTAAGCCAACCGCACATATTCCCCAGCTTGAGATTGATAAATTGAGCGACTCCGATCTGAACTGAATTTTTCGCACAAAAGGAACAAAAAAGAACAACTCGCACCCAGATGCTACGTGTTTGTCCATTCAGACGAATCAAAATCACAATCGCATTTATTATTGAGATTCATCTCCATCGGAATGATGATTACATTGTTGGCAAAGAATAAGAACCCTCGATTGGGTCCTAAACACCATAAACGTGACTGTAATGCTATATCGCTGTTGACTCCGAAGTGTAAATATTTGATTAGAGTTATGCTTTCCGCCTGACCAAGTTGTAAGTTGTACCCTTTTGTTGCGAGATATCTCGAGAGCGATTATGTGCCAAAAGGCTCTGACAAATGGAGCTTGTTTTCGGTAGCAACACCATCCGGATATCGATCTTTTTGTGGGTCCTTGAGTTTCGCTTTAATTTTTTATGAGAAGTGACTGCGCTAAGAGTAAACTTTTAGGTTTAAAACTATTGCTCTCAAGGGACTAAGGTGCTTATACCATAAACAGCTCTTTCAGTATACTACTTGCGTATAAAACCCTCATCATATCGTCACATTAAACTTCGTATTTAAATGCCAAACACCCTCTGTCAATTTTATATAAAGAACTATTCCCTCAAGGCATCAAGTTCGTTTTAATTGCTTCTGAGAATGTAGGAATTCATCTCCTGCCTTGACAATCGTGACAAATTACCACTCAATGCGGCAACGTCTACAGCTACACAGATCCATTCCAATCAAATCTGGTATTTGCATGGTGCAAGTGCAACAAAATATTCCGAGGGCTAATGCACTATTCGTACTCGGTATCTGTGGGAGCGGGACACTCAGGTATGCGTGATGGTATCGGTGGTAGATGGAAAATTAATTGTTTTCCACTTAAGCACATGTAACGAACCCTGAACTGAGAAACGGATCATGAGGCATTCCAATTGCCTGTTGTTGTGCGCTGGGACTCTTCGGCAGAACAGTGCACTACCCTCTTGCCATTCAAAACGTGACTCGGAGTAATTTGTTTTGTCAAAATCGAGATTGTGTTCGATTCTTCGATTTATTTTCGGGCTTTTGAAGTAGGTACCTTTCTCTACCTACCTAAACCTTACAAAAGGTGTGAAAGAAGTCCGCTCGAGTTCTTTACCCTATGGCATTGGCACTTGCGGTTGGATTCGAATTTCAACTGCAAATAGCGAGCGGTTGTTTTATTGCCAATTAATTGGTTTTACGTGGCGGGAATAGACTTGCATCTACTACCGCTTTAGCGGTTTATATGTGCGCCCTGCCGGTAAAGTGCAGAATGGTATTCGGTTTCATATTTTAATGAGCACTGTAAACATCGGTAGGAATTATTGGAGACCATGGATTTGGATTGCTTGGTCTTTGTTTATTTTAATTGCTCACGAACTTTTATTTTGGATTTCCGTTGCAATTGCTCGTATATGGGCGCTGCCGAACCGAATATTGGCGGTGCAGGCCTTGGGTGGTAAAAGATGAAATATGCTAGGTGTGTGTTATATGCCAACGGATTGCTCGACTTGTAAAACATGAGGAAACGTGAGTTTGTGATGAAACAAATGCCGGAATAATTTTTATTAACTCTAGTATTGAAGTGAATGTAAATATCATCGGTTTAGGCAGACTATCAAGTAGTTATAGGATTTTGCAGTACTATCTTCCCTTCTCTGTTGTCATTTCAAACAATTTCTTGTTAAGAACATGCACATTAAGTGCAGGACATGTTCGAAAGACACATACCCACAACGTCGTTTTCAGGAATTGTGAACCCCTTAGTCCATATCGTGGTGAACTCTGCATAAAGATCTTGGCCTACACCCTTACAGGATCAAATTATCTTACTAACGTAAATCTTTTGATTATGTGAAGCGCTGAAACTTATCCGATCGAGCTCAGCTAAAGTTTAAAGAAAATCCGGAATTTCATCGACTAATCATCTTCAAAAATGAAGCTTGCCTTAATGTGCTGCTAATTTCATGCCGAAGGAGTAATTGGCCCGTTTTTTTCGTCAATGCAAATGATCGGCATACTAGGCTTGGCTTGAGTGTTGTGTCGTTCCAACAAGATGTTGCCACGCGCCATACATCTGATCAAATAATTCGCATTGTTCGTTATTCGTGTAATATCGAGAAATTAATCGAATAAATTGCCATGTGCGATCTTGCGACACAAGTAAAAATCGCCTATAAGGTGTGGATTGGAATGAAATAAAAGAAAAGCTTTTGTAGGGCTTATAAATCAACTCATCTGCAAGACCTTGATGCCCTAATTTATTAAACGGAGAACGCTTTATCTCTTTTCGCGATGATCTGACAAATCATACGAGTAGTATCGACTGTAAGAAGGAAAGCTTTTCTTAACTAAGCCTTTCGGATCCAGCATAAAACTGCAGGTCCAGCTATCTTGCTTGAAGAACACACATACAAATGAATGATTATTAGCCTGTTGTACAAATGTGTGTATTGGTATTTGGCTAATGATATTGAATCAGTTTAATGATAATGAATCAGCTCAATGAAAATGATACTGCGTTGCAAGGCCAAAGCTAGATCTAAATCGGTTCAGAAAATTAATCTCGAGGAGCAGGAGCCCCAGGAGCACCCTGAAATAAAGCTAAATTGACTCTGACTAATGATTGCATACAGATTTAAAATGGAGAAAATAACGTAAGATGTTGACGCATGATTCCTTTAAAATGTTAGGCTTTTGTCTAAAATTTGCCAAACCGCGCCAGGGATGAAACAGAAAACCACATTCGCTAATCGCACTGTGACCTCTGGTGTCCAACCTGTATAATATAAGTAGACGTTAAGTAAGATAATTGGAAAGGCATATAATTTGAAGCCCAATATTATGCCGGACTGTATCGCCACTTAGATAATGCAGATCTAGTATCATAAGTATCATTCAGATGTCACCTATTTATATTTAAATCAGATAAACTTGTTGAAGAATGTGATAACAAAGTTTGTCCTGCGTTGATGGTATTTGGAGGATAAGATTTAATCTTGAATTCTATAAACTCTAAAGAAACAAAAACCGGATCGGGGCACAAGTTTAGCACAGGCAGAAAAGGGTACATAGGTATAAAGTGTGATTTTTCTTTAGATGCATAGAACTTTCAATAGGGGACAACTGTCAACTTAGCTGTCAAACTAATAAATTCTGTTTGACATTTTTTCAGGATACTTTGGCAAATCACCATGGAACACCAAAACAAAGTTTACAAATGGTGAAAATTTATTAACAAAATTCGCATTCTTGTCGCCAAACTTAAGAGCACTTCGTCAAGTTTGCCGCATAGTTGTGAGCAGCAAATACGCAATTCTATGGATAGAGCACATTTACTCTTTTTAATAATATTCATCCAAATCAATCCCGTACCGTGCGTACAGAGGAAGCCGTCGCCGAAGTAGACGTGAGTGTGACAGACGACACGAATTTATCGTTCTGAAGACGCGGCCGTTCTTAGCAACCCGTCCACTACTTGGACAATTTTGAGTAAAGATCTTGGCCTACTTCCATATAAGATCCAACTTAGAAAAATTAAATTCAATCGCGTGTTCGGGGAATGTGCTCAGAATGAACTGTAAGTTATACCAGATTTTTATCGCGATGAGGCTCATTTTTGACTTGACGGATATGTATACAAGCGGAAAATTTATGGAATAAGCAAAATCCTCATGAGACTCTTGAGACTCCAATACATGCCAAAGTCCTCATCGGCCAATTTGTCTCTAAATCCAAAACCGATGCCAACGAGAATGGCGAACGCTACAGGCAAACGATTCGTGATTTTTTTATTCGTCATGTGATTGGAAGTCATTTAAAGGAGAAATAGTTTCAACAATACGGCGGAACATGCCATACAACGCGTGCAACCATGACTTTGTTAAGCCAATCTTTTGGTGACCGAATCATCTCAAGAAATCGAACTGTGAATTGGTCAGCTCGTTCGTGTGGTTTTTGACACCTTTGGACTACTTTTTGTGAGGAACGTCAAATCTCTGGTCTATGTTGATAAAACAGCAACGATTGATCACTTAGAATCGAACATTCGATGGACTATTGACGAAATAAGTTCGGATATGCTCGAAAAAGTGGTCCAAAATTGGACCGACAGGATACCAGACATTTTTTAAGTATTAAATGCCATGTAATTTGTGAGCTAATAAAGGGAAAATCATGGTCATTCCATTGAATTCGTTTGTTTAATTAAAAAAAAAAGTCAATGCCTCTTAAAAAAAACACTATATACATGATTATCAAGTTACACTTTAAAATTTTATAAACAATGTAAGCTGTGAGTACTCAGATCTTTTAATATTCAGTTTAATAATGGAAAAAGTGATGAAGCATTTTTTAGCTGACTTAGACTCAATAACGGGTCGATCGTACTTCCGATCTGACACTTCATTGAATGGAAGATAAAATTTGGATTTCAATCGACTGGTGCGTTTTTACTACCTATAGCGTCATCGAAAGTGAGTAACGAAAGGTTGAAGAAACACAAACTTACTGGAGGAACTTATTTCTCATGCATCCTAGTCCACAGGTTATAAACTAATATCGATTGAAGTATTCTGAGCACTGTCCAGTTTACAAACTTCATCTTGTGTCAATCAAAACCCTTTAGGCGTCTTTTTTAAACAGCCCACGCGCAAGCTATACATAGATACAAATTGTGTAAGATCAAAGCACTCATTTAAATGAATGGGCCGACTGGTGCGTTTTTACTACCTATAGCGTCATCGAAAGTGAGTAACGAAAGGTTGAAGAAACACAAACTTACTGGAGGAACTTATTTCTCATGCATCCTAGTCCACAGGTTATAAACTAATATCGATTGAAGTATTCTGAGCACTGTCCAGTTTACAAACTTCATCTTGTGTCAATCAAAACCCTTTAGGCGTCTTTTTTAAACAGCCCACGCGCAAGCTATACATAGATACAAATTGTGTAAGATCAAAGCACTCATTTAAATGAATGGGCCTATATCACAAGACACCTAAAATAGTTTATGTAAAACGATTTTTTTCCTTCATGGATTATTAATCTTATAACCATTATGGTCGCTTAACAGTAGCGATTGAAATCAATCAACGAAACATAGACCGGAATGCACTTTACAATAAAAGCTGATAAATGTCGTGCTGCCATCCAAAAACTTCAAACATTACAACTATACCTCTCATAATTAATTCAACAATAACAATTTAACAATGGTAATCAATTCATGTCTTAAAATTAATTTCTTGGCAAACGACTTCTTCTCTAAAATATCAATTGTGATGCCGCCACCACCACACATCACCGTCGTCTATCTATACGCTTTGATTTAATTAAAAAGAAAAATCCAAAAGATATGCGTTTATTCACCTTAGATCACGCTTGACACCAGATACGTGAGCTGAAAACATCTCATGGATCGTGTGTCACCGATTTGATTTCATTTTGAATTTTCGGTTTGCCAAGTGCTGCGGCGGAAAAGAAATGAAAACAGAGACTCAACACCAAAGTATCGTGATTGTCTTTTGAATAACAAACACAAAAATATGACTTTGTCGAACCTTTACGGGACCATTTATGAAAGTGTTTAATATTGCTTTTTAAACGCTGTTTTTACATGGGTGTGCCTGGATTATAAGACGAGTGTTTAACCAACGGATGCGAACCGGGAAATCTTACAAGGTGGTGGCGGCATCGAGGCGGTTTTTATGTCATAATTATGAGATTTATTGCTTTGATTGAGGGCTTTTAGAAAGGCCGGCCAGTAGCGTACAGGTGGTGCTATTAGCGGTAACTATAAGGGATAACGTACTCAGAGTAATGCTATTAGTGATCGAAATTAATTTAGCCCACAACTTGATATGTGTACGTGTATAGATACGTGAGCAATATGATGTATATTTCTTTCTAAAAATTCAATCGACATAAGTAATTGAGTATCTTTTTAGTCTTTCGTTGTACCCAGTCAACCAAAAACTCGGCACACAATATCTTCATAGCATCGACGATGCACAAGCGAAAAGGTTATCGTCCAAGTGAAAGCACTCACGTGCCACGTCACGACTTTGCATCTAGCCTCTTGACCTATCGAACAAAAATAAAAATAAAAATCTTCTCATGTGAGTACAATCATATAGCGAACTCCAAGTGAAGGCAACTCCATAATGTAGCCATTAATAACATCATTCACATCACATTTGGTACAAATTACACAGCATGTGAAACGGCGCATATAAATAAGATATTGTTGGCCAACAATCATGCCGAAGAAGCGACAGTGAATCTTGTGATTCCATCTGCACCGCCTACCGAAATACTCGAGCGAGCAATGAAATCTTCGTTTTGCCTAGAGGCTATATCAAGATCAGGCGGAGTTAATGAACCACATCGCTTAATGGACAGACTGTTGGCACAGGGTGCATTTCATTATGGACACATCAGCGCACTCCTTGTTACGCAGTTTCAGATGATTAATGATTACGGACGCTCCTTGGACGGAAGTCGTTGTGTAGCAAAGCTGACAAGGAAGTGAATGGAAGATTGAAAATCGTTCAAATAGGATTATGGAATGTGTTTACTTACGAGGAACTTGCATTATTTAGAGTTTGGATTGACTTTGTGGAAAGTTAGAATTATGTGTGATAGATAATTGACATTCAGTTGTTGTACTCACCTGAAAAGAAAAGACAAAAAAAAATATTAAATATTTTCCAGTTTAACATATCATAAGATAAAGGAAAAGGATTGCGAACATGTATTGAATAATCGGGTTTGAAACTTAACCTGTACAAAATTGGCCCTGAGTGATCAGTAACTTTAAGATAACTTAAAGCTTATTGCATAAACATACATGTTGGGTACGGAGAAGAGTCGGTGAGGTGGACATTTTCGTAAGTAAATTATTTACGTGGACGACGGGCTCAGAAGCGCGATGGTTAGTGCGATGGACACTGACAGACGCGGACCAAAATTAATTGACAAGAATTACAGAATATCTGTAAGTTTGCACTGAGGCAAGATGATTCAGGCTATTAAAAACCTATTAACCCGAATATGTTCCAGGAAATTAATAAAAAGAACATATGAGAAGGCTACAATCTGCTGTTCGAATCGTTGAATACCCTATACCATTCCATTATTTAAGTAAAAATACCCTAAACGTGGGATTGGTTGGTTGGGTGTTGTAGAACGAGGGCAGACTCTGATTGGCTTTAACTTTGCAATGCCCAGTGGTAGTAACTCTGATCACACATCAAGTGCTTATTTTTAACCTCCAAGTGGTAACCATCGGGTACTGGTCTCATTCAACCGGATTTGACTTGCTAAATGATAAGCGCGAGTGTTGATAACACGACGAAAAACAGCAACACTATAAACAGCCAGGTTAGAATGGCATGGAATGAATACCCGGCCTGCTGTCCAGGCGAACCTAGATAAGCTGCTTCGACATATTCGGACAACAGGTTGTCTAAGAATTTCAAGGGTTAGTCAGGCCCCTTGAACAGAGATGATGAACCGAAAGGCCAACTGCAGCGCTCAATCTTGCAGTAGATGGCCCCGTGTCCTAGGGGTATCTAATAAATTGGAACTGGCCCTCCAGGTAAAAGGTTGTACTTTGGGTAAACTACCCAACCATGGAAAAAGAAAATTATGTTACCTAGCAACCACTAGCCTCGGAAAGGACTGATTATATTGTTGACGACCCGGCTAAACGAAAAAAGGACAACGACGTTCGTATCTGCACCTGTAATGTGGGAACTTTAAACAGGAGAGGTGCAACTGCTTCAAAGCAGACATTGTTTCCATCCGGGATATATGATGGGATGGGCCGGGCAAAATGAGGATGAAAAGCTGTGATATCTGATACGGGCCTACGGACCGTGTTATAGTGAGCAGAAACAGCGACTATTCGGATGCGGATTTGTTATAAGTGACAGGTTTAGGCAAGAAGTCTTATGTTTGCAAGACATTAGCGAACGCGTTGTAACAATCCGCATCAAGGCCAAATTCGCCAACATAAGCCTTATATGCGCTCAAGCCCCAACGGTGGAAAAAGATAATATAGCTAAGGACTGCTTCTATGAGCTCCTTGACAAAACCTATGAGCGACTACCGAAGTACGATGTTAAAATCGTGTTGTGAGATTTTAACGCAAAGGTAGGAAGAGAAGACATCTTTAGCAGTATTGTCGGAAAACATAGCCTACTCGACAACACGTCTGGTAACAGACTTAGGATGATCGACTTCGCTACGGAACGAAATGCCACTAAGGCCAGGACACGGTTTCTCCAGATCAACAAACGGTCAACCAAATTGATCATATTGCGATAGACAAGAGGCCCGCATCCAGTATTTAGGATGTTCGAACATTCCGAGGAGCTTACATCGACTCGGACCACTACCTTGTTGCAGCAAAGGTAAGAATGCGGATACCCAACACACCACAACAATCCAGAAATGCTGTAAAAAAAATTAATGTCGAAAGACTGCAATCGCAAGAGACCGCCAAGACCTTCGCGCAACCTCTCCCTTAAGCTCTCGATTAACACCATACCACCAGCATCAAATGTCGAAGAACAATGGCATCGATGCCAACAAGCCATTAGAACAGCCGCAACTGATGTGCTAGGTTTCTCGCGCCCACCAGCAAGATATCCCTGGTTTGATGAGGAATGCCGACAGATTCTCGCAGCCAAGAACGAGGCCTACAAGGCTATGCTGCAGGTGAAGACGAGAGCTGCCGTTGAGCTCAATAGGCAGAGAAGAAGGGAAGAACACCGGCTTTTCAGAATGAAGAAAAAAGAGCAAGAAAAGCGCGCAATCGAGAATATAGAGAGGTGCCACTCCAGGAACGATGTTCGCAAGTTCCTATATAAAATCCTAGATCCTATATAAGACCCTGATAATCCCAGTCCCGCTCTACGGCGTTGAAGCTTGTACCGCCTCAAAAGCGGATGAAGAAATCCTTTGTCGATTTGAGAAGAAAATTCTTCGAAAAATGTTCGGTCCTGTTGGCGTTGACGGGCTATGGAGACGAAGATTCAACCAAGAACTATACGAGCTGTACAGCGACATGTCCCTGGTCAAAAAAAAAACTCCGCATTAGACGTTTAAGATGGCTAGGACGAATGGACACCAATACTCCGGCTCGCAGAGTCTTCGAATCCCAGCCAGACGTCGGACGCAGTAGAGAAAGACCTCACCTTAAGTGGCGCGCACAAGTAGAAACCCACCTCAACCAACTTGGATTGCGCAACTGGAGGCAACGGGAAAATTGGAGAGGCATGTTGGTTGAGGCCCAGGTTCATTCCGGACTGTAACGCTACTTAAGTACTAAACTTTTGCCGCAAAAAGTGTTTTTTTTTTTTAATAAAATGCCCATAAAAAGTGGGAGTGTCAGCTGCGTTTCTGAGTCGATCTATATACTTTGAGGTATATCTATATAGAACTACATAGAGTACGGGCGGTAAGTGCGAAGAGGAAATTTCGTCGATCGTATTCTTCGGCTAAGCTGTTGTACCGCACATAATTATGAGATGCGCACTCTATGTAGTTTTATACTCTTTGGTAATAGGGTGTAATTACAACTTCGCACTCCAGTCTTGTTGGTTTAAAATAGACTGATGCTTCCCCATACAATAGCTTGGGTTTCCTTTTCAGATGAAAGTCCATAGTTGGAATATGAACTAATTAAGAGGGAGCACTGAGCGTGATAGTCTGGAGTCTTAAAAGAATATCGAACGTAAATCTAATTTTACATTATGAGTTCATCCATCTTAGTGATGAATATATCTAAATCTTCAAACTGAATTTAAAACTCTATTCAGCTACTAATATTGAAGATAATAAAACAAGCAATTATCCAATAGCAACATCCCCATCTAAAGGTACTCTATTAGGCAAACAAAAATACTCCCCGAACAAAAAATCTCCCAACCATCCCTTCACATCCCCCCACTTATATGTGAAAGCTATTCCATGGGCTGACAAATGTTCCTAATCCCAAAGGAACTTTATCATCAACTCATTACATTCACCATCATCTGCCTAATGGGCTACATCCATGTGACAATCACTTAATAATTAACCTAGGGCGCGATTAAAATACCCAACTGTCGTGTTATAGGCTCCTTCCTTTCTGTAACCGGAATGCTCGTGGCTATAGCCCATGCGCAGCTTGATGTCATGTGATGCTTTGTCCGCTCGACTTGCCGATATCAATTTCGTTTGACCATCATTCTCCTCTCGTTTTGGTGTTTGTTCCTCTGGCTTGTGCTCCAGATACTCGTACATACATGTGGGTATAAGTCAGTTTGCACGGTTGTCATTTGGTCATTAATTCGATGCAATGGCACGACGTTACGTGTGTTGGTGGTGAAAGGCTGTCGGGCGCCATATATGCCAGACATGCAGCGAATGTCGAAAGAGGAATTCAGTAGTTAAATTGATAAGCTACTGAAAGATACGAGTGGGTTTTGTACTGTTGGCGAGTTGTAGGAGACTTAGCCACCGAATATCGATTATGTGGACCGTAAACAGGAAGAACGAGGAACCTAATCTGGCATCGAGCTACTGGATCTGAAATTAAGCCGTAATGAGAGCAGATGGTGGTGGGTGGGTGTTGGGGACGACCGCAAGAAATTGGAATTTATTTTAAGATGTTATCTGAGGTAATGTTTCGGAATGATTTTGAGGGATTAATTTGCGAGATAGTTGTAGGAATTTGTGTTAAATATGGGAAAGTACAAAGGGGATAGTTGGGTTTATTAAGCTCTTCGAACTGGAATGCTGTCTACGATGGCTCAAATGATAAGTAAATAAGCATTCGATAATTTCTCTATTTCGAGAGATAGAGCGCACTTGGTGCAAAACCTTTGTTTCGTTAGCTGCGTAACAAGAGGTTATAGTCGACATCATAGAATTTAATTGGGGTCACAACCAGTCCCTAATCGTGGCGCTATGCTGTTGACATTCATGGTAAGACCTTAGCTTGCTTCGTTTACAGAGAAGTTTCGCATAATGACTCCACAGCTCCAAGAATCATACCCAAAAACGGGGTTTGTGTGAATGAAGACGAAAACTCTTGGAAAACCCTCAGCTTAGATGGAACAATGCTACTTAATAACGGATCCATCAAAAGAAAGAATTTATAGAGAAATTAAAAGAACTTTGAAACTTAGACGCTTTTTGGAACAGTGTTTAGCCTAGAATTTGTATTTACATAGCCGGATGTTAAAATTAAAAAATTATCAAGATTCGAAAAAGAACAAGAGAGACAAATATAGTCATAGGTTATGGTTATGGAACATTTAGTTATCTGTGAAATTGCTTTATCATCATCATTTATAGTTGACAAATCAGATTTCGTAAATGAAAATCTTATTATGGCGAGAATGAAAATGTCCAACGAGCCAAAACAAGAGCTCTAAAGAACGTAATGCCTTAATCTCTCTATTTATCTTATAAAACCAATGCCAAAACTGTCAACAGACTTTGCTTTAACAAAGAATGCCGACCGAAGATAGTCAATATTAGGGCTTACAAGGCAAGTATTCAGGCAATGGTTGCCGTAAAGCTATATAGGCAAATGAGAAGGCAACACCAGCTTTTTCGAGACAAAAAAAAAACGTGCAATGTAACGAAGTTCCGAATTATCATAAAAATGTAAAACATCAGACCAAACCAAAGCCTAGATTCTGTCGAAAAGAAATGGGGAGCCGTAGGTTGTTGAGTCTCAGTATGAGTTGATTCGCAGAACGAACCATTTAGTGATGGATGCTGATAGCGAAAATCACAATAAATCAATCTTTATTGAAGTGAAGATAGCAGTACCTAAACTTGAGCTAATGACTAATTTACGGCTTCCTGGTCAGCTTTTAAAATCCAAAGACATAACTTTGTAAGGAGCAGGTATGTCTACAGAATGAAACTGCAGCCGATCCAAAAAAAAGAGCCCATCCTAAATGGTTCAATAACTTAGGGGTAAGTCTTCTCAAGAAGATCCCGAAAATCCGTGTGTTATTAGACCAGGCGAGTCCATAACTTGCCAAATCTTTAAACTTCAGCAGGTCCTGTACGGAAAAATCTCCAAGTCGATACCAACAATCTATTCGTCGATTTTATAACCAGATACGATAGAAATTATAGGTACAATCTCTTCTATCATGTCTTGTTTTGATATACCGCGCAGGACGATGACGAAGAATTCTCGCTGTTCCACCTGAGACGGCAACGACCTCACCGAAACATTCGATACAGACGAAGGTTTTAGACGCAGTCCTAGGGAGGATCGATCAAAACTCCGGAGCCATCACCGGACACATAATCATCTATAAATCTAAGCTACTAGCATAAGGCCGATGATATTGCCATACTTGGAGGGACTTAAGAGTCACCGTCAAGTAGTTGAATATAGAGACGGCAGCAGGTAGTGGAATGTTTAGCAGTAAACGAGGGCATTACCAAATATAAATGGTGGGCCACCTAGTGGTGTCTTTTGAAATTACAGGTTATTTTGACACTGACAGAAGATCAGTATCATACCTACGCGGAACGAAATAATTCGCTTTGGGTTTGAACAACGTTGGGAAATATCGAAAATTTATTTCCAAAATGAGTGGTGTGTAGCTTAAACAGTGCGTTATTTGAAAAGAAATGTTGGTCCTTGTTGTACTCGAGTTCGTGCAAAAAGTTCGGAGACTGGTATGCTAGAGGACAACACTCTGCCGTACAGTGCGCACAAACGAGAATGTGGCTGCTTTAGCCGAGAGACTCAATTCACGAACATCAACTCGCCATCGATCAACAACAGTCGCACAAGCAAGCGCTTCATTATCGCTTCGCAGCCTTAGAGCAATTTGGATTGGACAACTTTTCACATATCACATTGGACATCTTTTGTCTTCGAAAATTAGATTGAGAACAACGGGTCAACGGTGGGCGTCTGGTTCATGCAGGATAGCGCCACAATCTATCTTTTGATCACCAAATTCCCAAACCGTGTTATCAGTCATCTTGACGATGTCAATTGGTCGCGTTGGGGCTGCGATTTGACCTTTTTGGACCTTTTTTTTTTGTGGGGAGCCTTAAAGGACCAATATTATGCCAACTATCTGCAATCGAGTTTAGCACTTAAGGCGAATATCATCCAAGCAATTCGTGAGCTACAGCTTGAAGACATCAACGATCTTAGAAAATTTGAGTGACAGAATGCGCTACTGCAAGGCCAGACGAGACCGCCACTTGAACGAAGTTGTGTTCCATAATTAATGGGAATGTTTGCTCTTGCTAATTAAGCAATAAAACGAGGGAGACACAACATGGAGTTGTAACTACTCGTTACTTCGGGTCGTATCGATCACGGATACGGATTTCTACAGCTCTTTTTTCGTTGTATTATAGTTGCAAGAAACTTTCATCTCCAAGACAAGACCAAAATATTTAGATTTCCCTGAGGCTCTACTTAACGGCCTCCAGACCCGTTAAAGGACTTTGCAAGGGGCAAGGCCGCCTTTCATTCTCTTAGAACTCGGACACGTTACTTCTATTAATTCAGCCAAAGCGGCTTAGCATCCGCAATCTCTTGAACCTTAAGCCGGAGTTCCTATCTTCGTTTTCGTCACGAATTTGAAGGCTGCGATTCGAAGATTATCTTGGCTGGAGCATTATTGTTCATACACTCGATGGTCCAAGCCAATATAAATGATGTATTTTTACCTTTTGTACTTCTTCCACATTGAAGTACAGCTCTAAAGCTCTTATAGTCATTTTAAGTTCTCCTCTTTTCGCCTTCTATATACAAAGGACCCAATATTTAACAAAAATATTTCTACTAACATTTGTTCTGCTCTCCTGCTTTTTGTCCGGGCGACGAGAAGTACAACTGGTAAGTTTAGGGTATGATAGAGCAGGCATTTAGATCTTCGAGTTATTCTTATTAGCTCAACGCATCACAACCAATATAATTGCACTCATAGCAGTTCAGCAGTTATTGATGCACCCATAGAAATAGCCCTTGCATTTTTATAGTTATTAAGGTACACCTGTTGTATTTCCGGCATGAATGGATCGAATTATAATTTTAAGCCGAATACGAACGCCTAGCTTTATTCAAACTTCTAACAAAGCAATTCAATATTGTAACTTCTAACCAACCTGTTTAGAGTCATCATAATGAGTTCGTTTCGTCCCAACTAGGACAATGTCTCTGTTAATAGTTTTGTGATTTACAAAATCATCTTCAAAAGTTGGTCATACTCCTAAAATGATTTCTCATTCAGCCAACGGAATATTTACAAAAAGCGTGATACATTACTTCGTTCTCAAATATAATGAGCATCAGCAATCACAACCTTGAAAGTAAAAAAATAAAACTACAAAACAACTACCACGACAAAACACTTAACTTCTGAAAAGTTCTTCCCTTAGTTGTATCCCAAAGCACTCCCTCACTAAAGAAAAGAATTTCAGAGCGCATCTCCTTCCTAATCTTTTATTCATTTGATTTATAAAAGTATTTTTTACTTTCTTGCTTTATAACGTCGTTCATTTGTAGGGAATTATCAAGTAGTCGCCCAAAATGAGGTCACTCCAGACAACCCTTCAAAAACTCGCAGCACATTTAGAGAGTACCCTGAGATTCACGATCAGAATAAATCTCCTCTCGAGTTGTCGCCTGTCAATATTTCTTTCCCCTTTTTTACTTATTCGGCATTCGATTGTGTCTTTGGAATGTCTTAACAAAATACATGTATCTAATGGAAAATTAGGAAATGGATGAAAAAAAAACAGTTTCATTGAATTCCATCAAAACATCTCGAAGCACACTCGTCGTCATTTTGAAATCGAAAAACGAACCGCAAATGACCGACCGTGAGGTCATTGTAGTGTAATTACGGCCCGAAGAGCACAGCTTACATCTCGATTGTAGTTACGGAACAAATCGAATCGAATACGCGATTGGAATGGCTTTGATGCTGGCCAAAGATACGCGGAGGCTATTAGATTTGATTTAATGGACGAGGTTTCGAAATTCCCCACCAATGTCTTAAGAATCTTGGTGTTTGATGCTCTCTGTTCGGGGCAACTATGTGAGGGCATTTAATCAAAAGGGAGAGAAGGAGATTATTCATGGGAGGTGGCTGGATGGCAAGTAATTGTAATAAATTTGATTTATTTAAGATATTCATTTGGTGGTTGTGGTTTATGTTAACTTTTGAGTTGAGAGATTTATTAGTTATGAACGTTTGGGATAGAGGTCGAGCTATTTTTCATAGGCTCGTTATTGTGGTTGGATTGTACTTAAATTGGTAATGATTTAGATTTGCTATCTCTCTTTGAAGATGGGTCCAGAAGCTGTAGATTGATCGCATTTGTATTAACCATGTAGTTGTATCACAAACTGATGTGATTTAAAAACGCATACGGTTTTGTACTCCTTAAATTTATAAGGTATTACGGTTCCTTAACTAGATTGAGGTTTTTTACCTATAAAATGGCACCATCCAATCCCCTTTAACTCTGACACTGTAGATGAATACAAATTTTAGTTAGTTAGTTTTTACCAGGGCGTAGCTTTTTTCTCAAAAAAAATCATTTGTGTATGTGTACATCTTGTACAATGGCGGGATCAACGGTTTTATGCCGAATCCGTACTACTGTGTTGAGATATAATATCTTAACAGTTGAAAGCATTCATATCAAAATATTTTTATGAATCGCGAATGAAAGGAATTTCTCAAAAGACTTCTGAAATTCATAAATCAAGTTCAAATCAGTACAATAAAATGTGGAATGAAGTGGAGAATGTTAAGATATTCTGACGTCTTCTAGCACATACCTGATAGATAGAATAATCATTGTGATCTGTTGACAAAGGATTTATTTGTTGGATTTCCGCAAAAAGGAAACATCTTCGAAAGGCATTGCAGAGGTGTTATCGCAATGTAACCTTCGGCAATGGAGACTTTAACCCGATCTGAAAAAAGGGAATACAACAACGATGTTCGCAAGCTTAACCAAAGTGTAAAACGTCAAAGCCAAGGATAAAAGAATCGAAGAGAATCCTGTCGAGATGAACAAGGAAATGTCGTACTTGAAACACAGTCCATGCTGAGGATATGAAAAAAAAACTTCTTCAGGCTGTTAAACGGCAATGACGAACAACATTTCGCTGTCAAGCAGAACTTACCATTCAATATTGGCGACGACAGAGAAAACTACCAACCGCCCGACTTAAGTTAGGTGAGGATATCAATATCTAATTTCAAGACTAACAAGGCTGCAGGAAATGACGGTTTATCGCCGAGTTTTAAAAAATCAGCCAAGATGGCTTGTATGCCTGCAACATGGAACCTCAGTATCGTTTGCCCGATGTACAAAAAATTAGGCCCTCAGAACTGCGCCAACTAAAGATTCATAAATCTCCCCAACATCGTCTACAAGATTCTATCTGCCGTAATATGTGAACACATGAAACCGTTTACCAACAAACGGATCGGCCTTATCAGTGTGGTTTTAGAACAGGAAAGTCCACAGCTGATCAAATCTTCACACTTCGACAGATGTCAGATCCTGGAAAAAAACTCAATAAGCCCAAATCGAGAGCCACCAGCTATTCATCGACTTCAAATCGGCATATGACAGCATTAATAGAGACGAACTATACACAGCCATGTCTAGTTTTGACGATGGAGAACTCTCGGTGCTCCATCAGGGTAGAATAACGACATCACCGACGCATTCGATACCAAAAAAGGATTTAGGCAAGGCGATGCGCTGTCATGTGACCTGTTGATACTTGAGAGGATTGTGCAAACTCCGAAGTCAACACCAGATGCACAATCGTACAAAAATCGGTGCAGCTACTAGTATATGCCGACGATACTGACATCATTAGTCGGACTCAACGTGATATCATAGCAACGTTTGCTAGTAAAGAGAAGGAAGCGACGAAAATGGGTTTAGCAGTACATGAGGGTAAGACTAAGTATATTCTATCAACACGAAAGGACATACAACATCGCCGAATTGGACAGAAAGTCACCATTGACAGATATAACTTAAGGTAATACGGGACTTTGTCTACCTCGGCTTCGCTGTTAACTCTGACAACAACATCCCATCAGAAATTAAACGACGAATTACTCTTGCCAACCGCTGTTTCTTCTCTTAGGCCGAAGAAACAGCGGTTGGTATAGTAGCGGTATTGTATATAGCGGTAAATATAGGAGATCCTATATAAGATCCTGATCATCCAAGTCCTGCTCTGCGGCGCTGAAGCATGGATCGTATCAAAAATAGATGAAGAAATCCCTGGTTGATTCGAAAGGAACATTCTTTGAAAAACCTTCGGTCCAGTTTGCGTTGACGCGTTATGGAGATGAAGATTCAACCAAAATGGAATACTCCGGCTCGCAGAGTCTTCCCAGCCAGACGTCATATGCAGTCGCGCTATTTAGGTGGCGCGGCCTCAACCAACTTTGGAGTGCGCAACTGTAGGTAGTTAGCTAAGGACCGGACTAATTGAAAGGACAGGCATATTGGCTGAGGCCCAGCTTCATCTCGGACTGTAGCGCCACTTAAGTAAGTAAGTAGGTGTCCTGCTCAGACATTTTTTCAAAATTCCTTCAGTTTGACCAAAAACATCGTTTTTCTGAAAAGTGGGGCCGGATTTTTTACACTTGTTACTTATCAGTGGATTAGGAGCTTATATGCCAAATTTTATTATCCTAGCTCAGAATTTGAGGCTTTAACATCGGTGACGTTCGGACAGACGGACGGACGGAGAGCCGAAAAGACTCAGTCGATCCATATACTTTTAGGTATATCTAGCTAAATTATTTATCTAAATTACAAACTATGTATCAAAATGAATATACCCCTCTGTCCTATTGATCATCCTTCGTACATGTTTCTCACGTATATAGGACTCCGCAAGCCAGTCAGGGCAGCTGCAAGGCAAGGGACTGGATGAAGAACTTCCAAATGATATGTGTATAAAGTCAGGATTCATACAAATTATTCAAGTTCGGTTATAGATACGAAGTCAAAGAAGAAAACCTTTATTCTGGGATGATGTAATGGCCTATGACTCGAAATACCCCGATTAGACTCTCCAAAAAGATTAGTTTCGAATCACAAATCGTTTTACTCGATGTTTTTGGAAGGATAATATTTTACTCTTCGACATGTCTTGCCAATGTATCTATACCAAACTGGCTTTAGAGTATAAGTCCTCCGGTGTTTTCTTAGAAACCATTTAGTGATCTATAGATATCGTTTTGAAAATTCCCTGCTTACATGGATCAGTCATCAACCAGATTGTCATACGATATGTAGACACTTGCCATTGAAAAAAAATCACACATTATCGGCTCATAAAGTCCATCGGAACTGCTAAACTGCTTAATTAATACACCAACTCACTCCAAAATCAATTAACCGCCATTACCATGAATCATTTCTTCCTCTCGCACGCTAGAACCACTCAAATTACTGTCGGACATGTCAAACTGACATGCCAATCCCCTATAAAAGTAAATACCTACCCAGCTTACTTAACTCCTGCAGGTATAGAATCAATAGATTGCCGGCTCTAGATACCGGAACAGACTCTTTAAAGCTTGGCACGCAATCATCTTCAACGAGGACGTTTTATGGCGCATTAAAAGCACTGGAATTATTGCGACCAGAAAGCGAGACAATGTTACAAGTTGTTCCACTCCAGAATTACCGCTAGCTTCTACCTCCCCTTCCCCCTATCCAAGTCCGCCTACATAGTTTTCTCCATGACGATAGCCAAAGCCATTGTGTCCGACAGCGAGGATGAACGCGATTTCCATGTGAATCTCCGATTAGATGATGACCACTTCGATGCCATTAGACAGGAGTGCGGCGTGTGCCTTTCACTTCTATGTTCTATGGCGCTGCGGCTGTTATGTACACGCCTGCTTGGTCTCAGTTTGCATTGTTTGTCTAGTGGTTAACATGGGTCGGAGTTGGACGCATTAAATGGCGCACCGAGATTTCTAATCGAGGCAGAACATGCCTATAGGAATGGGCATGGAACAAAGAAGGCGGAAACACCCGGATGTAATTACGCTAATATGAGCGCTTGTTAGAAGTTTTTAGTTGTCCGAAAAAATGGATACACTGACCAGGCCGTAAATTTGGACAACGACAAGACAGCGCACACCGTAATTAGTGTCCCCCATTGAAGTGAGATGATGATCAAGAGTTACTTGTACGGGTCACCGAAGAGAGCCACAGATTTTCAATTATCCACCCGTGTACGAAGTTTTCTTTTCCGCTACATCGAGGAAATACAATTCGACATGCAGTTTGACGAAGAAAACGATTATGCCTTCAAGTGTGAAAAGAGCTTTATGAGTGATCCACTCGTGTTGATGGGAAAATAAAAAGAAAAAGACGTGATGATGTTCGATTACATAGGAAAGAAAAAATTTCCACGGCCATTTTATTGTGTCCGAAGACTGCACGTTGAAAAATTGAAAAGGCATCAGCAGAAAGAAAAGTTCGAAACGTTACATTACAAGGTACTTAACAGCTTAATACTTTTCAAGAGATTTTCACACACATTCCGTTTGCATTAACGATTGCACAGATTTGACGAGAGTTAAGAATAATAGACAGAGCCAAGGGAATTGGATAGGTTGTATCTATGGCTTTATAAGTTGATGCAACTGTTATCTTTGGATAGCAGTCGTACCGAAAGCAACCGCATAATAATATTTTTCGTAAAATTTTAACCAACAGAATGCAATTTCGACAACAAACCTGATTGCTGTAGCATGTTTTAAGAAGTAAACTACTAGGTGTGAAAAAAAAACTGCGCAGTTTGAATCCATGGCGTAGATTTTAGATGAAAACGTCGGGCTTAAATGTATTGTAATTTTTCGTAGCTTTTCTTTTGATTAATACCGAGCATATTGACTTACCACATGAGATGACATTTCAACAGCGTACTCTTTTATTGGCATGACCCATAACCGTTTCGTAAATGTGTCGCTGAATTTCATTAATATCCCTCCCAATTTACTCTTTTAATGCGTTGGTGGTCGTAGACTTGTTTGAATAGACCTTTGACTTCAAAAAACCCCAAAGAAATCGCTTCAAATCGCAATATCTGGATGGTAAATTCTGATCGCAAAAACGGCGGTTATAAGATGACTCGTGCAGTAATTGAATTGTTTCTCTAGATGTATGGCCGTCTTTTTGAAACCATATGTTGGTCACATCCATACCTTGTAATTTAGGAACAAAAAACTGGGTTATCATGTAGCGATAACGAAAACCATTAATTGTTACTGCCTGAATTGTCCGATAATGCCTCCAGCACAAAATCCACACCAAACAGTCAGGAGTTCTGGATGCATTTGTTACTCAACAATTAATCGAGGGTTTTGTGGTACCCCAAATGTGACAATTTTGACGAATAACGAAGCCACTGATTTTGTTAAAAAAATCAGCATCCACTTGTCGTTGTTCCAAAATCTGTTCAACGAACTCTCTGCCGTGATGCATGGTCAGTACCGTGATGATGGCGTCTCAAGGGCCTCGTGTGGATTCTCTTTAATTCAAATGCGGCAATTTTGCTTGTTGACGTAGCCATTCAACTAAAAATGAGGCTCATCACTAAAAAAAAAATTTTGCGATGAAAATCAGCATCGAGATCACTCATTTTCGGCACATAAAAACACCAAAATCACGATGCATTGCATGGTCTCGCGCCTTTAATTCTTGCACAAGCTGGATCTTGTAAGTTCATAAGCCAATATATTTGCGCAAAATCGTCCATAAAGTTGATGGAGTATGCTCTAATTTATCGCATAGAGTAAACGTAGTTTTTTTTTTATAATTTACACGTACTCAAGGGGTTATGATATGAATACCCTTTATATGTTACCATAGTACGAGCGTTAGAGAAGGGGAAGGAAGAGAGGGATAGGAAAGATTTTGGATGTAGTGGAGACTTAAACTCCATGGGTGGTGTCCGAACTAGCTTCGGGGAGTCACTTTTTCTTGTGTTCGTTAAATTTGAAGAAATTCAAGATGGTGTGCATACTTTTAGGTATTACACCGACCTTTTTATTTCTTTTAAACAAAAGTGAATTGGATTTTGGTTGGGATTGAACGCGCAACCTTCCACTCAACAGACGAACACATTACCACTACACCGCGGCCACCCACGGAAACGATTCATGGTTAACCGATTTAAAAGCTCTGATGGACGATAATGTCGACCATAAAATAGACGGTCTGAAGGTCTGGGTTCGATTCCCAGCCGTAGCAACACCTAAATGATTTTCACTGGCCCTCCTCTCGTGATGATCTGACAAATCATCCGAGTAGTATCAATTGTCAAGAATAGCTTATCTCAAATTCGCCGTTCGAAGTCGGCATAAAACAGGAGGTTACACGGGTACTAACGAGCCTGTTCTTTTTTTTAAATGTCGTCGAGAGTGTACATTCATAAAAAACACGGAAATTCGATTAAAATTGTCTCTACAGTGAATTAACCAATTTTACGAACAGTCGACAAGATTTCACAACCAAAAGATAAATTGGAACTACTCCATACACAACATACACAATTTGTGCTATTCTGTGTTACTAATACTTATTTTGTGAGTAATTAAATGCTTGGCATTCCGTCAATGAAATGGCTATTAATATCCCTCTCAGTAGAAAAATAAAACGATTTATTTTATCATTACCAACAATTTTAACAAATTGATACACTGACAGGCAAGAGAAAACTGAAATAACTCGAATTTCTTGCACCAAGATCGTAAAACTTAAGTCACACCACCAAACCGCCGCGTCTTCTCCTTGTTTGTATTTCAAACAAATTCAATCATTAGCACCTTTGCTCTTACATTAACGATTCTGATAAACACACTAACTAAACAATTTCCATGTTTTTTTTGTTTTTCATTCGGTCTTGTTGTGATAACGTTCTACAACTGTTCCAACACCCTCTCTCGCTCTGTCTTCCTATCCGATCAACTGCCACATCCAGTACCCGCAGCAACCTTTTAATCACGAAGCCATCCCGAAGCTATCACAACATGGCCCTTCTCCCGTAGCACGACAAAATGTAAACAAATGAAAAAAAAAAAACACGCACACTCACATTGAGAGAAAAAAAGGTCATCACCAGAAACGAGAAAAGTATCTACGAATATGATTTTTTTATGAATTTTGATTAGGCATTGACAGCTCCAACCCATATGCACTGGGTGTTATGCAATGCGGCCGCTAATTGGGGCATCTCTATAAGAGTTCGATGTTTACATGCAATTGCATTCAGAGATTGGGATGGCGGCGATGAAAATGGAAAACTATCTGGTTGCCTGGTGCAATTAACATTGAAATATGGCCCGACCTGAAGATGGTAATTTCCGATTGGAACTGTGCCTCGTTTGTGTAATCATCATCCATGAGGAAGAGAAATTTCGAAATTGATTTTCGCACCATAATATACCAACGCAAAACGGATAATTGAGGATTTATTGGGAGAAAAAGGACAATCACAAAATCTTTCAATTTCGATTTAACAAATTCAATATTCAGTACCGGAAATGGGGGTGCGCAACACTGTTCAAGAGTGTAAGAAAATCAATTTCCTAACATCATTAACGTTGGGTTATGCGATGGTACTGTTACGCTGCAGTAGTGCAAGATGGGGTGGGGGCAACATACTTAATTGGCATTTTAAGTGTTCCGGGGGAGAGTGAAAGGTGCCTTTGGGAAGACTGTCTGTATTGTAATTAGAGATCAATAGTTAGCTGAGTACTTGTAGTAGTACATCCTGTGTAGAGGGTTACTAAAAATAACGCTAGTATGTGAGGGGATTTATCCGTAGAAGTGAAGAAACCTCTAAGATGACTTTCAGGCTTTGACGTAATGAAAATGAAAATTTTAATTGAAGAAAGTGTGATGAGCTTTCAATCTTCATGAGCCTTCCTCTCAAGGGGATTGCTTTCAATTTGATGACAAGACATTTTCATAAGGTGACATGTATTTATGAAAGCGGTTGTGTCCAATTTGTTTAATGGTCTATATGGCAACATGGTTCACATCGAAACGCACTGTGAAAATGACTAATTGTTTGTGGGTGTACTCTATATCTTAAGCTTTTTTTTCTGTGATTTAATGCACAACCCTCAAGAGATATTTAAGTGCAATTTATAAAATAAAAAAAAAAAGGTTTTATCAAGCTCGATAGATTAAAACCAATAGGAGGCATTGGTTTTTTTTGTTTACTGAGCAGTCGACCACACAAGACGGCAGAAATCACGGCTGGCTGTTTATAAAAATAAGGAGGGAAATCATGCGATCCTACGTACCGATCTTCGACTTGGTCCATCCAGCCACGAAACGGGAGAGATAAGAGAACGCGGTCAAGAGCATATAAACAAAAGAATAACGTACAAGAAGGTTGCAATCTGTTGTGAGATTCATATGAAACTTAAACTTAACACAAACAAACGTTCTTCAACGACGTAAATTTCTTAAGACAAAGTGTAGAGGACCCCATTTTGGACATTTTATAGAGTAAGCAGAAAACGTAATTGGCGCTACAGTTCGGAAAAAATGTTGGCCTCAACCAACATGCCCGATCCTTAGCTTACTGCCTCCAGTTGCGCACGTTTGAGGTCGGTTCTGTGCCTAAGTCTGACACAAATCGACATCGGAACAGTCACTGTTTCTGGTCACGATGACACGGAGCGTAGTAGATGTCACAGATGTCTCTAAAGAAAAATCGGACCGCATGATGACCTAAGAACACAAAAAAAATGGACCGAACAGGACCAGAGTAATACGGCTGATTTTCATAGCTTGGACGATAGTTTTCAACTAATGAAACGACTAAGGACAGATTTTTTATAGGAAACCGGTATAATAAGAATAGCAAGTATACGAAGGTTAACTTAGGCTTTGTACCATCTGCCTAATTAAATTCCTTGTAAAATGTTTTGTTTTCAAAACTGCGAAAGTATCTATAATAGCTTATTTCATCACATCAATCTCCAATTGAAAGTTAGCGACTCTTGAGTACGTCTGCTATCGTTTCAGTAATTGTCCAGCTGTCACAAGTGGCCAAGCGTCAAGTGCACGTAAATTACGTCTTAAAATGTTTGATGATTTTACGTGACTAATTACGCCACGTTCGATGTTTGTCTTGCAGCACAAACAAATCAACACTAGGCATATAAAAAAAAATAGTGATGACATAACAATGAGAAACTTTTGCACGCACATCACAACGTGAGAGCAACGACAAACCAATTTAATAATTGAAATCCCCAATCTGTATTTCGACTCGATGAAACTCTGAAATCTAAGAAAATAAACTCCACATCTCGAGTCTCATTCCGAAATGCAACTTCAAGTTGACGTCAAGAAACACATGAAAATCCAATTAGCTATTCCGCTTTATTGCAGAACGTGACCGCTGTCCAAGTTCATATTCGCAAAAGGACCGTACGGAACACTGTCTGGTCGTCCATTGCCAGCAAACAAACACCCAATATGCCGCAGTACTCTTTAAGCGAAACGCAATTAATTGGTTAAGTTTCTAAAAAAAAATTAACTCCATGTGGCAGTGCCTTAAAAAGACGCTAACGATGCTATGAGACATGAAAACACGGACACTACAAGTACCTCTCTACAAAAATCTCACATTTGTCCAGGCTACTTTATGGTGGTTATGGGAGATTCTCCGACTTTTGTTGTTTTGTTTCTAATTTACGAGTGCGTTTGGTAATTTGTCAGAAGTGCGTCTCGCTGTCTGTCTATCTGTCCTGCAACGGATGACGAATCATTGCCATGTCGGTTAGCTAAAAACAAGTGGCGTACACTTTGTCGTAGTAGTCGTCACGCGCCAACGGAAAGAACTCGTTGATAAACGATGGTGCGTAGGATTTTGAGAGTGCACTTGAGCAGTGGAACGATTTGCCATGAGTGTGATTTGAATGTTAATGCGTGCCCATGAAAGCTGCCAAGACACATGTACTCGGGTGTACCGTGTGACTTCGAAATGTATAAATATGGTCAACTTGTTTAGATAGATGAACTACATGTGTGCTTTGCTGGGAGAGTTACAAATTCAAAATTATGGCATCATAAAACAGCCGATGGAATACTAAATGATGCCTTGCAGTCTAATTGATATCCTTTAGCTAAGTTGTGGGAAAATTAAATCAGTTTACGGCAACGGGGTTTGCTTGAAGATTTCAACTTTGAATACTGATCAGATTAGAACGTAGTGTCGGTTTTATAGGTTTACGTGAAAAGTGGTTGTACCATACATTTGTGTCTATGATGCAATAATTAATTTAACTCAAGACTTTAACTATTTTCTTTGAATTTTGAAGGCACTAATAAGAGATGCCAGAGTGTGTTTCCATGAACTAAGGATTGTACTTTCTGTGTCTGGTACTTTAAATATTGAATCCTGAAACTGTTACCACAACTATTTGCAAGAACGCTCCCCCGCTAAGGCTCTTAATAAGAACAATCAAGGAAAGTCAGAATAGGCTGACTTTGTGAACAATTTATGTATGATACTTGGACAAATTCTTTGTCTAGGCTTATAGGCACCGGAAACATAATACATTCAAAATTCTGAGTTGGTTGTCGCTACTTTTAGAGTGCGTATTCTAATTTCTGCTCGTAACAATCGTCCCACCAGATAGGCGTAAGTGCTATAGTAGGTAAATTCGAGTTAACATATTGACTACAGAATTTATCTGCACCGGTGCGATATTACACCGGTCACTGTACCGTAAGTGCTTAAGTTTAATATGAGTCGAAAAAAAAAATCAGTCTGCACTAACAGGCAAGAGAAACTAGTACCAACCTTAGTCAAGACTAATATATCCCTATGGGATAGGGGACAATTAACAGAAGATTGTTGAATTTTTGTAAAGAAATGGAAAAGCTATCGTTGGAAACCTGCTGAAAACAGGAGGTCGCGCCATCGCAAGAAGTACACATGCACACATAAATGGTTATGCGAAAAAGCAAGGCGCACTAACGAGCCTGTTGCTCCAAAAATTTGTATTTTATTTTGTCATGGCAATTTCATGTACCATATATTGCCAAATTAGTTACTCAGTTGCCAATTTAGAGCTAAGAAATATTTTACACAAATTCTTCTCTATAAGGCTCCAGTAAGACTAAGCCTTGAATACTGTTCGAAAGTTAAGAGTTTATCCCTAACGCATAAATTCCTGTTTTTTTAAGAGGTAAAACTGATATTTTGTAGTCAAATCGGGCAACTCTAATGTCATTTATGTTCAGTTTGGTTAGCCATTTTATCATGAACAGGTTGACAAATGAAGCTTGCAAATCGTGCAAATTTATTTCGAAAATAATTGTTCAGTTCGCGAAGTTTACCGCAAGCTCCGTCCATTTTATGATCGACATAATCGTCTATCAGAGCAATTAATTGGGTTAACCATGGATCGTTTTGCGCACTACGTTTACTCTATGTGATAATACGCATCCGCAGAGACGTCGAACAGTGCGCACAAAAAAAAACAATTGCAGCTGAAGAGCAAAGTGTTGAAGAGGACCCGAATGAATAGATTCGCCACAGTGAATAGCAATTGGAGCTTTGTCCATCAACTTTATGGAAGATTTTGCGCAAAAGATCTTGGCTTACCGCCTTACAAAATCCAGCTTGTGCAAGAATTAAAGCCGGGAGACCATGCAATGCGTCGTGATTTTGGTATATGGGCCGAAAATGAGATTGATCTCGATTTTGATCGCAAAATTTTGTTCTGTGATTTGGTTGAATAACTACGTCAACAAGCAAAATTGTCGCATTTGTAGTGAAGAGAATCCATATGAGACCCTTGAGACGCCATTTCATCCACAAAAACTGAATGTTTGGTTTGCTCTATGGGCTGGTGGAGTCATTGGGCCATACATCTTCCGAAATGATGCTGGAGAGTCAGTTACCGTTAATATAGACCGGTATGGAGCCATGATAACCGACTATTTTGTTCCCGAATTGGATGGTATGAATGTGGATGAGATGTGGTTCCAATAAGACGGCGCTGCATGTCACACAGCGCACGTCACAATCGATTAATTGACGAAAACATCCGATGAGCATATAATTTTGCGGAATAGACCAGTCAATTGGCCACCCAGATCGTGTGATTTGACACCATTGAATTATTTTCTTTGGGGATATGTGAAGTCGCTCGTCTACGCCAACAAACCAGAAACGTTAGGGGACTTGGAAACCAACATTCGTGGCGTCTTTGTCGACATACGGCCCCAAATGCTCGAAAAAGTGGTTGAAAATTGGACCTCTAGGCTTCGCTTTATTGGAACCAGCCAGAGGCCGCATGCCCGAATCATATTTAAACATTAATGGCATGAAATTATCCTTCTCATAAAGCCAAATTAATTGACATTAAAACCATTTTCTTGTGTTTTATTTCAATTCGAAGTTCTATACCTCTAACAAACACCCTATATCTGGGAGTAAAATCATGTAACGAAGGAATGATGGAGAACACAGGAAATCTGACAATAAAACGACCAAACAACCTATTTTTTGTTGGTAAGGGAATAAGAGAATAAGTAAACGATTTTCACCAATACAATACAAACGATAATTTGCTAAAAACAAACAAAAAAATGACCTATTATTATGAAAAAAAATCGCTGGTTTGAAGAAAATTGGTTAAGTCGTTTAGGCTGGAGAGACCATTACGGACAGATAAACTGACGAACCAACAGGCGGAATTCCAATAACCACTTTTTTGGGTTCCGCTATCATCGTAATGTTAGAATCAATCAAAATCTCGAGGTCAAAAATTTTCACGAAAACAATGTCTTTCTCTTTGTAAGAGAAACTTAAAAATACTATTTACACCAGTTCAACAGCAGAGTCTATAAACAGTTGCCAGTATCATATAGGGCCGTTTCTTAACCACATGGCGACTATAACCTACGAAATTTTGTGTGTTGCTGTTGAAAGACCCTTTACATGCTGAATACCAATTACAACGAACAACACGTTCATAGTATTCAATTCAACAACAAAAAATTACTTCTACGAACTACAAAATCCAGCTAGAAATTCTTTAAACTTCCGGTCCATGGCCTTGTGTCAATTACTTCATCAACTCCCTCCATAGACAGGTGAGACATATAAATAGCATTTTAATATGTGGGTAGAACCAATTCCGTTCTTAACAAAAACTACATTAAAATTCCACCATAATCCTTTTAATTATCCTAATTCATGCCAGTTACACATTCAAAAATGCACAGACCAGAAAAATAAACATAAAAATCCACCAATTTCACGCGACTTTTCCTCCGTTTCTAAGAACCAAAAAAAAAACAATCCTTGTATCTATTTCAACAATCTAATCCACACTATCCATCAAAGGTCAACGTCTGTCAGCCATATCGAGCAGAGTTATACCGTCAAATGCAGGTGTTTGTGTTTTTACCCTTATCCATAAAAAAAAGTAGCCTCCCATCGACAACGAAATATGCAAATCGACACAAAAGCACCATCGCGTAGCGTCGGTATATCCCTAGAGGTAGTTGATCATTCATGAAACGAATTCCGTAGATAGTGCCACCTGACAGCGAAGAAAATACGCACCCGCAGCAGGAAATTTACAATTTTCAATTAAAATCGGGTAGGTCCAACAAAAAACTCGCACGAGTTCCACCGCGGGGAGGAATCGGCCCACCAACGAGTCAAATCCATAAGCGGAGGGAAATTGTAATCAACGAACGGTGGCGTGTGCGCAGCACTCGTGCCGCACGACCATCCGACTTTTGCGGACCATGCACGGACATCCAACACTCACGGTCCAGTGGCCTTAACATTTCCCATTCGAGTGCAATTGACCATCATTATGTGATGTAATTCATTTAACATGCGTGGGTAATTCAACGCGCCCATCAGACGTCATCGTCAGCAGTCTATAGGATGTGGATATGCATGCATATGCGAAGGCAGACAACAGGGCTATGCGTATGATTGTTGCAACATTGTTCAATAGATAGACTCTGAGAATTGTAAATATTTGAATAGAGAACTAATGTTATTTCTGGAGTTTTCTATGGGCTCAGTGTGAGCCTTATATTGAGCCGCAACAATGCGTACAAAGGCAAACAACAGAGTTGCTTTAATTTTCGGTGACAATGAGATGGGAAAGTAGTTTACCAGTATGTATATGGAGTGATGTTAAAACACGTGAATTAGGCGTCCGCATATGATGGGTCATTAAAGTATTTTTTATTAATTTGACAACATTTTCGTTTTGGTCATGCGCCATTGTTGTTTGACAGCTGTCATGTGTCAACATTAGGGTTTAGTCATGGAACATTACAATCACAAATAAGGGATTTGGGGACATCGGTCCGCTCAATGCAGCTTATCGCCGTACGGTGCTTCGGATCAATTGAGAAATCTGAGGTGATTGGGTCAGTTCAAACGCAGAAAGAATCCGCGACTATGCAGCTTGGTCTAATAGAAACGATTTTATGTTGAATGTTTTAATGAAAAGACATAGAAAGGAAAAATATACAGGGATTTCTTTTTAATTGTGTGGCATATTCCGAAAGAATGCTTAAAGGAAGAAATTATGCAGCTCGAAAGGAATAATTTGATTAGCCCAAAAGAGCTTCATGTAGGAATACAGACATTCCTTAATCTGCTTAATGTCCTCGTAAAGCATACTTTGCTTTGCAGTTAAAGCCGTTCATCTGAAGGTGGTCTCGAAACTATACAGCCAAGGATTCATATCTTCGCTACGACATTTTGTTCGTCACAAACTTTGAATGAGCACGAAATGAGTAGTTCGAGTTTCGACAACAGTTTCTGGAGCATTAGACAGAGAAGATGATTGACCCCTAATGGACAGCTGAGCAGATTAAGTCTCATAACTTATGTACCTCTGAGAACACTGCATTTTGGAGTTCTCTGGAATACAGTCAAATCTTCAAAATGATCCTGTCAGAAATGTTGGGCAAGCCTATTTGAATTTTGAAGGACTGTCAACTGTTGTCGCGGCTGTAGATGGAATTCTGATATCTTTATCTCTGTTTGCGAATTCAAGCAATCCCAATGTTTTGCCTAGGACACTTTATGGTTGGCGGTCCCTTGATATGGTTGGCGGTCCCTTGATGATTTGCGGACTCTCAGTGGCGCGATGATTAGTGCGATGAACGCAGAAGGTCTTGGCTCGATTCCAAATCCTTCTCTCGTGATGATTTGACAAATCATCCGGGTAGTATTAATTGCCAAGAAAAGCTAATCTCAACTAAGCCGTTCGGAGTCGGAATAAAACAGGAGGGTCCGCCATCGTGAAAGAAGATCACACGCACAGATGAATGGCTATGAGATAGCTCGGCAATGGATACTAACATTGCCAGGATATGGAGACGAATGTTTAACACTGAACTTTACGAGTTTAACAGGTACATAGCAAAAAATGAAATACCTGACATTAAAGGCCAATACAGAGCATCAAAGTTATGCACCAACAAAAAGCTCTTGCTTAGCTTTTCATCCGTGATATTCCGAAGTGTCCCTTATGCAACTCGAGGAGAACACGCTTCCGCAGTTCCTTTGGTATGTACACACGTATACCGCGTAATAAGCATCCTTTTTGTAGAGCACGCAATGTATATGCCGATTAGACCAGGAAGGTCTGTTGTGGTGCCACGAGGATTTGTCGATTTTGCTTAAAATTAATTTGCCTGAGCAAACAATTCCTAGCTAACTATGAAGCGGAGGACACTTATATAAGCCAGGTCACCTAGATAGTAAAAAAAGTAGTCTCCTAGATGGAGTTTTCTTTTGTTGAATAGCGCTGGGCAAGAGCAGAGAAGGTAAGGAATACAAAGATACAGGCCTAGTCTTGTTGCATGTAGGCGTAAGGGACAGTGTTCTTTAAAAAACAACGATGATCGTACTAATGTGTGATCTGTCCAGCATTATTAAGCAGGAGAGTGTTTCTGCTTGTAACGGGTGATGAATCAAGAGGTATTTTTTTCAAAAGTGTTGTTTTTACAGATGGCGCATTAGTCGTGTGAAGTTGCCATTTGTTTTTTTTTTTGTCCCGAGAACGTTTACAAATCTATCAATTATATTACGAAAATGTACGTTCTGTGAGTAATGTTTTTCATCCGATTCGGCGAACTATGATGTCCAAAATCGACCTACTAAAGCCACTATTCGCTATACAATCAAGAAATCGGAGACACCCAATATTCACTATGTATGACACTCGACCGCATTGACCTCGTCCAGTGCGAAGTATTTAAAATATAGCGACTGTAGAGGAAAGAAGAAATGTACGCGAAAATCGCGGAGAATCGATTCGGCGCCATTCTCAACATATAAAACAAAATGGGCGATTCTATGTCAAGAATTTGGTTGAAAGCATACAAAATTCAGCTGACGCAAGAATTGAAGCCGGACTATCACCCTTTGCGTCATCTTTCAGTGAATGGGCTCTCGAAAGACTTGCTGAAGATCCACTGTTTTCACACAAAATTTTGTTTTTGGCCAAAAGGTTAGGAATTTTGAAAAAGTATCTGAATTTAGACAATCTTAATATCTATATAACTTCCATTAAAAGTATTTTGCCACGATCACTTATTGGGGGCGTTTTCTTAAAAATAAAAAACACTTTTCGGTATAATTTTAGGAGAAATTGAAAAAACTTTCAAATGAAATATTTCAGGAATAATACTGTGAACATTTTGTCTATAGATCATTTTGACCCACGCCCACTTTTGGGGGCGTTATTTATAAAAAAGATTTGTAAAGACTATGCATACCATATCAATAGAAATACCTTCTTTTTTGTCGAGACATAAAGGATTCAGATACACAGTATGAACAAGATTCATTCAGTTTTAAGCAACGCTCACTTTTCTAATACTTTCTCGACGATATTTGGTTCAATAAGACAGCGCTACTTGCCAATAAGCACGTGAAACAATGGACTCTTAATTTGAGAGACCCCTTCGGTGAACATTTAATTTCACTATTCGAACCAGTGGACAGCAAGACTTTGCGATATCACACCTTTAGATTTTTTCCCACGTAATGTCTTAGATGTTTGTGAATAAGCAAGCCTACGATTGAAGAATTAAAGGCCAACATTTTCCGTGTTATTCGGAAGATACCGACGAATATACTACTCAATAACGTGCTACAGCGCAGGTGCGGCTAGAGTTGTCTTGTTATGAGCCATTTATTCATCTATGGTTTGCTTTCTTGATTGAGGTCATCCGCTTTAAAATGCTCTGCGATATCTTTGTGACCCGGAGAATTGTAAAGTGCTCTGCCATCTCGTTAAGAGCTAATCGGCAGGCAAAGGAAAGTGAAGTACTTATAGTCAGAAAAAATAGTACGACAGGGTCATGTGCGCGTATATTTGGTGCAAATAATGGTATGGGAAAAATAAGTTTATTACATCGTGCATATTTTGACGTAGTGGCAGGTGGCCATGGCTCAGAGGAATGCTCAGTTAACTGCTAAGCCAAACGCTGCTGGTTCAAGCCTCATCTCTGCAGCATCACAAAAATCGCCAGCTTATCTGAAGCCAACTGTGCGATAATATCAGACAATACAAATCTTTATCTCCTCCTCTGTGCCACGTAGGTTTATGTTATATGGCTTTCTTTCTATGTGCCTATCTGTCTCTCTCTCTGTTCTATAAATGTCAGTCGCCAGTGCTGTTATGTGTCTGTAGTTCGTTGCATTCATGTGCGAAGTACTGTGATGTTAATGTCAATATTTTGATGAAACCATGACGATTTTTCAGCCGCAAGTTATTAATCCCACTAGATCTTTACGAAAAATTAGTTTTAACTGGCGAAAAATAAAAAGTACGATTACGATATTGGACCTTTTATCTTAAACTTTAAAATATTATCATAGACCCTTTGAGCCAAGCGTTATACTCTTTTTTCTACACTAAACAACTTTACCGTGTTTACCTTGTTTTATTTTAATATTGCCGCTCGGAATTATCCATGATTACCTGCACGCATATAAAAGATTTTTAATTTTTAGTCTACAGATAAAACCAAGGTGTAAGTGAGTAGCCTTGAATTCGGCGTAGTTTTCATATAATTCTCCAAGCCTCTCTCTATAAAATAATAACATCAAATTACGTTATTGAAAACAACTCCTATGACTAGCTGTCGTCATTTACTCGATTGTGGGATTGTCTCTCAAATTATATTGCGTGACACCATTTTTTTTTAACCAGAACAATTGGACGTCACCTTGTTCGTAATTAATGATGTGTGTATCTGTCTGGACTCTGGTGTTTAACAAAGCAGACTTGCCACTCAGTTTGATTTACAGCACTTGACAGAAGATTAGAGTTGCAGTAGTTAAAAAAGCAAAATTTGCATTTAGATACCTCCTAAGTGGCTTTAAATTATTTTTAGCATTATAACCACTTTAACGACAAGGCGAATGCACATGTTGTGATATTTTAAGGATTGATGTTCTCACTATTGTTATTCGCTGTTGGCTTTTGCTATTTTGAAGTTTCGATGTGCTCACAGGGGATGCTTTCAAGCCAAATGACAGCATTGGAAGTTGTGACTGCATTACCATGCAATAAAACTCATTACTTCGAACACAAAACAACGTTATTGTAGGTAAAATATTTGTAGTCTTCTCAACTTATTATTGTTGACTACAAATCTTTTTTTTTGCGCAACAGTCATTCTAGTATCTAGGACCTAAGTTTTTCTCTCAATGTGAGCGTGTGTACTTCTTGCACGATAGCGGGACTTCCTGTTTTCTGAAAAATCCGAACGGCTATGTTGAGATGCTTTTCTTGACAATTGATACTACTCGGACAATTTTTCAGATCATCACTAGAGGGGGGCCAGTAAAAAATCATTTGGGTGTTGCTACGGCTGGGAATCGAACCCAAACCGTTTGCGCGGCAGTCATCGCACTTACCATCGCTCCAATGAGCACGAATGTAAGCTTTATTAGATGAAGAAAAAAAAAACCGTTTACATCGTTTGAGGATTCCTAGGCCACTAGCACCTCCTTTTGCATAGTCTATAATTTGCTGGTTCCAACGCAGGTATGGACGTACATGCATGCCGACAAAGACAAGCCATTGGATTCCTTTCAATTTGAGTTTAGCTTCATTTGTATCCCGCTTCAGAAATAGGAGACAGCAATGCGTTTTTGACGCATTAAACTCGACCCGGTTGTTGGTACCCCATTTAGGAATTGTATCAATGTAGGTGTTGAGTTCAGTTGACATTCACTGACTTGCGACTCTATAACTTGGGGATCTTGTCGCAAAGAATAAACGAAGTCAAGAGGATTGTCATCTGCGATTGAATAAATTGAATAAACGTAGTAGGTGAGAGGACCTAAGGTCAGACTAGCGATTGTTAAAAAAAAAAGGAAGGAAGTTGGCCATCTAATACAACTTGTATTGATCTGTAACTTAGAAAACTAGTAATCCATTTTATGAAAGTTTAACCGACACGAAACCACTCAAGCTTATTGACAAGAGCGCTATGGCACACTTTATCGAAGGCTTTTAAGATATCCAGAGTAACAATTCTGCATTCACCGATTCGGTTAATGCTACAAGTCCATTTTTCACTAACGCAGACCATAAGATCACTAGTAGAACGTTGCGTCGAAAACCATACTGGCAGTCACTACGGGGATGATTTTTTTTTCACGACAGATTATGGGGTGATCATTGACTGTACTCTCCATGACCTTAAAGAGTATTGACATTAGAGCTACTGGTCGGTAATTTAAATGGAAGGTTTTAACCCCTTTTATGTAATTGACTTACCGTTATTAAGTTTCCACCGATCCGGAAATATGTCTGCAGTTCAAGGCATTAAGTGGAAGAGTTTGCATAGTGGTTTGGTCAAAGTAAAAGAACACCTCTTCAGAACAAGGGTAGAAATTCCATCTTGACCCTAAGCTTGATTGCATTTTTAGATATTTATGGACTTGACCCAAAAGGGTTTGGAAAATATCGGCCTTAAGGAATATTTTACTTATCCACGACTTTCGCAGAACACCTCGTAATAAAGTTACGAGTTTCAAACTAGGATACAAATACTGTCGTAAAAAGCTTGTCTCAGCTCAGAGACACGGAAAAAAACTGAAGGACAAGTCATAGAGTAAGAAGTACACGCGCACACATATTTAATAGGTGGTCGCTCGAAAAAATAAGTCAAAATTTGGCGTGAGGGCGTAAATGTCGTTTGTCATTTAAGGAACCATCCTTATTAAAGAAAAACTTTAAATAGCTTTTCTCAAACTTTATGAATTTCGACATATACGACAGTTTGCTACATACCTCAGTAAAAATCTACCCACTAATATTCTACCTGTAGACTGTCACCGACCCTTATGTAAATTTTTACATATTTTAACAAAAAGGACGGCTCTAATCTGCGTCCTTTATATAAGGATTACCCACGAGTAACCATCCCATCTTACTTTTGTCAAAAATGTTTTTCTTCCAAATTTTGGCAAAAAGATTTTTTTTTCTCTCCAAAAGCAGGATGAAAGGGGCTAGTTGACATCGTCGACATTATGGTGGAATACTATTTATGGAAAGATTGAGGAATACGCTATTTGGAAAGTTATGGTGGGTTTCCTGCGATTCCACTCTTTTAACAATAAATTCGCATTTATTGTGGCGTAGTGGATATGCGGAATCCTACATTGGCTGCAAGCAGGTAGTGGTCCGAGTTAGTTAGCCCCTTGGAATCCAAAAACTGGATGCGTGCTTCTTCTCTATCGAAATCAAATTCGATCAATTTCGTTCACTGTTTTCTAATCTGGAGACCGTCACGTCCCTTTATGGATATCGAGGTGGTACGTGTAGTATCAGCAGTTTACGTTACAGGCATACGTAAACCGCTGCCCTTGATATATTCTTAAGCTCCGATGGCCGCAAGCTATATCGAACCAAGAATTGTGGCGCATAACGGGTCAAAAGCTTTTCAATGTCGAAATAAGTCAGCGAAAGTGGCGCTGGATTGACCACACGATGAGGAGACCAAACGACAACATCGAAAAACAGTCCTTCGAATGGAATCATCATAGTACATGGCGAGATGGGAGACCATTAACTACTTGGGAATCGACAGTATTGGCCGAACAGCAACACAGCGTATAACGTGGCCACGGCTGAAATATCTGGCCGCAGAAGGAGCGGGATGGAAGAAGTTTGTCGCCGTCATATGATCCACCCGAGTTTGAAGGACTCATATATACATGGTGTCGTGTAGTCTGTGCTTTCCGACAGTACGGCTAAACATGTTGAATCTTCCTTCATGCGATGAAAATTTCCCAGCACAATTTTAAGCCGTACTTTGCTAGTCGCTCATAAGTTTGTCTAGCAAGCGGTAGAAACAGTCGTAAACAATGTCATTTTATTTCTTCTTCAGAGCGTAAGCGCAAATTAGACTTATATCGACAAATATGGCCCTTATACGCATTGTTACAAGCCATACATTTTTGCTATAATTATAACAAGTTCACATACGAAAAGTCCTTATTTCTGCTCAGCATAACACAGACCGTAGTAAATGTCACAGTTTTTCCTCCTCTTTTTGCCCGTCCCATCAAATCCTATTTCTTGGATGGCAGTAATGTCTGCCTAGTTGCAGGCTAAGACATCCGCTAGTCGTTCATCTGTAGGTTTTCTGTCTAATGTTCTTACATTTCAAGTGCATACACGAACTTAGTTGTCCTTTTTACATTTAATCAGTGTAATCAGTCCTTTCCATGGCTTTTGGTTGCTTCGTAACAATATGAGTTTTCCGTGGTTGAAAAACAACCCACTACCTGTAGAGCTAACTCAATTTTATTAGATACACCTAGACATAGACAGGGTAATCTGTGTTCACTACAAAATTAAGCGTTCCCGTTGGTCTTTTGGTACCTAACTATTATTTTTCGTTAAAAATCAAAATCGTATTAAAATTTCGTTGATTGGGGAAAAAACGATTCAGGGCGAGAAAGGAGGTTTTTGAAAAAGGCGGATCATTCTCAGAAAAGGAGGATACCACGAGGTATCTTATTTATCGAACTTTTGAAAATTTTAATAAAATTATAATCAGTTACAGTTAATGCTTACCCAAAAATGAACACGTAAAACCAACAAATTTAATAATGAAATCACAAGTTCTTACCTGAAAATAAAAGAAAAAAAAAAGTTAGTTTTTATAAAACGAGGAAAGAAATAATAAAGTCGCATTTAATAAGACAAATCAACATATGTAAGAGTCATAAAATTTTTATATACGGCGGACAACCTATCCGGGAAGGTATACAACTTTGTTTTGCTGCCATTTTGGTAAACATTAGTCTTGACAGTTCATATTTTTCAGTAGTGAAGAAGACACGTGGCAAATTTATTATGGAAAAATATTCGATAAACCAACGTGTTTTAATCGTTAAAAGATTTTATCAAAATCAATCATCGCTTACTGTGACGATGAGAAAGTTTCGTGAACATTTTTGGGAGGAACACCGTGCCAACAAAACGCACTATTTATCGTGAAGTGAGGGTCTGTAGATGATAGGCCCAAGCATGTACCACAATGTACTGCAAGATCGGCTGAAAACATTACTGCTGCTCAAGGAAGTGTTCCAAACAATCCATCAACCTCAATTCGACGACGTGCTCAGGAGCTTGGTCTTTAAAGAACAATTTTGCACAAAAATTTGGATTTGTTTCCATTTAAGATTTAGTTGACACAAGAGATTCTTCCACAAGACCATTTACGCCGCCGTACATATGCCAATAGGATGTTACAGCTAGCCCATGACAACCCCGATTTTCATGAAAAAATCATAATGAGTGACGGGCACATTTTCATTTTCATTGAATGGATATGTAAATAAACAGAATAGTCGGTTCTGGGCAATGGAAAACCCTCAAATTATTCATCAGTCACCTTTGCATCCATTAAAAGTTACAGTCTGCTGTGCAATTTGGTTACGAGGAATCATTGGACCTTAATTCTTTGAAAATGAAAACGGCGTAACGGCAACTGCGAATGGGGAGCGATATCGTGATATGATTGAAGAGTTATTAACTCCACAACTGCATGCTTTGGGCTTGATTAACATGTGGTATCAACAAGACGGGACCACATGGCATACAGGCAGGATCGCATACAATGGAATTGACATTGACATTGACATCACAGTACTTCGCACATGAATGCAACGAACTACAGACACGTAACAGCACTGGCGACTAAGGCCATCGGCTGGGACAGATCAAGACATTAGTACAACCAGAGAGACATCTATAGATACAAAGAAGGAAAGACATATAACATAAACCTACGTGGCACAGAGGAGGAGACATAGATTTATAATGTCTCATATTATCGCACAGGTGGCCTCAGATAAGCTGGCAATTTTCATAGAAAACAAATGCTGCCGTAGCTGGGGTTTGAACCCGCAGCGTTTGGCTTAGGAGTCAACTACGCATTCCTCTGAGCAATGGCCACCTGCTACAATGGAATTACTGCGAGACCTCTTTCCACAACAAGTTATTTCAAGAAATTGTGATGTTGATTGGCCTCCACTGATTTGACTGCCCCGGACTTCTTTTAGTGGGGAAATCTGAGAAGCAAGGTTTATGCAAACAAACCAGAAACGCTTGAGCAACTCAAACAAAATATTCGTGATGAAATTAATGAAATACCGCGTGAAGTGTGTGAGAATTTAATAAAAAATATGCTCAAAAGGGCTAGCATTTGTGAGACTAATAGAGGCGGACATTTAACTGATATTGTATTCCATTCATAATTACCGACATTAAATAAAACATTTATCAATATAAGATCCATTCTCTTTCATTTAGTAAGAAATTATAAACAAACAAAGTAGTATACCTTCCCGGCATACAACTTGTATTTTTTTTGTTAACGTTACGGATATCCGATCCACCTAAAGAAATGGATTATTTTTGTAATAATTTCTCATGACACAAGCTATGCGTTGCACGACCATAGGTGAAGTACCCAGATTCATGGATGAATGAAGTAAAATGTAAACATCGACAAAATTTACTGAAAAAATAGTTTTATAAACCAGCTTTTAACAAAAAGGCGGAAAATGTGTGCTTCAGAACTGGAAAAATTAATGAGCACTATGATAACTAACAACTAGAAATGTTTCAGAAACGATCAGAAGTAAATGTTCTGAATAAATCCCTGAACTACATGGAAAATCGATGCCCCCTCGACCTGCAAAAGCAGACTGTCACAACAAATTTCCACACTAAAACATTCACTGACAAGCACAGGCGATTGTTTGCTTACATCTGACGTCATAAACAAGTCAACCATTCAGTTTGTAAAAAAATATTTTTAAAAATATACATTCGGGAGGAGATAAAGCAATGTGAATGCGACAAACCCCCCAGAAACTACCGATGCAGTGAGTTGAAGTTTATGTGATCATTGATGTACCTCTCATCGATGGTATTTTTACTACTGCTATCAGTTCAATAAAATCTTTAGAAGATTTGCTTTCAAGCCGATATGCTGACTTAATAACATCACAGCAAGGTATTGAAAATTTGAAAAACACAGGTTATATCCTTACGTGAATGAAATCATCTTTCGATTTGTCTTCACCAGCTTGAGTTGAAGAGTCTGAGTTGAAGAGTCTTTTATTAGCAACACATGTGGAACACTTTGTGATAACAACGTCATCAAAAGGAAAAAAACTATCACCGGAACGAAGAATGATGCCACGACAAAGTGAGAAGCTACACAAATGTAAACATCAGTACCAACAACTTTAAGTCCCATAATATAATCATCAGGGTGGCCATAATATCCAACCCTATAGGAAAGAAGAAGAAAGAAAGAATGTCAACTCCATTCATAACAAACAAAAAATCCTTTCATTTTTTTTTATTCTGTCAAAGGTATAGAATTAGCAAATAATTGAAATTATGCTAATGGCAATACGTAAAGCCCACCCTGTATTGCACCTTTTTTGGAGCACCTATTACGGCGTTATTTAAAAACAGAAATTTATGAAATACGGACCAAGTATGCCGAAAGTAATTGGTTTTCCGTAGAACTTTCGACCGCTCTGTTTCCTAGTAACGAATTTCATTACGTACCTTTTTGTATGTTTCACCATTATATTAACTGAATAGAGGGTAACAAAATGATTCATGTTAAATAACCTGGGTATGTTGTTTAACCAAAAAAATAACAGACATGCTTACAATTCAGATACCCGTCTGGCTACCACAGAAGGCCGAAAATAATTAAGTTTACAATGGAAGTCTCTTGTGGATCAGTTACCTACCAACAAGTGAATTATTAACAACCATTTGTTTTTGTTTTTTTTTGTCCTCCACCTGACCATACCGTACCGACTGTCATATTCAATACCGTTATCATAATTCAAAAATGATTTAAAAAAAAACATTTAACAGCAGCAAGTTGTTTCATTCATGAGTATGTAGAGTATGCCTATCCCCAATACGCCTGCAACAAGAATTTTCATTTTCCGCATGACAACATCTCATGATTGACACGCATCCATTCATTCATTCCCGTATTCGTCGAATACTCATTGTCAGTCATTGTTATTGTTTGTGGGTACTATATTGTTCGTTCTACTTTTAATGATTAATGGAAGGTTTTACAACCTGATACCTATACTCATATTACGCTATAAAAATATCCGAGTTTATTGGAATTTAATGTGGATATAAAATGTTACATTGTGTGTGTTATTGTATGCGGTTATCCAAATAGAAATTTGTTTTATTTGGCGGTAATTTGTTTTCCCTGAATTCAAACACATTTGGAAGACTGCGATTGATATTGGAGAAAGCTGCTTTGTTCAACCCCATATACTAAACATGGTGGGGACAGAAATGCATGCATTCACATCAACATCGACATAAATATATGTGTGATATATTGAAAACATTGACATCCACTGCAACATTAGTGCAATTGCTAAAATAAGGGGTGGTTTTTTAAGAGGTTGGGTTTTTAAACTGGCAACACTTATTGACGGGCTCAGTGGCGCGATGGTTAGTGCGATGAACTGCCGCGCAGAAGGTCTGGGTTCGATTCCCAGCCGTGGCAACACCGAAATGATTTTTCACTGGCCCTCCTCTCGTGATGATCTGACAAATCATCCGGGTAGTATCAATTGTCATAAAAAGCTCAACTTAGCCGTTCGGATTCGGCATAAAACAGGAGGTCCCGCCATCGTGCTAAGAAGTACACACGCACACATGAATGTTTGTGACATAAAAGCTAGGCCCTGGGTACTAACGAGCCTGTTGCGCCAAAAATTTATTTATTTTTTTAACACTTATTCTACAGACAGTCAATTTGACAGTTGATTTGCGGTTCGTATGTTGTGCCATTTTTTGATAAATAGGTTAACGCCAGAACAAAGAGTGTTAATTGTGCAAGACTTGTTTCGAAAACCATACTTTGGTTAGCCAAATTTAGCGTGCGAACACATCAATTTTACGGTTCAGACAACCGTCCATCTGACGACAACAGTGCGAACAAAAACAGAACTAGAAAACATGAAATCATTCTTTTTAAACTTTAATAACTAGGGTAGCAACCGGGCTTTATTGCATCTATCAGAAGCTTTGTATCGGACCCTTTTTAAGCCAAATGAGGAGTGCCTCAACGTAGCCATCTTGGTCCTTTATTTTTGTCTATCACCGACGTTGACTGTATCATTGAAAACACTTTTTTTTTTATTTATGCCGCATAAAAATCTTTAGATACATTTCCTATTTCGCTGAATCTTGCCCACTTCAAGCCGATTGAAACGACTTCTTAACCTGGTGCCAAACAAATTTCCTGGAGCTCAATGTTTTAAATGCCAGACCATGACATACCCCGTAAGCTTCTCCCACCAGTCGCGAGATCATATTTAAGCTAAGGTGAGCCCTAATGGGTCGTCAACAATAAAATCAGTCCTTTCCGAAGCTATTGGTTGCTTCGTAACCGTTAGATTTTTCCATGGTTGCGTACTTAACCCAAAGCACAACCCCCAACCTAGAGGGTTAGTTCCAATTTATTAGATACCCCTAGGATACGGGGCCATAAGCATCCACTACGGGATTCAAGGCTGTCGTTGGCCTTTCGGTTCATCCGCCACCATCTCTGTTCAAGGGGCCTGAAATTCCTAGACAACCTGTTGTCCGTATATGTCGAAGCAGCAGCCGGGACAGCAGGCCGAGTATTCATACCGTGCCATTCTGTCCTGGCTGTTTAAAGTGTTGCTGTTTTTCGTCGAGTTATCAACACTCGCGCTTATCGTTTAGCAAGTCAAATCCGGTTGGATGAGACCAGTACCCGATGGTTACCGCATTTATAGAGACGAACTATACAGAGCCACATCTAGTTTTGGTACATCGCTCAAACTCATCCGTTTGTGTAGGATGGCGATGGAGAATTCTAACTGCTCCATCAAGGTCGGAAACGACCTCACCGACACATTCGATACCAAAAAAGGATTTAGGTAAGGCGATGCGCTATCATGTGACTTCTTCAATTTGATTCTTGAGAGGATTGTGCAAACCTCACGAGCCAACACCTGAGGCACAATTTTCAAAAAATCGGTACAACTAATAGCATACGCAGACGATATTGACATCATTGGTCGGACCCAACGTGATTTCATAGCCACGTTTGCTAGTATGGAGAAGTAAGCGGCAAAATTTGGTTTAGCAGTAAATGAGGGCAAGACGAAGTATATGCTGTCAACACGAAAGGAAACACAACATCGAAGAATTGGACAGAACGTAACCATTGAAAGATATAACTTTAAGGTAGTACGGGACTTTGTTTATCTCGGCTCCGCTATTAACTCTGACAACAACATCTCGTCAGAAATTAAACGAAGAATTACTCTTGCCAACCGCTGTTTCTTCGGGCTAAGAAGGCAATTCAGTAGTAAAGCCCTCACTCGAACTACTAAGGAGATCCTATATAAGACCCCTGGGTAGACAGGGGAGTCCGCTGTGAAATAGCCGACATTCGGAAAAGGATGACCCGTGCTGTCCATACTGTGAAGGTTAAATACAGAATGCTGAGCACGCCCGAACAATGTGCCAAATAAGATGCTTAGCGGCGGTACCATAGGGCACTGAAGTTGGAAGCAAAGGTGGTTTTAGTTCGGGTTAAAGTCCCACACTTTGGCTTTCGAAGCTTTCCACCAGCTTATAAAAAAAGCCCCGCTCTGTTACAAATAATATGGTTCAATGCAAACTTCCGAAATCTGTTCCCCTCTTCCGACTCAACTTCCGCCGAATCAACTATGGCTATAACGTGCCCATGACTAGAATATTGCGCATGGCTAATGGGCCTAAATATTTTGGTTTTCCAGACATTACGGGAGATGCTCCATGGTTAAACTTTTTTTAAAAATGTGTAGGACACCTTTACTAACGGAATATCAGAAGAGTTTTTTTTCTGCGAATTGGATGATCTTATTGGTAACAGCTCGCTAGAGGTGTTGCTTAACAGATCTTCCCAAAATTGAAGATTTTATGTTTTTGCATCCGTCAAAATGACAAACTGATTTTTTATGAAACACATTTGTGTGTATGTAGGTTGGAACGATGAAATTGTTTAAAAAAAAAGATCTTCGAATTAGAAACAAACAAAACAGGAAGTCATTGGAATCAGTATATAACATTGGGGTTACGAGTTCAGATCAAGGTGACCAAAATTATTTCGCTCTGAGGATTTATCAAATCTGTTTGGAGCTGATTTTTGAACCAGTTTTTGTTTTTAAAAATTAAATCGACAAAACAAAGGTCCATCAGAACACACATGGACTTGAGCGTTAATAATAACATACTGAAAATATGATTTTGGATGATCCCTAATCCTGTCGATGCCATTGCCAAAAACCACACCGAGGCGTTTTGCGTTTGTGCCAAAATGAATATTTAAAAACATTTCAAGTATGACAACAACTTTTGTCCGTCGCTCCTTCAGGGAAAAGTTTTCTGCGATTTCGATTGCAACTCACCCAAACATAAACTTTTTTTAGTATCTTGACAACTGTTTTGGCACATAGCAATAACTCATCATGAAAGCATACCTAGCTTCCCGATTCGTCACTTTTCTTGGCAACTAAAACCAGTCGTCAACGCATTTCCTACTCTCATACATCAAACCAAAACTCCTCAATGGCCTCCTTAGTTGAGAGATTTAATGCATTCCCATTGTGCGGCACAAAGTTCCCAATCAATATCCTCCTCTTTCGGTGGCAGGATATTTTGCATTCAACCAAAACGCCACCCCCGCGAAATGATTAACCAATCATTGCAATCCAAAAGCAATTACCACGAGTCTATGTACGGCGCGGCGTGAATGCAACTATTGGGGTTAATCAAAGCAAATACATTTCAGATGAATGCTAGTCTGTTGTTGTTGGTAATGATTGCCACCGCACAAAGATACAAACATCAATAGCAGTTTGGTGGTGTATAGTAGTATAGACTTTTAGGTTATCCGCATATTTGCGCTAAAAGTGTATCCGATTCTTTTGTTGTGTATAGGTACCTACTGTTTATTCAGCATCCACAGTGATATGGGATAAGACTGCGGATAGCCAAGCGCAGAGTAAATTTCAAAAAACTCACTTGTCAACCCCCACAGCACAATTTAGTTGCCAACAACTGCAGTGTGTAGTTGCAGTTTGGCAAATTCCAGTATATGGCTGACAGCGACATCCTACCAGACTGCCACCACGATTCAGACAAAATCGTTCCACTTTGTTGGCACCTCTCCAAACAGTGGAAAATGACTCCGGGGGATGTTCAACGCTGTTCCAGTTAATTGGAATATCCCTTAATTGTTTCTTAGAGAAGCGAAAGGGATTGACTGCAGCAGGCACACACAAAAACACACGTACATACATATTATCCGGTGTAAACTTTATGCGGATAAGCCCTGTTTATGCAGTAAGCAAGTGACATTAAGTTTAAGGGTTCATAGCCTACTGATGACATCCTTGTTTGGGCAAGCATGTCGTCAGCTTTATTGTTGACTTGGTGAAGCAAATTTAAATTTGCTTTGCATAGGTGTTCAGTTATTAGGGATGCACGCTGCATATGTGAATTTTCATGTCTACCATAAATGTAGCTCCTGACAGGCTACTAATTTACTCTCCTCAGTTTATAGGGATAAATAATCTAACATACAGGTGGACACTTTACATAGTTTCAGCTTAAAATTGGCTGTTTAAATATTCCACAAAATCAACATAGGGGAAGCCTTTTTGTATTCTCGCAATTAAAACGTTTAACTTTTTTTCTGTCACTATATATGTATTTTAAACAAATCAGTTGATTTTATAAGCTCATGGTCAAGTATAATCAATCTGGCGTTCTGTGAACATGACACAACCTGACGCTAAGAGACAAAGAAAGTTTTTACGAGTGGTAACCGCATGGTTTGTATAATTTTTATTGACACATTTTTTGCATATCTGTATCTGGTATCTTGTATCGCTGTCAAAAGAGAGCTATACATTTCTTGCATGAAGTTGCGATTCATTCAACTACAAGCTACAGATTCACATTGTGTAATTGCTTACGGCTTGCCTTGTTTTTAACTTTTGAATGCGTATCTGTAGCTGACGCTTGTAGCTGAAAGCGTCAGCTACAGATACGCATTCTGGCGGCCCTTAAGATGGTTCCAAGTTAAAATCAAGCTTCATCTGTGAATATGTCCAAGATTCTTACAACAAGGATATATGAAGAATTTAATCTCTGAAGTTCTGTATTACAAACAAGTGCGAGAGAACATATATTTCCACCAACTTATCGAGAAGTCTCAATCCACCACATCATCACCAAGTGAGGAATATGTGTAGCCATTTTGTAAGCAATAATCGAAATCGATAGTATAGAAAACTTTATGGGTAAGTGCTGTGGAATTTGTATGTATCCATATTTATAAGGTACGTAAATAGAAGGTCTGCTGCACTTCGTTAACGAGTAACGTTGTAAAGCGCATGATTACTGTCTGACTTAACGATTATCGTCTTACTATATAAATATTGTGTTACGATTATCGTTTTTATCGAGGATGCAAGGCTATTGCGGACCATGTTATAGTGAGCAGAAACTGACTTTTTAGATTTGGATTTGTTGCAGGTGTCAGACTTAGGCAATAATTCTTACGTTTTCAAGACATTAGCGAAAGCATTACAATAATCCGCATCAAGGCCAAATTCACCAACATAAGCCTTACAGCCTGACAGAGCCTATGAGCGACTACCGAAGTACGATGTTTAAATCGTGCTATAAGATTGTAACGCAAATATTGGAAGAGAAGACATCTTTCGCAGTATTGCCAGGAAACACATCCTACACGACAACAAATCTGAAAAATGGACTAAGCCATATCGACTTCGCTGTGGCACGAAATGCCGCTATAGCCAGCACACAGTTTCCATACCTGGATATTTATAAGGGGACATGGCGGTCTCCAGATCAACGAACGGTCAACAAAATTAATCACAATGCGATAGGCAAGAGACACGCATTAAATATACTAGGTGTCCGAACATACCGAGGGGCTAACATCGATTCGGACTACGACCTTGTTGCAGCCATGGTAAAAATGTGGATATCCGCCACGATACTACAAGCCTTAAATACTGTTAAGAATTTAAACTAGAAAGACTGCAATCGCAAAAGACCGCCAAGACCTTCACGCAACGCATGGCCTTTAACTTCTCGATTATCAACATAGCACCAGCATTGAATGTCGAAGAACAATGGCAACGATGCCAACAAGTCATTAAATTAGTCGCAACTAAGGTTACAAGTTTCTCAAGAAATCCGTGGTTGGATGAAGAATGAAGAATGAAGAATGCCAAGAACCAGACCTACAAGGCTAACTCAGGATGAAAACAAGAGCTGCCATTGAACTCTATAGGCAAAAAAGGATTGAAGAACACGGGCTTTAAAAAAAAAAAAAAACGAGCACGAAAAACCCGCGATCGAGGATATATAGAGGTGCCACTCCAGGAATGATATTTGCAAGGTTGAGCAAAGTGTTAAGTGCCAAAGCCAGGGACACAAGGCACTAACAGAATCCTGTCGAGATGAACAAGGCAATGACATAGTTGAGACACAGCCGATGCCATGGATATGGAAGAACCACTTCTGCAGAATGTAAAACAGTGATGACTTATAATATTCTGCTTTCAGGCAGAACGAACCATTCAATATGGGCGACAACCTACCAACCAACCGATCTAAGTGGAGTGAGGATAGCCTTCTGAACTGCACCAACTACAAATGCATAAGTCTCAACATCGTCTACAAGATCTTATCTTACCAGCAACCTGATCGGCCCTTATCAGTGTGGTATAAAGGCAGATCAAATCTTCAAACTTCGGCAGATCTTGGAAAAAAGCCAAGAGGTCCAAATCGATACCACCAATATATTTACCGATTTCAAAGCTGCATACGATAGCATTTATAGAGACGAACTATACAGAGATATGTCTGGTTTTTGGTATACCTATCGCCTAAATTCGTCCGTCTATGCAGGATGACAATAAAAAATTCTTGCTGCTCCATGATGGTCGAAATCTACTTCATCGGCACATACGATACCGAAAAATAATTTAGGCTGTTTTTTCGGACTAAGAAGTTAATTTAGTAGTAAAGCCATCATTTGAACAACTCAGGAGATCCTATATAAGGCTCTGGTAATCCCCGACTTGCTCTACGACGTATAAATATTTTTGAGAAAAATTCATTGAAAATTCTTCGGTCCTGTTCGCGTTGACGGGCTCGCAGAGTCTTCGATTCACAGTCAAACGTCCGGCGAAATAAGTGGCGCGCATAGGTAGAAACTTGAAGTGCGCAACTAAAGGGCGCTATAGGACCATGTAAACCGAGTTTTTTCTGCCGCAATTGGACGAATGAGGACTGGAGAACATGTGGTTCCAACATGACGGAGCAACGGCACACACTGCTCAAGCCACAACCGATATTCTAAATGGACAAACAATATCGGATGACTTATTTTGGCCCACCTTGTATATTTAGAATGCCGGTACACATAGATCGAATGGATATCAGTATCTTTGCTGACAGAAGATGCTATATCTGCATGTCTTTGGAACAATTGCAGATGGGATACAATGAAACAAGGATAGTCTACATTCCGCCTGGTGGGCTGTTTTCTCGTCACCCAATACATTAGTTAGGAGTATTCAGAATGATAAAAAAGGGCGGCTCTTTAATGAGTACGCACTAAATATCAAAGCCCTTTCAGGTTGTCAGCATGCACTAATTTTTTTATATGGATAAATGCAACCCGGAACTTCATAGCCCAAGCACAACACTGCTTTCTATATTAAAGGACTTACGAAGAATATGGTGTAACAAAAGATGAAATACGTTGTTATATTGCAGTAAACTCTATACTCATCAAAACACCTTCTATTCCTAAAAATAAGACTAAAAGTGCATCCGCGAAGCCAAATGTCAACAACCGGGTTGCAACCCTTCCAACTCTTGTTAGCCAAAACTCTTTTCATTCACCTGATACATCTCTCAACACTCTCATTTCTAAATAAACAATGTGGCTAGGTCCTTAAATTAAAATTCCCAGAACTTTCAAATTTGTGTAAAAAAAAAATTAAACTGAGTGAGTTTTTATGTAGGTAAAGTAAAACAAGGATAACAAAAAACAAAGCATTTTCCATCAAAAAACTGGAGATGGTTATGAACAATACGCCAAGTCCTTTACTTTGTATTCTGTTCCAGCATGTGTTCTCCGTTCCCATGATAGAACATATTTCAACATAAAACATCACAACCACCATCCTACTCGTCCCTAAAATTGCCGCATGCCCAACCAAAGTAGGTGACAATAGCTCGTAAAAAAGTTTATTTCCCGCTGATGATGACTTAGCGAGGGAACTTCTGGCTGTTCTTTTCTGTCCTGTTGGCACATATCGCTCATAAATTTTCAAGCTTTTTCCACCCTCACCCATCCTGCAATCACAAGATCAAAATGAGAAAAAGATGTCGCACGCACGTTTACATGGAATTTTTATGTCAAAAATAGACCTGTTTATGGCGCAGACATGCTTGCTCGATATTAAAGGATATCGAAGGATTTTTATGGCAAAAGTTTTGCGCTCTTAAAGCAATTTGTTGCGTCGCATGAATAAAACTAACAGTTTGGCTTCCTACTAGCAGTACTCCTTCACCTTGACATTTCACCATTCGAAAAGACGGAACACAAAGATCCTTTTTCAAAAATTGAGTCATACCGCAGAGGCTGTTGAGTTGAGTATTTCTTTTTATTCTGAAGATGATGATGAAGGAGCATTCAGTTTGTGTAGTGTAAAAATTGCGTGTACAAAGCGCTTGCATCTGGAGGCTTTATAGGAATGGCAGTGATTTTTCTTTTTCTCAAGGTAGAGGACGTTTTGATGGGTTCGTTGTGTCAGTAACAAGTAATATATACCAAAAAGACATCATTTTTCATTATCATGCAACATTAGGTAGTCATCGCTATGGGGTGTCAGGTGAGCATTTTACATAAAGCCCCACAAGGGATAAGGTGCAGGCGATCACTATCAGCGCTCCCAGAGGTACATTTCAGATGTGATTTAAACTTATTTATAAGAAATAATTTTCTTGGTTGAAGAGAATCCTAAATTCGCGTGTTTTTTTTGTTTGAAATGAATTCATAATGTGAATTCTAATATCACTGCGAAAACATTCGAATTTGCATGATGGAGTTAGCTCTGACCGGATTCGAGTCCTCAAGTCAGTCATGATATCATGTCATTCAGAATATTAAATTTGAAGTGAAAAAGTGCCTCCTTAGCGTGGGGAAATGTTATCAAAATTGAGAGTAGCACACCACTCGTAAATGCTAATAAGTCGTTTTGAGAGAGAGTAGGATATATTTTTGTTTAGTGAATGAAAAATTATGATTGAAGCTGCAAAGTAATTTATGTGCATTATTTTGAGATATACCAGGTGGTTGAAAAGTTTGGGTAAAATTCCTTTCAAAACTATTTCTCATTTGCATACTTTGCACGTGATTTGATATTTTTTTTAGATTTTTCCAATTAGACTGAAATTTCTCTACCATTTATTGATTATCGACATCACGCAATTGACTGGACATTTACCGGACCACCGTGATTCTCATAAAAGCTTCTTACACCAAGCGCTGCAGTGGTCCTGGGTGGGTCATTTAAACCTTAGCCATATGATAACTCTAAGTTTTGAAATCTATGTTTTCAGGCGGTCCGAAACGTCGCTTCAGTCCAACCGAATTTGGACCATTGACAAGTAGACCCAGTCAACCCTGAAGGGTTTTAAATTCGAGACACTAATTCTACAGCAGCACAATCTGTTTTCAAATGATGCAAGAGTATGGGTCTAAAGCAGGAAAGTGATGTACGGTTGCATACCCAATTTCTGCCGAATTTTCTTTGCTATGTTTTAAGGGCTGTGATGGAGACGAAAATTCAACCAATAACTCTAGAAGCATTGTAGCTTAAGATGGCTAGTACATATAGAGCGAATTGACTCTAATACTCCGGATCATAAACTCCGATTCCCAGCCCAATTTCGGGCGCAGTAGAGGCACTCACAAGTAGAAACAGACCTAAACGAACTCGAAGTGCGCAACAACCAAGAAACCGGGCTATTTCCAAAGACATGTTGGTTGAGGCCGAGAGCCACTTAATGATATAAGTAAGTAAGAGCTACGATGCGCATTCCTGAACACCAACATAAATGAAATGAATTTTACGGAGACATGAAACATCTGCACGCATCCCAAAACTGCAGCGTAGGGAGTCTTTTTATGGCTTAGGGTACATGTATCAGTGATGGAACACTAATTTTTTTGCACCATAACCTCAACATCTAAAAATTTGTTTTTTTTTAATAGCAAACCTTAAGCTGAAACAATAATTAATGGGGTACTATCTGTTTTATCCACGGACATTTTTTCTTTGGAGATAATGTCCAGTGGAGATTTTTTAAGGGATTTTGCCCAATGGAGATTTTTTCTTGTTTGGTTATTTCGTAACGCTCCCTAATTGCTGCCATTGAGTATTAATCGTAGATCTTAAATATTTTAACTACGGAACAAATGTCCATTAAGACTGGATGAAATTTGGTGCATGTGATACTTGTACGTGCTCTTCGAACAAGTGTACAAATTTTCAAAATCCGCCCGCTGCCACACCCATCTTATAGAAAAACGTTATTTTTGGCCAAACAGTAGGGATTTTTGAAAAAGTGTCTGAACAACATATGTAGCCAACCTGAATATCTATATTTTGTTCATATAAGGTTTTTTACCACTCCCAATTTCAGAGGGCGTTTTCAGTAAAAAAAACTTTTTTCGGTAAAAGATTAAAATATTCGAAAAAACTTTTGATTCAAAATCATTGGGTTTGATAAAACAAATATTTCTATATCTATACATCATTTAAGCCCACGCCCACTTTTTGGAGGCATTTTCCCACAAAAACCATTTGTAGGTATATCCTAAGCCATACCATATGCAGGAGAAAGACGTTTCTTTTGTCAAACCATACAAGATTTTGATAAACTGTCTGAAGCTGAACAATATGTTGCGACATTATCAATTTTAATATTACTTTGCCATTAAGCCCACATTTAAGGGATATTAATTTTAAGGATGTAATGGGGTAGGGTATAAAACAATCCACACACGGGATTGTGATTCTAATACCCGACTTGATTATCAGAAAATCGTTTTTTTTTTCTGTAGTCAAGCACTTTTTAGTCTGCCTCACAAGCTTGAGAAAAATTGAAAATCTCCCTTTCCTTTGTTTAGAAGAATGCAAAAGATTTTTTATTAGATATTGCAACACCACACATAAGTTTAAATGTTATTTCATCTGATCCAACCGTTGCGAAACTCTTTGTCTGATTCTAATTATTCACTCCTATCGATGCACTATTCCAGGTACCTTGAACTGAAGAAGAGTTACCATCGTTTAGCTTATAAAGTGGCTAGTTGACAAAAAAATGTTCAGTTTCAGACTCTTGAAACAAGCATATCATATTTGAAAAAAGGAATTTTAAAATTACAGACTTTTCAACATTTACGCAATTCGTCTTTAACTTATTTTGTTGTTTCATAAAAGCACGACCGTAACACAACACCCTCGTACATCATTCATTAATCAAAAATCGATTACTCTTAATTTTCTTCATTGATATCGCTCCTAAGCTTTAAAGTTTGGAATAATTTGCCGCAAACATCGCACGACATAAAGAAAAGCAACACGTGATACTGCGTTCTAACATTAATGCAATAAAAAAATAATTAACATGCGAATGTCAATTCATTGCGTGACTTTATCGCTTTAACGCTTAAACAAAAATAGACAAATAAAGTGTACGGATGTGCGGTACCGACTTGCCCATTAAACATTTTAGGAGCCGACACAAACATTTTAATTGGTAGACATGATTTTTGAAGTATTTTTTGTTTAAGCTACTTTTAAATAGAAAAAAATCCCAGATTACAGAAAAAATATACCCACAGACGTTCCTTAAGTAAAACTTTTAAAATTTATTTTGAGACCCTATAACGTTAAACGATTATCGTGAGAATAACCTCGTTTCTTCAATCCGAAAATGCAAAGCGAGACTCGTCAAAGTTGAACAATAATCGATAATAATGAAAAACGAAATCTAGTTCCTGTCATGCATATACACTTGTCTGTTTTCCTGTTTTCTTTGGAAAAACTTTTTATATCGATTTTCATATATTCTATTGACAATCGTTTACTTCTTTCTTTTTTCGTAATACATTGCAGGTCAAATCAAAAGTAGATATTGAGATCTCTTTGGCGTCCCAAAAAAACTAAAGTGCACTCATATTAAAGTGCTTCGTTTCCTTGAGATACAAATAGCATAATGTAAATGTACCATTTACAAATGCCTTCTCTTTACAAATTTCAGGTCTGTTATTTTAACGCAAAGTGAGTTTCTTCAGACTCTTTCCTTTAGGCGTTTTTTTTTTAAATATCGTGTTAACCCTAACAAACCACAAACATTGCAAGCCTGGAAAGATGTTTTGCGAGCGATAACTAATTCAACCGATATCATTAATTTTTTAACATACGTAATGTCACCAATTTCGCACATTCAAATAAACTTCCCGTGAAAACACGATTCCATTTTGTTCGAGGGCTTGACTGTTGATAAGAGTTTAAGTCCATAAGGAAACCCAAAATTCACACGCCATCAATAATAAAAGCTAAGGGCGAATGGGAAAACGGAGAAAAGGAGAAAGCGGATTTATTAGCGGAGCATCTAGAAGAGACGTTTTAGCCGTTGCATGGACAACCTTTAAACGAACAACCGAATGCTAACGCAGCACAGCTAAAAGCCGTATCCCTGTCCAAGCTTCGAATGACAATAAGAAATTTAAAAAATAACCAAGCTCCAGGATATGATTTAATCACTCGCGAAAAAGGATTCGTTAAGTTGATCTACATTATATATGCTTCTCTGACATCCGGTAAACAGCTTTGCGGTTGTACCAAACCAAGCAATGTTGGTTTGGAAAGGAATTTCCGAAAATGATTGATAAATTTAAATGTTTTTTTATGTAATTTGATGCATTGACTATTTTAGATAAAATTTACTGGTGGTCAAAGATTATATCGAAAATCCAGAAATCACAAAAAATGTGTTACTCGAAGAAGAATTGAAGCAAAGCTGTCAAAATACATAACGTTTCTTTGTATTATTAGAAGCTTCGTTCGACATCGCAACTTTTATTCTTAAAGGCTGCGTTCACACCAAAAATCGCAAAACCAAGTGTTTCCGATGTCAGTTCACCCAACTGCAAACATTCCAAAACCAAAACGCTAAAAGCAATAGTGACTGCTCCATGGTATTCACAGTGATCTAGGAATTGCTACCGTAAGTAACGAAGAAACAAACTTTGCTAGTAGGCTTCGTGCTTGTATTCATGTTCATTGCAATAAGGAGTTGAGGTTTAGCTCGTAGGCATACATGACTGACACTAATGACATTGTCAGGCTTAAAAAATACATGAATCGGGCATAAGCAATGTTATGAACCATTGCATTAGTATCGTTTGAAGACTCCTCACCTTCTGGAGCACCCAAAACACAAAAAAAAAGCCAGTTCAGAATATGACATTACATTACTTTTTCCTCTCCTGTTATATACGTGGTTTAAGATCACGAAGAACTGTCTTGAAACACTGATTTTTTGAAAGTGGTTTATTTGTACAAGTTCAAAGAAATTTTAAAAATGTATATATCTGAACTATGTACTTATATGTATCTAATATTCTTCTGCTTAACAAATGTTTTGGGCGTTGTTCATATTTAATGTGTTTATTAAGAAGGCAAAAATTTTTGGGATAGAGTTAAAAAAGAAATTTAAATTAATTGATTAAAATTTAAATTTAAATAAATTAATATGTACAACACTTAAACCCAGGAGCAGAGGGAACGCCATCTTTTATGTCGGTATTGAACAACTTTGACATTTATCAACCGATTGACTTGAGTGAACATGTTTTTGAAACGTGAATTTAGTACACTTTTACCCACAAAACAAACGACCCGAAACAGAGATGCTGTGCATTGAAAATGTGTGCATATCGTCGAAAATATTGTGATAAACAACCACCGTCTGACAACATTCTGACTAATCGTAGTTTGTTGGTGTCGAATTTAGTTGAGTACATGTACCAGACGTCTCGACAACTATAATATGACAAGGTGTTTATCGCTTTCTGATTCAACATACCTTGATTATTGCAACAGCTCTTAAATAATTTGATACGCACTTAAAACTAACATTCAAAAAAAAAATAACCCAACTGAGATTGGATTTGGGTTCTAAGCTTAAAAAAATGTTTCATGTAGTTGACTAGATTGACTAGGCGTTTAGCAAAATGTTTAATAAATCTGTTTAAAAAATATATTCTTACTAAGCTAACAATAAAAAAGATGACTGTCAATTTCTAAAAGTTTAAGTTTTTGATCAATATTTTATAACAGGTTTTTCCATAAACTTTGTGTTATATGTGTGCGAGTAATTGTTTATTTTGAACATGAATGGCAAGTACTTGTTTTGAAGACTCACTTGCAATTAATTTTGTAAATAGATTACAAAATACTTTTAACGGCCAGAAATATCTTTTGCAATGATTTCACGTATAAGTAAATATGAAAAAATCCCACTTCATTAACAAAAACAATTATTTTGCATTTATCATAAAATTTTCCTTCAGACAGTTGCACACAAATAAGTCACTCTTTCTTCGAATTTTGCAAATGATTGATCAAGTTGAATAAGTATCTAAGTATCTGACTTGAGTGATATTAAATCCGAGTATCAAATGTAAATTACTTACGTTCGTAACCGAACTAGTTAAAAAAAAACCCAATCAACCGTTGAGTAAACAGAAATGTATCTAAAAGTTATCAGCCGGTCTGTGTCGTGCAATTGTGTAAATATTATGAAACATAACCTACATGGGCATCAGCGCCTTGACGTTTATTATGCAACGAATGCAAACACTCATGTCTTGCGCGTGAACCATGCAATCACAATAATTTCTCGAAATTGTTTACATTGTGCAAAAATTTTAATCAAATTTAGAAATGCAAACTCTTGCAGGGATTGTTGTGAAAATATTGTGGCGTGTAACGCGGTCGGAGAATTTGCATTATCATGGATATGTACGGCATAAACGAAAATCCTAGGACTGCAATATGCATACAATATTTTGGAGGAGTTGCCATCTGGATAGTAGGATAATAAGGTGCCCTGAGCGAAATAACGCCGACTTACAATCTCGGCGTTATTTCACTTTATGAATTCGAAATAATGCGAATTTTCACTTTCGGCCTTTTTTCACTTTGCACACATCCGATTTCGCACCCATCCCAAATGTAACAGCCAGCCGAGGCAGACGAGTTCATACTTTGGATATAACCGAGTACGAGCTTGGGTGTATACAAAGTGTTAGGGGGAGGGGCATCCAAACATATATGTTTTGCAATTCGGCGTTATTTCACTGCACCGATAATAGCCCTCCCTTTTACTATATTTAAACCGGACATACAAATGAATTGTCAAGACCCCTGATTCCAATCAAATGCTGATGGTTTTTTTTTTAAAGCCTTATTAACTTTTATAATGACCCCATCATAAGATTCAATTTTATACCTGCAAAAGCCAATTTGTTTATGTTTTTCTGAGATCAGAAATAAACCTTTCAAAAATCAGAAGAAATATTGGCCTTTTCTTTTATAGGATATCCATCTGGTATAGCCTCTCGCACCCTAGATAACTGCATGCGTAACCATTCAGCCGACCATTCAACATAACCTTAACTTTCACAAGAGAAATCCGTTGGGATCAGTTGCTTTGACGAATCTATCAAGTTCCTTAAAAGATTGTCGGGAAAGCTCTTCTTGGTCCTGCACAAAATATTCCCCTACGATGGAAAATCTTAAAACACAAATATTCCTAGTCTTACAGTCGTTTGTATTCAGATTCAATTTGCTTCTTTGGTAGCAGAACACATAAGACTGTTAAAGATTCCCAGCTTTTTGTACGATTTTGCTGGTTTATTTAGGGGTCATTGTTTCCTAGCTTTACTACGTACGTATTACTTTTGATTTAAAACAGAATCTGGAATGCGAGGAGATGTTTTCTCCGAGATGCTCAACTTAAGCATATCCTTTCGCCTTCCTAATCGTTCTAACGTTTTTCAGGCAGTTAAAGAAGCTTCTCTTTGAATGAGGTGATAGCCAAGCGGCAATCAAATCCTTGGGATCCATCTCATTCGCATCAAAATCAGCGCACTAACGCCGACTATCGCTTAGCGAGATGACAGAGCTCTTCTCCTTTGGTAGCTAGGTCAAAAAGATATCGCAGGGAGGAGCTTGCCAGACTATGCCTTACCATTAATATTCTACTGTCAGAAGAAATGTTAGGCATACCTCTCACTTCATGTAAAACATAAATCAAACAGGGTGATATCAAGAAACCAAACCACAGATTGATAAATGGCATAACGTGTCTAACATCTAGACAACTCTGACCAACTATAACCAGAAAAGCTCTCTCTGATTATCAAGCTGAATAGATCAAACATCAGTACCATCATCGGTGCCCTTATGAGAAACTGCCCCTTACCAATGTTTTTTTTTCGTCAAATGACGCCCATGACTAGCTCTTTAATGGTCCACTCTGTAGGTCCAATTTTCGACCACTCTTTCAGTTATATTGGCCGGTTTTCAATGAATAACACAATTTATGTTGGCTTCCATAGCTTCAATCGGGTTTATCGACGTAAGCAAGAGATTTCACATATTCCCATAGAAGGTAATGCAATGGCGTCAAATCTCAAGATCTTGGTGACAGGCCCATTTCTTGAGAGGATGTTTTCATCGAAAGCTTCCCTCAACAAAGCTATTGATTCGTTTATTGTATGGCATTGAAAGGAACCGTGTTGAAACCACAAGTCTGATACAACAATATCATAAATTTGGACAACGTTTTGTCATCGGAGGGGACTTTAATGCAAAACATACATTCTGGGGATCTAGATGCATATCACAGAAGGGTAGGATGCTTTATGATATAGGTAGAAAGTACAATACCGAATTTCATTCTACGGGAAAACCAACTTACTGGCCAACTGATGCTAGAAAAATACCGGATTTGATCGATTTTTTTATTGTAAAAGGTCTGCCGTCCAATCGAATCAAAGTTGAAGAATGCTTTGATCTTTCCTCTGATCATTCTCCAGTCATTTTAACAATGAGCGAGTCACTGATTATAAATGAAAAACCACCCAGATTAACAAACGCGAAAACCAACTGGGAAGGTTTCAAAAACGATATTGAAAATAATATCCGACTGGGTGTATCGCTTAGAACCCCATTGGAACTCGAAGTCGCTGTTGACTCATTTATCAATACCATCCAAAAAGCAGCATGGAATAATACTCCTCAACAGAACAAAATAGTGAGCTATAGTAAAATTAAGTACCCCCGTGAAATACAAGATTTAGTAAGACAAAAAAGAAAAGCTCGTAAAAGATGGCACCAAACTCGTGCCCCGCAAGATAAAACACATCTCAATCGGTTGAGTAATTTGCTATCAAATTCGATTAAATACTTTAAAAACCATTCAGTAGAAACTTATCTGCAAAGCCTAACCGCTGGAAAGGAATCGAATTATTCGCTCTGGAAAGCAATCAGAGTCATAAAACGGCCAAAAATCGCTGTGCCGCCCATTAGGGTAACTCAAGACGTTTGGGCAAAGAGCGATAAGGAAAAAGCTGACGTTTTTGCCTCACATCTTGAGGAAACATTTAAGCCATTTGATGGTCCGGCGCAAAATGAAAACATTAATATATTCGAGAGTACAACCGATAATAACATAGTAAGATATGCAAGTATTGCCGAGCTTAAACGGGAAATACAGAAACTAAAGCCTAAAAAAGCTCCGGGTTATGACCTGATTACAGGAGAACTTCTTGAAATGTTGCCTCGGAAAGCATTAACTAAGCTTCTTTTTATTATAAATGCAGCAATCAGATTAGAATACATACCAAGACAGTGGAAAGTCGCGGAAGTGATTATGGTTCTAAAACCAGGAAAATCACCGAATGAAATAAAATCTTACAGGCCTATTTCACTTCTTCCAATAATTTCAAAAGTTTTTGAACGGATATTACTCGGTCGCTTACACCCCATAATTGAACAGAAACGTCTTTTACCTGACCATCAATTTGGGTTTAGAAGTAAACATTCAACGGTGGACCAAGTACATCGAATTACAGATGTAATTGAGAAAGCTTTCGAAGAAAAGAAAATTTGTTCAGCCGTATTTCTTGACGTGTCGCAAGCTTTTGACAAGGTGTGGCACAAAGGCCTTACTTATAAACTAAGTCAAGTTTTGCCAGAACAATTATATAAAATCATCGTGTCGTATCTTGAGCATAGACTCTTCCGTGTGAAACTTGGAAGCGAATATTCCGAGTTCAAAGAAATAATGGCAGGTGTACCGCAAGGAAGCGTCCTTGGACCAATCCTGTACCTCATATTCACTCGTGATATCCCACAAACAAACGATACAATAGTTGCAACGTTTGCTGACGATACTGCTATACTAGCAGTTGCCACAACAATAGAGGAAACAAATATTAAATTACAAAACGCTCTTAACGAGGTTAATGAATGGACTAAATCCTGGCGGATTGCACTTAATGAGAGCAAATCGATCCATGTAGATTTTTCGTATAAACGGACAAACAATTTGCCTGTATTTCTAAATACGGTTCGAGTCCCGTATGCAAATGAAGCGAAATATCTCGGTATGACACTCGATGCAAAATTAAAATGGAAGTCGCATGTAAAAAAGAAATGCGAAGAACTTAAGAATAAATACAGAGAACTGTACTGGTTGCTCGGAAAATATTCGAAGCTTAACCTTGATAACAAGCTGCTATTATACAAGCAAGTGCTAAAACCGGTTTGGACATATGGTATACAACTATGGGGTTGTACCAGTGAAACGAATCTAAACATTTTACAAACTTTTGAAAACAAAATGTTAAGATCATTCGTCAATGCGCCGTGGTACGTAAGGAACGAAGATCTACGCAGAGATCTGGGTATTCCCGCGGTTAAAGATGAAACAAAAAATTTTGCACGAAAACATAAAAAACGTTTATTAGGACACGTTAACACAACAGTCCTCCAAATTCTTGACGAAACAAATATATTGCGGCGTCTTCAAAGAACTAAACCCTTAGATTTGGCCCGATAATAACAAACCGCGCTATAATTGCGGAAAAGCAGGAACTCTCAAAGGAAAGTTACCTGCCAAACATATTATATAATCGTGATAAAAAAATTGCTGGATAAGTCGAATACTTAGTTGCAATAGAAATACCAAATGGGTGGTGGTTTTAGTGAGTAAAAATCTCACACTACTTTGGGCACGTGCTCATCGTGTCTATGAAGATTTCCACCAGCCCACGGAAAAAAAAAAAAAAAAAAATAAATTTTGGGAAAGAAAAATTCATTGATCTTGGCTCTGTAGCGATATCTATTGACAGTTTCATGCCCTCCGACAAGGACGATTTGTCATTTGGTGTTCGGTCCAGTCTATGTCGACAGCATGTGGAGAGCTGTGTGGTTTATTGAGATACTAATACCAGCTATTCTTGGGATACGAACTCAATGTTAAATCTCACATATAGCTGTAGCTACCGTATGTAAATATTAAAATACCAACTATAGTGATTTCTGTTTCTTCAAATGATCTGATTAAGTACCTCCTCTTTATTCTAGCAGTGTAATAAACCAGAATCAGTTCTTTACCGAAAATTCCCAGAAACTGTCTGGAATTTATTCCATCTGTAAATAAACAACAAAACAATTCCATTGCTTGCCACTGTCCTCCTGGTGTACATTGATGCGATACGGATTCATGTATCCCATCCATCGTGTGCCTCATTACAATCATTATCCTTCGTTGCACACCTCTTCTTGCAATTCATCTCAATTCACTGTGCTTGAATGCCGCATTGAACTCCAAACGATACATACACGGATCCCCGGCCATGAAGAGAGATACATTTCAGTTTACTTCATCGGGATCGTGTTCCTACGCTTTGCCACTCGAAGTGTTTCTGGCACTAGCATTCGTCCATTACTACTATTGATGCTTAGATAAATATTGAGAAATCTTAATTGGATTTAAAAATCGACTTGTTCGAGTGGAGTCGGGTGTGTGCGATTCGTTGAGGCGAACAGCGGTCTAGGTCCGAGCAATATTTGCATTTCCAAAGTCGGCTTTTGTTTTGATCATTTGATTCGTTCAGTTTTTTGTTTATTTAACTTTTTTTTTGTTGGAAAAGTCAGTGGAATGGACTTAGTTGCAGTTTACCGCGAAGTTTAAAACAAGGCCAATCCAATTTGAAAGCAATAAGAGCTGTAGCCGTGTCTAAGTCTTTATTTTCTGGGTTGAAACAGGGGATAATTAAAATCATAAATACGAGTTCCCACGTAGTCTTAAAGTTTCAAGTTACATGAATCGCCTTTGAGGTTTTCGAGAGGTTCTAATTCTGGCTAATAATGGCTACGATTGCCTTTCCATTAGGTAAACCGAATGCACAACTGGGAATTGTTTCAATCAGTGTGTTGGATAAATCTTTCTGTAAAATTGGTTTGACTGCATTTCTGCGATTTGACGTGTGCTTCCAGTCAGCACACGTCAAAGGAGCATTTAACTAAGAACCGGGCTAACTGAAGAAGTATATTGTTTAAGTCCAGACGTCACCCGTTATTGATGCAATCAAAAAAATCATGTCAGCAAATAAAAGGACTGTTGACGACAAATGAATTTCTGTAAGATAATCCAAGTGAATTATAGCAGAGCAAACCAGATGGAAGAAAGAAGCAGTGGGATACCGCGGTGTAGTGGTAATTTACATTACCTGTTGAGAAGGTGGTGAGTTCAATCCCAGCCAAAATCCATGAAATCATAATTCAAAGAAATAAAAGCAAAAAGTTCGGTGCTTACTTGGCAAAAAGTATACACTAACTTCCATTCAAATTCTGGGAATGTAACGAACACAAAATACAGCTACTCTCCGAAGTTAGTTCGGACACATTCCATGGGGTAAGTTTCCACTACATCCAACTAGCACTCTATTTCTTTCACGTCTCTAACGACAATACTATATTTAAGCATTTAGGACACGGCAAGAAGGCAGAATAATTATATACACCAAAAATCCCATTAAAATTGTGCCAATTGTGTACCCCCGCAGCCGGATGAAAAACTGCTTCGTCGCTACACCAACATCACAAATGAACATTATACGACTTAGCAAAATGGTCTAAAAAAGGTCTTACTTCTAAAATAGGAAACAAGAACGGTAAGACCTCGGTTATTTCACAAACAAGGCAGTTCATCATCAAACAAGGCCGCGGGGGTAGTTGGTATCTCCCAACACAATTTCGATGGGTTTTTTTGTGTATAAAATTATTCTTGTTTGGAGAGCTTGAAGTGGCCTAGATTTTTTCCCTGTACTTATCTATAATCACTGCACTGAGATTAAATAATTAGTACGATTCATAATAGTTCGAGATCTCAGGCAGTGTCTGGAAATTGAATTTTACCAAAACCTTCATATGAAAGCTAACATTAGTTTTGGCCATATAGTATGACTTTCAAAACCTCTTTGAGTATTAATCCAAGAAGCACGTGTCGTATATCGTATTTGAGGTAACCCCGGCTTGCCTGAAGAATGGAACCTTAGCACCTTTTGCCCGATTGACCCTCTGAACTGAGCCAACTACAGAGTCATAAGTATCCTATCTGCCCTAATATGTGAACGCCTGAAACCGATTACCAACAAGCTGATCGGCCGTTATCCGTTTAGTTGATCAAATCTTCACACTTTGGGAGATCCAAGAATAATAAACCCAAGAAGTTCCAACCGACCCGACTATTCATCGATTTAAGGCACATAAGACAGCATTTATAGGTAGAAACTATGCAGAGCCATGTCTAATTTTGTTATACCGCCCAAGCTCGCCAGTCTTTGCAGGATGAGAATTCTCGCTGTTCCATCAGGGGCGGAAATGCACTCACCGATACATTCGATACCAAAAAAATTTGGGCAAGGCTATGCAGTGATGCACTGTTATGTGACTTCTTCAATCTCATTCATGAGAGGATTGTGTAGAACTCCCGAGCCAAGAGCAGTGGCACAATCTTCCATAAATTGGTGCAACTACCAGCATACGCCGACGATATTGACATCATTGGTCGGACGCAGAGGGATGTCATAAGTACTAAGGAGATCATATATATAGCCCGGATCATCCCAGTCCTGATCAAAACTGAATCAAGAAATCCATAGTCGTTTTGAGAGATAAATTCTTCGAAAAATCTTTGGTGCCGTTTTTTTGACGGGCTTTGTAACAGCGACATACAAAAAAACTTGAGGCTCAGGATTATTCTGCACGTGTAGCACCACTTAAGTAAGTAAGTAAGTAAGTAATTAAGTAAGTAAGTAATTAAGTAAGTAAGTAAGTAAGTGATGATAATACTATTTTCGACAAACAAATGGAACAAACCTTGTCTGTTAGAGAACCTCTGTTTGAACTTATCAAAACAAATTTGAGCACTCCAAATGCTGTCAAAAGTTACACACCAATTGAACTCTGGATCATTGCATATCTGGAACTAAAAACGAAACCGAAAATGTAGAATATTCCCACAAGATGCAAGAATCTTGCATCCAGTGGCCGGCGTATCTATAGCAACATATGACGAACAAGAAAATACGCTTTCAAGTATTGGAAGAAGAAACAACATGTGCCAACCATTGACACGACAAAGGCCATGCACACAATATCGGACATTAATTTGCAGTCTTGTCCCTCGTCGCGACCCTGTTCTGCCACCATAAACGAAAAAAAGATACTTCTCACCAGTCATCAATGGTCATTGTCCCCATTACAAGGAACCACCCAAAAGTGATTAAATTTTATATATACCCCTTTGGCCCGAAGAGTTTATTTACTCTAGCAGACAAGAAAGGACGGGAAGAATTCCTGACTCGATGATGTACCCAAAAGAAGAATCTGTTTGTTGTCAGTGTATGTAAACACTGCAGACATAAGGGTGCCCGTGGTTGTACAGTACCGCGAGTACTCCCACCAACCCGTTGAAGCCATTAAAATATTTAACTTGATTTTTGTTGACTCAATTTCTGTTCCGCAATCAGAAATCTTCGATTATATTTCTCTTTTATTTGCCCCAGAGCAAGTGGGAAGGGCGCATTAACAAGAGAATCCATTCATTCTTTGTTTTGGGGCAATGATTAAACAAAATAAAAATGGTAATTGAGGGAAAATCCAAAAATTGGGCTGAGCTGATTAAATATGCCGTAGATACTTGTATCTACTACATGCCACTACAATATAGGGCTTACATCATTATTCATATTGGAGGCTTAAAAATTATGGTTATGTGATAAATGACTTGCTGAGGATTACTTTGTCGAACGTCAAATGCCAAAGCACTGACTGTAACTTTCAAAACGATAATCGTTGACGATTGTGAAAGAGATTTCTGAATTTGTGTACATGTGCACACGCGCAATATAAAAATTAAACTCTACGTACCTATAAAATCGCCTACACTATCGTCAGCGATTATCGTTTTACAAGTTACGGTATTAGTACTCAGTTGTATGCAAATTGTTATATCGCTTTGGCTGAACTTAACCATTTAACTGCAATCATTACTTTTCAATCAATCATTCTGCATAGGCCTTTCATTAATGACAACCAAAAAGAAGTCGTGAAAACCATTTGACCTAGCTATTCGGAATCGGCACAAAACTGTAGAACCCAACAATGTGCAAGAAGAACACACGCCCAAATGAATGTTTGTGAGAAAAATGATGGTCCTAAATAACCCGTGTGTTTACTATGTAGGGTGTAGCCATTTAATTTCTATTAGTTGATCTCAAGACCATCTGCAAGCTTACTTTTTATTACTGCGGTTAAAGAGTCAACCATTCGGCAATGTTGCGTAACTCGCGTAACTCACAATTTGTCTGTAGCGTTGGCGCAGCGAGCATTCCGTCGCTGATTCTTTGGCCATCCGACACCGACTGCGCAAACTCTGCGCCGTTTGGCCAACAACCTTGAAGAGTATGTAACCAATTCGAGACGTTGCCAAGTGTGACCTGCACTAAAGCGCCCGTTGTGCCGGAAACATCGGTCGTCCCTAAGGCGAATTTTGGTCAAAGACTTTCGCATGTTCCCGTACAAAGTCCAGTCCGTGCATCAGCTGTTGCCCGTCGACTGCCAAACGCGTGTAACCTACGCCCAAGCCATCCTAAATCTCGAGGACGAAGTGGAAGATTTTTCGACGAAAATCATAATGAGCGATGAGGCTCAGTACGTGAACAAGCACCGAAAATCCACGAGTAACGCACGAGGAGCCACTACACCCGCTCAAAGTTACTGCATGGTGCGCTGTCCACGCTGGAGCAGTCATCGGGCCATTTTTTTTTTTGTCGGGAATGCCGCTGGTCAAACGACACCGTGTGCGCTATAGCGCCATGTTAACCGAGTTTTTTCTGCCGCAATCGGACAAATTAGGACTGGAGGACATGTGGTTCCTACAGGACGGAGCAACGGCACACACTGCGCGAGCCACAGCCGACATTAATGAGAGCCAAACAACATCCGTTGACTTCTTTTGGCCCACCTTGTATATGACACTGAAAGGCTAATAATACGTGGTACTCGAACTTATTCACTTTTTTAAACAGAACTTGAACTTGGAACTTGATTTGGAGTTCTGACAGCTTTATAAAGCATAAACTCTTCGACCGGTGGACATGGCTGCACATTGGAATCTTATGAAGTATGTCTTCCATAACAAACGATAACCACTTGACTTTGTACGACCATCTCCTGTTTACAAATAACAAGGCCGTTTTAACCATTTTTGTTGCTGATTTTGAGCTAAAAAAAATATCCTCCCTGTGCCCTGCACATTCAGGGCAAGAGTACACATCACTCCCGGCCAAAGTAGACAACAAAAAATCAATTCCATGAAGACAAACAAAGCGACGAAAGGTCACCTCCAATTTTTGTTTAAAAAAAAATGCCAGTCTCATTTTCCGTGATTCATTATAATAGCCCCCAGGCTGTACATTTAGCACACTCGGAACTGGAAGCCAACCCCTGAGTTTCAAACAGTGTGCCCTAAATCTGTGCTATACCCGAGTTTGCACAGTCTCCCCCTATGGAGATATTTACACGCTGCAACAGAACAAACCCAGCACGGAGACATAGTATACGAGGGCGCACAACGCTGTAGCTGAAGTGAGCCTATCAAAAGGTTATTGGGTGAGAGCTGGCTTCACTTCACCTACTTCCCACCGCAGGCGAGCTTATTAATTTATTTTTAATAGAAATTGTGTGTGCGATATGCACAATACACGTCCCCATGCCGCTAGCCACTAATATCGGACGCTCGGTGGAGTCCCCCGCGAAGCATGAGAGAGAACGTGTAAAGTGTGACAAAGATCAAAGAGGTCCCGGAATGTGCATGTGTTCGGTGAGTGTTTGTTTGACCAAAAGGTGATTCCTGAAGCACGACCATACTTTTCCATTCTATTCGATAATTCCTGATGGATGTCAGGCATGACTTTCATCACTTCCGGGAATACCTACTTCAAGTGTATTAAGGCAAAACCTCGTACACTACAAATGAGTGGCATATAGCGTAGCACTTGAATATCGAATGTGGGTAGCCATGATTTAATTAGCTACGAAGCAACGAGTGGGTGGAAGCAAACAGTGGATGGATTCGAGTGGAGTCGGCGAATTATGCAAATGAGCGATAGGCCCTCAGTAGAGTGATTCCAGAGTGGTGGTGGTAGAGACATCAATAATAAAGAGAAGAGTTATGATTTGCCTCATTGTTGATGCTCGTGCAAATACATTGCATGGAGCGCGGTGTAATTGCCCTAGTGACAGTTCTATCATAATTGCGGCGCATGGAATGATGATGGGTACGGTGGAGTTTAGGTGGCACAGTTTATGGCTGTATCCGTTTTTAATTGCGCGGGAAAATGCAGAAAATTGCTACGTCATTCACTGATCAGGTTGCGAACTTGCAAGGGTGAGATGAGAAATAGCTTTTGAAACTTCTGGTTAACAAATTAGTTAGTGGTGGGATTTTTATATGTTATTTGTTATGATGTTTGAATTTGGTTTTGTTAAACAATGAGTTGATGTAGATTTGTCATTTAGAGCGTATTTATGAAATTGACTTCAACATTGGTTATACTCTTCCAACAATTAATAAAGATCGCTTAAATACCGTTTAACTCAACTAAATAGAATCAATTAACTGCAGCTAAACTAGCTTCCGCCTTTAGGGAAAAATAAGATTCATTGGTCAAGCTCAACTTTTGAACACATGGATCTTTACTGCGCAAAATCAACCACTTAAACTGCGTAAGTCATATCTTAAAATGTAAGTCGTACCAGAAATATAGATAACAAACACCCTGCAGGAAAGCAGTACACATCCCCAATCGAGCATTTGATGTTTCGAAAAACACCCCCTAAAGGCCATAAAGGGACTAAAACTCTGCTTCCTCAGACGCTTGCTACATCGGATAGCAACCTTGAAGTTTCTCATGACAGTTTATTACTCCTGTATTATTCTTCGGAGCCATTGCATCAACATGCCATTTAAAGAGGTTGAAAAAATTATCCTGACAGTGTTAGAATAAATTCTAACTCGACATAAACACACATATCGCTTTGGATCATCGCTGTACAACACATTATCGGCCTGATATTCGAAGGCCCAAGTTTACTTTCGAATGCGCTACAAAGTCGAGTCAACTAGGGCCTTGATAAAAAAAACTTTATCTAGCACGATTATTTATCAGATCAGAGCTTCGGTGTCTATACTTTTCCAGATATCAGTTCCAGATAACTTAATATATAAATTCTGCCAAAGTCTATATTTCCGAACCATGGATAGAGTTAAGAGTTTTAGTACTTGTTTACATAGTTCAGTTCTAAAGGGGTATTAACATTCCAAATTGTCAACATCCCTCAGACGTAAGATGGTCAATAGCAAAATATACGACTTGGGAAGAAATGACGGAGACGGAAAAAAAGACGACCACAAACCCTCGTGTCTATCTTTAATCACAGAGCCTGTTTACAACCAAGCCCTTAACTGTTACACCGTTTAGTCCGGAAAAAACTAGGTTTCTTCAATCGATATAAGAAATATTTCACCCCTTCTGATCTGACTTCAATATATAAGACGTATATACACCCCCAAACTTGAGTTTAAAGCCCAAATCTGGTCAGGTGCAGCAAAAGCATCATTGCACCTACTGGAAATGATATAAAAGCATACACTAAAACTGTTAGGAAATTAAACCTTAGCGAACTCAATAGTCTCGCTATAACATCGTAGCAATATCTCAAATGCTCAAATGAAATAGCCAGCTGCATTCCACCCCTTCACACATTCAACGTTAATACTCGCCACGCCATGAATTCTTATCAATTCACCCTCAAGCCTATCTTCTGACATAGGGGCCAGTTATAGCTATCATTTAAAACCCTCAATTTTCTGTTACTTCTTGCGGCTTTTTATAAATTCAATCATTGGCGAGTCGGTGCCAAAACAAAGCTTATGAATTTTAGAATTTAAATTAAATATTAAATTTACATTTATAGTTTTCGCAGAAAATAACTTCTTTTTTTTCACTGATCAAGATTTATTTTAGTGAAGTAATAATTGCCATTCCATCGAACAGAAATGGAATTTTCCAATAATTCCTATGAGAAGATATGGGGGTGACATTTCAATTCCATCATGTGTTGAGTTCCAAGGAAGTTGTTCAATGATAGCTATAACTGGGCCCGTATTATGAAATATATAGATTAATTCCTCAACAGTACAACATGAATGTGCAATGGTTTATTAAATTCAGTTTTTCCTCCACACTAAAATTTACAGACATTTCAAACCAACGTAGATCGGTATCTCCTCTTTTCTTCCAATCAATTTCCTTAATACCCGGGCTTTCCTCAAACACTATAAAGGTACTTCATTTGGCGCGTGTTAGTTATAAAAAAGCAGAGGTGACCGAAACTATCCGCCAACTCTAGTGAAGACAAGGAACCAAATCTAAAATTGCCCAACTCCACGCTTGAATCTTTTTTTTTTTAATGGGTCCAGCGAGGGGTGAGACATTAACAGGGGAAGAGAAATCTTATGACCAGGAAAGTGGCCTAAGAAAAAAAAAATAAGCTCTAATAGACGAAGGACTTCTGGTTTTGGTTAGAGTGTATGAAGTTAACAATTTTTTGCTCATTTCTAGTGGAATTATTGAAACAAAGCTTAATCGAAAACTTAATGACCCAAGGACCCATCCTGAAGAAAATGAAAATCCAAAAAGTCGATAAACACTGCCTTGTTCAAAGGCGAGGATAAACGAATCCAGTCAAGGCGGGTATCAAGTTTTTTCTATAATCGAAATGAGTAGGTGAAAGTTGAAACATTATAAATATGTTATGTTAAGTCCGAAACGCCATTCATCATATTCGATTTGTTATCAACTAGCTTATAGAAAACTATAAATACAAAGCTAATATTTTTATTAATTTCAGACTTAAATAAGTGATTTTGAAAAGTTCTTGTAACACTAACACGTTTATATTTTAAAAGTGATAAATTGAAAGATAAGTTAAGTGACTTTGGTCTATTCGATTATCTGATTCACTTTCTTTTTGAAATATCAGCCTCAACGACTCATCTCGAAACCTGGCCTGTACCCACAAACGATCTTGGTCTATTGTTTTGTGATATCGTCGCACAGTGGAGTATTTGTATGAAAAAAACACTCAAAAGTCAAAAAAATCATGTTGTCATAAATTTTGGTAAGCACCGCTATTCTTCAAGCTTGATAACCGGTCCATCACGTATTATGCAAAAAAAGTTGTACCGCTATTGCCATTCGCCACATTATCAGTCAGAACCTAGCCATTGTCGGAGCTGCATTTATTGGTTATCTGAACTTTTGTTCGCGACTCATTTTTGATTTGGTATAGTTTTTTTGTGTGGTGAAATTAAGAAAAAAAATTATTTGATTATGAAAGTGCAAGGTATAATTGATGTTGAGATAGATATACAATTCGATTTGTTTGTCTGCATGATTTTGTTGTGTGCGTACGGTGTTCATGAAGTTCTAATTAATTTTTTTTTAATTTTAATAAAACGTTTTAGATGATCGTGTTTTTGTTTGTGAGTATGTCATGATCGGGCTATAATATTGTTATGGGCATAATCCTTAGTCGAAGATATGGTAACTCAGAATTTCGTACTTGGACGATACGATATGCTAAAAGATTTTAGAGATAAAAAAGTTAATGAAAAACTTTTGTTGTTGGTGGAAAAGCTTATCCACATTATAAAATTTCCAATCGAACAAAAAAGTTGTGTCAGCAATGCTTTGAAATATTTTTAAAGCGATTTCAAGAAAAAGATGAAAGATTCCTTTAAACCAATGAAAAGTGGCTTCAAACAAGAAATAAACTGTACTTCGTTAAGCCCTTGCACAAACCAGGGCGACCATCCAAACCGTTCGAAGAGGTTAGTGAGGGCATTAAGCGGCGAAAAACTAAAGACCTTCGTGAGCAAGTATCAGTCGAAGAGTTGACATTGACAGCCAGCGTAAGTCAGCTTATTTAGGAAATTCTGATGCGTCCAAAATAATCAAAAAAGTTACTAACTCGCCAACCGATGCTAAAGAACTTGATTTCCTCTTCTGCGAAGCAAGTTGCAGTGAAAAATTTTACACCTCAAGAGGCATTAGCAATATTCGTTGAAGGCGACTTTACAAGGAAGCAGTGGAAGTGATACAAAATGCCAGCAAAAGTATCTACCTCTGCTACCCATTGATAAAAAAAAAGTCAAAAACTGAATGTTACCCTGATAAGGAATTCATCACAGTCACTGAAACCTGTGCAGATATACAACTGCAAGCATTGCTTGATCACACTGCATTACGTCTTTGCAAATATGTCGAAAATGTTTTAGAAACGTGTTCAGAGGAAGAAAGTAAAACTATGGTTTTGATTTCAAAATGGGGTTGTGATGGGTCGCAGTATAAGCAGAAATTTAAAAGCAGCATTAACAGTGATGCTAATATTCTCGTTCCTCTGCGACTTGTTGTAATGATTGATGGCAAACAAAAAAAAAGTCATATGGCAAAACCCAGTCGCCTCTTCTATTAGATTTTGCAGGTCTATACGCATAAGCTTCATTAGTGAATCTAAGGATGTTACAAGAGATGAAATCAATTTCATTGAAAACCAAATTGCGCATCTCAGAGAAACAGAAGTAATCAGTTCAAATAAAATAGCAAAAATAAAGCATACCATGTTGTTAAAATGGTTGATGGCAAAGTGTGCAATGCTGCTACAGATACTGCCTCTACTATGAGGTGCTATATTTCTGGACAGACTTGTAAGGATATCAATAAGTTTATTAAAACTGAGTAAGTCAATGTAGAAGTACTAAAGTTTGGACTCTCAATTCTTCACGCACGGATTCGCTTTTTTGAATCGCTTCTCCATTTAGCTTATAAAATACCTTTCAAAGAGCAAATGGGGCTTCTAGTAGATTTACCCAAAGCGGGATTCGACGGCAACACGTCCAGAAAGTTGTTCAATGACCCGGAGTGTTCTTCTCGTATAACTGGATAAATCTTAATTTGATAACTCGCTTCAAAATTATCTTGGAAGTGATTTCTAGTGGATATAGAATTGAATTCGCCTACAATACCGCTTTATTGGCGTCCCATGTGGCCAACTATACACAATGTGTTGATAAATGACGCAGAGGTAATAAACCATGCAATTTTGCCTTTTGGTCAGCTATCGGAGGAGGCAGCGGAGGCTTGAAACAAATTCTTCAGGCAATATAGACTGAAATTTAGTCGAAAATGTTCACGTGTTTTTTGTAACAGAGACGTAACATACCCGTACCTTAGCAGCCTTAGAGCTAGGCAGCACAAGAGAACCAAACCAATATACCAGGACGCACGAACTCTTTTAATCCCAAGCGAACTGCCTATGCCTCTAGAAGACGATAACAACAGAAGTATGGATGATATTGATGAAGCAGAACATGTAGACGACCTTTCATCTTCAGATTATGATTAAACACATTTTCTTTAAAATTCTGCATTATATTTAAGAATAAACGATTAATTTTCTTAATATGTTGTGTTTCAATTGATTTATTTACAAAAAAATCATAAGATAATTTTGAGCGGTTTTTTCATACAATACTCCACTGTGCGTCGGTGCAAGGTAAAAGTCATTAACTAACGAAATAGACAAGAGGAAAAATTTGATTAAAAGACATTACGGGCTTTAAAATTTTAAAAAATGCAGACAAAAAATGGATTTTTGTTTTTTTGCTTGTTATTTACTTTTACGCTCTTGATGTTAAAATTGTTATTAGCAAGAAACAGTTAATTTACATGATTTTAAGAGAAATGTTATAAATGATTTTTAGCTGTGAGAGATTTCGAAAATAATGTATTTGATGAGAAGACAACATTTTTGAAGTGAAACTTCTTTTGACATTCGGCGTAAATTCAAACTCACATGAAACGAAATTTCAACACAAAAAGGCTAGGGTGGTGGGACAGCGGTGGGCAAAAAACAATTAAAAACTTATTTCAGAAAAAGTGAAAAAGAGAGTAAGTGAATCCAAAGCCTGCACATCAGAAAATTTAATGAGCGGAATATCGCTCCTTTCTTATCGTTTATTTCAAAGAAGACAAAAAATTAAGAGGTGGCCAAAAAGTCTGTTTCAAAATAGAAAATTAAGCTCTTTAAACGGCACAACAAAATTTGATTTGAAAAGTTCTTCCAATATGTCCTTAATATTACGCTTCATCACTCTGTTCACCATGCTCGAGTTTAAATTGATTTATTTACAAAAAAATCATAAGATAATTTTGAGCGGTTTTTTCATACAATACTCCACTGTGCGTCGGTGCAAGGTAAAAGTCATTAACTAACGAAATAGACAAGAGGAAAAATTTGATTAAAAGACATTACGGGCTTTAAAATTTTAAAAAATGCAGACAAAAAATGGATTTTTGTTTTTTTGCTTGTTATTTACTTTTACGCTCTTGATGTTAAAATTGTTATTAGCAAGAAACAGTTAATTTACATGATTTTAAGAGAAATGTTATAAATGATTTTTAGCTGTGAGAGATTTCGAAAATAATGTATTTGATGAGAAGACAACATTTTTGAAGTGAAACTTCTTTTGACATTCGGCGTAAATTCAAACTCACATGAAACGAAATTTCAACACAAAAAGGCTAGGGTGGTGGGACAGCGGTGGGCAAAAAACAATTAAAAACTTATTTCAGAAAAAGTGAAAAAGAGAGTAAGTGAATCCAAAGCCTGCACATCAGAAAATTTAATGAGCGGAATATCGCTCCTTTCTTATCGTTTATTTCAAAGAAGACAAAAAATTAAGAGGTGGCCAAAAAGTCTGTTTCAAAATAGAAAATTAAGCTCTTTAAACGGCACAACAAAATTTGATTTGAAAAGTTCTTCCAATATGTCCTTAATATTACGCTTCATCACTCTGTTCACCATGCTCGAGTTTAAATTGATTTATTTACAAAAAAATCATAAGATAATTTTGAGCGGTTTTTTCATACAATACTCCACTGTGCGTCGGTGCAAGGTAAAAGTCATTAACTAACGAAATAGACAAGAGGAAAAATTTGATTAAAAGACATTACGGGCTTTAAAATTTTAAAAAATGCAGACAAAAAATGGATTTTTGTTTTTTTGCTTGTTATTTACTTTTACGCTCTTGATGTTAAAATTGTTATTAGCAAGAAACAGTTAATTTACATGATTTTAAGAGAAATGTTATAAATGATTTTTAGCTGTGAGAGATTTCGAAAATAATGTATTTGATGAGAAGACAACATTTTTGAAGTGAAACTTCTTTTGACATTCGGCGTAAATTCAAACTCACATGAAACGAAATTTCAACACAAAAAGGCTAGGGTGGTGGGACAGCGGTGGGCAAAAAACAATTAAAAACTTATTTCAGAAAAAGTGAAAAAGAGAGTAAGTGAATCCAAAGCCTGCACATCAGAAAATTTAATGAGCGGAATATCGCTCCTTTCTTATCGTTTATTTCAAAGAAGACAAAAAATTAAGAGGTGGCCAAAAAGTCTGTTTCAAAATAGAAAATTAAGCTCTTTAAACGGCACAACAAAATTTGATTTGAAAAGTTCTTCCAATATGTCCTTAATATTACGCTTCATCACTCTGTTCACCATGCTCGAGTTTAAATTGATTTATTTACAAAAAAATCATAAGATAATTTTGAGCGGTTTTTTCATACAATACTCCACTGTGCGTCGGTGCAAGGTAAAAGTCATTAACTAACGAAATAGACAAGAGGAAAAATTTGATTAAAAGACATTACGGGCTTTAAAATTTTAAAAAATGCAGACAAAAAATGGATTTTTGTTTTTTTGCTTGTTATATACTTTTACGCTCTTGATGTTAAAATTGTTATTAGCAAGAAACAGTTAATTTACATGATTTTAAGTGAAATGTTATTATGTTATTATTATTTAGCTGTGAGAGATTTCGAAAATTAATGTATTTGATGAGAAGACAACATTTTTGAAGTGAAACTTCTTTGGACTTTCGGCGTAAATTCAAACTCACATGAAACGAAATTTTAACACAAAAAGGCTAGGGTGGTGGGACAGCGGTGGGCAAAAAACAATTAAAAACTTATTTCAGCAAAAGAGAAAAAGAGAGTAAGTGAATCCAAAGCATGCACATCAGAAAATTTAATGAGCGGAATATCGCTCCTTTCTTATCGTTTATTTCAAAGAAGACAAAAAATTAAGAGGTGGCCAAAAAGTCTGTTTCAAAATAGAAAATTAAGCTCTTTAAACGGCACAACAAAATTTGATTTGAAAAGTTCTTCCAATATGTCCTTAATATTACGCTTCATCACTCTGTTCACCATGCTCGAGTCATAACCACATAATCGACATCCAAATTGAGTTTCAATCTCATCCCACAATTACATGTGTTATTGTGTTAATTACGCTCCAATTCACAACAAAACACCATCTGACAATACCCAAAAGCTATAACCTCTGATATAAAGTCGCCTTCTTTCCAACCATCTAAATGACATTAATCTTTCAAAACTCCCAAATATTAATGTCTTTTCGGGTTCGATTTATGTTTTATCTTTGACGCCCCCTCGGGGAACACTGAACTCTTCACATGTATCAAGTCGAACCAACAATTTATTAGACTTCCTCTGCCCGCCCGCCTTTTCCGAAATGAATGGAGTCGTTAATTTTTTTTATCGAGAAAATAAAGCGAAAAATTGATTTTTCACATGGAAAGTGGAAAAGATGGAATTTTTCTCTCAAATATGGATGTGGAGCTTTCACAACTCGACGTGTGACCAATGTCTAGCCGCAAATAGGATCGTTAAGATAATGTTGAACAGATTGAAGTCAGGGTTGCCTTCACCTAGGCATCTGTCTGTATGTTATTTGACAAATGACTTGACACGGTAGATGCGGATAGAATGTAACTCTTTCGATGATGTCGACTCGACTTAAGACATACGGAAAAGTCACGGTTGCACCTTGGAAAGGGGAAAAATTCTCGCGTGGGAATATATTTTTACTTGTAACGGCACGGCGGGTGTTTGTATGGATTATAGTTTGGGGAGACAAGTAAGTATGACTTGGAGATGTGAAGATACAGCATTCAGATTGTTGAGTGTACGGAACGAAGAGGTCAGATTGAAACATGTTTGTTATTCAATATATAGGTTGTGTCCAATTACCAGTGGTGGCAGTGGAGAAATGTTATCTCTTTGACGGAGAAAGACTTATGTGACTTATAAGACTCGAAAATAATTCTGTCGAGCTGAACAAGAATATATCGTAGTTGCGACACATTCGATGATGAGGATATGGAACAAGCACTTTTGCAACGACGAACAACTTTCCGGGGTTCAGCAGAATCTGACTTAATATGTGAACGTGTGAAAGAGTTTACCAGCAACCTGATCGGCCCTTACCATTGTGGTTTTAGACCAGGAATGTTGACAACTGATCAAATCTTCACACCTCGGCGGATCCTGGAAAAAATCCAAGAATTCCAACTCGATATCCACCACCTATTATCGAATTCAAAACCGAATACATTTATAGAGACGAACTATGCAGAGCTGTCTGTGCAGGATGACGATGAAGAATTCTCGCTGCTCCATCAGGTTCGGAAAGGAGCACACCGACACATTCGATACCAAAAAAGGATTTTGGCAAGGCGATGACTTATATAGTTTGATTCTTGAGGGTATTGTGCAGAACTCCCGAGCCAATACCAGTGGCATAATCTTTCAAAAGATAGTGCAACTGCTAGCATACGCCTACGTTATTGACATCATTAGTCGGACTCAACGTGATGTCAAATCCACGTTTGCTAACATAGAGATGGAAGCCTCAAAAATGGGTTTAGCAGTAAATAATGATAAGACTTAATATATGCTGTCAAGACGAAATGACACAAAACATAGAAGAATTGGACAGAACGTCAGCATTAGCAGATATAACTTCGGGGTAAGACGAGTCTAACTCGGCTCCGCTATTAACTCTGCGAAAACACCTCGTCAGAAATTAAACGGAGAATTACTCTTGCCAATCCCCGTTTCTTCGAGCTAAGAAGGCAACTCTGTAGTAAAGCCCTTCCTCGAACTATTAAGGAGATCCTATATAAGACCCTAATCATCCCTTCCTGCTCGCGGCGCTGCAGCATGGACCGTATCGAAAGCAGATGAAGAAACTCTTGTTCGATTTGATAGGAAAATTCTTCGAAAAATCTTTGGTCCCGTTTGCGGTGACGGGCTATGGAGACGAAGATTCAACCAAGAACTAAACGAGCTGTACAGCGACATTCCCCAAGTCAAAAAACTTCGCTTTGGACGTTTAAGATGGATAGAACATGTAGAACGAATGGACACCAAAACTCCGGCTCGCAGAGTCTTCGATTCCCAGCCAGACGTCGGACGCAGTAGAGGAAGACCTCGCCTTAAGTGGCGCACACAAGTAGAAACCGACCTCAACCAACTTGGAGTGCGCAACTGGAGGCAGTTAGCTAAGGACCGGACAAATTAGAGAGGCAAAGGTTCCGGTCTGTAGCGCAGCTTAAGTATGTAAGTAAGTAGCATGATTGGTGGCCCTAGGGCCTTTAAGTGCACAACTAACAAAATCACCTATTCATCGAGCTGAGCAATCTTCAGTTTTAGTGTGCCGCCTAAACTAGTCCGCATGTGATGGATGACAATAGAGAATTCGTTACCAAAGTATTTCAAATCTAACAAGTCTGTGCCACTAAATACATGTCTGCAAACGCCGACAATGATGACATCATGGGTCGGACACAAAGAAGTGTCATCATATTTGCGAGTATTGAGAAGAAAGTGCCTAACGCGGGTTTCACAGTAAACGAGGTCAAGACCAAGTATATGCTGCAAAGAATAAAAGTAACACAACTTCTACGAACAATACAGATACAAAACATCTGCAACTTTGAGATATAAAAAGCGAAAAAGCCGGTAATCAAACTCAATGCTGAAGCATGGACTGTTTCAAAAGCAAAGAAATCCTGAATTTTTGAGCGAATAATTCTTCGTTTTGGTCCTGATTGCGTATAAAAGCTATCCCAGCGATTATTCACGATAGAGCTGTACAGCGACATCAAGGTTAAAAAAAAACCTCTCTATTGAGGTGTAAGATGTAGGACGGTAGGGGTATATAAGGCTAGTGCACATGCATACCACTACTCTGACCCTTAGTCTTCTGAGTCTTATGGTAGACGAAGGAAAGGAAATTTGTTCCCTCAAGCGGTGCGCATAAGTAGAAAATGAAACTTGAAGTGCACTATCGAAGGCAGTTAGCTACAGATGGAAGGAAAGCCATATTGGTTGAGACCTAGTTTATCCAGTTTTGTAGAGCATTTAAGAAATTATTTATCAAAAAACATGCGCGAAAATTCTGTGAGTAGTGCAGCGAGTAATGCATGCAGAATTTACTTGCGTTTAATTCACCTCTATTTGTTTAGCAGGAAAACTACTGTACATATGTTTTGGGCTTAATGATTCCAAAATAGTTACATCACCCAATACGTATACGATAAAGTTTGAGGTTAAGTTTTATTTTAAATTGTCGCATCGTGTCGATTGTTTCCCCTCCCTGTGAATAGTATAATTTTTTAACTTTTCTTATTTTTAGGTTAATTTTGCAAATAAATTACCTACTTGTTCGACGACTCTAATCTTATCTTTTGCTAGAATACAAAAAAAGGTATTCAGTCGCATTTTGTATAAATTGATTGAAATATCTTGGAATTATTTATCGTTCACTCATCGTTTCCATTCCATTTCCAAGAACGTCACGTCAGATGTCATTCATTTATGCAATTACGATCAATATTCAATGAGATGCAATCAATCGAAGCCCATTCATCCGATCTGTGTCCGTGATGGGCCGGCCACAAAATATGAGGGCTACCCAGTGATGAAGATCAATTGGAATTTAAAACGTCCGTACTTAGAACTCTGGCAAGGTCAAATCAACCTTGTCAAACTTAAATGGTCTGACTCCTGTCTACTCGCACGCTAATTGCATGATGAAGGGGATCTCCTTCTCCTCCTTAAGATTCCCTCGACTGCAAATGTTTACAAATTGCGTAGCCCGGTGAAGAGAGCGATCTGTCAAAACTTCTCACATCATCCAATTAGGGGCATTAGATACACAATAGTCGACAATAGCAGTAATTTCAAATGTAAATATGCCAGACAAATCGAGCGCAGCCGAAGAAGCTGCATAAGAGTGCCAGCAAATATATGTTCCGAGGGAATTGTTCATGCGCATAATTTATCATTTTTATTTGATTAAAAATGCTAACATATGTCTGCGCACTACGCACTCTGTACGACACGATACGTTGAAGCTTAACAAAAGAGTTTTTTGTATCTGTGCGCAAACCTCTACCTACGCGGCGTACTCTTCCAAGTGGCAGAGTATGTTTGATCAGCAACTTGAAATAGTTATAAGGTGGCGCAACCTTGATTTTGTTGTGTGCCTGTCCTGTCGCTGTATATCTGTACTCTGTATCTGCCGTCTCTAAAGGTAAACGTACTTAATTTATTCGTAAACACAGATTGCCGAACAAACAGAACCATTTTTTTTTTTTTGTAATCGTATTTCTGGAGAAAAAGAAGGAAAACAAATAGACTGGATACAGTGTGTACCACACTTGAGATATACATTATCGTTGCTTTTAAATTGTTTAACTTACGCTATACGGGTACTCATCGACTACCAGCCGACACGACACACAATGGGCGATTAAATCTCTCAATTTGGTACTTATAATATCGAGAGCCTGGCATTGACTTCAAATAGAGCACACACACTGACAGTAAACGCGGCAGAGATACTGGGCGCTTCGACAAACTTATAAGTTACAAAGGCATTCTTTATAGAAACTCTCTGGCGAAGCAATGGCATAAACAAATATCTAGGGCACGTGTCCCCGTACTTAAGGAGACCCACCAGATACGCCACAAATTGATGCTCGGCACAGTGATGAATGTCGATTATTATTGTTGTGATGAAGATACTCGTACTCGTACGACATGATGAAATGTCGATTTGCGTTTCGATTGGATGCATGTGATGACTTCATTTGAATGCGATCGGGGTAATAATAATTAAATCGCTTCATATTCATGGCTTCGATTAATCAGTTATGTAAGACACCGGGTGGCGGACGGGTGAGGCGCTTTTTCCTAGTGCCCTACCCATAGAAGTTGTGCTATTATTTATATTCCAAGTGCATTGCAAGCGCAATCAATCGCAGGAAATTCAGAACACTTGAGGGTGCCAAATGCCAACAGTCAAGACTATTAAAGAAAATTATTGACAACCAATTTGCATTGCAATTGCTTAATGATACCATTTGCGCAAAAAGTTGTCGCCGACTCTACAATTAGTATAAGTATCTATACGTGGAAATTCGCGGTTCAAGAGAGGATACAATGTTATTAGAATGTGGGAGACATGAGATTAGTTATGTATAAGAAAAGTCGTGAGAATAAACATTATTGCTGGACTTTGTGCAGCGGTTTTTTGGAATATGGACCAGTAGAGATTTAGTAGGTACAGGACGAAGGTTACGAAAACTCTTAATTAGATTATAACCTCAATGATAAAGTCTAAATTGATCTATAGCCTCGCATATGTGACTATGAGCTATCGCATATGGTTCGTTGAAGATTGCCGACGTGCATATGTAGCCAAGAACTAGGCCTATCCAGGTAAACTCCCGCAGACAAAAAATGAAATGATAAATGAAAACGGCGTAAATCGTTGTACGGATAGAACATAGACGTGGAAGAGAAAGAGGAAATACAATGAGACAGTTTCCATTTTCGTGTCTCGATCTCTTAAATCAGTAAAATCCTTGGCAAATACCCTTTCAGTGATCTAAACGATCTGAATTCTGAACAAAGACATTATGTGCGAAGTATTTGTTGGATCACTTCGGATTGTAGTGGCACCAACTACACCCACAGCTAAATGTAAGGTAACTAATCCATAGCCAACAGAGCATCATGTTTCTATTCAGGAATAGCAAAATTATTCAGAAAAAAATAGCATTAAGCTTCATGACCAAATATAAACCACTAAAACTATGTCATAAGTCCTAACACAAGGCTAAACGCGGACCACCTAGCTGTCACAATAAGGAGCGCTTCCGAGTGTTAAATTGAAAAAAAAGCCCCATGCTAATGCCTTCACGCAAATACAATTATCAATCATTATAGATGTTCAGCTTATTTGTTATTCCAAGCTTTTGAAAATACAGGTAACAGGTTGATAATCACTGAATACCATGCTGACAGTTCATTAACAACTTATCGTTAGAGCTATTGCCCCTGTGAAACCTCTTAAAATGAAGAGCTTTCTCACGCAACATCACAAACACAGATTCGATTAAAGAAGCTACATTGACAGAACGGATTAAAAATAGAATGCCCACCGGAAGACTGAGCGTTAATGTGATTCGGAAACAGTCAAAGTGTTTGCTCGAAACACTTTCGAGATTATATGGCGATGTGTATGTGTGTGTCGAAAAGTAAAGGAAACCTTATGTAGACACTTTTGTTGTTGTAAATCGGTTGTAAGTTAAGAATAGATAGGTAGCATATGTCCTACTAACTTGTAAGTGGTATACATGCTACAGCTCAGACGAGTTAAACATCATTTTGGGTATCCAAAAAAATGCTCGTTAATGTGGCAAGATGAACAGCTTAGTTATTAACTTAGTAGGGTTTGTAGTGTTGCTTATAAATTTCTTGAAACAAATGTTCTTCCCAAGCACTCTTGAATTCAAATTTTTGGCGCAATAGGCTCGTTACGTTAGTACCCAGGGCCTTGCTTTCTCTCAAAACCATTCAGGTGTGCATGCTCTTCTTGCCTCTCTTTTAAGCGCTTCAATAAACCCCAAAGAAAAAAATCCAATTGCGTTATATCGCAAGATCTGAATGGCCAATTCTTATCGCAAAAACCTCCGATTACACGATTAGGAAATGACTCATGCAGTAATTGAATCATTCTCTGGGTGTATGGCATGTGGCACCGTCTTGCTGAAACCACATGTTAGTCACATATCTTGTAATTTAGGCTCTAAAATCTGGGTTATGATGTCACGATAATTAACAATAATTTTCGAAGAAGAATGGTCCGATAATGCCTCCAGCACAAAATTCGCACCAAACAGTCACGCGTTAAGGATCATCGTTCAAAACACGAAGCGGCGTATGTGCAAAATCTTTATTGGCGTATACGTTGGATACGTCTATTCCTATTTTGCGTTAAACATAATTAAATCAATTACGTCCAAATTCAAAGTATTAATAAAACTACACCGGTTTGAGAGATAAAGATACGCCACTTCATGTTATTATAAATAACGACCGGTAAGCCAAATATCTCAAAATGTCAATGTCAATGTCAATGCCAATGCCAATTTTTGCAGATACGCCACTTCATGTTTGGAACGACGATATGTTTCTCAAAAATTAGTAAAGGGTGATTTTTTAAGCGCAGTTTTTTTTTAAATCGAGTGTAACACTCAAAATTGCATCAAATATTCACACAATTTTTCGATAAATAGCGGATTTGTACATTTTCACAGAGCACGAATTTTGATACTAAATTTCAATAATTTGCAATCGTTGCTCGTTTGTAAGCCTTTTCATGCTTAAATGGCAGAGTATACTGAAAGCTTTTCACTTTGACAGATGACGTTTGAACGCCATTGAACCCTAAATGCACCAATTTTGACGAATAACGAAGCCGTCAAGATGAGAATGAGCTTCATCTCTGAAAATGATTTTGTTCGAGAAATCAGCATCCACTTGATGTTGTTCCAATGTTTTAACTCTTTCGTGAGAATTCGCTGTAGAGAGCAGCTCGAAATGCCCATTTCATTTCTATACGGTGCCGAATTAATGCTCCTATAGCGCAAACTGCTTCCTTGTTGAACGACTTGTGATATGGCATCCAGAGTATCTAAGATCACTAATTGATCCAGTCACCCCATTGTTAGGATTAACATAACGCGATTACTATCCTAGCTTTGCAAAAAAATTAACCTCCTTTTGAAGCCTTATATAGACACTTCCTCCCAATATCTTCTTAAAATGTTCACGACGACCAGTCATTCGACCAGTAGTGCACTACATTTTAAATTCTCACACTTCTCAAAACATGAAAACTAAACCTGCCCAAGCCATATGACTCAATAGACCTCTACACTGGAAAAGGAAACAAAAGTAAACAGAAACAACATCAAAACATCATTTACCTCAACCGCGAATTTCGGTTGAAAAAAAAAACTCGTTTCCCAGAGCTTTGCCATAGTTTGACTAATTCCCGCGTCACACCTCAACCTCATGTCATCTCAAAACGCTTCCTGCTACCCCTGTGCCCATTAACTTTGCATATGAAGTTTATCGTCATAAATTCATGTTAAACCGCCACGCATAATGACATCTCGATAAAGCCAGGATGACCCCTCAGCCGTGCAATTGCAACTTGCAACGGCCCACGACGATTACCCGACATTAAACGAGCACGTACCCTAGTTAATGAAATTCGCTATTAATTGCTTAATTAAGTGAGAATATAAAATGATCACACTACACTCGTATAATGGCATCCACGGCGAAGGGCGAGGGCTGGGGGTTGTTAAAATAAAATACACAGTTAATTAAATTCAACACAAAACCAGCCAACGAGCTCGATTGAGATGATAAACGAGCGTAAACAAATCAGATTTAACGCACACTGTAAGTAGGATGGAGGCGTACTTTTTTCGACTCAGCGTATGGGGGTATAGGGTGTACCCCTTTCCTGTGATGCGCTCATGGTATCCTTTTTTTTGGAGGGACCACGAAATTTATTCCACGTTCAGACATAAATACAAAACAAACGGTTGACAGCCGAAAATAAAAACCTGTTTTGCCTTAGCTTCAATTTCGGGCCGAAGACGAAGCCGACCAAATGTCGGAAATTTTTGCAAAGAACCTGAAGAGTTTGTGGACCCTTGTGCATTCTTGGAAATTAATTTTTTTTCGTTAATTTCCTCTTTTTTGTTTCTTATGACGTTTGGTATGCGGAATTCTTTTTTTTTTTTGTCAAAAATGGTAATGCATGTGGAGTTAAGGGAAAGTGAATGACGTACCCTTGTGGGTTGAGTGGAAAATGACGTCATGGTCAGAATTTGACGGGGTTTTCTTTAGGGCGCTATGGGATTATATATCTGATATATATGTAAACTCAAAGCACAACAATCGTCATTCACATTAACAGCAGCATTTTATATGCATTGCCCTTTGTTTGAGAAATAATACTTTGACAACATCGACATCTGCAGCAAATTTAGAGCTTCTATATGGATATAGCAAACATGGCCTATTGCGCCATAAAAAAATTGGGATTCACATATCACTGTATTCAAAGGCATACCTACTTCACGTATGGTGGAAAGACAACGAAAAGGAGCTAGAGTCATTTTAAAGCCACTAGGTAGAACCAATACTTATGAAAGGTAGACTACTACAGCCTCCTTCAAGCTGATATCTACGCGGTTATGAAAGCATTTCTGCAACTACCAGAAGTGGTCAGTTAAGCTGCACTTAAATAAATCAACTACAAACCTGTTAACGCAAATGCGTCACAGATAAGCGATGAATACAAGTCATCACTCTCGGTAATTTTATGCTAAGATGCCGAGCTCGTCGGACGGGAAGAAAACAGAAGAACATATATACGCGGCCAGATTCGGTTTTAATCTGAATCCATCACGAGCGGTTCAACTAAGCTAAGAGCTATCATGACGATATCATGATAGGGTCGATTATGGCAGCACTTCCACTATCTTGCAAGTCTGTCACAGAGTGCCTATTGACACCGAGCGCTATAAGTCATCTCGGTACCACGATGATGGGTAGTCAGACATGTCACACTGGAAGGAAACGAAAATGCGAATATACGAGCAGATCCGGTTCTGATATGAAGTTATCACTAGCGGAGGGACCAGTGTTACCAGATTATTACCCCGCTTAGAGCTTTATTGACGGTGTCACGAGAAGATTTGTTAACCAATAATGGTATTATGGTGATTATGGATTATGTTTGCGCCATAATCCTAGTCTGCGGCTTAACATTGACATCAAAATATCAAACTCTCTAGTCTGTTTTGATTGAATGTACTGCATTATGGCAACCAGGCTGAAAATCTACAAGACTTTACAAAATGGAATTTGTGTGATATTATCAAGCTCTATAAAGCGCGGCTTACCCTGCATGGAGATCATGGTCAACTTGGTAGTGATAAATCCATCAGACCTTAAAAGATTTATCAACAAATCGAAGTGGTTCTGTTTGTCACATGTCCTACTATGTAAAATATAGGCTACTCATAATACGCCTTATCGGCTTCTGGATAAACATTTGTGCACTGCATAAGAACAGTTCATCTTACCTATTTGCAATTAATTATTAGACTTTCCACGAGTACCCAGTTTTAGCAGTAAACGAGGTGCAACTAGCATAAGAAGCTCAAAGATTTGAGAAAGTCTGCACGTAAAAAAAGGATTTATACCACTAGCTTACATTGTACTGTTCAAGGGAGAAATACTACGATCCCAAACGTTCAAACGTTTTCATTCTTGTAGTAATGGGTTCGGCAAATGAATTAAGGGTTGCACCTTAAATTCCCATGAACCATACTTTAAAAAGCAAGAAGTTGCTGTGGTCTACTGGTTAATGCGATGGACTACTAAGTGATGAGTCCCTGGTACAAATCTACAAAGTTGCAACACTTAAGCATTTTTCACTGCTCCCCACCTCTTGCAAAAGTCTGACATACATCATAGTATCACAGTCATGTGAAACCACGTTACTGATATCCGTACATTAGATTTACTAGCGCACTAGCGCAAACTAGATCCAACGCTTACTAGTGTTGGTCGTAACCGCGGCCCAAGATTTACTCACGTTAACCCTTCATTTCAGACATCAAATCTCTATTGTTTTTAGGGTGAACGATGTCATCACCCACCTGCATATCTCCCTTTGCGTTTTGCCATTTGGGGCGCTGTTGAAGAGAGGTCAGCTATTCTGCATGCCACCGTTTCCAAAAGCCTTGTAAGAGGTTCTGTTAGAGAAGCCAATTCTGGCGGACCGTTGTATTCCGTTGTCGCTCCAAATTTCCGCAGGCATGACTCTGCGCGAAGCAAATCGATCGAGGGCAGCAAGAAACGCTGACGAAGTGAGGTCCCCAACTAGTTCTAAATGAAGAGCCTTTTTTTTTGTTAATCAAATAAAAACCGTAATGTAGCTCTTGACGAATTTCGTCCTCTAGCTAGCTGCAATGTTATGTGTCCCGCATAGTCGACACCAACCTTACTGAAGGGACGCGAAAACCGAACGCGCTCGGCACCTCGGCGGGTAGATTTCCCATGAGTTGCGTTGATGTTGATTTTCGATGTCGGAAGCACTCGACGCACTCATGTACAACACTCTGCAGTCGATTACGACAACCGAATATATAATATCCTTGTCGAAGGATAGCGATCATTTGAGAGACACCGACATGGAGGTAGCGTTTGTGAATATCCTCGACAATTAGCTTTGCAAACCGAGTGTTTTTATCAATTATTATTGGATGCTTAACCGAAAAAGATGTATCTGATTCCTGGATACGACCACCGACGCGAAGGACACGGTCTGTATCTAAAAATGGAGTTGAGGATGCCAACAATTTTTTTTATGTTAGTATGAAAACGTTGTATAGCTATAACATCCATCAACCGATCGACTTGAATAGACATGTTTTTGAGACGCCGTATAATTTAAACCATAAACAGTTTCTCACTAGCCGGAATAGTGGTGCTGTATATTGAACAATTTAGCACCCTATACATGATGGAAATTATTATGACAATCCCTAACTATATAGAAGTGAGCTCATTCTTTATTTGCAAATGAGAAGAAGTTTTGAGCTTTGTCTTAACATTAAATTTAATTTAAATTTTCACTTTTTTTTATGTTTCTTATTGAAATTTAAAAATAAATGGTTAACTTACGTTTTATGGTATTCCTTTGCGGCGATAATCCTTACTTAATCCATAAATACGACATCCTTGACTTAAAGATTCTCTTGCTTTACAAACGGTAATACGTTTCAACACGTAAACATACATAAGCTTTATCAATTTATTTGTGAATATATTTTTTTTTTTAATTTTCTTTCTATACACTGTTACATGTACATTTCAGACAACACTCGATTTGACACTCTTTGAAATATTTTGCACGATAATGATTCTAGGTTAAGTGATGTAACAAAGACGGATTCTCTTTCGTTTTTATTTCAACTATTAACGCAGTAACATATATACAGAAATAACATATATCCACAGCACTGTTAGGGTTTAAAGAAAAATAGAACACATTTTATGAGGCCACTTATCGAAAGGGCTACAATAACATATGCATGCCAAACAAATTAGGTATCGTTTGCGCGTCATGGTTAGGGGGTGTAAAAACAAGCACCCACTTGGTGAAAAAAAAAAAGTAAATAACCACCCTTCTGAGTGAATGTGAGCGTGTAAATATAACCCTAAAAATAACATGCGTTGTTGTTCTTTTTCTTGTTTTTTTTTAGTAAATAGGATTTGTTTGCGAAAATGATTATGTTTCGTGCATAACCTCATTTTAAAAGTCAACTAACTAGCGGCGTGGCGCTCTGTGATACCATTCATATGGTTGAGTGCATTTGTAGAATGCAATATTTCGAGTGCGGAATTGGCTGTTTTTTTTCGTTGAATGTGCGCATACTAATGCTGAATGTGTCTAGTCACATCTAATTTCCCGTGCATTGATGTGGAGAAGACAATTTTTTAATTCGTCAAACAGACTACATAACCTCGTTTCTAGGTACTTTGGATTAATTTGATGGTTAGGATGCTAAATGGGAAAATTGGTCAAAGTATTTAACTTGGACTAGAAATTGTAGTCACCGGGGGATGTAGATGGACAGATGGCAAATGAGATGATGGGTTGTAAGAAATTGCTAATACATTTGCAGTTATAATGATGATTATGCACATAAATGTGCCGTTGTACTAGCTAATGAAACTATGACAACATCCTCAAAAGTTAAAAGTGGAAACGCAGGAGCTCTGCGATAGTTTGGGAGGATATGCTAAACTTTACGCCAAACGAAATATACGGCTATAAAAACCCGGCTTGCCTCAAAACGTCGGGCAATCTTAAATCCAGAACATATGCTCATACAGGGTCTCTAAACTTGGTTCCACCATTCCATTTCCAAAATTCGTGATCTGTTCGCCAAACTTACAGAGCACCTAATCAAGTTTCCAGTGCGCATAACCTTCCACCTGAGCAGCTAATACGCAATAGTTATGCATCGATTCCTGGCCACATTTACACGTTTTGATATTATTCGTCCAAATCGATCGCAGAAGTGATGTCCGCTGTAGACGTAATTGTGACAGAGGACCCAAATTTATCGACCCGACGCCGTTCTCAGAAACTTTTTCACTGTCCGTCGACTACTTGGAAAATGTTGGGGAAAGATCTTGGCCTACATCCATATAAGATCCAACTGGTCCTAGAATTGAAGCCAGCGGACCATCAATTGCATCGTGTGTTCGGTGAATGGGCTTAGAACCAACAGGAAGTTATATCAAATTTTTTGTATCGTTAAATTATCTTCAGCGATGAGGCTCATTTCTGCTTTGACAGGTGTGTAAAGAAACAGAATTTTCGTTTTTGGAGTGAGCACAATCCCCATGAGACTCTTTAGACTTCAGTGCATCCCGAAAAAATCACTGTTTGGTGCGGTTTACATGATGAAGGCGTCATCGGTTCATTTGTCTTTAAATCCGAAACCGGTGCCAACATTACCGTGAACGGCAAATGTTTCGTAATTTTGTTGTTTCTCATGTCATTGCAAATCATGTGGACATGAAATGGTTCCAACAAAACGGCGCAACATTCCATACAACCATGACTTTGTTTAGTTAAACGTTTGGTGACCGAATCTTCTCAAGAAATAGACCTGTGAATTGGACACCTCTTTTGTGTGATTTGATATCTTTGGACCACTTTTTTTAGAGTAAATCAAATTTCTGATAAACCAGCTACGATTGAATTCAACATTCGATGCACTATTGCTCGAAAAAAGGTGAAAACAGGATGGCCTTCTTTTTAAACATTCAATGTCATCAAAATTTGTGAGCCAAATAAAAAGTTCTTTGCATCTAAACACCCTTTATGTGTAAATTTAATTTTTTATCACAAATAATGGGATCTGGAGTTTTAAGCAGATTTCTAAGGAAACATTTTAGAAGCTTCTCATGGCAGTGAATAAAATGATGGTATAGCTACTTTGGGGATTCGAACGACTTACCCCGTGCGTAGTATTTTAAGATACTAGATACCAGAACAAACTGGCAACAATACAAGTAAGAAGAAATATATGGACGATGCAAATGAATAGATTTGTTGAAAAATACAGTTTCGCAATTGCGATCTATTTGGTTCATAAAAGCCTCGATCATGAAATAATGATTTTCTTGCCGTTATTTCTTCACAACATATAAGCCACAGATCGATCATGAAGTAAAGATTTTCTTGCCGTTATTTCTTCACAAAAAAAAAGTTAAATCTCTTGACAAATAAAAGTTTCTTAATAACTCCACAAAATGAAAATGAACACAGTCATTCACTCCATTCTAACGAAATAGCAGACTTTGTCTACCCAATTAAGCTTGAACTTGATGCAAAAACAATAGAGTAGCAAAACCTCATTGCACACACATACCTCCCACAGCCCGTTCACACCAATCACAAAAACCGCGAGGCGATGTTTTTTTTTGCATACAACAAAAAATGGTAACGCACTGATCGTGGTTATACCATTTCACACGTAACTAACCAGTTTTGCGGGCTACGTTACACCTGTATCTCGAATTTAATTGATGGCTGTGCATGTGTTTTTATTTACTTTTTTCCCATCACACACAACACAACATTAGCCGATTGCATGTAAAAACCTAGATACAGATACTCCACGTTGCATTGCAAATGTCGAACGAAATGAACCGAAAATTGATTACGCCATCAAATTGAGTTGAGAACTGAAGCAATATTGTAACTGATGGGCACGTAGATACGTGTATTTAAACTGTGTATCTCAGGGATTAAGTATGTGCTTTGTTATTAGAGAATTTGCCTTTAGCTGCATTATTAGCAAGAAACCTGGCAGTCGCACACGAATGAGAATATTAATTCCGCTCACAGGTTAACCTAGAATTGCTTTTTTTTGCAATCAACCGATAGGGGGTGCGGAATACAAGTACTCATACTAGAAGGTAATATCTTCAATTGAGTTAAATTGCGACGAAGTAAAAATAGCGACGTATGTCATAGGGAACGGCTTTATCAAGTGTGGTGCATGATAAGCAACGGCAACAGCAACGACCGCGACGACGACAAACCAAGGCAATCAGTTGTTATCGCATGCGATATCTAGCCAGATACACCAGGTGAGTACAAGCAAAACGTTTTGGTCGATGATGGAGAAGGGGGCAGGTAATATGAGAACATGGTTTTCTGCGAGTCAGCCTAAGTTCAGAGATAAGATAACTTGGAAAATTGATGTGACTGTCGTAAACGAGTATTAAGTCGAGAGCTTCTAATGGGGAGAAGGTCAAGATATGGATGGTAATATATTTCAAGTAAACTCTCACTAAGCTTGGTATAGATTTGAAATCAATTGTAGTATGTCCACGCAGAGAATATAATTCATGTGACGTCAGGCATGCGCTACAATACAGATCAAGGTCATGAGATGTTAAATTATCTATATCTATAGTTTTGGTTAAATGATGAATTAGATTATTTAGTAGACGTTTCGGAACAGTGAAGGCATAGTTAAATTCAACCTTGGAGGAGAGAAGCCACGTCATCATTCGTATTTTGTGCGCATTTACTGGGACAAAGCGGAATGAGGTACGGAATAGAACTTGTAGGTATGAAATCATTATTTCGAATTGATATCAAATGCAAACTATATGTGTTTGATACTGTCGCACATATTTGGAAGGGACTTAAGAAAATTCATTTGACAGTGGTGAAATTCTACATTTGAGTTCTTTGAAATTTATATTGAATTCAATTGTTATGGCGGAGCGAAAATATCGGCAATTTTTTAATTGAAGATCAGATCCCACAGCCTTCATTATTTTAGGAGTTTTATCGACCGTTTTGAGGAACAACGTTCAGTGGCCGACCGTCCTGGGAGAGGTATTTAGCGAAGTATTCGCAAAATTGATTTTTTTTTTCAAACGTTGATGTCGGATGAAGCGCATTTCCATTGCAGCGGTTATTTCAACATGCAAAACTATAGATTATAAGGCTCCAAAAATTAAGTAGCAAAACACCAGCATCAGTTTGCTGCGGTTTATGGCCGAAAAATGTATCGGCTCATATTTCTTCAAGAATGAGGATAAAACCCAGAAACGATTTGCGGGGCTTCTTGCAGAACATGGATGGTGGACAACTTGTTGCGGCCAATGGCGGTGCAGCGCCATTTCCCTTGGCCTTCTCGTTCATTAGATTAACTGCGCCCGACTTATTTATATTTTTTTATATTTTAAGGACAAAGTGTATGTTTACAAATCAGAGGCTATTAGACAGCTTAAGAAGAAAATTCTACATGATACGAAGCCTGCAACTAGAAACATTACGTGGTGTCATTGAAATCGCGCTAAAACGAGCCAATGTGTGTATCAAGTTAAATCGTGGACACTTGCCTGATGCCATATTTCATACTAAAATTCCATAAAATACGGGTGTTTGAGAGGCAGTTGAGAGAGCTGCCTTGGACTTCACAGAACACCAGTATCTGACTACAAAAAATACTATTCCAACCAGGTCCTATACAACGGGGCCAACATAAACCGAATAGACAATTTTCTGGTGAAACTCATTCGGTTTCACGCTGCAAGAGCTATGGCTTCGAACAATAGTCTCATCTTTGGGGCCTTCTATCCCAATGATGAATATTTTGAGAGTGCGCGTTTAAGCGGCTTTATTCCGCCCGAAGCTTTCCTATATTTGGATAGTCGAGGGCTGATACAGGATAGATCGGCGCTTCCGCTAATCTACCACGTCTTCCGATGAACTGTGGATAGGCGGCTCCTGTACGACCGAGACGTCGTCACTCAGAGCGGAGGAGAGCGCCTGCGGTTCAGCAGGAGTGTGTCCGATTGGGACCGCCGGAGTAGATTGCAACAGGAGAACCTGTTGTGGTGGTTAACGTAGTTATAGTTAGTTTTGACTTTTGAAAAGATATGGCCGACTTGCATAGTTGTTTAGGTTATGTTAAGGGAAACAGTCGTGGTGGCACCAAAAAAAAAAAACAAAAAAAAAATATTATCAAAATGCTTGTTGTGGCTGTTCTAGTTTTTTAGTTTAATTTTTTATTTAGTTAGATGTAAGTAGTTTTAAGTAGTTTAAGTTAGTCGATAAGTAGTTTTAATTAGCATGTAAGTTTAAATTAAAAAAAAAAGACAAGAAACCAAGTTTTTCTCAAATGTTTCTTGGTGAACATCATTTTATTACTATTAGATTTACTTATTAGATAATAAGCCGAAAGGCATTAGAATTAAGTTGTTATCATTTAATTTAGGGCGCCCGCATAGGGCCAGTAAGTTATTTAAGTAGTTGATAAGTAAGCTAGTTTTTCATGAATTTTTGTCTAGCATGTAAGTTAGTTTTAAGATAAAGTAAAATAAAATTGAATATCAAAAAAAAAAAAAATTCCATAAAATGTATTTCATATATAAACATATGAGAAAGCTACAATCCGCTATGTGAATCGTTGAATTCTCATTGCAGCGTGTCTCAGGTGGAACTCATGGCGATCAAAGAAGACTTATCCTAACTGAAAGAGAATATCTGCTTAGGATATTACCATTTTCTTGGACAGTCAAGCGGCCATCGAGTCCCATCGACAACACTAGATTTCGACAGTCCCGGTGTAGAGTGCCCCTAGCCTTAGGTGTTGACCAAAACTTTTCAATGCCTTTGATAATGTGAGTAGGCCCACCGTGAAACAAAATGTGTTTACGTAAAGATTGATTCACAAATCTGACCCCAAGGATTTAAAATTATTTCCCTACAGGGATAAAATTTACAAACAAATTCAAACCAGCTGTTTTGCCAAATCTTCTGAAATTTTGCGAGACGATTCATACGGTGGAAAAGGGGTTTTTGGATTTGGAATTTCAAATATAGCCACTTCGGACTTGTAGTGAAAATTCCTAAACTTCATTGGCTCCCAAGGGCACCTGAATAGACTGCATCTTCCATTTTTAGCGGATCTTTTTTAAAAGGGAAGTATACAAAATAAAATCCACCAATTTGAATAGATTAAAGCAATCCATTATGGGAGGCATGAATAAATTAGATTTCGTTTTTTTTCGGGACTAATGCACTCCACCCGCAAATGGGAGACATGATTAAAAATATCAATTTCGTATTAAATTTTCTTCGAAATGTAAGTTTCATGTTTTTATTAATTTTATGAGCAGGGACCTGGTTTTGTTGACGTAAAAAAAAGGCATAAATGGCATTTATTAAGAAGAAGAACAAAAGGTGTTAAGCATGATAACAACACTGGGAAACCATAAAACTTTTAAAATTTTTCTGGCAACAAAGGCCTGCGATTGTCCCTTAAGAGAGCTTTGGATCTTTCAACATTATTTATTTCTCTGTTGGTCTTGAGTGCTTCAATTTCAAAAAAAGATGGCGTTTTACTTTTCATTAAAGCTTCGGCAACTAGTCCTTTTGCTTTTTGAAATTGCTCATCGTTACCATTCAAAATATTTAAAATATGTATCTCCTTTCGGGCTTCCTAATATTACGATATACATTAGAAAAATAATTCAAATTAATCAAAACACAAAACTTGGAAACACTAAAGTTTTTGAAATGTTTTTGCTCTTTTGGTTTCATAAAAAATCTAAAATTGTTTTGAATGTACGAATAAACTGATAAATATGACCAAAAAGGCAGGAAAAGCCAATGTTGGTAAAAAATGCAAAACAAAGCAAGGTCAACAAAATCCGTTCCCTGCATTTGACAGTTTTAGCAATCACACAAAAAAAATTATAGCCTTACTGGCCGAGTAGAAGCGTAACCATGAACTTGCTAATGGCTTAATTGTCAGGCTGATAAATATTTTATCTATGTAAAGTGGAAAGTACATCTAAAACAAAACATCAAAAACCGTCATCTGCTCACAAAACCCCACTATACAGCCTTCAAATCGGGCCCCCAATTATAACTCCGGCAAGCTAAAACCCCTTCACTTTTGACATTTAACAATTTAAGATGAGATCTCATAATTACTGAGATTTCTTTTATTTTGTTCTTCCTTGTATGCAATCACATTAAAAAAAAAACAAGCGGACAAAACTATCTCGTGATTGATGAACTCCAGAACGGACACATATACCTCGACCTCCACAAAGAACAACAAAAAACTAGTAAGGTATGTGTGCAAAAAAAAAACCAGCAGAAGGCAATAAAGACCAGGAAAGAATAGAAACAATTTACAAGTCATGTTACAAGTTACAAGCACATTAAGTTGTTTATAGCACGATAGCCGACACTTGTGTCGGTATCGCGTTTTGATCTTCCCAAAGCATAACGCCGCAAACTGCAGATAGATAGATTGTCATGCCAATGTTTAGAAGCGATAACACTGCATGCCTCCTAATAGAGAAGACAACATAGAAGAGAAAAAATGTTTTTTTCGAAACTCGGGTTGGTTTGGGGGTGGGGGGACTCAGACTGCTCTCAAATCATGCCCTTATATGTCACACCGGGCCGGGTCGTATGTATGTTTTCGCTGCCCCCACGACGGATTTTGTCCGCACAAATGGTTTTCGCGAATAATTGGCTTTTCTCTCTGTAACCGGAAAACGTTACCAATATAAATTTGATTCGGTTGCTGTTTCATCTGGTCCTAGTCCTGCGGTTCTGTACAGCGGTTGGTTATTTACTTTTGAAAATTTCTTAATAATTAAAAAAAAAAGTAATTGCATACAAATTTTGAATTTATTTCAATATATTCCACGTAATCCAATTAATCGGTTTGGTATGCCAATGCATGTCACTAAATTCACTTCAAATCACACTTTACCACAATGGAAATTTGCACAGTAGCACAAAACAGAATAGGGACAAACAAACACAACAAACAAGTGGGTAAAAATAAGGGGGTAAATAAAAACCGCCACTAGTATAAAAAAAAAACACCAACTAAAGGTAGGCGGTATGGGTTCTTCCCCGATCGGAAATTCTAACTAGAACCACGTATATTCGATCGAACTGAAAAATTGATTTCGAACTACATTCATCAGCGTATAGAGATTTCGTTGAAACAAATTGCGTGACTACAGATACAACCGATGCCACCTCACGAATGCAACTGAAAACGTGTCTGAGTAGAAACCGCCGGCAAAGTTGTGTGAGTTTGTTTTGGTTTGTTGAGTTGAGTGGAAATCGAATGATTGAGTTGAGTGGAGTTAATGGGTTACATGTTGGAGTTGCATGTACGTAATGCCCAATAGAGGTTTGAGTTCTCTGGCATTTAGTGAAGTCATTTTCATCTCTATATTGCTAGTCACGATTGCCAGTGTTGCAATAGCAGTTTTTTTTTTGTCGAGTACAATTTAACAACCCAAATACTGTGTCACTTTAAAGCCGTTTCGTACTGCTATTTCTGAGCTTCATAATTTTTTTATAAAACAATAGATTGCAGGAATTGCTTTATTATAAGTAAACGCTTAAATTTCTTTCTGCCAGGGTGAATTCTTTCCCAGCGATATAAATTTAGGGTATGCTACGAAACGCGGTAAAGTCAAATTGTTTCGATTTATGTTGCGTAGTCGTTATAAAAATAGGTATACAGAGTCCGCCATATTTTATGGCGGTTTGTTAATATTGAATTACATATGCAATTATCGAACCGATTGACTTGACTAGACATGTTAACTCAATGTTCAAAATATCGTGACCAATAACACAATTTGTCGTTTGGTGTCGAATTTTGTTGAGCAAGGGGCAGTGGAAGTCCGTCAACATGCCCAAGACGTTCGAATGAACGAGTGGTAAAAGAGTGTGTTTTAAAAAAAACCTTTTTGTGTTGTATCCTCACCGCGTAGGTGACGGCGCATTTGAAGGCTGATTTGCATTCGTTTTCGTATGAAGTGGACAGACCGTCCACCACGCTTGAAATATGGCCAAACAGTCTCTCGAATGGAAGCAAGTTTTGATGGACGACGAGGCCCATCTCACACTCTCTAGCACCGTTAAGGAGCTACATGACATATGTGAAACAACTTTGCATGACCAAAAAGTGACTGTTTTGGCCAACGTTTGCGGCAAAATCATCATTAGGTCTTTTTTCAGGGAAAGCAATCAATCGATGGGAATTGACGTGTGATGTTCAAAAATAGCCAGATTTTCAGGTCATCCAGATCTCCAGAATTTATTCCTACCGATTTCTATTTGTGGGATTTTTTGAAAAGTGTACTCCAACAAGCATCAGACCATTGACGAGCTCGAGGCTAACATTCGTGCCGAAATCATGGCTATACCACCCGAGATGCTCAAAAAAGTGATGGAAAACGCAACAAAAAGGGCACATTTTGTCTTGGTCAATAGGGGCGACATAAATAGACATAAAATAAGCGCACCCTATAGCAATATAAAAAAATAACAAAACTGTATTCCAATACTTACAGGAGAAATATCTGATCAACCAAAATTCATTCATGATATTTAAGCATAATATGGCACTTACCTGAAATGGAACAAAAAAATGTGATTAGCAAATAGTGAATAAACTGATTACAACGAAATTATACATAAAGTATTTTAAAATAACAAAAAAAATATATATACATATTTGAAAAGTTTTATTAAAACGAAACTACTTGTAGTAGCTATCTCTGAAAAATGGCGATGGAGAATTCTCGCTGCTCCATCTGGGTAGAAATTAACCTCACAGACACATTCGATACCAAAAAAAAAAGAATTTAGACAAAGTGATACACTGTTGTCTGATTCTTGAGAGGATTGTTCAAAATTCCCCATCCAACACCAACGGGATAATCTTTCATAAATCGGTGCAACTGGCCCACTCCGGGTATGGAGACAAATATTCAGCCAAGAACTATACGAGCTGTATAGTGACATGTCCCGCATTGGACTAGATGGCTAGGACATGTAGAACGAATGGGTTTCAATACTCCGGTCCGCATAATCTTTGAGATAAGTGGCGCACACAAGCACAAACCGACTTCAACCAACTTGAAAGCTGTTAGCTAAGGAGTTATTCAACTTTTAGCAAGATTAATTCCTCCAAAATTATTAAAAATAACAACAAATTTCCTACAAAAATGCGAGTGAGAATAACGATCAGAACGATGACGACAATGAAAAAGGCCGTGTGAAAATTGCGCCCACATGTTAGAAATCCTGGCAATATTTAGCATTAGTGCGGTGATTGATTTCTTTTTGGCAGTATTCACATGTGACGTAGAAACATAAAATCTTGCAGATTAATAAAGCAAAAACTAGGAACATATTTTCTTGTATCAGCAAATGTAATGCAATGTGTTAAATAAACTTAAAGTTATGTTTTTAATGAATTTGCTACGAAAATATTTTTAGTGAAGAGAAACTTCTTTTGGGACGATGTGAATTGGATTTTTTGAAACGAAAAACTTTTACGAAAAAACCAACACCCTTTTAGTAGTTCTGTTGCAATTAAGTATGCGACTCATCTAGCTTGCCAGTGGTAAGGCTTTGCAGATAAGCTTCTACTGCATGGATTTTAAAGTGCTTGCTCGAGTTTTATAGCAAGTTACTCAACCGATTTAAATGTCTTATTTTGGGGAGCACGTGTTTGTTGCCATCTTTTACGATCTTTTCTTTTTTGTCTAACCAAATATTTTGTTTCCCTTGGGTACGTGATATTACTATGGCTCACTATTTTGCTTTGTTGAGGAATATTATTCCACGCTGTTTTTTTAACGTTATCGATAAACTAGCCAACCGCAACTTTGAGTTATAATGGGGAAGCAGCACACCCAGACCAATATTAATTTCAATATCGCTTTGGAAACCTTACCAGAAGGTTTTTGCATTTTTTTAGTCTGGGTGGTTTTTCATTTCTAATCAGTGACTTGCTCGTTGTTGGAATTACCGGAGAATGATCAGAGAAAAAATCAAAGCACTCTTCAACTTTGACTCGATTTGAGGGCAAACCTTTTACAATGAAAAAATTGACTATATTCAGTATTTTATTAACATCAGTTGGCCAGTAAGTTAGTTTTCCCGTTGAATTTTGTTTTGGATGTACAAGATTCGATCGCATTTCTGATGGTCGAATTGAATAATTATGGTTTTTTTTTTATTTCAAGGTTTACGAAATCTATTCGGTCTTTTTGTTACTATCAAAACTTTTTTTAATTCGAATGGGAAATTAATAATGGAATAATTTAAAAAAAAAATGCAATTAAGAGGAAACATTACTTCAAAACTTAATAAGTGGATAAAATTTAACAAAACCAAACTGAATTTTTTCATATCATGATTACCGAACCTGATATCGGCTGGAAAATAGCAGTACACAATTGTTACTTTCCGCGTATTGTGTTAAAAATGTCGTCTGTTGAAAGTACCTGGAAATAATGCTGAATTCCAAAATGCGGTATTTTGAATGAGTAAAAAAAATTCCTTTTAAAATCTTTTCCAATTTTACTAACAAAAAAAATACACTCAAAACGTTTATACATGGCAGCACTGTTTACAACACCATCATATAAAACACAAACCACAAAGTAACTCAAACTAACCCAACCAACTTCGAACAACTTCTCACTCAAATCGAGACGCAATTAACACTCAAAAGATGACAGATGACAACGTGGTTGTCTGCTTCTCCTTCTTCGTCATTCCTGTATTTGTTTAGCGTTGAAAAGGAAACCTGTTTTGTTTTATAGCCGGTAAAATGATTCAACATTCAACACTTTGCCCAAAATAAAGCTCTCACTCAAACCCTCGAGCTTCCTTTACTTTGATATCTATTGTTTGTACTTTTATTACGTTGTAGCGCATTATTTTCTTTTTTGTTATTTATTAAGCAAATTTCGCTAATCCACAGGTAAGCAGAATGAGTGGGAGTTCTGTATATTTTTGTCTTTTGAATACTGTTTGGGGGCACAGCAGATATACGTATCTGCATTCATCCGTAAAAAGGTAGTTAGCTAAAATGTTTTTTTTTATGTTTTGTGGATTTGAGTATACCAATGTATAGACAGCTGGTGTAGATAGGTATATGGTATTGCTATTTTGATGATGCCCGGCATTGGTTAGGCCCTGCATAGTTTTTAGTGAGAGCGCTTTCCAAAAAAAAAAAGATAATCCATGGCCTTATGGCAATGTGTGGTAGGGTAGTAGGTATCTGTTAGCTAAGATTTTCTAGGCATTTAATTTAATATTCCCCTGGATAGGTCCTCCCGTCAAAATGCCAAGCAATTAAGGGTGGAAGTTGGTGGTGATAGTGTGGGTGTCTAGATATATGAAAGTCGTTATTGGGAGGACGAGTTTTTATTAAACTGAATGTGTCCCCGGTTAAATGTGTTTCACTGTTATCGTAATGGTATCGAGCGTGACAATTGGAGAGAGGATAAACAGCGAAATAAGCTCGCCAAATGACGCATTTAAAACATTTTCCCAGAAGGTTTTCTGTTTTTCTTTTGTCTACTAGATTTGTGGGATGTCCTCGTATAGTCAAGGGTAAACCAGATACAGAAACTTTTTGGGTAGAAAGTTGAGGATTTTTTTTACGTTTGTAGCGTAGATACTGTTTAATTCGCATATCTAGGGATGTTTCTTGCAAGAAGGAAAACAAAACATTTCTCTGCTCCAACGGCGACGCAATAAAAATGCACACATACAGATCTGAATGACAACAGTTTCTGCAGTTGAGTTTGTGTTTTACAGAGGTGGTAGAAAGTTTTTAGTAGGTTTGGCAAGCAAATGCTTTAAAGGAATTAATATTGGCGCATTACCGGCCTATACAGTGATTCACTATTAATCTGCATGTGCGAAGTTATAAAGGTATAGAACATTACGCTGGTATCACTATTTTAACTGGCTGCCATTTTGTCAGCTGTCAAGTGATTTGTTTACAGTTTGGTTGGGCATTACGTCATGAATAGACTGACGTCTTAACAACTCTTCCAAATTGTGCAAATTTATTTTGAAAATCATGGTTCTGTTCGAAACAGTACGTATCGCGAACTACGTCCATCTTACGGTCAACATAATCGACGATCAGAGCAATTAATTCGATTAAACATGGAACGCACCTATTCCCACCACGATTACTCTAATGATCCAAATGAAGCATCCACAGAGACGTCGTCGTGTCGTACAGTGCGTACAGAACAAGTCATTGCTGCTGTAAAGCGTAGCGTAGAGGAAAACCGGAATCAGTCTATCCGCCATCATGCACAGAATTAGATACATATGTGTCCATCCACTCTATAGATTGAAGCCACAGAATCACCTACCAAAGCGTAGATTCGGTGAATGGAGCCAAAACAAGATTGGCGTTGATCCCAATTTTCATAAGCTAATTTTGTTTAGCGATAAATCTAACTTTTGGTTGATACGTTAATTAAAAAACTACCGTATTTGGAGTGGCCTCCAAGATATCGCGACTTAAGGTCGTTTGACTGTTTTCTGTGGGAAATCTGAAGTCGGTAGTCAACGCCGGTAAGCCAACAACATTCGCCGCGTTATTGCCGATATAAGACCACAAATGTTGGAAAAAGTCATCGAAAATTGGATCTTAAGATTAGACTACGTCCGAGCCAGCCGCGGTGGTCATATGTAGAAATCATATTTAATATATAATGCCAGGATCAAACAACAGTATAGCCCGCGTCTGAAACGGCTACAAAATGTTTAGTTGTGATGTGTACTCTACGTTTTATTGGTTCTATATGTGTCATCGCGGGAATGCTACCAGCAGATATCTAGTGAGCTACAAGGGAACTACGATGCCAAATTCAGGAACAAAAATATCAAGCTAGAAGAATGACAGCAAAGCATGAGAGCATGGCAGGGGAGATGGAACGAGTCTATAAAGAGAAGGTGGACTCATCGACTTATACCGGATATCCACAAATGGATTGACCTGAATTACGGAGAAGTAGATTTCTACTTTAGCCATTTCCTAACCTGGCACGGCTGCTTTCGAACATATCTTAAGAAGTTGGATCTCAATGAGGGCAGCACATATTTTTCCAGTTCTAACTTTTCCGTGTAGAGAGCAGAAAACTAAAGGAAAGAATCGGTCCACTCTTAAATTGGTCGGAATTGTATATGTCTAGTGCCTACCATTATTCGCCAAAAAAAATCCAACCTTGACGTTTCTGACAACTAGATGCACATGCAAAGAGGTTATGAACTATAGTATTAACATCAGTTCCTCAGCTTCAGACTTTCTAAAAAGTCATATACGCAGTCGATGTACAACCAATTCAAAGCCTAAAACTATATACACGTGTCTCACAAGACTGGTTCAATGAAATAAAGGCGGTTATATAAAATCACGCCGTCAAAAGATGTTCTGCAACAAAAATATATTTAACAGTTCTGTTATATCTTTGGCGCAACTGGCTAGTTAGTACTCGGGGCCTAGGTGCTAGCATTTTCTCAGAACCATTCATGTGTGCGTGTGTACCTTTTGGGGATCTAGTCAAAAGCGATTGAAAATATATTTTAAAATTCTGCGAAGTATTTTTAGCCACATAAGACTGGTTTTGAAGAAAAAAATGTAAATGTATCGAGCGGCAGATAGGACATTGAGAACAAATGAACATCAATGCTCCGGACAAATGGTGTCTTAGAAAACAACGAAAACTGCATTAAAAAATCACAACATTAAAAAAATATCGTTTATTAGTAGTTGTCCTTAGAAATGCATTAATGTGCTTCAGAAATAGATTGCATGAGAGAATTTATCCTTGAGGTACCCCAGCGTTTAGAAATAATCTATCTGAGGAAACACCATCTACTATTACTTGCAAAGAAATGTATTTAGGAAAGTTTTAAATCCAGCCGCAAAATATTTGAGGAAGTCAATAAGCTGTCCTAAACTCGACCGAAAGCCTATGTATAATCCAGCATCCAGGGCAACAACTTTTGTTCACCCCTGGAGCTACTGGACTTTATACAAAGACGTGCAATCCGCACTCTACACACTAGACACATAGTTTCAGCTCACAGACACACTGTTCATCTAACAACGCACGAACAACATAATATCCAAATTCAAGCAAACAATGAAAGTTGTTGCAGTTGATTCATGGTAAAACGATCACACATCAGTAAGTAGTCAATACCACTATCGGTATCCAAACTGAGCACTGCCACGCAAAAATACTAGGCCACATCAGCAATTATTTCTGTAGAACCTCTCTGGAAGAGGAGGTGAGTAACCTATCCCGGAGGTTCTCTTTTCAGGTCCAGAGTTCTTTAATATTAAAACATTTCACCTCCGAGACTGCATACTTTCAAATTTAGGTCAATTGTGATGACCTAGTAACATTAGCATCGGCAAACTTATTTATATATAGTAGATCTGTAGATATTCATGTGGTATCACAGCGGACTTTCCCGGTCTAAATGTGCAAGCGCTAAGAGGGCGGCTAGCTTAACCTAACAAAATCTAGTATCTACATTGCCTTAGATAGAAACCAGAACCAAAAGTAGACGATCTTTGGTAATTTGTAGGCTTAGTTACTTACTTACTTACTTAAGTGGCGCTACAGTCCAGAATGAACCTAGGCCTCAACCAACATGCCTCTCCAATTAGCCCGGTGCTTAGCTAACTGCCTCCAGTTGCGCACTCCAAGTTGGTTGAGGTCGGTTTCAACTTGTGCGCGCCACTTAAGGCGAGGTCTTCCTCTACTGCGTCCGACGTCTGGCTGGGAATCGAAGACTTTGCGAGCCGGAATGATGGTTTCCATTCGTTCTACATGTCCTAGCCATCTTAAACGTCCAATGATAAATTTTTTGACCAGGGGCATGTCGCTGTACAGCTGGTATAGTTTTTGGTTGAATCTTCATCTCCACAGCCCGTCAACGCAAACGGGACCGAAGATTTTTCGAAGAATTTTCCTTTCATATCGACCAAGCATTTCTTCATTCGCTTTTGAGACGGTCCATGCTTCAGCGCCGTAGAGCAGGACTGGGATGATCAGAGTCTTATATAGGATCTCCTTAGTAGTTCGAGTGAGGGCTTTACAACTAAATTGCCTTCTTAGCCCAAAGAAACAGCGGTTGGCGAGGGTAATTATTCGTTTGATTTCTGACGAGATGTTGTTGTCAGAGTTAATATGTCTATCTCGGCTCCGCTATTAACTCTGACAATTTGTAGGCTATTGGAAATAAATAGTCCTTCTTCTTCCCTGCTTATTATGATAACCGCCCAACCTAAACTGCTAATATCGGTTCCTTTCCGATGTCCAAATTGCATCACTTGATCATAAAAAAAGAATACGATTAACAAATTTCCAGCCCCACTGTACGCCAACTTACTTTGCCATCAACACCAGCGCCATCCATTGAAAATCGTCTGAATGGGGTGCAAAATGTTCCAACAATGCCAACTTCCAACTTCAAAACAACGTCATTCATCGCAAAAGAAGCAGATGCTTAATGTGTGCGCGGCAGGCAAAGGGATATACGTACTTTTCCAAAACAAAAACCATCCGGCAACTCTAGGAACAACACACCCTTCCTTTCATCGTTTCGCACCCCTCTACGACCGACGGAAAATTTCCATCCCGAGGATGGCTTCGAGTCTAGGATACTATAAATAAAATTGTCATAGGGTAAACGGGAGTATCATTCAGCAGAGCACACACACAACACAACAGTACACTCACACATGCATATGTAATGCATTTATCGCCGGAAGGAGCAAAACAAAAACCAAAAACCTCGATATAGAAGTTGGAAATAGTTTTTCCAAAAAAATTGAAAATAGGGTTGTTCATGGTCAGGATTCTATTAACAGAGAGGGTGTAGTTTTTTTTCCTCCCCCCTATACTCCATCTAGACCTACTAATGGGCACTGTAGCATACATTTTCATGGTCACGTGCTGGAGACGGTACTACACGACTCATGTGCTATTGTTACTTTAACGTAACTATTCTGTGGAACGAATGATTAAGGAATGCAATTAATGAGCACACCCTTCCGAAATGTGAAAAGGGACGACTATCTACCACATAACGTAACATAGTATTACTTCAATGGTATCCTCCGTGTATGTGTGTTAAATGAGGGCGATAAATTTAGAGGAAAACCTGGCATGGGAAAAAAGTCAAGTGCGCTATTGGGGGATGTAGCATTTTGCGTAGAAGGTGAGTAATGACGCAAACAGTCGCTCCTGTTTCACTTTGAAGGTAAGATTTGGTCAAGCTACTACAGAAGGATTGGACTGCCGAGAGACTGATGGGCATATCGCACATGTGAATTAAAATCGTTGAAGTTTGTTCACTTCAGTGGCAAAGGATGTTTAGGGACTTTTTAGGAGATGGTGCGAGTGGAATTTCGTAAAGAGGTAGATAATGGGTAGATTTTGCAAAAATATGTCCGTCAATTGGACAAGTATTCAACACTAGGATATTATTCCGAAAGGGGTTTCAAATGTTGAAGGGTTCAGTTTTTAACATGGCAATGTGTGACATTTTAAGGTAATGATACACCTGTCTTGCCAACTACAAAGGCAAGCAATTAAGTTTCCAATTTTAATGGGAATGTGAAACTTCTTACTATTATTCCACATGGCTTTTGTAGTTGCAAATGACTGGATAAAATGAACATCCTACATGAGCGGCTCTGACATATTTAGACAACAGTCCATTTTTCAATCTGAATTATAAGGCCTGGTTTGTGCAATCTTTTTGAAAGTTAACCATTGTTATGATTTAAAGTTTACATCTAGGAAATAGTGGCGAATGAGTCCAAAAGCCCAATAAGAGCGATCAATGTGACTGACAGAACAGAACAACACAACCCGCATCCTAGAATTAACAAAATGGAACGGACCGTTTGGGGGAGGTGATAACTTCCCTACCAAGCAAACAATTTTATATATATAAGACAGCTTCGGCTAACGGATCTTCTAAAAAATTACCAGACTCTGAATAATAATGGAATGCAGCCAGAAACTACCTCAAAACATGAGAGGACAGATAATGCCTGATACAAAAAAAAAACGGCGGATGGGATCAGAAAAAAAAAATGAAAGCTGCCACCAAGGGTTGCGAATGTTGAATGCCATAGTCGCTAAGAAAAGCATCTAGTATTGGCTTCATAAGGACTACAATGTAATTAACTTTAAATGAGTATTTAAAACCCTAATCAGTAGCACGCCACCAATCTTAATTAGCGCCAACGAGAAGAAGCTACAAATGACATTGCAGAAAAGTCTTATTTTAAAAGCCTTAAAGGGCCTGAGATAATTGAAAGACTGCCCACCGTGCCTTTACTCTACACCAACGTAAGAACACAGTAGATGAAGTATGGCCCTCATTTTAATAGATAGCCGAGCTTGCCTTAGGTTACAAGCCATGAGAAAACTAAACAGTTATCGTCTTCACGTTTTTATTTTTGTTTCGTTCTGCGCACCTACGACAAAGACGGTCATGATACAACTAAACACATTTATTTTATTTTTTTCTCATTCTGCGCATCCTACGTCATCGACACTCATGGAAAAACCAAGGAGTAGTTATCATATTTGTCATGGTTAGAAATAACCTGCAAGAGAATTCTATTGACGATGTTTCAAAGAATCGAAAAGAGGTGACAGGAAGTAGTCAAAGCATTATAATGCATAACCAAGGCAACGCGAAAGAAATATCGACACGCACTACGTGTTTGAAGAGTTTTTATGATATCAGAATCAACATACTATCAACTAAGGTGTGATTTATAAAAGCATATGCGAGGACTAGGACATGACAAGAAAGTGCACTCTAAACAAGGCATCTGTATATAACTCAATAGTTGGATCTTAAAAATACAGTCCCTTCCAATGTGAACCTATGAAGCCCTTCGCAACACACTAATGAGCATTTACAAGTACGACGAACCAACTTTTAAACTACGAAAAATCATACAACAGACAAAAACCAAAAACATATTTCAATTATTGACTTCAAAACAATGACGAATTCAAACAAGTGCTAGAATTTGGCCTTATGCCACTTTTACAAAGCGCCATAAGACCAAATTTATAGACCATATTTGATTTGATTTCCATTTGGCTTTATCTCACTTTCCTCATTTGGCCTAATGTCACTTTATCGAACTGAATGTCAAATGCTAGAATTTTGGGATAAATTTATAAATTTCTTAAGTCACGGCACCGAATTGATATAAAAATCCTATACCTAGCGAGATACCGGCCCATACTCATTATTAAGCTTCATGTATGGACTCTGTTTTGAATAGAGCAATCAAGCTGCGCACCAACCTTAACACGTCTGAAGATCGCTGTCGTTAAGATCAACGGCCACAGAACATTAGGGATGCAATTAATTGGGATGGGCTTTATCCATCGAAACATAGTATTAGTACAATCGACCACATATATAAGCCTCCTAAGCAACAACTTTTTGAATAGATTCCACTTAACTTTACAGAGATGAAATCCTTCATTATGCCTGTCAACGTGACGGATTAAAAAAAAACACAAATGTGAGAACGACGTAGGTACGTGTTAATAACACCTACCAATGGCAGAATCAATCATCTAATTTCCTTTGAAGTGCTTAATGGTTTGTTCATCACTACAAAAACGAATCGGTTGACAGACAACCTCCATAAATCTAAACCATACTCTCGTCAGTGCCGCAAAGTCTTACAAAAATAGGCACGGCGGGCTCTAAATTAGTAGCGTTAATAGTCCAATTTGTATGCGGTTACCCTACCCATTCTTTTATTCTGTTTAACAATAAAAATAAATCGTACAAGTACAATACAATGCGAGGACTCTCTGCAGTCGGTTATCCCTGAAAATCATAATAATGAAAATTTGTTATATGTCTGAACAGGCACTCGTAAAAAAAACAGGAGAGAGCACACAGTTCAACTCTCGGCAAACCCACGATTGAACTGGATGCCAATCACTCCATTCACCACTACTACACCCAAAAAAGCGTAGTGATTCTTTTAATACAACGACAACAACAACATATGTGAACCGAAGTAAATTCAAAACAAACCGCACATATGCTGTCTGCCTGCCGCCTGTTAGCGCCAGGGGCTGTAAGCCAGCACGTGCTACAGACAGCTAACACCGTGCGAAAGATATAAAAGTGAAAATGAAAACACAACAGACGCACACAGTCTACTCACATCCTAATTCCCATCCCTCCACAATTTCGTACCAACACTAATTTCGTCCTTAGGGAATACTAGTTTTTGTTAATATTTTAACCTAACAAAATTTTGTCAACGAAGCGCAAGGTTTTTTGTTTAGAAGGTGGCATACATTTACAGATGGTGAGGGAGGGAGACATAAAACCACATGAATTACAACTTCACCTGACAAATATCATGAAAATAAAAATATGCATTGGGAATATGAGGGATAAAACACAAAATAAAGGACGAAACAAATCAAGAACAATTTTCTCTGCTGGTTACGGTCCTGCTGAATTGGCGTAAATAGTTGTCAACCGAGGATCGGATGCGTGTGTCACATGCGGATAAGGAATTCTTACAAGGATTTTCAAGGAATAAGCCAATATTATATTTACCTTGTAGAACACAATGGAACTACCAGTCTTGTATCAGACTGCCCAAAAATCACTAAACAAACACAATTAGTAGTTCTACATAGTAATTCACAAATCAGAACACAGCAACCGGCATGCGACCGTGTTTTTTGCGAAAACCCTTTTTGTTCACTTTTATAAGCAGAAAACTAACATTTTTTCTGTGCACGCGATACGGACTTAGTTTAGCTACCATTTTGTGTGCAAAAAAACTAAACTTTGGACACATTTTCTCAAAAATAAACATTTGTTGAATTTTCCACGCAAGTTTTACACGATTAGTTTTCACGAACTGTCAAAGTTTTGGCGCAATGGCTGTGGGCGCATTCCACCAGTGTGATACTTGAAGTTGCCACTTTTTATTTTTGTTCGAGATTAAATTTCTATAACAGAATTGTATAAATTATATTGTACGAAGATTAAATGAAATTTCTTTGTGTTTTAACCAAATATTCCCTAAAAAGTGGGCGTTGCTTTCAACAAAATTAAATATTTATAGAGTATAGTATATTTATAGTATATAGTGATTGCAAAATTCTTCTAACTTTAACATAAAAAAAAGTCTTATTTAATAAAAAAGTGGGCGTGGTACTTCTATATTTCCTACTGAGATACCCTACAAGAAATTTTAACCCGTGCAATACCTGTTAGATTTTTTTCTAAGCCATGCCGTGTTTATGTAAATTCAGGGTACTCATTCCGTAACTTTAAAAACGATTATCGTGTGGAATACTTGCTAGGTCCGTAGAGTGTAACTTTTATACTGTGCGTGTGCATATGTATACTACTTAAACGGTCAGTACTCAGAAAGTCTCCTTCAATGCCGTCAACGATTATAGTTTTAAAAGTTACCATGTTTTGAATATGGTATTTTAATACGGTCTTTCGAACTTTGATAGGTGATAGCGGCCATATTGGTGAACATACATCTGTCAAATCGGCTATCATTTATTCTGTCTGTTTTGGAAAATCAGCATTGACGAACATAGCGTTCAACATCACTTGCAAATATTGCTAAAATTGTTTTATAAAATGGGTGTTCAGTTAGGACATCGTTCCGCTTCCCCCCTTTTACGGTCGCCATAATCGTCCTACTGAGAGGACTTTTCGTAGTGTGACGAATTAATTTGAATCTGCTGGTTGATAAGTACATACTCGTATATCGACGAAAACATCGCCGCTGAATCCAAGGAAGTCAATTTCGCTTCGCTCACCATAACTTGACAAATTTTGCGTCGTGACTTAAGCCTACACCCTTACAAATTCAACTGACACAGAAGCTGGAGGTAAACGACCATAGACAACGGCGAGCGCTATTATTGGTCGATGATTACCAACGCCTTCTGCCTTGAATAAGATGATATGGATACCAACGACATGTGGTTTCAACAAGACGGCGCTTCGTACCACACAGCACACGCCGCATTTAAAAATCTGAACGAGCGATCCGAGGGCATGGTCATCTTACATGGAGGTGATATGAACACCGTCAGACTTTTTCTAGTGGGTACAATAGTCCCGGTTAATTTATCCACGATTAATTGAGTTTCCCGCTTAATTGCTTTCGAAATAAAGCAAACTTAAAATTTCTTACAAAATATATTACTTTTTAACTGCATTCCGCTGAAATGCGTTTCTATGACTTATTTTTCCTTGTTAAATGAACCTTTATAAAATTATCAGGATTTGAGCATAAGTATTATTTAAGGAAGTTTTTTAGCTTAACATGTACATTGTCACCACATTTTGTTTAAACACGTTATCTTAATCTTTTATGGTTCTACGAAAAGCAAATTACAAATCTTCTTTTTATCTATAGAAGAAATGTTCATTGTATTATTCTCAAAATATTTTCATAGAATCTTTTTTTTTGTATTTTCTTAAAATTGTACCTAAAACCGATTTTTAAGGAAAAGTCCCTAAAAAGATTGCGTGGCAAAAAACTTTATATTTAGGAAATATGACACTGACACATAAACGATTTCTGACGAATTGCTCGACAATGGCTTTTAGAATAATGTTTTGATGTACGTAAAGGGTGCCGAATGCAGAGGACACATAGACAAGTCTTCATTGTAATTCTATTTGCCAGGAGCTCTCTAACTTTTCTATTCGTTTGGGAATGTCCCACCTGCAAAGCAAATAGTAGATGGTGTCGATCCCTGTCGAGTGTCGATTGTGGATAGGGAATACTAACAAAGATTTCCAAGAAATTTCATTTTCGGTCACATAGGGCCTCAAACCTTGCTTCGCCATTCAGGTGTGTTTGTGGAGTTATATTTTTGTCACAAAGAAGCTGATTCCGAACGGGAAACTTGAGAAGCTTCTAGTGACGTTTTTACAGTCTTGAATGTTTGTCAGACATTCGCAAAAGGTGGGGCAGTAAAAAATTCGTCTTAGGTGATGTTACTTTTTAAGAAATATGCAAATATAACATTTCCTCTAATTCAACACAAATGAGCAGGCAGTCCTTAAAACACTTTTTAATCAATTTAAAGATCTACATCATCACCCAACAGTACTCGGGGACCCCAATTTTTTTTAAAGAAACTATATTTTTTTAAATTGTTATAAACAGAAAATTTATATTTTTCCCATATAAGAAAAGGTTGTTTAGTTTATCTACAATATCATACGCAAAAACGCTAGAATTAAAAAACATTTCCCCGAAAAAAAAAACAATTTCTTGAATATTACACACGCAAGTTAGACGAAGCATTTGCACGACCTGTGTAAACTTTAGGTAACTTGGGGCATTCCGCAATCACAAGTGTGATAATCAGGGTTGCCACTTTTAACTTTGTCAAAGACGAAGTTTCAGCACTATTTATCGAGTAGTGAATGATTTCGAAGAATGTGAATAAACAGAATTCACAGTCGGTTCTGGACAATGGAAAACCCTCAAATTATTCATAAGTCACCTTTGCATCCATCAGTCACCTTTATTCTATATCTAGAATAAAGACCGTTATTTCTATACCGAGTGGAGTGATATAACGATCTTGGAATGATTTCACCATTTTTGTAATTTTTGTAAGTCATCACAATTAATATGCATATGCCAATACATTATGAAAATAGTAATTCTTCGATTTGACAGCTTTCATATCTTGATCGCCATACGATTGACAGTTGCAAAACACTCTTTTCAAATGTGTATCGCAATAGGTAGGCAAATAATTTAAAATGCAAGTCAGCACTTCTCAATTGAAAAAGAAGTTGACAAAGGGTAGTTGTATTGTAAAACCAATGTACCAATGCACACATTATTCATGTTCGACCATTTAAGTCCTTATCTTTAGCCCATGTTAACCGAAAATTACTTTTGAAGCAAAATGGCTGACTATCATAGGCCTCCATTAAAAATGTCAAGGAAAACAGTGCACTTGGGGAATTAACAGATAATTTCAAAAGATTCCATGTACTTCCGAGTTCCGTATCAAAATTTATCGTGTGCATCGATGCCGCCGAGAGGAAGGACGAGTGTAAATACTGAACGTTGGTTTTCCGTCGTCTTGAGGAAATAGAAGTTCATTAAAAATTAACGTTCAAAACAAGCAAATTGGAGGTCTTCCCAATCAATTGCTGTTTATTTTGTGTTGTTGTTCGTGTACAATGGGGGCTGTAGAAAGGGAGTGCCGACTCAGGCATTTTCCATTTCCAATCCTCATACCCATTCGGCAATAATTGGAAAGGGCGAATGCCAGATAGTGTGGTGCTCTTTAAGGTTTATGTTATAGAATCGATGAACCATCGAACGGCACTCCTTCCTTGATGGGTGAATGTGATGGTTCTTGATATATCAACCTACTTAATAGCGAAGCTAAAAGGACTTTGCACAGTTAATTGTGTTTTGGATGCGTTTGTATAACAAACGAATAGCGTCTTCTTTACGAGATTGCATTTAATTTGGAACACCCTTAAGCGAAATCATTGTGATTTTATAGGATCGGGGTTAGGTTAGTGGTATTTGGGCTGATTCAGTAAGTATGTCTGTATCTTTCTTATCGGAATGTTTGCACTTGCATGCGACATACATAAACTAACAGAATCGTGTTGAAATTATTTCCTTTTTGAGGACGGGTTTGTTGATTTTTATTTTGCGGTGTAGATACTTGAGAGAAATGGAAAGATTTTATTATCTCAGGGATGGTGAAGAGAAGAAGAATATTTTCTTTGAGTGTAATTCATAGCAGGTCAACAGCCGATAAGTAACAGTTAATATAGGGTTCAGTTATCAAAGATAGTCGATGCATTGCTTAAAGAATTGCAAACATACTTTTGAGGTAAGAATAAAATTCCCCACCCTAAAATTGCAAACATATTTTTGAGATAAAAATAAAATGTCCGCCCTAAAAGTAAACATTTATGAAGAGAATATTAAAATATGTTTTTCAAACTGGCTTACGAGTATTACGGTTGTATTGTTGATGGGCAGAATGCAACTGGCTACTTCGTTTGAGCATTTGTTGTTTTATAAGCGGTAAAAGAATGTAAGTCAGGAGACTTTCCTACTACGTTCGAGCGAGACTATAAAAGTTCGCTGTGTTTGATTCTCCTATCAGCTTTACCGAATGCTTTTTACCCTATCGAGTACGTGAAACGAAGATTTGGCTACACCTGACTAGTTGTATTAGTTGAATTCAAATTTGGGCGTAAATTCTCTTTACATATTATGTGTCAAATTAAAGGGGTTGAACATTTATTACATTGATTAAAGAAACCTAGACATCAGTAAAGGAATGGATTGAATGGACAAGCGATAATCAATAAAAATGTCAAAACGAATTCGGGGTACACCAGCATTCATATTGGTCAGTCGCAAACTAAAATGTGCCCAAAAAAAAATGGAAATGAACATTTTGAAAGGTAGTTTCTATTCCAAAAGAACGTATTTTCGACCAAAATAGCTTAACGCCAAACCCTTTCAAATCCTTATTGCTGATCTCACAGTCGAACTGAATTCGGACAGAAATCAGACACATATATTCATATCCGGCAGCTCACTATTATACCTCGGGTTGTGTCTCCTACCAGGCTTTACCGCGGATGGTGTATTGTAAAGAGCGCGGAAATGACTCAATTTATGTTTAAAAACTTTTCTCCTGTAGCACCCTGAGATGATAAATCTGTTCTTGAAGTTTTATAGTATAGGAAATACGTCTTATGGATGGTCGTTACATTGTTTTCTTACTCCAACAAAAATTGGTATTGAGTTATTCGTGTCATTGTTAGATTAACGGTGTGTTATTGCTAAACGCGGTGAACGAATTTATACCAGTAAAAGCTGTTGAGACCAATCGCAAACCAATCCAAATATCTCATTTCACCCGTTAGCGTTTGATAGGCATGGATTTTTATAAAATTGGAAATAATTTGCATGTACGGCCATCGCTTATCTCGGTTGGTGGTCACGGTGGGCAACTAAGAAGTGTCATACCTCGGGTTGTAAGTAGTGATCCTCGAAGTTGCAAAACTTCGCTAGACAGAAGCCCATGATGCATGACTTTTGTGCGAACTGCTTGACTTAGACTATTAAAGCGAAAACTTCTGCTGTAAATCTGATGAAATCTTGAAAAAGAATTGTGTCCGAATTTTCGCCCGAATTCGTATAAAATAATAGGCATAACACGGGTGCACTGTGAGATCGCCCTTTGAAATATCATGTGCAACGATCTTGTTTTTATTACCAAGATGAATCTATTGGGTCCAATGGTGAGATAATCTGCCCTAGCGAGGTGTCCTTCGGAGCGGACAATTTTCCGCAACGCATACTTCGTCGGAGGTTAAAAATCACTTCTGCAAGAGAATTGCACTTAGCTGTCAAAAATTGCACGAAAAATTTACCTGAACGCACTTTAACGCAATTCGCCGGGATGCAAATGGTTACTGTTCAAAGTTTTAATTTTTTCTTTGAAAAATCAATTAAACGTCTTTATATTAGTAATAAGAAACAAATGACAAATTCAGGCTGAAAAGCAAAAGAAAAATGTTAGTTATAAGCTTACAGCGCCCGCAATGGGCCGATAAGTTAGATTAAGTAGATATGTTATTGATAAGTTAGATTTAAGCATTTTTGTCTAGTATTAAGTTAATATTTTAAGTAAATAAAAAATGAATTAAAAAGTAAAGTAAAAGTCGCCGGGATGCAATACAAAATGTCGGAGAAATATACCGAAAAGCTTTTTGGAAGAATACCTAGAAGCTAAAATCCTCCGAATCGTACAAAATCGGAGAATTTTATGCTTCGACGGATACCTGAATATGCCAACAAATCACCAGTGTTGATACGAAAACTGTATTGTTAGTCATTAAGATATATAGTGATAAGATTCTTCACAAGCTGACGGTTTATCAGCGTTTCCATGACCTTAGAAAAAGGGAAGTAAGTATAACTTGACAGTAGTTGGTAAAAGAAGAAGATTCGCCGTTTTTAGGGACAGGCTAGTTTTGTACAAACCTCTTATGAATTGTATTAAAGAAGTCTCACGAAATTGTGTCTTTTTGTTTAAATCCTGCTTTGGTATCATAGTTTCGGTGAGACCTTTGCGTAGCAAGGTAAACAACCGCAACACGGTCGAACACTAACACTCTTAAGATTTCTCACCAAATGGTATATAATTATAAGCTTGGCAATGTCCGTCTTGAGCGTGCATAAGCAAATCTGCAGATAAGGAAACACGTTGGCCATTAACCATTAGAACACCTACTATGTGGAGCAGGGAATTTACTTCTCAACGTATTTTGAAAGCCAATTCCCTAACAAAATTTGCTTGACATTTTATAATGTGCATTTGAAAGTCCATTAAATAAAATGCAAGGCTCTTCGGAATAGATAACTTTTAAGCTCGATTCATTTATCTCTGTCGCCATCGCATCATCACTACCAATGCCAGTAAGATATACTTAAATTTATGAATTTGTCGTTCCATTCACATTCACTGAATGTGTCCTCCTTCGTCAAGAATATTTTAGCAATTCTCTTAATTTAACTACACCACTGCATATCTGCAATCCAACTCAACCCCTCCCGAAAAAAAAGAGCTCCTTATCCATGATAACCTAGATTCCTATTTGACATGTTTATTAGATGGCAGGCTAAGTCCCTGAGAGAAAAAAGCGGCACCCACACTCGGAGACAACGCATGTCGTCGGTTCGGTAGGGTTCAACAATTTTGTTTGCATGCTTCCACTTTGTTTTGGTGACAATTTGACAATTTCAGAAGGACAAATTGACATTGCCATCTGGCGGCACAGCGAGAATATATGTGCTAAAATTTGTTTGTGTATGCACTTTTGCAATGAATTTGCAGAACTTCCCAATGGAAAGCAGGGAAATGTGACAAAGTGAAACATGCTTTCGGGTGAATTATGGAAGAGTTCAATTGTTCAAGGGGCTATAGATATCAATTCAATTTAATAGGCTTGCCTGCCAACAAGCAGCCCCCCATTTTTGAAAAAAAAAATTCACATCCACATCCCTCTTCTGGTCCTTCAGCTAACGTAAACTTTGTACAAGCCTACCCACATCAATCGTCATTAACCTGATATTCCATTGACCTCATGCGAAACATATGAATTCCCAGCCGTACATCCTCCTCTGTTGCAGCACCCCTCACGGAAGCTTTTAGAGACCATTTCGTGGAGCGACAAAAATCCCGTTGAAGAGGAAGAGGAAATGACGGGTAGTGGAGCAGCCATACAGCACATGTAACTCTGTTCGCAGTATGGCGTAGCTCACAGAGAATGAAAAGGATATGCCTGAGTATGTGGGGCGGGGAGGACGACACACAAGTGAAGTAGTACAACCGAACATTTAAACGCCTATCACGCTTAAAGGAGTTCCATCTGCTGACGAAAAGGATTTTTTTCTGCAAGATGGTGATTTGACACCACCATAACTATAACCACCCACCTACTACAGCTCATTGTTCTGATTAGAAGGACACCCCATACCATACCCAGCAACGCCATTTAATAACACACATACATGTGCGCGCGTAGTAATTTTTGCAACGATGCATGTTTCAGACATTGGATGTGCCATCTGTACCGCTGAAAGGATACACAGGATGTGTGGACAACACTCGTTTGATGACGGCAGTTAGATTCGCTTGTGCACTGTTTGCAAAACGAGATTTCTTTCTACTCGCTCATACGGAAGTGTAGAGCTTTGTGAAATGTCATCAAGGAGAAAAGGATATGACCAGACGACCATAAAAAGAAGACTACGCGGTGTTATAGTCTAATTTCACGAGGTGACATAACAAGTCCTGATGCTTTTGAGGTAACGAAGTATGGATATTGGAGTGTCAGGTGAATGTACGATGTTCAACTTTGCATGTTGGGGCACGAGTCATTCGTATCCATAAAAAGAATACGTGCAAATACAGAGCTCGATAGCTGTAGAGGTTATGTGCTCCTGTTTCGAATATCCTTCGAGAGTAGGTTGTTTTTTTTTTTTTTTTTTTCAACACTCAAGGTTAGAATATAGACGATGTCTTGGGATAGGTTTTACCCCTTCTTTTTGGATGAATAGGATGGTATTGTTTGTTTTAATTTGAGCGCTTGCTTAGCTTGAGATGATACGGAAATGATGAATAAAGTGGGATAAACGATGCGAGGCGAAAGGGTTAAAGACATGCAAATCAGAAAATTGACTTGCCTAGAGGGCAAACTTAATTTAACTGTTTCTTTAGGAGATGAACGTGACCAAATAAGGATGAGATGTTTAGGAATAAAAGATTTGGAAAATCTTGTGATGGTAACCAATGAAAACGGATTGGAAATAGGGATAACATCCCGAAATACTAATTAGAAATTATTTTGAACTCGTATAGAAACGGAATATCCTTAATTTAGAGAAACAATGTCAATATATCCTTGCTGAGAATGAGGCCTAAAAAGTGTAGGAGAAGACGATTGGGGCAAGACTGCAGATTTTTAAACCACAATAACGAAGAACCTCCCACTGAAAGGGAGGATAAAATATTTAATATTACGGCCATCAACGAAAACTACAACGCATTCAACCTATGTGAAGTTACGGCCTCCATGACGAGCTATTTAAAACGCGAGAGATGACTTGGAATATACACCAACTCATACACCAACCAATATGGCACAAATCCTCCGGGTCAAGTCTTCGATTTATTCGTATTCGGTGATTGGGCTCTGGGACAGTTGGAAACGTTAACAAACAAAATTGCTGATTTCAGTGAAATTTAAGTCCAAATAAGGATATGCTAAAACTTTTACATACAAAAACTAACTGTAAGCCAATAACATAAACGGGCCCTTTTTTGTTTAAAGAGAAGCTGGACGAGCGCTAACTTTAAATGGGAATAGGACGAGCGATGTTTATCGAGCATGTTACCTCGGAGGTTCATCCTTAAGGTATTACCGACATGTGGTTTAAACAGAAAGTTAGGATATGGATTGAATGGAACTTTTCTGATATTGGGGGTAACAGCATATGGAAGCCATGTTTGCTTTTCGGGAACCATTATATTCAAGATGGTAAGTATTAAGCCGTAATAGTCAAACAATCGGTTTACTAAGATCTTCGACAATAAACAGCGTGTTTAATCGTTTTTTTTTAGGAAAACGCCCCTAAACGTCCCTGTACTTTGTGCAGCTTGACCTCTTTCCAATTGTGTATTCAGAAGAGTGGGGTTGCTGGAGGCAATCGTCTGGATTATTTCATCTACTGGGATCCAAATCCATAATTGCGAACGACTTGGGATGTCCTCCTTCGCAAACACTTTTAGCTTCGAAAGCAATACTTCACCGATTTTGGCTTTGGGAATGCAAAAGAGTTCAAAGGATCTCTGATCTGCACATGCGATGAGCTTAATGGGACCCTGATGCCAGCCAGCATTTCGACAACAGGGTGGGCCCCGGGTACTCCCTCATTGTACCGAGGAAGATTATGGCCATATTGGGAGGTATCATTTCACCGATCCCGTGAAATTATACCGTCAATGTCGCTGCGGTCGATCACCTCCTTGGATATAGGGTTGGCGGGCTTGGAGTAGTTTTTTGTGTTTATCATTTTGGCCCGTTTGGAAACCGAGGGGGTTTGCTTGCTTGCTTACTTTCTTTAGTGTGCAACTTTGGTTGCGCAGGCTAGTTTGACCTGTTGATCGTTCGTTCGATCGGAATGGTTTGGACGCATTTCATTTGGCTTGCGGCTGCGCGGCGTTCTCTGAAAAGAATCCTGGATTCTCTTTGACATATAGAGAGAGCGAGTGTCTGCGAGATCGAGGCTTTCCAGTGGTCCTCTGATAAGTTCTAAGGGACGGTATGTGATATTCTAAACGCGGCTATTGGTTGGTATGACGGTCGGCGAGCTTGTTGCTTTGCAGTTTACTTTCCCTTCCACCACTTCAGGAGCTACTCCAGTAGCAGGTTCTAAGGTTCTACTGCCGTCCGTGACGGTTGGTGGGAATGGCAAAGGAAGGAGTATACGGAAGGGGATGACCTACTCTTGGCTTCTGATCTCAACTGGGAATGTTCACGCGTATCTTTGACCGTACTAAGCTCCTACACCGCTGCAAGGTGTAAAGTCGTAGAATTTATTTTACACAAGCTCAAGCATGTTTCGCATTTAATGAATAACTGTATGTATAAATTATAGTTTCAATTACAAACTAGCAGATCTGCAAACAAAAATTAAATTTATTTGATTAATCACTTCACTTTTTCTGCTGGCAGAGTACAACTGGTTATTTAAGACGTTTACTTACTTTTACTTAACGTGCTCCCTACTCGTTGGGGTTCTCTACCTGAGACAAGGCAGCCGTCCACCTCACTCGATCCTTAGCATATTGCTTCTAATTATTCAGTCCATGGCAGTTGGTCTCTTGATCCGCAAACCGGAGATTCAGATTTCCTTGTGGCATCGAACCTGAAAGCTGGGATTCGAAGATTCTTCTGGCTGAAGCATTATCGTTCATACGCTCGATGTGGTCTAGCCAATGTAGTCTACTTGTTTTTACTTTTTATACTACATCCACATCTTGGTGCAGAAGGGTTTAGATAAGCTGTTTCAAAGTGTGCGTTGCATCGCGTGTCCTTCAGAAGACGTTTAAGGAAAGTAAACTTCGGAAATGTAGTTACAAATAATCAATAAAAACTTGACTAAGGCTTTGGAGAAAATTCTCTAAAAGAATCGTTAGTGGAACTCGCCTATTGACTAAAACAACACCATTCGAACGGACATTCCTTTAGTTTCTCAAAAATTGCATCATAAAATAATGTTTGGGATAAGAAACAGAATTCACCTAACGCCCCAGTTCTTACACTTTTTTTGTAATATAATTTTAATTGTTTAAATAATTACTCACAAAAATTATGATAAAAAACACTGGTAATTGTAAAATTAAACGTCAGTTCCCTCCACTTATGCCCTAACAACAGGAAACAACATATGCTTATTGCATATGTGCGTTTCTTTTCTTTTCAATAGTGAATATGTATTAAACTGTGGACATTTTTGTGCCTTTAAAACGTCATTTCTGCAAAAGAACCCCTTCACGCACACCCCCATATATACCACACATTCATAACTTTTATCCACCAACGTCAACCTTGATCGATAAAAATACCTCTAGCAAGAGGTTCTTGATAATACCACCTGACCCACAAGTCTTAACCTACATTGGCTTTTTATCAGCTTACAATGGCGTAATGCTTAATCGATGGCAATTACAGTTGACGGGTGGACTATTTATTGAAATGTCAAATAAAGAATTGTGTTCATATACACCATAATATGTCCGACGATGGCGTGGAAGCATAAGTGGGATGGGAGCATGTCTCATATTTAAACGGGTCGTCCATCAATTTTATTACGCATAATCTCTTACGAATGGAAATTGTTTTCCTTTTCTTCTATGGCCGGGCACGACACGAGCATGATGGTAAATGTGCGTAACATGTATGAATTGATGACCCCGAACTTGAAGTGGATATTATAATCAGAGTGATTTGTGATAGTGTAACGGCTAATCTAGAACTGTCAGAAAATGGTTAATGGATGTCAAAAATGTGATAACATTGTGGGATGGGGCGCGATGCATTGGGAATATTTGTTTGGGTTTCGAAATTCTGTTTGCCTGTAGTAGACGCCCCCAAACGGAAGAGTTAACAAACAGTACCCTCATTGACATTGACCTTAAAAATATGTATACGCTCAAGATTAGCAACTGGTGGATTTCTTGGGTAAGGGGAAGATGTGGATGAGCCTATGACCACATTTATTTAATTAAAGTATTAATTTAGTTATTATTTGGAATTATGGAGGGTGGCTCGGCGTTAATTTTGTTGTGCTCATTTTACCTTCTAAAGTGGTAATCATAGGATACCGGTCTCATCCTGCCGGATTTGACTTTCTAAGCTTATAAGTACTAAGTAGATGACTACAAAGGGGAAAATTCCAACACTATGTAAAAATATCCCGACTGCTTTCCTCTGGTCACAGTATGGACCTCACCCTCCAGATCGGGGATTGTGATATGGGTTAAAGACGTTCGTGTCATACTTGTTTAGTTAAGTTGGTCTACAGTCCGGAATGAATCCAGAGAGAGGGTATCATACTTTGCACACATCCAAGTGGGAGTTTGGGTGTATGAAAAGTTTTAATATGGGTGGGGGCATGCTGCGCAACAGCTCGTAGGAAATAGGAAAGATACCTGGATCATCTTTAGTAAACAATTTCCGAATAAGCTTTACGGCGTAAAATAGATCATTAAGCGTGCATCGGAAGAACTTATTACTTAATCTTCTTGCAGAATTTAAAACATACCTAATTCCGAAAAAAGTGTTCCAGTCACATTTACCGTCTGTAATGTTAAATACAAACAAAGCAATGCCTCGTGCCTCTTGAGTTCAATACCTCCCGCTCACAGCATACATCTGCAAATCAACTTACAAACCAAACTTGAAATGGAAGACAAACCAAGCAAAAGAAAGCAGTCACCTCGAATCCAAGTAATACAGCATCAGAACCGGATTCTCTAAGACGCAAGCAAACTTTACCTTCGCCCCAACCGCAAAAAGTAACTCCTCGCCAAATCCGCTGCAAAACTCCATCCAACCGACGCGACGCCGCGGCGTGCACAATGCGAACATAATTCGCAAAGAACATTCGCTCTGAATTGCCGATGACGATGTGCGAAAATCAAGTTCCGAAGCGATAGATGACTGTCACTATCCGTACATGTTGTTCACGCAGCAGATGGATCATCGCAATAGAAGTAGATAGTAACTACATAATTACCCACTGCGATTATGAAATCCTGAGCAAATAGCTCTCGTCATCTGATTAACTGCGATTCCGAAACAAGTTCAGCTATTAACCACCAGGCATACAGAGCACGACGAGTGCATTTCCCGGAATGCCAGCCCAAATCCATTGCTTGTTCTGCATTCAAAACTCTCGGGTTACCCCCGATCTATCAATTGCCGCGCGCTGGCAGTTGCCCCCGATGGCGGCAGGGCGAGGCACGTTCTCCTCACATGCGAAACCGCATGTGCGCGTCAATATTTCGCTTTAACAGATGCTCGGTACGTACACTGAAGTGTGGACGCGGGTATGTTATACGCGCGCGCTTGCTTGTTTGGCGTTGACTCCGAATGCAGATCGGATGGTTGCACATGCACATCATCGATGCGCAATGCGCATATGCAACGACAACGGCAAAGGGTTTTACGCAAATCCATGATGCAATGTTTTGCTTTTTTAAGTTGTTCCACTTTACACGATTGGGCATTGTGTGTTGTGTTGTACACGCGTGATTGTACATCATTCTCAGATGTCACAGAATCAATCAGTTGAATATGATTTACGGTCCCATGTCGGAGAAAATGTAATTGCATTTCGTTGTGCATTGCTGTCAGACTAAGAGGTTGTAGAGAGGGTGGTAGAAATTAGAGCGGTATGTGCTTATGTACGGAAATACATTTATCTGACATGATAGATCATTTGTCAAAGAACTGTTGAATCGTACTTAATTCTTGGGAGATATAATGGATATTTAGGAACTACATTATGCCAAACGACCAATTGATAGGTTTATTGCAACAAAGGTCGAACTTGTATTGAAAAAGTAATTTCACAAGACGGACTCCAGGACAATAATGAGAACTCAAGAAAGATAGGATAGGATAGGGGATAGAAGTGAAAGATATTGATAGTTCCAAAGCCCAAAAGTCCACAATGGCCTTTCGATCAACGTTTGAACTAGTAACCGACCTAGATGGATGAAATTTATGTTAACTACTGACTCGTCGATTGTGTTGTGGTCTTAATTTATAGCTTCAACTGATATCTAATGTTTTTATTGTTTTGTTGATTAAAAAATTACTGTAGACATAGGCTCCTGGTAGGGCGCTGAGCATGCCTAGATTGAAAAACAAAGATTCGGTAGCGGGACTGACTGAATCCAGGTGCTAATCTATGGTAACATCCGTTACGCGGTCATATAAATATATGGTATCACGGAATCGAGCATCTATCTCGACCTTAAATGACATAAAAGAAAAGGTTAAGATAGATGAAGGCACATTTAAAGAATGTCTACATCTTCTATGCTCTAGAACTCAAAATAACACCTTAAATGATGCGAGCAGCTCGAGCACCACCTATAACTCAGAGTCAGGCAGCTGGTAAATCTTCCGCAACTACACATGTAGATGCTGCCCCTGGAGATGTTTCAACCGAAGAAGTAGAAAGGTGTTATGGCTTTTCTTGAGTTGAACGTTATACAAATGTTGGTGGATCTACCTCCGTATCCCAGCCTAGTGGCAGAACGGATTGGCAATTATAAAGGAAAGAAGCCTTCAAGGCTTATTTTTACAAAAATTATAGATCAAAAATTTTGTCTTCAAGATTAGTGATGTAAACAACTTGCGGATGGCCTAGGTGTGTTTTAATGTTTTAGGTCGTAATAGGCCAGTTCCCGTACAATAGCATTTTTACTGCTTCTTACTGAATACGCATAATTTATTTAAACGATAGAAAACTAAATACTGTTGGTAAGAATCAGTAAACTGTCAGTTGGTATCAGAAAGTGAAAAATCGTTTGTTTCGTTTGTTTTGACACGAAACGAATGCTTTTACCTTTATTTACATAAGCGTTTTCCTGTAACTTCCAAAAAGTTTGTCTCTTTCTAAGAGGAATTCGCGTTTTTACTAATCTTGAGTGCAAAAAGTGCGGGAACAGATTTAATGTGTTCGTCTGTTGTGTGGAAGTTTGTGGGTTCTCCATTGATATGAGTGTGCAAAGTTATATTTTTGTCAAGAATAGGACCTCCAGTTTAACGCCGTTTCCGAAAGACATTTTTTTACGGCGCGGATTTAGAAATATCGCTTGGCTTTTCACATAGCAAAAAATCGTAGAGCTATGCGATATAGTTGTAGTGTGGTTCGTGGTTGTAGGATAATGTCCAGTCTAGTATTGTAATTGTGTTTACATCAACTGTGATAACTTTAACTCCATAAGACAACCTATTGTTGTTATCAACAGTGACATTCTGCCTAAGCTTTTGAGTTCTATGTACTTGGTCTTTACTTCGATTTTTCATCAATTGCTGTAAAAACTTTTACAACGGTACAATATCAGTGACGTCCATATTGACTGCATATCCCAGTAGCTGGACATTTGTTTGTTAAAGATATTGCCTTCCATACTTACACTGCGTAAAGTAGGTTCTACCTCCATTGCATGTTTCCAAATGTTCAGATGAGCTGATTCAAAGCTTAACGTTACATTACTTGTCTCTTATTATTAGGCGACACAGCTTTATCAATTGGAATGGAATCCTGAATTCCTTCATCACTATATAAAGCAGTCCAAGCGGTGAATGGTATCACATGCGGCCTTAAAGTGGAGGAAATATGAAAGGTTTCGACTTGAAATAAAATTGTGTGATGTGGGCTAGTTGAGACACAGTCGATGCTGAGGATATGGAAGACCCACCTCTGCAGACTGTTAAAAGGCGATGACGAACAACATTCTGCTGTCAGGCAGAACGAACCATTCACTATTCACACTCAAGCTTAATAAGGCAGCCGAAATGACGGCCTTCCCGCCGAGCTTTATAAACCCGTCGGAGATGACTTGGTAAGAAACATCCACCAACTCATAAGCCAAATCTGGTCGGAAGAAAGTATGCCTGAAGAATGGAACCTCAGCATCGTTTATCCGATCCACAAAAAAGGAGACCCTCTAAATTGCGCAGAGTATAGAGGCATAAGTCTCCTCAACAGCGCCTACAAGATTCTATCTGCCGTAATATGTGGACGCCTGAAACCGGTTACCAACAACCTGATCGGCCTTATCAGTGTGGTTTTAGGCCAGAAAAGGAGACAACCGATCAAATTTTCACACTTCGGCAGATCAAAGAAAAAAACCCAAGATGTTCAAATCGATAATCACCACCTATTCATCGATTTCAAAGCCGCATACGAAAGCATTTATAGAGACGAACTATACAGAGCCATGTCTAGTATTGGTATACCGCCAAAACACGTCCGTTAGTGTAGGATGAGGATGGAGAATTCTCGCTGCTACATTAGGGTCGGAAACGACCCACCGACACATTCGATACCAAAAAAGGAATTGGGCAAGGCGATGCGCTGTCATGTGACCACTTCAATTTGATTTTGAGAGGATTGTGCAAAACTCACGAGTCAACTCACAACTCACAGAACGTCACCATTGACAGATATAACTTTGAGGTATTACGGGACTTTGTCTATCTCTGCTCCGCTATTTATTCTGACAACAACATGTCGTGAGAAATTAAACAAAGAATTACTCTTGCCAACCGCTGTTTCTTCGGGCTAAGAAGGCAATTTAGTAGTAAAGCCCTCGCTATAACTACTAAGGAGATCCTATATAAGACCCTGATCATCCCAGTCCTGCTCTACGGCGCTGAAGCATGGACCGTCTCAAAAGCGGGTAAAGAAATTCTTCCAAACATTTTTGGTCCCGTTTGAGTTGACGGGGTATGGAGACGAAGATTTAACCAAGAACTATACCAGCTGTACAGCGACATGCCGCTGGTCAAAAAAAACTCCGCATTGAATGTTTAAGATGGCTAGGAAGAATGGACACTAATACTCCTTCTCGCAGAGTCTTCGATTCCCAGCCAGACGTCGGACGCAGTAGAGGAAGACCTCGCCTTAAGTGCCGCGCACAAGTAGAAACCGACCTCAACCAACTTGGAGTGCGCAACTGGAAGCAGTTAGCTAAGGACCGGGCTAATTGGAGAGGCATGTTGGTTGAGGCCCAGGTTCATTCCGGACTGTAGCGCCACTTAAGTAAGTAAGTATGTGGGCTGTGGTCGATCTACAGGGCAGGAGCACAGCGAAGGCAACCAGCGCAGCGTAGTCTCATTTTTAACCATTCGTTTTATTTTATCGTCTTAGTTGACATTTTGACTTGGTAATAGTTGATGTTTACCAGTTTCAATGTGTGTATATGCAGGACGTTGGATCCGTGTCTCGCATCTATGAACAGATGGTCGATTTGGTTGGCGAATGCATTAAGGATTCGAAGTCGAGGAAACCTAGTACTGCTTATCACACTATAACAAGATGCTAAGGAAGTGATCCTAACAAAACAACCCTTACTAAAGGGCAAGTTCCAAATTATAATATACCTAATGGAAACATGGTCACAAACATACACAATGGGATTAAACGCTGACGTTTGTCTTTCGACTAATCGCCTTTAATTTGCCCATCCTTACTAGGACAGTGACACAGTACACAACGTTGGCAAAACCCGCATATATAACCACTTAAAAACGAGGCGGCTCTAATTCAGAAAGCATTTAGTTCGTCTTATAAATATTGGGGTGCATTGGAAGAGAATTGAATTGAACAGACATTTCGCCTAAAACATTCATCGTTTAATTTGCGCCCAAATTTCAGTTAGAAAAATAAAACCATTGACCTTGTGCATGACACCTCAGCAAAGCCGCCTGTTTTTCGCATTTTGCCTCCTTGCACTCTTTTGCATGTCATATCTTGTTTTATAGCTTTCATACTTTAATCCTTCTTTCAAACATCATACCATAAATCACATCCCGTGCAGTTCGAACAGCCACCCGCCTTCAAGTTCACTTCTTCGGGTCACATTCAAGGTCATATTACTTTTGCAAATCTATATAGCCGCTGTGTAAGTCTCTTTTTGTTCCAGAAGATCCGAATGACATTCTTCGCGCAATCTCCCCCTAAACGCGTGTAAACAAAATAAAATTCGTTGTGTCGTCGCGTCACTGAAATGTTTATTTATGAACTCTTTGCATGACCGGTCGATCTGATGATAGGATGTATGCTACATGTGCACAAGCCTGAAAACAGGACGCACAAAATTCCTAGTTGTAGATACGAAGTCAATGGTATACGCTTGAGTGATGACCACGATCTGACTGGCTGGCCAATAAATTAAATAGGATTTTAATTAAAAGTGATTCCCAAGCGAAACCACCCTGGGGTGGAAGAACTTGGAATCCAATTCGACGACTGCAGAAGAGAACTTGTTGGGCATAAGGAAAATGCATTCATTCCTTAGAGAAATGCAGAGAGCTCTATTAGAGTTGGGAAGCAGAGACACCCAAGTGTTTGCTCTCTGATGCAATGAGAGAATTGCTGTTAAAGTGATTGGGCTATTAAATTGATTTCGATTTGATTGGATCTTTCAAAATTGGGAAGTCTGTGTTGTTGTTTTTACCAAACAATCGAGTGTCTGTTTGTCGGGCGCGATACCAATGATGGTGAGAATTGGGCTTTTAAGTCCTCATATGCTTAAGTGAGAATGATGAGAATTATTCATAACAAACAATCAAATTGATGATTTTGTGGCTATAAATATCAATACAGGCTTTAATAGTAGTAAAATAAGTTGATTGCATATAGTTAATTTCAAATTTTTCGTGACGTCGCGCACAGTTCGAGTTTGGGTAAACTACTTGGTTAACCCCATATTAGGGTTACTTTGATTTTTTCAAACAACATATTAATAAGGATAGACTAACCGTCACTCCGGTTAACCGTCACAATCGGCCAGCAAATTTTGTTTCGTTTTGTTTGGATTAAATTAATTTTAGCTTAATACAGAAAATTGGTTATACAATCGATTAACCGTCTATTTAAATGGTCCGCTTCAATGATGAATTCTCTCACCCACTCTATTTCTGCTGTATCTATGTTAATCATCTATTCGATACAAGACATAACCATATTTCAGATTTTGAAGATAATAACACTAATAGCTACAAACAAACTTAATAAGAGTGGCTTTGCGCAATTGTTGCACACCAATTATGTTACGAAAAAATTAGTTCTATAAACGAAGGCTTACAAGATTGAGCAAACAAAATGTATCTCATGAAAGAACATAGTTCCGCAAATAAGAAGTGGAGAACTCAGTAATACGTCTTCTAGGGTCTCAATTGGATCAAATCGTCGTTCAAAACACGAAATGGCGTATGTGCAAAATTTAACTGGTGTATGACGAGATGCGTCTGTTACAATTTTGCGTTAAATATAAAACAAATTTCGTCCAAAATGAAAGTAATAATAAAACTTAAACGGTTTGAGATACCGATAACTATGCCACTTCGTGCGATGATAATTAACGATCGGTAGATAATAAACGCCAAATATATCATAATGCCAATTTTCGCAGATACGCCACTTCGTGTTTGGAATAACGAAATGTTTAATGGCAACAACTTATAGATTTTATTATCTTAAGGCATATTTCACCAACTTAGCTCCTTTTCTTCTTGAACCATAGAAAATCCAGGTAAGTTCAGAACAAAAACGTGCACTCAACATTCTGGTCTCTTATATCGGGTGTTTTTTTTTTTAGAGGTATAGAACTTCGAGTTGAAATAAAACACAAGAAAATAATTTTAATGTCCACTAATTTGGCTTTATTGGAAGGATAATTTTATGCTATTATGTTTAAATATGATTTAGGGCATGTTGCCGCCGCGACTGGTTCGAATAAAGTCCCGAGGTCCAATTTTCAACCACCTTTTCGAGCATTTGGGGCCGTATGTCGGCAATAACGCCACGAATGTTGGCTTCCAAGTCCCCTAAGGTTTCTGGTTTGTTAGCGTAGACGAGGGACTTCACATATCACCAAAGTAAATAATCCAATGGTGTCAAATCACACGATCTTTGTAGCCAATTGACAGGTCCATTCCGCGAAATTATGCGCTCATGGAATGTTTCCTTTAATAAATCGATTGTGGCGTGCGCTGTGCGGCATGTAGCGCTGACTTGTTGGAACCACATCTCATCTACATTCATGTCATCCAATTCGGGAACAAAATATTCGGTTGTCATGGCCCTATGCCGGTCTCCATTAACGGTAACTAACTATCAAGCATAATTTCGGAAGAAGTACCAGCCCATAGACCACACCAAACATTCAGTTTTTGTGGATGTAATGGCGTCTCTTTTCACTCCAAATGCGGCAATTTTGCTTGTTGACGTAGCCATTCAACCAAAAATGAGCCTCATCACTGAACAAAACTTTGCGATGAAAATCATCATCGAGATCAATCTCATTTTCGGCCCATACACCAAAATCACGACGCATTGCATGGTTTCGCGGTTTTCTTGCACAAGCTGGATCTTGTAAGGTCGTAAGCCAAGATCTTTGTGCAAAATCTTCCATAAAGTTGATGGACAAAGCCCCAATTGCTGTGCACGGTGGCGAATCGATTCATTCGGGTCCTCTTCAACACTTTGCTCTACATCGGCAATTGTTTCTTCAGTGCGCACCATTCGACGAATCTGCGGATGCGTATTATCACATAGAGTAAACGTAGTGCGCAAAACGATCCATGCTTAACCGAATTAATTGCTCTAATGGACGATTATGTCGACCATAAAATGGACGGAGCTTGCGGTAAACTTCGCGAACTGAACCATTATTTTGGAAATAAATTTGCAAGATTTGCAAGCGTTGTTCATTTGTCAACCTGTTCATAATGAAATGGGAAACCAAACTGAACATTAATGACATTAGAGTTGACCGATTTGACCACAAAATGTCAGTTTTAACTCTATTCGAAAATTAACCACTTAAAAAAACAAACCGTTAGTTACATGATTCTTCTCTTCAGCAATAAGCAATCGTACGCTTTGGCAAAGAAAAATTTTAAATGCCAGAGTTTGAAGTATTATAAAAGATTCAGACGACAAACAATTCATACCTCCCTACTTCCGTGTTTTGCCCAAACAGCCTTAAAAGATTTTCTTGATGAACTTCAATATAAAACCATTGAGTTTATACACTCAATGTATAAACTCAATGATAAAACTAAATCTAACAAAACATTCATATTTCTGCGTATTTTTTGAATACTAGAAAAAATATTTTTGTTAGTTACTGTCAAACTCCTGGACCGTCATTCTTTGACAGTATTTGTTTTTACTCACCACCCGAAATTCAGCGCGAGATAAATGCAAAGTGGGCCTCCGCGCACGAGATGAGTTTAACTCTGGTATATACCATACTACAAGCCTACACGAGATAAATATGCCGGCAGAAGAAATTGTGACATATATTGTGACAGAAACCCCTGTCCATTGTATTAATATATTTCTATCAACATTGATATTGCCTTGGCTCCTTGAGTGCTTTTGACAATTCGCAAGCTTTAAGTTTGTGTAACTTGAATTTCGTTGTAATACACCCCAAAAATCAAATATTCAAATACCTACCACAATATACAGAATGTAGGTATACATAGTTAAAGAACCTACCTCAACAGGAAAGTTCTGCGTCTGCTCAAGAAAATCGTGTTAAATCACCACAACCACTTGTTGTTCCGCCTATAAGTACCTACCAGTTACCTTCATGAATAAATTAGTAACCTTTTTGGAGGTACCTTCATCATCAAATGTACAGAAAAAGATTCTTCCGCGTGGAAGGTAACAAGACCCCGACACCCTACCGTGACTCCCAAAATCAAAATGAAACCTCATTAGTGAAGAAAACAGAAGAAAAAAATGCGCTTTAAATTTTCGTTAGCGGTTACAAAGATTTACTTCAGGAGTCCCTTTCACATTTTGCATCGTTTCATTTTTTATTTTCTTGTACATATTCCCCGTGGCTGTGATACACCCAAATGGTATTGGAACAACAAAAGCAGGACAGTTGACCTATGGACAAGCTTCATTCGAAGAAACCAGTTTGGAAACACACGCTCTTTAGAGAATACCAAAAAAAAAAAAAACCAACCACTCCAACACAAATCAAAGAAACGTGAGAATAAACAAAGCATCTAAGAATGAGAGAACGTAACGAAGGAAAACAACAAAAACAAACATAAAAACTCACCATCATGATTGTAACATAAGAGTACTCGGTACCGCTGGAAAGAAGATGCAAACTGAGGGATACTAACACAGATGAATTAGGAATCACGGATAATTCGCAAGTCCTTCACATTGGTGTATACACTTTTTCTATCTCTTAGTACTTATTCAGAATTCCACGTACCGACCTTCTTTTTGTTCAACTTGTAGTCCGGGAACACTTGAAGGAAGAACTAGGTACTTCACTTCTCTGTATGCACTTAACACTCGTAATATTTCTCTTCTTTTGACTGGCCCTGAGATGGCTTTTTTCGCAATGATCTTTCACCGAAACGTAACGGTTTATTATTTCGATCGTCCCGGTTAAATACTTTTTTTAGTGGTTAGCTCTTTCTAAAAATGGATTCTTCATTAATCTGATTGATGAATATAGGCAAATTAGGTCAAAGTTTGTTTTAATGCAATTTGTCATTTGTTTTTTTCTTTTCGTTAACAAATGGCATTCTAGTTAAGCTTAGAATAACAAAGGTATGTCAAATACCCTTGTTGCCAATTAAAATTTAGGTATATGTATTGTATACTAAATTGTATTGTATATTCTAAATCATGTAAAGATGGACATGATATTTTAGTAATAAAACTATTTTAAATGCCAATTTAACTTTTATTTGTGTTAACAAATATAGTTTGTTAATGTTTAACAGGAAGGAGTTGAATTAAATTTAGTGTACATTTTGACATTTAATAGAAATGTAGAATAAAAACAAGTACAAATATTTGTTTGCTTTTAGAAGTTGACGTAAAGACGTAAAGAATTTTACTGATCTTTTATATAATGACAAATTTAATAGGTTTAGAAAATTAGTTCGATATCGTGCAAGATATTGAAAGAACCGGTTATCTGGATCGAAATATATACTAATTGATCAGTAGTGTTTTTTTTTAAACACAGATTTTTATTTTATTTTAAAGAGTGCATTGTGACCCATTCTCTTCTACTCATTATTTATCAAAACAAAAATTACTTGAATAGGTACCACCCTGCAAAAGACGATTCACGAATAAATCAGGGATGTCATAAGTCGACACTTTTCCCAAAAGAATTTTTTTTTTTTTTTTTCAGACCCGCTAAAACATTAAACACTTCAAACGCGTGGGTATAAACTCGTTTTCATTACTTAAAAATGTTACAACGCGTGATAATAATCCTCACATTTTAAATCAAAAAACACAATTAGGTAAACACACTTTGTACCTAGAGTTTGATTGTTTGCTCCATTCATATTTCACAACTCGCGTCAAAAATTGACGAAATGTCAATCTGTTGATTCAACTCTATTAATTTGAAACGCCATTATTGATACAATTTCATCCGATTTACCACTTCATCGATATTAATTCCGAACGACATTTCGAGAACTCCGCGCTTCTTATAACGGGTTATCTTATTTTTATTTCAAAACAAACAAAACACGAAACGAAGAAAAAAAGAAACCCTCTTCGGATAATTCAGAATCAAAACCACGATCGCTCTCAATCGCGGCGCTATGGTAACTAAACATTTCGGTGCCGTGTCGTCGTCATCTTCGCAATCGCCTTCACGCCACCAATGTATCCACCAATTCGCTATGGTTCCCTTTCACGTTGTTCTTTCTAACCATATACAGCTATACACTATACCTACATCTATACATACTGTCGGGGCTCGGCTCTACGACAGGGCAATGAAGAAAAAAACAAAAACAGAGAGCCACTAGCTCACACACACACATTCCAAAGCTCCAACTCCAATCTGCCGGTTTAACTCCAATCGATGTGTGTTGTGCTGGTGGCGCTGTTAGCTGTACTTCATCTTGTGTGTTCCGTTTGCGTCTCGTGTTGTGCTTGTGCATCATGCAATAGCCGTCATCAGCGTGTCGTCTGCGATTTCTGAACTCCTCGTACATTAGCTCCAAACAGAGTGCCACTGCCACCTACGAAATTACGGGGGTTTTTCGCTCGCGTTCGATTCATTCATATTGTCAGCTGCAAATAGTGAGGCTTGTGATTGTGGGTATGGGTATGATATAGGGACGTACCTACAATTTTCTGATGGGATGAATAAAATCATATTGTCGTGCTTCGTCGTTGTCGGCAGCATGTATCCACGTTTATTTATAACGTCGACATTTGCAGGGTAAATTGATTTCGGCACGTGTTTTAAGCGTAAAGAAGTGAAGAATATTTTAGCTTGGGTACTTTTCTGTTTAGATATGGATGGACGTAGGAGCGTCTGCTGTTAGGTGTAATGTCAATAAATTGGTGTAGTAAAAGTTAAACCCAAAAACGGCCTTGAATTATTATTATTTGAATTGAATAAATAAACTCAATATTAGTAAGTATATATATAGGTATATGAAAATAATTTGGATGGGCACAATTAAAGCCGAGATTTTGTTTGATTCTAACATTACGATGATGGCGGAGATAAAAAAGTGGTTAGTGCAATTTAATCCGTCGTTGCGTGTGTCTATTGGATCCTCCAACGCAAACGAATTGTCATGTTATTGATTAGCTAACCAGCCTTTGTTTTGTTAAATAGAAGTAATACTGTTTGTGCAATGACGAAGCTATCAACAAAGCATATTAAGGGTATTCATGCAACGTCATTAGTTTACAACATGCGAAAAATTCATATTCCAACTTTACGAAGGCGTTTCAACGCTCTAAAACTGCACAACAAAATAATGTCATAAACCATTGAATTCAATCTCATTTTGCTTAATTTTTACTAATAGAAATGTTTCTTTTCGGTCTATTTCCGTTCTAGATATTTTTTTTTCAGTTTAGCGCATATAGCTATTTGATTTGTGGTGGTGACTGTTTAAATGTCAAAATAGCGATTCAAAAATTTACAACTTTTTCTAACTCAGTTTACACACCCAATGCGTTTGGGAAATTTCCGTTTTTGTTATAAAAGATTTCCCATATAAATTTTGACAGTTCATTTATCATGTCGTAAAATTACCACATTTACGGCATGAATATTTTCATTTATCATTAGAATTATCAAGGATATACATAGCATATAAGTATTTATGCTGCTTTAATCAGAGTCACATGCGTTTAGGTTATGTAGCCTCTCTTTTATAAGTCTTGTGAATAATGTTTTTGCGATAAAAGGGATTTTAAGGAGTGTATTGCTTATTGGTTTATACACTCCTTATAATGAATTTATGAATCAGGCTCCAAGTTTCAAAATGTGCAAAGTGTCACAATGTTCGTTTACGCTAATCTCCGAAACCGCTAAACCGATTTTGATGACCCTTTGACCGTTTTTTTTTTTTTGTAATAAAACTTTTTACGGCGAGAAAATTGAAATATATTAACAGGAAATTAATTTATTTGGAACTTTGAGTTTCATGAGACAATATGCTGTATGCACCTTTTTTGTTTAATGAGCCAAAGATGTTTCAATCAAACAATTAAATCTTCAATACAATTGTTTACGAGTATTGATGCTATTATGTTAGCCCCTATTATTATGTTATTCGAGTTACATTGAGAAACTTTTTTTTTTCAGTCTATTTTAATCCAGAATTAACTTCGAATTAACCCAGCAAGTTTGGTAAGTTAATCATGTATTAATAAGAATTAATAAGGATTAAAAAATAATGAATTATTAAGAAATTCAACACGTGTAGGTACGATATATTCAGATTCAGAATTTTGCGACCCGAATTTCTTTTCAAATATTGAGTTAACTGCTTAAAGGAAAAAAATGCTTACCATTTTAATTTTGTTTGGGCAAAAGGAAAGCAATCAGCTAACAACTGAGCTGTTGCAGATTCGATACATTTCGATAACTTTATGACAGCAAAATCAATAAATCAGCAGTGAGTACAATGAAAAACATCTTCATACGCTATATTCCCAAAGCCCAAGTGGCTTAAGCAATACATATACCTAATAGTTTCGCGGGATATTCAAAATACATACGGCTAAGAACCCAGCGGACGAATCGATTAATAGGATCGGAGATGATGGATTTTAGCTGGAAGAGCATATCAATAACTTTATGACAGCAAAATCGATAAATCATCAGGGGGTACAATAAAAACATCTTTATACGCTATATGCCCAAGTGGCTTTAGCAATACATATCTGTGGCCACAAGCCATAACCGCCTAAGTCCATTTTTCATACTTTTCAGAAGAGCAGCTTGAAGTTTTAAATCGTGTTAGAGAAAAATGTTATGCTAGTTTCAAAATTTTTTAAATGCAAAAAGGAAGAAAATTTACTTTCTTTTTATATAGTAAAAGCAAATTATTTGTATGTAAGATAATTAAGTAGTAATTTCAGAAGAAGACACTTAAGCTTTCATGGCTTATTGAACTTGAAGAAAATAAAAAGCTTACGTCGAGTTAGGCTTTTGTGGCATATTTAAGAAGATCAAAATAAAAAGTTTACCTTGAGTTAGGCTGTTTTGGCATATTAAGAAAGAACGCTTCAATTTTCTTTTGTCGACTTAGGTTGTTAGTCCTTGTATGACATTGTGATATAAGATTTCCTTTGTTGACTTAGTATATATCATTACAATTAACAAATAAATTAAATTAAAAATAAAGAATATTATACTAATATTCAAGTTTTATTTTTTTATACATTTACATTTTTTACAAGTTATTTCATACATATTAAAAAAAATATGGCGCTCAAACATCTTCTGAGTCAGGCTCTGTTAAGTCGGGATGGGTGTTTGGCTCGTCCTTATTGGTAGAAAGATTATTATAAAAATAGTGAAAATCAGAGCTTATGAATTGCTTTAAGCTCATAAGATCCTTTCTTTTTTCTCCAGAAATGCACGGTAAGTCGATTATGTTTGAAATTTCGTTAAAATTAATAGATGCTCCTCTCTTTCCTACTTTTAAAATTTTAAAAGACTCATTTTTGTCCAAAGAATTTTTGTATGCCACTTCATTGCAGCGTTTTGTATATCGCAGCCACCGAACTTCATGCCAATTAAATTTATTACCATCTTCATCTACTCGTTTCCAGGAAAATTTTGATTTAGAAAAAATTCGTACGAATAATATGTGCTCGTTTTTCTTATTATTATTTTGGTAGAAAATAGGTACCTTCTTGAAAAGTAGTTTGAAAGTATGTATAAATAGAATTAAATGACTGTTTCTATGTCACCAATGTCACAGAGTTTTTTTGTTTTAAATTATCGACTTTATAGAGTATAAAATTGTGTTAATAATTATAACAAACTTACCTTTGGCTTTAGCACGTTCAGTAATTGTACCATTTTCACAGCTCTGTTAGACATTGCAAACACACTTTATAATCAAACTTTTCACTTTTAAAAATAAATTTCACTAACTCGTAACTGCAAATGCGACTGGTCACAATAACATATTATGACTGGGATTTTCTAGAAATTAATATTGTATTGGTTAAGGCAGAAAAGCCTAAGTGAACTTAGATTTGTCCTTTTTCAAATTCAAATATACCAAAACGGCCTTACTCGATTTATAATTTTGAAAGAAAATATAGTTTGGTTTGCCTAAACAGCCTAAATCCAGTTCAATTAATCAACAAACAGAAATGTGATTTTCCATAACAGCTTAACTCGAGTTAAAAAATTAAATATTAGTTCTATTTTGCGGAATAACGGCCTATGTTGACTTAAGAAAAATTGAAAAGCAACAGTTTTTAAATATGGACGACTATAAATTTCTTATCTTGACTTATGGTTTTATTCCCTCTTAATTTTTTAACAAAATCCAGAATAAGCTTAACCTATATACAGATAAGTTTGTATGGCAAAACGAACTTTAGATACTGAAAGAACTTAACTTAAGTTATCAAACCGACGTTATAAAAAAATATTTTTTGTTTAGTTAAGTTGTTTTGGCAAATCATGATTTTCAGAAGGGGACTTAGGCTGTAAGGTTTTCTGCTTATAACTTCTGTTTGAGGAAAGATACAGACGTACAAATTTGACAGGGTATAAATCTTGCAAATCTGAACTCGTTTATGAAAAAAACTCAATTTGTTCACAACTCGACCTAGGCGGTTATGGCTTGTGGCCACAGATATATGTACATAATTTGTTTGCGGGATCTTCAAAATACATACGGTTAAGAACCCAGCGGATGAATCGATTAATAGGATCGGAGAGGATGGTTTTTAGCTGGAAGAGCATATCTATCACCTGTTCGAATTTAACAATAGATTGTAATATGCGATAAGGGGAAAATATGCCTGATAAATGCGTCACCTGCCCCAATATCCAAGAAAAAAAGTCGCACCAACTGCTCTAATACCAATATAAGATCGCTTAGTTGGTTATGCCTTCAAATTCTTTTTAGCAACCCTCATCGGTACCAAGAGCATGCTACTTTAAAGTCTCTTTATGGTCACCTTCTGAGCCTAAAAATAAGTTAAAACGACCAATAGGGTTGATTTTGAATTATTTATTGAAAAACAAAAACACCCTTCAATGTTAGCATACAAAACACGCGAGATAAACTTACACCTAAATATTATAAATACAGTACATCAGTTCTTTAAGCTGCTTTCGCAAGACAGAGCCAGAAATAAATTACTGTAAAATACACAGAACAACAAATAATAATGCAATAACAATTAGATTAAGTCGAATGAGATATTAATTGAGTACACAGGTGAAGGTCACTTTCAGGAAGCCCGCTAATTGAGTCTAAGTAGACGGAAGGCGCTTAATTAGTGTTCTTATCGTAGGACAGCAAGTCAGCTTGGTCCTGTTTATCGCGCGTGGCATGATATGCCTCGCGTTCCCTATCAGGGAATTTCGTTGGCAAATTTGGAGAGTGCAGATTGACCTTTGCTTCGAAGCGAATTCCAGCTACTTCAACTTCATAATGTCCAGAGAGGATGTATTCGTTGGTTACCGGATGCTCGACGCCATTTTCGTCAAAGTTTCTAACAAAACCCAGGCAGACTTGCTTCTTGAAAGTAAATCCGTACCCGGTGGTGGTGGTCATGCCACAGTAGACACCATTGCGGTAGATTGGCTCACCGCCCCAACACCACAGATCCACCTCATGATCGTGGTCATTCAGGAGCAGCTGGACGTACATTCGTTTGACACCTTCTTCACGCTGCTTGAGAAGTGCTTCGCGACCGATGAAATCAATTGGTTTCTAGTGGGAAATAAAACAATTTACAGCTTTGGACAGATGTACATGCTTACATTGAATTTAACACGCCAACTGCGACCACATTCCAATGGAGTCGTAAATGTATCCAAATCCTGACCCCAGAATGCATAAAATTTCTCAATGCGGAGAGTTCGCGTTGCGTAATAACCTACCAAATGGGATCTCTCAATAAATTTATCGCACTAAACATCGAGAACAAACTCACCAGCATGCTGGATGCCATACCTCTGTCCAGCTTCCACAATTCGCCCGTACACATGCAACGCAAACTCATTGGGTATGTAGAGAACATAACCGAGCTCACCAGTGTGGGTGATGTTCATTGCTCGAATGCCGTTAGCTAAGCCTACATCCAGCTCCTGTAAATAACGAAATCAGAGACAAGCAATATGGTAGCTATGTAGCTCCAACCTTATAGGTAAAGAATGGGAAGTTTTTGGGAGAAAGGTCAGTGTCGGTTAGTTCGGAGAGTAGAATCCTGCTATACGGGCCTAACACCGAAATCGCTGTGTACATTGAAGTAACATCAGCAATATTGACACCTGCACCGTGAGACAAGTGTTTTTGAATCCAGGCCATCGACCTCGTCTGCTGAACTGTCGGCGCAATCATCATAAAGCTGAAAGTGTAAGGAATATTTTAGAACCTGGTCTCGAGTATTGAGAGGTTGAGAAACACTTACTGATACTCGGACAGCCTCGCCAAGGAGCAATCGTTCTCGTAACCTCCCAAGTTATTTTGCATGCCCGTATGTATGATAGTTCCAACGGGTACATCAACATCGTTGGAACAGAGATACTGCAGCAGATCGACCACTCCTCGCCCCTTGGACCATAAATCGTACTTTGTAAAGGAACTGTAATCAGCCAATCCTATCCGTTCTCTGCACGCATTGTACTCCGACGAGACAAAATCAAACCATGGTGGCTTTCCGAAGGTGCACGTCTCTGCAATGCGGAACCTCGGTATTCCAAATTCATCTGCAATGGAGCAAGACTGGCAATGTGACAATGGAACCTATCACTAAACATTATTACTTACCTAACTTGTCGGTCTCGTCAAAGTATGTTGGCCTCTCATAGCCCATTGATTGGGCAAAAACAGCACCGGCCTCTTTCAGTGCGGGAAAAATCGGTGACATTCTCAAGTTCCTTCCTGTTTGAAACTCGTTATAAGGATAGTTTATCTTAAAGTGCCTTCCAGGCACCTCCTTTGAGCGATCCTTTAAGAACTTCCTGTTGCTATGTAATCCCAAGAATCGCTTGATGTCGATGTTATGCAGGTCCAAGCTTGTGTATCCATTTGTGATCAAATCGGCCAACGATCGTCCGATTCCCCCAGCAGCTGATACGCCCATCGTCTTCATTCCAGCTGATACGTAGTAGTTTTGAATTTCCGGGGCCTCCCCCAATATCCATTTGCAGTCGGGAGAAAACGCTTCCGGGGCATTGCACAGTCGTTCGACTGTAGCAGTCTTGAATAATGGCACACGATTTAGGAGCTCATCTAGTAGTTGGTGGAAGTGATCCCAATCAGGTGGAAGCTCGCGTTCATTCTGTGACAAGGGAACTCCACCATCTTCGTAAGCACACTTTGCTTTCTTCTCATAGCCACCGGCTATGATTCCGCCATTCTTCTCGCGGAAGTATACCCCTCCATCGCAATCTCTCACAACTGGGGTAAGTGGATCAAGTCCAGCGATCGGTTTTGTATGAAGAAAGTGATGCTCCACCGGCTGAAGAGGTATTTTAACCACAGGTGCCGATAAAGTACCAACTTCTCTAGCCCAGAACCCTGTGCAATTGACAAAGAACTCACATTCAACGTTTCCAGATGTTGTTTCAACGCGACTTACTTTTCCCTCGTTCTGTCTGACTTTCTTCAATGCACAATGTTCCACAACTGTGACTCCCATGCGTTGCGCCTCTTTTATAAATGTGTCGCACACCAAATGTGGATCACAGACTCCATCTGCCGATATCCACAAACCTCCAGCTAGATCACCTACCTCAATTATTGGGCATTTCTCCTTACATTGTTCAGGTGTGAGTATTTCACATGGAATACCCCATGCTAGCCCCTGAGACTTGATTCGATTATAAACCGTCATCCGATCAAATGTTCTTGCCAGGTTCAACGATCCAACTTGCTTCCATCCTGTCGAAAACCCTTTTTCTGTTAATTCCTTTACCAACTCAACAGAGTATTCAGCCAGCTTCAACTCTGTATAGGATGGTTCGAATCGCCCGGCTAGTCCACTCTCACTCCATTGACTGCCGCCACCGGTGGTTGCCTGTTCGATAAGCAGCGTGTCTCTTCCCCATCCGTTCAAAGCCATGTGATAGGCTACGGAAGCACCCATTATACCACCGCCACATATGACGACTCGTGCCTGATTAGGTACATTCTGTGCAGCATTGGAGTCCGGCTCAATTGGACGGAATTTACGCTTCCTCAGAACAGTGGACACCCGGTAAACACCATCTATAGAGATCGGAGCAAATGGCTGCAGTTGTTTGTAAAATTTGACAGCGTTCCCGAAGTTTGTTGTACGTCGAAGAGAAAGCATAATGCACCATGGATGTGAGCAGATAAACTATTTGCATACGAACTTAAAGTGCAGAACGCGAAAAAAACGTAAAAACCAAATAAAGGAATTAATTTCAAATTTTCCAAATAAAAATCTTTATTTTTTCAACGCTTCTGATGATACTGGAGTGGAGGTGACCGTGACAGTTGATTTTTTTTGACAAGAAAGATATAGTAAACAAATTAGCAGTGCTGCCATGTATTTTATAAAAGTGTACAATGATTCACTCGGGGTTTTGATTTGCAAATTTTGTATATATTACTTCTTTAATGGCGTTAGTTTTTTGAGTGTGTGTGTAATTTTTAAGTATTGATGGGTACTAACTGAACGCGTGAATTTACCTGGCATCACAATACAAATGTTATACCCGGCAGAAAACTGACAGATATATGATATTCATCGGAGCTGTCGACCGAATAATCTGCCTACAATACACTAACCCATCTCTGCACTAACCCGATAGAAATACCATGAAAGTCAAATTTAATACTTGCAACAAATAAACGTCAAAACCAAACGAAAGTATGAAAAATGATACAACGATTTTTTCTCAACTCAGCTAAATCTTTGCGGCGAAATTACTCACGAATGCGACTATTACGAGCCACAAAGTTAATACATCAAATAAAAACATTACCACAGTAAAACACCAAAAGGATTCATATCTCTGAATTTGGATTTACCCGTTAAATCTTGATCAGTAAAAAATAAAAATTGATTGTCTGTGAAAACTATAATTAGAAATTAAAATAATTTTTAATAATAAGGTTCTAAAATTCATAAGCTTTGTTTTGAAAACAAATCGCCATTGATTGAACTTACAAAAAAGCCGCCTTAGGGCCCAGATTAGCTATGGATGGTCATAAAAATGTTATAATTTCATTCGCTTCGCTATATTTTATATGCGATATATATTTAACTTAAAAAAGTCGGATGGATATACTTTAGGGTCCAGTTTAAGCTATCACTGAGAAACTTAATTGGAACAAAAAAACATGTTGTAATTGAAATTTTACCTCCTTAGCTGCTTATATGAATCATTGAAAAATTCCGTTTTATTTTGGTGGAACGACAAACATTAATTCACAAAAATAAATCTTGATAAGCTAAAAATAAAAAGTTATTTAATTTAAATTAAAATATTTTTGATATTCATGTTCTAATATGTATAATTTTTGTTTTGACACAAATTATACATTGTGTCAAAAATTATAAAAAAAAATCCGCAATGATAGCTATAACTGCACCCTTAATCATGAACACAAATCATATTATCACAATATTTTTGTTACTGATAATAATAAATAATTAAGACTTTTTGATGATCTCTCTCAAACCGATTTATAAGAATATATAACTAAAGGAGTTTTGTTTCAATACTTTTGGAAAATAATTGACAATAGTATTAAAATAAAATTCTAATTGACACAGCAAAAAGCCAATTTTTTAACACACGGCCTTAGAACCCATCATCATTTCAAATATAAATTCATGTATCTGCAGCCAAATGGGATCCACAAGAATCGGCGTTTACATCTGACTACAACACCCAACAAAAACAAATGACAAATAAAACGTCATCAATTTTGCGAAAATTTCTCCAACAGTTTTCATTCGCGACGACGAAAAAAATTTAATAAATTGAAAGATAGGTTCTCCGAAATGTTTCAATTCCAATTGGAATAATTTCCTAAAAAAAATATCCTCGCAAAGTCATTAACTCGTTGATAATAAAAGACTTTTTCCAAAGTGATTAGCAAGTCAATAGATTCGTGTTCTTTGTTTAGGATCGCTCTCACGAACTGAATTCGCTGGTGGTGGGGTACATTTTTCCATCAAAGTGGACAAACTTCGAATGCTCTCGTCCGGGTCAACCGTGGGAATGAGTGCGATGCAACAATCGACCAACTTTTCCTACGGAGACCGACCTCAAATGGGTTTGGACGTAGAATTTGGAAGCGATCCGGCATCAGGGGGTTTCTTCAACACTGACTATAAGAAGCATGACGACCTCAAACATATGTTGGACAGTAATAAAGACGGACTTAAATTGGAAGCTATGAAAAGGATTATCGGAATGATAGCAAGAGGACGTGATGCTTCCGATTTGTTCCCAGCTGTTGTAAAGAATGTTGTATCGAAGAACATCGAAGTGAAGAAGTTGGTGTATGTGTACTTGGTGAGGTACGCTGAAGAGCAGCAGGATTTAGTGCTTCTCTCGATTAGCACATTCCAGCGGGCTTTGAAAGACCCAAACCAATTGATTCGAGCAAGTGCATTGCGAGTGTTGTCCAGCATTAGAGTATCGATGATTGTTCCGATTGTGATGTTAGCCATTCGTGACTCTGCCTCGGACATGAGTCCCTACGTTAGGAAGACGGCAGCCCATGCGATTCCCAAGTTACACTCTTTAGATCCTGAACAAAAGGATGAACTGGTGACTGTCATTGAAAAGCTGTTATCAGATCGGACAACTTTAGTGGTCGGTTCGGCTGTCATGGCCTTTGAAGAAGTTTGCCCAGAACGCGTGGATCTAATTCACAAAAATTACAGAAAGCTTTGCAATCTCCTAGTGGATGTAGACGAGTGGGGTCAGGTGATCATAATAAATATGCTGACGAGGTATGCACGTACGCAGTTTGCCAATCCCAACGCAGATGACGTAGAAGATGGCGAATATGCCACAGAAGGTAACAAGAAATTCTATGACGATGACGAAGATGAAAACTCTGGATCGTCTTCCGATGAAGACAAGAAGAAGAAAATACAGTCTCCCAAGCGGTCGACCTATGTAATTGATTTAGATCACCGCATGCTTCTCCGTCAGACTAAACCACTGCTCCAGAGTCGAAATGCATCGGTTGTCATGGCTGTGGCACAACTCTACCATCACGTCGCTCCCCGCGTGGAAGTGAACATCATTGCCAAGGCTCTGATTCGTCTGCTGCGCTGCCACAAGGAAGTCCAAAGTGTGGTGTTAACCTGCATCGCTTCAATGTCTACTAAGAGGAAATCGATTTTCGAGCCGCATATGAAATCCTTCTTTGTGCGTACCAGTGATCCGACCCACATTAAGCTCTTGAAGCTAGAGATTTTGACAAACCTTGCAACAGCAATGAGTATATCGGTTATTCTACGTGAGTTTCAGACCTACATCAACAGCAGTGATCGCCCCTTTGTCGCTGCTACCATACAGGCAATCGGAAGGTGTGCCGCATCAATTAAGGAAGTCACTGAGACTTGTCTAAGTGGATTGGTACATTTGTTGTCCAATAGAGATGGTAAGCTATACACATAAAAGCGTTAGCAACTCAAGCGAATTGTTTACCTTTTTAGAGCACGTTGTAGCCGAGAGTGTCGTTGTCATCAAAAAACTATTGCAAACAAAGGCAGCCGAACACTATGAGATCATCTCGCAGATGGCCAAGCTACTTGACTTCATAACAGTGCCAGCTGCACGTGCTTCGATTCTCTGGCTAATCGGCGAATACAATGAGAAGGTGCCGAAAATTGCTCCCGACGTGCTTCGAAAGCTGGCCAAAACCTTCATGGATGAGGTGAGTCTCAGTGATTAAACTTCTAAGCTCATTTGTATCTCCCTTTTAGGAGGACGTTGTTAAACTACAAGCCCTAAATTTGGGTTTAAAACTTTATTTAACCAATCCCACACAGACATCTCTGCTCTGCCAATATGTCTTCACTTTGGCCCGGTATGACCCCAACTACGATGTACGCGATCGTGCTCGTTTTTTGCGTCAGTTCATCTTTCCCGCCAGTGAGGGTAGTACAATTCTCTCAAAAAACGCAAGAGATATCTTTCTTGCTCCCAAGCCCGCTCCAGCTTTGGAGAGTAAATATCAGGGCAGAGATCATTTTCAACTCGGCTCCCTGTCGCACTATTTGAATATGCGTGCGACTGGCTATAATGATTTACCCGATTTCCCGGAGCTTCCTCCAGACGCCACCGTTCGAAATATCGAGCCGTATAAGGATGAGCAGCAGCAGGGAACTGTATCGCAGAAAACTGGCAACCATGGCAAGGGCCCAGACAAGAATTTCTTCTCCGAGTCAGACAAGAGCTCAGAATACTCGAATTCAGAAGAATCTACTTCCAGCGATGACTCATCCAGTGAGGAGGACAATGAGCCATCTAAGGTGACAGTGGAGAACAAAAAATCACCAGACTCAGGCACAGCAGATAGTGCATCAAGTTCATGCAGTGCCTCTGAGTCCGGTTCTGAGTCTGGCGAATCATCGTCATCGGAAGCAAGCAGTTCCGAGTCGGATTCGGAGACGGACATTGAAATGAAAAAAAAGTTCGAACGAGTCAAGGTGAAGGCGAGTGAAGTTGCCAAGACCCCAGCAGTTAAAAGCAATCTGGACCTACTCTTGGATTTGAGTGACATTCCGCCGGTGGGACCAGTAATGACTCCATCACTGGGCGGGTTCCTAACACCAGGTAAGGTAACATGTTTTTTACTCTTCTGTACCTTAACATCGATCCCTTACAGGCACTCCTATGATCGGTCTTATTCCACAAAGTGCAGCGAATCGCATTGATCTGGTCGGCCCGTCCTCCATCGAATTTAAACACCAGGAGCTACTGAACAAACTTTCAGGAAACGGTCTTGGCGTGACCTATCGTTTCACCCGTTCACCACATTTGTTCTCCTCCAGCATGGTGTCCATAGAGTTGGTCTTCACGAACCATTCCAGTGAAGAGCTGACTTCTATCCAAATGGGCAGTCAAAAGACCCTTCCATCGGGCATGAGTATCAACGAATTTGCTCCCATTCAGAGCCTTCAGCCGCAGCAGAGTTCCACCGGAGTTCTGGGTGTCGATTTCAATGACTCCACTCACACCATCGAGTTTGAGATCCAGTCGAAGGTGGGACGATCGAAGATTTTCCTCAAAGCCCCTATTGGAGAGTTGGTCCGTTCCGTGCACATCACTGAGGAGTTTTTCCGTGAGCAGCGTCAAAAGTTACGCGGTATGAACGAGCATCAGACTAAGGTTAAGTGCACGACCACACTCGACATCAACAAGATTAAAACGCGAGTTTTCAAGATACTTAATGTGGCCAGTATCGCTAGCTCCAATCCCGACATCTTTTACTTTGTTGGACAAACTATGTCCTCAAAAAGTTTAGTGCTCATATCTTTAGAGTTGTTGGAAAGCGAAATCTCAATTCTGGTCAACTGCGAAAAAATGGTGATCGGCTCAATGGCGCTCAGTGAGATTCGGAATGCCCTCACCGGAGATGTATGAGATGTGGCGGTGGATTATGACGTCTGATGCACAGAACCGTTATTGTTTGGCTTTCTGTCAGCTTGAGTGGAATAAGCTCCATTTTTTATCATTTGCTGAATTTTTGTATCTAAAACATAATAAGCGAGATTATATATTGCTTTTTTCAATCAATACACACAACAGTTTGTTAACATTTTATGTTAAACAAAAAATACCGCTAGCTATACAAATTTACTTAACTCGTAGGAATTCACAAATAAATGTTATTTTTGCTTAGAAATGCTGTTCGACCGTAATGATTGGGGATGTGCAAAAACTGGAAAGGACCTTAACTCTGTGTGTAAGTGTTCACCGGATGTGGCACAAATTTTTTTTAAATCTCCAGGAAAAAAGTTCTCAAACGACATTGTTGCCTTGACCCTGTACTAATCTTTACGGGCTTAATTTTTGGACAGCATAAACGATGTAAGTGTGCTTGCTCACATGCCTAAAAAGTGTTCTCTGAGATAAAGCCTGTGGTCGAAGTGTACCCCTAGGTATTTTATTGGGGACTTCGATGGTGGTGTGCTATCCAACTTCTAAATGCCTACCTTTGTGCGGTTGCTATTCAGGATGGCCTCTGTGTTATGGTACGCTAGTCTACTACTACTATCATGTCAACTATTTTTTTTTCCAATATATAGCTCCCGATAAATCTTCTCTTGTGTGGCATAGCACTTCCTATTTTGTTGAGCATGAACACCGCGCGATATGCCAGACGATGGCTTGTGGTAATGTTACTAGCGGCATATTTGTAGTCAGTCATGCATTTTTTTGCATCACTTAAGCAGATATTCAGTGAAAAAGTGAACACCATTCCTCATGTCCACAAAATACTCAAGCCTAGCTATTTTGACCCTAAAGATGAAGGCTAGTCGGTCGGACAAGGCATACCTAGATTGCAATGGAAGTTAATTTCCCTTCACTTGCTCGTTTCACGGATCATTGACTTAGTATATATGGACTGCTAGTGAAAACTCATTTTCATACGCTTCAGCAAAAAAAAAAGTTTCAAAACAGCACAGGCTCCATTGTTTCAATGCGGATAAGCAAAGAAACACATGACACCGTCAAGCTTAAATTTCCATAGTACCATGCTAAAAAAGAGCGATAACTTGTGCCAAGGAATTCATTTCCACAGCAACATGTAGCATCATCTATTAAAATATATATTACCTATATTTTTTTTTATATATATATAAAAATAAAAATAGAAAACTACAAAGAGTGATTAAAAAAATCCTGCAATAACAATACATTTATTAAAGTCCTATTGATCCATAAACTGAACAAGTTCTGTTAATTTATTTCTTATTAATGCTTTTTGAACGTTTACATCAATTTTTTTCGCAATGTGATGATGCAAACGTTTTTTTTTGCTTACTTAGTTTTCCGCAGTGAAACAATGGCGTCTATGTAGTTTTGGAACAAGCGTGAAGTTGGCTTCTAGCAGTACATATATTATAATAAGTCATTGGTACGGGTACTTCTCGTTGACATGAGAGTATACTCTCTTGATATTGAACATTTGACACTTATCATTTTCCTTTACACAGAAAGACCCAAACGGACCTTCTGTGTTGTTTTGGTTTTTCAAATTGAATCGAAATTTCATAAAAACAATAAACAATCCGCAAAACTTATGACAATTGCTTCCCTTCGCAAAATACTATCCAGAGATTACCTGAAGAAAGAGATGGCAAACTTCTACCTCTCTCAAACCGCAACAGTTATTTGTTTATGTTGTAATCTACCACCAATTCACTCCTGTAATGTGTCTGTAATGTGTTTCCATCTAAAAGAATTTAGCAGTTCAAAATGACTTTGTCGTGATTTACTAGCGGGCTTTCTAAATCCCATTCGCTATTAATAGCAAATTTCTTCGGAAATTTTACAATAGCATCACAACATCGACGAATTGGACAAAACGTCACCCATCCTTGTACTTCTTCGCAGAATTCGGCGGAGGTTTCCCTGATAGAGGAAAAACCAATTCGTCATTATAGAATCCGCTAAAGAAACTGTTCACTTTCGCATTATTTAAAACGCACCGGAAAAAAATCCTATATCCGCAGCAAAACCATTGCAGATTGCGTTTTTCATACTCTATTTTGAGTACCATTATAACGTGTGAAAAGTGTGTGTGCAATTATGTTGAAAATGTATTCACATTTGGCATTCGTATCTTTTTTTTATTTTAAAATGCAAACGCACCATAATTGCACTTTAAATGTGTGTGGGGCTTAACTAAAAAGTGTCTCCTATTTGATTCTGCTAGCACAGAAATTACAAATACAATCCACATTCCATACATGAATAAAAAAAGTGATGTCAAAAATTTGTTTGTATTCCACCGATGTAGTACGTTCTTGTTTTATTAATTTCTTAATTTTTACTATCTAATGCAATTAAACTAAATATCAGTAAACAAAAAGCAATAGTCTTTCTGAAATGAACTTTGGGTTGACCAATCAAAATAAAGACTCTTCTAGAGCAGCGTGTAAAAAATGCGGCTACGCTGGACATCTTACATACCAATGTCGCAATTTCCTCAAAGTATGAGTATTTCCATTAATTTTTCAATTGACGGGTTATAATTACTGTTTTCCTTTAGGTCGATCCGAATAAAGAAATCCTCCTCGATATAGACAGCACTAGTACTGATTCAGAAACTGAATATCTTACCCCTCTAACTGAGTTACGCCGAAATGAACTCAAAGAGAAGGAAGCTGAAATACTCAAGAAGCGGAAAAAGGTGGAGGAAAAGGTGCTGAAAAAAAAGAAAACAAAGAAGTCTACATCGGAACGACGTAAAGAGCAGCTAAAAGACAAGAAAAAGAAAAGGAAACAATCGACATCCAGCAGTTCATCGTCTTCGTCATCATCATCAACTGACGATTCGTCTTCGGATGACTCTAGCGATGATGAGTACTCTTCGACATCTTCGACATCATCTAATGCTGAAGAAAAGCGAAAGCCGAAAAAGAAGAAAAAATCAGCCTCTACATCCAAGAAGAAGAACAAAACTAAACGCATTCGCAAGAAGTCTGGAAAGCTGCGCCGCAAGAAGCGCAGACACTCTTCATCATCGTCCACTACCAGTGATGAAGTATCGAGTTCGTTGTGAAAGAAACGGAAACACAATGTGACGTTTATAAGAAAATATCGTTTAATATTTATGATTAAATGGAAATGATATGCACGCAATTAATTAGTGTTTCGTTTGATGACGCTAATTGACTCCTTCCGAATGGCACTGCCGCAAATTTGAAGGAACGCCTCTTTGCTCACGGGGTCAGGTGTGTTGTCTAGGGTAGAGATTATCTCCGCGTACAGGTTGTTCATTATTTCTTTGACAACTATTTGCAGTTTGTCGGTGGAATTAGATAGAATTGTGTCCTGGTTTTGTTTAAGATCTTGATTTTCTTTTGAGAGGATGTCTTCTTTTGATTGGAGCTCCACAGAGTCGTTTATCGTTTTGGTGAGTTTGGAAATTTCAAGTTTTAGCCTTTCATTTTCTGTCTTATGATCTGCTATCTCCTGGTCTTTTGCTTTAACCACTTTCTGAAGGGTATGCAGTTTTGATTTTGATTTCTGCAGTATCTCTGTCGTCAGTTCAAGTTCGTTGCAATCTTCCAAGTCAACTCCTAATTCCTCGATCACATCATTGTATTCAGAAAGCATCTCATCTCTTACTTTTGACCCTCTTCTCTCAGCAGCTGTATTCTTTGCTTCGATTTCTCTTACTGTTTGTCGTAGAGTCCGGTTTTCCTTTCTCAAATTAAGAATTTTCTCCTCCAAGCACACAATCTCATCGTCCTTATCCTTTTCGGTTGGCCGTGCACCGTCCCTTGAACCAATTAAATCGATTTTATCCAAAACCCGTTCGATCTTTGTCTCCAGCTTCGAGATATTCATACGAAGTTCAGTGTTTTGAGTGCGGTTCTCAGAGAGCATCATGTTCAAGTATTGATTTTCCATAACCTGAGGAGGACTGTAGTTAAACATGGTAGCATTCGCAATCGGAACAAGTTGCTTTGACACTTTTCTAGGTGCAATGCCTGGCTTTGCCGAAATTCTCACTACGTCTGTGTCCGATGAGTCACTTATATCAACAGGAGAAATCGGTGCTGCCACTAATTTTGGAAGTGGTTGACCCATTTTGGCCATTCGCGAGAGAAGTTTCTCTTTGTAAGATACGTTGCTATCTGTAGAGGACTCTGGTTTCTCCTCTATAGTTGTGGTTTTGTCATCCGGCTCTTCAATTGTGGACAGAAATTCTGCTGACAGATGGTCGATGAACGACTTTTCATCATTTGTTTCAAGAAGTATGCTCCAGAACTGCTGGGAATCATCGTGGAATTGGAGATACGATGATTTTAGCATAAGTTTTGAGTTGGATTGCAATGTTTTACTGGCTAAAATGTTTGATTTTGTGCGGTAAATTATTATTTTAAAGGCATTCTGAGGGTTCTTAAGCAGAGCCAGACCAACGCGTCCCTGGGAGATGTTTTCTTGATCGATCCTTAAAAAGAATATGCATTCATGGGATTTTTTGTTCTAGTTGGTCTGAGGGGACAATTTCTAAATAATTGCAACACAATTATAATTGGATGAATTTGATTTTGACCACTTTTGCTCCCAAAAAAAATCTTTCTACTCACAATTTAAAAGCAGTCACAACCTTTGCCACTTTTACAGTCCATGCTACCTTGGTGGGCTCGTTCTCACCGACATTCTCAGATACCGGAGCTTGCTTAGGCGCTTTATACTTCAGCGATTGGTTAACATCCTCCTTTTGCTGATTCACCCCGAAGAGATTGGCTAAGTTCGATTCACTGCAAGGAGAAAAACATCTTAAATTTGCTAACAATTTGAACTAAAACCCACCTCTGTAGAGTTCCAAAAAACTCATCATCTGTATTGTCAGTTGGTAAGCTATAGATCGACATATTTTTTTTAATCCCAAAATTCTGATTAATACTGAATTTTTTACCCAAAAACGTAATAGCAGTTGCAAATATGCATAAACAAATCCAATCCAACTGGGAGACTTCTTGACAAGAAGTGTCATCGCATGGTTCTCTTGGCCGTAAGCTTTATAAGACGTTTCGTAGAAGAAAAGTACGCAACTGCGCTAAAATTTGTAAACAAAACCCCACTTTTCCATTTCCATATCTTTCACAACTCCGTTATTTTTCTATCTCAATTTTAAAGATCGTAAGGAATTTTGGTTTTTTATAATTTGCGCGCACTCAAGGGGTTATGAATACCCTTTATATGTTTTTGCTCAAGGCGGGCGTTAAGAAAATTCGGGATAAGAAGAAAGGAGATACCGATGCACATTGGTTTTAAATGTCGGTAAGTTACAACGGAAAGGAAAAGCAGAGTTTGGTAGAGCATTCCACATTCGTGTTGTTCGGTTTATGTACGAATCTCTATATTTCAGCGTTCGTCCGAAGATAGGCTTGAGGGTAAACTGATTTGCATTCATAGCGTAATGAGTATTGCGACTGAATTGTTGGATGGGAGGAATGCAGCTGGCTATTTCATTTGAGCATTGGTTGTTAAAATAGCGGTAAAACAATGTAAGGCAGGAGATATTTCGACGGTGTTCAAGCGAAACTAAAGAGTTAGATATTCCAATGTCTCCAAAAAGTTTTTTTCGCACGCGTTTGAATCCTTTCTAGGAGGTGCAATGTTGTTTTTGGTGCACCCGACCAAATGTGGGCGTAAAACTTATGTTTAGGGGCCGCGGTGTAGTTGTAATGTGTTCGCCTGTTGAGTGGAAGGTTGCGCGTTCAGATTTACCCCATTTGATGAAGCTGTCAAGGTCGGAATTCAATGAGCTTAACATATGATGTCGTTAAGATCCCACGTTCGATGATGAGGGACGTGGACCTGAAAACGTATATGAGAAGCTGAGAGTACTGTTATCAGCGAAGGAACATATTTTCGACAAAAGGGCTTGATGCCAAACCCTGCCAAATGTTTTTGAAATACAAGTGCAACAATCTAACTTTCTCTACCATGGTGGATTGATTGGTTCCACTTTTCAGTGAGATAGTCATCAAATTACCAGTGGACCTGTTGCTGCGAAAACCATAGTGCCGGTCATTAAGAAGTTTTCGTGTTTCGAAATATTTCCATGACCTTGGAAAGAAGGGACGTAAGTGCAATTGGTCGGTAGTTGGAGAGAGAAGAAGATTCGCCTTTTTTTGGACTGGCTGGCAGGCTGGACAAATGCAGTTTCCCATCTTCTCGGATAGAGCCCTGAAGAGTAGGATAGATGGAATGTCATTGTGAATGAGCGACGAAACTAATGATGAGGCCGAATTTTTTATATTTTGGACAAATGACCAAAAGTTTTTACTACCTCTGGGACATTGTAGAATTTTTTGCCTCAACTTTTGCTCGTAAAAATAAAAAGGGGAATTAAATGGGATTTAAAAGGAAACCACTATTTCCCATATGAAAAAAAGAAAAGCGGAAGAAGGTGGAGGAAAAGGCACTAAAAAAGAAAAAGAAAACAAAGAAGTCTACATCGGAACGACGTAAAGAGAAGCTAAACGACAAGAAAAAGAAAAGGAAACAATCGACATCCAGCAGTTGATCGTCTTCGTCATCATTATCAACTGACGATTCGTCTTCGGATTACCCTAGCGACGATGAGTACTCTTCGACATCATCTAATGCTGAAGAAAAGCGAAAGCCGAAAAAGAAGAAAAAATCAGCCTCGACATCCAAGAAGAAGAACAAAACTAAACGCATTCGCAAGAAGTCTGGAAAGCTGTGCCGCAAGAAGCGCAGACATTCTTCATCATTCTCCATTACTAGTGATGAGGAGGTATCGAGTTCGTTGTGAATGAAACGGAAACACAATGTGACGTTTATAAGAAAATATCGTTTAATATTTATGATTAAATGGAAATGATATGCACGCAATTAATTAGTGTTTCGTTGGATGACGCTAATTGACTCCTTCCAAATGGCACTGCCGCAAATACGAAGGAACGCCTCATTGTTCACGGGGTCAGCTGTGTTGTCTAGGGTAGAGATTATCTCCTCGTACATGTTGTTCATTACTTCTTTGACAACTGTTTGCAGTTTGTCGGTAGAATTAGATAGAATTGTGTCCTGGTTTTGTTTAAGAATTTGATTTTCATTTGAGAGGGTGTCTACTTTTGATTGGAGCTCCATTGAGTCGTTTATCGCTTTGGTGAGTTTGGAATTTTGAACTTTTAGCCTTTTATTTTCTGTCTTATGATCTGCTATCTCCTGGTCCTTTGCTTGATTTCTGCAGTATCTCCGACGTCAGAAAAAGTTCGTTGTAATCTTCCAAGTCAACTCCTATTTCCGCAATTACATCATTGAATTCAGAAAGCATATCGTCTCTTGCCTTCGATTCGCTTCTCTCAGCAGCTGTATTCTTTGCTTTGATTTCTTTTACTGTTTGTCGTAGTCCGGTTTTTCTTTCTCAACTCAAGAATTTTTTCCTCCAAGCACACAATCTCATCGTCCTTATCCTTTTCGTTTGGCCGTGCACCGTCCCTTGATCCAATTAAATCGATTCTATCCAAAACCCGCTCGACCTTTGTCTCCAGCTTCGAGATATTCATACAAAGTTCAGCGTTTTGAGTGCGGTTCGCAGACAGCATCATGTACATTACATGATATGATGATAGGACAGGTAATTATGCTAGCATTCGCAATCGGAACAAGTTGCTTTGACACTTTTCTAGGTGCAATGCCTGGCTTTGCCGAAATTCTCACTACGTCTGTGTCCGATGAGTCACTTTTATCAGCAGGAGGAATCGGTGCTGCCGCTAATTTTAAAAGTGGTTGACCCATCTTGTCCATTTGCGAGAGAAATTTCTCTTTGTAAGATACGTTGCTATCTGTAGAGGAGTCTGGTCTCTCCTCTATAGTTGTAGTTTTTTCTTCCGGCTTTTCAATTGTGGACAGAACTTCAGCTGACATTTGTTTGATGAACGACTTTTCATGATCTGTTTCAAGAAGTATGCTCCAGAACTGCTGGGAATTATCGTGGAATTGGAGATACGATGATTTCAGCATGAGTTTTGAGTTGGAGTGCAATGTTTTACTGGCTAAAATGTTTGATTTTGTGCGGTAAATTATTATTTTATAGGCATTCTGAAGGTTCTTTAGCAGAGCCAGACCAACGCGTCCCTGGGAGATGTTTTCATGATATCTTAAATGAAAATGCATTAGGTTTAGAAATAAAATATTGGCAAAGCAATTCATGGGATTTTTTGTTCTATTTGGCCTTCTACTCACAACTTAGAAGCATTTACAACCTTTGTCACATTTACAGTCCTTGCTATCTTGGTGGGCTAGTTCTCACAGACATTCTCAGATACCGGAGCTTGCTTAGGCGCTTTATACTTCAGCAATTGGTTAACATCCTCCTTTTGCTGATTCACCCCGAAGAGAGTGGCTAAGTTCGATTGATTGCAAGGAGAACAACATCTTAACTTTGGCTACAAATTTCAACTAAAACCCACCTCTGTAGAGTTCCAAAAAACTCATCATTTGTATTGTAAGTTTGTGAGATCGACATATTTTTGAATCCTAAAATCCTGAGTAATACTAAATTTTTTACCCAAAAACGTAATAGCAGTTGCAAATATGCATAAATAAATCCAAACCAGCAAGGAGATGTCTTGACAAAAAGTGTCATCGCACAGTTCTCTGAGCCGTAAGCGTTATAAGACGTTTCGTAGAAGAAAAGTACGCAGCTGCGCTAAAATTTGTAAACAAAACCCCACTTTTCCACTTTCATCTCTTTCTAAACTCCGTGATTTTTCTATCTCAATTTTGTGGATCGTAAGGAAATGAAACCACAATTTCTCAAATGAAAAAAAGAGAAAGAAAGAGCCAACAAAAACATCTTTCCATCGAGAAACCCTTGACTTTTCCCATTTTTGTTTGCTGTCAAAGTTGGAGGGTTAAAATTTAATTTCCCGCAAAAAATAGCACATCACTGCGTGCAATTAAATTGTTTGTGATAATCTAGAAATAATTTACTGCATCAAAATTCACAGCAACAAAACATATTCAAAAACTATTGGAAACTTTCAAATAGAACCTCGTTTTCGTGGTTTTTAACCTAAATTGGCTAGACAACGAAGGTGCTAGGATTAAAGAAAAAATCTCAAGACAGTATTATTTATTAAAACAAAAACGTGTGTGTGCGTCCAAAGAATGGAGAAGCAGACTCGCAGATCATCCGAAAAATCAACACCAGTTAACGCAACGAGGAGCAAGAGTCAAGGTGAGCAATGACTTTTGGTTAAAACAGACGAATCTCGGAATTAATTCAGAACGCTGTATTTTCAGAGGCTGTTTTGGATTTAAAGAAGAAAATCCCAGACATTGACAGCAAATTTAATATACTCGGTCGCATTGGAAATGGTACTTTTAGCACGGTGCTGTTAGGAACACTGAAAACAGATCGAGACCTACCAGAGAAATATCGAAGGAGGTTTGCTATTAAACACCATGTGCCCACAAGTCACCCGGATAGAATCATAAAAGAACTCAAATGCATGGTGGAAATCGGGTAAGTAGCAGTGAGTCAGTAGAACTCAAGTGCGACCTTGACTGCGAATTCTGCAGACACGTGATAATTAAAAATAGCGAAATCATCTGGTGGATTGTACGTCACGTTAGTTGGTTATGTTTTCTTTTTTTTGTTTGCATGAGCAGTTGTTGGCGAAATAATTTTTTATTTGTGATACTTTACCTCAGACATGGTAGTACACACATCGTTAGCCACCTTGGTTACTTTTATAAGCGACGCTACATTCAGGGTTGTCTTTGGCTAAACTAACAGTTCTATCAAATTTGTCTTAAGCTAACGACTGCAGTTGCGCACTTGAAGTTGAACGCCATTAAAAGCGAGGCGTTCCTATACTGCAATTGCCATTTATTTGTGAATCGAAAGTTGAGGGCAGAAGTATGTTAACATTATCTTTTTCGCTGTTGGTAGCAGCTTGTAGTCTCTATAGGCCGTCAAGACAACCAGTAAAATTTATTGATCAACCAAAACTACCAAAGAAATCGTATACGCTTTTTACACGCTCCATACTCATGCCTGGGAGAATGGGAGAAGGCTAGGTGGCTTAGTGTTTTTCCTCGCTGTCATTGCAAACAACAAAAATTCGCTTTGCCGGAAAGTAGAAGCTGATTCTTTGTCATCAGAGCTTTACAGTCTCCAAAAGTGTTTCTCTCATATTCTGAGCAAGGAATGTAACACAACTTCGATTTTTTGTGCATTTCGACGGAATTAGATTAAAAGATTAAATATCATTTTTTTCTCGGCTATGAAAACGAATTAATTATAAAATCTCTTCCCCCATTGCAGTGGAAAGGACAACGTGGTTGGCATTAACTGCGTCATTCGCAACAATGAATCGGTGGCTTTTATAATGCCATACCTTGCTCACGATCGCTTTCATGACTTCTACAATAAAATGCCACTCGAGGAGATCCAGTGCTACATGAAGAACCTTCTGATTGCCCTGCGTCGTGTGCACAAATACAATGTCATCCATCGGGACGTGAAACCGAGTAATTTCCTCTACAATCGTCGTACCCGTCAATTCCTCCTTGTCGACTTTGGCCTGGCCCAGCAGATTGCATCAAAGACCGTGGCAAAGCCCGCAACCAATGAACTCAAGCGTCGGGAACGTGATAATCAAGATATGCAACCAAACCAAGTTGAAGAAGGCGATGCAAAACGCATACGCTATTGTTCTACCACAGAAATCGTTAACACATCGTTTAAGATGCCGCTCAAACAGCTAAATGCGATTACAACGCCTCAAAAAAATCTCCGTGATGGTAATTTAGATTCGCCACTTAGTCGTCAGGTTAAATCAGCGATTCTTGGCGTGACTATGACTGATCGTTTGCAGCAAAAAGTTCGAAATGCCGCCCAAAGAAAAATCGAAAATATCATGAAGGAACAATCGCCGGCGGCCGGCAGCGTAACAACCCCAATAACACCACAGTACAACACAAACCGCAATTTAACTGCGACTACAACTCCCAAGTGCTATTGCTACGGTAACCCGCAGGTATGCAACATCTGTCTGATTCGAAAAGAGGTCCCTGCGTCGCGTGCTGGCACACCAGGGTATCGGCCGCCGGAGGTTCTCCTCAAGTTCCCCGATCAAACAACAGCTGTGGACATCTGGGCAGTAGGAGTTATTCTACTGTCAATTCTTTCCTCCGTCTACCCTTTCTTCAAGGCACCTGATGACTACGTAGCTCTGGCCGAAATGGTCACCATATTCGGAGACAAGGCTATTCGGCGAACTGCTTTTGCCCTGGACCGCCTTGTTACCCTTAGCCAGCGCACAAAACCACTAGATCTGCGGAAATTATGTGTCCGACTGCGCAATCACAAAAAGTTTAGTTCTCCAGAGATGGTGCGGAAATATCAACGCTCTGATGGTACCTGTGAGGTGTGCAAAAACTGCGAGCAGTATTTCTTCAACTGTCTATGCGAAGACTCGTCTTATGTAACTGAACCACTGGGAGATGACCCCTTCCCGGTGAGCGCATATGATTTGCTCCACAAACTGCTGGAACTCAACCCGCACAAACGAATAACTGCCGAAGAAGCGCTGAAGCATTCGTTTTTCGCTGCTGTTGACGTTACGGCGTAGCTGTGATAAGGAGCAAAATGATAACGAAAGGAGCTGAATGTTTTGTTAAGTATACTCGTACGGCTGTATGTGAGATGACTGTAGATCATTATTTGTGTGCAATAAGAACTGAGGGAGAATTTTCATAACATTATGTTTTGAGACAATTTTTTCTGTTGTGTGATTGATAAAAATTAAAACGGAAGCATTGAGATTAATTAAGCGTGAAAAAAGAAAATAAACGTTTTACAAATGATAACGATACAATCTTTGAGTTAACGATAGAGCAAAAAATATAAAATGTATCGGCTATCGAAGAGAATTTCTAACTTGGACGGATTATAGATAAAAGCTTTCTTCACCATGGACAGTTTTTTTTCTTATTAACTAAATGGCCTCCATCGCGCAGGAAAATATACATGGTAAACTTGCTCAGTGTATAAAACATATACATCAACTGTCTGACAATCTGATACATGAAATTAAAATACAGGAACTGGGACGCAGCAATGCTGTTTGCTTTCAATAACTATACAAATGAAAGTATAATGCTCCAGTCAAGGGCTAATTATTATCTGTCTTGTCTCATAAGTACCTGTAACAAGTCTACTGAGCAATACCAATAGGTAGCATATATAATTTAGCAAAGAAGCGAGTTCAGTAACAGTAAGTTCAGTACATATTTTGGAGATGTTTTCTGAACATAAAAATAGTTTTCAAAGCCTTGCTTGTAGTTTATATATGAAAAATAAATTTACAACAATTAGGGGAATAGTATCAGGTACAGAGGCTTGTGTTTTTTTTCCGAAGCCAACAGCAATATCATGGAAGACATTGGTCCCTTTTGTGAGTGTCGATCTATTATCGTATTGTTTACGACAATTGATCTGATTGATCTAGACTTCGTAAAATCCTCTCCATCAAACCTTCTATATCTACCTACTTAAATGGACAACTTCCAGCATGGAAACCATTGACATACTTCTGGACACCCACTTTCCTGGTAGATAATCGGTGGAAACTGAACCAGAGTTGATCGGTTCATCCATTCCGCTTACCAATATGGTCATCACCAAAGAAAAACTTCAAACCATTAAAGTCCCCAGGACCAGATGGTATAATACCTGTGGAACTCCAATCCAATACAACCTTTATACCCTGCTACCATGGCTACTAACCATCATCACCTCAGTTGTCTACGGTTAGTACACATCCCTAAGTCATGGACGGAAGTAGACGTTGTATTCATCCCCAAAGCAGGAAAAAGCTCTCACCTAATTCCAAAGGATCTCCATCCGATCAGTCGAATCTTCCTTTCTTTTTAAAAGCTTTGAAAAAATAATTGATCTACGCTGACTGCACTCTCCAACTCCCAACATGTACCCTGCAAGGGGAAATCGGTTGAGACAGCTCTTTACTCACTCGTACGAACCATAGAATATTGACTAAGATTAAATGAGTATACTGTATACATACTATGGTTGCCTTGCCATTTACTAATTACCAATATCACACCGTTAGACTTTTTTCCTGTGGGGATATGTAAAGTCAAAAGCTTATGCCGACAAACCCGCTTCGATTCAGGCCTTGGAGGAAAACATCACGCGTGTCATTCGCCAGTTACCAGTCGAAATGCTCGAACGAGTGATCGAAAATTGGACTCAACGGATGGACCATCTGCGACGTAGCAACGGCCAACATTTGATAGACATAATCTTCAAAAAAATGCCAAAGAATGTTCTTTCGAATGATAATAAACATTCTCCATTAAATTTGAATTTTCTGTGTTTTTTTCTTTAAAAAAGTTGGGAACCTCAAAATGGATCACCCTTTAGTAATCGTTCTCGCCCCGTTTCGGAAGTAGAGGCAAATTAAAAAAAAATATTAAAAAAATATTAAAAAATAACGGTAATACTTACAATGAAGTATCCCGTTTTTTAAAGCCAGAAACCAGTTCTTTAATCCTCAATTGAAATTTAATTCTTTTTGTTTTAATAGTTTTTGAAAAATGCAAACTCAAAATTAAAATAAAAAAATGTCAAAAAAAGTTAAGACCAATTTAGTTCAAAATTGTGAAATGAAGTGCTTAAATGGGTTTTTGTAGTCAATGCTTATATCAATTCTAAATGGAACACAAACCGAATAGTTTTATGTGTTCTAGTTTGTGAGAAAATTCAAAATTACTAAAAAAATCGAAGTCCTTTAGTTGCAAACCGACACATTCTTCACCATCGATAAAACCTGGGTACACTTTTTTAAATCTAACAAAAATTCCATGATTTCGGATTTTCCATATAAGTCGTCCTTATATTTTTTTTAGACAATATTTTCTATAAAAGAAAAGTACCATATATTGGTGTAGATGGTTTGTTGTGTGATCTGATTCTCCAGATCATTGATTGTGTTGGTTGCATCGGTCTTGTTTACATATTATCCTTTGCTGTGGTTCGTAACTTCATGAGCTGTAGAATAAGGGGACATTTTCTCAACACCTATGTACTGACGTGCGCTGTCGGTACAAATTATACTGATGTTGTGGTGAACGTATTCATGAATATACGGCCAAAGAGCTTCCTTTCATTTGGAGTTCACTTTAAAGAAGCGCCCGACCTTATCTTCTTTGCAAAACCAGCACCACGATTGTCATCTTTTCCGTTACACGGTGTCTGTGGCATTTCCTTTTGGTCAGAAAAGTTTCGTCGATTTGAACAGTTTTGTCTTCGCCGCCAATGGTAATATCAACGTGAGACGATATTTTTTCGGCTATTTTACCACAATAGTTAAAGTATTTATTATAGTCGATTTACTAAGTTTATTTTTATTGTCGTGATGGCGCCATGCGATTAATTGCTAATTTTGAAATAATGATATATGTAGATACAGTAATATGTTTAATAAAAGTTTTAGCTTAAGATTTAATTAAATTACCTGCAAAACCGCTAATTGAACAAAGTATTGGCTTTGAAAAAAAGGTGTACTACTTAATTGTAAGTATTACCGTTATTTTTAAATCATTTCTATTCTTCTAAAATTGCCCTTACCTTTTACACGGGACGAGATAGAACCATCTTACGCAATAGAAAAATGGTATTTTTTGTCGAACCATAAAAGATTTTGGTAATCCGTCTGAATAAATTATCGCATAGGCCCTTCATCTTCTAAGCGCTTCAATTAGGTGTTTATATAAATTTATAAGTTCATTTTCTACAACCCATATTTTTTATTTTTATATGCAATAAATCCATAAATCAGTATTACAGTATTATCCGACATAGAATATGTCATAGCTTTCCGCAAAGTACCTACTCTATTGATTGTCTCTATCCCTATTTGTCCTCTTTGTACCGATGATATTGTTCTTCTTTAGCTAAAAAAAAAATAGTCTTACTAAACCCGGGGTTGAGATTAGAGAATATGAAAATTTAAATTCCTATTATATCGTAAGTGTATCTTTCATTGAGAGCTCTTACTGACAACCTTTGTTTGTTAACCAGTAGGTCGAAAACTGCTATGAAAGTAAATGTTATTTTGGGAATGTTTCTCGTTTACACTAGTGCATTCCGCGATGATTGTTTAGCTGTCATTTTTCAGTGGTTTAAGGCTGGGGTAAGGTATTTAAATATTTTTTTCGCATAGAACTCGGTGGAATCGTACAAAATCGGAGAATTTTCCGCTCCGACAGATACTTCGCTAGGGCTGATTGTTTCAAAATATTATAAAGCATACTCACACCGAAACATAGTACAACATATTACCTACCTTGCAATACATTGGCAACTCGAATTGCTCCAAATAAATGCACTGTCATTTTGACAGCCTACATTTACCACACTCATGAGCGCTCCGGGCATGACCAAAATGGGGGATCGTATTTCACCTCATTCCACATCTCTGTAAAATCAGCAGTTCCCTTTGACAGATGAACGATTCCGGTTGGTCTGTCAGTCGTCTTCGTGTCTTGTATGTAGTTCGCAAAAAAGGAAAAGTAAATCAAAATCGAATTGGACCGAAGTAAATCCCCCATAAATTGAATAATAGTTATCCCCCCCTGAAACTCCCAACCCAAGAAACGAGAAAAGTGTTCGTCAGTGCATTTATTTTCCTGTGGTTTACTCTTCTGTTTCCTTTTTTTGTTTGCTGTGAAAAGTGCATTGAAAGTGCTGCATTCATTCTATTTCTCTGGTGAGAATAAAATTCCAACAGCTCCTGGAAATCCTTGATTCACAATTTTTTTTTGGATATTTATCGTCTAATTGGGTAAGTGCATTTTCTAAATAAATCAATTTCACTCTGACGTTATGTTATAATCAAATATCCGATTGACTTGTGAAAGATGATGTAACTTTACACAGATAAAGATTATTATTCACCTCCAGGAGTCTGGGAGTACAAAAAGAATATTACCCAGTAACATAGGTAATTTACTGCCTCCAGCCTACAATTTGCCCCGCACAGCGTTTATTTCTACTGAAGTTTGCAATATCGCCCTGACGTTGTGGAATGGCTGTCGGTGGGGATGGCGATGGAGATACTGGTATTTCGTGTTCACTGATCACAATTTGTTGATAAAGTAATTAAATTCGTGAAACTACTACATACCCGATATTGTCAGCCTCAGCAGTTGGAATTTGTGAAATATTGTTGCAAATTGTGCGCCACCAAAATGAGGAGGTATTGCGCTTAAACTCGCACAACAGGCTTTTGTTTGGCAACGACTAGCTTATACTTTGATACATTATATGTTATGAAAGTCCTCATGAATGTTTTCATTTGAACAATCTGATACCTGTCATGTTCTCAAATATGTAATCTTCGTCAAGAGATTGGAGATAAATTTAATAGCAACACGGATTGCTTTGATAAATCGAGAGCGGTTTCTAGGGGGTTATAATAGAAAGCAAGGTCGACGACAGCTTTTGTTTCCGTGACTGCGTACAGTGCACTGTTTTTCATTTGGATGTTGATGAAATATTTTCTCTTCTTATACTTCTTGGTGAGCAGCGAGCTTGTTAGAAATGTAATAGTTAAGGGCTTAAACTGATTGATTGAGCTTGAAGTATATGTTTATCTGTATAGATGACATTTGCTACTTAGCCGATATTTATTTTAAAACTCGTGAACTCAATTAGTGAAAGTCACGTGAAAATGATGAAAACATGTAAGAACCTGCCAAAGAAATGTGTTTTGTATTTTGGAGCGCTTTTTCTTCTTTGATGTTCGATGTGACAACCTTGATAGAGTATTGCAGATTGCTATCAAATCGTTATTCCATTTGTATATTTAAGATACCTTTAGTTGTGAAGCGCTCATGCTCTGTTCATCGATAAGCGAAGTAAGCAGTTTATTTTTATGAAAGTTTTACAACACGTCGCTGATTATCAACATACCAACAAAACTTTCCTTTGCCTGATAATATGCTTTAGCGAAGGTAGGGATCTGTTAGATTATGTGTTAACTTGTTTGGTGAGCTTCGCGGTTCTCGGAAGAAAATCTCTAAAACTGAATAAACTTAAAGGAATTTGAAAAATATTTCAAATTCCTTTAAGTGCTACAGGCTAGCAGAAACCACAATACAAACGCCAGATACTATTTTATGTTAGGTTTACCTTTTACCACAATACAAAGGCCTGATACTATTTTATGTTAGGTTTACCTTTCACTAGTGATGTATACGCCAATTCGTCATCACATTATGTATATGTTGTTATCATTGATTTTTAATTTCATTGACTGGTTGATGCTAACTTATACAAATAAGGTGATTCCGACTTTTCATTCCCATCCCAGATACGTCGGCCTACATGTACCAGCCCGAACTTCTTATGTAACCTTCGAGGTTACGAATATAAATAGTTACCAGGTTAAGCCCAAACTTTCAGAAGCTGGTCTCAAAGGACTGCCTTCTTTTGTTGCAGAATCCTGTACATGAGCAGAAAGTATCCGTGTTCTGGGTTTTAGTTCTATGAAGTTAACTTTGCCGAAGCACTATTCTCATTGGCAATCAAGTATTTTAGTCAAGTCACATGGTCGATTGACCAATGAGAACAGTGCAACGGCAAATTTAACTTGGAAAATCTAAAATCCGAAACAAGGCCAATGTGGTGGATGTAACGCTAAACTTCCTCCTCGTCCAGCCTGTTTCCACCTGTTATTCTTGGTGAGGCACAGCCTTTTTTTAACGTTCTTCGATGACTTGGGGGATTTGTACTAGCCACAAACAGGTCATGATGGTTCGTAACCATAATAGCAGGATGTCTAAGTTGCATTGAAGTTTTGTAGTTGTCAGTGATTGCGTTGATTGGATTAAAACTTTCTTTAGTCTCCATGAAGAAAGTAGTCCATTAGACGTTTAGTTTCAATAGCAAGCTATTAATGGATTATTGAAATAGAGTTTGGAGAGTCCACAAGGTTCTATAACGTCTTAAAAATGTATTCCACAAAAGATGCGCAGAATTCTTCGTTTTAATTCCTCAGCGAGATTTTGTTTGTGTTCCTAATTTAATGTGCCATTGAAGAGTTTGATTTTGATAATTGCACCAGGGAACCTTAGGTACGGTTAAGTTGGTGGGTTAATGAGGTAGGCGGGGTACGTTTTCCCTCATCACGCTCAGTGATGCCCGTTGAAGGTCCACGTATGTGGTTGGTTCCGTGATTCTTCCCGTAACTGTCCATTTTTTTCTGTTCCTTTCCTTATGACACCTGAAAAGATTAGAGATGGGATTTCGGATAGATCCGTGAGGTTATGGAAAAAGAATTTGCCAAAGGCTTCTATTCTTAGACCGAGGCATGGGCAGTGGCCCAGAAACTAGAGGGTAACCTCTTGTATTACTCCATCACCACAGTCTGTACAAATGTCATTTTCTATAAGATGAATTTTCATTTTGTGGCTTTAAAATAAGTTGTGTCCAGTTAGAGTCCCTACGAGTGTCGAAATAGATTTCCTATTACTTCGAAATAATTCGTTGGTTCTGCGTTTGTCATACTCAGGACACATCATTTTGTATGTTTCATAGGTATGGAGGTAGTTTCACTTGTTTTTAGCGATATTCAGTGTTTTCTGTGCCACCAATAATTTGAGGTCAAATAGTAATAGAATCGTCAATAATTCCGATTGCTTTTCTTCATCGAGTCCAGTAAATCCGAATTCCAAACACTAGAACTGCATTTTTATGAAGATAAGGAGATGGACTTACTTACTTGCGCTAAGTTGGTTAAGATCGGTTTCTACTTGTGCGGGCCACTTTATGCGAGGTCTTCCTTTTCTGTGCCCGCCAACTGGCTGGGAATCGAAGACTCTGCGACCCGGAGTATTGTTGTTCATTCGCTATATCTATCAATGGACACGTTCTGTCCAATTCGTTTATGTGTAGTTGTCAGCATATACAAGGTGGCCCAAAAGAGATAACCTTATTGGAAGATGCTCTTATTTTTTCAAATGGCCGCCATCGTCAAATCTGTTTTTACATTTGTGGACTAAACAGATGTTGAATTCAGATGTGAACAAGCCATGGAGCGATACACTCTCCAAGAACGCGGAATAATCGAAGTGGACGATTTTTTGACCAAAATCATAATGAGCGATGAGGCTCATTTATACTTCAGCGGGTACGTGAACGAGCAAAACTATCGCTTCTGGGGCACCGAAAATCCACGAGTAATGCACGAGGAGCCATTACACCCGCTCAAAGTTACTGCATGGTGCGCTGTTCACGCTGGAGGAGTTATCGGTCATGTTAACCGATTTTTTCTTGCCGCAATTGGACGAATTAGGACTTGAGGACATGTGGTTCCAACAGGACTGAGCAACAGCACACACTGCGCGAGGCACAACCGATATTCTGAAGGCCAAACAACATCGGATGACTTCTATATAAATACTGTCGTATGCGGCTTTGAAATCGATGAATAGCTCGTGGGTATCAATTTATACTTCTTAGAATTTTGCCAGGATCTGCCGAAGTGTGAAGATTTGATCAGTTGTGGACTTTTCTAGCCTAAAACCACACTGGTAAGGGACAATCAGGTTGTTGCTGAACGGTTTCTGTCGTCAACTTTTTACTTGTTAGCTCTGTTTTTGGTGTAGTTTAGAGGGTCTCCTTTTTGAGTATACGGTAAACGATGCTAAGGTTCCATTCTTCTTACTTACTTACTTACTTAAGTGGCGCTACAGTCCGCAACTAACCTGGGCCGCAACGAACATGCCTCTCCAATTAGCCTGGTCCTTAGCTAACTAGCTCCAGTTGCGCACTCCAAGTTGGTTGAGGTCGGAAGGCCACTTAAGGCGAGGTCTCCCTCTCTGCGTCCGACACGTCTGGCTGGGAGTCGAAGACTTTGCGAGCCGGAGTATTCGTTCTACATGTCCATCAACGCAAACGGGACCGGAGATTTTTCGAAGAATTTTCCTCTCAAATCGACCAAGGATTTCTTCATCCGCTTTTGAGACGGTCCATCCCATCGTATTTCCTGGATGACAGTAATGTCTGCTTTGTAGCAGTGTAGGGGTTTCGCTTGTTGTTCGATTGCACCTCTCCTCAATGCTTGCTCAATGTTCTCACATTTCAGGTGCAGATACGAACGTCGTTGTCCTTTTTTCGTTTAGTAGGGTCGTCAACAATAAAATCAGTCCTTTCCGAGGCTATTGGTTGCTTCGTAACTGTTATTTTTTTCCATGGTTGGGACACGGGGCCATCAGTATCCACTATGGGGTTGAGCGCTGCCGTTGGCCTTTCGGTTCATCCGCCACCATCTCTGTTCAATGGGCCTGACTAGCCATTGAAATTCCTAGACAACCTGTTGTCCGAATATGTCGAACCAGCTTGTCCAGGCTCGCCTGGGACAGCAGGCCGGGTAATCATTCCGTGCCATTCTGACCTGGCTGTTTATAGTGTTGCTGTTTTTTGTTGTGTTATCAACACTGGCGCTTATCGTTTAGCAAGTCAAATCCGGTTGGATGAGACCAGTACCCGATGATAATGATGATACCCACGATTAAAAAAAGCACTTGATGTTTAGTCAGAGTTACAACCACTGGGCATTGCCAAGTTGAAACCAATCAAAGTCTACCCTCTTTCTACAACACCCAACCATTTCCATTGTTCGGGCATATGTTAATCGCAACAAATTTTGCTAATGATATTGTTTTGTCTTTAGCTGCTTTTAGAACCACTGTGATAACACAATTTTCCAGATGTCAATTTTGTGCTGCATTCGACACACTTTCATACTTGCATCACTCTCCATCAATTTACCCAACACTTACAACAGTATAACCTATGACCTTATAAAGAGGCTTTTAATCTCACCCCACTTTTTTTTATTTATGTACTCCACGTGCAATGCAAACAAGAGAATGGCATATTCCTTCTTCGCAAACATGAAACCTACACAAACACCATTTAAGTTAATTGTCTTGGAGTTAAGATAAATTAGTTTCTAAATCATTTCTACATTGCGTGTTACTCCTAGATCAATATGTACCTTCCTTCTTCGATTATGCAGATACTTCTTTTTTACTTGCTGCTAATAGAGCTAGTATTGGTTTCGTGCAAAAAATCGAACTTCAGGTTTTAATCAAACTTAATGGAGAAACCCCAAAAAGTGGATCCGGCAAATCTCTCGTCGACCAGTTGGTTAGTGATTGCAGCAGCTCAAGGTTACAGACACACTGTCCAAAGCAAAACAAGCAAGCAAGGAACAAACTTCCAGAAGACATATTTCCACCAATATTAAATCTACAACAATGCAAGATCAGAGTCTATATACATCTGCAAAATGCCGTATAATAATTTTTAACCTTAAAGTATCTTAGTTGGATTTTCCTTTTCGGTTTTGAAGTCGACCACGTAAGGAGCAAGTACGTAGGACCCAGTCGTGCACCCACTACTCATTTGGATCGTTCATTGATATTTATGTTTTAGACCATTCCATTCAATTTCCTTGTCCTTATCTATTTTCATGAATCTTGATATCGATTGTAAAACCATAAATTGGGCCGTACGTAAGGTATATATAAACATTCGTACTTGCGATAAACTTAAGTGGGTTATTTCCTAAATAACTCATGGAGCTATCAAATATTGCCATAAAATGTTGGTCTTCCATCCATAAACTTTTGTCCCTCGTTTTTCAAAATATGAAGCCGGAACATCCCATAAGTTGAATTTGACACAAGTATCACAGGATTAGGAATGAAACAAAATTGATTCCATACGTTTGTATACACAAAATCAATCACATAACAGTCACAATTCCACCACATATCGTGAATGTATAACTCTCGGGCGAAATGTGTTCCAGAATCTAATTAAAAGTTTCCAAGAAGATGTACACGCTCTTGGTAGGATAGGAATCTCAGCATAATTGCTTTTTTTTCTTTGCTCCTGACGAAAGTCGTGCGCTATGATGTTTCCATCTAGTATGTAACCATGATTGTCTTGGATGTCCTTGAGATAATTATTTTTTCGGAAGGAATATTTTTATTGGAAGTATTCTTCAGGTTCAATGTCTTTAAATAATGTGAAGATGTAAATGTAGGTTCTTGCAGTTTTTTTTTAATTCAAGAGTCCTTCCAATCAGTATATTTCGTAAGAAGACAGGTTTTCTTAAATTAATGAAAAGGGACTGAAGTTTGATCGACAAAAGAAAGTTGACAGCGGTAAAAACGTCGAGTTTGATGTAAAATAAAACAGGAATTCCATGTTGATATGATTAAATACATTAACATTATCCGAGAGTGGCTTGTTGATCGACATGCGGCTCCGCATGCATGTTTAATGCACGCAATCTGGCTCTTGCTAGTGCCGGACATTTGCAGATGAAATGGGAGAGGGTTTCTCTCATTAGTGGGAAGAAGAGAGAGAGCTGAGACTTGCCTGGCCAGCTCGTTTGAAGTGTGTGACGCTGAAGCGTTTGTCAAGGTGAGCAAGTTCGTTCCGGCATTCATGTATCACCTTGGAGGATGTGTAGCCGAGTTGATGGCCTTAATGGCCGCTTGGCTATCTATGAGAATAGCAATATTTTGCTTTTTCGTAGTGTCACGCCCCAGTAGCGTGCAAGCCTGTCGAATAGCCAGCAGTTCCGCCTTGAATACGCTGTCAAAATCCGGTAGGCGGTATGATACTTATATTTTTGGTGATTTCGAGTAGACTCCGTACCCCACATCACAGTTCATCTTAGATCGGTTGGTTACTATTTCGCTCCTCTTCCACCGAGCTCTGGTAGAAAAGCTTTCACAGAAGCTTAGTTAGGTTAGTCTGTTGGAAACTTGACCATGCCGTTTGGTAACGAGTCCAGGATATTATTGTAGCCATACGGCCTTGCAGTCCAGCATCCTGATTCCTTTCGTGTTACTGAGCTGTATAAAGCGGTTTCTTTTATGTGTAGGTCGGGAGGCAAGAGATGCAATAGTACAGTAAGTGTATCCGTTGGCGCTGACCTCAGTACGCCCGTTGTGCCTACACTGGCTGTTCTTTACGGAATTTTTAGTTTTGTGAGTTTGTAGCCTTTAATCAATGTGGGCCACCGTACTAGTGAGTCGTATGTCAGAATTGGACGTACCACCTCTGTGTACATCCACAAGGTCATCTTTGTTTTAAGTCCCCACTAAAGTTAAGTCAAACATGATTCCCAAATACTTAGCGTTTCAAGATAGTGTGAGTGGTTGGCCATTTAGGCGGGTAAGGGTGAAATCGAGTAAATAGCAATAATTCCGTTTTGCTCGGGCTTACACAAAAGCTACAACTTGCAGCCCATGTTCTAATCTTGTCTAGATTTAACCAAAATTTTATTCATTACAATTAGCCAGAGTAGAGGAGAGATTACGCCGCCTTGTGGCGTTCATCTATGGGCAAATTTGGCTAAGCGACTATTGCCAAATGTTGCCTGGATAATTTTCGTTCCGAGCATAGAGACTATCCATTGGCTAATAGATTTGTCTATACCCAGCTTGATCAGAGATTCAAGAATAGCTCCAGTGAGGACGTTGTTGAAAGCTCCCTATTTATAGGAAGGAGGCTAGATTTTTTTTTTTTTTTGGGAGCTGCCTTGAGGTAAACACACGCTCCAGGGTTTTAAGTACAAAGGAGGTTAGACGAATTGGTCTGAAGTTCTTCGCGGTCTCGTGGCCGCGTTTTCCTACCGGTATAAACACTACTCGAGCGCGTCTCTACGAGTTAGGTACGTGGTTTAGTATTAAGGAGCTTCTAAAAATTGATAGCCAGGCACTGTTAGGTCTCGCGTTCTATGAAGCATAACTGGCAGTATGTTGTCAGGTCGCGGGGACTTAAATAGAGATAAGCTGTTAATAGCCCAGGAAGTATTTTCCTCGGAACTTATTGAATTGATATTTTTGTGTGATGCAGTTTGTACTTGCTCCCGGGTTCCGAACTAGTATCATTGCATCCGGGACTTTTACTAGTCGAGTCGACATTGTTGTCAGTCGGTACCTTTACCAATCGACTTTTTGAAAGTCAACAATATGATGGTCGGTTTTTTTTTTAAATTTTGAACTATGTAAATTGTTTGCATGTAATCGATGGAATTTTTAAGTTTTTTTTTACCATAAATGCCAATATTTTATATCATAGAAAAAAACAAAAACTCTGGGCCTATGCTAATTTTACCTTTTGGTTTATACTGCTTAATTAAATACTGTTTGATAACATATTTTACGGTAATGGGGTGAACAACCGTATTATAGATATATTTGTCATCAGCTTATGAACAATTCTAATTTGGAATTCAATGACCCTAACGAGTCATAGCCGCTGATGTGTCTTTTATGAATAAACTTTATGTTGTGAATTAGTAATTATAAGTTCGAAACCTGTCAGGAAATATTTCTAATACTGAACATTATTTTTTCCCTAACTCCAAGAAGGCTCCAAATTAACCACGCGCATCAGATCGGCTCCGAACAACCAAGGTTAGAAAGATATCTATTGGATATCCCAACACGCCTTAATAACTTCATAATATTGTTAAACATTAATCGCAAGAGACGGTCCAGTTCATTGCAGAACGTGTGTCTCTCGATTAATCAGATACCAAAACCATCAAATGTAAAAGGCAATAAAGATAAAATTGTCAACAAGAACGACCACAACTGATGCGCTGTATTTCAGCCACCCACCAGCAATAAATTCTTGGTTAGAAAAATAATGTCAACGGTCACCCACCGGTATTTCGGTCACCCACCAGAAATAAATTCCTGGTTAGACAAATAATGCTACGAGAATTCGTAACTCAATAATGAGGCCTACAAGCTAACATTGCAAGTAAAGATGAAATACATCACAAATTTGTTTGCTCATAATGCCTAGTAAGCATCCAGGGTGTCCCTTTTTGACACAGTCAATGGGCGAATGCACTTCTTGCATGATGGCGCGACCTCAATTTGTAAGCCGAATCCGAACGGCTGTATTGAAGGCAGTTGTAGATTTGCCAGATCAACGCAAGTGATGGGCCGCAATTGAAAACATTTTGGTAAATTATTAGCAACGATTGCTAATCCAAGTTAAAGCTGCAGTTAGTCATAACGAACCGTTTCAGTGGCCTAGTGGTAAGTGCGGTGGACTTAAAATTGCAAAAGTAACAACACCTATGACTTGTTCACCACTCTACCACTTGCGAAGTCAGATAAACATCCAAAGATAAAAAGACTGCCATGAGAAACTTCTTAAATAAGGTTTCGACTTTTAACAGGATATTCTGTTTTTATTTTGTGGCAAAAATATAACATGGCACACACAAATTAAGGGAGAAGCTAGGTTTGAGAACGTGTATGGGCCGTTAAATCCCAGATATTTATTTTTGTAACTGCCATCCATTCAATCTAAATGAAGTGAGGATAGCAACATCTAAATCAGGTATCAACAAGACTTGCAAAATGATAGCCTTCCTGCCGAGCCGATTACCAATTCATCACATGCGGCTTTTTGTAGGAGCATGCTTCAATGCATAAATACAATTTGGTCAGCTGAATATATTTATTTCTGAAGAATGAAACCTTATCATCGCTTGATCGAGACATATTAGATATTGTCTGCGGTATTATGTGAACTCATGTAACCATTCATCAACAACTTGATCTGCTCCTATCATTGTGGTTTTAGGTCAGAAAATTGTTTTTTTAGGCGAAGGAGGTAATTTGGTAATTAGCTCCCTAATTTTTAGAAGATCCAATAAGATCCTGATCATTCCATTCCTACTTTGGGACCGTATATAAAACGGATGAGAGAAAATCCTGACTTCATTGAGAGGGTATGTGATAAATACGCTAGTACAAACATAACGAGCTGTACACTCGACATAGCCCTGGTAAATAAATTTCGCAATGAATATTTAAGACACGTATAGCGTATGGATACTTATACTCCGGCTCGCAGTTTCCTTGATTCCTAGCCAAACATTAGACGTAATACAGGAACCTCGCACTAAGTAAAGCGCACAAGTAGAAAACACCATCATTTCCACGATATAGATATTGCTGCAGGTGGCCATGGCTCAGAGGAATGCGTAGTTGACTGCTAATCCAAGCGCTGCGGGTTCAACGAAAATTGCCAGCTTATCTGAGGCCACCTGTGCGATAATATGAGAGAATATAAATCTATGTCTCCTCCTCTGTGCCACGTAGGTTTATGTTATATGTCTTTCCTTCTATGTATCTATCCGTCTCTCTCTGTTGCATAATTGTCTTGATCTGTCCAGGCCGATGGCCTCAGTCGCCAGTGCTGTTATGTGTCTGTAGTTCATTGCATTCATGTGCGAAGTACTGTGATGTCAATGTCAATGTCAAAGATATTGCTTCACGCAACTTAATAACACCGAAATCGTAGGCGATTAGTCACCCTTTATTCGAAAAATGTCTTTACATAGATTGTCATTCAGTTCGAAATTGGCTTCGTCTTATAATAAAATGGAGTCTACCATTCAAAGGATCCTCTAAAAAAATGTTAAATAACACATCGCGGCCTGTCGACCGCCAAACGCGTGTAACCTACACCCAAGCCATCCTCAATCTCGAGGACGAAGTGGATTATTTTTCGACCAAAATCATAATGAGCGATGAGGCTAATTTCCACCTCAGAGGGTACGTGAACAAGCAAACCTATCGCTTCTGGGGCACCGAAAATCCACGAGTAAGGCACGAGGAGCGACTACACCCGCTCAAAGTTACTACATGGTGCGCTGTTCACGCTGGAGGAGTCTTCGGGCAATTTTTTTCAAGAACGCCACTGGTCAAACGACAACAGTAGACGGTGCGCGCTATAGGGGCATGTTAACCGAGTTTTTTCTGCCGCAATTGGACGAATTAGGACTGGAGGACATGTGGTTTCAATAGGACGGAGCAACGGCACACACTGCGTGAGCCATAACCGATATTCTGAAAGCCAAACAACATCGGATGACTTCTTTTGGCCCACCTTTTGTTGACAGTGCGTTTCATACAAATAGTATTATTACCAGTGTTTCAAGATCATTATATTCGGCTTAACCTTAGTTTGCATTTCGCTCGTAAAATTTGTTTGTACAGAAATTTAAAAGAGCTTTTAGTTCCATGCAGATATATATCATCATAAGATAGTAATCACCATAAGAGCCACCATTTTTGGGGAATTCCCAAATCAGACAATTTAGTTGTTGCCTCGTTTCAAAGTAAAAGAAAAGCCGTTTTATTCCATCCTTAAAAAAGAAGTTAGCCAAGCTCGAATTTATAAAAATGAAATACAGAAAGTTAAATGGTCATTTCCATAATATAAAAATTGTAAATCGCCCTTTTTTGAGGAGATAAGACACCCTGGGAAGTATAAGCGATGCCGTTGAAGTGGAGCCGTCGATCTGACGTGTTGGAACACAATGTCCCTGAAGTCAAATTCGTTAAGTTATGGAAAAAAATCCCCCAACACGTACACATACCTAAATTCACTATTACTGTGACCTAAATTTCTTTAAAAATTAAAAAAAAAAAACAATCCCGTCTGAGGAAATTGCATACCCACACTGTGACTTTATGTGAGTGCGATTAACGGGGTTTGGTGTCAGGGCAGTACCGCATGTTTTGCTTGTCGATGCATCCACCGAAGTGAAAATCTTCATCACTGGAAATTATTGGGTCCTTTGTAACGAAAATTAAAGTCCTGTTTGGAGAGTTCCTGCACAATCCCCAACTTGTAGGGATAACAATAAAGCTCCAAGGTCCAAAGCTCAAAGGAAGACGCATGTTTGGGCGCAGAAAGTCGTGGAGACTGCACGATCTGATCTGAGCCGATGGACTTCAGTTTTTCGTCTTGCGATATGGTATAATCGATTGTAACAGTAAATTGCCAGTCGTTCCACTTAAAATTAAATACATGAAACAAAATGTGTGTAGTGTTACTGTGTTTGTTTTGAGTTGAGTGAACCCTACTTTCAATAGATTCCACAAATGTGCATGGAATGATAAAAAGGAGAGGAAACATAAACAACTCAGAATTCTCCATAAAGCAGACAGGAAGAAATTGCAGCATTTTTAGTGCAATTTACAGCTGGATTGTTACAAGTTTATAATGCTGATGGAAACAATTGCACATCCGTTGTATACCGGGAAAAACGACTTTCGGCATAACAATTATAAAAGGTAAAAGGCAAACTTTTTTTTTTAGAAAATATGATTTACATCCCAAGAATGTCCTTCGATGGGCTATTAAAAATACAAACTTATTTTTAAAAATACAATAAAATTAACAAAAAAATTGTTCTATGTATGTCTTTAATGGAACATGGCTTGCTTCGAAGTAGCGCATTCTGTCGCTTCAATTTTCTAAGACCGTGTTGATGTTTTAGAGCTGTAGCTCACGCATTGCGATTGCTTGTATGATATTGACCTTAAGGGCTTGAAACGTTTCCGGATTTGTTGGTCCAAAAGGGCAAAATCGCCAAGACGGCTGGCAACGTGATTTGGGAATTTGGTGCGCAAAAGATCGATTGTGGCATGGTGCGCCATCCAAAGTTATTCCAAATTTACTTCTTTAATTTCAGTAAAAAAAAGTCTGTTAACATGGCTCTGTAACGCCCACCGTTGATTAATCATTTGGACCTTTTAAGCGAATAATCCGAGATCTTTGTGCGGAATTATCCTCAGGCTTTTGCGTAAAATGTTGAGATCAATGGCGAGTTGTTGTTCGTGAATTGAGTCTTACACTCTCGGCTACAGCAAACACATTCTCGTCTACGCCCACCATACGACGACGGAGACCATAGATTATTGTCCACTAGCATACCAGTCCCAAAAATGTTTTGCTTCATTGCTTCATTTGCTTCATTTCGTCCAAATCCATTCTCATTCATTTTTCAAAAAAATTCACTGTTTGGGCTACTCACTGCAAAAACACTTGTTTCACTGTTTTATTATTTTTGGTCTCACTCACTTAAACTGTAGGTATGTGTGATATACGTTCCTTTCTGTACTTCTTATTCAGCACTCACTCTAGAAATAAGTTTTCAATATAACCGAAAGTTGTTCACGTGTAAGTGAATCATTTCGTTTCGCGGAGATATGACGCTGACTTTCTGTCAAGATTTCGAACGGGAAACAGCTGTCAGTGTCAAAATAATCTATGATTTAAAAAGAAACAACTAGATTGCACATCCTGTATATTCTGCTTGATGCATGTAAAGAGGAATTAAATACGCATTTGGGATTTTAAAACATACAAAAATGTACTTTTGGTACGCAAAGAGTTGTAACAGGCAAATTTTCTTCACTGTGTGTCTGTCTATCCTTCCCTCCAAGTGTGTGTCACGAATTTTTTGGGCCTTCGATTTTGAGCCAGACTCTCACACTCTCTGTTTGACAAAGCAAGCAGAACAATTGTAAACATTTTTAAATTCCGCCAACCACCACGACATGTTATTAGAAAAATTAGGTTAGGAATTATGAAAAATGTCTGCACAAGATGTGGCAATAATGTCATATTCTATATTCCATCCCCATTAAGTTTTAAGCCATGGACACTTTTTAAGGATGGGATGGGATAGGGTACTAAACGACGATATGCTCTGCGGATTGCAGCCTTTTAATATGTTTTCTAGCTATTTTTTATTTCATTGACTATTTAAAAATTTTAGTTTTTAAAACTAGGTACAAATAACATAAACGATTTGTTTAACGATTCAAGATCCATTTTTTGATAGAGTGATTGGAATGATAAAAAATAAGATTTACTTCACATTACGATGTAACAATATCTATGGCGAGTTCATTGCCAGGTTGCTTCAATCTCAAAGGCCCTTTTACATTCAAATTAAATTATTGTTCTCGAGTTAGATCATTTTTGGAATATGCTGCGATTGTTTGGTCCCATATAGATACACAGTTTCGAGAAGGTGCAGAAAAACTTTACCTGATATACAATCAACAAAATTAACTGGTACGAGATTTTACAGGATTCTAAAGCCTGATGCTTATTACTTGGTTTGCAAATTCTTTCTACTCAAAGTATAATTACAGGCGTATGTTCATTAGGGATATTGTATGCTGTCAGCCAGTCTTAACATTAATGCCGATGTGATACACCTTCACCCAAATATTGCCAAAATGAACAAATATCAAGATGTATCACAAACTTCAACGAAATGTGCCAATCTGATGAGTGTGACTTGTCAAATAGTAGATTAGCATTAACAACTTAAATAACTTTTCATATCTTTTTACTAACTTAACAATTCCATATTCAAAATACTAATAAGCATATCTACTTAGAAAAGCCTATCTACTTAGAAAAGGCCAAACTGATCACAGAAACTACTTTTTTCTCTTATAACGAGAAAGATATTGTTTTCGTGAAAATTTTCGACCTCGAGATTTTGATTGATAACATTACGATGATAGCGGAACTCAAAAAAAATGTTTTTTGGAATTCCGTCCGTCGGTTCGTCGGTCCGTCTGTCCGTACACGTTTCTTCAAACTTTGTATTCAGCGTTTTTTTTTTCATAAATCTAGTCTATTTTTTTTTGCTTTTAGCCATGTTATTACAGGTATCTGCCATATAAAAATTATACATATTTTATTGAAAATGGCTCTAACGATTTTGATTAAACTTCTTATATACTATAAGCATATTAGTTACAACAAAACTGCATACCCAGTTTTTTTTTTTTTAGAATAATCCATATAACGGATTTTTGCATTTAGGCCATATAAAGAAAACTGTCAATTGCTCGCAAACTATTTTGCCAAATTGCATGAAATTTAATTTTTATACTACTTATACTGTTTCATGAAATCCATACAATTGGTTTTGGCCCAATTATCTCTAAACGGAATTTTCAGTTTTGGCCAATAACGGAAAATCATTATTATTCACATGGACACCGATTCCTTTCAATTACGCAGTTAACGTTCCTATGATCACATTTCGACATTATTTATATCATTTTTAGCATCAATAAGCAAAATAAATATTATTGTGTATTTTGGCCAAATTAATAAAACGTCAAATAAACTCGAAAGTTGAGAAAGATTGGGAGAAATTAAAAAAAAAAATTGGGGGAAATTAAAATTAAATAGTTAAATATCCAAATTGTCGAAACACGTGATAATTTTGACTCACTTAAACTTGTGCTTTGTGAGGATTGATTAAATCATTAAAACGACCAAGACTTCAGTGATATATTTAACAGTGCATTAACTCTTATAAGTTTTGTTTAGCCCCCAAAGGTTTGCTAACGATAGTCATGCAAAACTATTTAGTTCGGTGTAATTTAATACATTTTTGGTGAATATTTCAAATTTTGGTCTAGTTTTAGAAAAAAATATTTCTATTATTTTTTCAACTAAAGTTCTAATTATCAACATGTCATAAGATTTTCTTGAATTAGGTTATATATTAGGGTACCATATTCTTGTAGGAACATCAATAAAAATCTCCGCCTATTGGCGCTTTTTAAAAATTTCGCTTCTTGAATGAGTTAAAATCTTGAAGTAGAAAATGTTTTTTTTTTTGTTGTAAGTTCATGTTTAAGTGGTATTTTTATTACGAGGAGAACATTATTTGATTATATGAGAAAATCAGGCGATGTCATGTTAACAACCCAACCTTCAAATTTAAAGGAATTCATTGGAAATCGTACTTTATCCCCAAAGCATTGCAAGCCTATGCTGCAAGCGGAATTCATTATCCATCTCCTGTTTAAAAAAAAATGTCAAAAATCTTATAGAAAAGAGGTTAGTTTTCGGATTTGTAATTAGTCTTGGTTGAATTCCTAAACCGAGTTGTGCATATTACAGCATTTGTTGCAGATTTTCCAACTAAAAAAAAATATAGCTGCATTCGTTGTTGTTTATACAACACAATTTATAAAATACACACTCTTTGCTGTCAAAATGCAATTTCTTTCAAACTTGCAGGTCAATTTGTAGAAACTTCTACCGTTTGTGCCAATTTTACAACTGATTGGTCTCATTTGCACAACTTTTTTGTGGAATCTTTCCTCCAAAACAAAAAAATATGTACCAAATAATTTAATTTTTATTTTATATATATATTTTTTTTAATTATTTTGAAACCATACGTTCAATTTAGTCGTGGATTAATAAGATCCTTGAGAACTGCATGATGGTGTTAAACTGTCAATGCCTTCAGACTGATCTACAATGCTATATAACTAGAACTGCACATATTCTGTAGATTGATTGACACACACATTTTCAATTTATTGTAATTTCCACTGAAGGCGTAAAATTTAACTTTCTGGGAGAAAAGCTCGGTCGTGTCGATGTATTGCAAATAATAGCTAATACCAATGAAACCTACGTGGACAAGTCCTAAAAGTAGGTTATTGATACTGCAAGACTGTTAAAAATATAATTGGTACCCATTTCCACCATAAAATCACAAAATTTGTATTCATGGCAAAGCCACAAGAGACAATGCTTTTCCTCCAATAGGTTAGTTCATTGAAGAAGCGCATAAGAAGGGAAACAAAGATACAGAGAAAATTTATCTGGTCCGGAGATATTTTGAACTCTCTCTTGTTTCAAATGAAAAATACTTGTTATCAAATCTCTGTGGGGTAACAAACCTTATGTTAAATTATATCGATATCTTCCTGGAAAAATGTAAGCTACATTTTTAGAATTATAAAATACAAATATTTGGCACAACAGGCTGGTTAGTACCCAGGGCCGAGCTTTCTCACAAGCGTACTTCTTGCACGATGGCGGGACCTCCTGTTTTATGCCGACTTCATCGCACTAAGCATCGCCCCACTGTAAAATTTTACAGGAGGCAAAAACAAAACTTCCTATGTAGGTACAAATTTTTGTATTTTGTAGTGTACTGTAAATTTTTATTTGCCTATAGTTTATTTTGTATTAATGGTAGAAACCTCAAACAAAGACCAAAACATTGCGCTTGCATATTTTATAAGGGTAAAGTTATTTCCTGAACAATTGTCGTTTAGTAAATTTTTCCGGGTTGTTATCGATATACAAAATTAAATATCTATCTCTCTTGATCAAAAACAAGTTTGCGCTGAAAACTGACCCAACAAAGGCCAATTAATATTGATAAAGATGTTTTCGATTTATTAAAGGCACTTGACTACCCATTTACTTCGGATATTTCCGGCACATCAGCGAATATAAGTTCAGATAATTTTTCCGATACAGAATAATTATATTTTTATATATAGATATTTTTTTCATTCATTATATTTAGAATTAAAAAATAAAATATTATTATTTAAATATATGAACTTTTTGCTTCATTTTCAAAAAGATAATTTCTGTCAAGAATTCATATATTTGGGCCTGTGTGTGCCGGGCTTATTGTTTGGATGTAAGTAAAGTCAACTCGCATTTCAACGATAAGACATGCACGTTCAGCTCGCAGGCGCACTGTTCATCTAATATGGATACAAAAACACGCAGTATAAAATTCTTATTGCTACAGAACATGCAAACACGCATCTGTGATATTTCAGTTGTAAGGCCTTCAAGAAAAAGTCCCACGCTCGGCAAAGAGGTTTAGTAACCTCATTGAAATCAAAAAGAAAAACGGTTGTTATGGTCCATCTGCTCGGAAGCGGGCTCAGTAGCTCCCTTTGCACGGAAATGATTGAATTCACTGCGTGCCGCTGCCCGCTAGCACAACCAAAATACCTGTCCCATCATCTCGATTCTAAATTTTTATTAAATCAAAAAAAAAACTTTACTTAAAAAAATAAAATAATTGAAAAAGCTTGTACTTATATTTGAAGCGCAACCCCTGTACATATTGATAGATGGTAGATAAAGTGGAGAAATCAATCCCAACCAACCTCTATGAACAATATGTCCGCACCTGATGGTAGATAACTAGATACATGAATATCTAATTGGAGAGGCATGTTGGTTAAAGCTCACCCCCCGATTTGTAGTATGTACATACTTAAGTAGTAAAGCCCCAAAAACGTTAAGCGTCCATACCTGCTTCTTTACTTAATTCCTTGGAATTTCAAAACAAGTTAAATTTTAAGAATTTCCATTTCATATCTGTTTGGATGGTGTTCTGGGTGATAACGTCTTAGAAGGCACCACATAAATGAGTAATTACATACAGACAACATTTCAAAAGTTAATTACTTTTTGAATTATTACTTAATTCCAAAAGTTAAAATCATCAGTGCGCAGGAAATATAACTGTCAAGAAAAAAATTTAGGACAAAAACAAAAAGCAAATGGGTTTGACGAATTAAGAAGGCTTCAAAGAGCGAACCAAAAGCGTCATTTCACCAAATGCTAGTCAGTTTGTCATGAAATGCGACATTGAGAATCGTGGGTTTTTCTGAGACTCAAATCTTATGAAGTGAGATTTATGGAAATTGCGCATCACTGTGGGAATAAACTTCGTATTGCAGTAAGTACGGTTAAAAGTTAATTACCGAGACTGCCGAATTACGACCATTAGTTGTAAATTGTGTTTATTTAACAACCATTGTCCTGTGGGAAAGATTTAATTCAATTCAGTTCGAAGGATATATATCAGCTACTGTTTTACTTTGAATATGAATTGCCTCGTTCTTTTATTGATACAAACAAAGTCATAGTAAATCAATTTTACGAATGAGAGAATCATGTTATAAGGAGTCCGGAGTACAACTCCAACATACTTACGTTTTACGTCTAGGTGAAACATTCATCATTATAGTTAAAAGGGGTTTGAGCATGCAGAAGTAAAACACACGCAGCACATTAATTACACTTTCCACATGTATAATGATTTAACCACTTAGCGAACAATTAATTGTTCTCTGATTTTGGCTGACTATTAAAAGAATGTTCGTCTAACGTTTATCGAAACATATATGTTTCTTTGACGAGAAATCGTAGTGGGAAAAAGATTATAATTCAAATTAGGTAGTTCCTGCCTGGCATTATTTTAATATCAGCCTAATATGTGCTTACGCTTCTCAGGATGACCGTAAATAACTTATATACACTGTTGTGACTTCTTTAGAAATTCCAACACCAATGAAACAAAAAATGTCTATGAAAAAGAAATGAATAATTGTCTTCACAGTAGATGATTATGGCGTTTTAAGGCTCTCTTGCGATGTTCAAGTGCAATCATTTGTAAAATTAACCTACTTTCTAAAAAAAAATCTAATATAGACCTTTTGAAGATTTTAGACTACATTTCGACCACTTTTGAGAGAGTTTTGTTAAATGTTTGAGGAAAAACAAATTAAGAAGGCTATAGCCCGCAGTTCAAATTATTTAATAAATGCTTTGTCCCACCTAATCTCATCTTTAAAACTCTAATATCCTCTAAAAGTGGGTGAGGTTTAAATCTTTATGCGTCTGGCCCGATGGTATCTCCCCCATAGTTGTTCTTCCACATAGGAAAAACCATTTGCGTAAGCTTTTCCATCTGCTCTATCAATCAGGACTCGTCCGGAGCAAATGGAAAACAGGATTTGTCCAGTCCATTCCAAAAAGGGACGAATTTTCTTCTCTCTCTAACTACCGATCAGTTGTACTTACGTCCCTTCTTTCTAAGGCCATGGAACCGCTGATAACCGGCAGCTTAAGAAATATCATGAATCACGAAAACTCCTTAATGGCCGACAATACGGTTTTCGTAGCACAGGTCTACTGGTTGCGAAAATAAGTTCGTTACACTTGTTATTTCAACGGGATTTGATAGGGTTTGGCAGAGAGCGCTTTAGTTGAAAATGATTTAAGTATGGTTCAAGTTGTTTTGAACGGTTTCAAGTCTGCTATTAACCAAATAAATGCTGGTGTTAACCAAGGCTCCATTTGTTCGCGTCACGCTTTCTCATTTTTAAAAAATTACCTCTTGTTTGCAAATTTTAATCCAATCCATTCCTTTGCTGATGACAGCACTATCAGATTTTCATATTCGTTCTCGAATCAACTCAATGTTAAGTTCTTTTAATTCCGAACTCGACAGCATAATTAAATGGGGGTAGATCTAATAAAGTGGAATTTAATGCTTCCAAAACTTAATGCTGTCCTCTGTCATATAACCATGAAACCAAATTTCACAGCCATTATCCATGAATGACACTTGCATCGTCGAAACTGAAAAACTTTCCATGCTAGGTATGTATGTTAAGTTGGTCATCCACGATCACTCACGAATGCCACTTCTGACGTGATGTTTTTTTTTGTTTTATTAGTTCCTATGATTTGCTTTAGCTGCGGATTTAGCAGTTTCTCAATACAATTCAAAGCTCTTTGACAGTCAAATGCAAAATAAAATAGAAAGAATAGCACTCATCGCCATCCACTTCACTCATGAATGAGGAATTACATTTTTTTTTTAAATTCCATCGCGCACTGTAAGTATAACAAGCCATGCCTTCCACCAGTATTCATGAGTGCGCTCACGCCGATAATACAATTCATGAGTGATCGTGGATGCCCAGATTTAGTAACAAGCTTCGTTGGAACAATCACATATTCGAAATATCTAAAAACGCATATCACTGTCTGTGTTTCATCAATCAATGTAAGAAATATTTTACCTTTTTGATCTGGCTTCAATATAATTAAACCTACGGGATATGATACAAAAGCGTAAGATATAACTGATAGACGATTTAACCGTAGCGAACTCGATAGTTTCGTTTGAACATCGTAGGAATTTCACCTGCTTAAAAACTGATTAGCAATGAAATAATGAAAATTAAATTTTTACCACATCTTGTTCAGATAGTATTTAAATCTATTTCGGTTCGGCCGAAAACGATGGTTTTCTATAAACTTCCCCAAAAAGTGGGCGTGGGTTAAAATGATATATGGACAAAATGTTTATTTTATCATAACCAATGATTTACTGAATTTTACTGAAAAGCGTTTTTTTTTTTACTAAAAACGCATTCAAAAAATTGACGTGACAAAAAACCCTATAAAGACGAAATATAAATATTCAGATTGTCAAATATGTTGTTTTACGGTTTGGATAGAAACTACTTACGTTTTTCTTAAAAGTGGGCGGATTTTAAAAACTACTTGCACCTTGATCTGCTTCTTCGGAGGGAGAGTCCTTGTACCAAATTTGAACATTCTAGCTTAAATGTGATGGTTGGGTGTTGTAGAACGAGGGTTGACTCTGATTGGCTTTAACTTGGCAATGTCCAGTGTTGTAACTCTGACTACACATCAAGTGCTTATTTTTTACCTCCAAGTGGTAACCATCGGGTACTGGTCTCATCCAAACGGATTTGACTTGCTAAACGATAAGCTCGAGTGTTGATAACACGACGAAAAACAGCAACACTATAAACAGCCAGGTCAGAATGGCACGGAATGAATACCCGGCCTGCTGTCCCAGGCTTCGGCATATTCGGACAACAGGTTGTCTAGGAATTTCAATGGCTAGTCAGGCCCCTTGAACAGAGCTGGTGGCGGATGAACCGAAAGGCCAACGGCAGCGCTAAATCCCGTAGTGGATACTGATGGCCCCGTGTCCTAGAGGTATCTAATAAATTGGAACTGGCCCTCCAGGTTGGGGGTTGTGCTTTGGGTTAACTACCCAATCATGGAAAAATCTAACGGTTACGAAGCAACCAATAGCCTCGGAAAGGACTTAGGCAAGAAGCCTTATGTTTCCAAGACATTAGCGAACGCATTGTAACAATCCGCATCAAGGCCAAATTCGCCAACATTAGCCTTATATGCGCTCACGCCCCAACGGAGGAAAAAGATGATATAGTTAAGGACTGCTTCTATGAGCTCCTTGACAAAACCTATGAGCGACTACCGAAGTACGATGTTAAAATCGTGCTGGAAGATTTTTACGCAAAGGTAGGAAGAGAAGACATCTTTAGCAGTATTGTCGGAAAACATAGCCTACACGACAACACGTCTGGTAACGGACTTAGGCTAATTGACTTCGCTACGGAACACTGTAGCCAGCACACGGTTTCCTCACCTCGATATCCATAAGGGGACGTGGCGGTCTCCAGATCAACGAACGGTCAATCAAATTGATCACATAGCGATAGACAAGCGGCACGCATCCAGTATTTTGGATGTCCGAACATTTCGAGGAGCTAACATCGACTCGAACCACTACATTGTTGCCTCTCTAAACCTCTCGATTAACACCATACCACCAGCATCGAATGTCGAAGAACTATGGCAACGATGCCAACAAGCCATTAGACCAGCCGCAACTGATGTGCTAGGTTTCTCGCGCCCACCAGCAAGAAACCCCTGGTTTGATGAGGAATGCCGACAGATGCTCGCTGCCAAGAACGATGCCTACAAGGCTAAGCTGCAGGTGAAGACGAGAGCTTCCGTTGAGCTCTATAGGCAGAGAAGAAGCGAAGAACACCGGCTTTTTAGAAAGAAGAAAGAAGAGGAGAGTTGGCAGCTTTCGCTGTCGTTGCCAATATTGAATGGTTCGTTCTGTCTGTCAGCGGAATGTTGTTCGTCATCGCCGTTTAACAGTCTACAGAAGTGTTTCTTCCATATCCTCACGATCGACAGTGCCTCAATTCCGATAATTCCTTGTTCATCTCGACAGGATTCTGTTCGAGCCTTGTATTCTTGGCTTTGGCGTTTTACACTTTGGTAGACCTTGCGAACATCGTTCCTGGAGTGGAACTATATGCTCGATCGCGCGCTTTTCTTGCTCTTTTTTCTTCTTTCTGAAAAGCCGGTGGTGGTAATAGCGTCGAGAGGCTAATACGCGTTGCGCGAAGGTTTCTTTCGGCGAGCTCGCCCGCCTTATAGTTCCTGATATATCTCTGTGACTACTTCCAAATTAAAACACGTTTGGAATTGCGGATGTCATAATGGTTTTTAAAACAGGAACACCACCAATAAATTAAACTCATAAAGACAGATTTCTCATCCTTCAGTCATAAACAAATGTTCAAGAGGATATTACAAAGGCGTCTACAGGCGGTTGGATAATTGGAAAGGGATGATCATTGGGGCATTGGTTCATTCATGACTCAACGCACCCAAAGGAAGTAGAGACCAATATTCAATAATGTGGTACAACATCTGGCCTTTCCGGCATCCAAACAGCAATCGCTTTTATATGCTTTTAAATCCATTAATACTTGATGGGGTATCAATATGGGTAGTCTGGGTCAGACACCCTATAGAATAAAATCAGTTAGCCCCATATAAAGAAAAAATATGTGTAATCATTGAGATTTCTCCTTGTATTCCTTAGGAGAGAAAACAGAGCTGATTTATTTATAAGGGGTTAGCGCTCAACGACGTACTAGCTTAACGGCGGTAATCCCTAATCAAAACTTATTATTTTTGCTTGGTTGCGAGAACTGCATGACCAAAATCTCAAATGACCTAATGCCCGAATATGTAAGAGGTACTCATGAAAGTTGTTCACATGTGAGGGAATTTCCTCGCTGCCGTCTGTGTAAATAATGTGGTGCCTTAGAGATAGTACACATCTGAGTTATGAAAAACCGTTTAAAGCGTTTAAAAGGTGTTAATCCTACTACACCGCTCTAGATTATTTTTGAATATGATTGACATTGCAGCCTTTTAAAGTTCTTAGTGTCTTTTTCAATCAACCTTTTTTATAAATTTTTCAACTCTATTTTTTGTTTACTTTCAGGTGAGTACCAGTGTTAGTTCGCCAAAATTTCAGGTAACGAAAGTTAAATTGTAATAAGTAAAAATATAAAGAAGCGTTATGGTAAAAGTTGATATATTCCATTTGGTTGCATTTTTTCACAATACATTTTGGGTTTGAAAATCCTATCGTAAGAGAAACGAATTTACTACGGAAGTGCCAGTGCACACATGTGCTTATGCTTTAAAGTTGAAATTGAATTCACTTTCGGGAATCCAATTTAATATAAAAGTTTAGTTTTTTCTATATATACGACACACATAGTTTGATAAAGTCATGTATGAGGGTGTGGTGAATTTTAAAAACTGCATTTGTTACGATCGTTAAGTTCTTTAGGACATCTGCAAAATAATACGGTTTGACCAACCTAATCGGTTATAACAAAACCAAAGTTTGATGAAACTCAGCTTTAACATATGCAAAGCAAATAGCTTTCGTTTTTCGCCCATCATTTCCAAGTTGTTCATGCATATAAAAATTGAACGGGTGACAAAAACTATTAGTTGTTGTCTGGAAACTATATGAAATTTAACAAATTTTCAACTTATGAATTTCGCTACATTCTAAAACTTAAATAGCTTTATTTGTAGTGCTTATTTTTTTTTAATTTAATTTTTAAGATAGTTAAATTATTTTTATGGATTTTAATGATATAACTTAAATGGACTACAAGCTGCATCACTGTCTGCAAATTTTATGATATCTCTAGGCTTATATCGCAATTTTCATATACAAAATTGATAATTTAATTCGTATATGATAATTTTAACATATTTTTGTTACTGCACATTTTACAGAGGTTCGATTATAATTTTAATCTTCCTACTGAAATATTATTTTTATTAATTTGAAGAATTGATAAATAAAATATTTAAACCTGAAGAAAAATAAGAAAAAAACCTACAATAAAAAAAAGTATATCAGAACATAAAGCAGAAAAAAATTTGCAATTACCATTGAATCAATAGATTAATCAGTGAATATGTAAATAAATAAGTAAATAAATAAATAAATAAATTAGTAAATAAATAAATAAAAATTAAATAAAGCACTAAATAAATAATTAATTGAATAAGTAAATAAATAATTAAATAAAATGATATATATATAATAAATAAATGAGTAAATAAATAAATGAGTAAATAAATAAATGAGTAAATAAATAAATAAATGAGTAAATAAATGAATAAATAAAAAATAAATTTATGGCGCAACAGGCTCGTTAGTACCCAGTGCCTAGCTTTCTTCTCACAACCATTCGTGTGTGCGTGTGTACTTCTTAGCACGATGGCGGGACTTCCTGTTTTATGCCGACTCCGAACGGCTATGTTGAGATAAGCTTTTCCTGACAATTGATACTACTCGGATGATTTGTCAGATGATCACGAGAGGAGGGCCATATGGTAATCGAACCCAGACCATCTGCGCGGCAGTTCATCGCGCCACTGAGCCCGTCATTAAAAATAAATAAATAAATGTAAAAGTAAATAAATTAGTTAATAAATAAATAAATATGTGTGTAGGAAAGTAAATTAATAAACATTATTATACATTATAGTTACAAATAACAAATATTACACAAATAAATGTGCAAATAACTTTACAACAAAAGGATAAAAATTCGTACTTCAATAATGAATAAGCAATAAGTATGAGTAAGTGAAATTTTAATTGAACAATAATAGGTATTAAGTTGTTTTACAACTGTGTTGCTTAGTTTTAAAATTCTATCAGCTGTCAATTCTACATTCGCTCTTTCATAAATGTCAACGGTTGAGTGGTACCAAGGTAAATCTAGCACCATTGTTAGGAGTTTGTTTTGCGATACTTGCAATTTTGGTATACATATAACAACCATATAACAGAATTGCCTGGAAAATTACTGTATGTAAAATTATTTTGTTGTCATTGGAAAGTAATGATTTTCTATTAATAAATGGGTAAAGCTACTTGATTCCTATACCTATTTTCTTAAGATTTTTATTAATGTGATCCTTGAAAGCTAACTTGGTATCTAAATAAATACCTAGATATCTAACAGAAGGTTCCAAATTAATGCGACTACCATTGACTTGAAGGTGGCTGGTGCAAGGAAAACAAGACCTTCTTTTTCGGGTGATATAGATAGCTTGTGTTATCCATACATTCAATTTGATTTACTATTTATGATAGTATATTGGTCCATTTTGGAGATTCCTCTCAATGTTGAGAGCGAATTAATGGCATGAAAATATAGCAGTATCATCTGCAAGGATGGCTACGCAATGTTCATATATTTTTCGCAAAATCATAACAAAATAAATCACAAAAAGCGCAAAATGATTAAAAGTAAATAAAAAAATGGATTTTAAGAAGCTTGTAAGAGATTAGGGTTGGGTAAGTTCTCCTGAAGTCATAATTCCCAAGAAAAAATTTCCAAACCCAAAATTCCCTAACTGAAATCTCCAGCAGCGAAATCCCCAAAGAGAGAATACACAAACAAAATAGCGATTCGTCTATTGTCTACAAATAGACACGCCCGGCTAAAAGTGCATGCATTCATATTTTTTTGTGTATAAATAAAACTTTTAAACGTAATTAAAATTCACAATACTAAAATACTAAGGGATCACAAGATTTGGAGATTTGCAGATTTTGGCTTAGAAGACTTTTTTGTTGGGTATTTTGTCCATGTATGTTTTTTCTTTAGAGATAATGCCCAGTTGGATAATTTTTTTTTTGGATTTTGTCCAATGGGGATTTTTTGGATGAGATTAAAATTAACTTTTCATAAAACCTCCTCAAAAAACTCCAAATAACCATGTCAGTTATCATAAGAACTCGAACTTAACTACCCAATATAACATCTACCTCTAGTTTTTTATATATTAGAATGCTACAATCCGCGAAACCCTATCCCATACCATTCTCAAATTAAACATAAAAAAAAGTGGACGTGCGTAAAACTCAATGAAGTTGAAATATAGAAAAAGATATTGTCACCACATCGTGTTCAGAAAGGTTATCTTATTCTCTTTAGATTCGAACGTTTTTTATGGGATATGACATTATTGGGAATGGTATTAATCGAAAGCTTTAGGGGTAAGTGGTTTCCAAATTTTGTCAGTTTCTTGCGATAGCCGCCATAGTGTCATGTCTTGCCATATCTTCCTTCATTCGCTGAAAATTTCCCAGCACAATTTTAAAATCGTACTTTGGAAGTTGTCCAGGAGCTGGTAGAAACAGTCTTAAGCAATACCATCTCAATTTTTCGTCGCTTATATTGGCAAATGTAGCCTTTATACGCATTGCTACAAAACGTTTGCTAATGTCTCCAAGCCAAACGACTTATTGCTTTCCTAAAAACAAATCTAAATCCGAAAAGACCTTATTTCTGTTCAGCATAAGACGAACCTAGTAAATGTCACAGTTTCTCTTTTTGACCGGCCAATCCGATCGTATTTCTTGGAAGGCTGTGATGTCTGCTTAGTAGCTTCGTTGTTTATATGCACGCCTTCTCATTAATGTTCTTACGTTTCAGGTGTAAATTCGAACGTGGTTGTCCTCTTTACATTTAGCATGGTTGTGTAATCAGTCCTTTCCATAGCTTTGGGTTGCTTCGTAAGAATTGCCGTGAATGAATAGTTAACCCAAAGTAGAACTAACTCAAAGATATTAGATACATCTAGACATAGGTCCATCAGTATCCACTACGGAATTGAGCGATGATGAAATGTTTGTATGTCCCATTATCCGAATATGTCATGTAAGTTTATTACTCGAAATGTATACTTCAGAATCGCCAGCTGAGTCGATCTATCCAAGTCTGTCTGTCTGTTACCGATTTCTGGGACTTAATTTTAAGCTTGAGTGTTGAAATTTGGTATATAGACTCTCTGACGAAGAGGAAGCTGAACAAGTGTAAATTTTTTAAAATCCGCTCAATGCCACACCCCTTTTTAGACAAATAAGTGTCTGCACAACATATTTAGACAATCTCAATCGTCTATATAAGTTTTTCAACGCCCTTTTTTGGGGTTGTTTTCAGTAAAAAAAATGTTTCGCTAAAATTTTTAAATATTATAAAAAAAAGTTGATGCAAAATTATTGGTTATGATAATGTAAACATTTCCTCACACTCACTTTTTGGGGGCGTTTTTTGATAAGAACCATTTGTATACTCTACCCCATAGCATATGCCATAGAAAAACGTCGTTTTTTGTCAAACCTGCACATGATCTGAACAAGATTTGGTGACAATACCATGTTTCATCCCCATAATGACCACAGTTTGGGGACATTAACGGTGAACATAATACGAAATGTGCTGTCAATTTGATATATGTATTATTATTCATTTTTATTAATAGGTAATTAAAATTAAAAGTTACTATTACAAAGTCTTTATATTAGTATTAGCAATTGATGAAAAAAAAATATATCGTGTTTTGAAATATATTAAGAATGATTGTATATATGGAAATTGGAAACATTTCAAAGTCCCGATTCATAGCTTTAAAATGTTAAGGAACCATAATCGATACTTGCTTTATTAATTTGTAAACAGTAACATTCATTACTGTTTACAAATTAATAAAGCACTGACAATGCATGCGCACATATTTGCTTCTTTTGAGCATTGCTTACACATGCACTTAGGTAGTCAATACAAACAAACATCAGAAACCAAACTAATTTCTTTCCACTTTATATATTAACATAACGTTTATACAACTACAATGAAAAATCGAACGTTTCGATGCTACTGCGTGGGACATTCCCTATAAATGCCTGATATGTGTGTGTATTTTTGATTATTTGCACAAATATATCCGAGGAAAAGCGATGTACCAGAACCAGAGTAAATGGACAATTATTATTATTTGGAATTATTCTGACCCGAAAATGTAAATTGTTCCCTGGGACTCATGCAATGGGTCTCACAATAAAAAAAATCGACTACCATTCGTTTATGGACTTCAAAAATACCGCATTGAAATTGAAACAATTTTTTTTTGTTTCAATAATATTTAAAGATTCAACGTATGCCACAAAAGTAAATTAAAAATGAATGTGTTTTGTGATTATATTTTTTTGCGGTATCAGTGGCTGAGATAAACGGATATATAGCCAGCCCCTTTGTATAATTATATAGTCAGCTCTTTTCAAAAAACCAATAATTTATGGACTTATAAGTTATGAGTATAAACTAATACCTACCACAGTTCTATCCCCATATATTTGTGAAATACACAATTCGAAGGGGACTAACTTAAACTCGAAGCTTTCCCTATGCTTTGCTGTCAATGTGCCCATTTAATTTGCTGAACATAGAACGGGTTTAAGTAGTTCGGAGCGAGTTATTTTAACGATCCCGACATGTGTTTCCACTTTGTTCGAGGGAAGGGAATTTGGTTTGCCATACAAACTTACATAACAAAACGAACTGATGAAAGAGCCAATAAATCGCTACAAGCGATTGTTGTCGGCATGTTCGTCACAAATAATTTAAATGAGAAAAATTTCCGTTTGTTTCCATATAATTATGTTCAAGTTGGAATCCAATAAAAGCTTTGCACTACCAATATAGAAGCAGGGTACCCCAAATGAAGCCAGATCGTTGGATGTTCATTGAAATTTATTAGAAAACATTCCGACTTTTGTTTGAATTAAAACGAAATGTTAGATAAACTATCCCAGCTCATCCCTTAAATCAATATGTTTATACCCTATCCCATAGGGGTATTATATTATTTGATACATGGTTTGTAATATACAGAAATAATTTTGCTGGTTTTATCTTAACGGGTGATACAATAGCATGTACTTTTTGTCTATATGACGTTTTGTGTTCAGTATGCATTGCTATTTCATCATGAAATATTTCCACTTTATAGAGTTACGCCGGAACAACTCTTACTAATTGGGGACACTTCTTTGTTTCAGAGTTCTTTGATCACATTTTGGTCGTTATAATCGTTCAAGTGAATGCACTTTTCATTCTGAACCAATTTTACACTATTGGTATCGTAATAATTATAATATTGCTGCAGTAAGTAGCAGAGGGTATTCCCGAATCAATCAATCCATCGCGCGCCGTTCTCAAAGTTTGGTCATCTCTTATGAAACGTTGTGGCGTATTTTGAAGCGTGATCTTGGTTAAAAATCGTACAGCACGTTCAAGAATTGATGCCGACTTAATTAAGTTTACGTTTTAATTTAGTTTAAAAGTCCTTGGAACGACTTCAAATTGATCCTTTTTTTTATATCGAAAAATTGTTATTAGCTACAAAGCTAATTTTTGGTTAAACGGCTACGTTCATAAGCGGAATTGGCGTATTTGTGCCAACGTTCGAAGAAAACATGATCTCAGAAATTATCCTGCCAATTGGCCACCAAGATCTTGTGATCTTTTGTTTTCGCCGATAATACAGGAATGATATAAGCTTTGGAAGCCAACATAGCTCGTGTTATTCAGTGCGGTATGCTTAAAAGAGTGGCCGAAAATTGGACCCATAGAATAGACGATTTATGAGTTATTCGCTCGCGGGCAGCATTTCAAGGAAATTATCTTCTACATTAAATGGCATGAGCCAAACTGACACCTTAAATAAAGATGTTCCTCAATACATTGATTTTTTTTTGTATTTTATTTTAAAAGTCCGGAAGCTCTCATTGGATCACCCTTTTTATGGATCGATTCAAAATCGAAAGCTGAAAGGATTTGGTCACTGTTTGTCCATCCGTCCGTACGTCACCAGGTATGGGCCCTTCAATTTTGAGCTGAAATGATGAAATTTGATACAATCCAATCAGAACCAGTGTATACATAAGAACAATTTTTTTTTTAGAAACGATAAAACGATACTTTCAAAGGAGAAATTAATACCATCCATATCACGAAACACCTTTCATACTGCCAAGCCTCATGCAACCAACGATAAAGTTGTCGCACTTAAAGTAAAGTGGATGCGTGACAAAAATTCATCATCGGCTCTATGAACTCCAATCTTAGAAGTCAGGATTAAAGAAAAACGTATGAGAAGTTTAGTACCCTATCCCATCCTTTAAACAAATATCCCCAAAATGTCGGCTTTATGGCGATGAAATATAGAAAAAGTCATTGTCATAACATATTGTTCAGACAGTTTTTTAAAATCTTTCATGTTTCGAAAAAAAAAAAACAGATTTTCCCCTGGTGATGCTATGAAGTAGTGTATACAAATGGTTTTTGTATGAAAACGCCTCCAAAGAGTGGGCGTGGGTTGAAATGATATATAGAAGAAATGTTTATATTATCATATGATTCTGCATGCCAATAATTTTGCATCAAAATTGTTTTCGGAATGCTTAAAATTTTACCGAAAAACGTTTTTTACTAAAAACGCCCTTTTTATAGGCGATATATAAACATTACAATTGTCTAGATAACTTGTTCAGATACTTTTTCAAAGTCTCTATTGGTTTGGCCTATAACTAAGTTTTTCTTAAAAGGGGGCGTGGCAGAGGGCGAATTTAAAAAAAAAGGTTTACACTTGTTCTGCTTCGTCGGATAGAGAGTCTACATACCAAATTTCAAAACTCTAGCTCAAAAATTAAGGTGACACACAGACGGACGGACAGACAGACATGGCTAGATCGACTCAGCTAGCGATTCTGAGTCGATCCATATTCTGTGAGGTATATTTAGTGAAATTATTTCGCTAAATGTCAAAACTAAAACATATACCCCTATGGGATAGGGTATCATAATTAAGACCCTTCTCTTACTACTCTAAATACATCATCTCAATTTTTCAATTAAATCGATTCCAAAACCCTTATCTCACGCTTCAAACCAAGCACTTGTTCCGAAGATTTGATGAATCACTTGGTTTCGACAAATCACGTATCTACAGGTAATTCTTTTAAATTTACAAAAAAAACTGGTAACCCGTAAGGCTTCGTTTCTTTATTTAAAACAGGGGTGCGTTACGTTTGTTCGCAAAACATGTTATACCGAAATTTCAAAGACTTAGTGCACAAAAATAAATTTAAGAAAACACGTTTGCCAAAAAGAGATATCTTCTCCTATTTGGCGGGATTGATAATACTTTCTCGAAAAGTTGTGCTTCGTATTTTAAATTTTAATATTTATGAAACTGAAATTTGAATAATTTATTTTCATATAATTTTCCGTATCCCATAGGGGTATATTAGTTTTAACGTTAAGCTCGTAACATAGAGAAATCATTTCGATAGACATACCGCAAAGTATGTGGATCGACTCACATTCACACCACATCATCCAGTTTGGGCCTTAAATTTAAAGCTAAAGAGTTGAAATTGTGTATATAAATTATCCGGCCGCAAAAGCAGAACAAGGGTTAACATTTTCAAAATCAGCCCACTGCCACGCCCCTTTTTCAGTAAAACGTTGTTTTTGGCCAAACGGTTAAGAATTTTGAAAAAGTTCGACAAATCACGTATCTACAGGTAATTCTTTTAAATTTACAAAAAAACTGGTAACCCGTAAGGCTTCGTTTCTTTATTTAAAACAGGGGTGCGTTACGTTTGTTCGCAAAACATGTTATACCGAAATTTCAAAGACTTAGTGCACAAAAATAAATTTAAGAAAACAAGTTTGCCAAAAAGAGATATCTTCTCCTATTTGGCGGGATTGATAATACTTTCTCGAAAAGTTGTGCTTCGTATTTTAAATTTTAATATTTATGAAACTGAAATTTGAATAATTTATTTTCATATAATTTTCCGTATCCCATAGGGGTATATTAGTTTTAACGTTAAGCTCGTAACATAGAGAAATCATTTCGATAGACATACCGCAAAGTATGTGGATCGACTCACATTCACACCACATCATCCAGTTTGGGCCTTAAATTTAAAGCTAAAGAGTTGAAATTGTGTATATAAATTATCCGGCCGCAAAAGCAGAACAAGGGTAAACATTTTCAAAATCAGCCCACTGCCACGCCCCTTTTTCAGTAAAACGTTGTTTTTGGCCAAACGGTTAAGAATTTTGAAAAAGTGTCTGTGTCGCAATGTCTATATTTCTTCTATAGATCGTTTTAACCCACGCCCACTTTTTTTTTGAAATATGACATTTTTGTGAGACTGACTTTTATAATATTTTTTCTTAAAACATATTTCATTGAAATTTAAATTTATTTCTTAAAATACAAATTTTGAGGTCTGAAAAGAACCAATATAAGATAAAATTAAAAAAAAACATTTTATTGAAAATCGATGCTTTAAAGAATTTTATTTTTCGTTCTCCGTGATTTCCATCGTTTAGATTTTCCAAAAATGAAAAACAATATATATATTTAAATTTTTATGTTAAATTTTTAGCCATAAATGAAACAAAGTATCTTTAAAATACATATTTGGGATCTAAAATGGTTATATTTAGAAAAATATTGGCATAGGCCACTCACTGCCTGACGACTTCACATACCCTAAAAGGAAGTTTTGTTAGTGTCGACTGTCCCTAAAAAGGAAATTAAAATACATTGATCCCACCTAGAGTGGGATTGTTAACTCAGTCGCTTGAGCCTGGTGACTTTACTTGACTTTATAGACAATTATTAAGATATTAAAGTAAAATAACATATTTGGTCTTAAGAGAACTAAATATAAAAATAATGATTATTATAAACAAAAAACGCAAGACGTACTAAACGAAACGTAGAATTAGTACGAAACTTCACTCTCTTTGATTCTTATCAATTGGCCCACGATTCTGTAAGATTAGTAAATTGTCCGTGTTACCTATCGTAGATTCTCATAAAATGGAGAAACAAATCTATATGATTTGTAAGTTATCTCTACGGGCAAACATGCGTCAGAATATCGTTTTTCGCGTCAACTATATTCGGGATAATATGATGAGGGCAATCGTTACGCGGGAAAACGTTTTGCGATCAAATGCACTCCACCCTGAAAATAGTTGTACCTGGTTATTTAATCGAGAAACTATGCGACATTAACTCATTATGATCTAGTATCAGCATAACCAACATAGATAAAATCACCCTCCACTAGATATCTCTATTGATGTGGGTGATCGTAGGATGTATTTTTTTAAACATCTAAGAATAAGCCATTTTGAACTATAAAAATATAACAAAACGTTTGTTAATTGCACTTAATGGAAACCTGAACCCTAACTTAAAAAGATATAATCAGGCAAGCACTCGTTGCCATATGACCCGAATGGTCGCATTCGGATTGCGTCTTTGGTGATCGGGTCGGTGATAATGGCTGTCGTTCCACAAGACCTCTCAAACTATCTAATCTAACTTAAAACAAATGAGTAGACTACTAGTCCACAAAGGGCTTTGTCAATCACTTGGAAAGCGCTAAGGCACTTTCCTTGTTATTTAGCCACAAATATTCGGTGCTGCCGCCTTTTAGTACCGATTGTATCGCGAACCAATTTCGCCGTGCTAAGCCACTTGTCTCGAGCGCCGTGATGTCCGTGGTATAACACCGGGATAGTATCCCTTTCTTGCATTTCAAAGGAGTCAATGTAAACGAATACCACTGGGGAGATAAAGCCCCACATAGGCGTACTCTTAATATATGTTATCATTGATGTAATAAGCCCTGAATATCAGACTCTTGTCGGTCGTCATCGCCCTTGCAGCATGCCTTCGAATCTCCTTAATAAGGAAATTGTAAATTCTATTCAGTTGACCCCTATCGTATAGGACCTTGATGTAATTGTATTTAATGTAATCAAAGTCTGTCATTCGGTACAGTCCTAAGCAGGGTCAGAAACACCGCTTCTCGAACAGGCGTATCTTTTCCATGTATGATGCTGCTACATTGAACCATTAGAGACAACCGAACAACAGGTCCAGAAATCATCAATTGCTGGACCTGTACTGTACGCCATCATATCATCTGCTTAAGATATAGCGTGTCTGAGAGAACCTACAAGATCACTCGTATAAATCTTAAACAATATCGGGGAGTTCAGTGCCCTCTGTTGTAAACGGTTTTTCATTTCAAATACCCTACTCGAAGTTACGTTGCCACATTAGACAAAAAACTTCTTTCGCATAAGCATTTCATAATTCATAAACAACAACAGCATGATATTTAGGCATACCTAGTCTGTTTAGTTTTAGTTTAGGTGTCGAAAGCCTTCTCAAATCCGTTTTTTTTATTTATTCCATTGAATGACGGATGCCAGTTTTGACGCGGCATGGATAGTGTCATGCCTCGCTCTAAAATCAAACTGATTTTCCGGAATAATTTTATTTTCCTTATTGTTCTGTCCTAGTCCGATATATCCGTAAGCCGAACAAGATTTATCACTTGTCAAAGCAGACATTTTCTACAATATGTACAGATTTGTGTACCCTATCCCATAGGGGTTTATAAGTTTTGATACATAGTTTGTAAAATAGTGAAATAATTTAGCTGAGTCGATTAGGCCATGTCTGTATGTCCGTCTGTAGGTAACCGGTTTTTGGATCTTTCATTTCGAGCTAGGATAATGAAATTCGGTACATGTAATCCTTGTACGTGCTGTTCGAATAGGTGTTAACATTTTTGAAATCCGCCCACTACCACGCCCTGTTTTTAGAAAACCTAATTTTAGGCCAAACCGTTAAAATGTTTGAAAAAGTGTCTGAACAAGATATCTAGAGAATCCCAATGCCTATATTTCGCCTATACAAAGTTTTTGCCAAGGCCACTATTTGGGGCGTTTTCAGTAAAAAACATTTTTCGGTAAACTTTAAAACATTTCGAAAAAAAAATTGATGCAAAAAAAAGGTTTTGGCAATATAAACATTTCTTCCATATATTATTTTAACCCACGTTTTGGAGGTTTTCATACAAAAACCTTACCATACCATATACAGGAGAAAAACGATGTTTTTGGTCGAACCATATAAGATTTTAATGAATTCTCTGAACAATATGTTGTGACAATTTCAATTTTAATATTTCTTTGCCGTAGAACCCATATTACAAAATAAAAAAAAAACACATTTTAGGGATATTAATTTAAAGGATGGGATGGGATAGGGTATAAAACGATCCACACAGTGGATTGTAGCCTTCTCATATGTTTTTTTGTGTATTCGTCTCCTAATCTATTCTGCTAAAAGAGTAGAGACGTTTATTTTATATGTACTATACATGGTATTCATCATTATTATTGTAAGCTTCGATTTAAGAAACCCGATTTTGAGAATGTTGTTCAACTGAATATCAGGAGGATCGGTCTTATTTCAGATTTACTAGTTTTAATGCTCCGAAGGAGTGTGGAGGGCAATTGAACCTAAAACACATTGGATGTCTTTTTATATAGAATTCAAAAATTTTCTGGTTCGATACGCTTGCACAATTAAACACATATCGGGTTTTTCAACAGGGACGCTACAAAAGTTGAGCGACAGGGACAGCAAACGACGCCACATTTCTTGCCGCTCTTTTGACATTTCTCTTCAGTAAGGCTTGCCATTTCATGATGGAAAGATATACGATCTAGCACCGAGTCGAAATTATTAAAATTTATAATCGAAATTCAGAGTCAGTTGCCTCAACGTTAAGAGCGCTCCGTCCAATTTATGGTCGTCATAATCGTCCTAGCAGATCAACAATTGAGCGTCTAGTGGAATAATTTGAATCCACAGGCACAGTATAAAATGTTCCCGTTCCAGTGAGACAAAGAAGTGCCCGTAGTGTCCATAATATTGCTGCCGCTGAGGCTTCAGTTGAAGAAAGCCCAAATGTGTCTCTCACACGTCGTTCTCAAGCGTTGGGTATCTCTGTGACGCCGTTGTGGCGAATTTTCCGAAAATATCTTGGCCTTCATCCTTACAAGATTAAATTGACGCAAGAACTGAAGTCGCTTGACCACCAGAAGCGTCGTATGTTCGTGAATTGGGCTGAGCAACAACTTGAAAATGATTCGGATTTTCATCGAAAAATCATCTTCAGCGATGAGGCTCATTTCTGGCTGAATGGCTTCGTCAATAAACAAAATATGCGGTATTGGGCAGGCAGCAAATCACACGTTCTTCACGAGTCATCATTGCATCCCGAAAAAATTACGGTTTGGTGTGGTTTATGGGCCGGCGGCGTCATTGGGCCGTACTTCGTCCGTGATGATAAAGACCGGCACGTTACTGTGAATGGGAATCGCTACCGTTCAATGATAACCGAATATTTTTGGCCCCAATTGAATGTGGTTCCAACAGGACGGCGACACAAGCCACACAGCGAATGCCACAATCAATTTATTGGAAACCAAGTTTGGAGAACGTGTTATCTCACGAAATGGTCCAGTCGCTTGGCCTCCTCGGTCGTGCGATTTGACGCCGTTAGACTATTTCCTATGGGGCTACGTCAATGCTATGGTTTATGCCAACAAGCCAGCGACGATTGATGAACTTCGTACGAATATAAAACGTGAAATTGCAGCAGTATTGGCCGATTTATACTTGAAAACCGTCGAAAATTGGGTTCAGCGTCTGGACTTCTGCAAGCGTGCCCGTGGTGGCCGTGCAAAAGAAATCGAGTTCCATACATAATGGCATCAAACGTACTTTCACAGGAATAAAGAATTTCATTGTATCCAAAACCGTTTTTGTTTCATTTAAAAAAACGTTTGTAGCACTCTTATTGAAAAACCCTTTATAACACATGATTGTTGTGTTTATTTTTACACGAGGTAGCCCTCGAATTTAATTTGATAGCCAGTTCTAAAAAGCTATTGACTATTAAAATGACACTCTAAATACCCTTCTTATCCGGATAAGTTATCAACAGAATTCCGCAACTATAATAGGCATTAAAGTTTGATAAAGTAAACAACAGTAACCTCGAATCTACTTAGTCACTTATTAATCGGATCACAGTCAGCCCCATATCGTTAGTTTCGATTTACTTCTTATGACTTTCAAGTGTCATAATTGGCTTTACACATATAACAGTCTGATGGAGTGCGCGTCTTTAAACTTAAAGCGCCATTAACTCAGGTGGAATTTAAGTTTGATAATAAAAGGCAATATTTGCTGTGTAGGTGCATTGATAAACTCGTTAGATTTAGATAAGATAAATTGACAGGTAAATTAGGTGGTTGCATGACTCATTCGTGTTTTTTCTTTTGTAGCTAGTTGCAGTGTGGGTTTTTTCAGTACCACAGTATAGATTCAATGTTTTTAAAGTCGTAATTATCCCTCTTTACGTTCTCAGTAGGTGTTTTTGACATTTGGTATACCTACTGTGTGGTGACATAGATGGAAAGCACGCTCATGGATTATTCCTCGTTATCAGTGTTCACATGTGGCGGGAAAATAGTACAATATTCAGATTGTTAAATAAGAAGTAAAGAATATATTGTAATCAGAAAATGTAATGCAAATTGTAAAATAAATTAAAATTTAAATTTTAAAAAAGATGGTTTCAAAAATGTTATGTTTACATATGCTTCGCTATATGTGAAATATGATTAACATGAACAAAGTAGGGCGGATATCTTTAATCATGAGTACAAATTGTACAGCAATATTTCTATTACTGACACTAATTAATAATTAAGGAATTTTTGATGGTCTTTCTGGAAATCTATTCGGTATTTTTTTATTTCAAGAAATTATAAAGAAAACAATTTTGTTCTAATTCTTTTGGGAAATTAATGAAAATAGTATAAAAATAATATCCCATTTAATCCAATTGACACAGCAAAAAGTTAATTTTGTTTACCCCTGCAAAAATGTCAAAAATTTGCCAGTGGATAAAGTTTAACCCCCATTTTAACGCAATTGACACACTGCCTTAGTAAGAGATTTGTCACTAAACGTCAATCAGCTATTACATGGGCATTTATTTATATTACAAAAAATGTTAGTTCATGAATTAACTTTTAATCAAAAGATTAGATAATTAGTTTTTTTTTATTAATACGGATGCAACAGTTGTGTGACAGTCTGTATTCCTGTTATTTTTTTACATAACTAAGCAAAGTATGTATATCTAGTAAAATATCCTAATGCCAATCGTTTAAGTAGTTTGATTTATGTTTGTATGGAAATGAAAAATGTGTTTTAGTATGGTATATACCAACCAAATTAAAAAAAAAATAGAACCCGCAATATAACTCCAATGGCTAAACTTCTGATCGCACTTCTATATTTACTCCTCCATTTACTATGTTTTCGATATTGACTTATGTCAATATGTACTTTTTAAAATTAAAAAAAAAAGCAAAACAAAAATGTTTCCTCATTGAGAACATGTGTTCTTGTGTTTTTATGGTTTTATGACGGTCTGCTATAGTCCGTACCAAAACAGTTGGCCAACGGTCGATTGCGCAGAGAGAGGATTTAAGAGAACAAAAATGACGCGAAAGAGATTTAATCACTAAGCGTTTTTGCCTGTAATTTACAATGCGTAACCCAACTTTACAGTGCTTAGAACTAAAATGCTGTTGAATATCTAAATAAACTTAATTTTTTATTATGAGGTCGACTTTTATACATTTCTACCTAGAAGTCCGATTGTATTTGAAAGGGTTCCCAACCCTTTTTATGGTTGAACATTTCGTGGTTTAGAACGTTCACCATTTTGTCTTTAACAAACCGTTTAATACCCCATCCTCTTTTTTGTGACAGAAAATCGTGCCTATTGTTATTGGGTATAAAATCGTTTACGTTTCCAAAAAATTCCCAAATTGTAATTTTTTTTATTAAATTTACCTACCTCGCCCAAATTCAATGATATAAACAAAAAAAATTTGGAGTGACACTGCAATTTACTTTACTTTGCGTGCCAATATCAGTACCTACATGATCAATATGCACGACACAATTAATAATGATCAACGAAAGCATAATGAGCAAATAGGGTTTAAATCTAAAACCGTACACCTTCATACAGACACAGTCACACAATCAATTCATGTGCAATGTTTTGCTTAATCTATCCGACCGTGATCACATCATACTCCTACAAAGAACCGACAAGACGAAAAACGAAACAATATATTTTCCTCCAAGTAAAGTTGACATATAATGGTCTATATTTTTCCTCCGCTCCTAATTTCAGTATAAAAGAAGGAAAATGAAGAAACCACCCTCAGTGAGATCGCGACAGCGATCTTGAACACAAGGCAGGGTATACGTCGTTTTTTATTATGGCTCCGCCATTTTCGTCTCTTTATGCTTGTTTTTGCAATTTTAAGAGATTGTAAAACACATTTTAAGAGACCTGCGCAGTAGAATGGCCAACTGTTTTGGTACGGACTATACACCCGGATATATGTAATAACACTCATATCCTCCTCCACACATTGTTTTAATTGCATATAGGTAAATGCAACAAAACTCATATCCTTTTTTTTAATAGTTCTTACAAAAAAAACACAATAACACACCACAACACAAACAAACAATATCAAAGATAACCCACTGAAAGAGTTCGATAGATAAACAGGAAAGTTGGAACGATTTATCGCAAAAATGTTGTAACCTAAGCTTTGATTTAACCGGTAGTGAACAAACTGGGCCTTAGTTACATATGCAGTAACGATACAAATACAAAATTAATGGAAGTATGTATTAATGAATTGAAGGCATACGAAAAATCAGAATTCTGTTTTATTGTTCTCAGTAGAATTTTTTTTGTACAAATATTTTTTTAACCATAAAAAATAAATAAATATATTTTCAAAATTTGATTAAATAGATAACTCCGATGTAAATTTTCACCCCTTTCTGTGAGGTCAGCGATGTAGCGGGGGTAAAATCGAAAAATTTTGAGCAATAACTGTGGGGAATAACTTGTCTCACGCACACTTCTCTCTAAGTGTTTTTCTATTTGTCAATATTTTTTTATAATTTATTTCCATTTGCCCTGATCTTTGCGGTAGATTCATGAGAGTTGGATGCGTTTCTCAAAATTGCTCTCTTATCAGCATCGAAAATCACTTTATTATAACCGCCTTTATTATTTCGACCATATCCCGACTTATTACGTAAAAAATTGTATATCACTTTTCGACTTCTGCCAACTTTTTTTGATATTTCACTTATTGAAAGCCTGAGCTCTTTATAAGCTTCGATTTTTGCTTTCTCTTCAACCGATAGCATTTTTCCTTTACCCATATTAAAAAAAAAGGCCACTTGAGCAGTAAATAAAATTTGGTGCCAATACGTGCATGAGCTAACCTGATGACGCAAAAATTAAGCTCATATTTCCATTAAAACTAAAAGAAAATAGCAAAAACCATATAACGGTACATTGTTATTGCATGTTCTCTTTGCCAATGATAGTACATACAAAGATGAGAAAAATAGAAAACAAAAAAGTAACTGCAAGTTAACAACAACAAAATCAGAAGCAATCGTATTAGGCTAATGAAGCTGTGCTAACCTGATGACGCGCAGTGTACGTATTTATAGGTGAATTTAGCTTGTAGGCAAACCCCGAAGATCTCTCTACTTCCTTTTTCACTAAAAATGTAATCAGAAATAATTTCCCTTATTCTATTTAAGGCACAAATAAAATCAAGACAAAAATTTATCTTTTTCTTAAGAAATATTAGTTGAGGCTTATGCTCATCTACCCTTTTCATCATTATAGATAATGTTACAACAGATCTTCATTTTAACAGAAAACTTAATTTTCTCGAAACATCCTCAAACAATCTTCTGTTTATCCAAATATGGGCCAACAAAAATCTCTAAAAGTTGTAAAAAAATATGTAGCTGTATGTATGTAAAATAAACAACCGGTTTTAAATTATTACTTAAAAAAATATATATATAGATACAAATAGGTAAATATGTGCCCGAATTAAAAAAAGATAAACAATGTGCACGAACAAAGAAATTATTCAAAACTAAATGCAATGCAAACAGTGAGGCTTATGTACTGTTAAAATGCGACTGACGAAAAAATATGCAAATCAGTCAGATGAATGTTTACGAACTTTTAAGATAAGCGTTCTATTTTAAACTCTTTTGTTTAAACTTTTCATTTGCTCGTTCTTAGTTCGAATATGTATAATATCATCGTTTTCTTTCAAGTACACAGTTGAATAAGTAAGGTAACAGATGATGAACATATTTAAGCAGATCCTCGTTTGGGTTTTTAATTATTACGATAATTTGTTTATGTTTTCTTACGTTTTTATTACTTAATTACATGTTTCTTACTTAAATAATATAATATCTAATAATATGTTAAAAATTGAGAAATATGTATTCAGTTGAAAAAAAAAATTCGTGTGAGACGTCAGAATTTCGGCCAGCTTCTAATTATTGGTACCATAACCCCCTTGCTTGCTCTGATTAACATTTATGCAAAACTATGACATCGGTTTTGTGTAAAAAAAAACTGAAACGCTTAGAAGTTGAAGAGCCTAAGCGCTATAATATTTTTAAATTTTCTTGCACATACTGCAAAGATTTCGCAAATCCCCTCTTTTCAATTAGGTACACCGTGTCCAAGACATTAGCGAATGCAATGTAGAAATTCCAATCAAGGCCAAATTCGCCAACATAAGCCTTATTTGCCCTCAAGCACCAACGGAGGAAAAAGATGATATAGCTAAGGATTGCTTCTATGAGCTCCTTGACAAAACCTGTTAGCGACTACCGAAGTACGATGTTCAAATCGTGCTGGGAGATTATAACGCAATCGTAGGAAGAGAGGACATATTTAGCAGTATTGTCGGAAAACAAAGCCTACACGACAACACGTCTGGTAACGGACTTAGGCTAATTGACTTCGCTTCGGAACGAAATGCCACTATAGCCATCACATGGTTTCCTCACCTCGATATCTTAAGGGGACATGGCGGTCAGATCAACGAACGGTCAACCAAATTGATCACATAGCGATAGACAAGAGACACGCATCCAGTATTTTGGATGGCCGAATATTCCGAGGAGCTAACTTCTACTCGGACCACTACCTTGTAGCAGCAAAGGTAAGAAAACAACAATCCAGAAATACTGTGAAAAAAAATTAATGTCGAAAGACTGCAATCGCAAGAGACCGCCAAGACCTTCGCGCAACGCGTATCCCAAAATTAACACCATACCACCAGCAACGATGCCAACAAGCCATTAGATCAGCCGCAACAAGGCTAAGCTGCAGGTGAAGAAGAGAGCTACCGTTGAGCTCTATAGGCAGAGAAAAAGGGAAGAACACCGGCTTTTCAGAAAGAAGAAAAAAGAACAAGAAAAGCGCGTGATCGAGGATTTAGAGAGGTGCCACTCCAGGAACGAGGTTTGCATGTTTTGCCAAAGTGCAAAACGTCAAAGCCAAGGATACAAGGCTCGAACACAATCCTGTCGAGATGAACAAGGAAATATCGTAGTTGAGACACAGTCGATGCTAAGGATATGGAAGAACCACTTCTGTAGACTATGAAACGGCGATGACGAACAACATTCCGCTGACAGAGAACGAACCATTCAATATTGGCAACAACAGCGAAAACTGCCAACCACCCGACCTAAGTGAAGTGAGGATAGCAATATCTCAACTCAAGCTTAAATATTGCTGTCAGAAATGACGGCCTTCCCGCTGAGCTTTATAAAGCAAACTCATAAGCCAAATTTTGTCGGAAGAAAGTATGTCTGAAGAATGGAACCTCATCATCGTTTGCTCGATCTACAAAAAAAGGAGACCCTCTAAGCTGCGCTAACTACAGAGGCGTAAGTATCCTCAACATCGCCTACAAGATTCTATCTGCCGTAATATTTGAACGCCTGAAACCGTTTACCAACAATTTGTCTTGTTCAGTGCGTCATCTGTATGACTTTATAATCTTTGCTATAGCCCAAAAATCGGTGACACACAGACGAACGAACAGACTGACATGGCTAAGTCGACTCAGCTAACGATTCTGAGTATACCTAAAGTATGTACATATAACGAAATTAAAAATTTAATGACTAAACTAATCCCTATGGGATAGGGCATAAACTCTCTTTGCGTCATTTCGGAATGCCGAATGCTATCGGAGCCCAGTACGCTCTTGACGAAAGGCTAGTTGTCGTCTGACTGCTCTTCAGAGTTCTGAGTTTCATCAGAATGGTAAACATAGCCGCAAAGTTTGCTATCCATTAAATTCATAAGTGTTCACAAAAAAGAAGACCCTCTGAACTGCGAAAACTACAGAGGCATAATTCTTCTCAATATCGGAAGAAGAAGATGTCTGGTTTTGGTATACCGCCCAAGCCCATCCGTCTGTGAAGGATGACGATGAAGACTTCTCGCAGACTCGAAAACGACCTCACGAGACATTCGATAGCAAAAAGGATTAAGGCAACGCATTGTCCTGTGATTTCTGCCAAAAAAAATACCTCTAAGGTAAATTCACTGGTGATCCGTTACTTTTTACACCTGAAAGTTCATAAACTATTCACTCGGTTTTTAAATCACATTGGATTCCGCTCACTTAATTGCCTTAATTGCATTAAAAAGTTCTCAACTGGTATATTGCCAGATTCGAATATTATAAAATACTTTTACAACAACTTTTACACAAAAACTGGGGCTGTAATATTTAATTTTTAGGATGAAAAAGTATGTCTCTTCTGTCATAAGAATAAGTTCATCTTTTTTTGACAAAATAATGATGATAAACGTTTTGCACGATTCTGTGTAAAAAATCATATATCAATGGTTTCGAAATTCAAAGCGACCATCAGGAGTATTGATGCGACTTTCATACGTTGACCATTAAAATGGTGTGATTTTTGGTAAGCTTGCTCATGTTTTATCATGACTTCGTCCATGCATACATTCATTCTATGGTTTCCATTTCGATAGTACTGAAATGACCTCAGTACCCCTATACCTATCCTTGACCTACAGGCACCCATCAAAACAATGGTTGCACTCCAAATACGATTCATCACAACGTAGTCGCTTCAATAGAAAATCAACTAATAAATCAAAATCACGTGTGCCAATTTACCTGCAATTGTCCTAAGGCCACTTAAAAAAACTGCTCGTCAATCGAACTGACAATGGCCTTACCTTGGAACTAGGTTATAACAACAATATTTCAAATATTGTTAGAATCACATATGGGCTCAGGAAATGTATGCGATTCAATTCACATTGAAGAGGTTTTCAAGGATATACTTGGGTACACACGAAAATAAATGGCCGACACCACTGGGACAAATTTCGCTTTATCATTCGTGTTAATGACTATAAACCTTATATTGCGATATCTTGAGAATGACTATAAAGCAAACGCGTCAATCATAGTCCATTTGTTTATTAATTTCAAGTTTAGAAACATGCAATGCCAAACTGATATAAATTCTTTGTGTGATAAGGCTAAGTATTAACAAATCGAAATATTTTAAATGGTAGGGTGGAACATATCCGAATTTAACGATTGCCAATAAAACTTACTTGCTTAAGTGGCATTACAGTACGGAATGAACCTGGACCTCAACCAACATCCCTATTCAATCAGCCCAAATGCCTCCAGTTGCACACTTCAAGTTGTTCGAGGTCGGTTTCCACTGGTGCACGTCATTTAAGGCTATGTCTTTCTCTTTCGGAATTTAATTTCATATGGCTGAAATCCCATGTCTGTATGTATTTTATTCACTACTTTTTTTCTTTTTAGAAGCCCAAACCTGTATAGCTCCAATTTAACTCAGCTTTTAACTGAGCCAACGCGCGTTTTGGATTTAACATCTCACCCCGTTAAATACACTATAAATGTATTATCGCCTCTAGGCAGGTCTGTGTCGTATCAGCAGATTTATCGCACTCCAACCACTTGGTTAAAGAACAAATTTCTAAAAGAACTGTATGGCAATACGAGAAAGCCAACTGGGAAGCTCTAAACGGTTTCTTAAGCAATTTTAACTGGTCATTATGCTTCCTCGATAGTTTTTTTTTTGTTCATGGGCTGGTGGAAATCTCGATAGACACGATGAGCACGAGCCCAAAGTAGTGTGATTTAACCCACTAAAATCACCACCTTTTTTGTACTTGTATTGCTACTAAGTATGCGACTTATCTAGCAATTTTTTTATAACGAGTAATGAATGCTTGGCAGGTAACTTTCCTTTAGGAGTTCCTGTTTTTTCCGTAATTTATAGCCTGGTATGTTATTATCGGGCCAAATCTAAGGGCTTAGTTCTTTGAAGATGCAGCAATAAATTTGTTTCGTCAAGAATTTCTAGGACTGTTTTGTTTACGTATCCCAATAAACTTTTTTTTATGTTTGCGTGCGTCTTCATTCCTTATATAGTGAGGCGCATTGACGAATGATCTTAACATTTTGTTTTCAAAAGTTTGTAGAACGTTTAGATTTGTTTCACTGATACAACCCCATAGTTGTATACCATATGTCCAGACCGGTTTAAACACTTGCTGTATAATAACAACTTGTTATCAAGATTAAGCTTCCAATATTTTGCGAATAACCAGTAGAGTTCTCTGTATTTATTCTTAAGTTCTTCGCATTTCTTTTTTACCATGCGACTTCCATTTTAATTTTGCATCGAATGTCATTCCGAGATATTTCGCTTCACTTGCAAAAGGGACTCGAATGGTATTTTCAAATACAGACAAATTTTTTGTCCGTTTATACGAAAAATCTACATGAATCGATTTTCTCTCGTTGTGCAATCCGCTAGGCTTTTGTCCATTCATTAACATCGTTAAGAGCGTTTTGTAATTTCGTATATGTTTCCTCTATTTTTGTGCCAACTTTTAGTATAGCTGTATCGTCAGCAAACGTGGCAACTATTGATCGTTTGTTTGTCACGTGTAAATAGGAGGTACAAGAGTGGTCCGATGACGCTTCCTTGAGGTACTCCTACCAATATTTCTTTGAACTCCAAATACTCGTTTCCAAGTTTCACACGGAAGAGTCTATGCTCAAGATACGACACAAGGATTTTATATGATCATCATTTTTTATAATAATCAAGCAGAATTGTCTTAGTAGTATTGGAGGCCTCTATGCCAAACATTGTCAAAAGCTTGCGACACGTCAAGTAACACGGCTGAGCAAATTTTCTTTTCTTCGAAAGCGTTCTCGATAACATCAGTAATTCGATGAACTTGGTCCACAGTAGAATGTTTACTTCTAAACCAGGGTTTTGATGGTCAGGTAACAGGCGTTTCTGATCAATAATGGAGTGTGCGATCGAGTAATGTCCTTTCAAAAACTTTTGAAATTATTAGAAGAAGTGAAATATGTCTGTAAGATTTTATTTCACTCGGTGATTTTCCTGTTTTGAGAACCATACTCGTTTCCGCGACTTTCCACTGTCTTGGTATGTATTCTAATCTAATTGCATTTACAACGTAGAAGAGTTTAGTTAATGCTTTCAGAGGCAACATTTTTAGAAGTGCTCCTTTAATCATATCATCCCCACAGCTTTTTTAGGCTTCAGTTTCTGTATTTCCTCTATAGTGGCGTGGATGCTACTGCTGATGCGATAACCAACACCATTCTCCTGGGTATGAAATCTATTATCCCTTATCGGGTAAAGAGTATCAAACCGAAGGTAAACGGCATACCACCCGTTTACTCGAATTGTAAAAAGGCTGTTAGGGTGAAAGAGTTATGTTTTCAGTCATATAAGTCCAACCCTACTGAGGGAAACCATTTCAAATTTAAACGAGCGAGAAGTGACTGCAATGTCCCCATTAAGCGCGTCAAATTCTTCCACGACTCAAAGTTGAGGCAAAAAATTCGACCATGTCCCAAAGGTAGTAAACAATTTTGGTCGTTTGTAAAAATATTAAGAATTCCACCTCGTCGTCTTCCATCCCAACGCTCATTTACAATGACATTCCCGCTGTCACCTCTCTAGACGAAGCCGGTCTGCTCGCTGCTTATCTTGCAGCCAATTTCTCGCTGCCGGATTGTGATCAGTCTCCTCCTGTACTTAAGAACGTAGATCATTCTATGAATTCAAGAGTTTTAATTGATCTTGACATTCACAAATCAGCTCGTACAGATGGTATCTCACCAGTAAATCTGAAGAGTTGTTCTTCAACGCTTGCAAAACCACTCCGTAAGTTTTCAGTCTGTTATGTTCATCAGGACTCTTCGAGTCGATGGAAAACTGTATTTGTCCAGCCCGTCTTCGTCGCTCTTCAACTACCGACCAATTGCACTTACCTCCCTTCTTTCTAAGGTCAGGGAAACGCTGGTATACCGTCAGCTTACACAATATCTCGAATCACGAAAACACATCAATGACCGACAATACGGATTTCGTAGCAACTGGTGTCCACGGGTGACTTGATGTCATATCTCACCGAAAAGTGCAAGTAATCAACCCACCTTTGTGGCGAAAATAAGATATTTGCACTTGATATTTCAATGGCATTTGACAGGGTTTGGCATCAAGCCTGCTTTTGGTATCCATGATACTCATCTTCAATGGATTAGAAACTACCTCTTGAAACGTTCAATTCAAGTAATTTTGGACGGTTTTAAGTCTGATACTAACCAAATAAATGCTGGTGTTCCTTATAGGCTCCGTTTTGTCTCCGATTCTCTTTCTCATTTTTATAAATGACATCTCGTCTGCAACTTCCAATACACACCATTCCTTCGCTGATGACAGTACCCTTTAGCTTTTCATCTTTCTCGAATTCACACGCTCCACCTTCAGACGTGGAACAAAAACGACAAAATATGTTAAGTTCATTAAATTTCGACCTCGACAGCATAATTAAATGGGTAAATCTAATAGCGTGGAATTGAATGCTTCCAAAACGCAATGCTGTCTTCTGTCTTCCAAGCAAACCAAAAATTTACAGCCATTATCCAAGAATGGCACTTGCATCGTCGAAACAGAAAAACCTTCTGATCTGGCCTCAATATATAAAGCGTATATTCGCACCAAAGTTGAGATCATCGCTCACATATGGTCAGGTGCAGCTAAAACAACATTGCACATACTGGAAAGGATACAAAAGCGTGTGATAAAATTGATAGGATAATGTCTAGTCTGCGACCAATCTTAATCCTTGTATTAGTTTTTTTTTTCACTTTACAAAGAATAAACCGTTTATAATCAAAAATTAAGATTTGGGTCAATACATGTACACTGCTTGCATGTCTTCTAAAATGAATGCTAAAAAAATAATATCTTAAAAGGATCTTCTGTTTTTCATGTAAATATGACATTCGTAGCCTGCATAATGAACTCATAGTCTTTCAAAACAAGAACTGCATCCCTTTTTGCAGAAATCCTGCTAACAACCTGTGAATGTTAAATAAACATCAAAAATGTATTTAAGCCACTTAACTTACGATGTCACTCGGGCGCCCTTGTTTTTGTACCCGTTTACCAAGTTGTTCCGCATGAGAAAAAAAGGGTGGCGCATCCTCTATCAACTTTTTTTTTAAACCTGCAAATGTAATTAAATTCGTGTAATTTGCACACAACGCGCTTATTAAATTAAACCACACCCTGGCATTCGCACAATTCAAAAGCACTCCACATCGCCGTTAAAGAAAAACAGTCTTTAACTGTGTTTTTGGTACGAGTATGTCCATTATAATGAAACCGCGACAGTTGTATACATTTCCGATTTATTGCAACCTCAGCAGTATAACTTCAAGGTCAACTTTCAAAAAGGATTCTTCTTCTTTTTTTGCAATAACTTGTTAGTTATTTTTGTATTATTTTTAAATGATAAACTATCTTGAATCGTTGTTTGAAACGGTTTTGACTGAGTGTTTTCTTTTCGTTATTTTTGCATACCAATTTCGAGAAAATGCAATTGAGACGGAGAGAAATCTATGAATGCGCTTTCATTTAGACAAATCCACCCTGGCTTCCCTTAAAGGTTTCCTCCCATATTCAGCCAGGCAAACAGGAAACAGATAAAGACCGGAGAGACTCTATTCTGAAGTTACATTGCTTTTATGGAAATTGACTTTTCGAGTGTTTTCACACATTTCGTTGGAGTACACCATGTATATGGGGAGGGAGCTATGGACAAAGTTACTTGACTGTTATAATACGTGCACGGATTATATACACGACAAGGAAGCATGAAACCAACCACCAGGGCTTCTTCTTAAAGAACAGACATTGAATATTTAATCTAGGTCTCTTTTTGGGATCATCTTGATTGTGAGCAGATAAAATTGCAACGTAAATAAGTTGATTATTGCGCAATAGTGCAATAAATGTGTGAATATATTCGGAATCATTTTTTTTACTCGGAATTGTGGGAAGGAATGATTCATTGCGTTTTTATATTGGAAATACGATATATCCGTAGATTTTCTGGTCATGTTCATCAATAGACGGTGCATTGAAGCATATCGATTAATATGCGTGCATTTAATTTGGGGTTGAAGAGGAAATAAACTCCTATCCAAACAGACATTGTGTTTAAAAAATTTCGAAATGTTGACAAATTTAACTATTTGCTACCAATAAATAAATTATATTTTGTCGTATTGTGTAATTGTGTGGAATTATTTTTATATAATTTGCACGTACTCAAGGGGTTATAAATATCCCCTATATGATTTTGGAAAGTACTGGCGTTACGGAAATTTTTTAAATAAGGTATTGATAACCCCCAATAATTGACATAATTTATTGCTTATTTTAGTAGTGTAACACAATTTTATTATTATTAATAAAGCCCTTGTTAGTGCCTTCGAACCAATAAAATTTCTTCGAACCATTTTGAACGCGAACTTTGTTTAAATATCGGGTGCAAACATCCAACGTAAAAATTCATCGAACCCTAACTCACCTCGAACGCACTCGTGCTCACTCAAACCGAATTCCAAGAGAAGCATGAATTATGAAAGCACTATGCTAAACGCACTGCACGAAAAATGAAAACACAAACTGAGTTTATAATATTTATTTTATCAAAACAATTCAAAAAAAGAAAATAAAGCATTGGTACAAAAATTTCAAACACAATTCGGCGAAGTGAATAAAACCATACCTATCCGATGTCATAAACAGAGTCCCACATCTCGAGTCATTTATCAAAAATTCGATCTCCGATAAAGATGTGCACAAATCCGATGTGAGTCAATTAAAATGTTTATCATCCGAACTTTCACATATAAAAATTCTACTCAATCGGCGTTACTAATAAACAAACGCAAACTAATATCGACATTTGCGTTTGATTAAATTATTAAGATTAATTTATAGTGTACAGCTTTATTGAAACTCTACCAATAATCGAAACCCATAACTAACTAAATAAACTCAAATCCTCGCTTAAATATACAAAATCTTCAATCAAATAAACTGTCAAGAAACTGTTTCGTGTTATTTTTTATTTTTCAATGTATGTTGTCAAAATAAAATTATTTTATTGATCACACTTGTTCTTAGAAATCATCCCAGTATTATTCATTTATCTGTCAAGTAACCCCTGTATTAAAGAGCAAAATATTGATGTATGTTGATGACATGAAAATGTTAAAATGTGTAGGAAATCTAAGCGATTCGCTTTCACTACAAACTGATTTAAAAATGTTTACCATATGGTGTCTTAAAATGCCAGCATACATATGTCGTTTTCGCGAAAACATGCTCGATTTTACAGATTTTAATTATAATCTGTCCGGACACACTATCTGTATTTATTTTTATCCCCAATTGGAGTTTAATAAACACTTAAACGTTATTGTCAATAAATCTAACTCTATGTTGGGATTTATAGAAAGGTGGTCTAAAGAGTTTAATGTCCCTGTCACCCTTTCGCAATTATATTGTCTAGTTCGCCTTCACTTCAACTACTGCAGTTGTTGCCTTTGTCACACCAATTATTGCCAGGAAAAATAGATGCTCCTGATCTTTTAAGTGCCATTGGTTTTAATATCAGGGCGGTTCCCATTACCTTCGTAGATTTAATATTTTACATATACCCAATCATAAATACTTTTCAATAAAAAGTAAAAGTAGTTTGAAAAACACTGCGAATTAGTATGCTAGAACTGTAATAAGAGTATGTCTGTTATTCAATGATATATAGTCTTAATGTAATTTCATCGTTTATTGATTTTATTAGTAATATTTAACTTAATAACTTCTGTGCTCTGTTATGTCCCACAAACATTGCACTAATGATGAGCCTGTGGATGCGTATTATATGCTCTGGCAAATCTCTGCACGTAAATGATGCTTGTAAAAAACTCGCTACGACACAGATCTAATAGTGTTTAAATAATAAGCACTGTTAGCTAATCATTGACTAACATGACAGCATTTTCCATAAGAAATGTTCGCGCGAATGTCTAAAGTTAGTCACTGATTAGCTACTCAGCGTTTATTTGTACTGGGGTAAGGTTTTGCTACATGACTTGAAGAAACAAATGTGTGCAAACAACAAACGAAATTAACATGACATATATGTGCCTATAAAATGGCGCTTAATACACAACTTAATCACTACTATATGACTTAGATGCGACTTTCTGTACAGTAAATATTAACCTATGACTAGCGCTAGTCTGTGATGTAAATTTATTTATTGGTAAAGGATTTTTGGAAAGTGTGGAGATTATCGTTAAAGTTGTTGCTAAAAGTGATTATGAGTAACGCTGAATGAAAACAAAAGAGAACTAAAAAATATGAAAAATAAGCTCGCCGTCCTTGCAAATAGACTACAAATACATTTTTTTTTTGACAACGAAGACAACAATCGAATTACTGGCGATACAGTGCTTTTTGGTATCCCGAACACACCTGATGAAACTCTACCTTCAATCTTGAATTTCTTATGCCACAATATAAACACAAAACCACCTGTTCCGTATTGAACGAAATAGGGAAAAAACTTTTGAGTTTGAAAAAGTTGATCTCAACGTTACCGAGGAATAATTTGTTAATCCTCGTAAAAGAAACGCGTAGTTAAAAGTTATAAAATTTTGATTTATTAAAGTTGTTACTCTGACAAAAGATGTTCGAAGAGTAATCATAGTTCAAAGATTTAGTTACCATGAAATATTCTAGCTGTGTTTATGAAAAACAGCTGTTTGAAAATTTGGTCATTGGCCTATATCAATTTCCTTACTTGGTATGACTATGTAGTGGTGCGAAAAGACTGAATGGCGTCTCAAGGGTCTAATGTGGATTCTCTTCACTCCAAAATGCGGCGGTTTTGTTTGATTACGTCAAGCCATTCAACCAATAATGAGCCTCATCAATGAAGATGAAAATCAGCATCGAGATCAATCTCATTATCGGCCAATACACCAAAATCACGACGCATTACGTGGTCTCGCGGCTTTAGTTCTTGCGCAAGGTGGATCTTGTAAGGTCGTAAGCCAAGATCTTGGCGCAAAATCTTCCATAACGTTGATGGACAAAGCTCCAATTGCTGTGCACGGTGGCGAATTGTTTCTTCGGAGCGCACTGTTCTACGTCTCAGCGGATGCGTATTATCACATAGAGTAACCCTTAAATGCCCAAGGTGACCGATTTTAGTGGAAAAAATATATTATGTGTAAATTGGTGAAAAATTACAACTACATTTTTAGTTTTTTGAAAAAAAAATGTTTATAGATTTTATTTGAAAAAAAGTGGATGTATCTTAAAAGATACACCAGGCATTCACCCGCTGCTTAAATTCCTATGGAAATATGCCAAAATAAAAGATGTTGTTTGAAAATATTTTTTATAAATTCATATTTTTAAGTTTAAATATATTATTGTTAATATATTTTTATTTAAATTAATTTATATCATATAAGCTATTTAAAATACATTAAACTAAAGTAAAAATTAAGTAGATATATAAATATAATAAAAATAATACATATAGATTTTGTAAATTTATTTGATTGAATTTACAAAAAATAATATAAAAAGTTCCTTTACGTATTGTGGTAGTTATAAAAACAATTTTTTTCTGCAGTTAAACACAAATTCACTTTGCATTTAGTACAAAACATCCTTGTCTGTCCTGAGCAGTTCGGAAATTTGCATCTACCCTTCTTATCAATCGTTGTCCAATGATCAATTCTGTCCAATCTGGTGTCCTTCGGTGGTGGTATATGAGCGTTAGGTTTTTTACGTTTTTCTTGAATATCTGATTCAATACGTGGACGTCCGTGAGCAGGAGGTTGTGTCGATTTGAAAGAAAATAAGGTATCAGCTATCTCTAATTTAAAATCAATCAATCGCATGGCCTTGAACCCAGGCCGATTTTTATTTATTCTTTTGTACAACAGCCAGGAATTAACAACTGTCATATCCAGAAGGTGATAGAACACTCTATTTGTCCACTTTCGGCTTTTCATATTTATCTTATGACGGCCCATAGAGCTATCCATCAGATCGACACCACCCTTATGCCGATTATAATCTTTTATAATTTGAGGACATGGAATCATTTTGACAGTTTTGTCCTTTTTGTCAAATCTCTTTATGGTAATTGGTTGTACCGTTTCTTTTCCCATACTTTCTGATATCGGCCTTACTCCGACATAGGTTGATAGTAGATTTACATTTTTATTTCCAAGACAGTGAAGCTACATCTATTCCATGAATGTTACATACAAACTCTTGACTGGTACCGCGCTCGAACTTTTGCAATACTTTTTCCTCGGGAAGCTTACAGTTTTTGATTCTATTACGTCGAATGGTACCAACTGAAAGTATACCTAATGTTCGCAAATATACTACTAATGGCACCGTTGTGTAATAGTTGTCAAAATATATTATGTAATTTTATTTATTTATTGGCCGAAGGTTGAAGATCAGGTTCGCCTTGAGCTGGTGTTTCCGCTGCTCCATTATATATTTCAAATTTGTATGCATTGTTGGTCAAATACTGCTTCATGTAGCTTCCAATTTTGGTAGAACACATTTGCTCGTCAACACACAGTCTATCTAATTTTGGCACGCTTCCAAATGTGGTATTGAGGATGTCAATAACAGGTCTAACTAAATAAAGGCGGTCTCGACTAGGAGCATCAGTGGGTGGCTGAGTACTTTTATCATTAAAATGAATGTATTCCCTTATTTTTTCGAAACGCCGAACATTCATTTGACTTTTCACCCCATTTACGGAATGATTATTTTTATCAGACCAATAATCTCTAACGTTTGGAAGTTTATGATATGTCATGTAAAAAAGTATTCCAATATATTTTCGTAATTCAAATATATCGAAACGAAATATCTCGTCAAGTTCAGCATATCTTATGGTTTCGTCAACTATATGTTGCTCCAAAATTTCAGATAGCTCCAAACTTGATATGGTGTTTCCAAGTCAATTATATTTTGTTGTAAACTGCTGTCACCTCTAAATCTAACTTGCTTGTCACTAAACTGTATATTACCTTTTTTCCAGATAACCTTTTCAAATTCAGAAGACTTACCAATTATTTCTATATTGCGAAATTCTGAGGGGAATTCATTCCAAGAATTACGGGATGAAGTAGGTGGCTCAGAATCAAGCAGTCCGAAATTACTTGATTCCAATTCAATCAAATCTCCCTGATCAGTATCATCGTTGATCATATTGAGAAAGAAATCTTGAACAGATGTATTGAGGTCAATCGCATTCGGATTCATATGCTCATCTTCATCAACAATCATCCCCATATTTCCCACCCTCTGAGATTCAACCCCATCCCTTTCCCCCCCTCATCATTTAATTCATAGCTATCGTCATCAATGTTATCGACGCTATCGTCACCTACATCTTCACTATTACAAAGTAATTCGCAGACGTCATCATCAGTCATTTTAACTCTTCCATCTCGAATATAACCCGCCATGACTTATATTTAATCAAAGTATCTCTAAGAATTAATTTTATTTAAGTATTGTATTTAAAACAATAAATAATCATCTAATAATTCAAAAGCTCCGAGAAAGTGAACTTGCTCTCGCAAAGAATAGAACACGAATGAAAATGTAGTGCAAACGCTGTGCGTAACGGAAATAAGAAAAATGCAGGGAGTGCACACTGTATCTTTAAAGATACAACCAATAAAAGATTCCCTGTGAAGGGTCCAATGCCTGGAATTGTTTGAATCATTTTATATCACTAAAGGATATATTTTAAATGCAGCCTGTTTTTTTTTTTTACTCAAAAACATTTACCCGTTATTAGAAATTACACTGAGAAAAATCACATTTATTTAATTTTAACAAAAAACATTTTTTTGAATTTTTTTATAATTTATTTCTTAACTATTGCAGATAAAAGTAAAAAATAATGTTGTATGTATAAATATAATATTATTAATTACACAGATCCAATTTATAAAAAAAAATATCCGTGTCCATGCCCACAGGAATTTTTTGAGTGGTTGTATCTTCAAAGATACAAGGGGCATTTAAGGGGTAACGTAGTGTGAAAACGATCCATGGTTAACCGAACTAATTGCTCTGATGGACGATTGAGTCGACCATAAAATGGACGGAGCTTGCGATAAACTTCGCGAACTAAACCATTATTTTCGAAATAAATTTGCATGATTTGCAAGCGTTGTTCATTTGTCAACCTACCTGTTCATGATGAAATGGCTAACCAAACTGAACATAAATGACATTAGAGTTGCCCGATTTGACCACAAAATGTCAGTTGCATCTCCGCTAGAAAAACCAACCTCTACAACCCGGTACAATGCTCTTCTTTCTTTAAAATTCTAAACAATTGTTTGTATGCCTAAATGTTGGAGTGAGAAGTCTGTGTTGTCTCACTTGCCAAGTAGACAAGACTGCATTGTTGTTAGAACTGCATCGCCACATTGTCATACCTTAACCATCAATTAAGGAGACAGTTCGTGATTTTATTCCGTCGGTGTCATGTGGTGCTCGTGTTAATTGTTTAAAACTGAAGAACTGCTTCTGTTTTAGTTCCAATGTGATTTGTATTATTGAGGCTAGTTTGCTGGTAATGTTGAACACATTTAGAGATTCTTCACTGTATATTTTAGCAACCAGCCCAATCCACAATCACATTGTCATCTAGTTTGCAGTGAATTCCTTTGGCTTTTGTTGGACAATGGACATCCAACACCACCCGAATTGCTTGATATTTTTCTCACACGCCAAAAATCAAAAAACAATCTAAACACAGCGATCATTTTTAAATTCCGTTCGGCACATGAGAAGATCTTCATGCTTACATCAATAGTCAAATACCGAAAAGTAAACAAAACGCAACTTTCACTAACCAACGTATGACTTAACTCTACATCACAGATTTATATTCGCGAGTTCCTAACCGTGAAAAACAATTCATTGTTTCGGACCGCTCTGCAATTAAAAACCAACAACAAATAGCATCGGTGTTTACTATTCGTCTTCTTGTTTTTGTCAAACGTCATCTGTCCAATGAGAAAGGAATACAAATCGAAAACATCGAAACCCTTGATGGAATTGCCAGCCTCCCACACGACTGATTGATCTTATTTCCAGTGCTTGTCAAACTTTTTTAATAATTGAACTAGGTACACGTCAAAGTATACGGATCAACTCAGAATCACTAGCAGAGTCGATTGAGACATGTCTGTCCGTCCGTCCTTCCGTCTGTAGGTTACTGTTTTTTAGGCCTTAAATTTTGAGCTAGGATAGTTAAATTTTGTTCATATGATACTCGTACGTGCTGTTCGAACAAGTGTAAAAACTTTTTAATAAACGCCGCTTTTTTAATAAACGTTATTTTTGGTCAAACGATTAGTGGTAATGTGTTCGCCTGCTGAGTGGAAGGTTGCGCGTTCGATCACTTTTAATCAAATATATAAAAAAGGTATGTTGTTATACCTAAAAGTATACACCATCTTGAAATTTCTTGAAATTTAACGAACACAAGAAACAGTGACTCCCCGAAATCTTTTCTGTAAATTTCTTTCTTCCCCTTCTCTAACGCTTTCCTATCTTTTCTATAAATCTCTTTCTTCCCCCTTTCTTACGCTCAAACTGTGGTTAAATATGTAAAAGGTAGTCATCCCACGCACTCAGCGTGTAAATTATAAAAAAAAGACAGCGACTTTGTCTATATTTCATTAGTATAAAGTTGGTGTCCAGTTGTCCACCACTTTTTTGCGCAGGGATATTCATCAAAATACATTTTAACTTCACCCAATGCTAACGAATATTTATATTAAGGATTGGATGTGATAGGGTATACAACGATTCGCACAGCCGATTGTAGTCTTTTCTTGTGTTTTGCTTAGGAAATCGCTGCCAAAAAGTGTCCTTGAGCTAAAATAATGTACTGTAGTAAATTCGGTGTTTAGATTTTCTTGTTTTTCTATGTTTTGAGGTACCGAGTATGCCGTCCGTTTTTGATTGAAACATTTTATTTTATCGAAATCGCCCCAGACTTTTTTGATAAAATTACACAGCTATGTGGGCATGATATAAAAATTTGTATACTTGAACTTGTTTTTTTTTTATTTTTGTTTCACCAACCCGAAATTAGTCATTTTAGCGAAATTCGTGATTTCAGCCAAAAAGTAACATTCCGCCATATAATTGAATATTCCAGAATGCTGAGTTTGGCTGAAACCCAATATACAGCCAACTATAAAATTGCTATTTTCCCCGATGATGAAGACTTACTGACTGCCTCCAGTTGCGCACTTCAAGTTGGTTGAGGTCGGTTTCTACTTGTGCGCGCCACATAATGCGAGGTCTTCCTCTACTGCGTCCGACGTCTGGCTGGGAATCGAAGACTCTGCGAGCCGGAGTATTAGTGTCCATTCGTTCTACATGTCCTAGCCATCTTAAAAGTCCAATGCGGAGTTTTTTGACCAGGGGCATGTCGCTGTACAGCTCGTATAGTTCTTGGTTGAATCTTCGTCTCCATAGCCCGTCAACGCAAACGGGACCGAAGATTTTTCGAAGAATTTTCCTTTCAAATCGATCAAGGATTTCTTCATCTGCTTTTGAGACGGTCCAGCGCCGTAGAGCAGTACTGGGATAATCAGGGTCTTATATAAGATCTCCTTAGCAGTTCGAGCGAGGGCTTTACTACTGAATTGCCTTCTTAGCCCGAAGAAACAGTGGTTAGCAAGAGTAATTCTTCGTTTAATTTCTGACGAGATGTTGTTGTCAGAGTTAATAGCGGAGCCAAGACAGATAAGGTCCCGTACTACCTCAAAGTTATATCTGTCAATGGTGACGTTCTGTCCAATTCGTCGATGTTGTGTGTCCTTTCGTTTTGACACATATACTTGCTCCATTTACTGCTAAACCCATTTTGCCGCTTCCTTCTCTATACTAGCAAACGTGGCTATGACATCACGTTGGGTCCTACCAATGATGTCAATATCGTTGGCGTATGCTAGTAGTTGTACAGATTTTTGGAAAATTATGCCTCTGGTATTGGCTCGTGAGTTTTGCACAATCCTCTCAAGAATCAGATTGAAGAAGTCACATGACAGCGCATCGCCTTGCCTAAATCCTTTTTTGGTATCGAATGTGTCAGTGAGGTCGTTTCCGACCCTGATGGAGCAGCGTAAATTCTCCATCGTCATCCTACACAAACGGACGAGTTTGGGCGGTATACCAAAACATGGCTCTGTAGTGTGAAGCTTTGATCGGTTGTGGACTTTCCTGGCCTAAAACCAAACTTATAAGGGCCGATCAGGTTGTTGGTCAACGGTTTCAGGTGTTCACATATTACGGCAGATAGAATTTTGTAGGCGATGTTGAGGATACTTATGCCTCTGTAGTTGGCGCAGTTTAGAGGGTCTCCTTTTTTGTGGATCGGGCAAATGATGCTGAGGTTCCATTCTTCAGGCATACTTTCTTCCGACCAGATTCGGCTTATGAGTTGGTGGATGTTACTTACCAAGTCATCTCCGCCGGCTTTATAAAGCTCGGCGGGAAGGCTGTCATTTCCGGCAGCCTTATTAAGCTTCAGTTTAGATATTGCTATCCTCACTTCACTCAAGTCGGGTGGTTGGCAGCTTTCGCTGTCGTTGCCAATATTGAATGGTTCGTTCTGCCTGACAGCGGAATGTTGTTCGTCGTCGCCGTTTAACAGTCTGCAGAAGTGGTTCTTCCATATCCTCAGCATCGACTGTGTCTCAACTACGATATTTCCTTGTTCATATCGACAGGATTCTGTTCGAGCCTTGTATCCTTGGCTTTGACATTTTACACTTTGGTAAAACTTGCGAACATCTTTCCTGGAGTGGCACTTCTCTATATCCTCGATCGCGCGCTTTTCTTGCTCTTTTTTTTTCTTTCTAAAAAGCCGGTGTTCTGCCCTTCTTCTCTGCCTATAGAGCTCAACGGCAGCTCTCGTCTTCACCTGCAGCTTAGCCTTGTAGGCCTCGTTCTTGGCAGCGAGCATCTGTCGGCATTCCTCATCAAACCAGGGGTTTCTTGCTGGTGGGCGCGTGAAACCTAGCACACCAGTAACGCCTGATCTAATGGCTTGTTGGCATCGTTGCCATAGTTCTTCGACATTCTATGCTGGTGGTATGGTGTTAATCGAGAGGTTTAGGGATACGCGTTGCGCGAAGGTCTTGGCGGTCTATTGCGATTACTGCAATCGACATTACATTTTTTTTACAGTATTTCTGGGTTGTTGTGGCGTGGTGGATATCCGCATTCTAACCTTGGCTGAAACAGGGTAGTGGTCCGAGTCGATGTTAGCTCCTCGGAATGTTCGGACATCCAAAATACTGGATGCGTGCCTCTTGTCTATCGCTATGTGATCAATTTAATTGACCGTTCGTTGAACTGGGGACCGTCATGTCGCCTTATGGATATCGAGGTGAGGAAAACGTGTGCTGGCTATAGTGGCATTTCGTTCCGTAGCGAAGTCAATTAGCCTAAGTCCGTTACCAGACGTGTTGTCGTGTAGGCTATATTTTCCGACAATACTGCTAAAGATGTCTTCTCTTCCTACCTTTGCGTTAAAATCTCCCAGCACGATTTTAACATCGTACTTCGGTAGTCGCTAACAGGTTTTGTCAAGGAGCTGATAGAAGCAGTCCTTAGCTATATCATATTTTTCCTCCGTTTGGGGCGTGAGCGCATATAAGGCTAATGTTGGCGAATTTGGCCTTGATGCGAATCGTTACAATGCGATGATGAAGACTGCCTCTCATTTATAAACAAAATTGCGTCTCTAGGTTACTAGGTTACAATTATCTAGTCGAAACCAAAAACAAAAAAAATGTAAAAAGTACAATGAAAGTTTTTTTTTACAGTTGTAATGCGTTTTTGTTTTGTTGGGATCTCCACTCTCAAATGTAAATTTTAGATAATGAAATGACGAGTTTCGGTTCTTTAAAATGGTAATATTAATTTATATATCAATATTATTTAAATGTTATACTTGTGACGTGAATAAAAATTTATAAACAAAATTTCCTTATCCTCACAAAACGTTGGAGTGGATCAAAATTCAGAAACTTTTCACATTTTGTTTGTGGCTTGACTAAAAACGACTTATTTTCTGTTGGTTGGTTATTCGAATACATTTTGTGTTTTAAAATCGGGCAACTCTAATGTCAATTATGTTCTGTTTGGTTTGCCATTTCATCATAAAAAGGTTAAAAAATGAACAACGCTTGTAAATTGTGCAAATTTATTCGAAAATAATTGTTCAGTTCGCGAAGTTTACCGCAAGCTCCGTCCATTTTATGGTCGACATAATCGTCCATCAGAGCAATTAATTCGGTTAACCATTAATCGTTATTGCACTACGTTTACTCAATGTGATAATACGCATCCGCAGAGATGTCGAACAGTGCGCACCGAAGAAACAATTGCCGCTGTAGAGCAAAGTGTTGAAGAGGACCCGAATGAATCGATTCGCCATCATGATCAGCAATTGAAGCTTGTCCATCAACTTTATTGAAGAGTAGGCGCAAAGATCTTGGCTTAAGACCTTACAATATCCAACTTGTGCAAGAATTAAAGCCGCTAGAACTTGGAATGCGTCGTGATTTCGGTGTATTTTTGGTTGAATGGCTACGTCAACAACAATTACCGCATTTGTGAAGAGAATCCACATGAGACCCTTGAGATGCCATTACATCTACAAAAACTAACTGTTTGGTGTGCTCTATAGGCTGGTTGAGTCATTGGGCCATACTTCTTCCGAAATAATGCTGGAGATTCAGTTACCGTTAACGGCGACAGGTATAGATCGATGGAAACCGACTATTTTGTTCCCGAATTGGGTGACATGAATGTGGATGAGATGTTACTCTGTTAGAAGAAACAAAGAGTCTTAATTTAATTTATTTCTAGTTTTTGTCTCTCTGTACTCTATAAATGGACCACCGGATGTGGACTTGGTGCAAACCCTCAGAAAACAGATTTATTCCTTTTTAGTCCCAGTCCAGTCGGTAACCATGGCAATTAAAAAAGCCTTGTCCTGGTTGAGGGGTAATATAATGTCCCCGAAGTATGTTAACAATTTCAGTGACAGTCAAATGGCCATAAAATCCCTGGCATCCATATCGATTAAATCAAAATCAGCCTACTAATGCCGACTATCTCTAAATGAGATGTCAGAGTATTTTACCAACCACAGGGCAATACCCTTGATATTCTACCGCTACTAGAATTCGTATTTCTCACCTTCTCTGCTCTTGGCCAGCTCTCTTCGACAAAAGGAAGTTCTATCTGGGAAACTATTTCTTTGATAATCTAGGTGAGTTAGCTAATGTTGTCAGAAACCTCCTACGCTTTATAGCCATCTCTGAATGGTTTAATTAGGCAAAAAAAAATATAGGGAAATCGACATAGTACCATAGAGGACTTGTATGGTCAAAGTATGCACGCGCATCCCGTACAGCCACTGCAACCCAACCTAACCAAACCTTGTTGCTAATTATTATTTTTCTGTGACTAAGTTGTACCCTCCTCGTCGATCCCTTGTTTTTTTCCAAAAATTTAACTCCGCACAAACAAAATAATATATTAGGTACTCTAAATGTCATCTATAGGTCGTTAATGGCGAATAAAATACCATGACTTTCCCATTCATAAGAAAGTAACAATACCACAACAAGACATGTCTTGAAATAAAAAAAATTTATCTAAAAGGGAGGTATTTCAAATTTGTCATGCTAATTAAACCTGAGAATTATTAAAATTTCATCATCCAACTTGATCCGATAAAAGCAAAAAAACGAAATGCTAAAATCCTGTTCGTAGGAATGTCTATATATGTAATTTTTCATCCCCTATTAATGTTTCACTAATTTGACAAGGGTTGCCTTACACATGTCCCCACAGCGTGGGCCAAACAAACTTATAATTCATGTTTTTGATTGCTGGCGACGTTTCACCGATTACATCGATAGTCTCCCCTTAATGTTGGCAGTCAAAATGATCACATCACCCATTACATTAATGTGACCTAAGTTTTCATATCCGAAGGTATTTGACCCCGCTCTTGCACGTCCTGAAGCTTGCATAATAGACGTTTGTACATTACGATTCTAGTATTGACGCCCTTGAAAATAAAAAAATCTTCCCTATGAGATGGGTATGTTATATCCTTCAAGACGAATATCATAGTATAGAAATATTTTTTAATTTAACACACACAGACTCAAGGTGGCAGATGCCATCTATTCGTGATGAATTGGGGAAAATATAAGAACCACACGCTAAACGGATGAATGTTCTGAAGAAGCTGACAACAGGTTATGAAGGAATGAAAAGTTAATCTTTCATACGCTCTCAGGAATATGATGTGCCTTCCAACTATGAATGCATTCATATTTATTTATGTGATACAGACGCACGTTCAAATTAAAAGGTTTAGACTCAATGCAGCGTAAGGGCAAAACACACAAGAAGTGTCAATTACCCTTAAATGATTCTTGGTTGCTGCCTTTCTGGATTAATTATGCCAAACTTGTTTCCAATTATAATGAAATGTAAGCTGATTAACTTCAGGTCCTTAATTATAAACGCTTTCAATTAACGAGAATTACTAATGCTTTGTACATGTTAATAAAAAATGACATCACATCGAGTCTGTTAACAGGGAAATGTGTATTTCTCTTTAAGGAACAATCTGGAAGTTAATTGGTCAAATTAAATCTGTTGGGCCTGGGAAAAAATATGTAATATTCTGAAATGTCGACTTTTTGTTTGCTTTTGCTATAACAACATACCTAACTTTAAAATGTACAAGCTGGATCTTGTAAGGTCGTAAGCCAGGAACTTTGCGCAAAATCTTCCATAAAGTTGATGGACAAAGCGCTAATTGCTGTGCGAATCGATTTATTCGGGTCCTCTTCAACACTTTGCTCTACAGCGTTTTTTTCTTTTTTCAACCTGTTCATGTTAAAATTTCAAAACAAAATGAACATAAATGACATTAGAGTTGCCTGATTTGAACACAAAATGGCAGTATTATCTCTATTCGAAAAACCAACGTCTAAAAAAACACCCGTTAGTTCCCCATTTTATACTAACAGCAAAAAACACTAAGCCTCATACAAATTATTTTTGTGGAACCTCATTTATACTATGTTAGGTTAGGTTTAATGGGCTTTTGACGCTCAGGTGTTGTCGTACCTCAAAGGAATGTTGCGTTAGTGAAAAGAGCGATAATTTAGTGATTTGTGTTGCTCCATTCGCTAAACAGAGTTAATTGCTTCATTCCGGTTTGCATCAGAAACGGACGATCTGTGCTGTAGGGATATTTGCAAGTTCCGTCAGTTCCTCGTAGTAATAGTTACCAACAAGCATGTTGCGGCTGTTGCTGATCGCGGGGCAGTGACAGAGTAGGTGTGTGATGTCCTCCTCCACGTGTGAATCTCCGCATTTCCGGGATAGTTGGTGTGAGCCAGATAGTCTAAATCTATTGGAGTGCTTACTCAGCAGATTTTTACCTGTTGTTACTCTCACCGCTATAGAAATTGAAGCTCTGTTCAGAGCTATAACTTGTTTGATTTGCTACCGCTTAATTAAGGCCAAAGGTATTTGATGTTTTTGTAAGTATTAGTTTTTCGACACCTAGACTTTGTTACACTTTGCGTGTATTCTGTTATTGCCTGTTTTTTAAAAGCAAGTGGTGGTCTGCTTACTATCACACAAATAGATACAGCTGGACGATCATATTCTGTCTAGCTCGTCTGCCTTCTCATTCCTGGAATGTTATTGTGTTGTGGCACCCAGATAATTTGGACTTTATTCTGGTTACGTACAGCCTTTGTAGCTCTGTGCGGCAGCGTCCAACTACACGTGATTTTATTATATTTCATGCCTTTTATGGACGCTTGACTACTTAAAAGATATCCTCTTGTGATATGTTCAGTACTCTAGCCGATACGGCAGCTTCGAGTATAGCTAGGATCTCTGATTGGAAGATACTTCATGAGTTTGCTAGTCTTTATACTACGACGAAGAAGAGTATATACGAAAATATCTAGCCATTTTGTTGTGTAGGCCTTCTGTGCCCGTTGGGTCGGTGCTGGCATGCTTATTCCCTCTTAGCTCGTCTGTGGGTGTGGGACTTGACCCTTGGCCCCTTTCACTTGCCACCATTTACTTACTTCGTTTTTCCGCCATTATCGTCCTTCAATATCCAGCCATTCTCATCCCTTTCATACCCTCTTAATGAAACCATGGGTTTATCCATTGGTGTTTTGAAGAGAACACCATACTACAGAGGCTTATATAACTACGGCATACTGCCTTACAACACTAGACTAAACTTAACCTTACCTTTTAATTAACTATTTATAAATATTATGTTTTTAATTAAAATGTCATGATTTCAATAATGTTTTTTTGTTTCAGGTGAGTGCAACTTTGAATAATCAAAATATTGGATAACGTCGATTCTATTCTAGTGAGTATATGTACTTGTATATGAAATGTTGATTAAATATTTTCTAACCTTTAGTCAAAATAAAGGGTTTTTCAATAAGAGCGCTACAAAATTTTTTTTTTTAAATAAAACAAAACGGTTTTGGATATCAATGAAATTCTTTATTCCTGTGAAAGTACGTTCGATAGCCATTATCTATGGAACTCGATTTCTTTTGCATGGCCACCACGGGCACGCTTGTAAAAGTCCAGACGCTGAACCCAATTTTCAAAGGTTTTCAAGCATAAATCGACCGATACTGCTGCAATTTCACGTTCGATATTCGTACAAAGTTCATCAATCGTCGCTGGCTTGTTGGCATAGACCATAGACTTGACGTAGGCCCACAGGAAATAGTCTAACGGCGTCAAATCGCCGACCGAGGCGCCTAAGCGACCGGACCATTTCGTGAGATAACACGTTCTCCAAACTTGGTTTCCAATAAATTGATTGTGGCATTCGCTGTGTGGCTTGTGTCACCGTCCTGTTGGAACCACATGTCCTCCAAGTCCATATCATCCAATTCATCCAACAGTAACGTGCCGGTCTTGATCATCACGGAAGAAGTACGGCCCAATGACGCCGCCGGCCCATAAACCACACCAAACCTTAATTTTTTCTGGATGCACGTGTGAGAGACACATTTGGGCTTTCTTCAACTGAAGCCTCGGCTGCAGCAATATTCTCGACACTACGGGCACTTCTTTGTCTCACTGGCACGGGAACATTTTGTACTGTGCCTGTGGATTCAAATTTTTCCACTAAACGCTCAATTGTTGATCTGCTAGGACGATTATAACGACCATAAATAGGACGTAGCGCTCTTAACGTTGAGGCCACTGACTCCGAATTTCGGTTGTAATTTTAATAATTTCGACTCGTTGTTGGATCGTATATCTTTCCATCATGAAATGGCAACCTTACTGAAGAGAAATAACAAAAGAGCGGCAAGAAATATGGCGTCGTTTGCTGTCCCTGTCGCTCAACTTTTGTAGCGTCCCTGTTGAAAAACCCGATAGTTTATACAATTTGTTTGATACTATTGTAACCTTTTTATGGAAGTGAACATAAAAATGGCACAACAGGCGGGAGCGGTAGGACACCGATAGATCTGCAGATAGTGAATATGTAGTTGATTTCAGTTTTTAAATTGTTTGAGATTGAATTAACGTTTGTAAATAGTTTTATCTCCTCGAGAAAGGGATATCCATATCCAAAAATGTAATAATGAAACATCTGCCATAGTAATATCGACTCTTATTTTATGGTTCAACAAAAAACAACGTTTTTCTCCTGGAGTAGGGTATAGATATGATGTTTATAAGGGTCTTTCATTTTTTAAGGAAACAATTTTTTTTAAATTATTCCAGACTTTGCTTACATCCCGAGTCTCAGTGGTGTATAGTGAATATATGCCAAATTTCAAGAAAACACTGATTAGTTTCTTAAAAGTAGGACGAGAATACGATTTCTCAATGTTAGTGTCGCAGATTACACGAGAGGAACATTCGGTGTTCACACGTAATGAAATGATTATTTTAAAATGGCGAAAACTGAATTATCACACAATATCGAGTGTCTACGACAAAGAGGAACTTGGGAACGTGGGGAACTGGGATTTCCATTATGGCGGAAATCAAATTTTCTCGTGCAGATGGAAGCTGGTCTATCCGCGAGCTCAAACATAAATTAAATAAATTTGACTTATCCGGAACTATGGAATAGGACCACAAAAGAGAACGTCAAAGATACTCACCGAGAAATCTAAACTGTGTAGTGTTTTTTCATTCCCCTCCTCTTAAACATATTTCCCTTAGCATCATCACTAATTGATGAAAATCAGTGATTTTACTCTCGTGTGAACAGGCAATGTTATATTTATTACAAAAACTAGAAATCATTTTTTTTTTAACAATGTCACAACTTATAACTAAGATTAATATGTAGTATGACAAGCAAAACATATATTATAACAATCAACTTTAAACGACGTAATTCCTTCTTTTGTTAGCTTGGTGATGATTTTTTGCTGATACTCGACTCCCCTCAACAAGAATTGTTTATTTTTCGTCCCTGACCGATTCGTTAAATTCTTTTATCCTTTCTTTGGTATCATTGACCACCTTAACAGCGTCTACACGGGCTCTTATAGAATCACTGCCGTTTTCTGTCTTGTTGTGGATAACAAACAATTCAAAGGACGTCTTTGTTTTATTAGTAACAAAATGGATTAGGTCATTTTCTTCAAAAACAAGAGTTTGACCATCTAATCGCTTCAATGCCTTTTTCTCCGCAGGTGTGCATTCCAAATGTGTTATCATATATTCCCTATCAGTAATGCGTTCGTCTAGAAGAGCCAATCTTACGTTTGATTCTGTCAGATACCATAGATGTCTTTTAGCAACTATGAGAGCACCTTTTTTGACCTCTGCATTTGGGTAAGTGGTCAGGAGCTGCAGCATATCAAAAAAAAAATATTTGGAGCTCATCTATTTACAATGGCATCGTGCCTAAAGCGAACATGTATGAGGCTGATAAAATGTGCAACCTGTTTCATTCCTTTCAGTTCTCGTTGTCTTACATTCATACGTTTAAGGAAGAGGGCAATTGTAAGTGCATATATTGCCTTCGCCATCCATCTTGCTTGATGCAGAGCCCCTGAAATCCTGAAACTGAAGGTGTTTTGATACCAACCTCCTAGACACAGGAGTTAGAGTTGTAATAACTCTCTGTAGTCCACTTTTTGAATTACTTACGTCTTTAAGAACATTTTGTATGTATTTAATCATGTTTAGTCGTTGTTCTTCTATTTAGAAAGCCTTGAACGGAATTTCTTCATCCAGCATTGCATTATATGAACTCTTATCAAAAGAAGTCCACACATTTTATAAATTCCGAAAAATCTTGATGGCAGGACCACTTGATGGTATACTAACAGTTGATTTTCAAAGAGTTAAGTTTTTCAGGTTGGCAGCACTGGTTAGTAATGGCGTCCAATCGTCATCTGTCAAAGTGAAATGTTTTCAGTAGACTGCCATTTAATCATGGAAAGACTTATAAACGAGCAACGATTGCGAATTGTTGAAATTTATTATCAAAATACCGTTTGTTACTAGCATATTATGGTCGTCATGGTCGGTCGGCTCATTTCTGGCTCATCGGATACGTAAATGAGCAAAACTGTCGAATCTGGAGTGTAGAACAGCCACATGTCATACAAGAATTACCGATGCATCCCGAAAAATCGACAGTTTGGTGTTGTTTATGGCCAGGTGTCTCCATCGGTCCATTTCTCTTCAAAGACGACCGTGGAAGAAACGCTACCGTCAACGGCGAACGATATCTAGCCATGATACACGACTTTTTTTTGCCCCAGTTGGCTGAGTTGAACATGGTTGACATGTGGTTTCATCAAGACGATGCCACATACCACACAGCTCGTGAAACAATAGAAATGTTGAAGGATGAATTTGGTTATCAGCTTATCTCTCGAAATTGCCCTGTGAGTTGGCCGCCAAGATCATATGATTTTCGCCCCTTGATAATTTCTTGTGGGGTAATGTAAAGTCGTTAGTCTATGTGGACAAGCCGAACACAATTGAAGCCTTACAGGATAACATAACACGCGTAATTCGTGAAGTACAGGCCGAAATGCTCGAAAAAGTCACGCAAAATTGGACCTTCTTAATGGACCATTTGAAACGGAGCCGCATACAACATTTACAAGAAGTTGTCTTTAAAACGTAAATGGCAAAGGCCTATTTATCGATTACCATTTTGAATATTTAAAACAAATTTAAGTGTTTTATTGGATTTTTAAAAAAATTACGCTTAAAAAATCACCCGTTATAACACTCTTGAAATACTCCTTTCAATATTAGTTCATGGGTGACGGCAGGCCAACTACAACAATGAGCGTCCGAATTCCCTTTCAATTCTGATACATACCCCTTGGATCAGTCCAGTATTAGATGCTGTAGTATCGAAAGACATACCGATGATTTTGTTATGCAGCCCAAATCGGTCCACTTCCCGAATAACTACTTCAGCCATCTGCTCACCAGTGCCTTTAAGGGCAAGAGGTACGCCAAGCAAATGCTCAAAATCTTAACCAGTCACTAAAACAGCAACTCTATCCTTTAAAGTTTTGACACTCCCAACGGCTATTGAAGGTAACAGTTTACTATCATATTGCGATATCAAATGAGGAGGATTTTCAAAGAGGATATTTTTGAAACATCGTGACCAAGGATCTTTGCCACTCCTCCAGCGTGAACTCGTGGCTCCTCGTGAAGTACTCGTGGATTTTCGGTGCCGAGGTGGAAATGAGCCTCATCGCTCATTATGATTTTGGTCGAAAAATCGTCCATTTCGTCCTAGAGATTGAGGATGGCTTGGGGGAAGGTTACACGCATTTGGCGGTCGACAGGCAGCAGCTGATGCACGGACTGGACTTTGTAAGGGAACATGCGCAAGTCTTTGACCAAAATTCGCCTTAGGGACGACCGGTCGATGGCTAATTGCGAGGCACGGAGTCTGATTGATGTTTCCGAAGACAACTTGACATCCTCGGCAACCTCGGCGATATTCTCGGTACAACGGGCGCTCCTGGGCCGGTCAGTCTTGGCAACGTGTCGTGTGGTCCCATACTCTTCAAGGTTGGTGGCCAAACGGCACAGTGTTTGCGCAGTCGGTGTCGGACGGCCGGGGAATCGACGACGAAATTCGCGCGGCGCCAAGCCCTACAGATGAGTTGTTACGCACAAAAAAAAAATACACACGATTATTCCGTGTTCTTGGGGAGTGTATCGCACCACGGCTTGTTCACTTGTGTTCTACATCTGTCTAGTCCACAAATGTCCAAACAGATTTGACATTGGCGGCTATTTGCAAAAATAAGACCATCTTCCAATAGGGTGATATCTTTTGGCCCACCTTGTACCTTAAGTATACCGTACACCTATCAAAATTATTCCTTTATGTAAAAACTAAATGTCAAAAGTAATATACCCCTATGAGATAGCGATAGGGTATAAAAAAGATGACGTTCAAAAGATAATGTTCAGAAGTAAATCAATTTAGGTACAAATATATGTAATATATATATAATATATATGCATGTTTTTTTCAAAAAGATACCGGACTTTTTTTTTCTCGACAAAAAGATGACATGTCCCCTTAAAAGAGGACGGTTGGTCAGCCTAAGTCATTAGTGACTGATAAATGTATATTTAGTATGATCGCATTGGAGATTCGAGTAGCGATTATCGAATTTTAGAATTTTAACATCAAACTGACGTCAGAGACGCATATTTATATGTAAATATTGTCGTGAGATACGGACTTTAATAAAGCATTACTCTGCGTGTGGTATTCCAACTTGGATGAGAACTAACTTGTAATTGAATGGAAGCAAAGGGTTTGCATGACAAAAGGGCACTCTCACTTGGCTTGTGTTTCTATAACCCAACTTGGCTTAACACTACATAACTAAAATAACTCCTTAAAATCGTGTGATATTTTTTTAAAAACAAGAATGCATGTCTACTGAAAGATAGGTATTTTTTCTCTAAGCATAATATCGATGACAATTTAGTTATACACAACAAAATGTCCTTACAGCACGTTTTCAATTGTGCAATTCACCGCGTTCAATAAACGTTCCTTACGGCTATACGTAGTCAACCTTGAATATCCTGCTGTGCTGACCTTATCGTTCGGTTCAATAGTATAAACAAAATGCGGTTTCTCAAGCAATCCTTGACTCCAACTTCACTATCTCTCACACATTTTACAGAATGACAATGGCTATTCAGCGAACGCGGTCATATCATTCCTCCACACACCATTATCGCGTGAAAGGCCTTTCACTGTGAATGTCCACAATGTGCGGTTCTTCTTGGGGTTTTGCCATTGTTATCGCTAAATTTGAATTACTTAGTAAATTGGGTTTAGCAATTATAATGCGATAGCACACAAGCTGCTCTTTGGCCACCACACCAGCTGTGTCTGGATTTATCGCAATTCCGATAGAAAGTTTTTTTTTTTGGCATTCATTCGAAAACGGTGGTGCATTCAAAACGCGATTGTATCACGAGAGAAGTGACAAGTGCTGACTGTTCCAAGCTACATCTGACATCTGACACCTGAGTGAGTTTTATAATCAAAATTTAAATAATATTCGCTGATCTATTTGGAAAACAATAATAAGAGCTGTTTGGTCGAAAATTGCTTTAAAGTTGAAGTTAATCTGTTCCCATAGGCTATTCGTTTAATGAGGGGAAAGCTTTCTCTTCAGGTCTCTGTTTTCCCTTTTTTGTTTGGTTTGTTTGGTTGTGGGTTTGCTTTGTGATGTTGGGAAAATTATAAATGGACAGAGTTGATGCTGAGTGCTTTGGAATGGAACAGCAGAATGTTGTTTTCTCGGTTTGTTTTTGATTCACCATTGAATGGAGAAAGGGGGCTATAACTTTGATTGACATTTGAACTAGTTGATTTTTTTTTTTTGGTTTTCACCTTTTGGTTAAATGAAATGTGATCGATTTTTCTGTTGCTTTCCCAACTATTGTGTACATTCGCTTTAATTAGAAATTGGCATCACTAGAGAAACCTCTTGCATTCGAAACATGTTTTCTATTTTAATTAAATTTAATCAAACAAAAAAAAATAGTTTGAAATGTTTCTTCGCCAGAGGTACAGACAAAAGCCTCTTCCATTTAATATGCTTCACTTTTTGTTTCATGAAATCACACGCAAGCACCAAGTAAGGGAATCTACGCGGATTCCATTGGACTAAAACAAGGTCAGCAAAAATAAAGTAATTCAGAGAAAAAACAGCAAAACATCAGTTCCCATCAGAACATGCCAAACCTCAACATACAGCGGTTCCGGGAAAATATACGAACATCCACCCTTGCTGTCGACAGCCTTGTAAACAAGTCTACTCGTTGTCCATTTTTATATATTTCTTAACGTGCAAGTATTGTTCTCTTGAAAAATGTCGGCAAGGTATTTAAATCAATTTTACACTATGGACAATATTAAGAAAGGTAGTCCTTAAAGAGGTAAATAATGACGTTAAGCTGTAGTATGTTATGAAATTATGGTCAAAAAGTATGAACAATCTGTAGTTGAATCTGTGTTTCTATAGTCCATAAACGCAAAAGGGACCGATGATAATTCGCTTTCGGTATATTTATTACTGAATCGATTTTTTAGCCAGAAGAAATCGATGTTTAGGTACACAAATTCTATTACTACCTCATTTACCGTTACTCCTCTTTTTCAGTTTGCTTCTCTATACTAGCACAAATGAACGCCTTGATGAGATTGAACGTTTGTTGATGTTGTTGAAGAACTTAGTGGAAAAGCAATAATTCTTCGTCGTCACCCTGCTCAGACGGAAGAGTTTGGGTGATATACCAAAACTTAACATGTAAACATGACTGTATAGTTCGGCTTTACAAAAGTTCTCGTATGGGGATTTGAAATCGAGGAATTGGTGATGGATATCAATTTTGACTTCTTGAGGTTTTTTCAGGATCTGTCGAATGTGATCAGTTATAGTCTTAACACGTTTAAGGAGGTATCCGTTCGGAATAATTTCAGAAATGAAAGTCAGTTCCAATCGGAACCCAATTTGCTTTCGAGGTTGACGTTTCGGAACAAAATTAAGAAGCATTCCGCAGCAATTTTTGGTCGGACAGCATCAAAAGAAATTCTACGGTAAAGTTGTCAACTAAACTCATACTTTTCGTGGGAAGATATCGTCATTCAACAAGTGGTTAACTTGATTTTTTTTTTTAATTTTTGAGATATCTACGTTTTCTGATATATGATTAGTGCAGTAAAAAACGAACTTATTTTCCTGATCTGCTACCACCGATTGGGTATTAGAAAGAGTTAGTGCACAAAATGTATTTTTTTATTTTGTTTTTTTTTTTGTTTACAAAATATTTATATGCTAATAAATATTTGAATTTATTATTATTATTAACTTTAACCAGTTTTAAGAAAAAAAATGTTCTTGTAGCTGTGTCGGAAATACAAAAAAAAAAACAGGTCGGAAATACGTCTTCAAAAAGTCGTTTAGAAAAGAAGCAAACATTTTTTTTGTGGATATCTCAAAAGTGTGGAAAGTGAAGTTACCCACTTATTGCATTCAGATGGCGATATGTTCGAAATGCTATTTCGCTAGAAATGTCTCCGATTTCGAACATATCGAAGAAATTTTTCTTTTGAACGGAAGCCTCGATAGGGGCTTAAATCACACTGATAGGGTCGATAAAGTTAAAGGCAGGTCCAGCAGGCGATGTTGAGAAGACTTTTTTGCAGTTGGGCCCATTTGGGTCGGGTAAACAATGCTGAGCTTCCATTCTTCAGGCATACTTTCATTTGACCAAATTTCGCTGATGAGTAGGTGCATGGTACCAAATATTATAAAGCTATTCAGATGACGCACTGTATACAAGAAAAATGGTTCTATGGCGGGTCGTACTGGCACAGCCCGCCAAATATTTTTATCTCGATTCTCATAAGCGCGTACACACCCGCCCGCCCGTAACGTGCAGCTGTTGAGCAAAATATTCTGTTTTTTTTTCGCAATGCGTTATCTGTGTGGCCTTATAATCTTTGATGGTACTTACCAAAACATTCCTCCTGCCTTTGTTAGGCTTTAGTTTCGTGATAATACTATCCTGATTTCATTTGGGTCGAGTGGCTGATAGTTTTCACTGTCGTCGACAATATTAACTGGTTCGTTCTGTTTTACAGCGGGAGATAGTTCGTCATCGCCGATTAACAGTCCGATAAATCAGAAGTGGTACTTTCATATTGTCGGCGAAATTGGACGAAATTTGACTTACGAATTTCCATTCCTTTGATCGCACGCTTATCTTGCAATTTTTCCTCTTCAAAAAGCCAGTGCTCTTTCTTCCATTTTTACTTAACAATGCTTGATTGCATTGATGGTATTGTTCGTCAAACCATGGGTTTCTAGCTTCTGGGCGAGTCAGTTGAGGCCAATTTTATCATTTGTTGATATCGCTCACATTGGTTTTCGGCTATAGATGCTGGCGGTATCTTAACAATCGAACTATTAAGTGATAGGCATTCTAAAAAGCTCTAGTGCTATTGAAATATTCGGTCATACAAACAACTGAAACCCTTTACTGCCTTTTTCCTATCGCAAAGTAATCATTTTGGTCGTTTGGTGATCAGGAGAGCACCATGAACCAGGGTTTCAAGATGAGGGAACAGGTACCAGTCCTTTCGCAATGTAGTCACTGAATCAGGTTAGTGGTGTAGTAGAAGTAGTCTTTAGTGATGATGTCTTTGTCCTCTGTTCGGAGTATGAGCTCATATAAGTCGGCGAATTTGGACTTGACAGAGGATTGTAAACATGGTTTTGCTGATGCTGTCAAAGCAAAAGGCTTTTTCGCTAAGTCCGTCATTTATTACAAAATTCTTTAGAAGTACACTTTTTTGGGCTCGTCGTGGTCGGGGTAAATTCAAACAAATTTGAAACGAAATTTAGACACCAAAAGTCATGGGTAGAGGAAGGCTATCCTAGTGGGACAAAAAAAGCTCGAGCGTAAACATGAGAACTCTGCAATGAATTCAAAGCATGCTCATCAGGAAATTAACCAAATATCCCTAAACGGAATTTTCAGTTTTAACCAATAACGGAAAATCATAACTAATCACATGTGACACCGATTCCTTAAAATTCCGGAATGAACGTTGGTTTAATTACATTTGGACATTATTTATACCCTTTTTAGCATCAATAATCGAAATGTCTATTACCTATTGTGTATTTTGGCCAAATTATAATTATAGTCAAATGCTCTCATGGGATTTGATCTTATGCCCAACTCGCTGTGAAAGAGAAAGTTGCGTATGACCCAGTCATGCGTTTTTCTAATATCACAGCTGCAGATATGAAAGTCGTTGTCCGTTTTCTTTGTATGGTCGTCCACAATAAAATAATTTTCTTTCGATTGTTGACAAAATACTATTGCAAAGAATGTATGATTTATTGTCTTTTAAAAAGTTGATTCAACATTATTGACAAATCAAATCCGAGAGCAAACGAAATCCACATGTCAGGTCCTGTACGACTATTTACATTTTGATTTGTAGTCCTTTACAAAGTGACTGTACCACAATGTAACGTTATATTTATACGCTGCTCTATAAAGATATACATCGTGGTATACAAGTATGAAATCTTACTTAAAATATAGAATTACTATATTGTGACAAAACAAGTATTCATAAAACTTATAAAAATGAAAAAAAAAATGGTTAAAAAAATCACAAAATAACAAAAAAATCGAATTTTATCAAATATTGACATATCTACGGTTTTGTGTCACTGGGGCGACGGCATATAGTCTTGTCACATATTATGTATCAAAGCGAAATAATTTAAACGGACTATACGTCACCAATTATTAGGCATTCAATTATAGCATTACCTATATGCTGATACAAGTGTAAACATTTTTAAAATCCGCCCACTTTTCAAAAACTTGGTTTTTAATCAAACCGTAAAGAAACAAAAACATTTAGATAAAAGTATATTTTATCTATAAAAAGTTTTTAGCAACGAAGACTTAAATTTTTGAAGAAATTCGAAAAAGTAAATAAATTGAATACTTTGCATGTACATTTGGTCAGTGAAAAATGTTTATCCGCACGATATCTGCATTTTAATGATAGGAAAGGATAGTACATATATTAAACGATTTGATTCCTGATATGTATTTGTTTGATTTGAATAATTGAGAACTCTTAAATTATGGTCCAAACCCACCGAGCAATCGAAGCCAAAACTTTATTTAATTTCTTAAATTTTCTGTTTAGCTTTGACATTTCATTCGCACCGAAAATAAAACAAAATCAGAAAAAAAACAATTTGACTTTAAAAACGTGACGCAGGTGACGTCTAAAAACTTTGGCGAACAGAACTTACAAAAAAGGATAAAAAAGTTGCAAGTTTCAGTACGAGGAGCAAGTATGTGCGACTCTGGTGTGAACTTTATTTATAATTGTATCAATGTATAACTTTCCCGTTATCTATTTGTAATGCTGTATATATTCACAATGGTCCAGGATGAAATATTTTCAATTAGTTTCATTAATATTCAATGGAACCGTGTCACTTGTCATGTGGATGTATACAATTCATATGCAATCCATTTGGGCGACGTATTTTGGTGAAGCTTTATTTGTTACCATAATGGGGTTGGTGTTTATCATGTATGTAATGGATATTTTTGTATACATTTAGAACACTGCATATTTGTCAATTATGATAAAAAATTGTATCAGCTTCTAACACATTTTCGACGTGCATATTAAATTTATTGCAATGCTATGTCACACAAGTTGATTTTAATTTTCAAAAAAATTGCCAGGTTTCCAACACACACCTATTATTTTAACTACTAATACTAATTTTTTGGAGTAAATAAAAGTAGAAATTACGTAAACAACGTTGTTTTCTTGATTTTATAATTTTTTCTTACCCATGCCCGCTTTTTGAAACCTAACAACAATATTTGTATACACTATCCCATAGGGGTATATTAATTTTGATATGTAGTTTGTAACATAGAGAAAAAAATGAAGCTATATACCTTAAAGAAGAAGAATCGTTAGCTGAGTCGATTAAGCCATGTCAAGTTGTTGGACCTTCCATTTTGAGGTAGATTGAAGAAATTTGGTACCGTACTCTTTGCTGCTCCCAGCCGAACAAATGTAAACATTTTGGAAATGTCATAGAAATTAATTTTCCATTATTACTAAAGGTTTGTGGTTAATTATCAATTTCGAATTGACAATAGTAGAAACTCATTAAAAGTTACTTCTGGTTTTTGGAAGATTAAAGACTAAAGGAAACTTTTGCAGTCCAATAGCAATAGCAGTTCGAAGAGCTTGTTAAATTTGTATTGTTAACAAAATTTAGGAAAAAATAGTGACAATTTCGAAGAGGTTAAGTCAAAAGTGCTACTTAGGCAAGCATTTTTTTTACTAAGTGAAATACAAAAAAATATAACTAACATATTTTAAATTGGAGTAGATTTCTTAAATCAGGAAAAAAATATTTTATTTCCTCGAAACATCATTGAGTGGGTTAGAGAATTAATCCTTGAGGTATCCCATATGAAGAGCATTTATGAAGAATATGTCTGAGGAAACGCCATCCACGATTATTGTGAAAATCTGTATTTAAAGAAGTTTTCCATCCCGCTGCACAGTACTAGAGAAAGTCCGTATGAAGTCGATTTGCAAAGCCCTGTGGAATACTCGATCGAAACCTTTGCGAATATATCATGGGCAAACAACTCTCGATTCTGCATGTTTTTTTATCGTAGATGTCCATACTTGGGACACATAACATAGCAGGACAAACAAATAAAATATAAAAAAAAACATTAGACATTTAAATCTAGATTATGGTTAAATAGGCAATTTGTTGTATTACCGTTAAATTATTTTTCGTACGGAGGTTGTGATTAGATAACGGACTATATAATCTACGCAGAAAGTAATTATAATAAAAATAGGAATTCAAGATCTTTGCGTTTGATTCTTTTAGAGACTTATTTTCTCTTCAAAACTGAAATAAGCCACGCGGCTATTAATGTCTTTTGATTTTGGGGCTTATTTCCTTTGCATATATAAAAAAAATACAAGTGGAGTGATTGAAGGGGGGTTACCCTACACATATTCAATTCGCATACACCCAAACTCGCACTTTGATGTATGCAAAGTAAGAACCTCACTGCAAAGTTGGATTCACTGTTAAACGGGATGGGTGCGAAATTGGATGTATGCCAAGTTTGAATATGCGTGCAGAGAGCATGGTGCCTTCTGCAACCCTCAAGCTTGGGTTCACTGTTGCGTGCGAGGTCGGGTGTAGGCTAAATTCCTTTGTATTTATGTTTATTTTTTTCCCCAAAAAATTAAGTTCATAATTGGTTTTCATTGAGAGTTTTAAAAGGAATGCTAGTTCCAAATGGCAATAACAGCCGTGGTTTAAATGATTTTTTGATGCGGGGCTTAATTCCGCGGAGGTTATTGCACTGCACCCACGATGCAACCATTTAAATCGGTGACCAACTTTTGACAATTGCTCTGGTATTTCTTTGTTATGGCAGTCATTGATTAGCTAATCAGCGTTTATTGATACGGGGGCTGATGAGTGTTGCCTTTTCTTGCCTATAACCTATTCATAGATACCTTCTTCAGATCATGATGAAGCGTGTGGCTTGGTTATCTAAAGAGATAGATTTAAAGATTTGTTCGCTATAAGCAAGCTAGCATCTTGGACAATGGTCAGATCTTGTTCATTTTCATACCATACAAGTGACAATCAGTTCAGTGACTGAATTGTAGCTCCCTGCTTCAAATCTCGAAAAATATTGGCACATTGCAATATTGCAAACTTTGAAGTTTCAAAATTTCTCTAATTTCGTATTATTATTATAATTATTATTATTTACCTACCAAGAACGGTTTTTTTTGAAAGAAAAAAGCCCTATAAGTGAACTTGGCTAAGAAGTTTGAATTTAAGGCCTAAAGATCTGTAACAGATAGATATGCCAGCTAGCGATTCTGATTTGATCCATATACTTTGCAGATAAATCCGCACACGTATCATTTGAAATGATGACGTCAATAATCAATTAGTTTACTTTGTCAGAGTAACCATAAAATCCATACAAGTCATTCGGAAATGCAAATAAATTAAGAACTTCAAAGTCTCCATTGAATGTAAAATATCTCAAGAGAATATCATTCGGACAGTCGCTTGCATTTGTTTGCCATTGGTACAATACAAGAGAAGCATCCAAACAATATAAAGCATCAGTTCTGTGGTATGCGCATCAGTCGATTCAAGCTTGCTTTCAATTGAAGTATTCGCATGGAAAACTCGTATCTGTTGCAACGAATAATTTTGCAACCAGAGTGGCAATGGTCAAAATATAGATTGAATTTTCATTCGAATGATGTACATCAGCCATGCTTGTGCCAATTTTTCGCATCAATACCCCCGCTCCCTTTTAACATTTATGTGAATTAAATTTATTCAAAACAATTTTACAGTGGTTTCCGATTGCACTTACTTGGTAAATGTGTTTTATTGGTGAGATTTAAAAACTAAAAGCAAGTGGTGGGTGCACAACTTGGTCGTAAGCAACTCCCCCTTTCACTGCGAAGTAAGCTAAAGATCAAATTCCATGAATGCAAGGATTTGACGATTTTCATAATTTCGAAAGATTATAAAAAAACCCTTTTGGTTTTTGTAGTTAAAACTTACAAGAAAAACATTGTGAGGTACTCTGATTATAAAAACTATTATTCCAAAATTTTAATGAAATGGGTGTCCATGTAATTTCCGGTTAAGATACAATTGAGCCAAAACCAATTATGGAATTGTTGCAAACAGTAGTAGCAGTAGTATACATACATATATTAAATTTCATTCAATTTGACCACATAGTTTGCAAGGAATTGATAATTTTCCTTAAATGGCCTACATCAAAAAATTCGTTATATGGTTTTTCTCGAAAAAACTGGGTATCCAGTTTTGTTGGAACGATTATATTCATAAGAGATATTAAGTTTAATCAAAATCGCTTGAGCCGTTTTCAAGAAAATTTACTTTATTTGTAATTTTTTTGTGGGAGGTACCATTAAAAAAATGGCCTAGAGCTATAACCTAAGAACAGTGTATACGAAGTTTGAATAAAATCGGTAAAGCCGTTTAGGTTGTAGATATTATTATGGACCGACGGACAGAATTCCGAATTCCTCTTCATCGTTATCTTAAAATCAGTCAAAATCTCATGGTCGAAAGTTTTCACAAAGACAATATCTTTCTCTTTATAAGAGTAAGTTAAAAATTACCATTTATATCGGGTAACGAACGTAGGGCTCACTACATAAGTATGATAATTCATAAGGTCACTGAATAGTTAAACTGAATGGTTAAACTTTAAGGGCCGATGTTGATTTTGAATAAAACACAAATTATTTGAGAAAATATCATTTCTTTTTATTATGATAAAATTAGTATAATTCAATTATGTACGGAACAAAATATTGGCCAAATGGCCGCCGCGACCTCGACGGCAAACCTCCATCCGATGGTCCAAATTTTCGATGACGCTGAGGCATAATTGATGTTCTATTCCGTTAATGTGCCGAATTATCTCATCCTTTAGCTCTTGAATTGTTGCTGGCTTATCGACGTACACCTTTTCTTTCAAATAACCCCAAAGAAAGAATTCCAACGGTGTCAAATCACATGACCTTGGCGGCCAATTGACATAACCACCACGTAAGATAACACGGCCATTGAATATGTCGCAAAAAAGAGCCATTGTTTCGTTAGCTGTGTAGCAAGTGGTACCGTCCTGTTGAAACCACATATCGTCCACATCCATATCTTCCAATTCGGGCCATAAAAAGTTCGTTATCATCTCACGATAGCGAACACCGTTCATAGTAACTGCCTGACCGGCCTCATTTTGGAAAAAAATACGGCCAGATGATGGCGCCAGCCCATAAACCGAGCCAAACAGTCACTCTTTGTGAGTGCATTGGTTTTTCGACAATCATGCTTGGATTATCATTCGCCCAAAGGCGGTAATTCTACTTATGGACGAATCCGCTGAGGGGAAAATGTGCCTCATCACTGAAGATGATTTTCTTCAATAGTTGATCATCCACTGTTGGCGTTTCTTGCCACCATTCTGACCATTTACGACACTTGAAATGGTCAAGAGGCTTTAGTTCTTGAATAAATTTCACCTTGTAAGTGTGTAAATGCAAGTCTTTATGCATAATGTTCATCAACCACGAGCGTGGGAGGTGCAATTGTTGGGCACGATGACAAGTTGAGGTGGGCGGCTCTTCAGCCACAATATCGCGAACAGCAGCAATATTTTCTGTAGTACGAGCTGTAAGAGCATGCACTGGTGTTTTCACATCTACTACAGACCCGGTTTGCTAAAATTTTTGCACGATTTTTCCGATTGTACATACATTTGTACGATTAAGTTGACTGAAAAAATCACGAAGCTCACGATATGCATTTTGATTTGAACGTCCATTTTTATAACTTTAACGCATTGCTCGATTGTGTATATTTCCATGGTTCAAATTGAGTTATTATGAAATTGAGAAATGTCAAATGAAATGCAGAAAAAAACTTGAAGTTTAGGTGTGGTTCACATTCAATATCGGCCCTTAAAATTATTTCTGTATGTATCTAAACTATCCTGAACCACTGAATCCACTGAACCCAACTTTCGATGGCTCGGCCGCACATTTCGATCAATACGGCCGCCATTTTCTCGTTCAATATTGGCCTTGAGATCCTCTAACGTAGTTGGCTTGTTGGAAGAGACCAAAGATTTAATGTAGCCCCATAGAAAACACTTTAGAGGCGTTAAGTCCCACGATCTAGGTGGCCAATCGGCACGTAGTTTCTGGAGATAATAAGTTCACCGAACTAAGACTTTAATAACTCGATTGTTGCTCCCGCTGTGATGTGGCACCGTCTTGTTGGAACCACATATCACTGATGTCCAATTCATGCAATTACTCAAAGAAATGTCGTTCCAACATGTTTCTGTAGCGAATACCATTTACCCTAACGTGACGATAGTTTTCATCGACGAAAAAAAAACGGCCCAAAGACCACTGGCACTAAAACCGCACCAAACAGTGACTTTTTGCTAATGATAATGAAGTGCTGATTCTTGAAGGACATGACCAGTCCAGTAACGAATATTTGACTTATGGACAAGGGCGTATAACCAAAAATTCGCTTCATCGTTGAAGATAAATTTACTATGGAATTCTTCAATTTCTTCCATCATGTCGACAGCCCAGTTCGAAAATGTATCGACGTCGTTTCATATAGTCAAAAGGCTTTAGTTCATGAGTAAGTTCAAAGATCCTTACGCAAAATTCGCCGTAATGTGGTCTGGGAAAGGTATAATAAATACGTCAGAACGCTGTAAAACTGACTGATTTGGCTCGTTGGCGGCGGACGTCTCTATGTCAGCAATAGTCTCCCTACTTAAGGCCAAACGTAGTCTCACTGGCACGGCAACATCAAGTAGCGAATATTTTAACTCAGACTATAAAATGCTTAGCTACTAGGACGAGAATGACGACCGAGAATTTGGGCTAACGCTCTTAAAGTTGCGACCACCGATTCGGAATCTCGGTAGTAAGTTTTAATTATTTGTAATCGTTGTCAACATTTCCATCATGGACGAATGAATATTTTGACATTAACAGTTTGGTAATCGGTTTAAGTTTGCGTTTACACTAAAAATTTACAGTTGTCAAGTCGCTAATGGAAAACAATTTAAATGGCTATTGGATAGAGTATAATGAATACACTTATTTATTATACAAATATAGATTCGAGATACTCTTCTTACCTTTAAATATACTCAATACATTGTATTCTTATTTATGTCAAAAAACCTGATTTTTTTTCAATTATTTTGGCTTATGTTTTTAATTTTTAATTATGGAAAATAATTTCAAGCTCCAAAATTGCAATTATAAGTGCATACAATTGGCAAAGCAAATATATGGCTTTATTGATAATAGTCATCTCAATTCTTCAATTATTGTCATCTAATGTGGTTCAAATTCCATATTAAGCCATTTCGGCAATTTCATCAGTCAATGAAAAACATTTTTGGACCATTGTGTACAGGGTGTCCTCCGGGAATGTATACTACTTTGTTTGTTTATAATTTTTGATTAATTGAAAGAGAATGGCTCTTATGTATTTTATTTAATGTCGGAATAAAATATCAGGTAAATGTCCGCCTCTGTCTCACAAATGCGATCCCTTTTGAGCACATTTTTCATTACATTCTCACACATTTCACGTGGTATTTCATTAATTTCATCACGAATATTTTGTTTGAGTTGCTCAAGCGTTTCTGGTTTGTTTGCATAAACCTTGCTTTTCAGATATCCCCACAAAAAGAAGTCCGGAGCAGTCAAATCAGGCGACCGTGGAGGCCAATCAACATCACCATTTCTTTCAATAACTTGTTGTGGAAAGAGGTCTCGCAGTAATTCCATTGTAATCCTGGCTGTATGCGATGTGGCACGGTCTTGTTGATACCACATGTTAATCAAGCCCAAAGCATGCAGTTGTGGCTTTAAAAAATGTTCAATCATTGCACAACAGACTGTAACTTGTAATGGATGCAAAGGTGACTGATGAATAATTTGAGGGTTTCCATTGCCCAGAACCAACTATTCCGTTTATTCACATATCCATTCAAATGAAAATGTGCCTCGTCACTCATTATGATTTTTTTCATGAAAATCGGGGTTGTCATGGGCTAGTTGTAACGTCCTATTGGCATATGTACGGCGGCGTAAATGGTCTTTTGGAAGTTGCTCTTGTCTTCACTGAATCATAAGTGGAAACAAATGCAAATTATTGTGCAAAGTTGTGGCAAAAGTTGTTCTTTGAAGACCATGCTACTGAGCACGGCGTCGAATTGAGATTGATGGATTGTTTTGAAACACTTCCTTGAGCAGCAGTAATGTTTTCAGCCGATCCTGCAGTACGTTGAGGTCCATGCTTGGGCCTATCACCTATTCCTTCGAAATCACGTGTCTACTTCACAACTACCAAATATGAACTGTCAAGACTAATGTTAACCGAAATGGCGGCAAAACAAAGTAGTTTCGCGGCTGACACCCTATATAAGTGGAAAACAGACAATTTTAGGATTCTAATTTAAAATCTCAGGTTTTTTGGGTTAAGTAACCAAATTGATTTTCGCCTCGTCGAATAAGATTTAAAATCGCACGTTTTTCGATAATCTAACAAATTTGGCAGTAACCTGAATTCTGTAATACTCATTTGTATAAAATATTTTTGTTAATACATATATAAAATACATTTTATGCAAATTTAGTTAGAAAAAAAATACTTCAGACAAATATCCACCATTTTTCTCGATACATATTGCTTCTTGTTAGCGCGATTTCCATTACACAACGTAATCGTTTTGGTTGCATGACCCGTATTTCGTCTCAGCTGTAGTTGTCTAATAGTCTCTGGTCTTTGAAATATTTCTTTTAAAAAATCGGGCGCAGGGTAAACGATGTGGACATGGGAAATCTACTTTTTTTTTTTTTAATTACACGTTCGTCATAAATTTCACGCAGCAAGTTTATAGCTTGTGAAGTCTTGTTGAAACCACTTATAATGATGGTGCGTTGCTATTGGCCGCATAAAGTTGATGATCATTGTTCCCGGAAATTGTTTTTGGCGTTTCATTGTTATTTGCAAAGAAATATGGGCCGATAACTTTTGCAAAGAGAAAAGTACGCTCATTCTTGGGGGACGTTCGGGAAGATTTCTCCCTGCCCCTAAACTCTTAACCAGCCTAGTCGGTGAATCACATTTCCCAATCACTCTTTGTATGTGTTCCAATTTCTTTTTTCCTTAAACATCTAAACACCACAGTCTAGAATAACATAACACATATAGGAGAACTTTGAAAACAACGCAGAGGTTCGTTTGTAGAAATCGCTTTAATAACTGAAGTAAAACTGTGTTCACAATTTATGTTGAATACACTTATATAGAAAATAGAAGTACAGTAAAACTTATGTTAATAGACTGGAAGTAGTTCGGTTAGATGGTTCGATCGGTTTGGCGATGATGTATGCAGTATGCGTTTAAATATGATCGCACGCATTATGTTTATGATATGCGTAACAGTGACGCTAAAACAAAAATATCATCAGATGATAAATTAGGCTACACACATATACAATTGCTAATTTGCATTGGTCCAACAATTTTCGAATCATTTTATGCAAGATTGCATGAACAAACCTTTAATCATCCTAAGCTTTGTAACTGAGTGCAACTTTAATTATATGTTTCACTTGCATAGGCTCATCTCAGAGCAGGAGCAGCATTGCATTAATCGATCTTATGAAGGGTAAATTCACTCGTGACTAGTGAATTGTAATTTGCACAGTTTATGTTGGTGTACGGGACAGAATTACCGAAATTTAATTTATATCCTTGGACGGGTTTTCTCCTTGTGAAGAAATAATTGACTGACTTTCAAATTGACACAGTCAGGTGGGTGTTTTAATTGCATATCAACTGTTATATATGGTGACTATGTTGGTGTAACAAATAAGTAATCGTTGTCACTTGGACACCGGATGGACCTTTTCCTGTAATGGTTTTATTACTCGTAATTGGCTTTTTCCATATTGTTCGGAGGTTATTGAAAACGATTAAATAAAGTTTAATTTTATTTCAATGAAAAAGGAATCTTCCGGATTAAACTAAATCAAGCGAAATTTATTTCTGTTTTTTTTTAACGTATGTAGGTAAGAAGAAATCACAATCATTGCTGAAATGTACAATTATGCAGCAAACACCATTTGGTTTCTAATCTACACTTGCATTAAAAATTTAAAGAGACCTATTTACACTAGTAGTTAACCAACTAAATTTTAAGGGAACTTTGTCTAAGCTATTTCACAATACATCAAAGGTTAACTAATTAATCTGCAAAACAAATTAATTTTTTTTTGAATAAGTACGTGTAAAAAAGAAACCAATTTATAAAGTTTCAACTTTTCGTTGAACCAAATTTGTACGAATGCGCACGACTTTACAATGCTGCAGGTTGTGTACGTGCATCCTGTAAATGGGCAAATCACTTAAAAAGTGCATTTCAAGAGTTGTACACGAACAATGCATTTCGTGCCAAAATTTCAAGTAAATTTCTGAATATATTTTCATGTCCTTTGGCGTATTTTTTCGATTAAAACGTGGTTAATGTCACCAAATTCGAAACGACATACCCCAAGAGATAAGATGCATTTCACTCGTTTCTTTTAATATGTTATGTACAAGGTGGAAGAAAACTAATGTCATGTCACAAGGGGAATTGGCTGCCATTTTGTTAGAAATAAAAAATAAAATGGGGTCTTTTTTCACGTAAAGTTTATTGTAAGGTGAAAATTTATGAGGTCAAATAATCGCCTCCTAAGTTTGTTCTCGATGGGGTCAACACTGGTGTCTACAGTCCAAGTAGGATGTACAAAGCAAACAATCTATTTGAGCTGCTCTAACCTATTCAGACAACAGGCCCCTTGCAGACAGGTGGTTGCGGGAAAGCAAAGAGGCAGCACCGGCAGCAATCAATCCCCTGTTCTAGGGCAAAAAGGGGATGGAAAACTGCGACATCTACTTTGGACCGTGTAATAGAGAACTCATTGTAACAATCCGCATCAAGGCGCTGATGCGATGGAGGAAAAAGACGATAGGTATAGCGAAAGACTGCTTCTACGACGTCCTTAACAAAAGTTATGAGCGGCTACCAAAAAAACGATGTTAAAACTGTGCTGGGAGATTTTAATGCAAAGGTAGGAAGAGAACTCGTCCTTAGCGGTATTGCCGGAAAACAAAGCCTACACGACAACACGTTTGACAACGGACTTAGGTTGATTGACTTTGGAACGAAATGCTACTATAGCCAGCATACAGTCTCCTCACCTCGGTATCCAAAAGGGAACATGGCTTCTTAAGATCAATGAACGGTCACATTGCGATAGTCAAGAGGCACGCAAGAAGCACATCCATTTTGAATGTCCGAACATTGCGAAGGTCTAACATCGACTCGGACCACTACCAAGGCAAGAATCCGGATATCCACTACGCAACTACAAATCACGCCATAAAAATTTAATGCCGAAAAAATGCAATCGCAAGAGACCGCCAAGGCCTTCGCAGTACGCTTATTTAAACTCTTGATTAACACCATACCACTAGCATCTAATGTCGAAGAACAATGGCAGCGATGCCAACAAGCCATTAGATCAGCCGCAACCGAGGCCGCAACTGATGTACTAGGTTTGTCGTGCCCACCGGCAAGAAACACTTGGTTTTATGAGGCATGCTGACAGATGTTCGCAGCCAAGAAAGAGGCCTAAAAAGCTAAGCTGCAAGTGAAGACGAGAGCTACCACTGAGCTCTATAGGCAAAGTAGGAGGGAAGAACACCTGTTTTCAGAAAAAAAAGAGATGCCGCTCAAGGAATGCTGTTCGTAGGTTTTACTAAAGTGTAAAACGTCAAAGCCAGGGATACATGACTCGAAGAGAATTCTCTCGAGATGAACAAGAAAATATCGTTAGTTCAGACATAGTCAACGCTCAGGATAAACCACTTCTGCATACCAATAAACGGCAATGAAGAACAATTAACCGCTGTCAGGCAAAACAAACATTTCAAAATTGACGACGAAAGTGAAAACTACCAACCACCCGACCTTAGTGAAGTGAGGATATCAATATCGAAACTCAAGCCTAACAAAGTTCCCGGAAATTATGGCCTTTTGGTAAGAAACATCCACCAACTCATAAAAAGAAGGGACTCTCTGAACTTCGCCACTACAGAGGCATTTATCTTTTCAACATTGCCTTGAAGATCCTATCTGGCGTAAAAGGTTGTTTCCCAACAATCTGAACAGCCCTTATCAGTCTGGTTTTAGACCATGAAAGTACACAACTGATCAAGCCAACTGATCAAAAAAACCCAAGAAGTCCGCATACTACATCATTCATAGAGACAAACTATACCGAGCCATGTCGAATTTTGGTATACTGCCCAAACCCGTGCGTCTGTGCAGGATCAGGATAGAGAATTCTTGCTACATTCGAGACCAAAAAAGGATTTAGGCAAGGCGATGCATTGTCGTGTGACTTCTTTAATCTCATTCTTGGGAGGAATTTGCAAAACTCTTTAACCAACACCAGAGGCACAATCTTCCAAAAATCGGTGGAACTATTAGCATATGCTGACAATAACATAGTCACGGTTGCTATTATACAGCGACAAAATTGGTTTTAGCTGTAAATGATGGTAAGACTAAGTATATGCTTTCAACTCGAAATGACGCAAAACATTGACGAACCTGACAGAATGTCATCATTGACAGAAACAACTTGGAGGTAGTACTTTAACTAGCTCGGCTGCACTATTAACTCTGACAACAACATCTTCAGAAATTAAACGAAGAATTACTCTTGCCAACCGCTGTTTCTTCGGGCTAAGAAGACAATTTAGGATATGCAATATAAGACCATACACAAGACCCTGATCATCCCATTCCTTTTCTACGGCGCTGAAGCATGGATCGTATCAATAGCATTCGAATTGATGAAAAAAAATCTTACATGACACTAAAGTCGAGTTTACCTATTCATTGATGTTTTGTTTTTGTTATTTTTTGTTTTTTTTTTACCGTTACTCATTTTGACCGCTCCATTCGCTTTACTAGCAAACGTGCAATGGGTATATAATTAGCGATAATTAAATTATGATATTCGAGCAAAACTAAGAAGTTCGCTACGACTATGCCTTCTATACATTTTTTCGCTAGTGTTTGAATATTTCTTCGATGTAAGTGTCATTCTTAATGGTCCACGCCTGAATATGCGATTTGTAAACTTGACAGCTGAGAAGAATATGAGAAGCTAAGAGTACTGTCATCATAAAATTAATGAATAAAAAGTTGCAGACTGGAGATCATTTCACTCATAAAAATGTGAAAGGGAGACGGAGGCAACCGAGGTTTGGGGAACCAGAATGGATATAATTTCATAAGCTTACGATTTGTCAACTTTTAAACGACCTCTGAAGGAAGGGACGCAAGCACTTAGTCGGTAATGGAAGTTAGAAGAAGAATCGTCATTTTTTATGTACTGTACTGTGGAAGAATCCTCCTCAGGGGAGGGAATAATTTCCGACCTTATCATATAAGGTCATTGATTTTTTTTTTTAATTTATAATAAGGTTTGTTTGTGTTCGTAATGGGAGTATTGTAAAGTGCATCTTAACCAAGGGACTAAAGTTGTGATTGTTCTCGCCACTGTTAATTTCCTATACAGAGATTAATTTCCCGACATCCAGTTTTAAGAGTGTCCTGTTCGGTAAATCCTTATGTTTATGGATAATTGATTCCTTGATTTTCTGATTAACGATCAGAAACTATCGTTTTTAATTACTCTGACAATATGTAATTTAATAACCAAAAAAATATGTTGGATGTATTCATTAGTTTATGCTTTAATTATTTAACCTTTAACCAATATCATATCTCTGCCTGTTTATTTAATATGTTGGAAAATTATGGGCTTTGTTGTTGACGTCCATCAAACTATCCAAATTGACTTTTTTTTAAATTAATTTGATTCGAAAGTGAAAGTAAGCACTGCTTACCGATTTAGCTGAAAAGCAATTAAAAAAATAATTTAATTCGCTTTTTGAAACATTCTATTTATTTTTTTGTTGATTTTGTTTGCAGATAGCTCATTTCAATGATAAAATGTGCTTTTTTAATGATTTTATGAAGGTGTGCATTTTTAATTTTTTTTATTTCTGCTTATTTTTGAGTTAATTTATCAGTATTTATTATTCTCAGACAATTTGACATAAAGATAAAAACCACTTAATTCTGTTTCGAAATAAAAAAATTGCAGTCAAATTTGAAATCTCATTACAAAGAAATTAAGTGTGTAAATATATTGCCACTGCTTTTATTATTTTTTTTTTTTTGCTTGAAAATTGTCCCTCTTGCGCAAAAGAGATGAGCTAGCCTCCGATTGCTGGTGTCTAGACATCTTATATCAGTAGCTTGCAATCTGCATTTTTTATTCGACCTAGCACCGTTTTTGGGGGTGCAGTGGCCTTGTGGTTGTTACTAACTTAAGTGGTGCTTTAGCCTGGAATGAACCTTGGCCTCAACCAACATGACTCTCCAATTAGCCCGGTCCCGAGCTAACTGCCTACAGTTGCGCACTCCAAGTTGGTTGCGGCCGTTTTTTATTTGTTCTTGCCGCTAAAGGCGATGTCTTTCTCTACTGCGTCCGACGTCTAACTGGGAATCGAAGACTCTGCGAGCCATAGTATTGGTGTCCATTCGTTCTTCATGTCCTAGCCATCTTAAACGTGCAATGCGGAGTTTTTCGACCAGGGGCATGTCGCTGTACACCTAGTATATTTCTTTGAATCTACGTATCCGCAGCCCGTCAACGCAACCGGGACCGAAGAATTTTCCTCTCGAATCGACCGAGGATTTCTTCATCCGCTTTTGATATGGTCCATGCTTCAGCGCCGTAGAGCATTACTGGGATGATCAGGATATTATATACGATTTCCTTAGTAGTTCGAGTGAGGGTTTTACCACTAAATTGCCTTCTTAGCACGAAATAGCGGTCAGCAAGAGTAATTCTTCCTTTACTTTCTGACAAGATGTTGTTGTCAGAGTTAATAGCGGAGCCGAGGTAGACAAAGTTCTGTACTACCTCAAAGTTATATCTGTCAATGGGGACATTCTGTCCCATTCGTCGATGTTGTGTGTCCTCTCGTGTTGACAGTATATACTTAGTGTTACCCTCATTTACTGCTTAACCCATTTTCGCCGCTTCCTTCTCTATACATGCAAACGTGGCTATGACATCACGTTGAGTTCTACAAATGATGTCAATATATTCGGCGTATGCTAGTAGTTGGCCGGATTTATGGCCTCTGGTGTTAGCTCGTGAGGTTTGCACAATCCTATTCAGAATCAGATTGAACAAATCACATGACACAGCATCGCCTTGGCTGTTATGGACATTGCTGGTGGCATGGTGTCAATCGAGAGTTTAAGGGATACGCATTGCGCATATCCCAAGACCTAGTGCCTGCAGCTTAGATTTCTTCATTAGCTTTCCAATCTAATCATACTAACGAATACGCTCTTTTTATAAATTTTAAAGTATATTTCCGTATTTAGTAGCTCTATTTTCAAAAATGTAAATGTGTGCATGTGCATACCACTGGAAAAGATAAAACTTCTGTGACTTTTCGCACAGTGAATTGCAACGGGCGGTATGCAACTACGTTAATAAGTATGTTTCAATTAATCGGTATAAATTGCTATATCCTCATGCATCCAGGATCAAAATACGGCTGTGTTTCAATTTTTCGATTTAAACCTTGTTGGTAAATCGTATTCCATCTATTCAATATCGATATAACCTCTATTCGACATCAAGAGCAGTGATGCGGTAAACAGCCCTCAACAGTTGATAGCACACACACATAAAACCACACACTAACAGTTTTGTTGAAACATAATTAATTTCAATGCAATGCGTACTACCTATGTGGGTACAACTACTGCATGCAGCAACGGCGACGGACGACAACGCTGGAGTAGGAGCATACTAGTACACATGCTCATTCATCACAAAGGTTTTCGCCTAGAAATTTGCATCCATTTTTAATGAGCGTGTTTGTGGATGTAATGGAGGAGATGATTTCCTGTTGTTTTCCGGTCAAAAGGAAAACGCACAAGTGTTTGTGAGAATTTCGTTAAAACATACTTTTATTTTAAATAACAACAGGATAAGGTAGAACTTTTTATTAGCGAATGACCGTTTGTTCCTCCGTTATCGTAGAAAGCGGTCCCTTCCGTTTTGGCGATATTTTAACATTTTCCAGCTACATGTGCTAAAAATACATCCATACAGATGTAATATCAATAAACAAGTTAAAAAGTCAAAGTTTTCGGGGCACTATTTGTTTGCCAGTAAATTTGTGGTTATCTTCTGACATTGCTTACCATTCGCTTGTTGTTTCATGGGAAAATAATACTTTCATTCTCAACAGTTAACAAATTCTTGGATAAAAAAATGAATGACCCAAAAAAATAACCTGCGTCACGATTCTTTATTGGACATTATATATGAGTACATCCGCGTGGACCCAAAACTAATGGAAAAGTGGATGGTACAAGCGGAATTTATGATAGTCATTATTTTCGACTTGCACTTGAAACATTGTCGACCCAATGCAATAGGAAGCCGTTCATAAAGCTCTGTCATCGTGTGAACGAGAACTCCTATCTGAGGATAATGTTTACATTTTTCCTTTTTGAAATTTCGGGATCAAAGGGTTTATCAGCATAAAATTTATTCTTTATAAGAATGGTACACGTACACTTGCAAATGGCCTTTTTTTGCTTTGGTTGTGATTTTTTTTAAATGTAACTTTTCTTTCGTGCTCTTACCTATGTTGTCTTTAGCAGGCGTATTTATATAATAATTTGTTTTACAGAATTTAAACTTGATTTTAAAATAGTTTATTTTAAATAAAATCCGTCAGGGTAAAATATCCCAGAAAATCTATCTACATGGTGGGCCAAAAGAAGTCATCCGATGATGTTTGGCATTCAGAATATCGGTTGTGGCACGCGCAGTGTTTGCCGTTGCTCCGACCTGTTGGAACCACATGTCCTTCAGTCCTAATTCGTCCAATTGCGGCAAAAAAAAAACTCGGTTAAAATGGCGCGCACCGTTCACTGTTGTTATTTGACCAGCGGCGTTCCCGATGACTCCTCCAGTGTGAACAGCGCACGATTCTGTTACTTTAAGCGGGTGCTATAGCTCCTCATGCATTACTCTTGGATTTTTGGTGCCCCAGAAGCGATAGTTTTGCTTGTTCACGTACCCGCTGAGGTGGAGATGAGCCTCATCGCTCCTTATTGTTTTCCGAGTTCTTGGGGAGTGTATCGCTCAATTGCTTGTAACATAGAGAAATAATTGATCTAGATATACCTCAAAATATTTGGATCCACTTAGAATAGCTAGCTGAGTTAATTTAGCCATGTATGTCTGTCAGTCCTTCGTGTCTGTTTGTCACCGATTTTTGGACCTTAAATTTGAGCAAGGATAATGAAATTTGGTACATAGGATTCTTGGCCGTGACCACAGAACAAGTGTTTTTATTAGAAAATCGTTGTTTTGGGCCAAACGTTAGGGAATTTTACAGTCCGGACTGTAAGAGCCATTACACACATTCCCGGCAGCAGGCTAACTGGTACCGGCTAGCCGGTCGTTGGGAATACATTCTTATGGGCGCGTTCACAACTGCAAACCGAAACCGTCGCCGGCTAACTGGTAGCCGGCTAAGCTCACTGCCTAAGTGTTTCAATATGTTAGGAACATTTCTTGAGTTATTCCCTTAAGCACAATTGCCAAACATTGCGAAATAGTGCAATTTTTCATTGACACATTGAATCTACACGGTAATGAGAGTTCATCAGTTTGAGATAAACAATCGCAAGGATGGGTAAAATCTGTGCTGATTAAATTTTTTCGCAGCAGCATCTAAAGGGTACATAACTTACGCAAAATATGATTTTGGTAGAAAATACAGATTTATAGTTAGAATTTCATTGTTGGTGGTCGTGGTCGTTTGCATAGACCTTTGACTTAAAAATAAACCAAGAGAAACAAGTGCAATGGCGTTAAATCGCAAGATCTGGATGATCCATTCTGTTCGCTAAAACGGTCGACTACACGTTTAGCAAATGACTCATGCTGTAATTGAATGGTTTTCTATAGCTGTATGGCATATGGCACCATCTTGTTAAACCACATGTTGTTCACATCCATATGTTGTAATTTAGGGACTAAAAACTGTATTATAATGTCACTATAACGAACACCATTAGTTGTTACTGCCTGACCAGCCGCATTTTCGAAGAAGAATGGTCCGATAATGCCTCCACAAAAAAAACCGCAACAAACAGTCATTCGTTGCGGATGCATTTGTTTCTCAATAATTACTCGCGGGTTTTCTGAAGCCCAAATGCGATAATTTTGACGATTAACGAATCCATTAATATAAAAATGAGCTTCATCACTACAGTTGTTTTTGTTGTTTTTGATTGTACTGGTAGCTTTTGGATTTGGATTTTGGCTTAACGTGGCCGTCTAACCATAAATGGATCAATTTGAAGCTGTTCCAATGCCCACAAATAAAATTAAAAAGTAAAACAAAGTCAGTCGGCTTCAAGTCTTGAACGAGCTCTATTTAATACGCTTTCAAACCAAGATAACGCTTCAAAATACGCCACAACGTTCCATAAGAACTACCCAAACCTTGAGAACGGTAACGAATTGATTGATAAAGGTCTTTTCAAAAATGCTCTGTGCTACTACACCAAAAATCTCATGGTTGTTGGATGAATGTCCAATAGTATAAAATTGGTTCGGAATATGGTAATGGCTTTATGAAGAGTGCGTTCAGTCGGCCGAGTATGACAACTAAAATGTGGTCGAAGAACTCTATAACAATTTTTAACTGAGCAATAATTTTGGAAATATAAATATGACTGAGGAGAAAAGTATTTAGAATTAGTTGCGTGCAGGGTTTTATTTGTAAAGAACAGCATGGCTTTGTAAAAAATCGACCCGCTGTCATAAATCTCTTAACGTTTATGAATCACTGCTCCAGTAGTTTGGAAAATAAAAAAGTCGATATGGGCTACTTCCATGTTTCATAAATTGGGTTCATTCATATATCGCATTGAGAACTTATCAAGTAAAATTAAAAGGTTCTAAACAAACCCTTTTGTTGCTTTATCCGGGAAATCATTTACGCTCTATCATATTTATGCTTGCTATTAAAGATGCAAGAGCATCCGATTGAAAGAGTTTTACCATATGGTGTTAAAGGTTCGAATCTAAAGTACCAGAATATGCCATTTTCACGAAAATGTGCTCCATTCAATTTAAATTATACTCTGTCCGGGCACACTATCTGTCCAGTTTTAAAACTGTTGGTGTTTATTTTGATCCAAAATGGGAGTTCAATAAACTTATTAACGTTGTTTTCAATAAGCCCAACTATGCATCGGGTTTTTCAACAGGGACGCTACAAAAGTTGAGCGACAGGGACAGCAAATGACGCCATATTTCTTGCCGCTCTTTTGACATTTCTCTTCAGTAAGGTTTGCCATTTCGTGATGGAAAGATATACGATCCAACAACGAGTCAAAATTATTAAATTTTACAACCGAAATTCGGAGTCAGTGGCCTCAACGTAAAGAGCGCTACGTCCTATTATTGTCGTCATAATCGTCCTAGCAGATCAGCAATTGAGCGTCTAGTGGAAAAATTTGAATCCACAGCCACAGTACAAAATTTTCCCGTGCCAGTGTGACAAAGAAGTGCCCGTAGTGTCGAGAATATTGCTGCCGCTGAGGCTTCAGTTGAAGAAAGCCAAAATGTGTATCTCATACGTCGTTCTCAAGTGTTGGGCATCTCTGTGACGTCGTTGTGGCAAATTTTGCGAAAAGATCTTGTCCTACATCCTTACAAGATTAAATTGACGCAAGAACTGAAGCCGCTTGACCACCAGAAGCGTCGTATGTTCGTGAATTGGGCTGAGCAACAACTTGATAATGATTCGGATTTTCATCGAAAAATCATCTTCAGCGATGAGGCTCATTTCTGGCTGAATGGCTTCGTCAATAAACAAAATATGCGGTATTGGTCAGGCAGCAATCCACACATACTCCATGAGTCATCATTGCATCCCGAAAAAAATACGGTTTGGTGTGGTTTATGGGCCGGCGGCGTCATTGGGCCGTACTTCTTCCGTGATGATGAAGACCTGCACGTTACTGTGAATGGGAATCGCTACCGTTCAATGATAACCAAATATTTTTGGCCCCAATCGGATGATATGGACTTGGAGGACATGTGGTTTCAACAGGACGGCGCCACAAGCCACACAGCGAATGCCACAATCAATCCGTCCGACGTCTGGCTGGGAATCGAAGACTCTGCGAGCCGGTGTCCATTGGTGTCCATTCGTTCTACATGCCCTAGCTATCTTATCTTAAACGTCCAATGCGGAGTTGACCAGGAGACCAGGGGCATGTCGCTGTACAGCTCGTATAGTGCTTGGTTGAAACTTCGTCTCCATAGCCCGTCAACGCAAGCGGGACCGACGATTTTTCAAAGAATTTTTCTCTCAAATCGACCAAGGATTTCTTCATCCGCTTTTGAGACGGTCCATGCTTCAGCGCCGTAGAGCAGGACTGGGATGATCAGGGTCCTATATAGAATCTCCTTAGTACTTGGAGTGAGGGCTTTTCTACTGAATTGCCTTCTTAGCCCGAAGAAACAGCGGTTGGCAAGAGTAATACTTCGTTCACAAATAGATGTTGTAGTCAGAGTTATTAGCGGAGCCGATATAGACAAAGTCCCGTACTACCTTAAAGATATATCTGTCAATGGTGACGTTCTGTCCAATTCGTCGTTGTTGTGTGTCCTTTCGTGTTGACAGCATATACTTTGTCTTGCCCTCATTTAATGCTAAACCCATTTTTGCCGCTTCCTTCTCTATACTAGCAAACGTGGCTATGACATCACGTTGAGTCATACCAATGATGTCAATATCGTCGGCGTATGCTAGTATTTGCACCGATTCCGACCCTGGTAGAGCAGCGATAATTCTCCATCGTCATCCTACACAAATGGACGAGTTTGGGCGGTTTGTCTAAACTAGACATGGCTCTGTATAGTTCGTCTCTATAAATCCAGGATCTGCCGAAGTGTGAACATTTGATCGGTTGTCGATTTTCCTGGCCTAAAACCAAACTTATAAGGGCCGATTAAGTTGTTGGTAAACGGTTTCAGCCGTTCACATATTACGGCAGATAAAATCGTGTATGCGATGTTGAGGAGACTTATGATTCTGTAGTTGGCGCAGTTTAGAGGGTCTCCTTTTTTGTGGACCCAAGTATGTATATGTTGGGATTTATAAAAAGCCCTCGCTTGGAGTATGCCTCACAACTTGGAGACTCTTCTAAATAGGATTGAAGCAGTCCAACGCAAAGTCATAAGATTTGCTTTGAGAGGACTTCCATGGAACGATGTACACAATTTGCCTCCGTATAGGTGTCGTTTCCTACTTAACAATGACACGGTTTTCTTACACCAATTATTATGCGGACAAAAAGATGCCCTTGATCTTTTAATTGCCTTATATACAAATATTTAATCGACGCAGGTAATAGGACCTGCCTAATCATAAACACAACTATGGTATGCATGAGAATAGAGTTTAATTTACGATGTAGTTGAACTGCATGTTAGTAAAAGTAGTGTAAAAACACGCGATATTGTATCCTAGAGCCGTAATAGGTGTATATAAATTTTAAAAAAATACCAAGCCACATTGCGCTGCAGTTCCCCGTACGATCCTGTCGATGTAACCCGTACTTTAATTAAACAAACAAATATCCTTAACAAATCTTATTCATTGTTTATTCTATTTTTCCAGATCTATTGATCCGCATTAAATTTTTTGGAAAAGAAAACGCCGCCGCTCGCAAAAAAGCCAACTACCGTCAGCCATAATGGATCACTCACAGCATAGCATACCAAACCACGGTGAGTGTCATTGCAATCAATGCGCGTACCAACCATATAAAGCGTTTGCCATTTTGATCTACTCATAACTTAAATTAAAACAAAAATATTCTTTCCTTCCACGCTACTCAGATCACCACCTAATGAATACAGAGATGCCACACGATCATATGCATCACCACATGCCCGAGTCGACAACGTTCAGTCCGGAAGATATCGGTGTCGTAGATCATTCCATGCATCAGCATCATCATGGTGGCGCAACAACAGGTGGCGCTATGGAGCATATGATGTCAATGGCGGTAATTATTCAAGCATGCATACACTGACGCACCCTAGATAGACAATCTTTTCAAATCATTTGCAGTTCCATTTCGGGTACAATGAAACCATTCTATTCTCCGGGTGGAAAATTGATACAGTTCTGGGTTTAATCGGTTCAATGATTGCGATATTTGTTATGGCGACCCTCTACGAAGGTCTCAAGTACTACCGAGAGTACTTGTTTTGGAAGACCTATAACCTGCTGGAATATCGACCAGTCTCAATGCCAGAGAAGGGCTCGGAGGAACAAAGACCCACACCAACAGTACAGTAAGTGGAAACAGTTTACGATATATATGTTTGATGACAATGAAATGTTTTTTTTTTTTTTTTCTATGTTCGATTGCAGTTACGTGGGCGAGGTCATACACAAGCAGCCGTAAGTAACAAATTAGGTATTGTGGTGTCCTAAATACGAACAAATATTTTAGGCATCGGCATATCCTAGGAATATGAACACGCAATTCGACTATATTGTTTGTCTTTCTGTTTTGAATTTGTCGTGTAGATATGAGACAAAATAGTTTTTTTCTAATGATGTTGATAAGTTCAAACAAACGGTGTACAAAATAAGAATGTCATTTAACTAGCCAGGCTAGACTTTATTCTGACTAAAGTTTATTCAGCAATACTTCACTATGAAGTCTTTGGAAATAAGTAAGACGTATCTATGTTAAGAGATAAGACCTTATTTCAATTAAACAAATGATTTCTTTAATAAATCATGTTGTTTGGTATGTGAAACTTATGTGTGAAGGATTTTGTTTGATGCCCTAAGGTTTAAGGGTCTGTTGATGCTCATGTGAGTCGTCAAACTTGCATAGGCCTACGTGGGCCTATGCCCTTACTCGGAAGGGTAAATTTTTGCGTTAAATTGTATCATCCAATAACCGAAAAAGCTTAAAGGCGTTAATTTGCACGAACTCGGCACCAGTTCATGTCACCGTCACGAGCGAAAACCACGTACTCAAATCACTTGTGCAGATTCCTTCGCGGAATGCGCTGGTGGGACATAGCTCTGTCTTATTAAAACTATATGTCATCGATGTGCTAAGAATAAAAAAAATTGTCATTCGTGTTGACTCAGATATAATTGATCTCTTTAACTACCTGACAATGCTATCAACAGTAAAAATTTTCTAACCATATACTTTGCCTTGCCAACATTTACTACAAGACCAACGCGTTCCGCTTCGTCATCAATTGCCGAGAATGTTTTTACAACTCTACGATGGAAGCGAACAATGATGGTTGAATATGAATATAGTGCCTCCCGTATTTACACCTGCCCTATGCCCCATGAGTTTGAAGAAATCGCCTGACAGCAAGTCTTCTTGTCGGATTGGATTACATTTTGCATTGCTGTCCTCCGCTGTTAGGCGACGCAGCTGTATCATATTAGATGAATTTCGCCATTGCTCTTAAAAGCTCTAGGTGATGGATGCTATCGTAACGGGATTTGAAGACGATGAAAAGATGATGTGTCTTGGCTTGACATTCGTTGTTCTTTTCCAGGATTCGCCTTAGTTCAAAAATTTGGTACATGGTCAATCCTCCCGGCCGGAAGATACAGTGGTACGTTTCAATAATTGTGCTGCATAAAGGCTTAAAACGTTCACACAGTACGTTCGATATGGCTCTGTAGCTGGTGCAAGAAATGGGATCGCCTTTTTTATAGATAGGACATACGAGCAGTAGTCTAGTGGTTAATGCGTTGGACTACTAAGCGCGGGTCCCAGGTTCAAATATCGAAAGTGAGAATGCTAAAGTTGTTTTACTCCTCCTCCTTCTCTTGTGGAAGTCTGTCAAACATCCAAGGGAAACGCTGTCAGTAGAAGCTTCTCAAATTTGCTTTTCAGATTCGGCGTTTTTATGCAAAAATACACAGAAATGATGAAGGGAGAAGCTAGGTTTGAGGCACTATATACGTCATTGATGCCAGATATATATATATATTTTTTTACATATGAAGCTGATATTTCAGTTATTAGGCATGTTCCCATTCATCCAGACTTTGTTGATGGTGCACCCACCCATACTGCTTGGCAACATCAGAACAGTTTCCTTTCTGTTTTTCAGTTTTTTGTATGCATGCACTAACTCCTTCAATACTGGGATGGGATATAGTCTTAGCCTTCATTGAATAGAGGTAGTTTTCTGGTCCTATCAATATCTCTACATTATGTCCATTAAGGAGCTGCTGGAAATTCTGTCCGAACATATATAATGGTTCCTTCATTAAGAACTTGGCAACTTATTTTTTAAATACTTAAATTTAAATACTTTAAATACTTAAATACTACTTGAGATATCTCATCAAAAAAATGAATGGCTTGAATTACTATCAAAACATTTAAATTTAAAATGGAATTCGACTTCGATTATATGTCCACGACGGTAGCATACGTTCCCGATGGATACGTTGAACCTGCTTTTCGATGACTCGGCCGCACGCTTCGACCGATACGGCTGATATTTCTCGTTCAATATTGGCTCTGAACTCCTTTTACCACATCGGCTTGTTGGCATAGACCAATGATTTAATGTAGACCAATAACAAAAGTCTATAGACGTTAAATTACACGATCTCGGCAGCCAATCGACGGGTCCGTTTCTCGAGATAACACGAACTGAGACTTTAATAACTCAATTGTTGCACCCGATATGGGGCCTGTGTCACAGTCACGTTAAACGCCCCAATGCGCCACCGGCATGAAAACCGCATCAAACAGTGACTTTTTGCGAATGAAGCGCTGTTTAATGAAGCACATGAGGGTTCTCACCTGTCCAGTAAGGCATTTTTACCTATTGACGAAGCCGTTTAACCAAATATGCTCTTCATTGCTAATCATTGCTGAAAATGATTTTGCGATGAAATTCCTAATTTTACATCATGCCCGAGCCCAATTCGAAAACGTACGTCGCTTCTTAGGATCAAGGGGCTTTAGTTCTTGAGTCCGTTTTATCTTCAAAGGGTGTAGGCCAAGATCCTTACGCAAAATTCACCACAATGTGGTCTCGGCAAAATTCTTGAGAACGCCGCCCATGAAATGGATTTATTGGCTCGTTTGCGACGGACGCTTTACCACAGCAATATTCTCCACCATTTGTGCAAAAAGTGTCTCACTGGCACGGCAACACCAAGCAGCCAATATTTTGACACAATTTTGTTCTCTAGAATATGAATTGCTTGTCTATTGGGACGAGAATTACGACCGAAAAATTGGGGTTATCGCTCTTAAAGTTGCAACCACCGACTCAGAATTCCGGTAGTAAATTTGTATTATTTGTAAACGTTGTTCTTTCGTATACTTTACCATGATGAAAACGTTGATTTTACTGATATTGACGGTTCGGTAATCGGTTGAAAGTTTGAAATTATCAAGTCGCAAAGGGAAGACTTTACTTACGGTATTCATGTATCATCGCATGTTATTTGCATTTGCAAGCATTTGTTTATGACAAATTTGTCAACATAATTGTAATGCGAAATATTTGTCTTTATGCTCAATAGGTTTGTTTCCGTAAAATATTACTTTTTCAAAGTTTGTTAATTGCTCCTTAACTATACCTCCATAAACATCTGTAAAATAATTTGCTGCTGAAATGTCTGTTAGCAAAAATAATTAAACTGTCCGTTGGTATCACAAAGTGGCAAGTAGTTTGTTTTGACATGTATTTTATGAATATTTTTAAAGCAACATGAAACTAATGATTTTACGGTAGTTTTCAACCCAAACGAGATCCCGTGCATTTTAGTAAGTTTGTCTCTATTTAGACGAATCCACCCCGATTCCAAGGAATTTAATAAGTTTTTTAATTTGTACTGCAAAAGTACGCGAACATAACTAATAACATGCCTATATTATTTCAAAACGTATATTTTAGTGTTACGACATTCCCATGCATTCATTATTTATAGTGTTCCATGAATATGCAAATAACATTACGAATAACTAACCTAATAGCATCTTGCAAAGCAATTTTCTTTTATCAAAATAAATCACGAACTTCATTAAAATGCTACCCTATTCGAATTCTGTGTGTTTTACGGGATATACTCAAATCGTATGATAATATATACAAAACGAATTCGTTTTTTCTTTGCATCTTATGCCGTGGAATTATATTTGCCAGCTTTCTCCGGATTTATTTAAAGTTTAATTAATCCACGATCACAACAGTAACAACCGCAAACATGAAAAATCCAAACAAGACTTAATCTACTTCTCCATAATCACCTTTATCTGTTATGTGAATTATTTATTTAATTGGTAATCCTTACCAATTACGAGTGTACTAAAAACGAAAGGGGTATATGTATGTATAGTAGATCTAACCCACATCCTTTGGATGCATGCACATTGGATGTTTTACAATGAATCCACACACCACAATACTATTAGAGTACACACAACAGTCTATAATATCCTTCACGAACGAGCACGTGTCAAGTACACTCCTGCAAGTGATACACAATATCCATATGCATTTAGTTTTTGGTACACAATTTCACGACTGAGACATACTTCTCCTTATATCTAAAAAAGTATATTGGGTTCCGGTAGTTCATGTTATATTAGATATCGACAAGGTAATTATTCAGCGTAAAGTTATTTGTCTAGCTAACGTGGTTATGACATCACGTCGAATCCGACCAATGATGCCAATAGCATCGTCGTATGCTAGTAATTGAACAGTTTGGTGAAGTCGTCGCCGATGGAACAGCGAGAATCGTCATCCTGCACCATGTGTCCATTATGTCCTATAAAAGCTTTCATATGCGAATTTGAATAGGCGGTGCATTTTTTCTTCTTTCCAGGACCTGCCGAAGTGTAAAGATTTGACCACTTGTGCAGTTTCATGGTCGAAAACTACAACCTTGATCAGGTTGATAGTGTACGGTTCTAACGTGTTCACATATTACGGCAGATATGATTTTGTAGACGCTTTATTTTATGTCTGTAGCTGGAGTAGTTCAGAGTTTCTAGTTTTTGTGGATGGGCGAACGATCTTCAGACATACTTTCATTCAATTTATCTCCATAGACTTTATATAGCTCCCCAGAATGCCGCCATTTAATTACTCTTCAAATATTGCTGTCTTCATTTCATTTAGGTAGCGCTGCTGGTAGGTTTCTCTGTGGTCGGAAGTGTTGGATGATTCGTTCTGCCTGACAGTGAAAGATTGTTCGTCATCACCGACTGTGACTCAACTACAACATTCCCCTGTTCATCTCGATAGGATTTTTTTCGCTCATTTTATCATGACTTGGACGTTTGACACTTCTAAAACTAACACGCGCTTTTCATGTTTTTTTCTGAAGAACGTGTGTCTTTTCTTCTTCTTTGCCTATAGAGCTCAACTGCGGCTGCACCTGCAGCTTTTCCTTGTAGAGTTCGTTTTTGTTTGCGAGCATCTCTCGGCATTTGCAAACCATTCAGTTCTTACAAGTGGTCGGGAGAAACCTAGCACATCTTAAAGCTTGTTGATATGTTCTTCACTGTTCATCGAGATAAGAATTTATATGCGTGATATAGTGTTAATCGAGATGTTAATGGATACTCGTTCTGCACAGATCAAGTCGGTCTCTTGGGATTGCAGTCCTTTGAAAATATTTCGCATTTGCTGTGGGGTGTCCACCCCATGTTTGCCTTGCCTACAACAAGGTAATGTAGTCCGAGTCGGTTTTAGCCACTCTGAATGTTCGGACTTCCAAAATACTGGATGAGTGCTTCTTGTCTATTGGAATTGATTTGTTATGTTGGAGACCGCTAAGACCTCTTATGGATATGGTGAAGTAAACGTGTGCCGGCTATAGAGGAATTTCGTTCCTTCAATAAGTCTGTTGCCAGTGGTGGTGTCATGTAGGCTTTGATTTCCGAAAATAATGCTAAAGATATTCTCTCAATCTCCTTTTGCGTAAAAATCTGGCAGCACTATTTTACCATTGTATTTTGCTATTCGTTCATAACTTTTGTACTGGAACTCGTGGAATATGTCCTTAGTAATGACACATTTTTTCTCCTTCGGCGAATTTGTCTATGAAGCGAGTTGTTACAATGCGTTTGGTAAAGTCTACAAGACGTAAGCTTTCTCGCCTAATTATATCGCTTGTAACAAATCCGCATCCGAATAATCGCTGTTTCTGCTCTCTTTAACACGGTCCCTAGTAAATGTCACAGTCTTTCATCCTCTTGTTACCAGGCCCATTGTATCCTGGGTGACAGTAATAACGGGTGATCCAAGTATAGATACTTTTTTCAATAGCCTTTTTTGATAGATCACGTGTGAGTCGTGTCTTGCTGTCATGTTATTTTTGTTTAGTATTGATTGGCATTTCATAATGCAAAGACTTACGCGTAAACAACGTTTACAAATTGTTCAACTTTATTATGAAAATTCACGTTCTGTGAGGAATGTGTTTCGTGCACTTCGCTCAACTTATGGTCAACATAATCGGCCTACTGAGCGTACTATTCGCAACACCATCACCCATTTTGAGACCCAGCCTTCATTATTGGATAATATTCGACCGAATAGACCACGTCCAGCACACTGTGAAGAAAATATAGCGGCCGTAGCTGAGAGTGTACACGAAGACCGTAGAGAGTCGATTCGGCGCCGTTCGCAGCAACTCGGACTGACGTATGGAACGACTTGGCGTATTTTACGTCAGGATCTTAAATTGAAAGCGTACAAAATACAGCTTGTGCAACAACTGAAGCCGCTCGACCTTCCCAAGTGACATCGCTTCGCTCTATGGGCTCTTGAAAAGTTCCAAGAAGATCCGACGTTTTCGAGGCAAATTTTGTTTAGCGATGAGGCCCATTTCTGGCTCAATGGGTATGTAAACAAACAAAATTGCCGCATTTGGGACGAAGAGCAACCTGAAGAGATTAAAGAACTGCCACTTCATCCAGAAAAAAACAACGGTTTGGTGTGGTTTGTGGGCCGGTGGAATCATCGGTCCATATTTCTTTAAAAATTATGCCGGTGCGAACGTAACCGTCAGTGGCGACCGTTATCGTGCCATGATAACCGACTATTTGATGCCTGCAATTGAAGCTCGTGATCTCGGCGACATTTGGTTTCATTCATTAAATTTCATTCTCCATTAAATTTGAATTTTCTGTTTTATTTTCTTTAAAAAGAAGGGAACCTCGAAATGGATCACCCTTTATATGCTTTGTACCAGCTTATGGCTTCCCTAGTTGTCACATCTTCTTGGAGGTGTTCTAACATTCTAGGTACAGATAGGAACGTCGTTTTGCTTTATAATTTTAGTTTTTTTTTCTCTATAATCCAAAGCACAACCTTCACTCTGGGGGGCAGTTCCAATTTATTAGATACACCTTGGACATTGGGCCTTTAGCTTTTCGGCTCATCCGCCACCAATCGCTGTTCAAAAGGTCTGACTAACCCTTTGAGACTCGTGCGAATATGACGAAGCAGCTCATTTAAATTTTTCCCTTTGTCAATTCTAACTGGGACTGTAGACGCCACAATTCTTGGCAACTCTTCTGCTGTTATCTTAGAAAATGTATATGGGACGTTCTTCGTCTCGCTCACATCTGCCGCCGCCAAGACTTTACATGGGGGTTCACACAGTAGTCGCCGCGAGTTGACTGTTTGGACAAAACACTCTAACGAACAAGGTCTCTCAAAAGAGTTTTATTTGTTGCTTACTACACAGACGCTAACCCAGCATCCGTGGGTCTGCTCAATCAGTAGCCTAGCTCTAGGGAATTCAGTATCGATAGAGAGTTATTCGGGAGCGAGCCGCCCGTTGCGGCATAAAGATCTTAAATATGTCTGTTCGTAACTATCCAAACCTTTCAATTCCGAAGCGAGCAAGTTCTTTAAATGTGCATAGCTCATAATTACACCGTCTTTTGCACAAAGATCTGCAGCTGCACCCATATAAAATTGAATTATTGCAAGTATAAAGGCCAGTCGGAGGCTTGAAGTAAATAAGCAGAACTGCAGAAACCCATTTATAGCGTAAATCGCCCCTTACTTTTTTGAACATAAAAGGAGGAAGTGCAGTTCAGTTCAATGAATTCAGATCGTTGTGTAGTGATTTTAGGTAACTTCTTGGTACCTGAATTGCAGGACTAACGTTTCTGCCATGAACAATTAAATATCTGGCGTTAACAGGCCAAGAAGGGCATCAAAACTCCCTTCATTATGTTTGCGAAGTTAGTATTTTTGACAAAAAAGGGGGACACCCTGTTTAACGCTGAATCCGAATGGCAAATTTGAGAAGCTTTTCTTGACAGTGTTACTTTTGGATGTTTGTCAGACTTTCGCAGGACAAAAATCACATTGAAAACACTTTTGTGTTTTTTGCGCAAGAAATATGACATAAAATAGTCTTAATTCATATGATACTTTATCATAACTTTAAATGATTTCGCGTTTCATTTTCAAGGCATTCAGTTCGTAATATTGACTTCAAAATCCTCAATCGTAGACTTTGTACTTTTTCTAACACTATCGATTCGATTGGTTTGGATTTCAGGCATCAAATAGTCTGCTATCGTAACGGGCGCTTCCCATATTATTGCCGGCTCCATTTTGATGAAGGCATAAACTATGATAAACGTTTGGATATATGTGCTGCAATTGAATGCACGAACTGAGACAGCTGAGACAGAGCAAGGCCTTAATACAACAAAGAGAGACAGATAGATACATAGAAGGAAAGCCATATGAATAAACCTTCCTGGCACAGAGGAGGAGAAATAGATCTATATTATCTCATATTGTCGCACCGGTGGCCTCTGATAAGCAGGGGATTTTTGTAGAAAAAGTATGATGCCGAAGCTAGGGCTCGAAACCGCAGCGTTTGGCTTAGCAAACAACAACGTATTTTTCTGAGTCATGGCCACCTTTAAGAGTCGTTTTAGTTTGATTATGCTAATTTAGCTTATAGAAGAACTGGACATCAACGATGAACAACATTTTAGTCCAAACAGATCTTCTTCAATTTTTCCACATGTTATCTATCGTTAAATTCTTTTTAGAAAGAGTACCTTCAAATTGTAACTGTAACTGTATTTACTGTAAAAATTAATTTTAAATTGGTTTTCCCGAGACGGGACACGAAGATACTATTGGCATTGAAGACGTCACATACTCAAAGTGATAAAAATGTTTCCTAGCATTTCAGTACATATTTTTAGAACATTGCCCTTTTTACCTAAACGCGTGACATAGGCGTCTTTCTTATTTATGTGGCGGTACAGTCCGGAATGAACCTGGGACTCAACCTGCCTCCAGTTGCGCACGCCATGTTGGTTGAGGCCGGTTTCTGCTTGTGAGCACCACTTAAGGCGAGGTCTTCCTTTACTGCGTCCGATATCTGGCTGGAAATCGAAGACTCTGAGAACAGGTGTCCATTCGTTCTACATGATTTAGCCATCTTGAACTGTTAATGGTGACATTCAGTCCATTTCGTCGATGTTGTTTGTCTTTTCGTGTTGACAGCATATACTTAGTCAAAACCTCATTTACTGCTAAAACCAATTTTTTGCCGCTTTCTTCTCTATACTAGCAACCGTGGCTATGACATCACGTTGAGTCGTACTAATGTCAATATCATCGGCGTATGCTAGTATGTGCACCAATTTTTTGAAGATTGTGTCTCTGTTGTTTTCTCGGCAGTTTTGCACAATTCTCTCAAGGATCGAATTAAAGGCGTCACATGACTCCGCATCGCCTTGCCTAAATCCTTTTTTGGTATCGAATGTGTCGGTAAGGTCGTTTCCGACCCTGATGGAGCATCGAGAATTCTCGTCATCCTACACAAACGGACGAATTCGGCCGGTATACCAAAACTAGACATGGCTCTGTAAAGTTCGTCTCTATAAACTCTGTAGTATGTGGCTTTGAAATCGATGAATAGGTGGTGGGTATCGATTTGGACTTCTTGGGGTTTTTTCGTCAGTAGTTGTTGCAGTTCGGAGGGTCTCCTTTTTTGTAAATCGGGCAAACGATGCTGAGGTTCCATTCTTCAGGCATTACTTCATCCGACCAGATTTGGCTTATGAGTTGGTGGATATTACCAAAGAGTATAGAACTACATACACTGAGTAAGCATCACAGCTAAACATTTTGTAGCCGTTTCAGACGCGGGCGGTAAGTGCGAAGGGGAAATTTCGTTGATGCTGTTGTTTGATGCTGGGGTAGCATTGGGAACACTGGGGTATACATATCAGTATCCCTCATAGAAAGTTTTCGTTGTATGAGACGTGCGCTCTATGTTGTTCTATACTCTTTAATATTACTTAAAAAGTCATCTCCGCCGGCTGCATAAAGCTCGTCGGAAAGGTCGTCATTTCCGGCAGCCTTGTTAATCTTGAGTTTAGATATTGCTATCCTTTCTTCATTTAGGGCGGGTGGTTCGCAGTAGTTCTTCCATATTCTCAGCATCGACTGTGTCTCGACTACGATATTTTCTTGTCTATCGCAATGTGATCAATTTTGTTGACCGTCCGTTGATCTGGAGAGCGCCATGTTCCCTTATAAATATCGAGGTGAGAAAACCGTGTGCTGGCTATAGCTGCATTTCGCTCCATAGCGAAGTCAAGTAGCCTAACTCCGTTTCCAGACGTGTTGTCGTGCAGGCGGTGTTTTCGGACAACACTTCTAAAGATGTCTTCTCTTCATACCTTTGCGTTAAAATCTCCCAGTACGATTTTAACATCATATGCTCATAAGTTTCGTCAAGGAGTTCGTAGAAGCATCTTTAGCTATGCCATCTTTTTACTCCACCGGGCGTGAGCGCATATAAGACTTATGTTAGCGAATTTGGCCTTGAAGCGAATTGCTGCAATGCTTTAGCTAATGTATTGGAAACATAAGACTTCTTACCTAAGTCTGACACTTATAACAAATCCGCATCCGAATAGTCGCTGTTTCTGCTCACTTTTACAAGGTACGTAGTATTTCCCATCCCATCGTATTTCCTGGATGGCGGTAAAATTTGCTTTGTAGCAGTTTAGAGCTTCCGCTAGTTCACCAGACTAGTCAACAAAACCAGTCCTTTCCGAGCCTATTGGTTGCTTCGCAACAATAGTTTTATTTTATGGGTGGGTAGTTAACCTAAAGCAAAACCTTGCCGTTCTAAATTCCAATTTATTAGAAACCCCTCTTACACGTGCCCATCAGTATCCACTACAGGATTGAGCTCTGCCGTTAGCATTTCGGTTCATCCGCCCCCATCTCTGTTCAAGGGGCCTGACTTACCCTTGAGATTCCTAAATAACATCTAGGTTCACCTGGGACATCAGACCAGGTATTCCGTGCCAGTCTGAACAGGCTGTTTATAGTGTTGCTGTTTTTCGTCTTGTTATCAACACTCGCACCTATCGTTCAGCAAGTCACATTCGGTTGGATGAGACAAGTATTCGATGTTTACCACTTTAAGGTATAAAAAGCACAAACAAAGTATTGCCAAGTTAAAGCCAATCAGAGTCTACACTAGTTCTACAACATCCAATCATCCACGCCCACTTTTGGGGATATTTAATTTAAGGATGGAATAGGAATAGGACCGGGCTATTTGGAGAGGCGGACGTAGCGTCACTTAAAAAGAAGAATGGAATGGGCTATTCAACGATTCGCACTGCGAATTGTTGCCTTCTCATAGTTTTTAATACATTAACAGACATGGATTGTCGGGAGTTTTGGCATCATTTCAATATTATGATCTCACTTATTCCAATGAATGCTTTGATAGTATTTTCATTTTCCCTTAAAATTCGATAAATACAAATATGAAATAGCTAATTTTAATTTGTTAACTCAATCGGTTAATTGGTGCAACATGTAAACGCCTTATTTTTTACAATCCTCGATAGTTAACATTCTATGCAAAGCCAATGTGTTGTTGGCATTGCGACACCGATAACTGTAACTCGGCATGACATCCATTAAATTTAATCCTGATTGAAACTACAGTCATAAACTTTATTAAAAAACTTTGCAAGGATAACATATTCGTTCTATCTGTCCATTTCCCCCAACCAATGGCCGATGCCTTTTTATTACCATGCCCGGCCTCGCCACGACTTATTTATATCTCACCACTTAAAAAAATTAATTGCCAGGATTGCAAAAAAAAATAATGCTCGTTACAATCACATGCAATTGCCACTAAAAGATGCTGGTAATTGCCGGTCGGGAACATTCTCGTTTCAAAACACAACCACTGTTGCATCCTAACTAAAATACACCCTCTGTGCGAACAGCCATTACAGAACATTAAAAATACTATTAAGATCCATAAATCTAGGACTCGTTTTAATTTGAATCCATTCCATTGCAGACCGTCGATGCTCTCGATTAACCACTTGTACCAGACCTTTTTACATATCGTCCAAGTCACTTTGTCATTCCTCTTAATGTTAATCTTTATGACGTACAACGTTTGGCTCTGCCTTGCAGTAGTTCTGGGCGCTGCTGTTGGATACTTCCTGTTTTGTTGGAAGAAATCGGTCATAGTCGATGTGACAGAACACTGTCACTAGCGATGTCGTTTTTGCCGTCAAATGCCAATGCAAAAAATTTGGTCCGTTCTCACCGAACACGTTCATATGACTGCAACAGGACATAGCCAGAGAGCAAAAAAGACCGAAGAAGGAAGAGGAGCAGAAGCAGTTAACTATAGTCACCCCAAAACTAAGAGGTGCGCCAGATATCTACAACCAAGTGAAACCATCATTATCGAGAGTAACACTTGCTCAAATTGTCGAAATATTAAAATTCTCTTAAGGCTAAGTTTAAGATATTTGTACGATACAAACTGTGAGTTTTTAAAGACCTAGGTAAAAGAAGAATCAACATCCCCTTTAGTTAGAAATAAGGAATTTAGGAATCAAAAAAAAAAAATACAGATAAAAACATTTTAATAAAATATTAGTTTAAATTTTAAATAAAAGTTTACACATTTTACCAGAAAAAAATTAATAAACAAATCTTCTACACTTAAGACTAAAAAAAGGAAACATTATTTGAAATGCGTACTATTAAATAATTCTGAACAATTTATTAAACAATAATTGAAACCTCGTTGTAACTACATTTGCTATATATTCTAAATGAAAAAAAAATTGAATAATAAATTTATTGGTATAAGTACGGTAAAGAATAAACAGTGTTACAAAGAAACAAGCAAATAAATATATTATACAAAAAAAAATTGATGGGAATGTCATACATCAGCATCGAATTAAATAATAAAAGAAAAATAGGTATATATGTAAAATATTTTATTACTGAAAAAGAGATAGAAGCCTTTATATAAAAAAATGGAGCATGAGAGAATGAAACAATTAGATTGTATTATACTATTTCACGTATTCCCCAATATAGATATATTTTACTCAATACGATATTTTGTATACCTTCCTTGGGACTTATAGTTACAGAAGAGGTAAGGTGGACATTGCTTTGGAGGATAATTTAAATGGTAAGTTAAGTTTTTTTTTTTAAAGAATCTAGTATTAGAAGTATTATTTAATGAATTCGTAAAAGTTTATCGTTACTTTGGATCAAAGTAATCTATAGTCATAAACCTTGAAAAACGTGCTTCTCGTATTAACTCGAGTTTAATCTCGAAGATAAGATTTCACTTTGAAAAATGTTGGCATTAAAGTTACCCAGGACATGTTCCTTTAAATCGATAACTTCGCATCTTGAGTTATAAAGATATTACAAAGTGAAATTTATTTTTTGTTTTAACTACTATAACTCGCATACACCGACGGCAGTCAATGCATAAATTTAAGGCTATGACAGAACACTACACAACCAAGTGAAAACTGTTAGAACAGACAAAAATCTGACTAATTTTTAATGATGTATACTTATTGACATTCTTCCCGTACGCAACAGTAAGTAATAGAGAGCGCTCTGAGGGAAGAAAAATGATACCTTCATAAAAAAAAGTAAAAAAAAATTAGTGCAGAATTTTCTGACTGTTAGAACCAATAAGTTTACAACGTGCGTGCGAAAAATTGTAACTTCACGACGTTTCATGAACGGCCCTAAACCGGCACCACATTATGGTGCATAAACCAAAAAATTCATTCTCATTTTACTTAATTTTTTACTAATAGAAAAGTTTCCTTTTGTTCTATTTGATGGGTGAAAGTGACTGATTATTAAATGTCAAAATTGCGTTTCAAAAGTTAACACCCCAAGAAAATTTTCACATACAAAAGTTGAGAGTTCATTTACCACGTCGTAAAGTTGCCACGTTTACGATGACTTTCCGACTGATTATTGAATTTCAAAAGTTAACATTCCAAGGAAATTTTCACATACAAATGTTGACAGTTCATTTACCACGTCGTAAAATTGCCATGCATACGATGACTTTCTGACGTGTATACCCCTATTGAATCTAATAAATATACACACAGATCGGGAGAACCTTTCGTCACAAGAATTCATCTTTATAAATTGTTTTTTTTTATTATTTAATCTTAATGAAACATAAAATATAGAAAAGGATGCTTCTTAGGTTTCAGATAGGATGTTTGACATAAATGTGAATTTCTTTTCTTCAATTAACTTCACAGAAGGATAACACACAACCGGATTTCATTTCAGATTTCATGTACTTTTTGTGTTCTTTAAAGGGAAACGATTGAACAATAAGCTGTGCCGCGGACCATCAACTTTATCCCAAAAACATAACGCTTTGGGCTTCTGGGAGACTAGTACACTTAGAGCAAATGTCAGCCGCCCACATTGTGTACAATAATTCCAACCGTGATATTCCAAATCAACTAAATAATTGTGTTTAATCATAATTTGAAATTATGTATATATCACGCCTAAAAAAATACTCTGGAATAACACCCGGGGTTTTGTTTGCAATTATTAAATTTAACGTTCATGGTATTCATATGAGTTAGTCTATTTGCACACGATAGCAGAGCAGAGCTCACGTGTTACAGATGCACTAACACATAAAAATACCATACAAGTTGAATTTAATACTTGCAAATCTAGAACCAAAGTCAACAACAATCCCATTCACTAATTACACACATGCCCACATCTGGGAACAACACTTGACCTCTCTTTTGCACGTCACCATTACCATCGTTCTGTCTTTATCACTTTCAAGTTTCAAACTGACATTTATATTGTGAATGAGTCCGATATGAAAATTAAAAGCGCGGGAAATTCGACTGGGATGAAATGGATACCTACTGCTGTTCATGAGTGCCTGGTACAAAATTCCGGATTTTTGCGTGCAAAGCAGGGGCAAATTTGTGTGTGACGTCACAACAACAAAAAATGTTTATGTTAGGATTTGAAGATGTTTTTGGGTGGGTGATTGATATGCAGAGTGGAAAAAAAAACATAATAAAAGAAAACAATGGCGAAGCATCTCGTAAAAAATATAAATAATTCATTAATTACAAAAAACAACATTTACAGGATGCGAACTCACAAACTAGAAATCTTTTAGAAAAGGTCCAGCCTTTGAGTAGCAACAATACAAATTCTGTTAATTGCACTGAATAACAAATAAAGGAATACCAATAGATTCGCGAAGCTAAATGGCAGTTGCTTAGAATGAGATGGAGTAAAATAATTGTATGCACTCGTGTGGGAGTCCATCCCCTTTGTAAACAATTAGCAAAACCACCGTTTTATTTCGTTATCAAGTACACAATTGTCTGAATAATTTTCCGTCCATTCTCATGGTGCAACAAATTCAGACAAGGATCACGTATTTTCTCTTCCAGCAGTTTGATAAGTTCTACTCGCAAGCACTGTATCATTTCGGCAGTTTCGTGGTTGTGTGCTTTCAGGATTATCCATCCATCTTCAAGGAGAACAAGAAAATCACCACCATGCAATTCAATACGTAAGTCACTGCCGGCGAAGAGTACCATTGGGACAAGAGGCACCATTGAACATTCCCTGATGTAAATTTTCGATGTTTTTACCTTCTCTTGGAACACTAAAAAGGGTGATTGATAGGTGCCGACATCCGAGTTAACCGATGACGGATGAAGTGAGACATATCCGTCTAGGCGGGTTTTAAAGCGAAGTTCTCTGGCGTTGGCGATTTTTGGCATCGCTCCTCCGGCAGTTTGGATGTACGTCTTCTCGGGAGTCATGATTTTTACGATGTTGGGGTAGAGAGCTGCACACAGAAGGGAGATTAGAAGGCGATTATTGTCACCATTGACGTTTAGATCGTGACCTGGTTATGAAATGGAGGTTTAGAGTTTTGCGGGCTATTTTTGGATTCTGCTATCTTACCAGTTAAAGCGAGAATTGTATCCTCGGCATTTTTGCGTTTTCGAGGCACGTCAATAGGTACAAATCCGATGGAGACGAGCAATTCTAGAAACTGGTATTTTACCTCCGATATCGTCTGCAGGGTTTTCGTTGAGAGGTAGTTTTCTTCAGCGTAAATGCGGCTGGCCATGCGGCTCCTTTTAGACACTTCCTGCCACTTCTGAAATATAGATTCATTTGTTAGGATTTTCCCGAAATGAAGGTGGTAAGGTTAAACCCATCGTGTAAAAAATTCGGTTGTTAAGAGGTATTAGTGGAATCGTTAATAAATTTGTTGTGATAAAAGAAACAAGAGGTGCATATTGCAAGGGTCGATTAGCGACGGACTATCGGCATTTATCGACGATTGTGAAGTTCGGCGTTGTGTACGAAGCATTAACTCAATGTATCATTGTCAGAAACGAAAGCAACGATCTAACTTACACAAAGGTCTTAGATATAATAATTTGTAGGTAACATTGTCGTAGCTAAGGGACTTACACATCTGTACGGGATGCTTAGACCTATGACGTCGAAGAACTTGTTATTAGAGAAGACTCTTATATGAGGTCTTCCAACAAAGCTCGTTGTGAATAAAAAGAAGTGATCACCAATAAATAAAAGTGATCGCAGAAACACAAGCAATTTAAAAACAAAAATTTACGTCGCTGGACTTAAGGGTTTTAAAAAAAACCGATTTACCTTATAAGCAAGCAGACACGTCAAATGATCACTATTACAGATGGCAAACTCTCTCTTCTTTTTGTCGGCTTCGTTTCGTTTACTAAATGGAGACACAAATGGAGACTTGTGACTCAGGCAGGCGGCAATAGTAAGCACACTATCTAAACACTGGAATATGGCTCCAAATAACATCAGCTTTCCTATCCGCACATCCACAGGCAGTGCCGACAAATGATGACCCAATGCCGTCAAACCTTGGTCTTCATCCAATGCACCGACGTCCTGTAATCGAGTTACTGCCGAAATTATGTTTTCGTCTGTAGGAGGTTCGAGAGTTCCACCTAGATAAACAAAAAATATTTAACAATCCACAGCAATATAATCTGTATTCTTACCTAAAACCTCGAGTACATTGTGTCCATCAAAATTAGGCAACGTCTTGATTCGCAGGACCAACTGCTCGAGTGGAACGCGATGTATTTCAGGCACTGGTTGACTGAGAATATTATTTTTAAATCGATGTCCAGTGAAGAGGTGTATACACACGCCGGGCATAACACGACCAGCGCGGCCCTTTCTTTGCATGGCATTGGCACGTGATTCCCATACCAAGTCCAGAGATTCCATGTTTCGATTTGAATCGAATCGTTTCTCCTTCATGAGGCCACAATCGATCACAAACACACAATCGTCAATAGTCACCGAAGTCTCAGCAATATTGGTACTAAGAACGATTTTACGTTTTCCTTCCGGTGCTGGACGGAAAACGAGAACTTGCTCCTCGCTTGACAAGGTCGAATGCAATGGAACGAGGAGGAATTTCCCAGATCTACACAAAAATAATTATATTTGCTGATGTTAATGGAGAACTTGGCTTTCACTTACTTTGGGCCAAACATTCGGCTATCACAGAGGTTCTCGTGCACGGATTGAATTTCCTGCAGACCTGGAAGGAATATCAATATCGATCCAGTCCGCGACCATTCGTGTTCTCCATCAACGATGTACTTTAACACGGCTTCAATCAGTTCTGGGTTTATTTTCATGGGCTCCGAGAGAAAAATCGTCTTGCAAGTCTTCTTGGAGTAGTCTGGAATGGAAAGCAATTAACTAAAACATTGATTCATGTTCACCATCATACGAACCACTATAGCGGGCATAAAGTGCGCTCAAATTTAAATTCTCGTCTTTGATATTTCTAGGAGGCGGTTCCGATAATGATTGGATATCGGAATACTCCAACTCGCGCATAAGCTCGTCCTCTTCTTTCTTTTTAATCTTGCGACAGAATTGAGAATCGCATTCCATTACATAGTCGCTCATTTCGAGGATATCCTCCAAAAACAATTGCTGTACGGGGAACGTTCTTCCGGGAATATCTAACACTGGCACCCCGCCAAAGTAGTCGGAGAACAGATTTGCATTCAACGTGGCCGACATGAGAATCACTTTCAGATCCTTGCGCTGCTTCAGAATTCCCTTGAGGATTAGCAGAAGAAAGTCAGATTCTTCACTACGCTCATGTACTTCGTCCACAATAATGTGACTAACGGTGGACAGTAGAGGGTCAGATGCAAGTCGTCTCAATAGGATTCCCGTTGTGCAAAATGTTAAGCGGGTACAAGAAGAGATTTTGTTCTCTAATCGAATCTGGTAGCCAATTGTTAGTCCAACCCGCTCCGCCCTTTCGTCAGCAACACGTTCTGCAACTCCAATAGCAGATAGCCTTCTTGGTTGTGTGCAGATGATCTCCACATGCGAGGGTTTTGCATTTCGGTCCAACTTTGAGGATTCAAATAGCCAATTATCGAGGATAAACTGCGGCACCTGTGTACTCTTACCACATCCAGTTTCTCCGGAGATCACAAGAACTTGGCTCGATGCAATTAGATCCAAAATTTCCGTCATTTTTGCAAAGGCGGGCAAATTTTTGCGTCCACTTAACATCTTACGGTACTTTTCGTTGGTTTGTCGCTCCATGAACTTCTTTACAAGCGCGCGGTCTTCACGGAGGATTTGGTCATTAGATAGGTTTGACCCATCGGATTTGCCCAACTGTCCTCGTTCATAATGGGTCGGCAATGGCTCAGAGCCTCCCCTGTTTTCCCCATTCACAGTACCATTATCCACATGGAACAGCGACTTGTTTGGATCGATGAATGGCTCCCTATCGTCCTTTATACTCTGCGACATGCTTTCGTCCATTTGCAACTGCTCACTGATGCTGTAAACACAGGGCATGCCATCTGCTGTTATGGCACACGCTTCTCTGTACAGCTTTCTTGAGATTTTCAAAAGAACATTCCGTGGAATATCATGGCATGTGGTCTTCACGAATATAAAAGGCGCTTCATAAGGGTATTTTTTGGCACCGGCAAAGCGCACCTCCAAGTAGAACCAATTTTCGTCATCTTCATCCGGCCCAACTGCAGTCTTTTCTTTATTTCCATTTGCAATCTCCTCCTGTACATGCGAGAATCTACAATTCATTCCAAATTTACAATGGCCTCTCGCGAAATTTCTGCACTTAGCCTTCCCTTTTCGGTCATTTGATTTGGTAGTCAGTGTAGCCTTAGCCTCCTTCTTTTTCTTCTCCTCCGAGGGACTGTGTACCAGTAGGTGCTCGATTTTGAACTTTAAGCTCCAAATGTTATTTCGCTCCTTCTCTTGAAACGCGTTGTCGTAAATCGATTCCAGTGCTAGTTTTTCGTCTTCTCGCATCTCCAGTAGTACCTCTTCAGTGACATCTTCTTTGCTATGTTCGTCTGGAACTCGCATATACCTTGTAAAGAGTAAACTTAATGCCTCATCACTGTTCCACTCGCAATGCTCCAACGCCTCGACACAATGCGGAGTGGGAAAACCATAGTTCTCCAGTTTTAAAATTGAAAATCGCTGTAATCTGTCCAAGGGATCGTCAATATTACCGTCCTGTACCGAGTAGTTCGTAACACTTTGCACTATAAGAGTACCACGGTCCTCCCAATAAGATTTTTTCATTTTTATTCCGCGGTCTTTGTATTTTGATGGGTCATCCAATTGAAAATCATCTCCATGTATGGAGCGCAGGGTTTCCATTATCATTTTCTGGGATTCATCACCAAGCCGCAGGACTTGCAGCTCAGTCTTGAGTGTAACCTTAGATGGTGGTGGTTCGGCAGGTGTATTTCTGTAACAATCACCTTGAAAACATGTGGCAAATGTTTGTAAGAAATCAACTTACGTAGATCTGGCATCAGAGATTGGTCGAAGAAAACAATCTTCGATGAGCTTTTGCGAAGAGTCATCCATGTCTAGATAGTAAAGTAATTAACTGATTTAAAAGGACGAGGGATCGTTTTATAGATTTGGTGCCAAGTTGACGAAATTAAAGGGAAAGATAAATAAAAATAAGAATTTCACAAGCGACTGAAACGTACAACTCGAACCCACATATGACTTTGACAGTTCTCATGAAATTCACTTTGACAGTTACCTGTTGATGATATGGAGTATTCACGGTAGCAAAAGTGGCGAATACGTAATGGGTGAGTTCAGCGGACGTAATATTTAAATTCGAAAATATCTGAATATGACATTTGTGTAATGTTGATTGTAGGCAGAATAAATGGAAATTCGTAAGCCTCAGTGATCACTGAGAGTGTTCCACTTACAGGTCCCACCTAGATTTAGTTAAGTAAAACAACATTCTCTATATAGGAAAACTTTTTTTCTGGTATTTATTTATACAAAATGTGTGAAAAGATGAATTCAACACGCTTTGGAGTATCGAATTGAAAAAATCTCTGCGTTCTAATTACGGATTTTTCAGAGATTTCGTAAGGATCCGAAAATCTCATTAGCAGTAGATGATTTGTTCGCAAACTTTTAACTGGATCCGAATTCGCCTCTGTCGAACTCAGTGTGAATAAAACACAATAAACGAAATATACAAAATAATTTAATTTATTAGATATTTTTGATTAGTCTATAACAAGAATAACAACAAAACACATATGTATGTGTTTAAACGTACTTTATCAACTAAATTAATAACATGACATGAGTTCAATTCTAATGGTATGAGGGAAAGGAAACAAAATTAACAACTACTTTGTTCTTCTTCACTCGTGTGGTGTATAATACTTTGTGTTATGCAAAATACTAGGCTTTATGCCAAAATTCAAAACTATTTCCGGCTGCTTTGAATTATATTCTTAATAATACTCAAATTAATTTAAATAATACTGTTTAACTATCCCTAATAAATAGGCTTAAACATTGCATTGACTACTTAGCATCCTTTTCATTTTGTTCGCTATTTTTTCGATGTGCCTGCGAAATCTGAACGATTCGTGACAACGGTGAATGAGTACTACTACTGCTAGGTGGCGCTGCCAGCCTAGAAGCTCCACTCGATCCTGACTTTGGCCCACCACGTGTAGTGACGCCTTCAGTCATCGTTGCAAGTGGTGATGGTCTTAATGAAAGTCTTCTCTGCAAAGCAGTCTGGGTAGTATTTTGATTACTGCTAGCACCTGACAGTCCACTTGGTAATGGTGGTGGTGGTGGAGCCATTCCGGGAGGAATATGTAAATTTGTAGGACGAACACTGAAACGTCTCTTGAATTTTGGTGTCTCCTTCTCGGTGTAGCTCGGTGGTGGATCATTGTGATCGACCGGCACTGCAGACGGGCGACGACGTGTCAGGATACTGGTGGTAGTCGATTGATTTGATGCCGGGCCAACAATTGTTGAGCGACGTGAGAAAAGGCGATTGCCGGACGTGGAAGGTAGATCGTCTGGATTAAAGATGGAGAATATAGGCGAAAGGGCTGGTGGAGCCAGATGTGCTGTGCCAAGTTTTCGTTTTTTCCTATCGTTTGCACTCTCTTCCACAGGTTGTTGTAAGACCGCTTGGGTGTGCATGACCTCGAGGGCACGGATAAGATCTGCAATTGTGGTGTTCTCAAGAATTTCTTGATTTGCAGTTTCTCCATCAGCTACTGAGAAGAGACTAGATCGGCGGTTTGTCATGTCACGATTTGCTCCTCGAGGTGGTCCTATATCGGTAAATAGACTGCCACGACGATTTGTTCCGGCAACTCCAGGGAACATGCTGCTTCTGCGCATGTTTGGATTTTGAGTGAACAGGCTCTCTCGTCGCTTTCTGCCACCACCAACATGCGGAGGTCCTGCTGTAGGAACATTTCTTTGATAAGACTCTTGTCGTGGATCCACATCGAACATGGTATTTCGACGATTCATCAAATTCGACGCGGCAGGCCCTCCATTCACAAACATATTCTGAATATTGTTATTAGAACCAGGAACTTTCTTATTAGCACCTAAATGTCCAACGTTAATGGTGCTATAGTAATCATGAGGATTGGTAAATCGATTGTCTGGAACCTCGGGTACACTAGTAATAGAGAATTTCCTATCAATAGCTCCGTTCTTTTCGATCAATCCCTGCGAAGAACGTTTCCTGAAAGGAATCAATTTCTTGAAGAACTGTTTACCACCATCTGGCATTGAGAATTTTCTTCTCTGTCTGTTGCCTGGCTCATCACGATCAATATCAAGCACAACACCTTGATTCTCCGGAAATACTGTTTTGTAATATTCCTCAGGGGACTGACGATTCCTGCAGCGAATATTAATGGCTTGTTGTATTTGATTGTTGTCTCCACTCCATGTCCATTCGTTTGTACCCGGTCGAATTGTTGTCCTTGGATGCAGATTAAAGTCAGAGAAGGCACGTTCTCGCTGTGGTATGGAATGCATTCCCGGCGGTGGGAATGACCATTCACTGGACAAGATCTGAGAGTCAGAGAAACCATGGTAACCACCATTCATGCCAGCTGAACCAAGTGTCAAGTCTTCTTCTGCTGGTCTTATGCTTGCAAGTGCAGAAACCACCTGCGCCAATAGATCTGTCGTTTGCTTGAAACTTTCAGCCGTTTCGAATGTCCTCTGTTTGTTGATATTGCTCAGTTCGGTATCTGAAGATGTTCGGAATGGTGTCGCACCAACCCGATTCTCCATCGTACCATAGCACTCGGAGAAGGCACGTTTTCTGCTCAAAACTGGTGGATCTATGCGATACATAGTCAGATCAGGACATGATATTGATCGTTTTTCCGAAAAGTACAATGGCTCATTGTAAACTGGCTGCAGAAATAAGAAATAAAAAAACAAAATAAATTAGACGTTCACTCGGTAGCTGAGTATATTAAAAGGGTTAGGTGTGTACGTAATATGCACGTCATCGTTTGACAACATCTAAGCGAGTCCGTTTCCAATTAATCTTACTTGCCTTTTTGCGAAATCTTTTTGGACAAATCTGTTTAATGCAATGAGAGATTAAAAAAAAAAAGCAAATTAATGATCAATTTTATAAGGCTTTCTTGTGTTGAACCCATTGTTATGTGATGGTGTAGTGATTAAAACCAAGCTAGTTGTGTGCCAAAATCGATGTGCATATTAAGTGATCTAAGAAAATTAATTTAAACAAAAGTTTAGTATATTTAAAGCGTTTAAGCCAATGCAGTGCAACGAGATAAAATGCAATGAGACAATTTAGATATTTCTTATTTATTGAGATTGTGTAATGCAGGCAACGACGCATTTAAAAATGATTTACAAATTTTCTTAGAAATGTTTATGTCTCAGTTTAGTTTATCTCTTGCTATAACAACGCAATATAACTAAATATATCTGAACAACTAACGTTTATTCTATTTTACTATGGATTTGTTATATTATATATATTTTTACATTTGTGTGTAACTGTGTTACGTCGTTATTTGAAAATCGAATTTTATTAAATATCTACCAAGAAAGGTTGAGGTCCATAGATTTGCAGATTGTTATTAAATTATTTAAAAAAATTATGTATACGCCTACGCTACTCATATAAATTAAAAAATATTTTACGAATCGGTTTATTGGTATTATTTTGGACAACTGCGAACAAAATATTTTCAGTTCATTTATCGACCAAATCAATTTTAAAATCTCAATGAACTGGGAAATTATATTAACTAAACAAAAGTAACATACAATAAGTTAAAGGATATACTAAAAATTATTCCCGCGAAATAGTATATATGTACATAGCTTATCACAGTGTTGGCTACACATCAAAATGCGTTTAAAAAAATTAAAACAACAATCAATCATAATATTTGGAGTGTTCCACTTACAGATCCCTCCGAGATCTCCAGAAAATCCGTAAGTGAAACGCAATTCCTTACTTGAAAAAAAGGTGATATCCTGTATTTCTTTTAGATACAACTCAGGTAGTTATTTTGTATGTACCATGAAGGGAATACGTCATTGCGTTATCAGTTGGGAAGGAAACTGTTATTGTTTGACAGACAAAGTTTCTAAGAATGTGGTTCCATTTTATTAAAAAATCTCTGCTGATACAGCGGAGGAAATATGAGAGGAATCCGTAAATGGGTGGTATGTATCATGAGTATCATATATCATGGATCTGAGTATAGTGTCAAATAAATGCCCACGAAGTGATAACTGAGCGGACACCCAAAACTAACAATTTGTATATCTCGTTGGATCAAACATATATTTTGTTTGAACCATTAAAAGAAATGACAAAAGCTATTAAAATCAAAGTTATCAAGCAGCGTCAAATGGAAAACGAATATACGAAATGCAGATATTTATTAACCATGTGTTGAAACTAATAGTAATAGACGTACGAACTTAGGTTACAGAACTCGCAATGGTGCAAGTCAAATATATATTTCCAAGCTCGAATTCAAGTTGAACGACACCGAAATCAACAACGTAGAAATGTTGCGTTTAATCCGCATCGAGTTGCATTTAATTATAACTTGGAACAACAGAGAATTTTGTCAACATGATTCCTATCAACGCCGATTGATTTATGGAGATATTTATATTGCATCAGATTCATCTTGAAACATCAAATTTAGATTTAACAATGAACGCAGAATTTGGAATTCTGGGATGTCCAGTGCTGTCGCAAAGCAAATTGATCGTTTAGGATAAATTCAGATATCACACAACAAATATTTGGAGGCACATACATGGTGGTGCGATGATTCCATTGGCAGGATATTGTTTTTTTTTTTACAAATAGTGGTTCCACGATCAACGCCAACCGACGAACTAAATGCATGTTCGAAGTCGACCATTTTATGGAGATACCTACGTGAAAACACTTGAATTAAATATGAACATGCGGCAGAACGACTGTTCAACTGGACTGATCTGCTCAAATTGGTGAGGGAAAAATTCCCGTTGACACATCGTCTGGATACATTCAATGATGGTATATGTACATATCGGTTGATGTCTTTAATAACCAAGATTAGTTGTCGACGGTCCAACGGAATTTTTAAATCATCTGCAATTGAAAGTTGGATCGGTAGTCGATCATTATGTTGTGGAACATAAAAAGCCTTTGTAATGGCACCCCGATTGCGGTGAAGAAATTCATGAAATACGTCATCGAAGCCACAATTTTAAAAAGGAAGTACAAAGGCGATGACGTTTTGGTTCTACGAATCCCTATGATTCCGAACGAAATGCCTATCGAATTTAAACGGTTACAATTTCTAGTGCGGTTAACATTCCAATGTCGATATATAAATACCAATGGCAGTCGGTAAGTGTTTGTGGCATCAATCTTGGAAGTATATGCTTTCTACATGTCCGATTATATGTCGCCTGTTCACGTGTCAGAAAAGAAAGAAACCTAACAATGTTGTGTATCAAAACAAACGATGTATTTAGATTCAAATCTCAGCATCTCGAAATTGTATAAAATATTGAGTTTAACTCTTTTAAGAAGAAAAAAACTTATAAGATCGGGACAAAAGCATTTTCATTTGTTTTAGGAAAAGGAAACCAAACAGCTGGGATTCTATAATTTCGGTAACTTTTTTGTTATAAATCAATCAATTATGAGTGCTACCAAATTAAATTGCCACCCACAAATTTAATCCTGCACAGGAAAAATGCTCCATGAGTTAACTTTGGGTTAACTCAGTTAATAGCACTTTAAAGCCGTCTGTCGGGGCAGCTATTATTAAATAAAAATAAGAGAACAGATTTCTGGCCTTTAAGTTTAGTACTTTATTGTTAGTATTAACGTTGGAATTTCGAGCCATTTATGTGGTAAAGAGTTGGGAACCAAAAAAAAATATTAAAAACAAATTTGACAGCTTTCAGCAAGGAAAAATAAAATTGTTGAAAAATATTTTAAAAACAATAAAAATAAAATATTGATTTAACTGCGTGAAGAGAGTAAATGAAAAATTCGGCCAGTGTGTTAAGAACCATAAATTTTAATTAGAATCAAATATTATGTTACACTAGCCGTACAAAAGTTAATACCGAAGCTGTGAGTGAGAGTGCTAATGAAATTATAGAAACATCAATTCGGCATCATATATCCACATTTAATAAAATAACTGAAACGTAATGACCGTGTCCACTGAAGAGTATGTTGAATCAAAATCACCCTAAAACTTTAATTCCCGTAGTTCGTGTTTTGAGAACCAAAATTTGATTATCGAAAAACAAGTGCACCCACAACGTATCACTGATTGCTCCGGATTCCGGCTGAAAAGATTTTGAACCGTTACTTCTTCAAAAATGAGGTTTGTCAAGCTATTACTGCTACTGGTCCTATGTATGGTGACATGATAAGTGATTTCTCTCTACCTAAATTGGATTACATTTATGTGGCTGATAATGTGTAGATCATGTGATTTTACACCACTCTTTCTTTCTATGGGGTTATTTCAAGTCAAAGGTTGTATCTTCAAAGATACAGTCAGCAAAGCCTTGGTTGCCCGATATGCTATTCGATAATTAACTCTGTCCTATGTACTTTATGTCTAAATAAACATATTATAATTAAAAATAAAACGGAGTTTTCTATTTAACAAAATTTTCGGATACCCTTTACAAAAACTGATGACCAATTAATTTTATTGCAATCATATGGACCACAAAAGTCTTAAAACTATTCTAACATTACAGTTATATATTTACCAAATTTATTACAAATCCTTGGGTTAGCATAACAAATTTTACAAAGAAGAAAATATTGGTTTCATTTTGTTTTTGTTATTTTTGTAAAGTAATGAAAATTTATAACTAATCTAACAGACCATTAACAGTGTAATTGATTAATACCGATTTTTAAAATATATCTAAAACAAAAAAATAAATCACTTTTTGTGGTTATCTTCTTAATAAAAAGTGGATTTGCTTTGTCGATGCGTTCTTAAAAATAAACTTTAAAAACTATTTTAATAAGGCCTTTAAATCGGACTCAGTGGTACGATGGTTAGTAAGATGAACTGCCGAGCAGAAGGGGTGGGTTCGATTCCTAGCCTTAGAAACACCTAAATGAATTTTCACTGGCCCTCCTCTCGTCATGATCTGACAAATCAGCTGCTTAAAACAGGAGGTCCCACCATCGTGCAAGAAGTGCACACTCTGAGGATTTTTCAAAGGACTAGGAAAATATAACTTGATACAAATCCGTCCAGGCGTTGAATTTTCACAAGCGCACACAGAAAGTCTTTTTTATAAGTTTGTCGATAAAAGTATCAAAAATTTTGTTTATAAAAAAAATCATATTTCATGTTTACTATACATGGGTAATAATTATATATGCCAATGTTTAGTTATTAATTAGTATTTATTAATTTTAAAACCTTATTTTTGTTAACAAATAGTTTCAACTCACCTTAAACTTCATTATGTACAGTTCATTTAGAATACGCCGCAAATAGCCAACATCCTTAGTGACGCCATTCCAAATACGATTTTGTGTCGCTTTAATATTCTCTGAAAGTTGGTATTCCAATTTGGCAAGCTTTTTACTTTGAAGACCTCTGAAAATTGTGAACTTATGTCAATTTTCTGGATATTCTTATAGACCTTGCAACATGCAACTTTTATTATCTAGCTATACTTTTAACTTACTTGCTTAAAAATGTCATAATCATGACAAGGTATCCCAACGAGAATATGAACCACACAATGATAAAGATTTGATAGACAACAAACAGTGCTCCAAACTCACGGGGCTATAACCAAAAAAAAAATTTGTTAACCAAAATCCATCATCACATACGAGTATATTCGCTTTTTAAAAGATCTTACCTGATTCGATTGAAACGTTGGCACCAAATCTCCAAAACCAATGGTTGTCATAGTTACGTACGAATAGTAAACTGAAGTCGCAAAGGACCACTTTTCAAAATACGAAAATATCAATGATGGCAGTATTATAAAAAAGGTAATGCCTGGCACCAGCGCTATGCATACAATTGCGAAAAGACCTAATTGTGGAGGGACGTACCGTATATCGTTGGACATTTTGTACTTTTTATAGCGCCTGTATATTGATGTGAACTATAAAATTGAAGAAAAAAAAAACATAAAATAAATCCAAAGTTTTCAATCTGTTGTCATTCTGTGTTTACCGTTTTGCTGAAATATTCCCCTAATCCAGAGAAGAGGATACCATTGATAGGAATACCGATTAATGAATACGCAATCATTATTATTCGGCCAAGAGTGGTTGTGGGCGCTAAATTACCATAGCCCACTGTTGAGAGAACCGTGAAAGAGAAAAAGAACGCATGGTAAAATGTCCACGTGTAGGGTTCTTCATATAGATCTGTTGTATAGTTCGTCACAGGCTTTCCACAGTATTCGCTGATTTTTTCCAGAGCATCGTTCTGTACTGTTTCATTTTTGCCTTGTAATTGATCCACAAGATATTCTATAAAGAAACAAACAAAGATGGTTGGATTAAGTTGTTGTATTTGTTTGTATGAAACTTTGTGAGGTTTTTTGTATTCCACATTATTTTAACAAAATATGTTAAGGAAAGAGTTGTGGAAGCTTTCTTAAACAAGAACGCTTCCTCGAATCTATGAGCTAAGATTAATTCAATTTTAGGGCGTTTTTTTAGAGGTTGGTTTTTGGAATACAGATAAAACTGACTTTTTGTGATCAAATCGGGCAACTCTAATGTCATTTATGTTCAGTTTGGTTTGCCATTTCATCATGAACAGCTTGACAAATGAACAACGCTTGCAAATGGTGCACATTTATTTCGAAAAAATGGTTCAGTTCTCGAAGTTTACCGCAAGCTCCGTCTATTTAAGTGTCGACATATTCGTCCATCAGAGCAATTAATTCGGTTAACCATGGATCATTTTCGCACTAGGTTTGCTCTATGTGATAATACGCATCCGCAGAGACGTCGAAATGTGTGCACCGAAGAAAGAATTGCCGCTGTAGAGCAAAGTGTTGAAGAGGACCTGAATGAATCGATTCGCCACCGTGCACAGTAATTGGAGCTTTGGCCATCATCTTTATGGGAGATTTTGCGCAAAGATCTTGGCTTACGACCTTAAAAGATCCAGCTTGTACAAGAATTAAAGCCGCTTGACCATGCAATGCGTCCTGATTTTGGTGATTTTCATCGCAAAATGTTGTTCACTGATGAGGCTCATTTTTGGAAGAATGGCTACGTCAACAAGCAAAATTGCCGCTTTTGGAGTGAAGAGAATCGGAGTGAAGAGACCCTTGAGACACCATTACATCCACAAAAACCGATTATTTGGTGTGCTCTATGGGCACATGGAAGTGAAGCTGGAGAGTCAGTTACCGTTAATGGAGACCGGTTTAGAGCCATGATAACCGACTGTTTTGTTCCCGAATTTGATGGCATGAATGTGGATGAGAATTTTATATTTTCTGTTGTCAGGAATATACAATTTATGATATAAACATTATAATTCATTACACAAAAAAAATATAAATATGTATAATCGTGTGGCTCAAGAGACTCATTTAGACTCAGGACCTAGCTTTTCCTTCAAAACAAACATTTGTTCGTGTGTACTTATTACACGATAAAGAGACCTACATTTTATGGCAAACCCTAATGCCAGAATTGACAGAAGGGCCAGTTAAAAAAGTTAACAGGACCACGTGTCCTATGAATTAGAACTGGCCCTCCAGGTTAGGGTTTGTGCCATCCATAAAAAAATGTATACCTTTGAGAGAGACAAAACTCTCACATAACGATTCCTCTGAAATACCCTCAAGATCCGCGACGACTTCGGACGGGTATGATTTACGAGTATACACTTGGAACGTACGCACACTGTACACTACCAGGATGCTAACCGAAAAGCTGTTTAGCAAATAAGATGGGTGAGATCAGGAATACAAAAAAAGTGATATTTATTATTGTGAAATCACAGCCTTCACAGATAATGACTTACGACTAGCTGACATTGCGTAGCATGCAGTACTATGTTTAGAAGCACTAGGTTTCTTCGACTTCAAAAACACAAAGCTCGCACTTTACATCCTAGATGTACGTACATTTAAACGAATAAATGTCAACTCAGACCATTTTTTCGTCGCAGCAAATTTCAGATCTCGACTGCTCAATGGGAAGAAGCTACGGATTGTACAGAAAAAGAGACTTTGCGTTGGTGGCATAAGTGAACCGAATATAGCCAGAGTCTACATCAAAAACTTGATATCCACCAAAAATTAAGTATTTTTCCACAACCAACTAAACTTTTCACTTGTTAGAGTACTTGCCATGCCTTGAGCATTTATTAAATGACTGTTGGATAGTAGTGCCCTACCTCAAAGTCTGCCTCAATTCAGCAGCTTAGGGAGCTTTCTCTTTTCGAGCAACAACATCAATGTAACCCAACTTTACCTAACATCATCTTTCGTACTTTCTAAGATAAAGAGAAGATTTAAATTAGTCAAATACTAAGAATTACTGTCTTTCGAGTATAAGCGCCTGGCGATGTAGCTTCCGTAAACAACGTGACTCTTGGTTTTATTCGCCTCGCAAACCACTTGAAGTGTTGCAGCTGTTTTCAAAACCGAATGGGAGAAATTCAATTCAGTTTGGGGCGCGCTGAATTTCTTAACAAACCATGATTTTCTAAATACAGCCATGTATCAACATGAAGGTATATATATGTACTGAGATCTCCCTTTTAACGCTCTATCTAAAATGAATGTTTGCGCAAGTATTATCGCTGGTCTGCTAACTGGTATAACGCGAGTGTGCGCAAAGTTGCCAAAAATGTTAAGAAACGTTTTGTTGTGTTCTTTTTTATAAAAGGTCTGCTTTCAATGTACACACATAGTTTTCATTTATTTGGAAGCAGAAGTACTACACAATAAAACCCATTGATGCCACCCCCTAACCTCGAACTTGATCGCACCATTCAAGTGTCACCCTAGACAATTATGCCGCACCTTGCTTCCGATATTTCTATCGTAACTGTCTCCTGGCGCAAAGTTTCAACAATTGAATGCGATTTGTAGACCACTTTGTTCAACTTTTTCCTAAACTATCACGTCGCCAATAAAAATGGCTATCGTAGGCAATTTAATTTACCTTTTGTCGCATATCTAGAGTTGGATGATGATGATGATTCCGGATGTCTGCCGTAATCATCATGTAGCGAGATATTTTTGTTCGTCTTTTGAAAATGTATATTGAATATGTGGGTTAACGCTTCATTGCTTGTACACTGTGAGGTAGATGTAGGAGGGGGCTGCCATAGCTCTAGCTGAATTGCACATCTTTCGTTTGATATTTCTCGCTTTGACAAGTGAAAAGCGTAAACACGAAGGCACGCTCACTTTTTTAGAGAAGGAAATACATGATTTGATTCTCATCGCAGATGATTAAATTGAATTTACGCTTAATTGTGTTAAATTAAAAGTGTAATGGCTTTAATTAGATGTATGATTTGAATTTACTTTTATCTTTCAGAGAAATTGGTAGCAAGTAGTCTTAACTGATCGTAGTGTTTCACCTCTGCAAACGTGATAAGACGATGTTGCAGTGACAAATTAAAAACGAAGCTGCTGCTTTTGAACGATAATATGTTTCCATTTAAATACCAAAAGCCTGAACAGCCAAACTGGATTTGACTGGATAACAGTTGGCACAGATGTGTACGGTTTTAAATGTCTCTTAAAATTGACAATGAACAAATCATAATTGTCAGTTAAGGGCTAAGTAATCTTTCGTTTGTCATTAAAGTGTTTCCATAAGTATTTAATAATAGTCTTATAATTGACAAACAGTGTTTGAATGAAATTTAGTATCTAAGTACCACTCCTGTTTTTAACAGTCCCTAATATTTAGTTTTTGAACAAAAATGCTATGACTTAATCAAATATCGTAAAATCGCAGGCTCAAAAACTAGTGATGTACGGACTGGCGGACAACGGACGGACATATAGATATGGCTAATTCGACTCAGCTATCGATTCTGAGTCGATCCATATACTTTGAGGTATATCTAGCTGAATTATTTCTCTATGTAACAAACTATGTATCAATCCTAATATACCCCTATAAGATTGGGTATAAACATATCTATGAGAAGGCTACATTCTGCTATGCAAATCGTTGAGAACCATATCCTTAAATTAAATACTCCGCAAAAATGGGCGTGGCTAAGGAATTTATTTGGGCGACACATAAGAAATGAGATTGCCTAAATATTGTTTGACCAAAATCGTGTTTTTTTTAAACATAAGTGGGTGTAACCGTAGGCGGATTATATGTAATATAATATACAAAATTTATTTATTCTTGCTTCAAGTTTTCAGACTGAACAACAAACCCCCATGAATCTAAGCCGTATATCATAAGAATCGTTTTTATAAAGGGTGGTTAAATTTTAAGGGCTGATGTTGATTTTGAATAAAACACAAATTGTTTAGGAAATTATTGTCATTTCTTTTTATTATGATTATATTGGTGTGGTTTAATTATGTATGGAATGTCGGCCAAATGGCCGATGGTCCAAATTGTTGATGACGCTGAGGCTTATTGAGGCTTTATGCCGTTAATGTGTCAATTTATCTCATCCTTTAGCTCTTGAATTATTGCTGGCTTTTCGAAGTACACTTTTTCTTTCAAACAACCCCAAAGAAAGAAGTGCAATGGTGTCAAACCACATGATCTTGGCGTCCAAGAACAGCAGCAATATTTTCTGCAGTACGAGCTGTACGAGCATGCACTGGAGTTTTCACACCTCATACAGACCGGGTTTGCTCAAATTTTTGCACGATTTTTCCGATTGTACGCACATTTGGACGATTAAATTGACCGAAAAAATCACGAAGTGCACAATATGCATTTTGATTTGAACGCCCATTTTCATAATAAGCCTGAATAACTTTAACGCAATGCTCGATTGTCTATCTTTTCATGGTTCAAATTGAGTAAGTCTGAAATTGCGAAATGTCAAATGAAATGCAAAAAAAAAAATTGCCGTTTAGGTGTGGTTCACATTCAACATCGACCTTTAAAATTTAACCAACTGTATATATGGACAAAACAAGAGCTACGTTTTTGTAAAAATTGTTCACACTTGTTCTGCCTGGAGCAACAAAGACGTGTACCAGATTTTATCGTTCTAGCTCAAAAAAGGCCCGAAAACTGGTGATGCACGGACAGACGGCAAGACATGGCTAAATCGATTCAGCTAGCATTTTGCTTCGATCTACATACTTTGAGATACATCTAGCTAAATTATTTTTATATGTTACAAACTATGTATCAAAACTAAAATACCCCTATATGATAGGCTATCGAGAAAAAAATGGATTTGTAAAAATAATTTTGCCAGTTTCAGTGTGTAAATTATTGTGTTTAAAAAAAAAAAAAACTGCCAATTTTTAGAAGAGAGTTTAGAGTTTTAATAAACTCGATGTTTGATGGGAGGTTCTGTCAATGTTCAGTACAAAATAAAAAAAAAATTATGTCCAACTGAGATTTAAAGAACTCTAAGTACTGAATTTGAAGACAAAAAGTTTTGCTTTAAACATTAAAGTTAATAATAGTGTTAATTTCGAAAAATAAGCCATTTAGCCTTTAGAACGACAATCCCAGTTTTCGGGTTTGGTAAGGTTATGTTACTTACTTACTTGTTTACGTTTTTTAAGTTGTAGATAAAGGTGTTTGCAAATACGGTTTGTGCTAGTTTACACGCCTAAATGTGATTTGTGTCGCAATAAATCACATGCAAAAAAAGCGTTGCCTCTAAGCACAAATATTTGCCGACTTCAATGCATTTAGCTTATCAAATATTTAAAAAGAATACAATTATCGTTTAAATCGTCATGTTTGATCTTATCCTATTTTGACAAATGTTAACATATTTCAAATTGAAATAATAAAATCAAAACTGAAATCTGTTTTTTTTATCAATGTCGCGTTTTGAATTTCTTATTAAAACATAAATAAATTAAACCTTGAATGGTGCAACCATTTTAAGACTATTAAGAATTTTTTTTTTTAATTTAATAGAATATTGGACTATACTTGCATATGCTAGTTAAACAATTTTGACACTATCATTCGGTTTATGTTACTTACGTTAACTCTTTATTTAAAATCATTATTTTTTTTTATATTGTATCATTCATAAGGCCTATTATATTTAAATATTGAGTTCATTCTATAACATTTTTTTCCACAAAAATCAAGTAAGTATAAGTTTGGACGTATAAAATATTTTTCGATTTATGTAGTTAAAAGCCACAACATTTTTGGCCTTCTTGTGTTTATATTTAAATACTGTTGTAGCTAATTAGACATACATTTAAGCTTCATACGGGAAAACCTTAAAATGATTCCTATAGACTCTCTATTTTACTCTGAAAAACCAACATAAATGGGACTCTCCAAATAGGGTTGTATACTTCGGACGAAAATCCTCATTAAGCATACGATTGGACTTGAATATAAGACTTACCACAAAATTTAAGTCTCCGTTTACACTGACAGTCTACTGGCTATAAAAGAACTTGTATTCATGTAAAATATTACGTTAAATTCCAAATCATCATATATAAATAGCTGTCAGTCACATATGGTCAACAACAAAGCACTGCAATGTAAATAATATAATCACACGGCTTACATTAAAATGGCCCACATCGTCTCCTTCTGCCGCTGATCGGGGCATCGGGTATATCCCTAAAGCATAAGGTGAAACATAAATAAAAAGGGCCTTGTTTCTTTCATTCAAGTACACAATATGGACTATATATCGCTTAGGGCCACAGAGTCCTTATAGTTTGAGAGCTCACTGGATCATTTATTGATATTATTATTATTCCTCTATCTTGAGCTCTTTTTCGGTGGAAACATATAGAATGCACTTAGTTGTCATTTGGACTCCCACAATTGGTCTTTGTCATGCTGATTTATTTTGTGTATGTGGGCTTTATTTTTTGATTGGAATAGCTCCTTAAATGGGTCAAAACCAAAGAAGGAAATCATAGAAATATTTAAATGGAAGCACTATAACGTTTCAATTGTAAATGAGAAATGACCATCACGATTATGGATTGGCACATCATGATTAAAATATTCTTTCACATTCGGAACTCCGCGTGAACAACATGCGAGAGAGGCCAATCCTTTATCACCAACACATCATCTTCAAAAAGAGATGAAACACATTCAAGTCCTTATACAAACACAAATATTACTCATCAAAATTATCTTCTCCCTACTGACTACAAACGTCATGCATGCATTTAAGGCTATGTTCTTATATAATTTATAATCTTACTTAGTATCCCAGGAAGAAGAATCGATAGAACCTGAAAACCTTGATGAAATATAGCTTGTTATTACTAGATTTGCACTTGCCTTTGAATTAACACCGTTCTGGCGCGCAGAACTTGTGGGTTCGATTCCCAGCCGTAGAAGCACCTTAATGATTTTTCACTGGCCCTTCTCTCGTGATGATCTGACAAATCATCCGAGTAGGATCAATTGTTAAGAAAGGCATAAAACAAGAGGTGCCGCCATCGAGCATGATGTACACAAAAGGTCGGCCCTGACCCTGCGCCAAAAAAAATTATATTTCGCAGTAAGTTATATTACTAAAAACATGGACTTGGCGGGATTGTCACTCATTGATTTTAAGGCGTGTGCTCCTCGAAGTATCACCTGTTATTTGCAAGTGATTCTTTTATGAAAACTTTGTAATCATAAAAAAAAGGACAATTCTGGCATCAAAAGAATGCTTTTCTAGTAATCCTTAAAAGAGAAATACCCTTGTAGATTTTGTTTCAGAAATCAGGTGGCGCCGCTTTAATCCAAAACGTCTCAGAGTGCATGTGGTTTTAATTTTCTAGTCAACTCTCACCTATTCCAGCATTATTTTGGAAAATCAATGTGTACTTCAAGTGGGACAAATTTATATAGGTATCTTAAATCTTTGATCAATCGAGATGAAACATAACCTAACCTGAGTGGGCGAGCCGCTCATATATGATAGGAAAATTTACAAAAGGTGCGACATAAAATGATGACAGCTAATAGAAAGATGCTACAAATAAGATATTCAAAGATACCCAGAAGTAACCTAAAAGAAACGGTTTAAATGATACACACCCTAAGAAGGAGAGATTTTACAAATCGCGAAAGAATGACGTCATTAACAACATTAATCGAGATTTACCTATATAGAAGAAGAAATGAGTCCTTCTATTGTGGATTCAAAGAAGTCAATAATGATGTTAAACGCAACTAGTGTACCTATAACTAAGCCATAAAATTATAGCTAGTTGTATTATAAATATTTATGCAATTACAACTACAAGAAAATACGTACGTACGCCTTCCTACTCTAGCAGAGGCTTATCACGAAAAAGGTGCAAACTTATTCGCTAATTGATAATCAACAACAATTTTAACTGGCTATTATTGATTTAAATTTACATTTGGTTAGAGATCGACTGAAATCGGACCACATTAGATCACCTCTCCAAGTAGCGCATGTCGATTGTACCCTTTAATCGAGACTCAGCTCACTACATTAAAAGATGTGATAAATAATTTTCTATAAGTAGATTTATTATTTTATTGATTGACTGTGTTTTCCATTTTATTGGCTTTTTGGCGGAAGCGCGATAAAGATGGAAGCTACTCGTAAATCATGGACTTATGTACCTATGCTTAAGCAGCGCCGTGCTGTTTGCACAGGTTTTTATAACGCCGGCCGATTCAGCAGTGTCAATAAATCGTGCGTAACCATTTGTCAAATTAGAGTGTTAAGTTGAAGTTTATTGGTTGACTGCCCCTTAGATTTAAGGTCTTTAGTAGATATGACAAAAAAAAAAAGACTGCGCGACTATCAGAAAGGCAGCCAGTCCTTTTGATTTGAACTCTGATTTGCAGTTTAGATTATGTCAAAGAATGAGTTGTTTGTTTCTGACATATTGTTGTCTATTTTAGCCTGTTTTTATATCTGATTGTGGGTATTAACTTTTCATTGTACGACTTTTGATTGGCATGTTAATGCGTTGTCATGGCGACGTGAATCTGACATAAGAGAGGATTTTTCCTTTGACACTTGTATGTCTGTGATGGCATTTATAATTCCTATGGTAAAAATGGTGATGGCATTTGTATTTTTAAAAATTTAGATTGTCGACCGACTGACTATAACATATTTCTTCACGTGGGAGGAGTATAAATTTGAGAGCAATTAAGTGAGTGATTCAAAGTCGAAGACGTCATTTCGAATAGTTTAAATATTGTGATAATTGGAAACTATTGTTATTATTAATTTAAGTGGTATATTTTTTATTAAGCGATGTTTGGTAAGAGAGGTGTCAATAAAATGGGTTATTTCGTGACAGAAGTTCTTTTCTGAATTTATATACAATTGTTAAGACATGTTTAATAAATGTTGATTTCAGGTGGTAGATATACTGATCTGTAGATAATATGTTTTTAGTGATTAGCGATGATTAGTTTGAAAGGCTGCCTTGTCTCAGACAGTCTTCACTAAGGGTGTTATGTCATTAGATTAGCAATCAAGACATGTGGCATTGGGATTATGATATAATTAGCAATGACCCTATCTCCTTCTTTTCTTATTGGTTGGTTCATCGTCATTACAGAAGGCCTATAAACTGGAAATTATTCTGCATCACAAATCCACCTATAATGTGGGAAACAGGCAGTGTAAGGGCCTATAAACAAACTCGAAATTACTCTGCATCAGAAGTCCTTCTATAATGTGAAAAACAGACAGTGTATTACTTCAATACGAAGCTTGAAATGTTGGTGGCTTACGACAGTCTTATGGAACGCATCTCTTTCCAATTGTAAAGTTCATTATCAAAATATTTTTGAGAGCACCTAACCAAACACCACTAATTTTGGCGCGGAGGCGTCTCATTCCGAGAAAACGTACACACACTATAAGATATTTGAGAATTTACCAATTTTTAAGGCAAAAGAACGGGAACATGCCTAATGTGTAGTGAATTGAATATCGCAAATGTCAAAGAACACTAATGTGAATCCGTACTAAGTACTACTGTCTGTCAGGTGTATTGGTATTTGATATATTATAGCATTTATACAAGGTGGCCCAGAGTTACTTTCCTATATAAACATTTACAACTATACATTTGCGTATAGATCTTGGCTGAATCTTCCTCTCCATAGCCCGTCAACGCAAATGAAACCGAAGATTTTTCGAAGAATTTTCCTCTCGAATCGATCAAGGATTTCTTCATCCGCTTTTGAGACGGTCCATGCTTCAGCGCCGTAGAGCAGGACTGGGATGTTGAGGGTCTTACCTAGGATCCTCTTAGTAGTACGAGTGAGGGCTTTACAACTGAATTGCATTCTTATTCCGAAGAAACAGCGCTTGGCAAGAGTAATTCTTCGTTTATTTTCTGACGAGATTTTGTTTTCAAAGTTAATAGCGGAGCCGAGATAGACAAATTCCCGTACTACCTCAAAGTTATATCTGTCAATGATGAAGTTTTTTCCGATTCGTCAATGTTGTCGATGCTGTGTGTCATTTCGTGTTGACAGCATATACTTAACCTTGCCTTCATTTACTGCTAAACCAATTTTTGCCGCTTCCTTCTCTATACTAGCAAACGTGCCTAAGACATCACGTTGAGTCCTACCAATGATGTCACAATCTTCGGCGTATGCTTATAGTTGCACCGATTTTTGGAAAATTGTGCCTCTAGTGTTGGCTCGGGAGTTTCTCTATAAATGATGTCGTATGCGGCTTTGAAATCGATGAATAGGTGGTGGAAATCGATTTGGACTTCTTGGGTTTTTTCCAGGATCTGCCGGAGTGTGAAAACTTGATCGGTTGTGGACTTTCCTGGCCTAAAGCCACACTGATAAAGGCCGATCAGGTTGTATGTAAACGGCTTCTGGCGTTCACATTTTACGGCAGATAGGATCTTGCAGGCGATGTTGAGGAGAATTATGCTTCGGTAGTTGCCGCATTTTAGAGGGTCTACTACAAGCACTACACCCATATACACAATTTAGGTGCTTCAGACTTTGTTTGGCCTAGAACCTAGAAAGCCTTCTTTTTTACGAGGTGCTCACCGAATTACAGATCAGGTTTTGCAGCATTTAAATGTTTTTTTAATTGAAAAGTCTTCTTTCCATGATAGTGCGGAAAAATCTTTTTGCATTTCGTACCCGCTTTCCTGTCACATCGGTCCAACTGGACGTTCTCTTAGTCGATTAACATGACTCAGGAACTAGATCAACACGGAAGCGTACAAGTGTTTTTTATCTTCGACCAATAATATCGCTAGTTGAAAATTCGTTGAAAGCGAATCGACGACAGACGTGCTAAGAAATTTGCCATTTAGGCATATCTCTGCGCGGAATACTGATGAAGATGTTCCCCTACAAAGTAGAGACAGTAAAGTGTAGTTAAATAATTAAAATCTCTCTTGATCTAGTTTCAAATAGGTATAATTGTTAAATTGTGATTTAAAAAAAACACAATCTGTAATCTTATAGTATTTTCAATTGGGATTTTCAGATTTGCTCTCAGATATCGGATTTTTACTTCTCGCAATCGAATATAAAAGGGATTGATCTGTTTTTGTGTGCGTTTTAGTGTGCCATTTGACAGCTCAATGTTTATCGTCTTGCTGTGGAAGAATGAACTTATGATCCATTTTCATTAGAGAAAAATTAACACGATTACATTGGTGTGAACAATGAATGAGGAATTGGTGTGAACAATGAATGAGGAATTCTTTTTGTGGAAATCCAAGAAACTGTCGCTTGATGATTCCGGTGATGAAAAAGAATATTCCAACATTTTATTATATGTTGATTCAATAAACTTATTTTAAAAAAAAAAAACTCTTAAAGGAAAATGTCAAATGTTTTTGTGTTGGTGCATGTAGTTTAAATCTCACTTGAAATCGTGATCTAGATCAACAAAAAGCGTGATTTGATCTCATAAGTCATGACCATTGGATGCTGTGTTTGGGTATCTGTTAAAAACATTTGGAAACTGAAATCACGAATATAGCTTCACGCTCCGCTTAAAACAATAAGGTAAACATTTTATGAAACCCGAAGAAATAAATTTTATTTAAAAATACATTGCATACATTTTTTTTGCGTTGAATACGTAATCATAGTCAAATTTCGCAAAGCTTATGAGTAGATAAAAAAAAAAACACATTGAGTCACCATGAGCTTGTGATTCCCACCATCAGCTATGATATCACAATTTAGTTCACTTATCACGTTTCTTCAAGAAACTTACTTATGTCAAAATTGACACTTCAATTATTGTGACATAATCATTTTTTTATTTTTATGCTGAAAACGCTTATTCATTACACATTACACATTCTTGAATATATCCAGCTTATGTTTAAAAAGATTTTTTTTTAATTTTCGATGCAGACAGTCAATATCGGTTGAGTTGATGAGAACTTCACATACATAACGATATTTAGAACACATTATCAGTGGATATCGCTTTTGAAAGGCAATTGAAAACGTATAATGAGTTTGTAAACATCCTCGAGATAATTGTAAAATTCAACAATTTAGATAACACCATTGTTCGCGTCGTTGTGTAGGTTTTGTTGTGGAATAAGCATTCACACAGACAAATTGACAGAGCATTGCTACTGAGAGATTGAGATATTAACTGCGAGGAAAGATATCGAAACGAAGCGATATAAATATTACGTATTTCTAAAGGAATATTATCGCTTTCATGAAAAGATATAGATTTGGTTCAATGCACGCATGTATAGTATTTTATAGACATGTGTTTTCTTATATCTAGAGTATACACTGGACAGTTGCAAAGTGTTTGACATATCGATAACAAGATTGTATTATATCGGTGTATGAATATACTCAATCTACTGATGATGCGATTCACTGCCTTGACTTAAGCGATCAACTGAAGTACCCTAAATTTAGTTGAGGAATAGATGACTCTGATGACATCTTCCGATTATAGATCAATTTTGTACACCAAAGTTACGATTTGATCAAATGGCACATAAATTCAAGTCATGTGTTCGAGGTTTAATTTAATTGAAAGTTATTGAAAGGATGAGCTACAGAATGTTAAAAGTTAGAACACTTAACTGAACAACTAGCAAAACCCTAATATGCTACAAAGTAGACATCACTGCCAATCGGGAAATACGATGAGGTAGGCCGGCCAAAAGAAGTGGGAAAAACTGGACTTTTCGAAGGCGAATTTGCTGTAACCGACAAATTTAGACAAGAAGTCTAATGCTTTAAGGACATCAGCGATCTTTGTATCCGTATAAAGACCGAATTCCCCAACATAAGCCATATATGCGCTCAAGCGGCTTGTTGACAACGTCATAAGATCAGCAGGAAAGAATCTAATGGCTTTAAGAAGAAAACCTACAGATTTTTGCAGCAAAATGTGGACCAACAAGGTAAAGCTGCAGGGCTGTCAGCACACGATCGAAGATATAGAGAGGCGGTAATCCAGGAATTATGTTCGTAAGTTTTTACAAAAGTTTAAAATTGTAATTTCAGGAATACAAGGCCCGAACAGAACCCTGTCGCGATCAACAACTTTATTGATATTTTAGTGCATGCACAATTCTAAAGCAACACCTCCCTATGTGAAGAGATCTGCTGGTGATTCATCAGAACCGGCTACCTTATTGTTTTGGGAAGGGACATAACCTCTTTCTTGACTGGAGTTGGGCTGGTTTCTTGCTGGAAATGCTTCCTAAATACATCTACACTTCCTTGCGTGTCAGTGACTAGGTTGTCATTGTTATTTCGTAGAGCCTCCGTTCCTACTTTGAAGTCAGCTGCCAGTTATTCGGCTTTATTGTAGAACTGACGTATGTTTTTCTTGTCCCAAGATTTTTCGAGCACCGACTTTTCCAGCCCAGTATTGGAACTAAGAAGATCCAATCTTTAGCCATTTACTACCTATTCATTAATTTCAAAGCCGCGTACGACACCATTTAGAAAAAATTAACGATACAGAGCCATGTCTACTTTTGGTATACGCCCAAAATAGTGCGTCTCTCCCAATTTGCCATTTTGACCAATTTTCCTATATTACAGCCAAACAGAAGGAACATCCGAAATCAAACGAATATGCTCTTGTCAACCTCTGTTTCTTCTTTAAACATATAAGGATCTTAGGAAACGTATAAAAGTAAACGTCCTTACTAAGTATCACCTCAAAATATTTTAAGAACACAATCGGTCATTCATAGCTGCAGCGCAAAACACATCGGAGGATATGGGAGGTAGATATTCCATTGTAAAACTGTTTTCATTCTGAAAATAACAATGTAAATCATTATCGACATGTCAACCTTGATTTGGGTCGGCCGCTTTTCAAATTTCAAAAAGTCGATATCACCAAACAACCACTTTACGGATGCCTTCATTACACTGCATTATCATTTTAAGCATTTTACTTACATCGGAAAATCTATTTGTGAGGCAAACATTTGTGTGTAGGTGCTCGCATTTCGCATAAACATCCTACTTATAAGGTTTTTTTCAAAAACATCACTTAAATTCTATGAATAATTTAGAATTCTCATCGCGTCTTGACCAACATTACCATGATGGAACAACCATCGTTGGATCTATTATTTAAGTATAGTATATCACTCGTTTATGGAGACACAAATAGGCACTTGACAAACGCCGCTAGAGCTCCACTTTATTCAATCTTTCATCAAGAAGTCTTCCTGATTTATAAGCAAGACCTCAAAGCAGTCATCATCACCGTAAATACACGTAGGGGTTTATCGTTCTAGGAGGGGCTAAGTCACCGCCCATATTAGCAGCACATTGACAAGTAAATACGAGACAAGTATTTCAAGGGTTTGTTTGAATTGCTAAATACGTTCAACTAATTTGCGCTTCCTCTAAAGTCTCAAATGCACAACCTCTCAAAGACATTGTCTGATGGTCCGGTTTCTTGGAATGCATTCTGAACAAGTAACTTATTTATTTTCCCGAAAAGAGATCGATTAATTCATTAAGTCAAATGTAGCAGAGCGAAATGACAGTCACTATTTGTGCTCGCTGACAAGTTAATTTGGGAAAGTAGTTCAACAATTGTGGAATGTAGTTTGTAATTGATAAATTAACTAAAATTACTTTTAAATTATTTAACTCAATGTATTCCTTTGACAACTGTCATCGTTGCCAATCGGCATTTTAATTTGAATAATGGGGTGGTGTTAAATGAATACTCGCGTAATTTTCTTCGTTCCATACCGATTGATTGTAATCGGGATACAAGGATCATACATATACCACTCCCATGTTAAGTGGAAGATAGTAGTTTATTGAATTTTTTTTATAATATCTTAGAAAATGATTGTTGTAAGGGCCATTTGTACTCACGAACTCATTTATTCAACTTTTCAATGGTTAGCATTCAATAATGCATTCTTGCAAGTGTCCTAACATATCCAAAATAATTTAAAGTAAGAGCAAAACATTTTATTAAAAAATATGTATCACTATTATCGACCTAGCGCATTTTTGTATTAATGCATGTGTACCTAAACAAGCGAAATTGCGGGTTTAAAATGCTACCAATGAACACGCGAGAATGTATCCCGAGATGGTCACCAATCATAACAAAATTTTTGCGACTTGACAAATTCTTTTTAAAATAAAATGCAAACTTGTTGAGATATCTCAAACAAATCTATTGGCTTGAATTACCATCAAAACATTTATAAATGGAATTCGACTTCGGTCATATGTCCACCATTGGAAACTATGCAGCGGTCCGTACGTTGAACCCAATTTTCGATGACTCGGCCGCTCTAAGCTCCTTTATCGCGCGCCGTCGGTTTGTTGGCAAAGACTAATGATTTGATGTAGCCCCCCTAACAAAATACTAGATCTGTTAAATCACATGATCATGGCGGCTAATCGACGGGTCCGTTTCTCGAGATAACACGTTTACCGAACTGAGACTTCAATAATTCGATTGTTGCACCTGCTGAGTGGCTTGTGGCACCGTCTTGTTGGAAGCACATATCACTGATGTCCAATTCATTCAATTGCTCAAATAAATAACTTTCAAATCTGTCATTGTAGCGAATACCATTTACCGTAACGTGACGGTCATATTCATTGACGAAAACCAAACGGCATGAAAACCGCACCAAACAGTAACTTTTGGCGGATGAAATGCTTATTCATGAAGCACATGAGGGTTCTCACCTTTCCAGTTATGTATACTTTGCTTATTGACAAAGCCGTTTAACCAAAAATGCGATTACGCAAAATTTGGCATACTGTGGTCAGGGAGAGGCCCAAATCTTGAGAAGGCCGTGAAACTGACTGATTTCGGCTCGTTTGCGACGGACGCCAAAGCTAAGTCTCACTGTCCACAACATCAAGCAGCGAATATTCTGACTCGAAATTTGTCACTAGACTATGAATTGCTTGTCTACTAGGACGAGAATTACTGCCGAAAATCGCCATTAACGTTCTTAAAGTTGTGACCAACAACTCGGAATTAGAAGTAATTTTTTTTTGTAAACTTTCTTTTTGTGTACTTTACCATGATGAAAATGTTGATTTTACTGAATAATTTGATACTGACAGTTCGGTAATCGGTTTAAGGGAGCATTCACACTGAATGTTTGAAGTTGTCAACTCGCTAATGAAAGGCTATTTATGTATACCTACGTCATTCTGCACGACGGAGATGATGAATCATTTTTAAAACCCTTTTTGGTCAGAAAATCAAAGAGAAGAAAATTGAAGCTTTCATCAAGCAACTAGCGATTTTGTCTTTTAATGTGACTTAAAAATGAATAGTTGCATAAAACATTTTTTTAAACGTAAACGGTGTATATATCGATGTTCGGTGTGAAAGTGTCAAGTATTATTATCAAGAAATCTTTCTACTTGGTAGTTTTCTTAAAATACTTTTGTTTTTTTAAATCCAAATCCATTCTGTTTTTTTCATTCTGAACATTTTCAAAACCGGTTCAAGCTTTTAATATGTTTGGCAACATCGATCTTTAGTCAAAATTGACTTTTAACACAAAAAATAGCATGAAAAAACTAGATAAATATCTGATAAACTAAATTTTTATCAACACACATGGGTCTAACATAAATAAAAAAGGTACACTTACCATTTATTTCGATTCTTTCCTGCAGTTGTGTTGCTCTGCTTTCTTTTTCTAAATTATGCTGAATATGGTAGTAAATACTGGCACCGAACATTAAATACGAGATGTAAAATATTAGTAATAGAATCCATCTTCTTGGCGACATCATTATTCAATGCTAAAATGTGTAAGGAAACAAAACATTAGATTATGGTTATGATTCTTAATTTAAATAATAAACGAATACTTATGTAAAAAAAATAAATACAAATTCTTCTCACAACCATTTTTGAGTGCGCGTGTACACAATTGCGGACCCTATTTTTTTATGATGAATCGTTATGCCAGAGATGGGATTAAAAATGTATGTTAATTGATGCTACTTGGGTGAATTGTCATATCACAGTGAGAGGAGGTACAGTAAACGTTTTTAGTGGCTTCTATCGTTTCGGCAAACACATCTAGACCAGTTTTTGGTCCATTGTGATACCACATGGATTTTGTCCATTTTCTTATTTGTGTATGTCAAGATCGATTAAGTCTCCTGCGATTGTACTAGATCTAAAGTGGATTGGTCCTATAAAAAATTCTCAGTTCTCTAGTACAGAGGGTCTGCAAACTTAGCTCTGCAAGAGTATGGAGTATGCTGTATGGTAACCTGCCGGTGACTTAACAGATCCCTTTTTTTCTTTAAATAACAATATAAAGAACGAATTTACATCTAAATTCCGGTAACACAATTAACATGCCAAAACTGTCTCGAACGTAAGCAAGTTAATTGATGGATTTACATGAATGTAGATCACCGGTTTGGCAACGAAGAAATGAAAATTAGCAAGAGAAAAAATAATTAATATTTGATCCTTTAACTTTTAACGAAGTTTCATCAAAAAGTCAAATTCGAATGACTAGCTTTTTTGAAATCACAACACGTTAAAGACCTTATAAAAATTAAAAAAAAAGTGAAATAGAACAAACTAAGCTATCGAAAAAAGGTCTTATTCATAAATGAGCTGACAACAACAAAAATGCTGCTATAATATATTAAATCATTTTAATTATATAAAAAAAATATTTTTTTTTAAATAATATGTTAGATTTCAATTTTCTATTGAAAATCACAATACTTCAAATTATCAAAGGATAGTGAATAAATATAAACAAATTCAATCAATATAAAATATTATGGTATTAAAATATTTGTACTTGAAATAAACTATAACATCGAGTTGGTACTCGGATACTTTTTTTACTTCGCTGAATTTCAAGTGAGTGCAACTTACTCCCAAGTGTTTACTCAACACTGCTGCCACTCGATACAAAGTGAGTGCAACTAACCACCTTTTTAAAGGTTACTTTAAACTAAAGTAATCAGTTGGCAACTTTATACGTCTGTTTTCCATTGCGGATTTGCATCATGATCGATAACATGTAAATAAACGCATGCAAATAGATTTCGATTTGTTCAAAATATATGATTCGCTGACATCGTTAACGAAGAATATATCAAGCATATATATATATATATATGCATGTGGTATGAGCTAGGACATACAAATCGTTCTGCTTAGAAAACGCCACATAAAAGTGGGCGTGGGCTAAAATGATGTATGGACGAAATATGCATGTTAATATTAACAATGATTTTCCATCTACATTTTTTTTCAAATATTTTGAAATTTGACTGAAAGTTTTTTTTTTGAAACCCTAAGAGTGGGCGTGTCAAAAAAAACTGTTTATAGACAAAATATAGGTATTGTCGAAATATGCTGTTCAGAAACATTTTCAAAATTTACTATAGTTTGGCCAACTATACTTTAAGTAATATCTATCTAAATTATTTCTCTGTGTTAGAAGCTATGTATCAAAACGTATATACCCTATGTGATAGGGTATACAAATATTTAGATGAGACTTGGTAGAAGTGGCCTTATGTGCCTTTTATTTACCACGACTCGTGTGACCTATATGATGATTGTTATTGTGGATGTGATACAGGGGTTCTCTATGTTTATAAAGCTGTTAAGAGCTTGTATCCTTTTACCCGCGATGTCGCTAAGGTTGTCGAAAAATGGTTGGTCTAACGCACGCAATCTGGCTAGCTATTGCAGGAAATTTTTAGATGAAATGGGTTGTATGGGATCCCTAATTTGTCCAAATGGTCTCCAATTGGCCAGTACCCCGTGACTATCTTGCGATATCTGGACGGGTTCTGCTTAGTAGATCGTTTGTTCTGTTTTTGTAGTAGGAGGGCTATATCGCCCTCGACATGAGGTAATTTGTTCACGTTCTCCATTCGGAGTCGGCTTTTTTCAGAAAGAATGAGTGTTAACCACACCTAGCGGGATGCGGACCCTTGCAACAAGTGAGCCGTGAAGAGCTGAGCCTAGCCTGGCCAACTCGCTGCACGCTCGTTTCCTTCAATGTAACTGAGCCCTGGAACCCAAAGAAGTCTAACCCTGAGGCGTTCGATAAGGTGGGCAAGTTCGTTCCAGCATTCCTGTACCAGTTTGGAGGATATGGCAGAGAGTTGAAGACTTTTAAGGCCGCTATGAGACTAACGGTCTGCGTATTTTTCACGTCTACATAAGGGAAAAGATATAACATGTTATGCTATATATATATATATATATTGAAAATGCACGATAGCATAAAAATCAAACGTTATAAAATCGGGGGAAATCTTTTGACATAAACATAAAAATGTAAGACCACCTAAACATAAAAATTTAAGACCACGTCCATTCAATGAAAACATGGTCCAGGGGCAATATCTATTTTGGAGATCTTTCAAATGGTAATATCTAATAGTTCAGAACTTATTTCATAACTTCTCAGAAATCTTTCGACGGTATTTTTGTTTTCCAAAAGTGAATGTGAATTATACCAAAGTTCTCTTAGATCATATTTGTATGACATATAAAAAAAAAAAAAAATTTATGGCGCAACAGGCTCGTTAGAACCCAGGGCCTAGCTTTCTTCTCACAACCATTCATGTGTGCGTGTGTACTTCTTAGCACGATGGCGGGACCTCCTGTTTTATGCCGACTCTGAACGGATAAATTGAAATAAGCTTTTCATGACAATTAATACTACTTGAATGATTTGCCGGATCATCACGAGAGGAGGGGCAGTGCAAAATTATTTAGGTGTTGCTACGGCTGGGAATCGAACCCAGACCTTCTGCGCGGCAGTTCATCGCACTAACCATCGCGCCACTGAGACATATGGCTATGAAATATAGTCATATAAAATTAACGGTACTTTTTCCTTAAACGGATAACAATTTATATCTTTATTTTTTATTAGGAAAAAAAAGATGTATAAAACGATAATCGTTCGATAACATTAGAAAATCTCTTCTTTTATGGTTATGTCGAACAATACAATACAGATTAGATATATGGCAATAATGCAGCGTTAACAAAAGCGTGCGTGTATCTGAACAAAATGTGTCAATAGGTAGCACTTTATAGCTTTATTTTTTAACAATTAAACGTAGGTAAACATGGCGCTAACACTTATTGTTAATTGATTAATGCCTATACAGTAAATAACATCGATAAGTTTTTTTTTATGTTTGAGATACGTCATATATAACTAAGAATTGAAATCTCAGGCACGTCAAAGCATTTTGAATTATCTGTTCTAATCGTAGGCAATTCGGCTACAGTGCGAGGTCTGCAACAATAAAGCAAAATGTGTTATCGATGACAAGATCTTTTTGCCCAACAAATATTGCTTTGCTAATAAATCGATTTAATTGCGATTATTCGTCGCTGAAATGGTATTTCATGCTAATCGGAATATAAAAGAAGAGGTCGTGGATATTTGGTATTTTTCCACTTAAAATTGGTGCCTTATGGAAAAATTATTTGTTTAGCCTGTTGTCAATTGGATATCGGATATGTCGAATTTTTGATATATATATGATTAATTTGTTATTATTAATGGGGAAATAAAAGCGAATTATTCAAACATGGTTTTCGCTGATTATATTAAATTCTTCGAGAAATGATTGTTCGACACAAACTATCAAATTACATTACATCTCCAACTTTACTTATAGAATAAGCAATGAAGCTAAAGCTTTGTTAAGGAGGTGAAGTTGATACACTTTCATATTCAAAATTAGGATTCCAACTAGGAAATAGTTCATAGAGAACTATAAACTTTACTGCACATCTCTAGAGTTTACCAAGCGCGGATCCATAGTTAAATTCCAGAATGTTACAATTTTTTATAAGTTTTTACTTGCTCCTAATACCTCTGACACGCTGGTTGTATAAATACTATAGTATACGGATGTACCACCTATATGTCAGATAATACAATTGTAAAGCCACGCGAGCAGCATGGTATTTGTGTGCATTAATACTAGCACTACCGATTGCAGCGCCATTCATCCTAAGTGACTATATTTTCAATTGCCGTTTGTGAACTTATACTACACGAAACGTGTGCCAACACCCATGGTATTGTCAATCCAATAGAATCAATTTTATGGCATGTATACCACCAGTGTGTCAAAGGTATAAGCAAGTGTTGGTTTCGTGAAAGAGAAATCGAGATTTTCGTCAAACCCAACAAAAAGTTGAGGGAGAGGTTTGAAAAAGTCGGGCTCGCAATTCGATCGGTCTTGGTACACAGCTTGTTGGCTGATCGGATTAATTTCACAGTCCACCATACGAAAGTCTGAAGAACGTTTAAGCGAATACAACTGTGAGGAGAAGCACCTCAAATTTGCTGTTCAGAATCGGCATTTAAATGGAGTTCCTATTTTTGTGGCAAACAAATATAATTTCGTACACATAAAAGAATGTTGAAGCTAGGTTTGAGAACCTGTATGGGCTGTTAAGTTTATATATTTTATTTTATACGTCCACTAAGGCAGATGACGATATCCTAAGTCGGATCGAACGAAAAACTTATTAATTAATTACTGGTCTAAACTCTGTCTAACATAAATTTGCAATACACATCTTGGAGGGAAGTTTTAAAAGTAAGATGCTCGAAATATTTTTGCACCATACTAAATTGCATCTGACGTAGACCAAACAAGTCCTACGCAGCGCACATCTCAGTGTACTTTGCCCCTTACTGGCTGTGGCTGTGATAGCTGCTATTGAACCCCATTTAATTGATGTTCATGGATTCAGAGTTACCTTACCACAACTCATGTTTGGTTACTAGCTTAGTATTTTTCCTTGGGTTTCTGTTGAGGAGCTTTGACAAAAGTTCATAATGGTAAGTGTTATCGTAGGAATCTTGTTTCGATCTCTGGCATTTACTTTAGTATGTGGAAAATCCTTTAAAATTCAGTTACAATATTGAAAGCTGTTTTCTTTAAGAAAAGGTTTATTTGCTTAGGTTTGGGTTGCTAGCGGTCGTGATGTTACGTGTATTTTTCTTAACTTTTAGCTTTCTCTTACAAAACAAAAATGGTTTTCGTAAAGATTTTCATTAATTCAAACAAAACAATGATAGCGAAACCCAAAAAAGCTGTTTTTGGAATTCCGTCCCTAAGTCTGTAATGCTGTCTTCACCCTAACTTCGTATTCATAGTTTTTTAGTCATAATTTTAGGCTTTTTTACTTTTAACCATTATATCAACGATACCTGCAATATGAAAATTATACATTAATTTTGATTTAACTTTATATATACTATACGCATATAAGCAACAATACGGCATACCCCGCTTTTTCGAGAAAGTCAATGTAACCGATTTATTCGTTTAGGCCATATTAAAAAGTGTAAATTTCTCGCAAGCTATTTGGTCAAATTGAATGATTTAATTTATATACTAATATGGCTATTTGCAACAATTCCACACAAAAAGTTTTGTCCCAACTATCATTAAACGGATTTTTTAGTTTTGGCCAATAACGGAAAATCATTATTATTCACATACACACCGATTCATTCAAATTCTGGAATAAACGTATAACCACATTTCGACATTATTTTTATAATTTTTAGCATCAATAATCAAAATGAATATTGCTGTGTATTTTGGCCAAATTTGGAAAATCTTCAAATTCTCCAACGTTTGGCATTATACCTAACGCTCAACTCGCTGTAAAAGAAAAAAACTTGCTTAAGACCCAGTCGTGCACCCACAAGTCGATTATAAATAAAACAAATTAAATGAAATTTTCAATCTATAAAAAGGACGGTAATCCTACATAGTATTCTTTTAGATTTTTTGCTAATTTGAAATGCCTCCTACGGAAACCCTGATCTTTTATTAGAATAGCTCCTTATGGAAAACGAATAAGTGCGAATGAGAGACAAACATCCCTATCTATCCTGTACTGCCAATTTAGATTGGATAGTGTCTGGTTTGCTTTGGCATTTAATTGAAATAAAGATTCAGCAATGAATTTATACATCTGTAAGGCGAAATTTAGATGGTTAAGATATGTTAGATTTATTGACCACGAAGAGGCCCTGCCTGAAGAGGAGAGTTACTTGCACTTTCAATTGTTTAAGACTACTAACTGAGTATAAAAATGACTCTCAGGACTCAATCTGAAGTCGTTTCATTTGTTGATCCTAGGGAAAATTGATATCCCATATCCCAGGTAACAGTAAAATAATTTGGCGTTCAACATGGAGAGGTAAGAGACTCTGATTATTTGACTGGCGATGTCCAGTATTTGTAACTTTGTAACTTTTGCCTCTATGTTGCAACCTTCGGATACTGGTTTCATCATCTAACCAAACCAACCTATTTGTGCTTTGAATTAACTACTTCCACTCGGAATGAAATATTGTTCAGAAGCTTTCAAGAGTCTCAAGACGAAAAAATGCAACGAAATTCATGTTACCTTCTAGAATGGTAGAACCCTTAGCAGTGCCGATAAATTAGCGAGAAATATTAAGCTGCTGCAAAGCAGATTTGAACTTAACAACAAACTCAGCCATGAAGTTTTATGTTTCAAAGAACGTCATGATAATCTGCAGCGAATATTTCGTAATATAAACGATCTCGAAACACGGCGGTAACATGCTACTGGGTAATTGAACGACAAAGTAGGATATCGAAAACAAAGGCTATAGCAATGATGGTCTGCATTATTGCAACTCACTAACAAGAAACTCCCGGTTTGGCAAAAAAAAAGAAGTCCAAAAAATGCTCGCAGCAAGTAAAGACGAAAGCTGCTGAAAAAGTTGGCAAAGGATTAGGGTGATCGAAGAATATAAAGAATAGTTATTTCAGGAATGACGTTCACTGTTTTATTTGGAATGGTTGCGAAATCGGATGCATACAAAGTGAACATGGAAATTCGGCGTTATTTAGCTTTCATAAAGTGAAATAACGACAAATTTCGGAAGTTGGCTTTATTTCACTCGACGTTATTTCACGGCACCATCAATAGGGGTTAGTTAAAAGAGCACTGAAAACGGCAATTAACTCTTTAAGCAGAAGGCACAAATAAAAATGTTAAAGATAAGCTTAGGGGGATAGCGGGCGCTCTTAGCTTATCTCTAAAATTAAGTTAGTAAGTTAGATTAAGCTTATAATTTAATGGAAAGTTAGATCTAAACATTTTTGTCAAGTGTTAAGTTAATATTTTAAGAGAAATAAAAAATGAATTTAATACCACGGCAATTAGCTCCAAAACTAATATTCTCATGAAAGAAATACAGAGCTGCCTAAGGGAAGTGACACTACCAGACCCATTTGCCTTTTGGGCACGATGGGTAGATTCACAGAAAAGGTCATTTATAAAATACCAATTGCAATACCTGTATAAGAAAGGGAGTCTTTTGAAAATATCATATCCTGTAGCTCAACCAAAACAAACAAAAAATAGTGTTGGAAGCATAGGGAAACATGTCTAAAGGATTTGGTTGTCTGTGGTTCGTCACAGTGGTACTATGAATCATGATCGATGCTTTGCCAAAATCGGAAACGATTTCCTTGAAATTCGATATCGATAGTTAAGAAAATATATTATGTGATTTTTAACATTGTTCTTCTATATAACCAACATAAGAGACATAATCGTTTGTAAAGCATACGTCTACGAAATTCTATAAAAATATATACATACATAATTAAAAAAAAGCATTTCATTAAATATAATTCAAATAAAGGTGAAATGTATATTTAAAACAAATTTTGGAACATAAATGATGACATACATTTTGTACTTATTAACTTTTCAAACGGATTACTTCACCCAACCCCAGCGATTTCGGCTGTCTAACTCAAAAAATTACCATAAGCGAAATTGATCATTTAAAAATCTGTGCAAATGCCCGTCACTTAACATGTCATCTACAATTTAAATTATGATCGATATATGTATTTACTCATAAAAGTCAAGTGCATGCAAATCGATTTAAAAACCATCGATTAATATTGGATTTATCCAAAGTGCGTTTAAACACATGAAAACTTCAATAAATCATTTAACAAATAATCAACAAGTTCTTATCAATCTCTATCCAGTTCTTCGGTGAATGTTAACGGAAATTAAAGTTCGTCTTAGGAAAAGCAAATAAAGCGAATTCACCCACAAATGATGTATGGCTACGATAACCAAAGGAGCGGCATACTTAGAAACCCCATAATCACAATACGGTGAGTAATCACAGGAACATGTTTACAAATCACTAACACACCAGGTGATTATATTTTCCGATAATTGCAAACTATTCGTGGTTCAATTTCGTAATAAAATTCAATTATTGTGAACCTTGATTTCCAAAAAAAATCTGTTTCTGATAATAATCGAAAGAGTTAAGAATTTTAACAGAGCTATTCTTGATACAATCTTTGAGATATTGATACTGATAAGATAGGTTAATTAAGGATAATACAATCGAATAAAAACATGTCTAGACGTAAGCCAGAAGTTATGGGAACATTCATTTTTGGGTTTGACAATAGTGACGTAGTAGTAGTGGGTTGATAGATTTGTTTTTATCTGAATGAAATTGCTTTTGTCGCATTAAGATAATTACCTACAGTAAAAATCTTTATGAGATTTGGATAGCAACGCTTTCAATTTATAAACATCGGAAATCATTTTCTAGTCAAACCATTATAATTGGTTTAACATGTAAGTAAAGAGGCAAAGAGGTCAACCAACGTTCGATTTCAAACAAGTACTTGTTTTTTTTTTGCCGCAAGCAATAACTAAGGCCACTTAAACCAACCAATTTTGACAGCAACTATCTTCTACCCATGATGAAGCACCCATTTCCCCCACTGATTACTAACCAAATACTTCGATACATTTTTATAGTTATCAATGGATGGTTAGCAATGTGTTTCGTCTTGCAATCTGTAAAGTTTGTATAGTTTGATTGACAAAGAGGAGAGACACTGAGACACTTTTCAATTAAATTAAAATGTAAACAATTCATTGTAATTTAGAAAAATGTAATGTAATGAATTTCTTATATCGATATATACATACGAATTGTTATATTTTACATTTTTGAGCAGAAAACTTGCGTGATCCTCATACGAATTAGAGTAAAAAAATGCGACGAACAATCGCGCTTAATACCTACTCCTGTATCAATAACATAAACACCTTGTCGAGCATAGATAGTTAAATGGTGTGCTTTGAATACCGATTGCATATTAATATGTTATTCATCGATTAAAAAAACCGTTTTATAGTACATACATACGTGAATAAAAACGTGGACTTAATTTGTTAGATGATGATAAAAGACAACATGAGGCAGATTAATATCATGATAACTTGAAAAGAGTTCAGGAGGTCTAACATAAGTCTTTTCAAACCGAGCGAGCGATATAGCATGTAGGCTTTGATAGATAAAATGTCTCTAATTGTAGACTGAAATACATTCTTAAAAAAAATCCAGAAGTGAAATTCGCTTGGAGTATTGTCAGAATGTTCCTTTTGATAGTTCTAAGATCCTTCTGAAATATTTTGTTACCAACGGAAAATCTCATTAATAAACATATTATACACTTCAAACCGATTTTAATATAGATTTTCAAAGTAATACTCTCATGGAACGTTTCCAAGAAAGTCATGCTATTTTCATTTTCCATTGGTAAAAAATAAGTTATCGGAAGCATCTCAAAACTGTCAAAACTCTTATTAAAAGGGAATTTCGTTTCAGGATTTATTTTCAGAAGAGGCAAAAGACTTTCGATAACTTGCAGAACATATTTTTTTGCTGTCGTTATCGATTCTGATTTTTTTTCTGTAAAAATGTTGGATGCAAGTTTCAATAGGCGTGTTCTACTGGGAGATCCCTAGGAGATTTCCCTCTTTTGCCGCAGCTGATAGAACAAAAATAAAACATCCCACGCACAAATGAATGGAAAAGCTATGTTAGAGGCCATCTGCCAAATATTTTATTCTTTTCCTAATCGAGCATGAAAATTCTTGTTGAAAAAAGTCAAATTGATTTTTTAATCAAACCTAACATTACAATGACGGAGAAGCCCGAAAAATGTCTGCGTCTAGTCCGTTCGTCTCACGGTCTGTGATTGATTACAGCTGGAGGCGCTTCACGCCTTTACTTCAAATTTGATATACATAGTAGGTTTATAGTTTTTTCTAACGTTTATTTATTCACAGGTGAATACTCAAGGGATTTTGTGCGTTATAGGTCCGAAACTAGTGGTTCATACCATATATTGGGTAACTAGTCTTAGGATTTAAATAAACTTAACACGGTTATTATCGTCAATATTAAAATAAAAAAACTGCATACCCAATTTTTCCTAAAAACTAAAAAATTTTATTTCTAGCTCAATTTATTAAAAAAAATCAATTTCTCGAAAGCTTTATTGCCTAGATGAATAAAATTGAAAAACAATTGAATAACCATGGTTGTCAGATCGCCATTGCGTTATGCCATTTTGTTAATAGAAATAATGGATCAGGGCACTGTTTCCAGGACGCGGTTCGGTCGAATGCTACCATTCACATTATACACTTCCTGAAACACCTCCCCCATTGTTATATTGACATTTTTATACCTTTTTATTAATAGAATTTGCAGTTTTGGACAGTAACGCAAAATCGCAATTTTCTGTCAGATACACGCTTTTACAGATTTCCTGCAAATTCAGTATTGAGACTTCTTATAATCACAATTTAAAGTCAAGCGTGCAAACAGAAAGTACGTAAGAATCAGCCTTAATGTCACCCATTTTAAATTGAAGAAAGTTTCTGTGAAAAGATGACTAAATTTTTTGATTTTTAAAAAATCGGCAACCAATTTAGATTCTGCCATCATTTTTGCTCCGTCTGCTGCTTCCAGTAATTCATTCGACACATTTGGCAGGTGCATACATTGTCACCACAACAGCATCGTTAGGATCCTGGACTAAGCTCTTTTTCTTATAACCATGCACCAAATACAACCATGTGTGCGCATTATGTTCTTGCACGAACCGCTTTGGTAAGATAAGCTTTTCTTGAAACATGATACTTCTCTAATGATTTGTCCAAATCACTCTGAGATGAGGTTTAGCATTTTGGTATTGCTACAGGTGGGAACGAACCCAAAACAAAAGTTTATCACATTATTCACAGAACTACTATGAGCTCTTTGAGTTTCCTTAGAACCCGTAATTGTCTGATTTTGAAATCGGATACTCGGAATTCCTTGGCGTCTTCACCCTGGGCTGTTTGACTTTTGCCTAACTTTTAATTCATTTAATGTAACCGTGTGGAATCAGTGACGCGATGGTTAGTGCGATTAACTGTCGCGCTGAAGGTCTGCAAAATTTGTCATTCCTCTCGCGAGGATCTGACAAATTATCCGAGTGGTATCAAGAAGAAACTTATCTCAACCCAGCCGTTCAGATTCGCTATAAAAAAACAGGAGATCCCATCGTGCAAGAAGTACACTTACAAACATAAATGGTTGTGAGAAAATAGCTACGCCCTAGGCGCCGATGCTGTTGCGCCAACAATTTCTTTTTTTTATAATTTCATTTTTATTTTAAATCCTCTTAAAACTAACTTACATTATTATTATCTTTTGAAAATATTTGCCAAAAGTCTAGATCAAAACTCGACGCCTTAGAAGAGGGCTGGCATGGTTAGAGTCCGTCAAACATTTGGACTTCTGACTAAGGTAAGCAAAATGGCATCAATTAGAATTTATTATAACCAAAAAGTTATAACATGTTTCGTGCAAGAAGTGCAAAGGTACATATCATAGACTGTAAGAAGATCTAGCCGCTTTATATTTACATTTTGATATATGGCATTGTTGCATAAAATAAACTTTCTTCAAAAGTGACAGAAACCGAATTAACTACTGTCTCTTGCAACCAAAATTTATTTTATTCAACATTCCCGCGCTCATTAAAAACAAAAACATCAATCATAATATATCAATAGATTCATTCATCGGCATTGTGATTCCGTCATCGTGGTCACGTATGACAGCAAACGTCTATTAAGTAGCTTTCTTAGGCTTAATGGTTTCTGATAAGTTGAGGGATCAAATCTTTGTTTAATTAGCTATGTCCGATGTCCGATGTCAGACTAATCAGCATTCAAAGAACGCGCGCACGCTATGCCTCATAGTTGTCCATAAAAACTGTCAAGGGATTGATGTTGACAAGCCAAGAATTTGCATAGCAAATTTCGTTCAAAGTGATAACAGGCTTCGATACGATTCAGTATCTGAGCAGTGAATTTTAATTTCTATTTAAACTGATTTTTACGTGGGCATTTTTCCGCCTTGTGAATGAAATAGTAGACTTAAATTAAACTACCGAAACAAATTCTAATTGCTGTAGAGATTTTCCACATATTTTGCGTGTACATTTGTGTTCACTGCATTAACCTTTAAGTAATTCTAATGGAATATTCGTTTTGCCTTGAATAAAGGAGGACAACACTTATCTGATCTTGTAAGTTCCGCTTTTTTCATCGGAAATGCGGAACAGTTTAATTGTCTTAATGTTTTAATCAGTTTTAAGAATTACTTGAAAATTGATATTACAAATTCCAACAGGAAAAATACACATAAATACCTGCAAAATATTTTTGTTTAATAAGTCATAAAAGTACAGCATTTGACTTTGTTGAAAATTTCACATATCACATGTCATATGAAATGTCACATGTCAGTTTAAAATGTCATGCTGTAGTTTGTCTTTAAAACAAAGCCGTGCACAGGGCCAAGCTTCATAAGGTCAATTCTAAAAATTTGGTCTTATGACGATTTGCGAAAGTGACTTTAGGCAACATTTCAGCATTTGACTTTGATAAAGCGTCAAAAGACCAATTTGACTTTATGACTTTCGATTGCATATTAGAGTTTAAAATTATAAAAACGTTTTAACAAAATATGAAATGATGCAAGGTTCTTTTTTAATGAAAAATATATCTATTCGATTGTTTTGTCATTTCATAAATTTAAGCTCTTAAACCAAATGTACAAATACCCACAATGTTTTTAAGTTTTGTATTAAACTAAAAAAATGATATGACGTATTCCTGACAAAAGGCCAGATAGGCACCATCTTAGATTTCAGAAACGTGAGTTAAAAGCTTAAAATACACAAAAACATTAAATTGCTATCACAACTATTATGGAAAGCAATCGTTTTTGTGAATTTTGAACTATAGGTTGGTATGCAAAAATATGAGTTCAACCTGTTAAATCACATTTCTGAAATGTTTCTTAAGATCGATCTCAAAACGAAACAAACTCTGTCTTACAACGGTAAGATAGAGTTTGTTTGATATGCGAAAAATGTAAGTTTAACATGGAAATTCGCATTTTAACAATTTTGCATTTTAATACTCACGCAACGGTATATTTTTCTCTGTGATCTGTTAATGTTATAAAGTCAGGTTTACATTTTTATCATGATGAAGTTTACGAAAGAGAAACATTTGAAAATTATTAAAGTTAGTTCAAAATGAAAACTTATATTTTTGTCCAAAAGAACGGAAACTCAAGTTTAGTTTCGATTGCGAATTGCAAATTTGAGAAGCATTTCATGACAGTTTTATATTTTTGTATGTTTATCTGACATTCACAAGAGGTGGGTCAGTCAAAAAAAGGTTAGGAGTTGATACTTTTAGAATTTGAACTATGGACAGAGCACAACCGATAATTTGGGTATGAATAAACATTTTCTCTCAAATATCGAAAATATACATCTTTTGGTTATAAAAGAATGAGTGTGGAGAAATTTTAATATTTAATTTAATTTTAAAAGAAAATTCCGGTTCCCCAGGAGGAAATCCTAGTTTTGATCTTGGAGGTCTACTGTAAGTGGAACTCTGCGAATTTTGATTGTTTAAGTAAACCTTTTATAAAACAGTGTTTAGCATGCTTTCAATTTAAAAACTGAGCCATCTGATCTATTCCCTACATGTTAGGTTCCAAACTAGATGAGGGGAAGTTCGTAAAGTGCTAATCTCGAGAAATGCTGCCGATCACATCCTAAGACTCAAAAACTTACTTCAATAAAACTAGCTTTCCTTTCGCCTAATACAACATCAATATTGCAGCCAATGGACGAGGGTGTGATAAGAAGACTCAATTGCCGCAAAAACTTTGTGTTCAAAATTATTCGGGACCAAAAAGCTAGACAATGTCCGCGTGTGGCCACAGCTTGGGATTGTGTTAACATCAGCACAATTGCTAATTATTTTAAGCATGCTGGCTTGCAGTCTTTCAACAATTCTGGAAAATAAGAACAGTTTGAAGAAGAGGGTTATTGGCCCCTTTCTGAATGGATTGCCATGATGAACAATTCAATCATCGTCGCTTCAGGAACAGCATGGGAGGAGTACGTTACTATTGATGGCAATATTTTAACTTCTGGTCATCCAAACTAAAAAGAAATAGTAAGTGCTGCTGCTGTGGAAAATTCAGTTCTTTGAAAACTCTGATGACGATGACAGTCCTTTAATCAAAACAAGCCCTTCAATATCTGAGGCATTAAAAGCAATAGGTGTTGGTAAAAATTTTAGTTTTCTTTTTGTTTCAAACACAACATCAGGATTAACAAATAATGTAATGGAAATAGAAAAAAAATAGAATTTCTCTACCTTAAAAATAAACAAACAGTCAACTATCCCAGATTTTTTCAAAAGAACTGAATTTTAAATTATTATTTAGCCTTAATATCTAGCCTAAAGCCCTGGTAGCTAGCGCTGTACTTATCTTAATTATTGACAATGTAATTTACTTATGTTTCAATAAAGTTATAATAATAATAATAATAATATTTTAAATATTAAAAATTCCATATTTTAAAATTAATTCTGTGTACAAAAATAATGAACATTTAAAACTTGGATGACTTTTTTATAAATGAAATAAAAATACATAATGACATAACATAGATATTGAGAAAAACATTTTCGTTCGTACATAGCGACATCCGCTTATAAAGGCCCCTTAAGTGGTCGTTATAACCGAATTCTACTGAATAAATTTCGATTATGGAAAGTTATTAGCAAAAATCTTTTATTGCAGAAAGGATACTGAGATACATTCAACAAATGTTTGTCTAATGAAATTAAGAAAAACACCTGCGGTCTGTGAGGAATCACGTTACACTTTCAGTTGTTTCGAAGATCTGTAAGTAAATTTTTCATGACTTCATGTGAAGTGCACGGTAAACATGATTCATTTTGTAGCTGAAAGTAGGACCTTAAGTGGAACACCTCAAAACAGCTTAGATCTCAGCTAATTTTTAGTTGCTGAGATCTACGCTGTTTTGAGGTGTTCAACTTAAGGTCATACTTTCAGCTACAAAAACAATCATGTTTACTGTCGCAGCAGCCCGAGGAAGAAAATTCATTAGACCTCGAAGTGTCTGTTTTAGATTGAATGTGTTGACTCCAAAACAAATATTTTAAAAGTTTCAGTTTTGATTGGATTATCACTTTGGCTTGTATTAGATTCGTTTTCGTTTCTTCAGATCAATTGGCGATCAAAGGCAAGACATGTGGCGCGTAGAATGATGGTGTCGAATTATCTTATATGTATATACAGTTTCGCTAAACGCAACTATTCGAATTTTTATTTGCTCTACATCAATAACCATTATATGTTTAATCGTGAAAAGACATTAGAATCAATACTAATACACCCCTATGGGATAAAGCATAAAAATGGGGAACATGACAATTATAACGTGCATTAAAGTATGTTCCGACTTTTTAATGTAAAATAAATATGAATAATCTTAGGTTTTATTTTTATGTCGATATTTTGTAGCTTACCAGCAAAATTAAAAATTCAAACAAGTTGTCAGATCTAATGAAATTGCTCTAACAAAACTCAACCATGATTCCGTTTGATGGATGTATCACAAAAAAACGTGAAATCTGAGAGCAAAATACAAAAAGCCAACCGCCCAATCTTTGTCTCCTTAATGTCAAACATACCTGTACACTAGTTTTACAGGAAATCCGTCCGAATTAATTCAAACGAAGAAAAACTACATAAATACAAATCAAATTAAAGTTCATTAAAAGTTTCAACTTGCACACCATTATGAACTTGAAACCACTTTCATTGAGCCTACTCTGTTCATGCCTTTCAAAATAATGTTCTACAACAATTTTTGCCAATTTCAGCATTTTCTAATCAGAATTTGAACGTGATGGCATTTTTGCAAATTATATGCCGACAGCTCATGTGCTACTTCAATTCATTCTAGACCATTCAATTCTAAAATGTACACAACCATGCATTATTTTTGATAACTTGACACTATTTTGAGTGAATAAAATCAATTTAACATACAAAATCACGCTTTGGATACATTAACCGAAATTGAAACCGTATGTGTTTGAAACTTTGTCAAAATAAGATAAGTTCGTGACATTTTGCTGCCTACCCTTGATATGTCAGTTAATTTGAATTGGTTTAAGCAAATAAGCAAAGTTCTAGTAGCACCTGACAAATACACATATGATTGATCTAGGTATCGAATTTGATCTACCTATTTTGACGTCTTAATCAGAAGAAGGTTTTTTTAATTAACTGCCAATACCGTGTTTACCAATGTGATGAATTATCGTAATGTATTGCGTCAAATTTTGGGAAACGACGATTTCTGAGAATTTATCAAGAAAGACTGAAATTGATCAAAAAGGTCACCTGTATATTGCCGCCGAACGATGATGTATGCTTTCAAACATTCATATTTCGGCAACAGCTGCCTTAGGCAATATTGATTTCCAAGCTACAATAAAAGCAAACTCTACTGTTAAAATAATATATAAGCTTATAAAAGGCTATCGCAGAATGTTATTGTAGTTTCTTCACACCAAGGCTCTGCTAATGAACTGACGAAAAAGTTATCTGCCACTAACATTAAACAGGTAAGCAGACCAGTCTGTCAAACCGCCATTATGTAACGTCGGATCATGGGTTGTGTAGAAAATGCGAAATAACGCCAAAAATATGAATTTCTTCATCAAATCCAAGAAGACGTAGCATGAATATGACGAAGCCAAAACCCACCAACTCCCTGAAAACAAGCGGAAACCTGTTAAATGTATCCATGCATTTAATAGGTTTCCGCTTCTTTCGAATCTTCAATCTTCTACATGATAACCTGTTTACATGTTACGGTGATGAAGAAATTAACGAGGACACCGTACAAACGAAGCAGCTACCAAGACATGAGGGCTTCCAATTGGCATTACAACTATATTATACATGGTAAGCTAAATAAGACCAACCAATTTTGAATATTTTCCTATATAACTATCTGTTCGCTTTTTTCCTTTTGCAGGTTATTATTGATTGATTTTCTTTATTTTTGTTAACGATCAACTGTTATATATATGATTAGGAGTTTGCTCGACCGTTTTGAGTAACTGAGTTCAGTGAAGACAAAGTGTAAGCTGTGAAGCAGAGTGTTGCAAACTTCCATCTGTCATAACTCGTCGGGCCAATTTCGTATGCCCAGAAAAACATTGCTTATAATTGTTAAGTTGGATCTGAAGATATATCTTTACAAAATGCAAATGTGCAATCACTTCTACCACAAAACCATGAACAACGACTAGAGTACGCTATTCTTTTTACACAATTAGCCAAAAACATTATTTTTTTAAAATAATATTTTGATGTCAGATGAAGCGAATTTCCTTTTAAGTGGTTATGACAGCCAACAAAACTGTTGATTCTGGTTCTCTGAATATCCAAGGGCAACACATCAGTATCGGTTACAGCTATTATGATGAACTGTTTGGTGCGAAAAAATGATCGGCCCAACACCAGTCTGTGCACACTGCTTAGCAAATTATGGACCTGCAGCTGTGTGAGATTTTTGGCGAATATTTGACTTCAAAAAAATTCAACAGATTTCCCTTGGCCACCTCGTTTATTATTAAAATTCTTTTGAGGACACTTAAAAGACAGATGATGCAACCTGAAACATTACGTGGTGTAATGGAAAACGAGCTAAAAAGTATCAATGGCTGTATCGAGCAAAATGGTGGACATTCATCTAATGTCATATTTCATATGTCACATATTGTGGGTATTTTCCTTTTAAAAAAGGATTAACTAATCCTAGTATATGCCATAGTGGATTATTAGTACGTCTCAAAAAGTCAAGCTGAAACATTTGAAATTGGGTATATAAGCTCATTTTCCATTGTATTTTAGTATTGGTGAAAATGTTTTTGAATTCCTTCCAGTGCCGACCACACTTAGAAAAACACGTCATTTTTGGTATAATCGTACAAAATTTTGAAAAATGTATCTGAACTAGATATTTAGAAAGAAATAAACAGCTTTCGCAACTCAGATTTTGTAAAATGAAGCTCTGACAGCAATCTAACAATTTTCGAGTGAGTACTCAAATAAGAGTAAAACAGCCTTATGAAAGTAATTTTCTACGAAAATTGCCAGCTTATCTGAGGCCACCTGTGCGATAATATGAGACAATATAAATCTATGTCTCCTCTTCTGTGCCACGTAGGTGTATGTTATATGTCTTTCCTTCTATGTATCTATCTGTCTCTCTCTGTTATTTAATTTATTTTTTATTTTCCTGAAAAAAAGGCAAGAGTTTCGTCTGTGTTCGTGATTGAAGATTTTGCACAAGGATCAGCTAAAAATTTAGTCAATTGTTTGCCATTTATTTTTTTAAATGCTGACTTCTGTCATGACGGAAAAGCCAATGCTTTAGAAAACCCGAAAATATTTGGATCGGCTTTATCGGAGCCATGATTAACTATTAACGATTCTTGCAGTTTTTCCACTTTTTAGGGTTTCTCAGTTACCTAAATTTTTCGGCGTCATAAGACTGCAACAAAACTTTTTTTTTCTGGTATGAATACGGCTTAAACATTTTTTGAACATAAACTTATTCAATTCTGAATACAACGCCATCTTTTGTATTCATTATCTTATCCCATAGGGGGGTATATTAGTCTTTGTATTAAGTTTGTAACATAGAGAAATTATTTTGATAGGTAAACCTCAAAGTATATGGATCGACCCAGAATCGTATTTCTGTCTATCTATCCTTTCGCACATTTGTGAGTGAAAGTTCAATGAAATTTGGTATAAAGAAATTGGGTATATAAGCTCATTGTCCATTGTATTTTAGTATTGGTGTAATTGTTTTTTGAATTCCTTCCAGTGCCGATCACACTTAAAAAAATAACGTCATTTTTGGTATATATTTTGGAGACAGAACAAGTGTAAAAAATGTTCGCTTACGCCCGCTTTTTAGTAAAACGTTGTTTTTGCCCAAACGGTTAACATTTTTGAAAATGTCTCTAAATAAAATATTAATACAATTCCAATATCTATATTTCGCGTAAATAAAGTTTTTGGCACGTCCACTTTTTTGGAGCGCTTTCAGTAAAACAGTTTTATCGGTAAAATTTTTTTTAAATATTCGAAAAACAATTGGTAATGTTAATATAAAATGTTTGTCAATAGATCATTTTTACCCGTGCCCAGTTTTTGGGGGACCCTAATCATAAATTTTAAACTTAGATTGAGACAGAAGATCTGCTTATTTTGAATGCTAACCTATAATCGCAACAAAAATTTGTTTCATTCCATACATATTTGTCATGAATCTAAATTCAATATTTATTCCAGACCTAGGACGACTTAAAAAGCAAAAGTTTCAATAAAATCTTTAGTTTGTCTATATTTTTTTTTTCAAATTTTGAGCTTGGTTGATGCAATTTGGCACTCTCTACCGGCGGATATAATTTGGTAAGTAAAATTTACCAACTCATAAACCAAATTCGGTCGGATGAAACATGTATGGAGAATGGAACCTCAGCATTGTTTGCCTGATCTACGAAAAAGAAGAACGGTTCAAACCGTTTTCGAACAACTTGATTGACCCTTATCAGTCTGGTTTCAGGACAGATCCTAAAAAAAACCCAAGAACTCAAAGTCGGTACCCACCACCTATTACATCGATGTTAACACCACATAACAGAATTTATAAGGACGAACTATACAGAGCCATGTCTAGTTTTGGAATACCGCCCAAGTTCCTCCGCTATGCAGGATAACGATGGAGAATTCCTTCTGTTCCATCAGGGTCGGAAACGACCTCACCGGCACATTCGATACCAACAAATGATTTTGCACTTTCGTGTGACTTCTTTAATTTTATTCTTGAGAGGATTGTGCAAAACTCCCGAGCCAACAATAGTGTCACAATCTTTCATAAATCGGTGCAACTACTAGCATGCGCCAAAATTATGAGACTCTGATCATTCCATTCTAGCTCTACGGTGCCGGAGCATGGCCGTATCAAAAGTGGATGAAGAAACCCTTGGTCGATTGGAGAGAAAAATTCTTCGAAAAATCGTCAGTCCCGATTGCGTTGACAGGCTATGGATACAGCGACACGCATCAAGTCAAAAACAATCAAATTGGACTTTAAAGATGGCTAGGACATGTAGAATGAATTTATACTCCGGCTCGCATAGTCTTCGATTCCTCGCCTTAAGTGGCGCGCACAAGTAGAAACTGACCACAACGAATTTGGAGTGCGCAAATGGAGGCAGTTAACTAAGAACCGTGTTAATTGCAGAGGTATGTTGGTTTGCTAAGGTTCATTCTGGTCTGTAGCGCCACTTAAGTAAGTAAGCACATAAGTCAAATATTTTAAAAGAGTCTCTAAACTATTATTAATGATACTACCATTTTTACATTGCATCCAAACATAGGCACACATTTTTTAAGGTGTTCATATAGTAATCATTTTTGGTATGTTTTGCAGTAGCGAAATCGATCGTAACATCGCTGATAAGGAGGAAATCCCGTGTGGAAATAGAAAGAATGACACTACAGCGCCCCAAACAAATAAGGCGATTACGAATAAAAGACGATTACGAATATCTCTTTAATTAGAACCATTATATATACTTAAACATCATATTTAATATTACAATTAACTGTACCACGACTGTAGATTACATTATGGTTGAAGTAAGGTCAAACAGAAACCAATGGCAGAAGATTACACGAATAAAACGGTGGATCAGTAGAGGTAAAATAAACTCAAGGGTTATGCATCCAGATGATAACCTCGAAGAAAATTGAAGACATTTTAATTGGCGTCATGTGATTTGACATCTCTTGATTATTTTGCGTCAGACAACTTAAAAACATTGGAAAACCAGATTAAATTTATCAAATTTTACCCTATTAGTCAGGTGGACGTCAAACTTTGCCAAAATTTTTCTCAGAATTGAACTTTTGCATGTGTTCAGAGTTTCTATTCACTTTGACTATTCACTATCGTAAAGTACTATACAACATTTGTCGATCAATTGTCATAATTGAAATGAAGAATATTTTTAAGGTTGGATTTAGCGTATTATCCTATTATAATGTTCAAAAGTACATTCAGTGTTAGAACTTTTGACGAAACAAAAAGTGACAAAAAGAAACAAAAACATCTTCAGTTCGACAGCACTGCACCGAACCACTAAGGGTAAATTTGACCATGCCATGACAGGTCTTCACAATTAGTTGAACACATGAATGATATGACCAAAAATCGGAGAGAACCTGCTTAGCCAATAACAACACTGGTGTTCATTGTCGAAAGACAAGCTTAAAAGCACAAGGAAGCAACACAATTAAAAAAAATCATGATCATCACATAAGATCAGATTTTGTTTGAATGTTCCATCAAATCATATTATTTAGAGGACAGCGATTTAATGCAATGAAACATTTTAACTAAAAGGTTCCAAATGCCACTCAACCATTGTTGATACTATTTGCTCAGATCTACTTAGCATTTCACGATTAACTTGAACAGAGTTCACATCAAATCTCTTCCATGAAACTTAATTAGCACGTTTTCTATTGCAATTCGTCTCATCTGCTTACCGGAAAGATTTGAATATTCGAACTCAAAGATTACAGATAAAAATTGTATTTTAAATGGTTGCAATTGAATTTATGACCGGACATGTACGGTTCGGCAACGCCATCTTTATCAAAAATAAAATCAAATACAAATAAATATTTACATTTCCCAACACAGGACAGAAACTGGAACAAGCGCCCTTGATGCAATGATCCTTTAAGGTCCGCTTCTTAAGTCGACAAAAACACAAACACGCAACGAAAAATAACTTTTTTCCCCTTATAACACGCACATATTCCCACTTGTTCGTTCCAAAGGGAAAACTCGACTATCTTCCTTAAATTAATTCCTTCCGGAGCACAATCACGAGATTAGAAAATCAAATCTGTTTCCTCAGTTTTAATAAATCTATTTGCGGCGGGACACATAAGAATGCACAAAGACCCGATAAACGAAGAAATCAATCCGCGCCGCCTCAAATCCACTTCGTTTAGGACTAACTTAATTTTACTACTAAATAAAAATCAAAACAGAATCACAGAACAACAAAAAATAAATGAAAGAAACAAAAAATAAACAACATTTGTGTATATGTGTATAAAGGAAAATAACGTGTAACGTGCTAAATAACGTCCAGCGTAAGGGTAAGGTGACCGCTTCGGACGCGAGCTTTTATACGTTCGTAATATTACTGTGTGATTGGAAGAATACTACGCTCCACTACGCTAGTAGCGCGAGAGAAGAATATTCTACTATCATTAAGCGTTGCTGATTCTTGTTGTTGTTGTTGGTTTTGCTTATTAGCTTATTTGTGTCCGTCGTTGTCGGCTCTGTTAACGTTATACGCATAGACCCCACACACCACTCCAATCGATCGTACTTGTGGTACACGTACAAAGCAGAGTGCTCCACATTGTTCCTAGAGAGCATGGCGTGCCGATGGCGCTGCTTGGTTAGGAAAAGATCGTCGAGCTGTTAAGTGTATACGTACAATGCACAGCGAGCAAAGAGGGAACACCGGTAGCAGCGACACCGATCGTCGCACGTTAACGTCTACATTGGGAGGTCTGTTTATGTGTGTTTACTCCTCGGACCTCAGTATTACATACACTCTCGATTTAAAGCACAGTTGTAATCGCCGATGTCATAGATGAGCCATATGATCGATGCGGATCATCTTATTTTTTTTGGAGCGCGCATTTTTTGCCACCCGGGATCCTCTAATTGATTGGTTTGAAAATGGTTACCGGCATTAGGGAGGGATTTAACGTCGATGTTTGTTTATCAATAATTACGGTTAGTCTGCAATTTGTCAGTAATATTTGATTTAGATAAAAAGTTCGAAGGTGATTGATTTGGGAACGGTTGTAGTGACAGAATCAGGTGGGTTTGTTGATAGTAGATAATTTGACAGTTCGTAGTAAGACAACGAAATTTAAAGATTTGTGTGACGTTTGGTGGGTCCCGACAGGGGAGAGCTCAATTCGAATGATGGGCGTAGCTGTCGTATTCTTTTCTTTTCAAATCATTTTCCTCGTTTTCCTACCATAGGATAAAAAGTCTCTTTCATTCAAAGAATATTTTAGGTCCCATGTTGGAAGTTGAGGCTTGAATGAACTAAATATTCAATTCATTTTTCAACATATAAAGGGTGTTTTTTTGTTTAGAGGTATAGAACTTCGAATTGAAATAAAACTCAAGAAAATCGTTTTAATGTCCATCAATTTAGCTTTATTGGAAAGACCATTTTATGCCATTATTGTTTAAATATGATTTCGGGCATGTGGCCGCCGCGGCTGGTTCGAATAAGGCCAAGTCTAGAGGTCCAATTTTCAACCTTTTTTGGAGCATTAGGGGCTGTATGTTGGCAATAACGCCACGAATGTTGGCTTCCAAGTCCCTAACGCTTCTGGTTTGTTGACGTAGACGAGCATTTGACAATGATGTTAAATCACACCATCTTGTTGGCCAATTGACAGGTCCGTCCCACGAAATTATGCGCTCATCGAATGTTTCCTTCAATAAATTGATTGTGACGTGCGCTGTGTGGCATGTAGCACCGTCTTGTTGGAACCACATCTCATCCACATTCATGCCATCCAATTCGGGAACAAAATAGTCAGTTATCATGGCGGTAACTGACTCTCCAGCATCATTTCGGAAAAAGTATGGCCCAATGACTCCACCAGCCCATAGAGCACACCAAAAAGTCAGTTTTTGTGGATGTAATACACGTTTGATCCTGCGAATTGGCCTCCAAGATCGTGCGATTTTACGCCCCTTGACTATTTTCTGTGGGTATATGTGAAGTCGGTAGTCTACGCCAATAAACCCGAAACGATTGACTACTTAAATATGCAAGAAATCATATTTAAATTATAATGCCAAGTTCTATACCTCTTAAAAAAAACACCCTTTCTATATAACGTTTGCAATTTACAGCCATTGTTTATATTTTTTATAAATAAAAAGGATAACAACTAACTATTCAAATCCCTAAAAAGTAAGCCAGTACTTAACCTAGTTCCGTTATGCGTCTAGTTAAAAAATATATATCTGGCAGAAACTATTGGTACCCCATTATTATTGGAGACTGTCGCTGGCTTGTCCATCATTGCACCAGTGTCATGTCTTGATAAAACACGATAATTCATTGAAAGTAAAAATAATAATATCACACTGTCAACTTGAAATAAATTGGTTGACATTTACACAGAGAAATTTCTTAGGACTAGATTACAGTAACGACCGGTTAAAGCAATACGCGAAAACAACAGAAACCCATAAACAAAAACGTTATACAATTTATTTACACTTGTGTAATTATAACAATACTTTTGATGTTGTAAACATTTTGTGCAACAGGTGTTATACTTGTGTTTAGTTATGCTTTTTGAAAGCAGATCTAATACATCACGAAAAGCTAAGTTTACTACACAAGGAGTTGTATTTTCTAGTGTTGCCTATTATTTGGCAGATTGCTAGTCTACATACCAAAAGTGGGTCTGGGTAACAATTGATATACTTATAAACGAAATGTTGATACTAATAATACCAAAGTATTTGCATTGAATTTCTTTTAAGTGTTACCGAAACAAAACAACTTTCCTCAGAAAGAAAAGTGTCAGAAAAAGTCATCGAAAATGTTTACACTTTTTTGTGCACGAACAGCAATCGTATTTACCAAATTTCATTATCCTAGCTCAAAATTGAAGGCTTAAAAATCTGTAACAGACAGATGGACGGACGGGCAGGCATATTCGATCCATATGGGAATTGCAGAATGCTTTGATTCCATTTTAATTTATTTAACGCGTTTGTTAGGTCTTCCTCCGAAAATTGTATCAAACCGACATCTAGTAAGTCCGGAATACCAAAATAATAGTTTTGCGTTAAGTGCACCCGTGATTTATTAAATGCTGATTAAAACTGATTAAAAATAAATCGCAAGGGCTCGTCAAATCATGGAGTTTGCAGATGTAAGTTCAAAACAATTGCAAACTCCATAACCATAGGTAAACCTATGACTCAACCGATGGCTCAACAAACAAAACATACTGCCTATACAAACAAATCTATATTTCACGATTGCGGTTGTTATGTTTTTTTAAAACGTTTATACGATTTTCTCTTGACATTTTGCATGTTTGTCAATCTTTTATTTTATACATGGTTTATAACGTAGAGAACAAATTTAGATAAACATAAACGTAAAGTATAGATATGGATCAATTCACAATTGCTAACTGACTCGATTAAGCCATGTCTGCTCTTACGTCCGTACTGTACCAGTTTTTGTGCCTTAAATTTTGAAAATACTGAAATTTGGTACACGGATTCTTTGTTGATGGCAATAAAGATTGTGCTAAACCCAACAGCCAGTATAATGCATAATCTTCTTCTGATCAACAAAATTTCATAAAAACATATATATTGACAGATGATATTGACATTATAAGAGATCACTGAAATGAACCGTACTGAACATAAAAATACAAAAATGGCTAAAATGGGCTTGACAGTTATCAAGGACGAGAATATATTCAGAATCTAAAACTTTTAGCTTATAAAATACAGGGTGTCCGCCCGGAAGGTATACTACTTTGTTTGTTTATAATTTTTGATTACATGAGAGAGAACGGATCTCATATTGATAAATGTTTTATTTAATGTCGGCAATTATGTATGAAACACAATATCAGGCAAATATCTGCCTCTGTTAGTCTAATGCGAGCTTTTTTGAGCACATTTTTTATTACATTCTCACACGCGGTATTTTATTAATTTCATCACGAATATTTTGTTTGAGTTGCTCAAGAATATCTGGTTTGTTTGCATAAACCTTGCTTTTCAGATGTCCCTACAAAGAGAAGTCCGGAAAGTCAAATCAGGCGACCGTGGAGGCCAATCAACAACGCCATTTCTCCAAATAACTTGTTGTGGATTACAGTGTAATCCTAACTGTATGAGATGTAGCACCGTCTTGTTGATACCACATGTTAATCAAGCCCAAAGCATGCAGTTGTGGCGTTAAAATTTTATAATCATATCATGATATCGCTCCCCATTCACAGTTACCGTTACGCCAATTTCATTTTCAAAGAAGTAAGGTCCAATGATTCCTCCTGACCGAATTGCACACCAGACTGTAACTTTTAATGGATGCAAAGGTGACTGATGAAAAATTTGAGGGTTTTCCATTGCCCAGAACCGAAAATTCTGATAATTCACATATCCATTCAAATGAAAATGTACCTCGTCACTCATTATGATTTTTTCATGAAAGTCGGGGTTGTCATGGAATAGCTGTAATATCCTATTGGCATATGTACGGCGGCGTAAATGGTCTTGTGGAAGAAGTCAACTGAATCTCAAATGGAAACAAATGCAAATCCTTGTGCAAAATTGTGGCCAAAGTTGTTCTTTGTAAACCAAGCTCCTGACTCTGAGCACGGCGTCGAATTGAGGTTGATGGATTGTTTTAAACACTTCCTTGAGCAGCAGTAATGTTTTCAGCCGATCATGCAGTACGTTGTGGTCCATGCTTTTAAGCCTATCACCTACAGACCCTCTTCCTTCGAAATCATTCACTACACGATAAATAGTGCATTTTGTTGGCACGTTGTTTCTCCCAAAAATTTCACGTAACTTTCTCATCGTCACAGTAATCGATGATTGATTTTGATCAAATGTTTTAACGATTAAAACACGTTGGTTAATCGAATATTTTTCCATAATAAATTTTCCACGTGTCTACTTCGAGACTGCCAATCATGAACTGTCAAGACTAATGTTTACCAAAATGGAGGCAAAACAAAGTAGTATATCTTCCCGGCGGACACCCTATACTTTGTTTACCAGGGCTTTACTATATTGTGACATTTTAACCATAACAGTTAATCACCTTTCAAGCCAAAACACAATTGATACCCGTTAACTGGCATAAAAGCTAAAATTAAACGACGAACTATCCAAAAACAATGAATATGTATTGTAAAAATAATGGTAGACTTAAATAAATAAACAAAAAAAAAGCCCCTGGGATGGTTGAACGTCCTCCAAGAAGTTGAAAATGGCATTTGATCAGGGTTCACTTTTAGGACAGTAATTATCAACCTTATTTTTCCATTTAAAATTCCTACAGTAAATTGAGTCTGCAACACTGTTTGGTTTAATTTACCTCCAACGCTCCAGTTCTGTTTTACATATACAAACATGCTCTTTATTCATTCTTAAATCGCGTGTTAGTAATTATTTCGATTTTTATTGGGCAAGCAAATGGATGGTCCGCTGTTATTTTTACCTTTTAGCACATTTAAAGTATTCAGACGCATCTTCTCTTTTATTGATTTTGAATAATTTAATACCAATAATGCGTTGTATATTTTATTTAACAAACGTGATATTTTAAATAGCATAGTCAGACATCACATGACAAATAAAAAAACCTTTAATCCCTAAGCCAAATACCCTCTTGTCGACTCTTCAACTGAAGTGATTGTTACCTATGTATGGCTAATATTTAAAGGACCATTTAAAGTTTCCAATGCTTTAGACAATTTACGTAATAATAAATTTATATACATGTGTGCAATAGATGATTCAAGAAGAATGTTTATTAATGCACCTCTGTTTACACTGGTAATATTGTTACTCACATAAAGGCTGATTAGTCAAGTTTTTTTTTTAAGGTTGTTTTTTACAGATGGCGCGGGAGTCGTGTCAAGTTGCCATGTGTTTTTATTCAGTATTCATTGACATTTCATGGTTCGACCGGAACTATCCATTATTTTCGACCAACATTTTGCTCAGCAATGAGGTCCAATGGATGAGGCCTCAATGGATACATCAATAAGCATAATTGCCGTATATGGACCGAAGAACAACCGGAAGAGGTTCAATAGCTGCAGTTGCATTAACTTAAACCAATCGTGTGGTATAATTTATGGGCCGGTGGAATCATCGACCAGTATTTCTTCAAAATGAGGCTGGCGCCAACGTAACTGTAAATGGGGCTCGTTATCGCGCCATGATAACGGACTAATTTTTTTGAATGAAATGGAAGCCCGAAATCTCAAAAGCATTTGGTTCCACCGCTTCGGTGAACCAGTGAATTGGCCAACAAGATCATGCGATATCACACCGGTAGACTTTTCCTTTGGGGCTACGTAAAGTCTAAGGTGTTTGTAGATAAACCAGCTATGATTGAAGGTTAACATTACTCGTGTTAATTGCGAGATACCGACGAATATGCTTAAACGCGTCATTAAAAATTGGAACGTCCGCATGGACGAGCTACGGCACAGTTGCGGCCAACATTTAAATGGGATTATCTTAATAAAGTTAATGTCAAGAATGGTTCTTTAGATTAAAAATGTAGTTATCATGATATATTCGATTTATTTTTTTTTTTTTGCATTTAAAAAAAAGCTGCATTCGTGCATAGGCAAACAAGATTTACCTAATCAAAAGAAAGAAAGACAATTATTTTGCGTTTTTGTATACCCGCAAGTACTTCAACCTACACAATGAATAAGTTATTTTCCATGTGAAGTTATTACCCGTTATGTCCATCCGTTAGTGTATCTATTTGGACGTCACTAGTTTTCAACTCTTTGATGTTAAAAAAATCTTGAATTTGAGCAATTTGTAAAATTGACAACTTAAAAATGTTCAGTATTTTTGTCAAACCATAAGAGAAACTGGAGAAGGCACTACATATTTTGGGATTGCCTAAATATAAATTTCACTCATAGACAGTCTCCACCTAGTTTGGGGAAGCATCTATTAATACTTGTTTTGTAACGAATCTAATTGGTATAACTTGTTTCAAAATCTTAAGTGACCTACTTAACATTTTGCGCACAATCTACACCTAATGCAATGGCAATTCACTTGAATTAGCAAGTGGAAAATCATAAAGCGATTAGATTGTAATAATTTTCTTCTAGTCCTCTTCAAAGTTTAAATATTTTTTTAGATTTTTTAGATTAGTTTAAAGATTTTTTTAGATTCATTAGCTTAATAACGATAAGCTGTAGCAGACTTTGTATTTACCTATTTATGTAGAAGTAATATACATTTAATCATCGCAGAAACCTTGTAAGGTCCAATAATCGCAATTATGATAGCAAAAACAAGGGTAAATCAGTAAAGTCGTAACCATTCAAACGAATTTAAACTTAAAAACTCTCTACGAATGTTTATTGTGATCACAAAAATAAGAAGTTGAGCGATATGCTGTTGAGAATTAGGTTAAGCAAATTATAAAGATTAAGGCTTCATCAAACTCATATGCGAAATATTCCCTGCGACAGATAGTCAACTGTTGAGGTAGGCGTCTACTTATCGGTATAGGAGGGTCTTCGAATCCAAGCCTTAAGGTTCAAGACGACAAAAATTACTGAACCTACGGTAAGCCAGAGCGCTCGGACTGAATAACTGGAAGTCACGCACCCATGATGGAAGAGGATGGGAAGCTGCCTGATCATTGGCACCAGAGCCTTGATCAGTACTACCTTCAAATGCTTTTATTGAAAATTAAATTTTGTGTGATAAACTTATTATTACATTTTAATATCAAAACCGAATAAAAAAGCAGACAAAATTTAAAGAAAATGTCCAATAATGGATTTCAGTGATAGCTATGATTAGAGCCTTATGCCCAATTTCTAGTTGGAACGGTTTTCACATTTAGGTGGTTCTGGAGACTAGAATTATATTTTTTTGCATTTCGGAGAGTAGATATGTTTAAGAACCTTTATTATCCAAGGTAAAAAGCAGTTAATAATTTCAAAAAATAATTGAATTTATAACCGTTAGTTTCTCGTATTCCAAGGATATTTAAGCAGGTAACGTACCTTTACAATTTACAATTTGGAATGTCTTGCTCGTGAAAATGCATAGATAAAGCAAGCCATATTAAAGAAGACAACCACAACGGTATTTCTGCTTCTTAAGCCATAACTTCCAGGAATCACCTTCAAATTTTAGATGACCTTGAATGAATGATATGAAAAAGGGAAAAAAAAACTAAACTAAAGAGTCTTTATATAGATTCTTTGATATACCTTTCTGCTAAATATTTATTTGTTGTCTTATATTCATTAAAGTTTTATAAAAACATATTAGAAGGCTACAACCCGCTGTGCGAATCGTTAAATACTGAATTACTGAAAACGACCTCAAAAAATGAGCGTGGCTTGAAACTAGCGATGTGTCGACTCCAGTTAACCCGAGCTACACTTTTACCGAATTAACTCGAGTTGGATTCTACTCTCACCCGAGTTGACAAAACCGAATAACAAAATACCAAACTGTATCAACCCGAGTTGAACAAATGATTGGGTTTCGGTTTGGTTAAGCAAAAACTTACATAACATACGAATAGCGACAGGTAGTCAGTAGCCAGTGCCCCGGTCAGTCAGTTACCTGCATGAAAGACGATAAGAAAACGAAAAATCGAAAAAAAATTGATTAAAACACAACAATTCGGTTTAGTTTTGTCTATGCATGAAAATCAAACCGAGTTGAAATCGTCTTTCGTGTGTAAAAAACTAAACCGAGTTCGGTTTGACTTAACAACTATAGCGTGGGAAGTTTTCCAAGACCCAAATGAAGGAAGAGTTATTTGCAAAAAATACTCTTTTTTTTTAAACCGAGTTATCGAACTCGAGTTATTACTCGGTTTACTTAGATTCGATCTCGGGTTAACTCGAGTTGAGATAATTTCGGTTTGGCCAAAAACCACGCTTTTTTATAAAGAGGCGAGGTAGTGGGCGGATTTCAAAAATGTTTACAGGTGATTAAAGCGACTCAATAAGCGATTCAGAAATCATTTTTCTATGTTACAAACTATGTATCAATACTAATATATCCCTATGGGAAAGGGTAAAAAAACATTAAGATCTAAAATGTAACTCACCGTACTTTAAAAGCGCTTCAGAGAGATACTGAATGCGTATTGGTATGTTGGCAAAATATGCATAACAAAACACACCCACATTAGGTCAAACTCGTTTATATGAAATCTAACATTCAAGGCATACGAATCTCGTTGTTATAATTAGCAATTGTTCAATTTATTTTTTGATTTCTTTGCATGCTTGACCAAACATTTTTTTTTTTTTTTTTGAAAAGCCCCCCAAAAATGAGTGGTACTAAAAACATCCAATAGCTATTTATCTTTTCAAGAAACTCTTTCACAATACCCTATGTTTTGACCATGAACGATATTTTTTCAGAAAGCGAGCTTGGCAGTTAGTGGATTTTGAAAATGGTAAGGTCTCTACCGAGGCCTTTATAAATAGATCATTATCCTAGCTCAATACTTACGGTTTGACTAATTTACCTCTGCGCCTGCAAAAACTTTTTTCAATTTCACATAATTCATGTTTTTTTAAGAAACCCGCATCCAAAAGTTGGCTTTATATGCCGGTTCTAGAAAAGTTCGGTAAACTCCAAATGATTCTTGATAACATCATTAATATGATTCATTGACTTTCATCCCATAACAATTGTCAGATATCAATAATTGATAAAAAATATTATTTAAATGTTGGGTATCCGGGAAATTTGTGCAAAATGTTCCAACCTGCTTTCGCCCTCTATTATAAGAAAACCATTTGTCAATTAAATAGCTGTCAACATGACAACCGACAGCACATTTGTGAATTTGGCTTGCTCTGTATACATTTTTCTTTCGTTGCAAGTTCCAAAAAAATAATTTTTCAATGAAAATAACAACAAAAATCGACTTTGATGAGGATTTTTCATCAATATGTGAATCTACAGTAAGTAAATAAAACAATTAAATTGTTTTATTTTACGTAAAATGCACCAATGCTCATTGATTTTGTGTTTAAGAATCACAAATCCCAACAATGGCACTCACTGTTTTTATTTTTTTTAGGCATCTCTTACGGAGGGCTGCCGACTTCCAGTTCGTATGCACAAAACAGAAGACTGGCCATTGGCAGAAGTCGTTAGTATAAAAGACCATGAAGGGAAACGGCAGTTTTACGTCCACTATGTCGATTGTAAGTTATTATTGAAGGGTGGGAATTATTAAAACCGTGAAATGCTTATTTTATGATTTTGTTTATAGTCAATAAACGGTTGGACGAATGGGTGGATGAAGAGGATCTGGACACGAGAAAAGTTCAATTTCCACGTCGCGATGGGACAACAACAGGTGCAAGTACGGGTGTCACTACTCCTAAAAAGCATCACTCTTTAGCTGGAGGAACTGGCAGTGTGTCGCGACCAGCAAGTCCGGTCCCCAATAATAATGAAATACTTAATGGAAATGCTGTACTTGCCGCCGCCTTGCAGAAGAAAATCAATCGCAAGCGAAAGGTTGGTCATCAAACCGATAAATTAGAACCCTTACCTCCCATGAAGCTAATTCCACAGGCTCCTCCGCCACCAGTGGTTGAGACAGCCGAGGAAACTTCTCAGGATGGTCAGACTCCCCGACAATCGGGGAGTATGGTTATCCATCAGGACGATGTGGTCACCCGCATGAAGAACGTCGAAATGATTGAGCTGGGTAGGCATCGCATAAAACCGTGGTACTTCTCACCCTATCCACAGGAACTTTGCCAAACCCCTTGTATTTACATTTGCGAGTTCTGTCTAAAGTATCGCAAGAGCAGAAAGTGTCTCGAGCGACACATGATCAAGTGCAACTTGCGACATCCACCGGGAAATGAAATCTACCGCAAACACACCATTTCATTTTTTGAAATTGATGGCAGAAAAAACAAAGTCTACGCGCAGAATCTATGTCTTTTGGCAAAGCTGTTTCTGGATCACAAGACGCTGTACTACGACACAGATCCGTTTCTTTTCTACGTTATGACCGAGTTCGATTCTAGAGGCTTTCACATTGTAGGGTATTTCTCCAAAGAGAAGGAAAGTACGGAGGATTACAATGTCGCCTGTATTCTTACAATGCCACCGTATCAGCGCAAGGGATACGGTAAGCTTCTCATAGAATTCAGCTACGAGTTGTCAAAGTTCGAAGGAAAGACAGGTTCCCCAGAGAAACCTCTATCCGACCTTGGTCTGCTTTCTTACCGCTCCTATTGGGCGCAGACAATACTTGAGATTTTTATCGCCCAGAAGCCGCCAGTAGACAATGAGAAGCCACACATTACGATCAAGTAAGTGCAACGAAAAATTGCGAAGCATCTATAATTAAATCCCATTTTTTGCAGTGACATTTGCGAAGGTACGAGTATTAAAAAAGAAGACGTCATATCGACGCTGCAAAACCTAAATCTTATCAACTACTATAAGGGTCAGTACATAGTGTGTATAAGTCGCGATATCATAGAACAGCACCAAAAGGCTATAGACAAGAGAAAGATTCGGATCGACTCAAAATGCCTGCACTGGACGCCCAAAGATTGGTCCAAACGCTCTAAATGGTAAACAGAAATATCAAAAACATTATTTTTCACAGCACAGTTGATTAAATAGCTGTTAAATTATATTTTAATTTCATCCTTCTTTTTGTTCTGATTATTCATTTGACGTTCTCCCCCTTTTTTTTGTTTATTTTTTGATTCATCACACTTACCAATTCTTGTGCGCCCTGGAAAGATATGAAATTGTGATTCCTGCGTGCAACCGAGCATAAAATAAATTAAAAACAATATTTTAACAAATGTTTGTGATATTTTATTTGTTTTACTCTACCCACCTAATTTTCGATCCGCTTAACAAACGAGTCCATGCCAGATGATATGGAAGTCTCCAACTTGGATTGCACTCTCGCCAATGACGATTCGATGAAATCAACGCGATTTTTATTATTCGCCGTGATGCTGTGCAACTCCGGAAGATGTTTGAAGTCTGGAGTTTTGGCAAGAATCTCTTTCGCCAACCGTAGGATGTGCGTTTGAAGAAATTCCACTTGCTGGTCAGTAGACGTCTTGTGGGAAATAGTTTCAATACTTTTTTCGGCCAACGCGATGTTATTGCCGTCGGTAAACAGTCCATTTTGGAGGGCCTCTCGGGCAGCGCATAATTTAAGCACCTCAACATATTTGCCGTATAAATTGAGATATTCGTTTTTGATTTCGTTGTATTGCTTGGCCTTCTCTTCGACCATGCGGCGGAGATGGGCTTCTTCATCTTTGAAGCGTTTGTAGGCTTCAAGGTATATGAGGTAATTTATCTCGTCCATACTGTTGTCCGCTTCCATTTATTCACAATTTATTTATTTTACACCCACTAAATGAATGACAATGAAAGAATTTTTTCTAAAAAAATCAAATTTAAACGGGATTTTGAAATGCGAATGACATTTGTACAGTACAAACGGAGAAAAAAAAAGTTGGCTGGGTGTGTTCAAAAGTAATGGTGAAGCCATAGCATGAAGTTATTAAACGTTGTTTTCATCATATTTTAGGCTAGGTTACACAACGAATATAAATCATATATACAATTTATATTGGCTGTGTAAAAAATTAAATACGTTGGACGCAGTGTAGCTATATCGGCAGATAATTTAAGTAACACAGCACTGCCATAATGATGCTTTGTAAAGTCTTCAATAATATAAACGCGAATTACACTTATGTCAAGTGAATCTGAAGCGCAAACAGAAAAATCTAATGCGTTTTAGATTCAGCAAGCCAAAAATAAGGGAGGACACAAAGAATACGTAAATTCTCATTATTGGTAGCAGATAGATAAATATTATATTATATGTATGTACGTACCGTATTTTACAAAATATTTTGAATGGAGTTGAACTAAAATTTTATTCAACACAAAGTTGAATAACGAAAAAAATGTCTTCAATAAAAGAGGATATGGTTTCCATCATAAATTTCAATCCAACAAGAATTCTTCAATTCATAATTGATTGTCACATTAACCACAAAATAATTATGAATTGAAACAACAGTACTCGATGAAACATAACGTTCGATATTATTATCCATTGAAAATTTCATTAGCAATACTTTCATTTTGAATACAATTATGTTTCACTTAATAAAATGTCAACGAAATGTTCAATCAGCAACATCTTTACATCATAAACTAGCAGTTATATCGCATCATCTACCAAATGTTCAACGCCTCTGCTTAACTCTCTAAATTTTCCAAAACAAATTTATTTCACATTCAGTTTTGTAGGTTTCGAAAAAATAAAACAAAATCCAATAGAGTACTTCGCGTCAACGTCATTCTGACAGCCATATCATTTTAGTAAAGGCAAATTCATACAAAAAAAACTACTTCCGGAACCCTTGCCATCATACAAATGATGGGGCTGACCGGAAAGTCGTGGCAAATAAACTGCAAATATTTTTATTGTGAAATCTTTTACAACAATATCGGAATTTCAGCCACATGAACTAATTGTGGAAATTGAGATGGCAAGCGTCGTTAACTTTCAAAATGCATTTGTGATGTTAATCGGTAGGATAAACAAATCAAACATTTGCGTTAAATAAAGAAAATTATAGAAAACCGAAACTGAAGGAAAAAATTCAAATAATTAAAAAAAATCACTGAAATTCGTAATAATCTAAAACTGTACTTACTTGGTTTTGAATTGGAAGTTCAATATACTTGTAAACATTTAAACAATTTTTGTTGCTCTCAGACATTTTTTTTTATAACATACACTTTTATTTATTATATACCGTAATTTACAATTAAGTTGGGTATGTTTTTTGTTGTATTATTTATAAACAAAAGAATACTTTGACACTAAACGCCTTCGTCATTAATATTAAAACTTTTTTAACTTTTTACATAATCTAAGAAAACAAAATATTTATATAATATTGGAATGCTGATAGAATTATTTTTTTTAATTTTTTTGTTTAAAGCCTTAAACAAGGAATGACAATACAAATACATCACCTTTAATAAAATTATTTATTTTCGAGTTATAAAAATGAATCGATGTATCTTTTTAAAGAAATTAACAAGTAATACAGTTATTTCGTAAGGTCCTCACCAAATTAAGAAATAAAAAATGTATTAACTTAAATAAATGCAACAATAAAATGGATTAAATATTCTCTATATATATATATATAAAATTTATATTTTATAAAAATATATATATTTTTAAATACTCACTTTAGCTGGGCTGAGATAAGGCTTTTAAAAAACCCTTTCTTCCTCCATGCTCTAACTCTTTGTCACTATTATTGTCTCGTCTAAAGCACGACGCTGTATAACTTTTCATTTTAACTTACTAAGGCACACCGATGCATATAGTAAGTATATAATTTAAAAAAAAAGTTTTCTAAGGCTTCACGTGGTAAAAAAAAATTATAGTGTATGTATAAAACTTAAACTATTCGTTTCATTGGTTAAAACAGCTTATTAAAATACCGTTTTCTGTCTGCATCAGTTATGCTGTCTTGAATTTCGCATTAGCGGTACCAAGAGGGACGGAGGTCCTGATTGACGTAGGAAAGGATGGGCTAGAAGTTCTGTAGCTGTGGCTCGTTGGGCTGGATCACGAACAAGCATACGATCCAGGAATGACTGTAAACGAGGTGAAACTTTATGGGCATTTTTCAAATTTGGAGGTTGCATGTCACGTATGCGTCGCATTGCTTGCAATGGGGGTTCATTGAAAAATGGTGGCTCTCCGTCAACCATTTCAATGACCATTATGCCCAGCGACCAAACATCTACTTCGGGACCATATGGAAGACGTGAAATCACTTCTGGAGACATCCAATAGGGTGTGCCAACGAGTGATTTTCGCTTCGGCAGTTCTTGTGACACTTGCGCACAGAAACCGAAATCAGAAAGCTTTACTCGACCATCGGCAGCTAGCAAAATCGAATCAGATTTAATATCCCGATGGATTACACCCTGTAGAAGTCAAGTTATAAGAATTTTATTTTATTAGAACATTTATTTTCAAACTCACCTGCGAATGGAGATAGGCCAATGCTTTGAGACACTGTTTGCAAACAGTGGCAATTTGTTCTTCATCCATGCGAGAATGAGTAACTATATCGGTGAGAGCACCACCTTCCAAGTACTCCATTACAACCCACAGTTCGTCGTTTACTAAGAAACTAGAGTATGTTTCTACAATGTTTGGATGATGGTAGTCACGCATGATTACCACTTCGTTGAAAAGCAGTTCTCTTCGTTGTTGTTTTCGTAAATCCATCTTCTTAACAGCAACTTGACGACCTGAAAATACACAAATATGAAAAGTAAATCACATTTGTTAAAGATGAGACAAACTCAATAAAGACTAAATAAGACGATTTGAAAACAATTCTCTAAAAATTAGACATAACCATTATGAATGTTTCAATTTCGGATCCCTCTGAGATCTCCAGAAAAACCGTAGGTGGGACACGATTTCTTAGGGCCCAGTTATAGCCATCATTGAACAACTTCATTGGAACACTTCACATGATGGAATTAAAATGACACCCCCACAGCTTCGTATAGGAATTATTTGAAAATTCCGTTTCAGTTCAGTGGAATGGCAATCATTACTTCACTAAAATAAATCTTGATCAGTGCAAATTAAGAAGTAATTTTCTGCGAAAACTATCATTAAAAATTTACATGTTTTTGGATAATCGTGTTCTAAAATTCAAAAGCTTCATTTTGACACCAACTCGCCAATGGTTAAATTTATAAAAAAGTCGCAAGAAGTAAAAGAAAATTTCCAATGAGGGTTTTCGAAAATTAGAAAAATATATCGAGTGTTAGTTCACACGTGTCAGAAGTGAAATGTATTTGTATATGACGTAGATTTGTTGGGTTGGAACGATACGAACAATGGCACAAGGAGTAGACGGTGTTAAAGGAAAACTGTATAGAAACGTGTTCATTCTCTTACAGCCGAAACCATATACAAGGTGGCGCAATAATAACCTTCCGATGTTTTTTGGCTGTAATTTAAAAAAAAATGAAAAACTTTGATTCTTCTTGTGGATTATTTTTATTTGGTCTTTGAATTTTTTTTACATCAAGTCGAGAATATGATGTCATGTAAATGGCCGCCGCCACAGTTGATTGTCATTTGAGCCCTTTTTATGGCATTTTCCATCACTTTGGCCAAAACTTCCGGCGATAGGTCCTCACATTCTTGACGGATATTGTCTTTAAGAGCTGCAAGAGTCTGAGACTTGTTGACATAAACCCGCGACTTCAAAAAGCCCCACAAAAAGAAGTCTGGAGCGGTCAAATCAAGCGATCTTGCTGGCCAGTGCAAATCGCCAAAACGGGAGATTAGGCGCCCGGGAAATGCATCCTTCAGCATATCGGTTGTGGCACGTGCAGTGTGTGCCGTTGCACCGTCCTGTTGGAACCACATGTTTTCCAATCCCAATTCATCAAGTTGCGGCAAAAAGAACTCGTTGATCATTGCTCTGTAGCGCTCACCATTCACAGTAACCGTTTGGCCCGCGACGTCTTCGAAGAAAAAAGGTCCGATGACTCCTCCAGCGAAAACAGCACACCATACAGTGACTTTGAGCGGGTGTAATGGCTCTTCGTGGGTTACAAGCAGATTTTCAGTGCCCCAGAAGCGTAAATTTTGCTTATTTACGTACCCGCTAAGATGGAAATGGGCCTCATCACTCATGATTATTTTTGATGAAAAATCATCTTCCTCTTGGTGGTGATTAAGGATGGCTTGAGCGTATGTTAGACGCGATTGGCGGTCAGCAGCTAACAGCTGATGCACCGTCTGGACTTTGTACGGAAACATCTTCAAATCTTGTACCAAAATTCGCTGTAAAGACCGTCGACTGATACCCATTTGCGTGGCACGTCGTCTGGTCGATGTCGACGGCGCTTCCATGACATCTTCGGCTACAGCAGCAATATTCTCTGCAGAACGGCTACTCCGGGGTCTGCCACGCCTGGCAGCATCTCGTGTTGTGCCAGTCTCTCGTTGATCATTGCTCTGTAGCGCTCACCATTCACAGTAACCGTTTGGCCCGCGACGTCTTCGAAGAAAAAAGGTCCGATGACTCCTCCAGCGAAAACAGCACACCATACAGTGACTTTGAGCGGGTGTAATGGCTCTTCGTGGGTTACACGCGGATTTTCAGTGCCCCAGAAGCGTAAATTTTGCTTATTAACGTACCCGCTAAGATGGAAATATGCCTCATCACTCATGATTATTTTTGATGAAAAAACATTTTCCTCTTGGTGGTGATTAAGGATGGCTTGAGCGTATGTTAGACGCGATTGGCGGTCAGCAGCTAACAGCTGATGCACCGTCTGGACTTTGTACGGAAACATCTTCAAATCTTGTACCAAAATTCGCTGTAAAGACCGTCGACTGATACCCAATTGCGTGGCACGTCGTCTGGTCGATGTCGACGGCGCTTCCATGACATCTTCGGCTACAGCAGCAATATTCTCTGCAGAACGGCTACTCCGGGGTCTGCCACGCCTGGCAGCATCTTGTGTTGTGCCAGTCTCTTCGAGGCGAGCGGCTAAACGTCGCAGTGTTTCACCAGTAGGCGTTGGACGGCTAGGAAATCTGCGACGAAATTCACGTTGTGCCAAAGTCACCGACCGATTATTGCTCAAATAAATAGTCACCAATATTCCGCGTTCTGGAGCGGTGTAGCGTTACATTGTTTATTAACGTGTATTTCGCATGTGTTTACTACACAAATGTCAAAACAGAACTGACATTAGGGGCCAATTGCAAAATTTATAGCATTTTCTGATAGGAGGATTACTTTGCGCCACCTTGTACATAAATACATTTATTGAAAACCATCATGTGAAATTTTCTTTAAACCATTGCGGTTTTTTTTATATAAATTCATTCATTGGCTAGTTGGTGTCAAAACAAAAGTTATGAATTTTAGAACATGATTAACCATCCAAATATATTTATTATCCATGCATGTAAGTTTACAACGTGGTAACATTTTAAAACTGAACCACTAAATAAGATTAAATCCAATCTCATTTTACTTCATTTTTTGCTAAAGAAAATTTTTTTCTTTTTTTTCTATTTCCGTTCTAGATATTTTTTTTCCAGTTTAGGGCATAAATTTGATGTGTGGAAGCAAAGAGTTAGAACTTCATAGAGTACGCATTACAGCTAAAAATGTTGTAGCCGTTACAGACGAGGGCGGTAAATAGGAAGGGGAAATTTCAATCGTATGCGTCGGCTATGCTCTTGTTTGACGCTGGGGTAGCAATGTGAACACTAAGGGTGTGAATATCAGTACCCCACATAGAAAATTTTCGATGTATGAGATGCGCACTCTATGTAGTTCTATACTCTTTGGTGGAAGTGACTGATTAAATGTAAAAATAGCGCTTCAAAAGTTCACAAAGTTTACCATCTCAGTTTACACATTCAATTCGTGTGGGAAAATCCCAATATTGTTGTAAAAGATTTCCTATTCAAATTTTGGCAGTTCATTTATGCCGTCGTAATTTTCCAACTTTTACAACGAATTTCCGACTTTTTTCAAGCTTAATGAAGGACTCTTGTTTTTAAAACATATAATAATATTAATGAATTATATTCCACTTAATGTTCTGTGAAGTGGCATCACTGCTTTTAAATACTACCGACCGAACATATCCAACCTTCACGTAATTTGTTTTAACTGTCACTTGTCGTTTCGAATGTCATGTCCCTCCATAGCACATTCAACTTCCAGTTAGTTTGCGTCAACCAATTCATCACGAGTTAACAAATTTTGTACTATAATTTCAAGTTGTGAACATAAACCTTACAAGCAACCGAATTAATATGTTCGATCCAGAAGCGCATGGTCTTGAACCCGATTTTCGTCTAACGAAATTCTCAACATTGCGCGGATGAGGAAGTAAACTCCCTCAAGATGTTCTTCTCAAATATCTTGAGGGCGTAGAAATCACAAATACATCTTCTAAAGTTCCAAATTCATCAAATAATGACTACATTGGTAACTTTAATATTCATTTCATGGATTTTCTAATTTTCATAAATATGTATTACAGGTAGTGGTATGGATTGCGCCGTCATACCACTATCGCGATACAAAACCTTATCTCTGGTCCAAACTGTTGACTTTTTTTATCCCCTTATTGATAACCCGAAAATTATGGGAAAGATTGCTCTCGCTAATGTACTAAGTGACGTTTACGCTGTAGGTGTGACTAATATCGACAAACTCAGCCTGATAATAAGTTCACCAACAGAATTCACCGATAAGCAGAGGGACATTGTTGTCCCTTTAATAATCGAGGGTTTCCAGGAATCAGCCAAGGCTGCTGGATGTTCTGTTGGAGTGAGGAACATTGCAGTGAATCCATGGTGTATTATTGGTGGGGTAGCTAGCTCTGTATGTAAGAATCTGGAGATTGTCATGTAGGCCAGTTTCTATTCGTATCAAGAAGAGTTTTAAAGATTTGTCTTATCAACAGGCCCTTCAATGCTAAATCAGGTGATGCAATTGTACTGACAAAACCAATAGGAACGCAACTGGCCACAAATTCGTACATCTGGTGGAAAGAAAAGGGCGAAAAGTACCAACAACTTGCCCAACATATGACAGAACTGGATATCGAAGAGATTTATCAAACGGCTATTCAATCCATGGCACACCTTAACATGAACGGTTGGTAATTGTTTCTTACAAGTAACTATACAAAATGGTTAATATTCATATATCATAGGAGCCAAATTAATGCACAAATACGCTGCACACGCAGCCACAGATGTTACCGGCTTTGGGCTGTTGGGACATGCGATTAATCTCGCCGAGTTTCAGAAGGACAACGTGGAATTTCTTATCAAAACGCTGCCAATTATAAAAAATGTCCTAGATCTTAGCAAAATAGTGGGACAAGATAAAAAATTGATGAGTGGACGTGCAGTGGAGACCTCAGGGGGTCTACTGATATGCATGCCAGTTGAAAATGCAAAAGTATTTTGTGAGGAATACGAGGCAATGCATGCTAACAAGCAGAAAGCATGGATTATAGGAACAGTAAAGGAGGCCGACAAGAGAGGCGCATCTCTTGCCGACGAAGTTGAATTTATTGAAGTGGAACTTTAAAACATGTATTTGATGAAAAAATAATTTTGTTTTTAACTCTGAATTTGTGAGTTCTGAATGATCCAACGTATGACGAGTATTCCGTAAAGGTCGCAAGATCAGGGGGTATTTTGAATTTTTTTTTTTGGGATTTTAGTTCTTACAGAAAGAGTTAAGTTTAAATAAAGAATAATTTTACGCAAGAATTGTTTATTTTATTTTGATGACATTTTGCTGACCTCTGTAACGTTCTGGCGTTCGAAAAGCAATTTACATAAAAAGGGCACAAAAAAGCGAAAAATGTAATGATTCGTATATGTAAATTCAATAAAAAATCACTGGCATTATGATGTTAGTAAAGTATTCATTAATGCAAACATGTTCATCACCATTTGTCATCTCTTCATGGTAAACATAACAAACTAGTCTGATGAATTGTTGATTCAAGAAGTGTCAAAAGATAAGGGAGGATAAAAAACAAGGAAATACAAATCTTTGGCAGGATACATAGTTATTATATACAGAGAGGGTAAATAAAATTATTAATCATGACAAGGTTGGAAAACGAAAAATAATTTTTGTTTTCAGAAAATTGAGATGGATTCTATTTATTTCGTTCCGTGACGGATACCTAGGAGCGACCTTAAAAATTGTTCCGCAATTTCTTATGAATGGATACCTCGATAGACCTTAATACTAAGTTGCCAATAAACCAACGGGAAACGACCCAAATGGATTTTCACCAAGTCCAAAATTTACGAGCATGACCCAACGAGCCTAGGGAGATCACGGGAGAAGTACTTCTGCCTGTTTCAGATTTGCAATAGCGTCCTCCACCAAATAACAACAAACCACTTTCTTTTTATCCTTCTCTCAAAACGATATTCGGGAAAATGCACTTTGCAATTTGAAAGCGAAAGCGATTTTAGGTCCAATCTTACTTTTTATTTTCGGCTCACATAAAACATACCTATCTCGTATGTTTTATGTGATCTTTAATCTTTGGTTTCGACATTATTGGAAAATATATAAAAAAAAAATGAATGTGACAAGTTCATAATGAGGATTATTACAATAAAGATAAAAGAAATCGTGCCCCCGGTGATATACTTCAATTCTTTTAAACAAAGAACCCACTTGCCAACCGGAAATGGTCCAGACGAAGCAACGGTATTGTATGCTATCTCATCAATTATTAAGCAAGATCTATTTATCAGGAACAAAACTGATTGTGGCCAACATTTTGGTTTTCTTGATGAATTGGGCGTTGTCAATGTCTGTACCTAGGCTTAACAGTTTTACATCAAACTTATATTGTTCTTACGAAATTATTATCAAAGTTCATTAAAATAGTAGCGACAAAAAAATTGTATTTCGTTGCCGTAAACGCAAAACGCACGTTTTGACTTTGGTATTTAGTCTTATGTTTTCGGGGTAGCTCTTACCGAATCTTTTAAGTTTCATTACATTGCAATGATATACAGAATGGTTTTGAAGTATATCCATCAAATTCATCAAGTTTACGTATTGTTTTGACGTTAACCCCGTCAAATTTTTTGAGTCATAAGGTGACAGTTGTGTTTAGCGATAGTACATTTGATTCGTTTTTACATGTATATATGTTGCTATTTTAGCGACTGTATAAAATGTATGGCCTGCTCGGACTTATAATTTTTAAAAATTCCACATGGCGTTCTTTTCGTTTAGATAATATTCTACTCTCGGCCAAGAGCAGAGATGAAGGAAATAAAGAAATACCAAACTTCTACCTCTCTCACCCTGAATCCCCGCAAGAGTTGGTTGTTTTTGTTGTAATCCACCCCCAATGCACTCCTGTCTGTGAATACATGTATTTCCGAGTAAAAGAATTCAGCAGACGACAAATTTTGGGTTTGGACACTTTCATTAACAGCTGTTTAGCAGTGTGGTAGAATTGGCCTGGCCCATTTCATATTTTTGATGAACTGCTTTTTTTGCTGATAAATTTATTCCTTTGCAAAAAAAAATATTCCACTTACCAACAGCCGTATTAATTAAACCAAATTATATGTGAATTATCTTTAATCAATGGATTTGACGAGAAAACTTCTAAGGAAGTGTGTCAATCGCGTTAACTTGCGGGTTAAATTTTATTCACTGTTTAATTTTTGGCCTTTCTGCAGTGGTAAACAAAATATTGGCTTTTTGCTGTGTCAATTGGATTAAATGGGATTTTATTTAAATACTGTTTTTAATAATTTCCCGAAAGAAGTGAAAATCCCTTTCTTTGCAGTTTCTTGTAATAAGAATATACCAAATAGATTTAAGAGAGAACATCAAATCTTCCTTAATTATTAATTATTTTCAGCAAAAGAAATATTGTTGTACAATTTGTGCTCATGATTAAGGCCGTATGTCATTTGCGTTAAAAAGAGGGTAACATTTTATACTCTTTTTTTGTTTTTTTTTACTTTTCTGCACCATACTTAAGTCAAAAATTATTCACTGGCTAACATTTTAACGCAATTGACACACGGAATAAAGATACCCGCCCTACTTTGTTTATGTTAAACATATTCAACATACAGCGAAACTGATATCATTCAGAGTTTAAACGCAATATTGGAAACCTTAAATAATTAAAACACGTGTTTTCTGGTTGGTAGGTACAAAACAAAGAACAATTTATTTCAATTGTCAACCGTACATGCCATACAAAAAAAAGTGATATGCTAGTTTTCAATATAATTTACATTTTGATGTTATTTTCAACAGAAGCAATAAGCAAATGTAATCATAACATATTTGAACCCATTTTTTTTTTTTTTAAATATCCAATTTTATTACATTTTCTGATATATTTTGAGCAAAAAATGTGGGGAATAACTTATCTCACGCATACTCGTTTAAAAAAGTGATAGCATGTGTAAGTGAATTTAGCTTGTAGGCAAACCGCGAAGCTTGGTATCTCTTTACTTCCCTTATCTCTGGCCAAGAGCAATATTGTTATATGCACGTACGTCATTGGAAAGAAAAATATATTTTTTTTGGTTTTGCCGTATGTCCATACGATTTTACTATGACCGTAAAAAAGTGATATTTTACAACAGATCTCATTATTTATTTGGAGAAAACATTAATAGCGACATGTTGACAGGCAAATTCGAAAAATAAGTTAGAAGCAAACGTTTACTTTCGAATCAAAAATGTTCAACACTAAACGTTGAAAATGGTTGCAATAAAACACGTACCAAGATTAAAAAAAAGTAAAATTTTATACAAATTTGTATTTTATTGTATGTATTCCTAAAAAAGCATAAAGAGCTATGCAAATCCAAATGAAGAATATATTCAACTGAAGTGAAAATATTAGTTTCTATCAACCAGCAAAACATAGCCAACCAAAAAACAGAAGCCACAAAGAATGTGGCGAAAGGGAAACTGCCAAACTCTCGAACATTTTGGTCAATCTAAAAGTAGTTACAGCAGCAGGGGTATTATGAACCGCAAGAATTCGTCAGGCTCCTTGAACAGATATGGATCCAAAATGCCAACAGCAGCGCTCAATCCCGAAGTGGATCTGAATACTGATGTCAACGTGTCATAATAAATTGAAACTGGAACGGTTATGAACAGACAAAAGACTGGTATGACGAATCATTTCAAATGCGAACCAAACGCGGAACGAACACAAACAACAACTTCGAGTATACACTTGGAATGTGGGTAAGCTGTACACCTCAGGTGGTAGTCAACAACTTGAATCTATCATCTCTCTGAGCAGGGCAGATATTGCCGTGATTCAGTTAAGATATGAATAGTGGCAGAAACACAAAAAAGAAAATATGCTAAATTTATTACAGCTGTTACCAAAGACTGCACATATTTAGATGAGGATTCGTTTGGAGAGCCTACTAAGGTAAACAGTGATTGACTTAAGGCCAATAAGAAATTGCTTGGATATTATCCGTTCCAGGACACCGACGAGGCAGACCTTATCAAGGAGGTATTTCACAGGACGGAGACTACGCATCCTGTCCGGCGGATAGTTGAAAAGGACATACTCCACGAAACAGATCATGCTATACTCTTACCCTCCACCAATATCAACCCAGAGTGCATGGAGTATCACAACGTAGCCAGCCCCCGAAAAGATTTATTCGGGAAGAATTTCCGTCAGCTACTAAATAGGCATAATGACAGTGATTGAACAAGAAATACATCTACCTCTATAGTCAGCGAAGAGGTAATGCTCCCTCCCAATATAGCTGAAATCAACCATCAAAACCATCAAAAAGCTTAAAAAAAAATTCAGACAGTTCTGCTAGATTACCAGTGGAAATCTTTAAGTGCGCGAAAGCATTAACATCAACGAAGCCTGGATTGATGAAAGCATGGTCATTAACTGGAATATTATAATATAATATCATTAGAATTAGAAAGTCGAACCTAGTCTTGCGAAATGTGACATAAATATATTTTTTGTTCTCAAAAATTTTGTCTTTTTTAAACACAGAAACGTTTGTTATATTTTTGATTATAAGTAAACATATTTTGTTTACTAATATTGGAATTGGAATGCCGTATGTGCACAATTTCTGACGTATATGTATAAGTAAATGATAATATTGACTCATTTTGTAATTAATTTAAAATACCTAAGAAACTAAAAGGAATCTTACATATTTTGAAAGACGATTTCCGTATGAATATCGTGTAAAAAAATTAAAAAAAAATTCCAGCGGTTGGTTTTTATGCAAAAGGCTGTCAAAACTTTGAGTGTCCCAAAACATTCAAATGACGTTTACGGCAACCCAATGTTGGGGCGACGATTTGTTTTGCATGCAAATGCTCATCAACTACATGTATCCATCCTGCTCGCGCATATTAAATCGGATGTCATCATTCACAAAGTCAAATGAAAGTAAAATGTATACTATAGACAGAAGTAACAATTTCTTGTGGCATATTGTCACATCTATCCATTTCCGATCACATCAAACAAAAGCCAGTCTCTGCTTAACCCAAATTGCGAAAGTCCCTCCCTAAATTCCAAGCCTACAATGCTCTGCACCTGTAGATGGTCGTATCGCACCAGAGAAACTTTTTTTTGTTGGAATTCTACAATTGCATGGAAATTCTATCACACTTACTATATGCGAAGACAAAGAGAAGAAGCCTAAGAAATTATTCCAACGAATTGCGCATTTTAATCACGTAGTGTATGCGGCCCACAATATATACGCCACCCCAACACACGGCAATGGGGAATGATTTTCTAACGGAAAAATTGCGAAATATTATTTTTGTTTAATAGAAAATCAATAGAATTCAATCCATTGACCGATTAGAGTTGAACTGTTTAAGACCAGGGACAAACTATAAATCAATCAAAACACAGCTTACCTGTTGATTTGTCTGTTGCAATGCACACGGTACCCGTAGAACCTTCCCCAATTTTCATGAAGTTGTCCAGATTCTCTCTAGGATCGCCAGCTGATACAACCATTTGTAGGGCCGCTCGGAACTGTTTAAAGGCAGGCATGTTAATGTCGTGTTAACAACATCTCATATGTCGAACTTACCTGTTCATGTGTCAACCTTTGTTCTTGTTTTGGAGCACCAGCAGGCGCTCCTGTACTGCCGGGTGCTAGGGAGCTATTGCCGCCACTGGAGCTTGACGCTCGTGAGCTGGTCTTCGTGCTTCCGTGAATCGACGGCGCGTGCAAATTATGAGGATTCTGGTTTTGATCGTTGGTTTGGAGACTGATCGGAGGAGTTGGATGCGAAAGGTTATTCACTGGAGGTGGCGGTCGGCTTGGTGGCTGTGGCAGCGATTGTTGTTGCTGCTGCATGTGCAGTGGTGGCGGCTGAGCAATCGGATTTGGCATATGTAATGGCATATTGTGGTGAACGGCAAAGTTGCTGTTCGCGTGTGGTTGCTGCTGTTGAATGAGAAATTGTTGCTGGGACGGACGAGATGCTGAGCTTGCTATGGAACCTGCTGGGGAATTCTGTTGCGGAGGTGGCTGTCGGTAGTGCATTGACGGATTCATATCTATTTGCACGGCCAGTGGTCCATTGCCATTGTGTTGGGCTTTGGTTGGGTACATGGAATGATGAGATTCCGCGGGAGATTGCTGGAATTGTGTCGCCTGGCCCATATGATTTTGTTGCACTGGAACTTGTTGTGGCTGCGGCTTGGACGCAAATGCACCCGGTTCTCTGCGAATGCCCGAATATTGGATTTGCTGCTGCTGCGGTGGTGGAATCGCTCCTCCAGTGCTGGGCTCTTCAGGCACTGCTGGGGGCACGTTCGCATTACCACGCAAATCTCTTCGAACGCGAGGCGGACTCGAACTCCGGAGCGAATTCGATCTAGCGACATGCGATGTCTTGGGTAGATTTATGCCGCCATTCGTAATCGGCGCTCCTCCACTTTCTGCCATTACCGATCCACTTGTACTATTTAATGATTCACTATCGAGTTTGTTGTTGTTGTGATGTGGTCGCACTATTGTTTTTAAATCCAGAATTTCTGTTGGGGTAATCTCCGATGGATCCACCAATGGCAGTGGACGATTGGTGGACTTTAAAATTTGATTATTGCCAACTATTGATGCCCATTGCAGTGGCAGGCCAACATAGCGTCCCTCCCTCTTGTCAAATCCGGTATGCACGCGATGCTCAAAGTTGCTGGGCATCGATATTTGTGGCTTTTTCTTTTTTTTCGAAAACATTTTGCCAACTTTCAGTGGTTGTTTTTACTGGGTTAATTACTGATTGACCCCTCCGATTTCTAGTTCACTGTGTAGGGAAATTCGTAACTTTGTTATCTCATAACCACTTTCTTTGCTTGCAATGGTTTTTCCCGTCCACTGTATTTGACAAAACTTAAGTCACAAAAGCCGCAATTAACACATTGTTCCACCTACATTGAGTCCAGCAATTTGTAGCTGGAAACTCGAACAACAAAATATTTCGCACTTTTCCGTTCGCTTTATCCTCCCTCCAGAGAAAACAGAAATTTTCTTGACACCACTGACAGATCTCGAGGCGTATAATATACGTCGTTGCTGCGCGCTGGGGTTGGGTGTTTGAGGTGGCTTTATATAGACCGTTCGCGGAACTTATTATAAACAATGGTGTTGCACTATATGTATTCGCTCGTAAATAAACAAAACTTTAAACAAATATCTAAAATTTAAAAAAAAAACACTCGTGTTAGGCTAGGCGTATAAAAAAGATATTTATGTGGAGAGAGAGCAGCCAATTGTGAATCGTAAACACCGCGATTTTTCGTGTTTGTGTGGATTTTGTAGAATGTGCGTTCCATTCGAGAGAAATGAGTCATTGGTAGTGTTTGTGTTTCATGCACACTGTGAAAATAGAGGGGCGATTTAGTGCATGGATATGTTTATGAAATGGATGTTATGCATGTGTGGTGCGAAGTAGCACTCAAAGCGCTACAGGTGGAGACTTGAGGTAGCAGCAAAGGAATGTTCACCTACAAATAAAGCAAATGGTTTTGAGATGAGATAATGCACGAATGACAAACACATAATGTCAAACAAAATACAGGTGGAAACGAAAGTTCGATTGGAATTTGTAATGTTGGTAAGAAAATAGACGAATATGTTTTAAATTTAGTTGAACCAATAATTTGTATTTTCTTTAAGAGCAGCCGTTTGCCTCGACGACGTCAAATGTTATAATTGTATATTAAAATATTTTTTTTCTGTAAATAGACATATCATCCAGAAGGGTCCTTTGGATAGATTCCAGAGTGAACAGCCTTATTCATAAATGAGATTAATGCAATGTATAAACTTATACACTTCTTAAAACGCCTCTTGACTTGATGTCAAAATGCAAAATAGAGACTGAATAAGCTCAACACCTGTAATGGTTTAATAGTGCCTAAATGAAGGTGGTTATAAGGTTGGTTAAGTGTGGTTTGCAAAGTGCGATTACGTAAAACGAGAAATAATTATGACAGCTCCACGAAAAGGAAAGCTATACGACGCCAAATGCCAGTCGTAGGAAAGCAACGACTGCCGTAAAACCAAGAAGGATATTCGTTTTATGTAATCGAATTTCAAGGAGAACAAAGTGATTTCAACTATATTCGTTTCATAAAATATGGCCCTTGAGTTTCTGTGCTATCAATGCCCATTTTCGGCATTTCATTTTACAACTGATAATTGAGGTAAGGTAACGCTTAACTCAAAATCCTGCTAAGTTGAAATGTAAATGTCAAACTTTTATATTGTAATTTAATTTTTCTATATAATTAGATAAATGATTTATTTATTTCAGATATTACAAAAATATTGTCGAATATATTTTTGGTATATATTCTTGTAGCAAATCCTAATAAATTTGTTTTTTGCTTCGGAATAACAAATCAAAAAACCATTACTTTTTTCAAATGGAAAACGCCATAACACATATATCAATACCATGAAAGTTAAAATTGACACTTGCAAATCTAAACATTGAATGAATGTGAATTTGACCAATTGGGGTTTAGGTTCGCAATTATAAAATTTAACTTTCATGGTATTTTTATGTGTTATGGCGTTTTTCATTGGAAAAACACATTGATGGCTGTCTTTAAATCAAACACGGTGCTGCACCGAGATATTTGACAAATGAAGTGAGTGACCGTACAGCTTACGAAACGCGACCTACTTCAGATTACGCAATCAATTTTCATCATCAACACGAAACTCCATAATATATAAAGATTTTAGTTTATTTAATACGCTACCAAGTGATACCAAAAATGAAGATAATTTAAGATTGTTTAAAAGAAAATGCATAGATTTTGTAAAAAAAAAAAGTAAATAAGACTGAATTAGATAAATTTGTAAATTGTAAGTTAAAATTATTTAAATGGATTTTGTAAAGTATTGAATTCATACTAATAAATTAAAACTAAAGTAAACTAAAGACCGATTTTGACAATTGGTATGTTTTTTTGATAACAGATCAATTTTGCAGATCTGGATGTTTCGGCATCGGCAGTGTGCACTTACATTAACGCAAATGAAAGCTGTCGGTTTGACTAGAGTGATTTTCGTTTTGATATAAATTAAAATCAAAAACAAAAAAAACCTCTGTGACATTAAACTTGACAGCTAAGGGCCGCCCAGAACACGTATCTGCGACTGGTATCTCGTATCGCTGTCAAAAGAGAGATACATTTATTTCATGAAGTTCCCTCCATTCAACTTCGAGCTACAGATATAAGAAGATACACATTGTGCAAGCGCTTACGGCTTTCCTTGTTTTTAACTTCTGACTCAGCTACAAGCATCAGCTACAGATATGCATTCTGAACGGCCCTTTGGTTCACAGACACAAAATTACAACAAAACAAAGTCAAAAAAAAATCAATCTAAAATCGTGTTCCATTGTTAAAAAAAAAATGTTCAGATCAAAATCTTGATTTACCAATGGAAAACGCCAATAGTGTAACTGAACATTAATCCATAAAAATATCATAAAGGTGATTTTAATACTTGCAGATCTAAGCCCCGCCCCGGGTCACATTTGGTTTGTTTTCTCTTTTACACTAGTGAACTCTGCGATTATCGTATCTGTCACTTTTCTGTCGGGAATAAAATTTGTATTGTAAAGGCAGATAATTTCATGAGTGAAGTTAGAAGTTTAGGACCCAACACCACTTGAAAGTTAAAGAAGTAATAAATTTAATACTTCAAATTAAAACTACGGATGAAATTAATCTTAAAAGTTGGCGACATCCTTCTCCATTCGATTCTCTGTAGAAAAAGCTCAAAAAACGAAAATCTATGTGATAGCATTACATATTAGGAACTTTTACATTTCATACAATGCGTACTTGAAATAGGTACGGCGTAATCAATAGGAAGCACAAACAAATGCGTAGCTTACCTATAATTTTTCTAATAACGATGATTTTAACATTTGTTTGAAATTCAAATTTAATTGGCATTTCCAAGTGGGAGCATACGATCTTGTTTTTTAATGCAAATATTCAAAGAAAAAAGTCAACATTTAGAACTTGATTCATTTCATTTCATAACTTAAGATAATCGACATGTTAATAAATACAAGAAGGCCTCCCCTTGATTGTTTTCAACTCTTAAATATACAGACAAGCAAGTAGACAGGTATCCTCTTGGTAAAGTAAGAAATATCGATTGCAGCCAAACTTTTACTTCTATCAATCTGTAAAGTCATATGGCTTCCACCAATCGGCAAAATTTTTAACCTTCGGTATGACATTATGTTCCTTTCTGGGGCGACGCCATCGACTCGCATCCAGGTGCAACATTCCACCAATTATTTCCTAAAAAATGAAATGCTACTAAGTATGAGATTAGTTTGTTATTGTTTAAAATGTTTACCTCAGCAAAATTTGATGGAAACCTCTCCTGATCCTCAATGACATGTGCAAATCCCGAGTCCATTCCAAAGTTCACCCAAAAGTATGGCAGCCCTTTTGGAATGGCTCTCCGCAGACTTTTGTCCTTCAGAGAAATTAACTGCTTGTTCGTAGACCACTCGTATTCACTCTCCTGAATGGCTTTTTTGAAATAAAACGGAGCCATTTCCATACTGCGCGCTGGCACACAATGTATTACCATATGAGGTCGCCTGTGAAGGTATCGTGCTGCTTCAAAAAACACCACGTCCTGATTGTGAGCGCTGAACATTTTAGTTAAAGCTTTCCGGTAATTAGAAATTTCCTCCCAAACGTCCTCATCTAGTTGTGTGGAGCAAGACACGTGTTGTATTGGAACAATCAAACAATGATTTGGTTGAAGACCTTCATGCCAGGGAATGGACAAATAGACACTCTTTCCCATCGACACTAAAAGTTGCTTTTCCATTTTATGCGAGTCGAAGCATTTGTTGCAACTGTCCAGAGTCGACATAAGTCGTTCGTTTTCAGCGATTGCTCGTTGTCTTTCTTTGTCAGCAATTTTAACGTCATCGATGTTCTTGCGAACTTTATCAGCAAATATGTCCTCCAGGTCGTGGTTGGGATTTTTATGTTTTCCTGCAATTTCAGCAAATTGTGCGTCAGATTCTGCTGTGGTATGGTATTTCTCTCGTTCAAACTAAAATTCAGAAATATAATTCAATGAAGGAAAACGGATTTTACATGATATAAGTACCAATTGCTTGATGTCGTATCTATCATCATCAGGAAAGTATCGGACGCGCTCGCCAGACACATGTGTATCTGAATTTTTAGTTTTCTGCCTACCGCGTCGGCCACCGTAGCGATCACTTTCAGTTTCGGTTCGATGAAGCAGTGGGCGACTTGATCCTTTGCTATCAGTTGTTGTAAGAAGAATATGTTCATCCAAAGTTTCCTTTTTACTTTTGGCCTGCTTTTGCTTTATGAATGCTTGCTTTTGCGTGTTCTTCGCCTGCTCTCTAACCGCACGGGCACTTTCCAGTTTCTGCTTTAGCTCTTCGGCGAGTTCGTTGTTACCCATTATTTCGGCCTTTATTATCTTGGCACCTAACTCGTTCATTTGCTGATCTGTGAGAAAATTGGAAGTGGAATTGGATGTTTCTAGTTTTATTTCCGGTTTGTCATTCTCCACTTCTTCGGATTCTGAGGATGACGAAGAGTTTGTTCTTGAAATACAGGTTTTGCTAGTAGATTCAATCGATTCACTTTGTTTTCTCCAGCCGCCAGTTCCCCCAATACTACTTCTTAAGTTTTTATCACCTGGTCGATCGTCATAATCATCTTTTGGCTTTCGAAATTCCTTTCGCGAGCTCTCAAAATCTTCATCATCATCTTTTGGTTTTCGGAAAGGATTTCGACTATCATTTCCTTTTTCTAAAAAGCCGTCCTGGCATTTTCTAAATGCATTTGCACCATATTTCCTATTTGAATTGGGCTCTCCGTGGGACTTGTCGGTAGCTTCATAATCGTTGCTTGAATTTCTAAATGATGGAAGACCAGTGCCGCCATTCTTCCAATGAGGATTCAACTCTCGACTACTTTTACCTGGTTCATAAGCATCTATATGCTGCTTTTCTTTCACAGCTTTTTTGTCTTTGGAAAACGTCTTCAGCATCATCGGATTTGTCATCCAATAGTCACGACCCAAAGAGGCGCTATGTTCCACCTTTTCTATCCACTCGTCTTTATGCGTATCATTATCGGAGGAAGATGAACTACTGCTTTCAGTTGACATCTTTCGTTTGTTCTTCTTTTTCTTGGGAATCTCTTCTTCTGTATCACTGGAGTCGTCACTTGAGGAACACTTTCGCTTTTTCTTCTTCTTTTTGAGTTTCTTTTCTTTTTTAACCTTCTTTATTTTCTTTTGTTTTTTTGCCGATTTGTTTCGTTTGTCAAGTTTTTTTTCCAGATCTGGAAGCATCCAACTTCCTTCTCCAGTAAGAGCTTTTTGAGCCAGCTTTTCTGCACGTACTTCTGCATTTTGTTGCGCCTTGATAAAACAAACAAATAATTAATTATTACATGTGGTCTATCAGTGGATCAATAAACTTACTTTTGACAACAAAAAGTTTTAAGCAAATCAAATTTGGAGGACTTTATGGTTTTGTTCCAGCACACATCAGACCTTTTAAAAACTTTGGAATTTACGAATTGATAAAACTACATCTCCACAATGTTTTTTGATATAAGGGCATAAAGTGCCGGAACTAAATGCCTACAATGTTGTGTAGCAAGTATATGCATCGATAGCAGTTTGGAAGAGCCCATTTTACACTTATTGTACACAAATAAAGAAAACTCATTAGCAGACACTTAATATGACGACCTATACGATCTCGATAAATACCCGTGCGCTATTGCTTTTATCTTTAAGTTATCTTTTCTTTCAAACCTATCTTAACCCATAAACTGAAAACTGTCTACTTTAAAAAGTACAAGCCCTAGGGACGCCTGGTTAGCATAACTTTCGACTTATTTTGAACATGAGTGGATTCTAATTCTAGCTTATGTCGAATTGACTGCACATAACATTGTGAATTGCAAACAGTTTGCATTGAAAACGTTTTTCACAAATAAGCGGGTAATGGTTTAAAGCTCAACTTACCCGCTTTAGAAGGTCTTCTCTCGCTATCCGCAACTCTTCCCTTATTTTTTCTTTTTCTTTTGCACTTTCGAATTGTATGAAACTCATCTTCCAACTGATTATTGATTAATTAATTAATTAAAGTTATATATTAATCGGCATTATTTATTTTATTGAATTCCAAACAAGCAATTGTTAGCAAGGCATAACAAATGACAGTTCAATATGTCAAAATAAAATGGACCCATTCAGACTTCAAATTTGTATTCTTTTGAGATTTTTCCTGTAGGTACGAATCTACCATAAACTAAAGCAATTATTATTTTTTTGTATATATAAGCGTGTAATTTGTGATGTTTACTTTATAAATACTTTATTTATAAGCGTGTAATTTTTGATGTTTACTTTGGGATTTATTCTCAAATAACTACGAAACTAACAACAAAATAACTAATAACCATTTTGATCAACAACTTAAACGATAATCTTCACACTTTCCAAAAATCCTTTACGAATAAATAAAATTATTTTTGACAGCTTTTTTGATTGAAAATGTAGAAGATTTAATCAAGGAGTCGAGTTCACTAAGTTAGATATGCTTTTTGATCATAAGTAGTACCTGTGTTTGATTAAAAGTTGAACTCCATAAAAATATTTAAATAAAATTTACGAAAATGTTTATCTATGACTACTACACAAAGGGGAGCAAACAATTATTTACAGGTACTAATGCTATACACAGGATGTACTTACATGAGGATATACGACATCTCGTGGACAACATAACAACAAACCCTTCTAAGTTTTAAAAATCCAGTTTTATATTCATATTGGTAATAAATAGCACATAATTTATTCCTACAAACGAAAAAAAAAACGTCCGGATTTCGAAGATATTGAAAGTATAATAACGCTTTTTCTTTCTATAAGATTAAAATCTCTTCATTAGGAACAAACTATGTCAATCAAAAAATATTCTGCTGTAATTTTGCAGCAAATAATTTTTTAATTCTTAACCATTTTCCTGAATACAATAAAGAAAAAAATGGGATGAAAAAGCCTTTTCCAATTACGAATCGCACAGGGCCTCTATTAGATAAAGCGAAACGAGCGGCGAGTTAACGATTTTCACGACAAAGAGCGTTTGTGTAAAACGAGAAATTATGACAGCTTAATGAAAACGAAGCTATACGACTGCCAAATGCCAGTGGTAAGAAATTACGAGTATCGTAGAATTTAGAACAATATTTGTTATATGTAATCGAATTTCAAAGAGAACGATGTGATTCGTTCCTTACCTCGCAGCTTAGATGAATTCCATTAATGATACGAAAAAATAACCAATAGTATTTTTCAGCGAAATGGTAAGAAAATGTAAGTCACAGCTTTTCGGAGAGATCCAAAATGATAATCGTAAATTTCATCATTGTTATTCCTTCCAATATACAAGTCTATTCTAAAACTAAACGCCGACTGAATCGTCATCTAAACTACTAACAACAATCCAGTTTATTGTTAAATATATTATTTATTGTTTCTTTTGCTTTTCTGGTTTAATTTTTTATATATATATATATATTTTTTTTTTAATTTTTGTTTTCTTTTAATACAAATCCATCTATATCCGTAGATAATAAATAATTTGCTTTCATTTATTTTATGAATTTGTTTCGTTTTTTTTTATATCATAAATTACAGTTACAAAACATTTGTAAAAAAAATGTTGGCTAACATAGAAGAATGCATATAAAAATGTACAAAAGAAGTTGGTGCTAGAAACGAACCATCATTTACGTAGCCCGCTCTGTTACAACTTCTTTTCCTTGTTCTACACTAAATAGACAAATAATCGACCTAAAAAAATTGTTATATGTTGTTTACTTTCATAAAAAAGAAGAATTTGGTGGTTATTATTATAATGCTTTTTGTGTTGTTGCATTTTCTGTTTTTTTTTTTTTTTTGTTTGGTATGAATGGTTGGACATGTTTTTTTTCTCTTATTTAATATCTCATTACAACATACAATATTATCAATTACTACTTCGATAAAGATAGATATAGAAATTAATTATCTCATACAATTATTTTTAAAGAACGAACTGAAGACGTTGAATGTTTTTTGCTTTTATTCAAAATATCGAGAGAGAAAAAAAACAAAAAAATAGTTAGAAACTTTTTTACTCGTTTTTTTATAAAGCTAGCAGCATTTATTTCTGTGTTTCTTCCCTTGTGCACGTTTTAGATTTATCGTGTCATTCGATTGTTGTGCAGACAGTGCGGTTTGTTGAAGTTTGTGGTTTAACACTTGTCTCGTTATGGAGAGGAACATCTCCTCGACGTTGATGTTATCTTTGGCTGATGTCTCATAGAGTTCAATATCCATTTGACGGGCGAAACGCTGAGCATCTTCCGTAATAACGACCTTGCGATCGGGATCGTCATTTTTGTTACCAACTGCAATGAGAGAAGGGACATTTATATATGTAAGACTTGGAGAGATGTAAAAGGGCAATGAGGAAAAAACAGGCTATGTTTTTGGAACATGTTCATGATTTAATTATATGCCATCCGACACTAAATGTTAGCCAGTATTCACAACGGATTTCAGTGAGTGGCAGTTTGGGTACGTAAAAACATGGCTTGACTAGCTTCAGGACGCAATTCCCACTGTATTATAAGGAAACCGATCGATGATATTTGCAACTACATAGACAAATATGTTCCCGTACAATATATATTTTTTTAATTGAAAAGCAAATAAAATATGTTGGAATCATTATAGACAACAACTAAATTTTAGTGAACAAATCAATAAACTTTGTAAAAAGTATTTTTTCTGTCGTAAATACCACCATTTTCTGATCTTTTAAGATAAATACAACTCTATGAATTCGACTATAAATGTGTTAATTCAACCGAATTTGTTTTTATTGCAAGTATTCTGTATTTATATTAAAAAAAAAAACAACAACATAAATTTATGCAAATAAAACTCCAGTGGAATATATTTCCTACAATAACATACAGTAACAATGATAGTTATAACTATATGGTCGGCATTTTAAAACTTCTCACACCATAGTATAAGCTAATTTCTCGTACTCCAACCAAGTAGTTGCAAAAAGAACTGTGTGCCAATGGCAATAAGAGAAAGCCAACTGGGAAACCCTAAACAGTTCCTTAAAAATGTTAACTGGTCACTATGCTTTTTACACAGCTAAGCGATAACGAAAACAATTCTCCGGGATATGAAATCCTTTATCCTTCATCAGGTAAAGACTATCAATCCTAAAACAAATGGGTGGTATGACTTGAGCTGTAAAGAGACTGTTAGGATGAAACTACTGCAGAAAACCGAATAAAGTTCAAACGAACCAGAAATGATTACAATACAAACATTCAGAGGTCAAATTCCTCAATTATCATGACATTCTTGCTGTCACCTCTCTAGAAAAAGTCAATCTGCTTGCTGCTCATTTTGTAGCACGTTGGCAGATGTCTCATCCTGTGCTTGAGAATGTAAAACACTCTATTGGACCAATTAACTGTCGTACTCGTACATTCGCAAGAGTATTAATTGGGCTTGACACACACAAATCGGCTGGTCCAGATGGTATCTAAAGAGGTGTTCTTCCATGCTAGCAAAACCATCTGTCCTATTCATAAGTACTCTTTCCAAGTATATGGAAAACAGAACCTGCCCAGCCCGTCCTCAAAAAAGGTGAAGCTTCTTATCTCCCCAAGTACCAACTTACTGCACGCTTCTTAATAAGTCGAGAGAAACGGTAGTCTACCGTCACTTCTCAAATATCTTGAATCTGGAAAACTTCTCAATGACCGGCAATACGGTTTTTGCATCAAATTTTCGACAGGTGTTTTAATATCATATCTATCCGAAAATACGTGCTTTTAGTATCTTTTTTTATGGATTAGAAATTACCTCTCGAAGCGTTCAATCCAAATTCGTTTATACGGTTTACAGAACTGCTACTCACCAAAAAAATGCTGGTGTTACCTAAGGTTCCGTTTTGTTGTTTCTATTAATGATTCTTACATGCAACTTCTAATCCTTTGCCTTCACTACTTTGACGATAGCTTCTCATAATTGTTCTAAAATTCATGCCCTTCCTCTTCGTACGTTGAACAGAAACGACAAAATATGCTAAGTACATTAAATTCCAGCATCGACTGTACACTTAAATGGGATAAGCGAAGAGTGTAATTTCTTGCATGCAAAACGCAATGTTGTCTTCTGTCATTAAAGCAAAACCAACATCTGCATCATCGAAACCGAAAAACTTTCCATATACGGTATGTGTGTTAGAAACAACCTTGTTGGAACGACCGCATATTCGAAGTCACAACAATACAGGAAATTGTTTTGGTATCCTCAATTGATGAAAGATGATTGATGAATTGTCCTCAACGCCCACATATAGTCTCGGGCAGCAAAGGCATAATTGCACACATCAGATAGAATAAAAAAGCATGTCATGAAACTTAACCATAGTGAACTCCATAGAATCACTTAAAGATCATAGGAATGTCTCCTTGCTTACACTCTTTTACTACTATTATAACAACAAATGTCCAAATGAAATAGCCAGATGCATCTCGGCATTTCAACAGTTTAAATACGATACTCGACGTTGCTTGCATGCTAATCAATTTTACTTCAGGTCTATTTTCGGACGTACTATGAAATAAACACCGAACAACATGAATGTGGAATGCTTTACCAAAATCAGTCTTTCAGTCTTTCCTCTCCATTACAATTTAAAGAATTTTAAAACCAATGCACATCGGTATCTACTCTTAGGGCGCGGTTATGGACATCGCTAGTAAGCGTTGAAGGTAGTTCGCGCTAGTAAATCTAATGTATGGATGATCAATAACGTGGACGCAGATAACGCTTTTTTACTTTGCGTTAGTTCGCGCTATTCCAAGGTTGAAATTTTGTAGATCAAAACTCATGTGATTTTAAAGTTTACCCGCTTTAACAAGCGTGATCAATCGTCTACGATTTTTTTAACTAACGCACTGGCGCGGACTAGCTCTTACCAGCTCCGACTAGCGCACTCGCTTACTAGCGTTGGCCGTAACCGTGACGTTACAATGCAATGTATTGAATTAGCTTAATAAGCAACCCACAAACAAACACATTGGCGACATTTGACACAAGATGTGTGATCAAACAAGGTAACAATTTTTACCTGAGCACTCAGATAAGAATTAAAAAAACTGATTTTGCTTCGACCTGTACTGAAAGTGTTTTGACTTCTGTAACATTATCCGTTATTAGATCTGTTACCATACAAACATTTTTTACTGATAAGGGTGAAATAAAAGCGAAGTGATAAAAAATCCAAAGGGCATGGCTCGATCTTGTATGAAAAATTAATTTGGACTGAGTCAAAATGGCTCCAATGTATCATAATAATACAGCGTGCAAGAAAAGCGAATTTGGTAAATAGATATAACCGCCAGCTGTAAACTTTTCCGATTGGGAGAGACCAAACCTCTAGTTTAAGTTACGATTAATCCGAGACTCTTAGTGAAGTAGGAACAAGGTACCGTCCAACGGATTTAAGACGATGGAAGTCGTGTTCTCTATTGTGTTACAGAAATGAGCCTCTTGAACAGCGACACATTCTACAGTATAAAATGTTCCTTATGTGTTCATGCAAATACGTAAATTGCCACGATAGACAACATCGGCACCGGAAAAGCAAGGTGTTTAGTAAACAGCAAAAAACGTTAAATAACGCAAACGAAAAGAAATAAATGCATAGTTCGATTATGATCATTCTATCAGTAACATTACACGTCGATAAGCAGTAGGGAAAGGAATGATTGTCAATTTCAACTTTAAAAAAAGGAAATGAAATCTAGGTATTCTCCAGTTTTATTTATTCCTGGTATAGATAATATAAGAGTATGTATTTGTACCGATTGGCCAAGATAAGGGATCCAGTATATGTGTAATTCCTGCTACTTATCAGATTTAGCAGTACAGAGTATCAGTATAGATGCCATATTTTTTTTCCACATAATTGATACGATTCTAATTGGAATATGTATTTGTTTTCAACTTACCCAGAACCTTGTTAACTACGTCACAATTGTTGTTGATCTCGTCCAGCCATCGTCTCACATTCGCAAATGACTCCCCGTTCGTGACATCGTACACTATAATTACACCGTGGGTACCGCGATAATATGTGCTTGTGATTGTACGAAACCGTTCCTGTCCAGCAGTATCCCAAATTTGCAATTTCACCCGCTGTCCATCGATGACAACTGTGCGAATTTTAAAATCAACTCCAATCGTCGTTATGTAGCTTCCGGAGAATGTATCATCCGAGAACCGAATTAACAGCGATGATTTTCCAACGCCTACATATGAAAAAGAAAAAAACAAACATTGTTCATTTAATTGTGGCACAATAGATAAAGGAAAATTGTAAAGTGTGCTATGATTAGCTTTTCCGCTGATCCCCTTCGTACTAAGATTTGATATTCGTTTCTTTTATTGCATGGAGCTTAAGATACAAATTAATTCACACTTTTATTTATTCTCAGTAAATTATTAACAGCAATTTTATTCTACATCATGGAATAATAACATCGAATCAGGGTTTAAATTGGGAGGGCGGTGAATGACATTTGAACAATGGTATCCGCCACACGGCACCGCAGAATATAATTATATTTTTCCAACAAAAAATCACAATTGCTCACTCACCACTGTCGCCAATAATTAGTAGCTTAAATAAATGATCGAAGTTCCTCGCCATTTTTATGTTTTTTTTTGTAGAAAAATGAGTTCAAAAAATGTTTCTGCTTTTCGTTTTTTACTTGTTTTTTTTTTGAAAGATATGTTGCACAAAAAGAGTATGTGTAGAATTAAATTTTTGACAACTTAAGTCTCTCTCACTTCAATTGAGTGAGTTATCTAATCATATTTATCGCGAATAGTGTCGTTCTTTTTTAGCACATCAGTTTGGCACGGCAAGTCAAGTCTATTGTATATTCAAATGTCTTCCTCTGTTTTACTCACTCACTAGCACAACATGAACTGAGTTTTTTTCGGTCGTTTTTTTTCTGTACTAACGATTAGATGATTTGGAAGCTGAATTGTATACTGTGCGGCTAGTTTGTCGGTAATATTTATGAAATGATTCGGGATGTTCTCTTATAAGCTTAAATTAGACGTCACTAAAAGTGTGTAATATCAACAGATACGGATGTAAAGAAAAACATTTTAGGGATCTATCCACTTGTGTCGATGACGGACAAACTCGATGACAAGAGTAATGACTGTTGAGTTTTTTTTTTTGTAGCCCGAGGGTGTAATAGTACTAGATTACTTTGATGGATGCAGTTCAGAGGGTGCAGCTTAGTAATGAAAAATATATAAGTAGAATTCGCATCATACATAATGTAGTTGTTTTGATGTATAATGGAAAGTTGATTTCCACACGTCCTGAGTGCCTGGCCACATGTTCAATACAATGACAGTCATCTCCAACGAGATAGGAACAGACAGATTGCACTAAAAGAAACTAAGAAATCCCTAATGCGACGCAAGTTGTTTTGAAAATACATAATGCTCTAAATAAAACACATATATGTGCTTCAATTTTACACCTAGAAATAAACTTTCAATCAAAGCAGAGCAAATAGTATTTTTAACAAAATGTGACTTAATTCACATTATGACATGACTTGTTGTTTTAAAAGTTTGAGAATCCCTAACAGTTTTCGATTGTGACAAAAAGAATTTTTTATGTGAACAAAAAAGAGTAGGGAAGATTCCACCGAGAATCTATTTCAAACTTAATTCCCGGTTTAAGTATAAACGTTTTACATACAAAACATTCCATTGCCTTACATTTAAATTAATATTATATTTAAATTATTAGTAAACAAAATATTCTGCCCTATCGAGGTATCCTTCGGAGCGGACAATTTTCCGCAAGGAGGTTTAAATTCCATTCTTTGGTATGTGTCATCGGAGGAAAATCCTTTCCATACAATTCGAAAATAAATTTTGCGAAGAATTTGTATTGGAGGAAATTGCACTAAGTTGTCAAAAATAACACGAAAATGCACCTGAACGCAACTCGCCGCAGTGTCTTACAAAATGTCGGAGAAATATTCCGAACAGCTTTTCGGAAGAATAACTCGAAGCTAAAGTACTCCGAATCGTACTTATGAAATTTAAAGCATGATTATCAAAAAATATTATTAATTTGAATAATAGTTTTCGCAGAAAATCACCTTTTATTTTTCACTGATCAAGATTTATTTAGTGCAGTAATGATTGCCATGCCACCGAACTGAAACGGAATTTTCCAATAATTCCTATTAGAAGCTATGAGGGTGACATTTCAATTCCGTTATGTTGTGTTTCATTGAAGTTGTTCAATGAAAGCTATATCTGAGCCCTAAGGGCAATCATTACTTCATAAAACTAAATGCTGATCAGTGAAAAATAAGAATTGATTTTCTGCGAAAACCACAATTAAAAATTTAAATATTTCTCGATAATCATGTTCAATAATCATAAGCTTAGTTTTGACACCAACTCGCCAATGATTGAATATATAAAAAAGCCGCATGAAATAAAAGAAAATTTCCAATGAGGATTTGTAATGATAGCTATATCTGGGCCCTAACCTACATGGTGTGTATAAATTTAGCCAACATTTATCTTAGGTTTGGAAAAAGCAAGTCTTGAGAAGAATCGGTTAAATCTATAATATTTACACTTTTGTAAAAAATGTTTTTTGTAAAGTAACAATAATAAGTTGACAAAAATATTTATTTTTTTATGCTTTATATTATTGGTACTCTGAACGCACTCTCACCACTGTATTAAAAATAACCCTGCCAACAACTGCCCGGTTCTTAACAATAACCCACAAAAAACAAACTTTGACAACAATATCTGTCATTCAGTAAATTGTGGACAAACATTTAAGCGGTGGGCTTCAGTTTTAATAATTATTTAAGTTCGTCCCCTATTTCATCAGAAATCACCATGTCCAAAGTTGAGCATGATCTGGCATCATCCAGCACCATAATGGAGGTATATTCATTTTAAAATCCTCAAAGTTATGTATCAAAAGAGAACTAACTCCTACCTATCATGAGGTCTTGATCCAGCACTTCCTTGAAAATTCACTTGTTCTTTTTGTCAACTTCGTTGCTTCAGAACACATTATTGGATTTTTATATCTTACGCAATATGTTCCATCCATTGATTCAACTTAAAACAATTTTATGTTTTAGCAAATTCAAAATCTCATAAAGCCACCACCACCAGAAGATGAAAATAAAGTACCTACACAGAAACCAATTGTAGTCAAGCATCCGTATTATCGCCGTCCGGGACGGGGGCACAATCATGACTCTTGCGATGCCTGCCAGGAGGGAGGAAATCTATTGTGCTGTGACAAATGTCCATCAAGTTTTCACCTACAGTGCCAGTGAGTAGAATCTTAGCGCAGCTATTTCCAACTAAAATCGCAGAATTAAAGTTGGGTACATATGCAAATTGTTTTTTCAGTGATCCTCCACTTAGCGAGGAAGACATACCCAGTGGACAGTGGTTGTGTCATAATTGTCGAATGACGCTTAAGCCTCCATCTTCTAAGGCAAGCTCTGTGGAGAGGTCTACCAGTGTAACAAAGCTTATTGGCACCGAACAGTCGGACCAATCGTCGCGACCAAGCACACCCGATCTAGAGTCCATTCCTTTGAAAATTCGTTCTCTTCGAAAGCGTAGTAGCAGCCGAGCATCTTTATCTAGCGAAATGAATGCCACTCCACCAGAAAAATTCCCGCCCGTAGCCCAAAAACTTCCCGCAGGGATTGCAAAAGCATTAGATCCAAATAAGAAACCCACTCCACTCGATGAGCTTATTAAAGCGGCTAGCATCCTGAATCCGAAACAGTTTGAACTTCCACGGGAGCTAGAGATTCATACACAGTTTCCAGGCAATGATAAAGGTAGGTAAACTTGAATATACATTAAAACATTTTATTATTTCGCATTACTCTTCCACAGTGGAGCCAATCAAGAATGGGACCAATAAAAAGCCAGGTGTTCGTCGTAACTCAAAGCCATATGAGTTGGATTCTCAAGGACTGGTCCCGCTACCAGCAAAAACATGTTACTATTGCAGAAAATCATGTAAAAAGGCAGCTCTGGTGGCGTGCGACTATTGCCCTCTGTTATTTCATCAGGATTGCTTGGACCCACCTATGACAGCACTACCAACCGCGCTCTGGATGTGCCCTAACCATGCTGAGACATTTATAGTAAGTTCTAGTCTACTGTATGAATTAAGACTAATCCAATATGTTGCAGGACTGGAATCTAGTAAATAGTATATCGGCCACCGAGCGTGTTAAGCTCTGGAACAAATTTTCAAAACCGTTTGATCACGAGGTGGTAAAAACAGAGTTCTTTCGCCGTGTCCACACCCGTAATCCACCGTTCCGTTTTAAAATAGCCCCTACTCGTTATCCGGAAACAGTCATTATACCGCCAATGGTTAAGTACCACTATAAACATCCACCGAAGCTCTTACCATCCCTTCGTGACGCTTATCGGTGTGCAAATGCCATAGGTCGTAGGGGTATATCCCAACCAAAACAGGAACCTAATATCGTCGACTTGAATTCGAATACGTATATGGGAACAGTAACGAGTGACCTATTGGCCGATATTGAGGCTCTCAGTAATGCAAAGAAAAAGCTTCGTGAAATACAGAGGGAGAACGGTATAACCATCAGTGACGATGAGAAACACTCTGGAAGTGATGCAGAAAGCCATTCGGGTGACAAAGAAAACACTAAGGAGAATAAAAACAAATCAACGAAAAAAGCAACTAAAAAGCGGAAAAAACCAGAAGACATCAAATCAGAAGACGACGACTCTGAAGACTCTGATGATACGGACATTGGTGAGTACAAAAAGGAACCCGGAGAGGACAATGATGAAATTGCCGATGTAAAAATCGACTATGAACTAAAGTACCTTGATGTGGACATCATAAAGAAACTGGCCTTCCAGCGGCTGCAACAGATCATCAAAGACAATCCTGATGTAGTGGTACAGTACCAAAATCGCACAGCAGCTAAACGCATCCGAGAGTTGATGCGCGAAAAGGAGAAACAACCCACAATGTTGCCAAGTCAAATACTTTGCCCAGAGGATCTGCATCGTCTCTCGATTATGTTCACCGAGGAGAAACCTATTGTGGATATAGACAAATACGAAGGATACGTGCCGAAGAAAAAGACAGACGCCGAGAAGACACGAGAGATTGCCATTCGTTTAGAGCCGCTTGTTGGTAGATCACAGATAAGAACACGGGCCATCCTGACCCCACTGGGCAATATGTTGGAAAACGATCAGTGGTTTTCTGCAATTGATTTGAGTAAATCCGCCTTTATGCAGTACCGAAGTTTCACCGTTGGCAGTGGCCACAGTGTGAACCTCAGTCTGGACGATGTTGGCAAATGTCGGCGGGTATCGCCAAAGCACGCTACGATATTTTACGATGATTTAAGTAAACAGTTCGAGTTGATCAACTATTCGGAGCACGGCACCGAAGTCAATGGGCAATTGTATACGTGTGACTTTAGGGAGATGGCATCAACACCAGCCAAAGAATACAAGAATGTTTCAATGGATTTGCACAACAAGGTGCAGGAGATTTTGGACAAACGAAGAGGAATCAGGCGTCAGAATTTCATACTCGATGAAAATGCAAAGTGAGTACAATTACAAGCGATGTTATAATTATACACAGGATGCTTCAATGTGGGCTACACCATTGTCTTTATTTAATTTAGTAAAGTCCCTTTAAATTTTAGTTGCGTACAATGGAACAAGCTTGGGTAGTTAATACTTCTCCCTGATATATAATACTACTTACTATCTACTATCCCTACTATCTATCAAAGTGTTGTTCTTACCTTATGCATTATAACCAGCGCTCAATCATTGAAGATTAACGCAGTTACATGCAGCGCTCTGTGATCTCTAGTAATTCGTATTTTCACTGAGTCAATTGTCAATTGGATAATGCACTAGCACATACTGACTTTACCAACCCCCGGTAGTAACATATTTATTTTCCTAATTATTATTTTTTTTTTAGAATGGCAGCACCAAAACTTCCTGAATGCAAGTGTGCAAAAGGACCACCGTCACCATTGATTTCTGGTTGTTGGGAAGGTTCTGCGATTGTTACTCACGGGACCCTTATTCGATTTGGGTGTCTTTCGTTTGTCTTTTCAGTACCGGACTTTGAGAAATACCAATGCCAAGGATAGGATGTCTACATTTGACAGACAAAATATATGCATACATCAATGAGAGCATCACTTCATAGTCTGAATTGGCTTTCAGAAAAGCAACATCATTATCATTTAATAATCTCGCCAAACTCATGTATATGTAAGAAACTCAAAGGATGAAATCAAATACATTTTTTTTTTTTTGTTTGTTTATTTTCCTAAGGAAAAATGTAATTATCTAGTTTATAAAATGTATTTTTTTTTCTTTTAACGTGAATAAATACGAGGAAAAATATTATTAATCAGTTTAAATTTACGTGATTTTCAATTAGGGGTGAGAGAGGCTTAATTTTGATTTAATACATCGATTAACCCAAATTGCGAGTATCGATTAGGGACGATAATCGATAGTTGAGTGTGATGTTTGGTGTAGAGTGAACTAACATTTTTAGCCAACGTTCGGTTGCACAGATATGTTTTCAGAGAACACAAATGATAGGAACGAGATTTAACGTGTAGAGGTTTATTTAGTTCGACGGAAATAAAAAACAAGCAATGATGTAAAATCTTTTTTAATTATTCATTCAGTTAATTTCGTAATTTAGTTAAATTTTTGTGATTTTTTTTTGTGGACTCTTTCAACATACTTCAAAATTTGAAGTTTACTATTTTTCTGTGCGAAAGCGTATGAATACTTTCCGTTGAAATAAGAGCATCCTCTCTTGATGTTGTAGATTTGACTCTTTTTTTTCTTTACGAACGGACATATCGTGCACCTTGAAAAGGCTATCTTTCACCAGTTCGTATTGTGAAGATTATTAGGTTCTACTGTTCTCAAACAACAACACCTACCTATTAGTATTTTTAATTGATTTAAAAATTGTTCTGTTCTTATTTTGAACTTAAAACTCAATTTTCCGGAAATTTCAAAATGTTCATATTTTTATACCTACTTACCTTATTTTTCAAACATAACGTCAAATCCAAAACACGGCCTTTGACTTTACATAAATGGCCATGTTCCGCACTTGAGTTTACTACTGAAAATTGAGGTACGGTAACGTGGAACGCAAAATCTTACTAAGTTGAAATGTAAATGTCAAACTATTCCAACGTTTATTTTATAATTTTATTTTTTTATAGTATATGTAAATATATAGATTTCTATTTACTTTTATCTACTCAGAATAATTATTTTTTACCAGAAAAGTAAAAAAAATAGCTTATATGAACCTGTAATATCGGGTAATTTTACTGAAATCAAAAACATCTTCATACCTGTTCCTAAAGTCCAATGTGTACATTTTCAACTCTTTAGTCATTTCCCTTCAAATTTCTACAAAGTTAACTTGGTAGAACTAAAACCTGTGTTAACTGCGACATTGTCGCAAGAGGAACAGTGGGTGTTCACACGTAATGAACATTACTCTGCGTATTTTGTTTTCTCGCACTTCCTTATTTAAAAATAGCGAAAATCTACGACAAAGAGGAACGTGGAGAACTGTGATTTTCATCATGGCGGAAAGTCAATTTTCTCGTGCAGATGGAAGCTTGTAATGTCGCAGTTCACACGAGAGGAACATTGGGTGTTCACACCTAATGAACATTACTCTGCTTACTTTGATTTCTCTCTGCTCTTTCCTTATTTAAAAATGGCGAAAGCTTAATTCTCGCACGATATCGAGTGTCTACGACAAAGAAGAGCGTGGAACTGGTATTTCCATCTCAGCAGAAATTAAGTTTTCTCGTGCAGATGGAAGCTTGTAATGAATGTTACCTTTCTATCCACGAGCTCAAACATAAATGGAATAAATTTGACTTACCCGGAACGATGAAATAGGACCACAAAAGAAAAAGTCAAAGATACTCACCGAATAAATCTAAATTGTGGAGTTTTTTTCATTCCCCGCTTCTTACACATATTTCCCTGCGCACCATCACTAATCGATTAATATAAGTGATTTTACTCTCGTGTGAACAGGCACAATGGGAGTTAAATTTTACACAGTAGGTAGTTTTTGACATTTCTGCAGGGGTAAAAAAAATATTGCCTGGATTATATATATTTTAATACTATTTTCAATAATTTCCCAAAAGAATTGAAACAAAATTCCTTTCTTTATATATTCTTGTATTGTAGAGAGATAATAAAAAACCCTAAATTAATATCAGTTAGAAAAATATTGTTGTATGATTTGTGTTTATGATTAAGGACATCCAACCTACTTTGTTGCTAAGCATATTTCGCATACAAAATATTTTTATTTTATAATCTGAATGATGTGTTGTTTTCTCCATATGTGAACACTGCGGTAATGAATAAGAAGCACTCACGCAAATGTTAAAAGTTAATCACTGATTAGCTAATCAGCGTTCATTAATGCGTGGAAGCCTAAGTGAACACCGATAAAAAAGGAATACATTTGTGAATAGACATTTGCTTTGACGCTTGAGTTTAATTTATTTCGCTTGTTTATTTGTGTTCTATTTGGTTCAACAAATATTTAGCAACAAAAAGTAAGAATATTTCGTATTGGACAAAATACGTCATTTCTTTAAAACCATCTCGTTTATTTGGGAGTCAAGTTCAACGCAACAAAAAACAGCTAGCTGGGTTTGTGGAAAAAATTGAAGCAAATCCGGAAATGTCAAAAAGGAAGGCTGAATTCCAAAATGTCAAACAAGTGCGCATTGAGAATGCACAATGCATTTCTGATGCCAGGATCATAATCAATAATGATTTTTATTTTTGTTTGCGCAGTTGATGCGTTAGAAAAGTATACCTTGCATCATAGAAATTTGTTTGCGTTTTGCAACTCTTGATAGTAAGTAAGTTATTTGGAATTCAACCAAATTTGCACATTTCCTTTTGAAAATGCGTTTTTTTTTAATTGGAAATGCCAAATTATGCTTTAAAATATATTTGTCAACGAAGAATTCCTGATTGATATTGCAGTCATCGGATATACTTTTATCCATCATAACGCATGGCTAGGTTCGCATCAATATCTCGTACAGTCCGCGTTCTTATTTTCCTATTTTGAAGCCAGCCGTCTTATTTTTAAATGTGATTTCTTTCTGTTCCGATACTCTTCTATAACATTCTTTCGTTACTTGCAACATAACATGATACTACGGGTATTTTGTGAAGGCGGGTGTTAGCATAGGATGGATTAACTGGTGGTGGGTTAAATACAAAGTGAAAAACCTCTCGCTCTCTTTTGTTTATCACCGGGTATCTAAGGCTACCTACTTGAAGTCCATTTTCCGAATTGTTTGGTTACGACATGACCTGAATGATTAATCAATAACAAAAAAAGAACAACTAGAACAATTTTCATAAATTAAGCTCTTGTTTGTGAACATAATAAAACTTCACAACTGTACAGTTTGTCCCTTATGGGCTAGGCCATGTTGGTCTTCAACTAAGTCGATAGTCTCAAAATGTTTGTACAAGAATTCCATACAAACTGCATAGACTTTCCCAAACAAAAAGAAATCATTTGCTCGTGTTGAATATCTTTTTCTATATCATATAATAATAGCTGCATTTCCAAACCGAAATCACTATTATTCCGAGTCATACATTCGATAAATCAAAAGTTGTTTGTATTCGAATATATTACCACCGTTGTTAAGAAAACTTTAAAATGTATGTTAACTTTTAAGGATTATCAAATGTCAATAATTCTGTAATAATGTCTTATATTAGAACTAAATCGTAATTTTATTCGAAAGATACGCATATTTAAAAAAAAAAGTTTAATCGCAGGATTACATATCCAACGCTCGATTGAACTCAACAATTTTCTGGCAAACCGACTTATCATTTTCAGCGATTTCCTCTTCGAGTTGTGCTCGTAGATTCTGCAAATTTGGCATCGTCTGGCAGTCGTCAATGTTAAGCAGGCTGTGGAATATGGTGTTCCAAAGGGATTTTTTGAAATACCTAGGTATATGCGTCTGGTGTGTCCATCCAGCCAGTTTCTTCGAAATTTCCATATATTTGCCAAACAAAAGCACATGAATTACTCCCGCCAGTCCGTACAAGTCTAGCTGAAATGTCCATGGGCGTTTCTCACGCATCTCCACACACTTGAAGCATTCCTCTTGTTGGCTGAACATAAAGGTTTGACCTTTCTTCAAGAGACTCATATCAATTGCGTTGCCAAAGTCGATCAGTTGAATTGATGGTTGCTTTCTACCATAAACCAATCTGAAAAATAAATTAAATTGTTGTCATTATAACCCCTTCCTTATTTGTATTGGATTCCTCTTACTTCTCCATGAGCAAGAAGTTATCTGCTTTTATGTCTGCATGGATAATATTAGCCGCATGCAGGTGATCCATTATTAGAAGCAACTGGCTGGTCATATGCATAACAACATATTCATCGACATTTTTCAAAGTCCCCTTTTTGATTTTATTACAAACCGTGATGAGTGAGCCATAGCGAGAAAACTGTGAGACTAGAACTCCTGCATTGTTACCAATTAGAGCGTAGTCTATGTTTATGAATCCTGCGAGCTAAGTGAAATAGGTGGGCATGCAATCAATTGAAAATTTTTAAGTTTTACGGGGAAACTTACAATTTCGTTGCTTTTTAGACGACACTGTAGTTCTAGACATATATAGTACTCCCATAGGTTAGCCGGACGTTCCTGTTTTAATGCAAACATTCGTCCTGAATGAGGTTCTTTTGCACTATTAGACCATAAGAATATAAACAATTAGTTGTGTTTGTTATAAAGTTATGATTTTCAGGTTTGTGTATAAGGCTAGCACAAAAGTGGTGTGGACGTTGTCGTGGATAGGCGTAGTAAGGGCCATGGTAGATCAAGTCACGTAGGTGATTTAATCGGTAAATTTTGGAAAATTTCCTATTGTGAATTAAATCAAGGCCTTAGGTGATAAGAAAGTGAAATAAGTCCCTCGTATATTTAAAATGCCCAGGCCAATGGCAAAATGGGATGATTGCATTTGTTAAAAGTTATTGTTCTAAAGGGATATATCGCTTTTAAGTCGTCTGGAGGCGCGTTCATGATATGTACTTGAGCCCATAGCATTGATGATTAGGAAAGCAGAGAAAGCTAAACAAACCAGCAATCCACTTTAAAAATAACAATCCTCTCTATCTAGTTCCTCGAAAGTGTATTGCTATCTGCGGAAGAACTTTCAAATCGCTGTACACAAACTGTAAAACTTTGTTTGGGTAAACAGATAGAATATTGCGGCGCATACGCTGTGTTGAATGTTTTTGTATTGGATACGCCACCTGCTCTTCGGGGACAATTTGATATAATATAAAAATCAATAATAACTTGGTGCACACAGTTCTATTGAAATGGTTGGAGAAGCGTACGTATCTCTGTGTCATTATAATAAGCGGTGGAAAGTTAAATGGTGAGTTTTCCTTTAGAATTGACAAAGCTTAATCAGTTGTAACATAAGCGATGGAAAGTTAAATGCTAGGTTTTCCTTTAGAATTGTCCAATCGATCATTTTTGACATAACTTTATCGATCTGTTTTCAGGATAGCTAAGCTTGACGTCAAAGCTATGTTATGAATCTTTAACTCATTGCTTTTACCAAACCTCATCTATGGCCATGAGATTTAGTTAATGACGAAACTAATTAAATCTTGTAAGCAGGCTGCGGTACTCGATCAGAACGGATGAAACAGGAACACAAGCCGACACAATTTGTCTAGGTACTAACACACACACAACTTCGAAAACATCTTGAACTAAATCTTTTCTGAATTAGATCAGAGAACTACAAGATCTTTATCTCTGTTCATTAGGAAACTCAAATCACACGTTATCATATCGATGGCAGAATATATATTATTATCAACAAGTTTAATAACTAACTAAGGGACTTTTAAGGGCCAAACCCACCGAGCAACCGAAACCGAAACTTTGTTTTTAATTTTTTTTTAAACTGCTAATTACTTAAAATTTGCTGTGTTTTTCCGTTAAAAATACTTCTTAAATAAAAGATATTAATAAGCCACACTAATATCATCTATTTTTATTTCTTAAAGTCTTTTTATTTTGATATAAAACGATTTTATTTTTTTTCCGTACCGAAATTTTACTTTTTCATTTTGCAGTTTTGCAATTCAACGTACCGAAACTTGCAACTTTTTTTTTCATCGTTGTAATTTCTGTTTGCCGAAGTTCGCAGACGTCACTTTTCTGACGTTTTTTATGTCAAAGTGAATTTTTTTTATTTATTCTTCTTTTTTGTGTGATGAAAAGCTAAAGTGAAATAAAAATGGAAATGGAATTAATTAAAAAAATTAGAAAAGAAAATGCTGAAGCAAAAAAAAAAGCTAAAGATGCTAGCATTCAAAGAAAACAGGAATTATACAGTTTCGAGTCGAAACTAATTCTTGAAGTAGAATCTCATAAATCTATTTATGATAAAACTTGCAAAGAATATAAAAACAGGAACATAAAAGCATCTGATATCGGAAATACCGGGCCGGATACTCCTCCAATTTTGTTGAGATTCGGTAGAATTCTCCATTAATTTTTCGGTCTCGATTTAGGGGATGAATCCAATGTTTTTAACGTTTTGTTCTTTTCAGCGTTGCAAAATATAACGCAACATATAACAAAATTTTCTATTTTTTATAGATCCGCATTCTGAATTCACTGAATGCCAAATGTGACGTTAAATTTTTTTTTCAGTTTCTGTGCTATGTTCGGTGGGAATGAAATGTCATAATTGAACAGATAAATGAAAAAATAAAACGAAGTTTCGGTTTCGGTTGCTCGGTGGGTTTGGCCCTTTACTGTTCTCATTCTTGGGAAACCCTTGGTTTCAGACGAAGTGATGTCAAAAATTACGCAGAGGCAGTAGAATAGATCAGTCTTCTGGTTATAAAACTAATCGTTCCTCTCTTTATATGTAAGCAGAATTCAAAACCATGGTTCAATAGGAGCAAAAATAAGATAGGTTTCCATAAATCAGCAAAACAGCAAACCAAACAATAGACGTCACAAAAATGCCTACAACGAATGAGTTACTAGCAAACTTAACATTTTCCTTAGGCTACGGACATTTTGGTCAATGGCAAAAGTAGCCGGTAATAATTTTACCCACTCTTATTTCCCTCCATTGTTTAGAACATTAAGAATCGCTAGCTACAGAAAAGAAAAAAAAGAACTAGCACTAACAAGCCACTGGAACTGACGGAATTTCACCAATTGTGCTTAACGATGAGGAAAATAATCTTCTTTGGAGATTGTCTGAAATATCCAGTATCCAAAAAAAAAAAAAAAAAAAACACACACACACTGAGAAGGTAAAAAGGAATGGTTTAATAAGCAACATGGGTTCCGAAAGAAACCTATCTATAGATATCTATGATTGAAAATCATGGAGAATGAAGAATTGTTGCCCTGGATATTTCTAAGGCACAGGGCTTTTTTAGCCAAATTGACAGCATACAAGACTTACTCAAATATTGTGCAACTGGATAAAATACTTTCTGAAAATCAGTTCTTAGCGAGTAGTTGTAGATGTCGTTTCCTTAGACAGAAAATGGGGAACCTCAAAAATAAACTCTCTCACCCACTCTATTTCTATTTTTTAAGGTAATTTATAGTTCTGCAGGTGATAGTACTTTACTAAAGTCTTACTCAAACGACTCGCCTATTACTGCTACTGCTAGACACCAGCAGAAGGAAAACCTAATTCGGTTGAACTCATGAAAACGCTTTATACAACATTTACAAGAGGGAACAAGTCTACAGTTTTGCAAATCGAAATGAAGAATAGATTTTTCAAATCAGAAGAATCCATGCATCTGCTAGTCATCACAATTGATTCAGATGTATCAAGCCTACGCTGTCGACTTTCGCGATAGCTGTCCCTGTTACACATATTATAGCGACGGAGAGATAATCCCAAGGCTCGTTACATTTCAACGACCGACAACGCATGCAGTTTCAGTCCAGAGACACACCGTTCATCTAACAACGATAAGAACAACGCAATACCAAAGTTATTATAATTTTTTCATCATAAAGCGCTCCCGGAGCGTTATAGACTCATCACACATAAGAAAAGTTTATAAAAAAAAGTATCAAGAGATGACACCTTATTACACATTTACACATTACAAACACAAGTTTAATGTTCCTGCATTCCAATATAAATAGTCCTTTGTTGTGTGGAAAAATTACGACCCGATAAACGGTCAATGAACAATTTGACGGGTATTCTGTAAATCTATAGTTCTGGTAAGGCTAATGACTAATATGGATTAGATTATCCGACCGTGTTCATTCAGAAAACCTATGAAGGGTGTGGTTTGTTTTGGTTAACTACCCAGCAGAATAGAATTACGAAGAACAAAAGACAAAAGGTTTCCAGAGATAAAAAATGTTAAAATATGAACACAGAGATGTGCCACTCAAAAATAATAATCAAAAGAAAAGCAATGAAAAAAAAAATGGTCTCTAGTCGAATGTGTCAAGATTGTATATTTTTCGAAGATAACATGATTCCTGATGAATTCGCAGATACTGTTTTCTTCTATCAGTGAAAAGGGTCCAAGAAAGTTTCCTTCAGTTTGAAGTAAGCCTCTTGATAGACAGAAATGATCTCTCATTTTGTTTTCTTGCCAAAAACCCACTTTGTGCATATAGATTTAAAAATAAGATTTCAAACTTACCAATAAACCGCTCCAAACGACCCCTCACCAACCAGCTTGAGCACATTAAACGACACATCATTAATTGTTATTGTACAATCTTTTCTGAGCGGCTGAATCTTGCGCACCATGTCACATGTTGGCAGCTTCTCAATGTAGTTTGTAAAATCTATTTGATGCAAAAATGCGTTCGTAAGTTCTCTATTGAACGGATTAACATCCTTTTCCAATGTATAGTCATCAATCACTTGTTGACTTTGATCCAATTCCGCGTGTGGATGAACGAAGTAATTTTGAATGGGTGTCTGATCAATGTCTGGACTCCAGACATGTCGAACTATATTCGGTGTCTTTGGAGTTTTCGTATAGTAAATACTTTTTCCAAAATCTTCCTCTTCGTCGGATTCGGCGATTTCAATGCAATCGGTAGGTTGTGGAGGCGACGATTGCACCGATTGCGGGGTAGGTTTGTTCGTAAATTTATTTGATTCATTTGGACGTGATAGAGTTGGTGGCGGAGGCATAATTTCGCAGCTTTTATCTTGAGGCACAGATGAGAATATACTTAAGCCAGAACTCTTCTCGTTGCCGGAAATGGATTCCTCTTTAATGTTTAGGGATTGTTCTTTGATTTGTGATTGGCGTGGAAAGTGATTTGGCAACCATGTTGAGTTTTTGATCATGCTAAGGTTTGCTTGAAACGCCTCTGTTCGAATGTTGTCTTCGAAGAAATCATCTGGCTTAAGAGAGGCATCAAAACTGGAAGTTTTATTAGTAGAAGTTGAAGACTTTTTGCAAGCAGAGTCTTCGAAAATTGTGAACTTTTTATCTTGGTTAGCAGCGGCTGGTGGCGGTGATTGTTGGCAATTAGAATCTATAAATATTGAAAATTTTTCCCCATGCTTGGGCTGTTTTATGGGTTCTGGTGCGCTAAAACTGTTGAGAAACGACATCGAGCAGTCTGATTGGTTCATCTGTGGCAGTTTTGATGATTTATCTACAATTGAGGGATTTTTTGAACATGCAGGTATTTTGCATGATATCGAACTTGTGGATAAATCGAGTTTGAATGAATCCTCTGGAGGCTTCATAGTAAGTATGGAAACTATTTTCGGCTTTTGTAGCCTCTTATTGGTCGTTTTTGAAGTTTCCTTTGTTGATAAGTCTTCCATGGGGATGTTATCAGTAAGTTTTTGAGTTGTTTTAGCAAACGAGACTGCTTCAGAATTTTCAGATGGATTTGTCATAAAGGATTCGGTTCCCTTTTGTATTGAAGGGTTTTCTTTTATTGATAAATTGGGCATAAATGAGTCTCCTGTGATTCTCTGCTGCGTTTGATTGCCGGTTACAGATAAATTTGAGAGAAATGAATCACCCCCTAATGCCTTCTGCCTTAAAAGGGGTTCTTTATTTTTTGATAGATTCGGCATAAATGAGTTTTCTGTGTCAATTTTATGTTTTAGTGGACCATCTGTAATCGACAAATTTGGAAGAAATGAGTTATCTATCCCTCTTGACATAGTGGAGTCCATTTTATCACCTGATCCGGGTACCTTAAAACTTTGCATAAATGTGTCACGTGTGGATGCAGATCTTTTGGTTCTTGAATCGTCTGCAATGGATGTTGAAAACTTCATAAACGACTCGGTAGAATTCATTTGGTCACTGCTGGATGAAAACTTTTTCAGAAAGGAGTCTTCTATGCCCTGTTTAACTTTGGTAGCACCTACATTCGATAAATACGACATAAACGAGTCTTCTCTTGGCTTATTGGATCCAACCGTCACACTTGGAAAACCCGATAAAAACGAATCTTCCTTTGATCTTTGCTTTGTTTGCACATCGCCTGCTAGTTGGTCGCCTAGGAACCCCGGTAAAACAGAATCATTCTTCGATTGATGTCTTCTTTCTTCTTGTAAAAATGATTTGCCCTTTTCCTGACCTCTTATTTGACTTGGAATACCCGTTAAAAACGAAAATTCTGTTGGTTTGGAAGTCTTTTTTTTATCTTCGGCATTTGTTTCCATTGTATCATCAAAACATGGCAGCAATGACAAATTTGACAATTTCTTAACCCCTGTAATTGATTGGCATTTGGCCCTGACCTCTGGCGAATCATAGTTGCACTTAACTTTTGCATCTGGCGAGTCGCGAAAGTTCATGAACGCTGACGCAGAAAATATTGATTTATTGGCAACCACTGGAGCTGCTGGTGGCAGTGGTGAATTGAAGATATTCTCAACAGTTACACCTTTAACTGGACTTTTTGCAAACAATTCTAACATGTCATCGTCGGCTGGAATTTCACAAGGCAAGGGTGTCTTTGGAGCAAGTACCATCTTGGTGATTGTTTCGGTTTTGTCTTCGTGGAATCTTACCGGTTTTATACTGGGAGCCGTGTCTTCCTTATTCTCAAGTCGTGAAAAATTGCCTGCCTTGCAAATTAGAATTTTTTGGACAGTTTCGGTTTTGTCTTCGAACATTTTCACAGCCGGCAGATTTGGCACAGTGTCTTCTTGCTGATCTAGGCGGTAAAGATCCATGTGCTGCCTGACAGTCGGTAGAACATCATCTAAACTTAAGGATTTGATGAGAAGAGCAGGAGTTTCCTCCTGTGCTGGGGAATTTGTTGCACAAACGTTCTGTACCGTAGGCATTTTGGACTGATGAGCCTCTACTTCAAAATCTGCCGAATTAATGGAAGACTTAGTACTCGCAGTGTGACCAGTGGCCTGCTCAGAAGTCTCCATTATAGTGGACAGTTGTTTGCACTGAAGTGTTAAGCCTGCATCATTGTATTCTGGTGGTGAAAATACTGGAGTAGGATTTGGAATTGCCGGTGTGGCATTTTCGAGACCAGAATAATTCAACTGCATTGGCTGTCGATCTGCTAACGATGATTTTGCTTTGGTTACAGCCTTGGGCGTACTGACAGATTGTGCCCTTAGAAAACAATTAAATACTTGCGTCGAGCATGTTTCATTACCTTCGTAGTTACTCTCCTCCTCTTCATAGATTTGGAAGTTTAGTTGTTTTTGCTTCACAGGAGGAGCGGCTGGCGTTTTGAATGCAAAGGCATCATTATCCATTTCACTTTCATTGGTTTGGATCGGCTCAGTTCTATCCATCTTTTTGGGAGTTTTCATTATGACACTTCTTCGTGCGGTAGATATGCTAGGTATTGGTGCAGCTTCTTCATCTTCTTCGTTGGTTTCTTCTACATTTGAAAATCTAGAAAATTGTGAAGGAGCAACCGATTTTCTTGTGGGGAAAAAACTCTTTCTTCTGGCAGCCTCTTTGGGCAAACAGATTGTCTCTTCCATTTCTTCTGTTATTGCAATTGTTTCATTGCCTCCATATTTCAACTTCCTTTCCCCACATTTCCATCGATGGTACATTACTTCTTCGAATTGTAGCTCCTGTTCATTTTCAGAGGGATAGCAAAGTTTCGGATCAAAAACTAGTTTACTTTTGCCTGTAACAAGTGTCTCCATGGGGTCGAAGGGTGTTGTGAGTTCCTCTGGAAGAAGAATATTCTTTTTCGCAAAGTTCGGATACATCCGCACTCCTTTTTCGATGCTGGACTTCCAAACCGTATCGTACTTTTGGGTAAAGCTGTTTTCAATACTTTTTCGTTTGCACCAGTAGTAGCAACCGAGCTCTTCCAATGAGTACTCCATGTTTGGCTGGGGATATAGTAAACACTTGTCATACGACGGATAGGAGCGCGGAATTAGTTCATTTTCTAGAGTCACTGGGAGATTCCACTCCTCTTGTGGCTTGTTACGTGACACAAACCCACCAAAGAAAATAAACGGTTGACCATACTTAACTTTTCCCTTGATTGGTACGAAATCCTCATCATCTTCTAAAATCTCAAAGCCTAGGTCCGTGCGATTTTCGGATGCAAACAATTTACCTTGTTTCTTATCATGAGCCTTGTTCCAAGGCCCAGGCTCCTTTACATTCTCCTGTTTTCGAGCACTGTCCAAAATGGTTTTAACAACAGATTGCTCTGCACACGGTTCAGGCGGTGGAATTGCGTTGGGATCTTGATTTTCATCTTCAAAAACTGAAATGCTTATGTTTCGGGAACTGCAACTGGGATTTTTTGAATTGACCTACAAATAACAAGCAGAGTTTTACTACTCTAGCAAATAAACAGAAAACAGTCACCTACCTGAACTTTTCCTGGAGCAAAGCTTTTGATAGCTGCACCGGTGCGAATACTGCCTACTTTTTTTCTGTGTGATTTCAATGATGTCAACGCTTGTCTTTTTTCTATTAGAGTGGATTGATATTTTTGCTTTGAAGTATCATCAACATATAATATTCTCTGCGACATGGTAAACCCAAAGTGTTGATGAGCCTCCTGAAGCTCTTCAAACGGCTCAGCATGACAGTCAATACCCCGCTTAAATATTTGATCCGCTTTAGGAAAATTTCCACTTAAATCATAGTAGTACGCCCAACAAATGTAAAGGTCAGCGACCATAGTCCCAATGCCTTGGTTATATAGCTGCTGGTAGCATTCTTGGGGATTCTCATGCGTATCAATCTATAGAATGTTAACACTGCTTATCTACTAAAAATAAAAAATAATTTATTCTAACTCACATATTTAATGTATAACTTTATCATTCGTCTGTCCTGGTGGTAACGCTTATCCTTTTCGAATTTTGTCAAACACTTTAGGAGCACCTCTTCTAAGCCCGATTCCTTACCACCTGACGGGAAACTTTGTTCTATCCAATAGATGTACTCGAACCATGGCTCGAGAAGATCATCACCCTCATAATTTTTGATCGCTTCCTCGTACTGTCGTCTTTGTTGTTGGAGTTCATGCTGTGAATCGGCTTGCAACGCAGCTTGGAGAATGCTTGCGTTCCGACCAGCAGCAAGGGGTTGAATATTTTCTTTAGCATTATCAAAGTCCATTGTTATCGCGAGTTAGATAATTAATACCACAATGTTCTTATTTTGTTGCAATAGAAGATTGCAAAATATTATTTCGGATTTCCCAGTTTGCAAACTTTTTTAAAAGAGAACTGTTTCAGCTTAGAATTTGAAATATTAGTGAAGTTGGGTCCAGTTAAAAATTTAGCAATGCTGCCAAGTCATTTTTTGTCTTTTATTGGTGTTATTTCGTTCCGTGAAGATAGTAAGATAATACTGTCAAATTTCCAGTCACATGAATTGATTTTTTTGTTAAGAAATATTTCACACAGAACTGCTCCAATAATTTTAACGATTCACAACCAAAGTAATAAAAAAAATATATAAATAAAAATAATGGGTCTCGGTCATATATTGTTTGTACAATCGTCAATTGAATTCATTCAATTATTATTATTATTGACTATTTTTTCTTTATTTATATTCACTTGATGATTTCCCATACAAATATGCGTTAGCTCCAATTGATGATTGGAAAAGTTCAAATGCGACACCAAGTAATAAGAAAACAATGCATTTAGTGCTATACAATTTGAGAGCTACTGCTATTTGTGAAGAATTTCCATAAGGAATGCGATAATTTGCAGGTAAATAAATTAAGGATTATGTGTATGAAAAGTAAATAATTGCAATAAAAAAATATATATATTGAATATTATTCATATGTTTTAAGACAAATTGTTTGACACGTGAAACAAACAAAAAAAAAGCAAGTTTAAAACTTTAAAAACGGCTGAAAGATACATTTTTTGCGTTTATTTACCCATTTGAAGAACGACCGCTTAATTAATCGTTCTGCAGTAAGTATATATGTATAAAAATAGTAATTTAATTTTCAAATTAGGATCAAACACTTAACACTTAAGACTTTGTATTTATATATATTTATTTATTTATTTATTTCATCTATAAGTACATTTTACTTTCTTAGACTAGAATGATATAGTAATATTATATATAAAATTAAGTAATACATAATCTTTATTATTTAATTGCTTCGAAAATCTTAATCTTAAAAGCATTTCTGCTCAAATTAAGGTCGATTGCATTCGCATATTGGTTAAAATAAAGACATGCGTTTGTGACAGGTTCATTACGACCATAATTTGTTTCATGTCTTGGTATGGCAAAATAACACTGCAGCCTAGGTCTAAGTGGACGTGCTGGAACATAAACATTAAACAAAGAAAGTAAGGGGATGCAATCAATATGACCCGTAACAACATCCCTTGCAAGTGAAATAAAGAAGAATTTCCTTCTTGTATAAAGAGGTTGTAATTTTATAAGAGCGCATCTATTTACATAAGGTGGCAAAGGAATAGACCAATTTAACTTACGAAGAACAAACCGAGTAAATCTTTTTTGAATTTTTTCAATACGAATCATGCTATTATTATAGCATGGACACCAAACTACGCAGCAATATTCGAGTATAGGTCTAACAAAACTAATAAAAAGCGATTTCAATGTGTATGGGCAGCGAAAATCATTTGAATTTCGAAAAAGGAACCCAAGCATAGAATTTCCTTTGGAAATAATGTAATCAAAATGCATTTTAAAATCTAATTTTGAATCTAAAATTACTCCTAAATCTGTTTGATTAAAAACTCTTTTAAGAGCAGTGTTTGAGATCGTGTAATCAAAGATAATAGGACAATGACACCTTGTGAACGTAAGGACAGAACACTTAGATATATTAAATGGCAATTTGTTTATATCACACCAATTTGATAAGTTACTAATATCTTTTTGTAGGGCGATACAATCCGACAAGGAATTTACCATTTCATATATTTTAACATCGTCGGCAAACATTAGACACTTTGAAGAAGTTATTTGTGAGGGCAAGTCATTTATAAAAAGAAGAAATAAGAGAGGTCCCAGGTGGCTACCTTGAGGTACAACGGAAAAATTAAATATTTTTCTAGATTTGCTTGAACCAATTTTAACAAACTGAACTCTATTTGTTAAGTAACATTCAATCCACTTTAATAAATTAGAATGAAAACCTAGCATTTTAAGTTTTTGAACTAAAATTGAGTGGTTTACTCTGTCAAAAGCTTTTGAAAAATCCGTAAATATAACATCTACTTGTTTCCTATTTTCCATGCTATTAGTGCAAAAATTTGTCAACAGGGATAGAGTTGTGGAAGTGGATCTTCCACTCATAAACCCATGCTGAAATATTGAAATGTGATTTCGAACCATAATATATAATCTTTTTTTGACAAGTGATTCAAAGACCTTTGGGATCAATTGTAGTTTGGCAATGGGTCTGTAGTTTTCATTGCTTGGATCCTGATTTATATATGGGCGTTATGAATGAAAACTTCCAACAATCTTAAAATATCCCAGAATCTAGAGACGCATTAAAAATTTGTTCAAGAGGTTTTAATAGAATATTAAACCTACACATCTTTACGAACATTGCTGGAATGTTATCCGGTGCAATGCTAAGATTGGTGTCTAAGTTACCTAGTTCATTGAGAATTTCATCTTTTGTTAATCTTATTGAACCAATGTCAACAATTTTAGAGACATTCAATGCATTTATCGACTTTAAAGAATCCAAAGTAAAGTTTGATTGAAAGAACGATGCAAACATGTTACATATATTAGAAAGATCGCTACTAACTTTAGTTTTATACGACATATTAGCAGGAATCCCAAATGATTTCCATTTAACATTTATATGCTGCCAAAAGGCCTTTGCATCATTTTTAATTCTAGATTCCAATGACCATAGATATTGCTTATGCGTAAAGTTTTTTTAAATATACATATTCTTTTCGTAAACGACAATATTCACTACGATAAGTTGAATCAACCTTGCTCTTACCACCTAATCTGGTCATTGCAGTTTTTAAGCGCGATAGACTTTTGGTGAACCAAACTGGTTTGTTATTTTGCTTTACCCGCTTTAAAGGAACAAATTTTGAAAATATGTCTTCTATTTTGCTTTTAAATGAACAATAATTTGATAATAAATCGGTATGACTTAAAAGTACATCCCAATCTATTGAGCATAAATAGTTATTGATGAAATTGTAATCGGCCTTAATAAAATCATAACTATAATTCACAAATGAACAATTACTATTAATCGTTTGTACAATCGTCAATTGAATTCAACTTTAAACCACTCAGTTATTATTATTTTTTTTTCCTTTTTTGAATTATTCACTTGATGATTTCTCATACAAACATTCGTTAGCTTTTAAAATGTATAGCACTAAGTCGATACGAAAATTTGCGACCAGGTGTTGCCTTCAGTCGTCAAAAGCACTTAATCGATACGAAAAGTTGCCACCAGATGTTTGCCTTCAGTCAATAATTCCAATTGAAAATAATTTAAAAAAAGGAGAGACTGGCAGCACTGCGAAGAAAAATAATAATTTTTGACAAATTTTGTTTATTTATGGATTACCTTTGTTTTGTTTATTTATAAACTGGACAGTGATTTTTCTTAAATTAAATAAGTCAAAATGCATTATGACCGAAGGGTTGAAAAGGTAGACTTTGCACAACTCGCAGCATGCGGTAACATTTTCATAAACGATGAGTGCACAGATGCCTATCTGGTGTGCAAATTCTGCCAGGATGTAACTAAATTTAGCAACATCTTTCTAAGAACTCTTGCTGACTTTATGGATCACATTAAATGGCATCGGTCAATGCTCCCACCGTCAAATAATAATCAGACGATAAACCTAGAAATTGTTACATTCGTTGCCGGTGAACAGTCTGATGAGGAGTCTGAAGCTATAGAAAATGTATACTCAATCAAGGAAGATGAAAATGATGTTTCTCCAAACATTTCTGGTGAACAGTTAGTGAGTATTTTGGATTTATACAAGAAGTGTCCCTGCTTGTGGCATACAAAAAGTGCGTGTATAAATAGGAGTGCCATTGAACCATCCTATAAGATGCTAGCAAGACACTATAACAAGTTAACCAACGAAAACCGGTCTGCTGAATATGTCAATAAACTTTTAACAAAACTAAGAGACGATTTTCTGGAGGATCTCATGAGGGAGGACACGATGAGTGAATCGTCCCCATGGTATTTTCATCATTTGATGTTTTTACTGATGCGCGATAAAGAGGCAATAGATGATAGCGTAAGATAATATTTGTTCTAACAAATTTTTATTTTCTAATATTTGTTTTTAGATTTACGCAGATTTTATTTGTCCAGCTTGCATGTCTGAGTCGATCTCGCAACACGACTTATGGGATCATTTGTACCAGTTTCATCTTAAACTCGAAGAGGCAGTTTTATGCAGTAAATACCCTTACGAAGCAAATCATTCAACACATGCTGATAGTGAGGTAAGAAAAAAAATTTAAGGTATCCGCATTATAGGGATGATATTTATGATTTGTTTCACAGCTTATGTGCAGCGCATCTAGTGAAGTAGTGGTAAAGTTTATCGATGCATACAGATCTCAACCTCGTCTTTGGAACAAACAACATAAAGAGTACTATAGTCATAAGCTACGAATGAAGTCCTATGACATTCTACTCTCAATATTACAAGAAAACAATGGCGACGCAACTCTACAAGACGTTAAAGTCAAGATACATTACTTACGGAGTAAATTCATTTACGAAACAAACAAAATGAAACAAAACCAAAACTCGGGAGTTAAATATGAACCCACCACATGGTACTATAAGAAACTTTTGTTCCTAGATCCAAAAATTAGCAAAAAACAGTCGAAAGCTGCCAGCATAGATAAAAACCATTTATGTATGGCATGTGACAAAAATTTTACGGACGAAACTGCCTGGTTGGATCACATGCAATGCGGACATGATAATGACCGATTTAAGTCGTCTGATGGGTTTTTCTATTGTCCCATATGCAATGCGCAAAACAAAACAAAATACATGTTTATTCGTCACATCAGGCAATCACATACAACCAATTCGAATTGCTGCCAATATTGCGGTAAACAATTCAATTTCATTGCTGCCTTAGCAAAGCATAAAGCCAAGGTTCACAAAGACTTTGAAACGTTCAAATGCGAAAAGTGCGGCAAGGGATTTTCTAACCTCACGCGAATGAAAACTCACTCAATCACCCACTGGAATGTGAATGATCGGCCGCACATCTGCGAACATTGCGGAGTAAGATTTTCAAATCGAGCGAACTTAAAAGTTCACGTTAGTCGACACACAAGAGACTTTAATTTCCAATGCAAAATTTGCTATCACAAAGCGGCTACATCCACAGAAATGAGATTTCACATGCTTACGCACACCAAGGATTATCCCTGCCTATGCGATGAGTGTGGAAAGGGATTTCGCAGCACTGCACTACTTGCGACCCATAAGCATGAATGTCATGGTAATGACATTTTTACATGTGAAGTGTGTGATAAACAGTTCATGTCGGAGAGAAAGTTGCGGTACCATGGTGAGACGCATAAGTTGGCTAATGTGTACTGTAAGGATTGTGGAAAGAAGTTTGCAAGAAAATCATCACTGATGAAGCATGTACGACTGAAACACAGAGGTGGATCTAAGAAGTCCTTTGAATTGCAGGATGAATTTGACAATTCGTAAATGGACGACGGAATTTGAACAAAGGGGTGCAAGTCATCATGTATATTAAAGATATTGGCCAATATTAAGCTCCAATCTCTGATTGATGTTAAACCAAGCGTGTCCACCATTTGCATGGTCGGTGCAAATCGATTCCATTTCAAGGCCTCCCTCATGACTTTGTTTTTGCAATCTTCTGATTTGACCTTGATTGCAACACCAAAATACCCTACAAAAGTGTGTGCAATGAGGTATATTGCAAATATATTTTATCTTGGTCTTTTATTTGGAAAAAAAAATTTGAAATTTATTACATCCGTAAGGGAGATTTGATGACTATAGTAAGTATCAGAGAACAAGTAGGGATCTCTTGTAAGTATGTCCAAGTTATACGGACTGGTCGCGGCGATTTGCCCCAGGGTATTTAGAGGCTCATTGATAATTGATGAAGAGCAGTAAAGTCAGTAATTACAAACTTTAATAAAATAAGGAAAAGATAATTTACTTCTTGGGTTGTTGTTCATTAGACGTGACAAAACAGGGGTTTGGCGGTACTCGGAATCATTGGTGAATACGGCTTGTCTTACTTGTAACTGTTACTGTTAAAGGACGGTGGAATGGTGACTTATACTTCTTAAAATCGCAGTGTGGGCAAAGTAGTGCAGTTTTGCTCGGTTTTTGTTTCCGACTAGTGTATGTTTAAACAACTGCTCTTTTTTGTAAATAATTTGTTAATATTAAATTAACTACGAGTAAATTTCTCCAGTTTTCTTATAGGATCGTCAGAAATGATTCTTTCTCCATTATAATGAGAAGTTACTTAAAGGATTTATGAGGGTTTGTATTTATATCCTTATGGCCCTTTTGTGTAGAAGAAAACTGGTGGACGAAACATTTGAAGTATTTGATCAATGGCTTTGAAATAATTTTTTAAAAATTTAGAAGGCTACAATCTGCTGTGCGAATCGTTGAAAACGTTAAGAAAACGCCCCAAAAGTGGACATGGTTTAAAAATTATTTACAGATGAAATGTTTATAACACTTTGGCCAATGTTTCTGCGTCGAAACAAGTGCGCGCCACTTAAGGCGAGGTCTTCCTCTACTAAATCCGAGTCTGGCTGGGAATCGAAGACTCTGCGAGCCGGAGTATTGGTGTCTATTCGTTCTACATTTCCTAGCCATCTTAAAAGTCCAATGCGGGCATATCGCTGTACAGCTCGTATAGTTCTTGGTTGAATCTTCGTCTCCATAGCCCGTCAACGCAAACGGGACCGAAGATTTTTCGAAGAATCTCTCAAATCGACCAAGGATTTCTTCATCCGCTTTTGAGACGGTCCATGCTTCAGCGCCGTAGAACAGGACTGGGATGATCAGGGTCTTATATAAGATCTCCTTAGTAGTTCGAGTGAGGGCTTTACTACTGAATTGCCTTCTTAGCCCGAAGAAATAGCGGTTGCTAAGAGTAATTCTTCATTTAATTTCTAACGATACGTTGTTGTCAGAGTTAATAGCGGAGCCGAGATAGATAAAGTCCCAAGTCCCGTACTACCTCAAAGATATTTCTGTCAATGGTGACGTTCTGTCCATGTTGTGTGTCCTTTCCTGTTGACTGCATATACTTCGTCTTGCCCTCATTTACTGCTAAACCCATTTTTGCCGCTCCCTTCTCTATACTAGCAAACGTGGCTATGACATCACGTTGGGTCCTACCAATGATGTCAATATCGTCGGCGTATGCTAGTAGTTGTACAGATTTTTGGAAAATTGTGCCTCTGGTGTTCGCTCGTGAGTTTTGCACAATCCTCTCAAGAATCAGATTGAAGAAGTAACATGACAGCGCATCGCCTTGTCTAAATCCTTTTTTGGTATCGAATGTGTCGGTGAGGTCGTTTCCGACCATCGTCAACCTACACAAACGGACGAGTTTGGGGGGTATACCAAAACTAGACATGGCTCTGTATAGTTAGTCTATAGAAATGCTATCGTATGCGGCTTTGAAATCGATGAATAGGTGGTGGGTATCGATTTGGACTTCTTGGGTTTTTTCCAGGATCTGCCGAAGTATGAAGATTTGATCGGTTGTGGACTTTCCTGGCCTAAAACCACACTGATAAGGGCCGATCAGGTTGTTGGTAAACGGTTCAGGCGTTCACATATTATGACAGATAGGACAGATAGTTGGCACAGTTTACAGGTCTCCTTTTTTGTAGATGTTATTTAGACATTTTTTCAAAATTCTACTAGTTTGTTTATCGAAAAACAAGGTTTTACTGAAAAATAGGAGTCATAGTAATTGGATTTTAATTATAACATTTGTTCTGCTTCGTTAGACAGAGTATATATAAATATCAAGATTCTAGCTCAAAATTTAGGGACCAAAAATCAGTGACCCACATAAGGGGACTGGCACACAGACATGGCTTGATCGACTTAGCTAGCTTTTCTGTGTTTCTATGTTACAAACTTATCTAGCCCTAAGGGGTATAGAAAAACATTTAAATGGTGTGTCTGATCATTGTAAGTAAATTTGCTCTAATGTTGCTTTATAATATAATGATAAATGGTCGATCATAAAAATCGGTTTAAGCTTAAGATGAAGATGAGCTTAAGATGGACGACTAAAGTGACTCGTGAATCGCATTCCCAGTTAATTGCCAATTGTGTATACAAGCCACGAAATTATTATTTTTTTTAAATATCAATAATAAATTTAATAATACTGCATTCATAACTACGTATTTATATTAATCAAAACGCCCAAGAAAATTTGATTTTTCGGGTGAAATTTTGCTGGGTCACGTTATTTTTGATTTTTTATCAATTTTTGATTAAAATTTCTAAAATTGTTTTGCCTTTTGTAATGAGAGCGAATTGACGCATATAATGCACGTGTAGTCTTACTTACATGAAACGATTTAAACAATTTAATAAAACGACATAAAACATATATTTTTTCTTTTTTTAACAAAAACTTTAAAATCTTAAAATAACTTAATCTAAATCACACAGCATTACTTTATTAAACTTTTAAAATCCCGTGTTTAAATTAATGGATCCCTTACGACCCTACAAAATATTCCTCCCTTCGATTGTATTATCAGAGCCTTTGGATCGAGTACCATTGTCTTGTGTGTCTTCTCGCATGTGGTTACAGAATGGTTTCGCAAAAAATTAATAAGACCAATCTTTGTCTGTAGAATACCAAAACGCTCTCCAATGCAATTATGTGGTCCTGTACCGAATGGCATGTATGTAAATGGTTTCACATTTGCTTTGTTCTCAGGCGAGAATCTTTCGGGGTCGAATTCATCAGGATTTGGAAAATACTGTAAAGAATATGAAAAATTGGCCTAGAAGAAGTTTTAAATGTGCAGGCACATACCTGAGGGTCTCTTTGAAGGGCATATATTGGAATGTAAACAGGCATACTTTTTGGAACGGCAAAATCACTGTGTGGCTTCAATGGGTACTCATCTTCACCTTTTGGCAGTGTGCACTCTCGATCCAAAAATGGAAGCGGTGGATACAACCTCAGCACCTCCTGAATCACCATATTCATATACTCCATTTCGTTCAACATTTCATAAGTCACTTTGCCGCCATTTTTTGACAACGCTTCCTTTATCTCTTTTCTAAGCCTGTTGAGAAGTTTCGGTTTCTTTGAAAGCTCATACAAACCAAAGGACATTGTCGAGGACGAAGTTTCATATCCAGCGGTGAAAAATATAGCCGCTTGTGCCACAAGTACATCGTTGTCTATGGGCTTACAGTTACTGTCGGCTTCGGACGACTTTTTAAAGGCCACCAAAATGTCAATCAAATCATTGCGTATATTCCCGTTCTTAATCCTCTCTGTCATGGCATAGTTAATGGTTTCACGGAGGAATTTCGTTGCTTCAACACTAAATATCTTGCAGCGCATAATTTTCACCAACTGCGGCAGGAAGAAGACAATCGAAAACTCAATAGCTCTCCATGGAGTGAAGTTGAAAATTTGTCGGCCATTTGTTCGAAATTCGCCGTTTGGATTTCGCAAACTATTCGCCTGCAGGCCATAAGCTACTGTCGCTATGACATCTGTTGTGTAGAGTGCGCAAATTTCCTTTACCTCCTGAATGGTGCTATTGCTATTTGAATCAACCTTAAGGTCGCACAGGTACCTATTTAGTTGACTTCCGATCTGTGAATGAAAGGCCACATAAGAAATCATATCCGATGATCTTTGTAAACTAAGAGTCTTACCTCCTCGACAAGCGGAAACATTTGCTTCATTTTGCCACTAGTATAGACCGGTGTCAACTTGGTTCGTAACTCTTTCCACTGTGGATTTTTGACGAAGAACAGATTGTTTGATCCTAAGGTATCGCCATGAGGATCGCATCCGGAATATCGGTTTGAGAACTTGTTAAAATCTTTGACAAGTATTGATTTGATAACTTCAGGCTCTCGAATCAATAAAGCCGGCTTGTTGAAGATGTGTATTCCCACTATAGGCTCGCCTTTGATACTGTTGTTGTCATAGAGGCTCTTTAAATGCTCAGCAGCACTGGCTTTCATTGTTACCATATCCTTGAGGTTACCAAATACCAGATTTGGTTCAATATAAGCCACATTCTTCCTTCGCCAATACGAATAGTGATGCTTGCACCAAAGGTATAGCGCTACGAGAACTGAAGTTATAAATAGCAGCACTTCCGTGACGATAATCATTTTAATAAGAGCTGTCAGAAAGAGAATTCCATATAATAATCATTTGGATAATTGTTTTTAAATGCTCCTAATAGTGCAAGCACCTAGTGGTATTGTGGAAAATTCGAATCCTAGATTTAAATCGAACCTAACTTTACAGTGATGGTTAAGCCCGAAAATGCGGGTCAAGCTATTCTGGACCTTAACGCGTCTATTAATACTAATGTTTGAAGCAAAGCTGCGTACCCGTTTTTACTAAGGCATAAAAAACTAACTTACCATATATATTGTCTAGTTGAATGAAATTGAAAATCTATGTTAGAATTGGCATTTATAACAATGTCTGTTATCATTGTCTGATTTTCATCATAACTGTAAAAGAAGATAAACGAATATTTTAACTCATAATATGTTTTTATCAGAGAAGTCAGATATCATATTCATATAATATCCGACTCACATCCTATCTATCAGAGAAGCCACCTACGTAATTAAAATAAAACGATAAGACGACGAATAAATGCACGTCGACAGAAATTATAAAAGATAAACAAATAAGAAGTCAGATATCATATTCATATTATATCCGACTCACATCCTATATATCAGAGAAGCCCCCTACGTAATTAAAAATAAAACGATAAGACGATCAATAAATGCACGTCGACAGAAATTATAAACAAAGATAAACGAATAAGAAGTTAGATATCAATATCCGAATCACATCCTATCTATCAGAAACACAAGTCAATAAATACTGGTCATCTGCGATGTTCCAGTTAGTTCTTAAACACCATCTACAGTGAACTCAATAAATCAGAGCTCAGCTCTGAATAATCATTTTTAAAAAGTGTTTTAGTTAAAAAGCATTTTAAATTGGCGCAGTCGGTAGGATACTCTTTTACATATGAGTATCCTTTGCAAAAAACAACCTACAAAATATTTTTAAAAATCGATCAACCCACGTAAGGGAAAAAGTCAGTATCGGTAGTAAAATATTTAAACCGCTATAGTGAAATTAAATTCGTTTGTAATAAACTCGATGCAAAAGAGTATTAATACGTTCGAAATAATAACTAACGACGGTATATTAAATCAATAGTTAAAAGTGAATAACGGTACAAACATTGATCCAAAAACACTCAAAACCATTGCAAATATAATTCAGTGAAAATAAAAGAAAAGAAAACCTTTAACGAAAATAAAGACTCTTAAAATTACTTCAGTGAATACATTTAATCAGTTAGTAGTTCACGTCAACACACATGACCATACTACGAATTCCATAGAGGAAACTGATTTTCAAATAATAAAAAAAAATATATATATAATGCTGTAAAAACAACAGATGCCTCATCAAAAAATTCAAGGAAACAAAGAAGAATAACCCCAAGTATACGGGCGAAGAGTCATCTACCGAAGAAGAAGATACACACTTAAATAAAATAAGAAACACACCCATACCCGAATATTGCACACTGGTAACTCAGACGTCGAAAGACTCCACAGTACTTTTAATGAACATATCAGGTTGCTGGAAAAAACTGAAAATATTTTCGACTTAGTCGAAAAAACTATAAATATTTATAACAAAACTGTTCATTTAACAACCAAGGAAAAACCAATCGATATACACCTAGGCAAGATAGATAACAAAATAGTATTAGGTAGAATTGAAATAACTAAAATTAAAGTTTTAGAAAAACTTAATAAAAACAGAATAGACACAGAAATAGATCAAAACTTTACAAAAATAAATAACCCAGAAAATTTTAATAAACTGAAAACGAAACACAAGAAAGTAAAGGTAATAAAAGTAAAAGAAAAGAAAATATTAATCAAACCACATCTTAGGAAGCAAACCTTGCATAAGGATCAGTTCCGAAAAAGAAAGAAACATACAAAACCCCACAATGAAGATAACAATAGTGATTCTCTCTTTAATAACCCTAGTGAAATCTAATATCGAAATAACAAAGATAGATAGAGAATTCCTACTTCTACAGGAAGAACAAGTAAAACTAATCAATAATTATGAAATGATCTTACATTTAATAAACCTGACAGAATGTCAAATACTAATAGATCAACTAAAAAACCAATACCAAATTTTACCCGATAAAAATAATCAACAGAAACAAAAGCTAGATACCTTAGAAATTAAACTACAAACAATAATTCCCCACCATATTATACACAAAAGAGGTTTAATTAATATTATATTAAAAGGAATGAAATTTGTCTATGGAACAATGGATGATGACGATAGGGAAAGCATAGAACAAAGCCTAAAAGCACTTGAAGAAAATAACGAAGAACTACTAAAAAACAACAACAAACAAGTGAAGATTAATCAACAATTTAATGAACAGTTCTTGCAACTTAATGACATATTCAAACAAATTTATAAGACATTAAATAGATGGAAAACAGTCCAGAATGACATTAACGCCTTACGCATGGAAATTGAATTCAACAAAAATTTAGTAGAAGTACAGGAAATAATAGAAAAAATGTATAATATCATCATGACTAGTAGAACTGGTGTACTAACACAAGACATACTGACTGTACAAGAGATATTCGATTACGAAATAAATTTTGAAAAAACTTAAGGAATTGAAAATAGCTTTGGCAACCTATAATGAAAATCTTCTAATTATCCTAAGTATCCCTAACTTTAATGATAAATTATTCAATAAACAATAAAAGAATAATTAAAATACCCAATAATGAATTATTAGAATTTAATAAAACCTTATATACTATGACTAAAGAAATAAAACATCTACATCAAATTAAAGATAATTGTATTGAAAATCTATTAAAAAACAGTATAAATTTAGAATGCGAAACGGAAACGTTTACAGAAGAAAATTCAATCATAGAAAAAGAAAAATATCTAATAATAAAGAACTTACAAAAAGAAAAAGTAAAACAAAGTTGTAACAACCTAGATTATGTTTTAGAAGGAAATTATATACTAAAACTAGAAAACTATAAAATAGAAATAAAAAATAAAATCTATAACAAAAAATTGTACCAGAGTAATTATAAAATAATACCATTATTAAATTATAACTTCTCAGAATTATATTATAAAAATCTGAACTTTCAATCAATTGAAAACATTGAAACGTTAGAATCTAGAATACATAAAAAACATATAACCTTTAACATTGTATCGTTTGCAATTGTAATAACTATCATAACTTTTGTAATTATATATTTAAAAATAAAATTAAAAAATAGAAAATCTATTACAAATGTAAACCTTCCATCGGTCACTTTCAAGCCGATAAAAGATTCTAAAGAGGGAGGAGTTATAACTGTAAAAGAAGATAAACGAATATTTTAACTCATAATATTTTTTTGTCAGAGAAGTCAGATATCATATTCATATAATATCCGACTCACATCCTATATATCAGAGAAGCCACCTACGTAATTAAAATAAAACGATAAGACGACGAATAAATGCACGTCGACAGAAATTATAAAAGATAAACAAATAAGAAGTCAGATATCATATTCATATTATATCCGACTCACATCCTATCTATCAGAAACACAAGTCAATAAATACTGGTCATCTGCGATGTTCCAGTTAGTTCTTAAACACCATCTACAGTGAACTCAATAAATCAGAGCTCGGCTCTGAATAATCATTTTTAAAAAGTGTTTTAGTTAAAAAGCATTTTAAATTTATATTTATATATATATATATAAATATATATATATATATATATTTCATCAAAAATTTAAATTTTTGACGACTTCGGGGTCATGAAAAATTTCTATTTTTGATATATATATATATATATATAAAAAAAAAATATTTTTCGAAAAATATTTTTTTTTTTAGAAACGAAAAGATAGGAAAAAAAATTGTTGATGCCGACGACGAATTTGAAATAAGATTTTCTTAGAATTCTCAAAGTTAAGCGGAAACTATATATATATATGTATATATATGACCCATTTGTGCCATATTAATATCGCATAAATTTTATTGATATAAGACACTTTTTAGTTCTAGCTCTAATAAATCTATTAGCTGAACGTAAGAACGTGTTTACGCCGTAAATAATTCGGGTTAGGGTCAAACAATTACCGATAATGTCTGTGTTTGAATGCACGATAGTTGAACCCTATCCCATAGGAGCATATAAGTTCTGACATTAAGATTGTAACATAGAAAAATAGTTTAGATATATATATGTACCGCAAAGTAGATTCAGTAGGTCTGGGTTCGATTCCCATCCGTAACAACAACAGCATGATTTTTCACTGGCCGTCACTCTGACAAATCATCCGAGTAGATAATTTGCCAAGAACAGCTTATCACAGTTTGGCCGTTCGGAGTCGCCATTAAACAGGAGGCCCCGCCATCGTCAAGAAGTACACAAGCCATGGGTACTAACGAGCTTGTTGCGAGAGCTCTTATTCTTGACCATAATGCCATTATTTTTTTAAGTGTGACAGTAAATTTAACTTTGGGTATTAATTTATTTTTATTAGAGCATTCTTCGATTATCGTATCATTTAACGTTTGAAATGTAATGGCAAGCAATGGCATTCCAGCAGTTTGAACCCATTACCGCTTGAGAATTCTAAAGTTTATGCTCTTGGACCTTCATGATGAAAAAAATGTTAACATCTTAAATTTTCACATAATGCATTTAAGATGGACAATCTCGTAAATATTTTCTGGACCCAATTTGTTAAACTCAATTCAATAAAAGCTTCTGTGCGATAGCACGCCTTATCAATAAGACTTATAAGTTGAATATGGCATTGGAGATAATATACGAGTATATTCACCTTAAAATGTTTAATCTATTCGGTAGGTGTCTTATTTGAACGCGACAGGTTCAAATTCTGGTCATTTATGTTGAATTTAGGTCGGAATGGATCTATTGGACTCATCCTTACGAAAGTTATATTAATATTTAACCAATGGGTAACGAATGAAGTGAAGAGAAATCTTGGGCGTCCAAGAAATTAAATGGTACAATATGGGAAATCATGAATTTTTCTTGAACAATGTGTTTTAATACAGAACCGAACAGTTAACGAAATCGTTATCAATATCACATTAGCAAGATTAACTCAGCTATGTCGCTTAATATAATTATACTCACTGATATTTCATTCAATTTGGAGGATGTAAGATGGACAATTTGAACTTTTTCACACTTGTATCGGATACTGGTAAGGTTATTCGTGGTCATGAAATTTGTTCAATATGCTCAAACAGAGCATATGCCACAGAACACGGAAGACACTATGTTTAACAAATCTATCAAGCTGTGTTAGTGGTGTTTGCAGAAATTGATGAATATTTAAAAGGAACAAGAAGAAGACAAAATCTATTATTATGTGTTATCACAACACAAATAATAATTGTAGACCCACAAGCTTGGACAAATCAACCTTGAGTCCTGCATACGATAGGGGCGAAAAGAAGAGTAGATCCAATGCAAGCTGCAACATCGATGCTATATTCAATAGTATCTTAGAATCACTGCCTCCAAGTTGCAAAAAGGAAGGACAAAAGTCTTCCCTCAACGGATCTGGAGTCTGTCAACAATAGATCTGGAAATAATGCTCCTTTATACCAATTTTCTATGGCTACCCTTCACAAAAATTCTACTACACGCCACTTGTACAAATTAGAGCTATCAATTTTAACTCATTTTAATCAAAATCGGTAGTCCAAATCCCTTCTGATCTTAAACGATGATATCAAATTTACAGTAAACCAGTCAAGCAATTCGGACAGCAGTTGCGCTCTTAGACCGACATACATACAGAATTGTCATACTCACATTTTAAAATTATATCACAGACATATTTCGTTTGACAGAAATTTCCACATTGAAAGTTGGAGAATGTAGGAAAGAAACAAAAAAAAATCTCTATAAACTTAAAGAGTGGAGTAGTAGATAGGTACGTAAATCGAAAACTAATGGCTATTGCCGTTAAGCCTTCACTTAAGATCACAGTCGAATAAAGACAAATGCCTAGCCTTTAACAATTAAAAAAAAATACCGATCATATTACAGTAAACCGATTTGTTTGCCTTAAAAGATATTAAATATGGATCGAAGATCATCAATATCACAAACATTTGTATTTAAATATTACCCACACAAACAATTGAATGCATTACGAAACTTTACGTAATTATTACAAATCACAGTTTTTTTATTTATTTTTACATTGCACTCACTTTTTGTAACGCAACAAAAAATAAACCGACGATATATTGCTGGTTGGCGCTGTTCAACTGGATGAGAATGCAAATACAAGTCGAATGTGTTGGAGAATGTGAACGTCGTGTTCTTTTATAGTATCCCCATATGAAGGTTCAGCGCAGTTATCGGGTTCCGTAATTTTCTTAGTTATTATTAGTCAAAATTATAAACATAAATGTAAACAAATCAATTTTGCGTGATACCACTCGTATATGAGATTATGAACGAAACAAAAGCCAGACGTCTAATTAAATTTATAGCGTGCGCCAAAAAGAAAGAAATAAATACTAACAGCAGCATCAGCGATGCCACTTTCGATGGATGATGTAGCAAACTACCTTGTAAAAAGACGCAATACAAACTTTAAGAATCCTTATTTGTTATTCTGCATTCATTAAATTTTTCCTTCGACCTGAGTTTTTTATAATTCCGATTTACGCACCATTTGAGACTTTACACAAGTCTTACTCGATTGCTTGTGAACGTTTAAAAAGCCTGCTATTTGTCCCGTTTTTCTGCCGACGCGATTGTCACAAGTCAAAATGAATCATACGTGTATCCACACACTAGCGATTTAAATGACTGCGACTAAAAAATTGTTGTTGCAACATTTTCTATCGTATCCTAATTAAGTTGCAAAAAAGCGATCTATTGTATTATATTATCTTGTGTGTTTTTGACAGGAGGCTACAAATAGATAGGTATTTTTTTAAACATTGACTGATTATATATGGACTGCTAGTGAAATGTCATTTTCATACGCTTCTGCGAGAAAATATGCTCCAAAACAGCACAGGCTCTGTTGTTTCACTGCGGATTAGCAAAGAAACACTAGCCGCCATCAAGCTAAGGTTCCATAGTACAATGCTAAAAAAAGTGCGACATCTTGTACCAAAAGATTCTTACCCACAGCGACATGTAGCGTTATCTATTCAAATGATGCAAAACTACAAAGAGTGATTTCGAATAAATTCTGCAATAACAATACATTTCTTTACTTATTAACCCATAGACTGAACAAGTTTTGTAAATTTGTTTTTTACTAATGTTTTATGATCATTAACATACATTTTTTTATAATGTGATGATGCAAACGTTTTTTTTTTGCTTACTTAGTTTTCCGCGTGTATGTAGTTTTGGAACATGTGTGAAGTTGGCTACTAGCAGTCCATATATAACAAGTCAATGATTTTCAAAGAGTGGTAGCAGTGTCCTATTGGTCAGTGCTTTTGACTACTAACCGCGCAGTCCTGGTTTAAATCCTGAATAAACAACTTCACCTCTTGCGAAAGTCTGACAAACATGTAAGAGTTGGTGTATGTTGTGAAAAGCTTCTAAAATTGCTTAACTTGGCAAACAAAATAGAATGAAGAAGCTTGGCTTGAAACCTTGCATGAGCCGTTAATGCCAGATATTTAATTTCTTCATTTCATTTATATGTTCGGATTATAAATCCGTAAATATGGCTAAACATGACTTAGTCATATTTTCTTCATTTACAAAATTATTTTTATGGAAAAACACCACACTCGCTTTGAATGATAATGGCAACGCTGGGTGCATGTTATTATTATAACTAATTAAATTTTTACAATTGAACCGGTTCAGATGCATGTGCATGTGTAACTTTACTTGACTATCAGCTCATCGCACGCACGCAAGGTGAACGTGAAGCGACTTAAGGATGAATAAACTGTACTTCTACAATACGTCCCATACGTTTGACAGAGAATTCATTTACAAATAAGTAATGTAATGGTGTTTACAATTAGTAAAATATATGTGAACGGAAGAGTTCCGCAAGTTACCGGATATATGATATTTTTTCAGATCAGACCCACCGTGAAAAACCTGAAAATAACATATGAGAGGGCTGCAATCAGCTTTGCGAACCGTTGAATACCCTATCCCTTTCCATTCTTAAATAAAACTTAATTAATAAAAAGTGGACTTGACTTAAATCTGTATAACGATAGTACATAAATACATAAAAAATGATATTGTTCAGTTTATCAGACATGACAGGTTATCAAAATCTTTTATGGTTTAAGTTTTCAAGTGTCACGTTATATTTTAATTTATAATCAAAATTTTAAAATTTTGCGAATTTATTAACAACACTGGGGTACAAATAATTTTTTTAATGTTGATAAAAACCTAAAATTGTTTTTAATTTTATGACGACTCCAGGGTGACCATTAGTTTGGATCGAAATCATAAAATGTTTCTGATGACCCTGAAGACAATGCCTCTTCCTGAAAGATTCAAACATTTCAATGAAATGACATGAAACGTACTTTCTTCGTTTTATTAGAACTGATCTAAATCACTCAGCATTATTATTAAACTTTTAACTCTCACAATTCCGTATTCAAATTAATGGATCCCTTACGATTCTACAAAATATTCCTCCCTTCGATTGTAAATTCAAAGCCTTTGGATCGAGTACCATTGTCTTGTGTGTCTTCTCGCATGTGGTTACTGAATGATTTCGCAAAAAGTTAATAAGACCAATCTTTGTCTGTAGAATACCAAACCGCTCTCCAATGCAATTATGTGGCCCTGTACCGAATGGCATGTATGTAAATGGTTTTACATTAGCTTTGTTCTCAGGCGAGAATCTTTCGGGGTCGAATTCGTCAGGATTTGGAAAATACTGTAAAGAAAGTGAAAAAAAATTGCCTAGAAGACGTTTTCAACGTACAGGCACTTACCTTAGGGTCTCTCTGAATGGAATATATTGGAATGTAAACAGGCATACTATTTGGAACGCCAAAATCACTGTGCGGCTGCAATGGGAACTCATCCTCACCTTCCGGCAGTGTGCACTCTCGATCCAAAAATGGAAGCGGTGGATACAACCTCAGCACCTCCTGAATCACCATATTCATATACTCCATTTCGTTCAACATTTCATAAGTCACTTTGCCGCCATTTTTTGACAACGCTTCCTTTAGCTCTTCTCTAAGCCGGTTGAGAAGTTTCGGTTTCTTTGAAAGCTCATACAAACCAAAGGACATTGTCGAGGACGAAGTTTCATATCCAGCGGTGAAAAATATAGCCGCTTGTGCCACAAGTACATCGTTGTCTATGGGCTTACAGTTACTGTCGGCTTCGGACGACTTTTTAAAGGCCACCAAAATGTCAATCAAATCATTGCGTATATCCCCGTTCTTTATCCTCTCTGTCATGGCATAGTTAATGGTTTCACGGAGGAATTTCGTTGCTTCAACACTAAATATCTTGCAGCGCATAATTTTCACCAACTGCGGCAGGAAGAAGACAATCGAAAACTCAATAGCTCTCCATGGAGTGAAGTTGAAAATTTGTCGGCCATTTCTTCGAAATTCGCCGTTTGGATTTCGCAAACTATTCGCCTGCAGGCCATAAGCTACTGTCGCTATGACATCTGTTGTGTAGAGTGCGCAAATTTCCCTTACCTCCTGAATGGTACTGTTGCTATTTGAATCGACTGTAAGGTCGCACAGGTATCTATTTAGTTGACTTCCAATCTGTGAATGAAAGACCACATTACCTCCGATGATCCAAGTATGCTAAAAGTCTTACCTCTTCGACCAGCGGAAACATTTGCTTTATTTTGCCACTAGTATAGACTGGTGTCAACATGGTTCGTAGTTCTTTCCACTGTGGATTCTTGATAAAGAAGAGATTGTATGATCCTAAGGTATCACCATGAGGATCGCATCCAGAATATCGGTTCGAAAACTTGTTGAAATTTTTGACAAGTATTGATTTGATCACTTCTGGCTCTCGAATTAATAAAGCCGGTTTGTGGAAGATGTGTATCCCCACTATAGGCTTGTCTTTAATACTGTTGTTATCATAGAGGCTTTTCAAATGATCAGCAGGACTGGATTTCATTGTTACCATATCCTTGAGGTTACCAAATACCAGATTCGGTTCAATAAAAGCCACATTCGTCCTTCGCCAATACGAAAAGTAATGCTTGCACCAAAGGTATAGCACTACGAGAACTGAAGTTATAAATAGCAGCACTTCGGTGAAGATTATCATTTTAATAAGGCCTGTTAGAAAGAGGATTCCATGTAATTACAATCGCTTGATTAATTGTTTTTAATTGCTCCTAAGAGAGCACTCAGAATCTCTAGCTGAGTCGAACTACGCATGTCTGTCTGTCCGTCCGTCTGTGTGACACCGATTTATGGGTCTTACATTTTTAAAAACTTTAAACATTTTTAAAATCTACCCACTGCCACGCCTACACTTTTGAAACAAACGTATTTTTTGATCATAAAGAACTATAAAATTGGCTATTTAAGGGTAAAATGGGATAGGGTATTCAACGATTCAAACAGCGGATTGTAGCCTTCTCGAATTTTGTATACCAATTTTTTTTGGTTACTTGTACAAATTAGAAGTATCAATTGATGTATTTACAGCAAACCCGTCAAGCAATTTGGGCAGCAGTATCGCACTAAGAACGAAATACAGAATTGTCATACTCACGGTTTGGAATTCTCTATCACAGACATATAAATTTTGACGGAAATTTCTACTTAAAAACTATGAGAGTGAAGGCAATTGATAATTTATCAGATCATCGATGATCTTCACGTGGCTTATCTTACTAACCAACACTGCTCCCGCGTTGCTGTACAAATTCCAAAAAAAATACCGATTACATTATAGTAATCCGACTTGTTTGCTTTAAAAGATTTTAAATTTGGATCGTCTGCTCTAAAAGACAGAAGATCATCACAAACAATTGAACGCGTTACAACGTCACTGACTTATAGTCCTCGAAACATAACATCAGTATTACTAATCACAATTTTTTTATTATATTTTCATTTCACTCACTTTGTTGTAACGCAACACAAAAACCCACGATATAATGTTGTTTGGCAATATTTAACTGGTTGATGATGCAAATACAAGACGTCTACAGCGGAGAATATGAACGTCGCGTTCTTTATAGAATCCTTATATGAAGGTTGACCAGAGTTATCAGGCTCCGCAATTTTCTTAGTTATTATTGGTCAAAATTATAAACCTATGTAAACAAATCAATTTTTTGTGATACCACTCGTATATATGAGATTAACGTACATATAAACGATACAAAAGCCAGAGGTCTAATTAAATTTATAGAGTGCAATTGTATTTCGAAATAATAAAAGTACGATTTTAAAAATCAAAATAAAACTTTATTTAAATGAGGTGGGACAATGTTCGTGGTTGAATCAAACTTAAGAAATAAGAGCTAATCTTATATCCATATTCGAAAGGTCTAAACATCTTCCACTGGACATGTAGCTTATAGTATTGGGTCGCCAATGCACGCAGTTGTCGGTGGTCTAATTATGATTCACCTTTTTCATATAGTGCATGCATACAAGACAATATGCACCTATAACAAAGAACTTACATAATGTATCATGCTGTGGAAATAATGATATAAATTCACATTATATTGCAGACTTTTACCATAAGAGTTAAGATAAACTTTCTGAACAAGATGTGGTGACAATGTCATTTTCTATATTTCATCCCCATTCAGTTTAAGCCACGCCCATCTGGGAGAGGGTAAGGATTGTAGCCTTCTCATATGTTTTTATTTAGGATAAGCTCCTTTTTTGGCCTGAGTAGGAAAATCCATTATGTTAAGTTAAATGCAAATCGTTTGAGTTGACAAGTTTGAAGAGTTGTTTGACATTTTCGAATCAATTGAGGTGTGTCCTCGTGCGTATTTTCATCAGTGCAGACTCAAGGTATCATAATCATTGAAATCTAGTTTCAATGTGTGACTTCAACCTGAGACTGGCTTTCGTTTGGTACGTGTCTAATGTTGCAGAGCTATTGTTGGAAATTTTCTTTTTACTTCTTGCAGCTTTTTTATAAATCTAACCATTGTCGAGTTAGTGTCAAAATAAAGCTTATGAGTTTTAGAACATGATTATCCAAAAATATTTAAATTTTTTATTATAGTTTTCGCAGTTTTCGCCCTTAGGGCCCAGTTATAGTTATCATTGAAAGCCCTCATTGGAAATTGTCTTTTACTTCTTGCGGCTTTTTTATAAATTCAGTCATTATCGAATTAGTTACAAAACAGAGATCATGAATTTTAGAACATGATTATCCAAAAATATTAAAATTTCTAATTATATTGTCGGATTAAATGTAAAATGCAAATGTGTACGGACTTTCTCCGCTACTCGTGGCTCGAACAATTAATAAACCGAAAAACATACAAAAGATCCAAAAGAGAAGAAAAACTCAAAATAAAAATGCTTGTATTACCCTCTAAAAACCACCGCGTTAATGCCCCGTCTCTACCAAAAATGGTTCAGGGACTTCTCCGACCCACACTACCCACACACTGCTCCAGCATATTGGTCTCCTCTCCTGATAGTACTGTAGCCACTAACTTAATGACTTTATGATAACCAGGCCCAAAAGTAGTGGTTGCATGTGTGTACAGGTAGGTTATACGTCTATAAATGAATGCACATCTATAGCGGAGAGATCGAGGGGTACACGTACATCGAGCGTGCATCTAGTTTTCCCAGTACCTGCGAACCCTTGTGAATCAATCATTAGATGGTCCCCCTTGTCATTATCAGACCAACCGATTTCCAGCTCTGAGAAGCTTTAGCACGGTGGATAGTGCTATAGCTGCTTACTAAGCTAATTAACTATATGCAAAGTATCCCTGTATGTAGTATTCCCTGAGCTGTGCAAATGTACAATTTTCAACATTTCGTTAGAATGTTAGATCCTTCGAGGACACCGTATCCAAAAGGCAAAGGAAAATGGAAGACATTCCGAGGAGCTCCAACAAGTTGGGTTCGTTAAGCATGCAAGCCATGCTTAACGAACCCAACTTGCATCGTGAAGGGGTAATATGTACCAAAGAGTATAGGACTACATAGATAACGCATCTCATACAACGAAAATTTACTATGTGGGTACTGATATTGATACCCTAGTATTTATATTGGTACCCCAGCATCAAACAACAGTTTAGCCGACGCATACGATCGACCCAAATTTCCCCTTCGCATTTACCGCCCGCGTCTGAAACAGCACAATTTGTTTAGCTGTGATGCATACTCTACGTTGTTCTATTCTCCTTAGATGTACCTATTAAATTTTTATTTTCAAGACCTGCGCAAGAAAGAATGTAGCTGAAGTCGACTGAAGTGCGATGGTTTGGAATTAGGAAAGCCTGTTCCTACATTGAATTTGTTAGATTCATAAATTGAAGATTTGAACTTGGGCTAGCTATTGTTCTAAAAATACATACATAATACATGCACAATCTGCACAAAAACCGAATTATTAATAACCGTATAATGAGTAGTTTTTGTAATGTTACTTGGCAGGCACGAAGCCTAGATTTTACACCACTTTTTTATAGGGTGTCATTAGAAAATGGTTAAATGTCCGTTTAGTGATTCAGTCACTTAAGGATGGCGTACTGCCAAGCTAGCCAAGGCATTTTGAACGGGTGAAAACGGATGAAGAATTCCCTGTTTATATTAAGCAAACAATGATTTCATTCTCGTAGTCAGGCTATAGAAACGAAGAATTAACCACGAACAACTACCAGATCAAATCATTACTTCAGTTTCACAAAAGCACTTTTTGATTTATTTCAGTTCATTTTCAGAGAGATTAGATGTTAATTAGTAGGTCTTTTCACATTTCGAAAAATTATAAATTTCAATTTTGCTCCTTAATTAATAACGAATTTACGACTGCCTCACGATAAATTAAATCAAAAACGATTCGCAAATTAATTGCTATCTACATTGCCTCTAGGTGAATTGGCTGATTTGAAGGTATGTCACAGATAAACTGCTACTTGGTTTAATAACACGCTTGATGAATTTACAACTTACAGTATTATGACCTGCATGTTTACATTAGGGATCCAAGTTAATTAAGATGTATCTAACGTTAACGAAATGCCTTCTAATTGTATGTTTTGTGTGTGTGTAAATTCAACGAATTTATTTAATGTCACTACTTGCACTAATGCACTACTATGCTTACACTATCATACCCATATTACTACCTTTTACAATTAATAAAACCATATACAGCACATAAAAAGAACTAAAGTACATCATCGAAGTAAATACATTAGTAGTGATGAGATTATATTCCTTAATTACTCCTTAACTTAACCTCATCCTTTATTATCCCATCTTCAAGCTGTTAAATTGTTGACTTGTTAGCATGCAACTTGTGAATTTTTAAATCTTGCGTTTACTACAGCAAACCACAGTCCTTGCAAGTTTCGAAAATCACCAATTTTTAGCTAAAGAGAACCATTTTTTTTAAATTCTAATAAAATGACATAAAATGTTTTATGTCGAATCCCAGCGGCTGAGTTCAGATAAGTTTTTCTTGACAATTGATGCTACTCGCATGATTTTTTCAGAGCCACACGAGTGGAGGGCCAGATTAAACACATTTTAGGTGTTGCTACGGCTGGAAATCGAACCCAGACCAGATCCAACATTTGACGGCTTAGTTATCAAAAAATTAATTTCTATGTTAGAGAATCCCAAAAATTGTTTCTTGGCAATGTCAAAAGTCAAACAAGGTGAAGTTGGGACAGATAACGTTTAAAAAAATTAAAAAATTACTCTAATGTAACGTTGGTCTTTTTAGTCTAATCCTCAAAACGGACAGGCTGTGAGTTCATAGTGGTTAACTCTTCGTTTAAAAGTTGAGCTTTGGAAGGGGATGTATGGTTCGATCCGCTTGAAACAATTGTGAAATGAAAACAATTTTGACAGAAAATTAAATCTTGTTCATTGAAAAATGAAAAGTTATTCAAATCAAAAATTAAAAATAATTTTGACAGTAAACTAAATCTCGATCATTGCAAAATAAAAAGTTATTTAAATCAAAAATTAAAATATTTTTGGGTAAAATTTTAAAATTCAGTAGATTAGTTTTATAAACAACTCCAGTGGTGATTTGTTTCTGTTAAAACTTAAAGAAAATGATAGGTAGGTATAACTAGTGCCTTATGAAAACAAAAAAATTTAATACCCCCCCAAATAGCATGCTTTTTAAGAAAGTGGCTTACAATTATTGTGGACAATTTTGACGACTATGTTATCATAAAACCTTTCATCAAACAATTACTGGACTTGAATGCAATTGTCAACAACGGTCTTATTACATACAATTCCCATCACCATTTATAATTTAAAAATAATTCGTGGGAAGTTCAAGTAAACAATCATTTTGCGTGATTATGGAAACAAAATGACACTATTTCGAGAACGCTCAATATTTATATTAGGAACGTCATAATTCTCATCGTAATCGTGTAATAGTTGAAATAACTGCAAAGTAAATACACCAATACCATATAATATTAGATAGGTATCTACTCCAAATGAAAAATGTTGAACAGGTACTCGGGTAAGAATGAAAAACAAAAATTACGTAGGACACAACACTTCTTCTGCTTTCTTCGATTCGAAATGATCTAGATTGTCTTTTCCCTATACATATTATGATTTATGACGTGCTCAGTGGCGCGATGGTTAGTGCGTTGGACTGCCGCGCGGAAGGTCTGGGTTCGATTCCCAGTCTTAGCAACACCAAACTGATTTTTCACTGGCCCTCCTCTCGTGATGATCTGACAAATCATCCGAGTAGTATCAATTGTCATTGTCATATCTCGACTAAGCCGTGTGAATGGTTGTGAGAAAAAAGCTTGGCCCTGGGTACTAACTAACGAGCCTGTTTTCGAACAAAATCATCTTCAGTGTCTAAGCTCATTTTCATCTTGATGGCTTCGTCAATCATCAAAACTTGCGTAGGTATTTCGGGTTCAGAAAACCCACGAATAATGGTTGGGAAAAAAATGCATCCATAACGCGTGACTGTTTGATGTGGATTTTGAGCTGGAGGCGTTATCGGACCATCCTTTATAAGCCCATTCCTTACCAAGTAATCAACTATTTTCCCATCACTTTTGGTAGTACAGATAAAAAAGCAATATTTGTAGTTTAGAAGTAAGCATTTTCTAGTGCTATTTCGGAAACGAAAATCTTTAATCAATAAGTGGGATAGCGTCAGGTCCACTAACTTTTGCTCGTTAGGTTGGAAATAATATAATTCTTGCTGCTACACTTTGTTCGCATTGTTTATTGGACCATGGCTTGTTGAAAGTCGTTTTTTTTAATGAAGTGGGAATGTATATTTCTGTACCCGGCAGAATCTCTATAAGACCTTGATCGCAAAAGTCTTAGTCTACGGTGCTTAAGCAAGAACCATATCGGAGTCGAAAGAAGGAATCAAACGCAAACTTCTTAGCAAAACTTCGATCCCGTTTTCATTGATGCGTAGATTAAAAGCAATCCTGAAAATGCTAGAACTCGAATAGACAAACGTACTAAAAATAAATACAATAACAGATTGTTACGAAATGGAGTACAATGTTATCGTAAACAAAACACCAATAAATTTTTAGGTTGATTGATTATTGTTTTGTTAACAACATTGCTTATTACATTGTCTAATTTTTTTTATTAATATATTATTATGCAATCTGTTACAAAATAGTTGTTTTGCATTTTGTATGGAAACGTGGCTTGCATGTTTTAACTTTTAATTCACAAATAATTATTTTGTAATTACGCATCACAATGATTGTTTACGAACAGATAAAGTGCTATCAGTTAAATGTTAAATTACAAAGCTGTGTGTGAATGTAATGTAGGAGTATTGTTGGTAATTAATTTATATTTAAGAGCAGTTCTTGAAGCAAGTACCAAGTTGTTCATAATGACAAATGCTTGTCGAAAATTCATGTGAAAGAGGGACTATTTTAAGATACTAACGTTTGTTACAGCACTTTTTAGGAAAATACTTATAGCGTTTTGGATTGGGGTTTTCAGATTGTCTCTCAGATTTTGGATTTTCTACTACTCCTAATCGAACATAAAAGGGATTGATCTGTTTTTGTGTGTCATTTGAAAGCTCATTGTTTATCGTCTTGCTGTGGAAAAATGTACTTATGAAAATGGATGACAAACATTGATATGATATGATAACATTGTTGTAAACATTGAATGAAGAATTGTTTATTTTTGAAAATCCAAGAAATTGTCGCTTGATGTAGAGGATGAAGAAGAATTCCAACAATTTATTAAATGTTAATTAAATTTTTCTGTAGTTAAACTAATTTTAATTAAAAAAAATGTTTAATAAAACACAAACCATATATACTCCAAACTGACTTAAGTCAGAAGTCAAATGTTTTTGTGTTGGTGCATGTAGGTGTAAGTCTCACTCGAAATTGAGATTTCTCAAAAGTGATCTAGGTCCAATAGGGGTATATTAGTTATGACCTTAAGTTTGTAACATAGAGAAATAATTTCGCTAGATATAAAGTAACTATATGGATCAACTCAGAATCACTAGCTGAGTCAATCTAGACATGTCTGTCTGTCCGTCCGTTCATCCATCTGTATGTTACCGATTTTTGGGCCTTAAATTTTGATTTATATGGTATATGGACTATCTATCCAACGAAACAGAACAAGTGTAAAACTCGCCCACTGTCACGCGAACTTTAAAAAAACGTTTGTTTTGGCCACACGATATTGAATTTTGAAAAAGTGACTGAAGAACTTATGTAAAAAAAATTAAATTTATAGCGCAACAGGCTAGATAGTACCCAGGGCCTAGCTTTTTTCTCACAACCATTCATGTGTGCGTGTGTACTTCTTTGCACGATGGCGGGACCTCCTGCCGAGATTAAAATTGAGATAAGCTATTCATGACGATTGATACTACTCGAATGATTTGTCAGATCATCACGAGAGGAGGGCCAGTGAAAAATCATTTAGGTGTTGCAACGGCTGGGAATCGAACCCAGACCTTCTGCGCGGCAGTTCAACGCACTAACTATTGCGCCACTGAGCCCATCAAAGAACTTATGTAGACTATCCTAATATCTATATTTCGTCCATATAAAGTATTTTGCCACGCACTATTTTTGGGGGCGTTTTTACTTGAAAACTATTTTGTAGAATTGAAGGAAATTCGAAAAATGTTGATGCAAATACGTCTGTAATGGTAATACAAACATTTCGTACTTAAATCATTTTCATCCACGCCCACTTTTTAGGGGCATTTGAAATAGAAATACGTTGTTTTTGTCGAATCACAAACGATATTTTAGACAATATGTTGTACCTTGCCATTTTCTATATTTCATCCCCATAAAGCTCGCATTTTGGGCATATTAATTTTAAGGATGGGATAGGGTATCACGGACAGCGGACTTTATCCTTCTCATATCTTAGTATCCGAATCGAAAACGAAAAAATTGATCTAGATCAAAAAAGTGATATAGATCAAATGAAGAGCACTTTTTATATCCCAATCGAAAACGCTATTAGTCAGTCGATTTTTTTCGTTGGTAGGTGAAAATCTTCATAGACACTAGGAGCAGCGTTGCCTCAAAGTGCTCTAACCGGCCATTTCGGGACTACGATTGCCGAGGTAAGAAGTTCAGAGATTATATTTTATTTTTGTTGGCATAGTTTCAGGTGTGTAAACATTTGCGATTACTAAACCTTGCTTACCTTCAACGTGATCTTAGTTTTAAAGGATGAACTTATAAATGTTTATCCTTATAAATATAATGCATTTGCTAGAGTTTCCAAAAGAGAAAGTTAAAATTGTTGATCATGAAGTTGACGAAGATGCCTGCCAGACGACATACACTTAGCGGAGCAACAATTTTGTTTGGTATCGATTGATGAATAGGTTGTGGGTATCGATTTGAACTTTTTGGGTTATTTCCACGGTTTGTCGGAGTTTTAAGATTTGATCAGTTGTGACTTTCTAGCCCTGAAACCACACTGAAAAGTATCACTCGAGTTATGGTAACTGGTTTATGCGTATACATATTACGGCGGATTGAATTATGACTTATCTAATCACATATATAAAGCTCGGCTGTAAGAACGTCATTCCCAGGAGCCTTGTTAAGGTTAACAAGTAATAATGATTCTTTGATATTCTAAGCATCGACATTGATTCAATAACTACTTCTCCTAGTTCATCTCGATAGGCTTCTGTTCGGGCCTTCTATTCATGCCTTGGAGTCTTACACTTTTTTAAAACAAATGAACATCATTCCTACAGTGGCACCATATATATTTTCGATTCCGTTTTCTTATTTCTAAAAAGCCTGTGGAATTCCCTCCTTCTTTGCATATAAAACATTCTGAAGGAACTCGACTTTATCTGCAGCGTTGTCTGGTAGGCCTCATTTTTGGCTGCGAGCATCTGTCGGCATTCTTTAGCAAACCAGGGGGTTCTTTCTATAACTTTGAAAACTTTGAAAACGATAATCACATTACGGAATAAGGCCCCAGGGTTTTTGGATCTTGGGCTTCTTGAACTCTTCGCCTTCAAATTAAATGCTGGTATTAATCAAGAGATTAAAGTATATGGGTTCTGCAAAGATCTTAGCGGTCTCTTTTGATTGCAGTCTTTCGACAATAATTTGTTCACTGTTTTTAATCGCTAAGAAGTTTTGTCCATATCTATGTTTCTAGTCCCTAGTCTCTAGCTATGCTATATTATTTCCTCCGTCGGAGTATGAGGTCAAATAATAATAATAGCATAAAGATGGTATGACGGTTATTTCGCACCAGTCATTCATACCAGTGTTAGAAGAACTTCATGGAAATGAGCTATCGCATTTGCTTGACAAACGAACACCTTCGTTGATTTATTGAGAAAATATTTTGTTTCTTTACTTTAAACGAGTCTTTAGCTCAAATGGTGCAATAGGGTTAATCTGCCATTTGCTAAAAGATCAACTTTCGAATCACCGAGCCACTGCAACCAAACGCGGGACCGTTGGTCTATTTGACAAAGTCAATTTTCTATACAACGATAATACCGATCTGCATATTTTAAGCAACTTTTGTATGATACCAGTTTTGTAAACGGCAACATTTGTTTTAATTTTGAAGTGTCATAAATCGTGTCATAGATGTTTTTAAACTGAATAGAAGTGCACCTTGCCAAAGACTTATTTTTGGGGTCATAGCTTATTTTCGGTGATGTAATCGGTGGTGATATATCATATATTCGCCGTACTTTTCGGCTTAATTTAGACAAATCACCAAGCAATCTTTTAAAATTGCTTAATCAGCTGAAAACTTCTACTTATATAAAAAATACACTTAACAAAAAAAAAAACAGCCAAGAAACCATTTCTAGAGCTTCAAACAGTTTTATTGAATTATTGGCTCCCTAACAATATTGCAATAGATTCCACCTACTGGCTGAATGACTAGTGCCTTCGGATCGAGCTGCATTTCAGGCATCGATCTCTCGCACGTGGCCACATAATGATTCCGAAAGAAGTTAACTAGCCCTATCTTGGCTTGTAGCATGGCAAAGCGTTCTCCAATGCAACCATGCGGTCCAGTTCCAAAGGGCAGATAAGTAAATGGCACAATTTTCGGCTTATTCTCTCTCGAAAACCTCTCAGGGTCGAATTGATTCGGGTTGGCAAAGAACTATAAATATGAGGTTGGGGTTAAAATGGACTCTCCAACTTAAATAATAAAATGACAGAAGTCTCACGTTTTTACGCCAGAAGTAAATGGCACTAGAGCAAGGCACATAGACTTACAAAATATTAAATTAAAAATATAAAAAAATGTACCTTAGGATCCCTCTGCAGCCCAAAGATTGGTATATAAATTGGCATTCCCCTGTCGATAGTCAATTTGCTAAACGGTTCAAATGAGTACTTTTGTCCCATTGGAAGTGTGCATTCTCGATCCAGAAACCCAAGTGGTGGATATAATCTTAGGACTTCCTGGATGATCATGTGCATGTATTCCAAAGAGGCCAACATTCTGTAGTTCGGTTCTCCACCATTTGCCTCTAGAGCATCCCGAATTTCATTCCGCAGCCGTGTTTGCAGGTCTGGCCTTTTGGCAAGCTCATAAAGCGCAAATGACATCACCGAGGAGGAAGTTTCATAGCCCGCTGTAAAGAAGAGAGCTGCTTGAGCAACTAGAATGTCTCCCTCGAGTGCTATTTGATTCTTGTTCTTGTCCAATTTGGCAGAACGTTCAAATTCAAGCAGGATGTCAATTAGATCGTTGCGAGCTCTGCCAGTTTGCTCACGAATTTTCATCACATAGCTTATCGTAGACCGGAGAAATTTCTCCGAGTGTTTTGGAAAAACCTACACAAAAATTAGTGCAATTTCGATCTTGAATTTTTTTTGTCTGTATCCTACCTTGAAACCAAAGATAGGTACCAATCGCGGTAGGAAAAAGACAGTCACGAATTCTATGGCCCTTTTTGTGGTAAAGTCGAATATATATCGCCCGTGACTGCGAAACTCTCCATTGGGATTTTTAAGACTATTAGCTTGAACACCATATGCCACCGTAGCTATTACATCTGTCGTATAGAGGGCGCATATCTCTTTTATCTCCTGACAAGTTGAGTGAGTGGTCATGTCAACAGGAAGTGACAACAGGTAAGCATCTAGTTGGCGACCGATCTAATGTAGAGACTTTTAGAGAGATAAACATCATAACATAGAGATTTCAAACCTCCTCGACCAATGGAAACATCTGCTTGATCTTGCCACTTGTGAAGACCGGCGATATCTTTGAGCGAATCTCCTTCCAAGCTGGATTCTTAATGAAGAATAGATTCTTTGACCCCAGTGAATCAGCGATGAGATCCGATGTTGAGTATCTATCAAGAAATATTAAAACTAACGAGTGAACTAAGCACTTTGACACTTACCGATCAGAGAACTTTGTGAAATCCTTTACCAGGACCCGTTTAATTAGCTCAGGGTGACGCAAAAGGACTGCAGCTTTGTGAAAAATATGAACACCGACGAGGGGCTCACTGATGGTGCTTGGATGCATGTACATTTCTTGAAACTGCTCAGCTGGGCATTGTCTTAGTTTCATCATTTCTTTAAAGTTTCCAACTATAAAGTTCGGCGTAATGTATGGAACTCCATGTTTTTCCCAGTAACTGTAGATTCCGTTAAGCCAAATGTAGATGAGTACAAGCAGGCTTACCAATAAAAATGCTGTTGTTCCGTATGAATCCCATGACATGATGTGCTTGCGTTTGTGTCCCAAATTGTACTGAGCTGGCAAATCTGAACGTTGGGTTGTTAAAGGCTATCCAAAAAGTTAGCCTTTTGATATGCAAATTGCAGGCAATATACATTCTATGTTTAGAAACTGAGCTGACATGTGGAAAGAGCTGGATTTGGATAATAAAATAACTTGTAAAGTATTCCTCATTCAAAAAATGTTAATTTTATGTTTTGGAATATTTTTTTTACACAGCGAAATCCACAAGCGGACCCGTAGGAATGCAAATAAGTGCGACGATAATGATCCCTCTTATCGGGATTATAACCTTGCCAATAACGAAGAAGAATAAGCAATTATGTTATACGTTATAGGTTTCGGGTTTTGTGATACTAATTTACTAATTTTACCGTTAATTTCAGAAATTTGTTTGTTATACAAATCGGATTTCAATTTTACCTCCATAGCTGCTTATAAATAGGAATCAATGGAAAATTCTGTTACATTTTGGTGGAATGACAAACATTATTTCACAAAAATAAATCTTGATAATTGAAAAATAAAAAGTGGATTTTCTACGAAGATTTATGTCTATATGCAGAAGGTAATAATTCGCAGTATTTTCATCAAACGTTTTTTTTTAGACAGAAATTGGGCAAGGCTACCTATCACAATGTAGCTTTGCTAGCGTTGCGCTTTAACCCTGTAAAGCTCACGCCGTGGTTCAAGGATAGGAAAATATATGAATTCCCAATGATTATCTATATTTTTTCAACACCCGATTTTGGGGCGTTTAAAAATAAAGATTTTCGGTAACATTTTACAGAAATTCAATTGAAAAACATTAACATCGTACCTACGTGCGAAAGATTGTAATTTTACGACGACGTTTCATGAACGACCCTACAATTAAAATTATGGGGTAACCCACTGTATTGATTCTTAATTTAGTAATTTATTTATTGATAGATTTTTGTTATTGTTGTTCGCTTTCCGTTCTATATATTTTTTCAGGTTAGTTCATACGTTTAATGTGTGAAAATGACTGATTAAATGTCGAAAGAACATTTCAAAAGTTTATAACGTTTACCCTCTCAGCCAACACCCAATTTCTGTGAGAAAATTCCGATGTTGTTGGAAAAGATTTCCCATACAAATTTTAACAGTTCATTTATCACGTCGTAATTGTATCACGTTTACGACGACTTTCCGACGTTGCATGAATACCCCTGTTGTTTTTTGTGGGCCCATAATATATTTAGATAGTGTCTGAACAAGATGTGGTGACAATGTCATTTTGTATATTTTATCCCCAATTAGTACGCCAACTTTTTGGGGATGTTTCATTTTAGAATGGCATGGTATAGGGTATTCAACGATTCGCACAGCGGATTATAGCTTTCTCATATTTTTTTTATAGCGTTTGATTTCCTATTTTCCAACTACCTAGGCACCTGCCAAAGCAGCGCCTCAACCGTAACCACATTTTATGCGAATGCGACAAATCTGAATGAAGTTACAAATTTAGCTCGCGAACATAATGCTGTTCTGCAAATGCCTCGTTAAATTTTATCACTGTTGAATTTTTTTTTGCATAGGATTTATTTATCGCCGAATTTCATATTAATCTTTTAGTTTAAATACCCCAAAGGAGCAAAAAAAAGTCGCTCAATTTGTTCCCTATGGTGTTACAATTGAATTCCAGCAATGACAATTAAGTGGCACTGACATCTATTGGCAGTACTCCCATTTCGCCGTAAACGAAATGGCGCGATTTTTTCACAATCGTGTCAGGTTTTGTCATTGGGATGTAGCAAAAAAGCTTTATGTTCAAAGTTTCATCTATTTTCTGAAAATTCTGTAGTTTTAGTGCTGTTTAATTTATAAAATTCATTTTATAGTTAAATAAATATGTGTGGTGTTTAAATTGGTGAAGAAAGTTGTGTTATAATATAAATTCTACGTAAAATTTGTGTTTCATATTCAAAAAGAGAAAGTGCCTTTAATTTGCAAAATGCACAGTTATTTCCGTCATTTTCTTCTCGATTTTATGATAAAACTATTTGGTAAGTCGATTGTTTCTGTTTTATTATAATTGTATTCGAGGTACGAATTTAAATTCATAGCTAAAAATGTTTGTATTTGATCATCCAAAATGATATGTAAATTGCGTGAATGCTGCGAACGCATGAAACACATTTAATTATTTACCCTAACTGCTGAAGTGCTGGGTGACTTTGCCTCACCACCTCCAGCTCATGTGCATTCGGATTGCATTCTAAATTCGCAAACAGTAAGGCCATAGCGTTTTATGTTTGCTTCAAAACGCATTTCACTGTCACAGAAAACTAATGTTGAATGCTCCTCTTGCAAGAACTGAAAGAAGAATTCTCCGAGAACTCTTAAGAAGAATGTGGCAAAACAATTGGCACATAGATTCCCATAAGAAATCTTATTGATTGTGTTCTTACAATAAAGCCTCTCTAGTAATACGCAGTCAGGTTCCATTGAGTGATTCCTATAGATTCGTAATCCATTTTTTTTCAAACAGTTTGGAGGTTCTTGTTATGAGATGGCTCCAGATAGCTTGCAATTTCAACTTAAGTTTTCTCAAGTTTCAATACAAAAGTAGCGTAAAGTAAGTGTAAATTTATACTTGGCTTTCTTTACAATCCATACTGGATCGAATTTGTTTGGATTAGTATGATACTAAAAAGAAATGCCAGGGCTACATACAACAAAAATAATATTTCTATATCTACCCTCTTAAACCCTATCTACGAATATATGTACGCTGGCATTCCATTGGCTACTTTAAACCCGATAAATAGTTCGTATGAGTATGCCTACTCTCCAAAAGCCAAAGTGCATCAACTTATCACATGCGCTAAATTTAGATGTCTCAATACCATACTTAGCAATTGCATATCCTGAATCATTTCAAAGGCTATCTCTCCGGCAGTCTTTGTTAGAGATTGCCTTATGTAATCACGCAATTGTCCTTGAATCTCAGGTTCCTTGGAAAATTCAAAGGAAATGACATGTGGCCGTCCAGGATTTAAAGTTAGCAAATATTGCAGCATCCAAATCGAAAGATCGGTTTCAGCCGAAAGCACAAAGCAAAGCGTGGTGTGGATCATGTCATTGGAGACCTGACCTAACTTTGTTTGCTTCCATAGACCATATGTACTTCTATCTCAGAAGAATCCAGTTAACTACTTTGAGATAGCCTTGACCAAATTTGGGCACAAAGAATAGAAAAAATACTTTCAGCGCCTTTAATAAGTTTAAATTGAAAATCATTTCGACACATATAACGACATTTTTTCTTGGCACTTGTTAAACTGTTAAAGTTCCTTAACTACTTCCTCTAGTGTTCTTCTTCCGTTCTTCTAGTGTCAATTGTGTTGGAAAATAGGTATTCCTTTATTTTGTCTCCAAGCTAAATAAAAACAAAGTCCCAGGTTTGGATCCTGAACCAATGACGATAACGATTTTCCTTCCAATAAGAAATCTTCATAAATAACAAATCACCCACGACAACACCAAGTACATCGTGTTATACATATGGACTGGGGACTGAAAACTACCAGTAGTTTTTTTTTATCAGCTCCGGATGGCGAACGCTTTGGAGCTTTCTTCCCCTACTACGTCAACCATCAATGTGGCTACCATCGATCATAAAGTTTGTTAAATTAGAATTTGCTTCAAAGACCCGTTTTGGAAAGTAAAGTATAATTTGTCTGGCTGTGCATAGGATGTCCTTTGAGTTATGGCGTTATTACAAACACATTTAATATGAAGAAAAAACTTGTCAGGACTAGTAACGGAGCTGATAGAAATCGAAGTTCTTGCCACATCAAATTTATGTGCTGACTTTTTTAAAATTAAATGTCCATTGAGACATTTACCCGTCAATGTTAGTTTCCCCAATGGTTTGGCAGCATAAAACTTGAATTTTCATGGCTTACTGCTTAAACGCGTTTTAAAATGTTTGTGTCTATGACGTTTTCAACCAATAAGCACACGTTAGGCTGTATTATTGTAGTTGTCGGGGTCAGTGACGGTCACACTAGTGAAAAACATAACTGGTAAGATGAAAAGAAGTTTGTTACTCCGGTTTCTGTAATGTTTTTCATTTGACTTGGACATCCTTAGATGAGCAAGTACTTATTTACGTCAGAATCTATTTAATAAGGAACCTATCAATAGCACTATTCGATTTTTAACAACTTTTTGTTGTTCCGAATAGGCAAACATAAGACCCATTTTGGTGTGGTCAATGCTTGCCTGCAATCAAGCATTCATCCAGATCCCACCTAATCAAGCACCTATGGTAACCCAAGTTCCGTAAGAGTTCAAGGTATGAAAAGTAAATGAGAAAATTATATTCTGTTTGTAAGTGACTCCACTCGTTTCACGGATAATTTATTAATATTTAAAATTCTCTTGTTACACAAAATTACTGCCAACCATGTCATCATCTAACTCTTAGTCTTACTTAGCTTATCTTCAATGTCTTTGATGCGACAACGCACCTCTGGTGCCGAATCTTTTTCAAAACGCTGCAGAGACTCCTCGAAAATCTTCTTCACCAGAGCCAAATGAACTTCGTCCCTTGTCTCAGTGAGTTTCTTAATAAGAACCAGAACTATGTTCAGTGATTCTTTCTTGAGACCAGTATGTGGTAGACCTGAAGTAAAAAAAATTGATCAGTTATTTCGAATGCTTTGAATGGACCCCTTACCTGAAGCATATGTCACACCAGAAAGGACATCGGTGCATATCTTTGTCACAATCAACGCCTTCGAAGAGTCCACTTTTTGTTTCTTTTCTTTGTTCTCGGCCGCTTCGGGCTCTAGGATCTTTAATCTCTCGACGAATTTTGTCATAGCTATCATCAGACTGACCTGGACTGATCGTGTGTTATCCTTTAAGCATTGCGAGCAACGCTCGGCGAATTGCACTTGGAACTTGTCCTGAGTGTCTTCCGAGTTCTTTGGCCAGGATTTGCCAAGTGTTTCGCATACGGTTTCCTTTAGTTTGTTGAAGAGGTGAGCCCGTTTGTTACGCTGGTCAGCGTTCAGCTCAACCATGTCGTCATCGTCGTCGTTCTTGAGTTCTTTCTTATCCAGGAGATACCAAATCATGTTGTAGACCTCCTCGAATCTGTCGGCCTCCAGCTCCTCTAAAATATCACCCAATGAACTGAGAACAAGGGTCCTATACTGTGGTTCTTCCTTTTTGCACTCTTTTAAGGCAGCATCGATGATTTTACTGCAAATTTCGTTCTCCTTGTCTAAACCTTTGCAGAGCGCGGCAAGAGCTTGTAAAAGTCGTTCTTTCCCCTGGAACGTTCGTCCCTGGATGGCAACTAGTAGGAGGTTTATCAAACGCAAGCGGTCTGCCTCTTCTAAGTTAGTTTGCAGTCTCGACGCAATAGTGCATATTGAATTGGCGCTTTGCGCCTTTCGCAGCCAACTAGCGTCGTCTAGAGACTTTTCAAGTTTCGGTATGATTACGTTCAAGTTGAGACGAATACCGGCCTCGCCGGGACTAATGTCATTCCACAGGTCCTTCCACAACTCAATGTTGGGTTTGTTTTCCTCAGTAACCTCCTCGTGCATGGCGAAGAAGACCAGTGGTATAATGCAGTCTGTGTAGTCTTTAAGAAGTTCGTGGTGCCGTTTGTTAATCGCTTGTATTGTGAGAGCAATTGCGCGATTTGCTCCGTTCTCTGTGTAGAGTTCGTCGAGCTTGATGAAGAGATTTCGGATTGATTGTTCCTAGAATCGTGTGAATCAATGAAAATCAGTTAAGGAGTTTTAAAAACGGGCTTACCTTTGCAAGACCCATTAGATGTCCAATCGCACTTGCGTAATACTTCCTTACTGTGGCATTGCGATCTTTCAAGCCGGTGAAACAAGCGCCTAGGTATTTGCCCACAAGAGGTGTCATCTCTTTCCCTAAGCGAATGCTCGTCTAAAGTAAAAATGTGTGTTAAAATGTCAACTGCAAAGAAACGGTGTACTTACCAAGCAAACAAAATGCGCACATGCGATTTTGGTCCCCAAATTCACACTCGTTTTGATCAACTCCAGAACCTCGGGTGTCATCTTTTCCAGAGCTGCATAATCAACATGACGAATACACTGAAATCGACAGCGAAATGTTTGAAAAAATATTCAATGAACAAAAAAACGAAAGCAATACTTTGGCTGTAGTTTCCATGGTATGATGAGATTTTGCCGCCTCCGCTCGGATAGAATCCACAGCTTCTTGAGCATCAGCCTCTGCTCCTAGTCTTGTAGATAAGTACGATAGCTTAGAAGATTCCAGCTCCCCAGTTGCCTTTAACAGACATGGCACCAGCGACGATAAATGCGGCGTGATCAATGATCCCGATGATTCGATCATCTCGGAAATGGTCTTTATGCTCACTTTACGAATATCTGCGACCGTGTGTACCACACCAGTCTCCAAAAGCAAAGGAAGAATAGAGGAGGCCACAGCTAAGCCAGATTTACCATGATCACTGGAAGCCGCAACCACACAAATCTTGCTCAGGGTACTCACAGTTCCTTGTGCAGCAAGTCGAGTGCCCTCATGGATGTCATCCATGACTCTAAACAACTGTGACCACAATTCTTTTAATTCTGGCTCTGGCACCTCCATATCCACATCCATAGCATCAGCCTTCCTCTTTCCCACCTCGTCACTTCTCAACTTCAACCCATTTGGTCTTCTTAAGAGATCTCTGACAGCCAAGCAACAAGCTATTCGCACTCTCCACTCGTTAAATGTGAGATTGTCCAGAATCTCCTTCATGATCTCCCAGTAATACTCTTCAACAACCGATTTTGAATCAGACACAATCGAGTCCCAAATTGAGATCATTGAGTTCTGAATCTTTGGCGTGGGATCATACTTGTAGCGGTACAACCTTGGGATGATTTTACCCAAATAAGGTTGCATTTTCGCCTTGGCATCCTTAGATATAGACTTCAAGCCAAACGCTGCGCCAAGCTTACTGGTCCATGTAGCATTATGATTAGCCAACTGCATGAACTGATAGATCATCTCAGGCTGATTAAGATCAGAAGCCAAGCTGCAGAGTTCCTTGTAAGTGGTTATATTGCCACCGGTGGGTGTCTTGCCAAGCATTCCTTCCGCAAAAAGTTCGGTATCTTCTGCCACTTGGTTGACTTTCTTTTTGCCACCAATCAGTTGGTCAAGTAAGGAGTTGGCCAGTTCATTTTGACTGTTGCTGTCCGACAGGGAGTAGACTAGTCCGAGACCTCGAGATGATACGTCTTGAACGAATTCTAAAAAAAAAAGAAACACAAGCTAAACTGCCGAACTTTTAAACTGGTTGATCACTTACCGCTATCATCGGAAAGGAGTTCTGTAAAAGCAAACTGAAGGAGTTGCTTCTTAGCGAGAACGCTTGAACGACTGCTACAGTGTTTCACAACCGCCAAGAGCCACACTGCACTTGCCTTTAGAAAACAAAAAATAGCAAGAAATCAGGAGATGCATGTAAAAAAAATCTTTCACGTACTTGTCTAGAATTAGGATTCGGATCAGTGACGACCCTTATCAGGGAGTTCAAGAATTTATCAAAAATCTTGTCTTCGCAATGCGGATTAACAAAGTTTGCGCTTGGTGGCCCACAATTAGGATCATATCCGTTGATAGTGGACACAATTGCCTCAGAAATCGTAATATTCAACGCTGCATCTTTCTGGACCTTTACCAACGATAGGAATTTATCCAAATTTTTCGAAGTGAAATGATGTCCATCGCCGATTGCCAGACTGCCCAAACATTTGCAGGCGTCTTCCCTAATTTTCGGTCTTGCCGAGGAACTACGAAGCAGACCGAATATTACGCCGAAGATGACGAATTTGGTGGACAGAGAAGTAGCTTAAAGGGCAAAGCTGGGCAATGAAATTCAGTTACACTGAGAATAGAATTAATTGCTTACTTTTATCCTCGTCCATGGTATCGTCCTTATCGTCTTCCTTTTGAAGTGAAATTTCAACATCAAAGTCTGGTATGGCAACTGTCCTGCCAATCATTGAAATTCCCTTAATGGCAGCGGATACGAGAAGTGGGTGTGTCTCACAAAGCATTTTCACTTAAAGTCAAAAATATTTTTTTTTCAAATTTTATACATAGATGATTGAAACTCACCTATCAACTTCACACTTTCTATGAACTGTGCCGATTGGCTGAAGTTTACCTTTTCCTTGACATCAGTGATGGATTCAATGCGACGACTGTAGGCATGACCCAGTACTAACAACCACCCATGACGATTTTCCAGACTTTTTTGTGGCAGTGCCGTGAGAATCTCTGAGACATTCGAGTCAAAATCCTTTCTGTCACAACCGTATGCAAGAAGAATTCCGTAAACTTGTGCAACATGTAGGCGGGTAGTCTCCGATACATCCTTCAACGAATTGCCCAAAGATTCCATCAAATGCATCTGGGGTTTCGAAAGAATCTCCGGTGCGGCATTTAGAAGATCATATAGACAGAGAAGGTTGCCTTCAGCTGAAAGGATGGTTATTTTTGAATTTGTTAACCCATGAGTGTTGAAACCTACATCGTTTCGCCTCAACAGATTTCTGCACCAGTTGAAGGTATTGAAAGACTTCATTATCCTCGGTCTCTTTAAAGTTGTTCACGATATAGTTCTTCAAGAGCATTGTGTTCTTCTCATCTCCGGGACCCCCCTTTACTCCAGCCGAATACCACAGGCATACTCTAAGATAATCAAGAATCTACGAGAAATACAATTTTAAGGTTTAAGCTAAGGAACATTCAGGAGTACTGAACCCACCTCCTCGTAAACATTCAAATTGAAAGCCAACTTAGTCTTTCCAACCACGACGTACTGCGAACTCTTCGACAACCGCTTTTTGGCAACCTCGGTCACATGATGAATCATAGGTTTGAATCCCGGAAGCAGCACTCTTCTTTGCTCTGAGCTTAGTTTGTTAAAATCATCTACATGACCCTCTGGGAAATCGATTGACGAGAGATAGTTGTAGTTTACCTGATCCTTCTTTGACACTCCATAGAGGTACGATGTCACAGACTCCCTTAGTGAGTTCCTATTACACAACAGTTAGCACATAGAAATTGTAGGCTTTCACTTACTTACCTCTCTCCAGCAATGAGAAGCAAAAGAAATCTCGCCGGAGCAAAGTGTTCCGGGAAGCAAGAAGTAAGAAATACACTGGTCACATTCTGCACAATATTCAGCTTTGACTCAGCATTGTCCGCCAACATCGCCAACAACAAATGCTGTTGAGAGTCCAGCTGATACTCCTGCTTACCATCAACATCCATGCTTGTGTTATATGCAAATGCCGGTGCCATTGACACCAGAGCCTCCCTAATCGAAGTGTGCAACTCTGGCTGAGCATTGGCCAGATGATTAAAGTACGAGAGGACAATCTTCAAATCGATATTGATGACATTCGGGCATGTCCTTGACAATTGAGCTAGAGCAGAATATGCTGCATTCTGTACGTCTACAGGTTCATCCGCCTCCTTGCCAATGAGCTTGGACAAGCCTGTCAAAATAACTTTGGCCACTTTGGAGACAATCTCAATTGGTCCGTCTTTTATCAAAATCTCACAAAACTGCAAAGCCAGAACGCGGCACTTTTGATTGGTGAACTCTCCAAACAGTCCCTCGAAAATGACTTGTATACCTTTGGGTGTGTTGATTCCCTTTCCGCGTGCCTTGATCAGATACTGGAGAAGTTTTTGGCGAACTCTGGCACAACAAGGTGTGGTTTTTCGATCTTGATTCTGAGAGTTGTTGCCTGAGAAAAGAGTGTACAGTGGAGCTGTGACATGTGCATCGTTAAAGTCCAGCATTGTGCAGACTTTGCTTAGTTCGGCGATGGCAGGTGTGGCTACGCTGAATCGGGTGTCCGACGACGCAATGACGAGAAGAATAAAGATTTCAAGATCGGAGAAGATTCCAGAACAGATGAAGCGCACTATTCCCTGTTTGATTTTTTCGAGCTCTTCGGCTTTCCAATTGTTGGCACTGATGCGTTTGAATGAGTTTGGACTGAGCCCAGCAGGGATGACATCGTTGGTTGCACTGAAAATATAAACATAAGCGGAATGGAACATTCAAAATATTTGTTGATCACATGTTGACATTATTTTGCTTCTCAATAAGTAAGCTTGGTCATGTGGATCTTATGATACTTTGATACCTAAACTAGAGATTGTGATTTGATAGGTTGTAGTGGAATAAATCTCGATAAAGTGGAGTAATTGTGGAATAAGCACTCTGCAATAAAGGGTTGTACCTCTACAGCATTTCTAAATTTGGCGAAGTCTAAGATTAAGCTGCTTATGTTTATTTTATTTTTATTTAATGACCAAAAGAAGACTGGCTTCTTCATAGGGTAGAGAACCACACACAACGTACCACAACGTACAAACTCAAAATTATCTTGTCCACAAAAGTCTCTTGGGATCAAAATTCTTTTATACTTGACCCCCTAGTAGTTGGGAGGAAAGTTTTCATTGCCTCCCCCTTAACCGGATGATGATGACAAGAGCAATTAATCGTTCAATTGCGACGAGTCGTTGTTGGCATAGTTAATAGCGAAATCGAGATAAACAAAGTCCTCTTATACTGAAGTTATAGCATAGTATCTCCCTTATTTACTGCTAACTTAATCTATACAACCAAACGGGGTAATGACATCTTTTTGTGTCCACCCAATGGAGCAATATAGTCAAACCAGCTCAAAAAACATTCTAAAATGGGAAACTTTAAAACTCACCCGTAGGGGAGCAACAGCACATCCTGCAATAGCCCCAAAAAGCTTTTCTTTATTATCGGCTTATCGTCAAGGGCCAGCAACTCCTTCCTCTTGGCTGGATCGTCCGGCAACTTCATCACACCCAACAATGGCAACAAGAGCATAAACAATCTAAAAACACACAATCAAACAAAAAATATATACAATACCCCTTCCAACCAATGGTCACTGCATGCCCTACTTATCCTGATAATTCTCTAGTTTCTCCTCGCACGATATCAACTTGCCAGCCAGATCCATCTGCTTCTCAATGGGCAACCTTGGATATCCCATGGTTATGAAAATAATTGCGAAATTCTGCAGAAATGGTGATTCTCCAGATGACTTATACTGCACCAATAACGCTTCAACTGGTATTTGGACCATAGGACGTGATGTCACACGACGTTTAATGTGCGTCAGCACTTCAACTACCTAAAAAGCCATACTCATAATTAAATTCAAATTAATTCACTTTGTACTCTGGGTACACTTACCTTCACCCGGACATTGTCATGAGGAGAGGTTATCTTCAAGATGACCGGTGTAAGAAATCGGCCCACAGTTGCTTCCAACTTCTCATCGGTATCAGCGACACCCAGACGCAATAGAACGCGTTCTAATAGTTCTAGAATGGGAAACGATGGGGAATATAAAAATTATTTTACTTTATTTTTTTGTGCAATTCATCCCAGACATACGACGCAATGGTTCAAGAAAAGCTCATATGCCATACAAATACGACGTATCGTGATGAAACAACTTGTGAAATCATGAAATTAGTCATTTGCGATTGATTTAATTTAGTTTTGCTGAACTTATTTATTGCATTTTTCGATTAAAAGAACATTTAAAATTATTTACCAATTTCTTCTGCAGCTGTTGATGACATTTTGTTTTTGAGTCTGCGGTCGTTTTGCACTGTCAGTTATCAGACAGAATTCTGTCAGTTTTGTAAGCGAGTGTTGGGAGTGCGTTCGAAAATGCATTACTCCGACAGTGTTGGATGTGTTCGTAAGGCATGTTATTTTAAAGTTAAACACAAAAATAATAGGGGAATCCTATATAATAATTATGTTTCGAATAAACAAAAGGGAGACGTGATATTTACATTGTCTATTTAAATTGAATTTTCTAAGAAATGTAACATTACACATTTTCATATGCGGAACAAATAAATAAATTAATTTTCTGGCTAATAACCCAACTAACAATTATTCCTCTATAAGGCAATAAAATTTAATTTCCACAAGAAATTATATCTGTAGGCCTTATATAGTACTTGTGCGCGGAGGTTGAGCATTTTTGCAGTCGATTGTTTAGGTAGAAGCCTGTTTAAGACATATGCACGAAAATTCACAAGAAGAAGTTATGATGGTAAAGGGTGATCCATTTCGAGGTTCCCAACTTTTTATATATAACCTCTGCAAGGTTGTTTTTATGTTTCCAGAGATGTGTGTACATGTTAAAGACATATAAATGTTCTGTAGAACTTTGTTAATCGGAATCGGAAAACATGTATAGAGCTTACGATACGAATGAAGGCTTAAAAAAAGCTATGGCTAAAAGATCGGGAAAAAGGTGAAAAGATAGGGAAAAGATGAAATGGTCGGGAAAAAGGTGAAAAGATTGGAAACCTACCGGAAAATAAGTCAACACGATTGAACTACTTCGTTGTACTTACTATTCTTTCATGTTCCAGAGTACATCCTAGTGGATAGCGTGTTGGACTACCGTGTGAGAGAACTCGAGTTCGAATCCCAGTAAGATAAGAGTTTTTATAAAATTAATTGCATTGCATTTCATACTTTCTTTTAAAGGATTGAAATCAATTAAAGTCAACAATGTAATAAAATGTAAAAACAAAAATAAAAAAAAAAAATTATGCTATTTGTCAACTTCGAGAAGGCAAATATTTTCTGAAAGACTGCGAATCCTATAATTTGCTTCTATAAGGCCTTTTACAGCAAACAAAGTTTTTTCATTAAGCTTTTTAGAAGTATTTAAAGAAGTCTTATAGAAGTAAATAGCTTCCTAAAAGTGCGCCAAATGTTTTTTCATAAAGCGTCATACAGGTAATATTGCTACGAGAAAAATATATTTGATAGTGCTTTATCGAATCGAAATTGTTAGTTGGGAATTAGATCAATTTTAGACTGCAGTTAACGCTATCATCGAAAACCATCATGTGAAATTTTCTTTTACTTCTTGCGAGTTGGTATCAAAATAAAGCTTATAGATTCTAGAAAATGATTAAGCAAAAATAATTTAAATTTTAATTTAAGTTTTCGCAGAAAATCAATTTTTGTTTTTCAGTTATCAAGATTTGTTTTTGTGAATTAATGTTTGTCAATTCACCAAAACGTAACAGAATTTTCCAGTGATACTTATAAGTAGCTTTAGAGATAAAAAAATCCAGTTGCATCATTTTTTGTGTTCCAATGATATTGTTCAATGAAAGCTATTTATAACTGAACTTGTTATTGTTATTTTTCATAAGCTATATTTTCAGATTAGTATTCTTTTTAAGGCCGTGTGTCAATTGCGTTAAATGGGGGTTAAACTTTATCCACTGGATAATTTTTGACATTTCTACGGTTGTTTTCCATCTCTGTCAACCCTCAGTAGGTATATCAAAAGTCAAAAATCAGCCACTGGATACATTTTAGCGATTTGTCAAATCATTGCCAAAATGGCAGTTAAAGACAGTAATAGGTATTGATTCGGATGTCAATCGATTATCGAATAATAATTTTATTTTGTTTATTAGTTAGAAACGCCGGATTTTAAGGATTAATAATGACAATGACGGGGTCAATGACGTCGATTGCTTTTCGAATGCTCAGCTCCTGTAAGTAATATAATACCCTATAGCATTCCCAGGGAAATGCAGATGAAAAACACATCGAAATCCGTTCAGGCGTTCTCGAGATTAGCACATTTATATACGTTTTGGGAATTTATTTTATACTATATACAAGGTGGGCCAAAAGAGATCACCATATTGGAAGATGCTCTTATTTTTGCAAATGGCCGCCAATGTCAAATCTGTTTTGACATTTGAATTTTTATTTAAATGATTATCTTTTGCTCAAAAACGATTTGAACAGTTTTAAAATTTAATTACACTCTGACCGGGCCACTCTCTGTCGTGAAGACAGTTCTAAAGGTCTTGGCATTGTTTATTTTGATTCTAAAACGTTATCATCAAAAAATGTTAAGATTTATAAAACGCTGGTGAAAAGAGTTTAACGAATTTCTATGTAGTTCAATGTTGTTCATTCAAATAGAATTTAAGCAGTCCAACTTTCATACGATTTGGTTTGAAAGGACTTCCGTGGAATGTTGTGTATGTCGAATTATTGGCTTTAACAGTTGGCTTTGTCTCAGCGTAGATTAAACGGTGACATTATTTTTTTCCACCAATTATTTTCGGGACAAATTTATGCTCATGATCTTTATAGTGCCATTGGTCTAAACACCCGCGGAGTTTAGAGTAACCTGCCTAGATTAAGTTTTTTTGCGTATATCGGGTTTTTCAACAGGGACGCTACAAAAGTTGAGCGACAGGGACAGCAAACGACGCCATATTTCTTGCAGCTCTTTTGACATTTCTCTTCAGTAAGGTTTGCCATTTCATGATGGAAAGATATACGATCCAACAACGAGTCGAAATTATTAAAATTTACAACCGAAATTCGGAGTTAGTGGCCTCAACGTTAAGCGAGCTACGTCCAATTTATGGTCGTCATAATCGTCCTAGCAGATCAACAATTGATCGTCTAGTGGAAAAATTTGAATCCACAGGCACAGTACAAAATGTTTCCGTGCAAGAAGTGCCTGTAGTGTCGAGAATATTGCTGCCGCTGAGGCTTCAATTGAAGAAAGCCCAAATGTGTCTCTCACACGTCGTTCTCAAGCGTTGGGCATCTCTGTGACGTCGTTGTGGCGAACTGAAACCGCTTGACAAAAATAAACAAAAATATCTCTTAGGTCTTAGGTGACATATCTGCAGGGGTAACAACAGAGTTGGCTTTTCGCAGTGATATTTTTTTAAAACAATTTTTTTCTTGATCATATAAAGAAATATAAAAAGATTAAACAAAATAAAATTTAATCTTAACATTCATCCAACCATTTTTAAAAACAACATTTTAGTTTATTTTATAACCTGCGTTATATTTTCTGGTACTTACCTTGGTTTTGGTTTAATAATCTAAATGATGTGTTGTTCTCCTTCATTCCTCAGTAGGTATACCAAATGTCAACATTTAGCCACAGTGTAAATTTAAGCGAGCCTCAGAGCAGGTTCAAATTTGGAAGATTATATTTGATACACATTTGTAAAGTTTCACAAAGGCTCATTCATGAATACGTTTATGAGATTATACGAATGTGTGTCACTGAAAAAGCTGGTTCTTAAACATGTTTTCCCACTCACATTTTAATAGATTTGAATAAAATCCTAATAAAATTGATTGTATTTCTATTTTGGGGATAAACGTAATCTCTATTATGTTCTTGGGCACGTACTGTCACACTTCTAAAAGCGCTTAACTAAAATATTTGCACATAATTCGCAATTTTCTTAACGTTGTAACTCAATTTACGCAATACAATGTATGTGTAACAAAATGCTTTACCCTTCCTTGTCATCCCAACGTACTCATACAGAGATGACACTACACCAGCCTGCCTGTATTTCGTTCTGCAATTTCTCTTGCTATTATCGACATCTGTTCCATCTGTGATAATAATATTTGCTCCCTAGTGTGTGTCTCATGTTTTCTTATTTTCTTGCAGCCCAAACAATTGGGCACATTATTTATTCCGATATCGTCTTTATATAAAAACTTTTATGAAGTTTCTTATAGCCTGATATCATTATGGGTTGCCATGCTATGGGACTACAATTGATGTAGCATGCAATGGGACGATTAAGGTTTAATGTTTGCATTTTTCGGACATCTATGGCAGATGGGCGGGTGACGAAAGCTTTCTTAAAGATTTTTTTTTGTGGTCAAAGTTAAGTAGAGTCTTTAGCATCAATTATGGAAGGCTATCAACGGCGTTGCAAACGTATTTGAAAAACGTTAAAAACGTTAACGTTACCTCCCATAAAACCAATTTTCTTAAAAATGAATCTACGGATTTTGATTAAACTTTACATATACTCCAATAAAAGAGTAAAACGAAGGTACAGCATTATATTTTTTGAATATTAAGAAATCAATTCTTTATTAAAGAAAAAAAAAGTAGACTTCTAACTCTTTCCGTTATCTCTATAAATTGGGCTTTCTATATGTTAAGAAAAAATATGTTAATTTTTCTTGCTGCTTAAATAGGGACAAAAACTTAAAACATAGATAATTAACAATATTGCAAGAACTTAGGTTAACTTCATTTGTCTACATTTTTAAAGATAAATTAATAATGTGTATGACCCCCTTTGTTAGAAATGATTTCGTAAACGCGGTTGGGAAGGGAATCATAAAGAGATTTAAGAAAGCTCAATGAAATGTCGCACCAGGCGGCATTAATGGATTCTTTTAATGAGTTAATGCCTGAAAATTGTCTACCAGACTCGTAAACTTCCCATGGCAACCGTCCCCACACATTCCCAATTATATTAAGATCCGGCGAATATGGTGACTACTCTAGTTCAGGCACATTTTGGTTATAAATCCACTTTTTTACCACGCGTGCAGTATGAATTGGGGCGTTATCATGTTGGAAGGCCCATGACACGGATCCAAACAGGTTGTTGTAGTAATGGAAAGCCTTATCCAGTACGCCCTTATAATGATTCGCATTAATTCTTGATGATACGAACTGCAATTCTCATTGGCCATAGTAAAAGATCGCACCACACACCGGGGGTGTAACGGTAACGACTATGGTGACGAGGCAAATAGTGGTATTCTTTGGGCCATCTAAATCAAATTACTTTTCGTCCGGAAAAAGGATGCTATATTCCATGTCATACAATTCCGAGCTTTTGCTTCAATTTAAATCTTTTTAGGTATTCAGCTCTCCTTAATACTCGTCTTACCGTGTCAACACTCGCAGTGATTCCAAAATTTGATCGGATTTGTTATGCAGTGCAGTGAGAATTAGAGGCTTCAATGACAATCCGTCTGTCTTCAACAGATGTAGTTGCTTTTTTGGTCGCACTTTCATGTTGTTTCCATAGTTTGATTTATTTTTAAGAAAGTTACAATTGAGCGACTTGTTTTTTTTCAATTTTTTCGGCAATAGCACGTTAAGTAAGATCACTCTCTTTTTAGGTAAGTATTTTGCCTCTCTCATCTGCTGTCAAAACTTTACCTCGACCCATTTGCCTCACAGACTTTTCAAATTTACTGGAGATAACAATAAAATTAATTTTAGCTTTGATGATTTGATCCACACTATGCAATTGCCTTTGTCCCTATTCCAAGTGCTGCAAGAAAAAAATAGTTTTTTCGTACTAAATAAAAGCAGAAAGCAAATGCCGATAAATACTAATGAGAAAGAGAAAAACAGAATTGAAGAACCTTGTCCCTATTCAAGTGCATGGGAGTGTACTTTAAATTTATTAATTATACGATCTTAATGAGATAGCTGGAATAGTTTATATCTAAAGAGATAATTCAACATAAATAATGAAGCAAATGAATTATGTTGCTCTATGAATTATGCGGAATAAATAAACATAAGTGAAACAATTTCTATTTCTCTTCGCGGTCAACTATAATAATACTGCATAACATTAGGTCTTTGAAGTGCTCCGCGAGCCCTTCACAAGGTCACCCGAATGATCGTCCAAGTTTAAAGCGTTTCCACACTAACCAAATTTAAAACTTTTTCACAAAGCTCATAATAAGCTAATTTGTACTTATTACCCGATTATACTACATATGTAAGTGCGATTCCGTCACATACAAAACAAATACCGCTCGTCTACCTACATGATCGATCCTCTGTGTTCTCAACCATTGTATTCTTATTATAAGTCTCGTTGTTATAGGTGAAATATATCTGACGGTATTTGTCATATAAAATATTTCAACCGATTTTCAGTGCCTAGAGAAACGAAGTTTTCATGTCAAAGAGTGCAGACATTTGAAAAAGTTAATATGTTGTCAGATAACCCAGTACTATCAAAAGAAACTCGTACTCACAAAACAAAAAGTAAAACATTTTTAAACTTTTCTGTACAACTCCGACACATTATAACAAGCTGGTGTTTGCATAAAACCTTCTTGTCCCGACGTAAATTTTAACAGGTGCGATAATTTGACACATGACGAATACTTATGTCAGTGTCATATTTGTTTTGCATCTCAAAGTTGTTAAGTCAACACACTTATGCCTATCATGTCAGCTTTTCGTTTTTTTGTTAAAGAGGTTTTACAACAGATTTTGCAGGCAAAGTCGTTCTCTCGTGATATCTCTTTTTATGTATAATGATTTATATGACACAAAACATTGAAATTGTATAACAAAAATTTAACACTATTAATAAATTATAATTCCAAGACCGTATCGTCTTTTAACGAAAGAAATTTTTCGTCTTACCATCCCCCTACTGAATTCTATCTCAACATTTTACAACTCTCATTAAATCCAAATTTAGGACTCTCTGTCCCTGTCAATTTTCTGATGTACTGATGCCCCATCTCATTCTGATGTTCTGATGTCTCATCGATGTCATTCAAAAAAACACCACCAAATTGACAACTTGATCACTTGCCTCTAATGTTTGCATTGGCGTTTGAAAAAAAAAAAACTTTAATGGAAGGTGTTAGGTGTTCCTCCCCTAGGCTGACAAATTGTCACACTGCGTCACTTTGTTTGCCTTCGAGAATTTACTCAATCTTCTAGCACAAAACTAGGTTATGGTCATCGGTATATGCGAACATTTGGGTCAAATTGGGGCGTTGGTTGCAACAATATTTAATTTGTTCACCCGAGTTAACCTACGCAAATACACCTATACAAGAACTCATGCTATGATGGGGATGAATCTAGAACTCACCATACCTTATCTTTCTCTATTACTCTCTCCTTTTCTCTGGCAAGTGGAAAAAAATACAGGTCAAGGTCATCACAGGCGTGTAGCATGTAGGTACCTACATACGCTCCATGCAACTTCCACTGTATATGTGTTGGTAAGCAGAGTTTTTGGATGGGAAAAAAGATGCACCGCAACTAGGATTCTCCTTCACCTCACTGCGTTGGTTAATTCCCGTGGAGAATTTTCGAAATTCGAAGGGCTAGAGCTCTAAATCCCTCGTTCATTCATCTGCAAAGGAACTTTTGGTGAGGGGACGTCATAAGCTAGTAAACGACAATTGTGATGGAGTAGGAGGGATGCTTTAGGCCGGGTGGTGCATAAATGGACTTGTAGTGTGAGTGTTGCGTTATTCAAAACTTTTCCCTTTGGTTGGTGTGGTTTGATCCAGTTTTCACAGTGTCGGGGGCGTATGTGGGTGAGTCTGCAATGGTCTATGTCTATTTTTAGATCAACTTTTTGAACTCATCCTTTTTTTGCTGTTATTGTTTTGTTTTTTATTTAAAAAAAAAAACCAAAGCAACTTCAGAACTTTTCAGAACTCGAGGTTAAGATATACCTATATAGCTGGAAAGAGAGAGATAGAAGACAGTTGATCAGTGTGCCCTTTATCCTTCACACAAGATTAATATGGGGTGCATAAAAAGTAAATGTACAAAGAATGGGAGGGCTCTATGAGAGGTTCCGTACTTCCGTTCATCACTTTTTAGTGGTCACGAGAGACCGAAACAAAGTGAATAATTTGCGCGAGAGAGAGAGTAATTTAAAAGTTGACATTCGACTAGAGGGAGACAGTGAAATGGTATTAACTTTGACTTCGGTTGAAGGCCAAATGCATCAAGGTTGGCTCTTTATGTGACTTTATAAATTTCTTGTGCCTCCTGTCTGCTATACAAGAATAGAAATAATGTTCCGCTAGAGGGATTTTCTGAAAAGTATTAAGCGTTTTGAAATCCGAACTGATTGACAATACAAAAAACATGAGAGGGCTAAAATAAGCTGTGCGAATCGGATAATACCCTATCCCCATCCTTTGTTCAAATGTTTGTCGATGTTAAGACAAATAAATAGTTGCTTGTCGAAGTATTCTCAACGAAATTTCTTATCGATGGAACAAAATCGTCGTTGTTTTATTTTTGATACCTATTCCACTGGTAATGGAATTAGGAAAAACTAAACTAAACTAAAACGATCTTTAGACGGAATGCATTTCTTCGATATATGATATATTCTAAATATCTTGTATCTACCGACATTTTTTCCAAATTTCTTATGGTTTATTTCACTGGTTCTGCTGGGAGCAACAATGAGTTGGTTTAGATTCATCAGTCTATACAGGATGTCCCATAGAACAATTTCGCTTCAATAAAGCACTATCAAAGCTATTTAGCCCTCCAGCAACATTACCTGCATAAAGTCTAATGGAAAAACATATGGCGCACTTTTGGAATGCTCTTTACTTTTATAAAACTTTTTTAAATACTTCTAATACGCCATACAGAATAAACTTTGTTTGCTTATAAAAGGCCTGACAGAAGCTTCGCAAAAAGTCTTTCCGAAAATACCAGTAAGCACTACCAAAGATTATAAAGTCATACAGATGACGCCAGCTTCATGGTACGGGCGGGCGGTGTGCACTTGCTGTCGTACACACATGAGAAACGAAATCCAAATATATGGCGGGCTGTGCCAGTACTTGTATGCAGTGCGTACTCTGTATGATTTTATAATCATTGGTACAACGAAGTACTTGAATCTATCTTTTCAGCTTCTTCCCGATCATTTTACCTTTTTCCATGCTTAATCTCTATGACAACAAAATTATGCTGTGTAGTATTTGTCGTTTGGTGAAATGGATTTCACATTATATTTGCTGAGAATGGAATCAATTAATATTTTTCGAATTAAACAAAAAAAAAATGTTTATGATGTTTTGACTGGGAATCGAAGATACACGGTAGTCATAGCTTTTTAAAGTCTTCATTCGTATATCCTTCATGATTAACTTCGTGCCAAGTTCTACCGAAACATCTTAACGTATGGTACATGTACAGGTACACACATCTCCGGAAGCTTAAAAACAACCTTACATAGTTTGTACCATCATTGCTTCGGTTATGCTTATGAATTTTCCTGCATAATGTCTTAAACAACCTTCTACCCAAACAATCGACTGAAAAAATGCTCAACCTACAGAAATAACTGCTTGTGAAAATTACATTTTATTGCCTTTTAGAGGAATAATTGTTAGCTGGGGTACCAACTTCAGCTGGATAAAAAACACCTTTAACGATACCTTTCCGCTCCATTATCGGCTAAAGATTTGAGACATGATCTTATCGATCCAGAGTTTATTGATGGTTTAGTGAATGCATACCAACGAATTTGAATAGTTCTACTTCTAGAAATCCTTGCGCTTCAGTGACTAGGTTGCCATTATTATTTTGTAGAGAATGCGTTCATACTGCCAGGCTGCTTTGTGGATTCGAACTTTGACAGTCGGAAACCATTAGCCGTTGTCGTTTCGTAGAGGCTATGCTTACCAACAAACCCGCCAAAAATATTTTCCTATTTTCGCTTTGAAATCCCCTGGTACGAGTTTACATCGTATTCCAGACAGGCTCTATAGCCTCCGTCCAGAGGGTCATAAAATTCCTTCTTGATAGGGCCTTCAGCACCATATAAGGTCTGATGCGGATCACAACCAGACGATCACTAACCGGCTTAAAATCGATTAATCTTGACACACACAACGACTTCTCATCCTAATATGTGCAGCATTAGTGTGAGTACAAGTCTTCTCCCCCGTCTCAGCTAGGTGCAAACTCAAGGTTTGATAAAATTGCGTTGCCTACCATTGAGTTTCGTTTTGAATTTTCTGAAAACATTATTTTGCTTTTGTGTTGTAGGTGGGAGTCAACAGTTCTGATTATGGGAGGAATTGATAGTGATAGTGATGATATCTCTATTTCTCATATCATTAATGATTTTCAAGGAAAAACTTACCTATGACAGGAGGTACTAGGTACCACTATATTGACCCAAGGGATCGTTATGGAGCGACTATCTCATGGAGCGACTCTCATTCAGGCCGTTGTAAGAGCCCACATAAGTATCAACTCTTAAATCTTAGTGCTTTATATCATCTGAGTATTAAAAAACCCCAAATGTAACCTAACCCTAGCAGAAGAGGTAAATCATCTCGCCGGTGGTTTAAAAAAAAACCTTATGTACGATTTGAAGCCCACAAAATGTCACATAGGTATTCCCTTCCTATTACCGAGAACGAAAAGTGTTCAAATTAGGTTTAGCTAGAGTCGTACACCAGGCCAAATTGTCACATTACATACAATTACCTCTAAAAATGACCACAAACGACCTCATTTTCATTTCCAACAATCATCACGACTCGACCTCATAATATCCTCAACCACTCATCATCACCATTACAATCGAAATGCATTTCACATTTTCCAGCGTCCAAATTGCAAATGGGATTTCCACACTTTAGTTGCGCAATGTGTCCGTCTACGTTGGCATGTCTGCCGTCTCACAAGGACCATGCATAATGGATATAAATGTAGGTACGTCGTAGCTGCAATAATACGCAGCAGTTTGGTACCACAAATTTACATTTAATCCCTGTAGCCATCTGTCAGATGGGCGTAGTCTCTATCGTTCGGAATACATACAAATTAGTTGCATACACAATACAGTACCCTGCTTCTGACGCCTCTGTTTCCCATGCAAATTGACACATAACCTATGAAAGGATAATTACTCATGTTGCAGGTTTGCTATCACGTTAAAAAGATGCAATACAATCCTTAAACGAATCGACCTTATTAAGATGCTTACTGCTTAGAGATTTATGCTACTACCTCTCTCTCCATTTCCCTTTCCCGCTCTATTTATGTCTCCATCAATCTATGGCTATATGGGTAACAATTTATTCAAATTAGGTCAAATCAACTGACGTAATGTTGCATTAATAAAATTGAGTTATTATTTACGTGTGTGAGTGCTTCCTTCTCGTTCGTCATCTTCTTTATCATGTAAAACGTGCTGTTCTCGTTTGCACATACATTTTATACTTAATTCACCAGAAAAGCATACATATACGTGCGGCATCAGGGAAATAGACTGTCAGACAGGACGATGAAAAGAGAAAATGCCACCATAGAAATCGTCGTCCTTGCCGTTATCGTCATGTTAAAAAGCCTTGAACTCAGTAGGGTTGGTTGTGGTATAAAAAATGTTCGGTCTTCGTTCGTCCTATATTGAATTGCTTCCGTTTTAATATAGAGTAGATTTACCCGCACAACGGACCATCTCCATCGAATCTATGTATGTGGGCTATTGGCGGTTTCCTTTAGTACGACGATGAGCTTTCTCAGGAAATGATGGAAGCATATTAAGTACGAGTTAATTTTAGTATAACGCTTGGCAGTGGTAAGCAAATGTCTCTCCTTCAAGCAACCGGAAGCAATAAAAAACGAGTTAGTGGTACGACTGGTTCTTATTTTCTAGCTCCTTGTGTGTTAGGTTACCACCTATTGTCTCTGAGTTGGAGTCGTTTATGAGGGAATTCTATTGTATACATATAAAGGTATTTAAGTTTGCAACAAAGAGAACTAGCAATGATAGACATACTATAAATATATGCATCGAATCAGAATCAATGTTAGTGGACCCATGATTGTGTGTCCGTCTGTCCTTCCGTCATCAGTTTATCAGTCTATGAATGAAGAACGAAATAGATACTATGTATTAAGATATCTAAATATATCAATATTACTGTACACACATTGCCGATGATAGTTTTTAAACACGCACAATTTTTTGCAAGCGTTTCCCAATAAATATGATGGCTCCACGACTTGTACTTGTCGGTCCTCAACCAACATGCCTCTCCAATTCGCTCTGTCCTTAGCTAACTGCCTCCAGTTGCGCAATCCAGGTTTGTTGAGGTCGGTTTGTACTTGTGCACCCCACTTAAGGTGAGGTCTTCCTCCACTGCGTCAAACGTCTGGCTGAGAATCATTCTGGTGTTCATTCGTCCGAGCGGCTTTGAAATCGATGAATAGGTAGTGGGTAACGATTTTGACAACTTGGGTCATTTTTTTTCAGGATCTGCCGAAGTTTGAGGATTTGATCAGTTGTTGACTTTCCTAACCTAAAACCACACAGGGCCGATCAGATTGTTGGTAAATTTTATCTTGTAGGCGATGTTGAGGAGACTTGTGCAACTGTAGTTGGCGCAGTTCAGAGGGTCTTCTTTTTTGTTGATCGTGCAAAAGACGTACGATGAGGTTTCATTCTTCAGGCATACTTTCATCCGACCAAATTTGGCTTATGAGTAGGTGAATGTTACCAAAGAGTAAAGAACTACATAGAGTACGCATAACAGCTTAAACTTCTGTAGCCGTTTCGGACGCGGCCGGTAAGTGCGAGGGGAATTTTTGTCGTTCATTATGCGTCGACTGTGCTCGTGTTTGATTCTGGGGTACCAATCTGAACACTGGGGTATTAATATCAGTATCCCACATGGTAAATTTTCGTTGCATGAAATGCGTACTCTATGTAGTCTTATACTCTTTGATGTTATATACCAAGTTATCTTCGCCGGTTTTATAAAGATCGGCGAGAAGGCCGTCATTTCCGCCTTATTCAGCTTAATGGTGTATTCAGCCTGACAGAGGAATATTGTCCATTATCGCCGTTTAACAGAAGTGGTTCTTACATATCCTCAGCATCGACTGTGTCTCAACTACGAAATTTCCTTGTTCATCTCGACAGGATTCTGTTCGAGCCTTGTACTCTTGGCTTTGACGTTTAACACTTTGGAAATCGATTGCGCGCTTTTCTTGCTTTTTTGTCTTCTTTATGAAAAGCCGGGTGTTCTTCCCTTATTCTTTGCCTATAGAGATCCATGTCAGCTCTCGTCTTCACCTGCAGCTTAGCATTGTAGGCCTCGTTCTTGGCTGCGAGCATTTGTCGGCATTTCTCTTAAATCCAGGGGTTTTGCGTATTAATCAGCCTGAAGTTGACCGATGGCATGGGTTGTGTTGGCTTTGAGTGACTTATTCGCATAGACCTGTGACTTTCAAACCAAACAAAAAAAGTCTAACAGTGTCAAATCGCACGATCTTGGTGGCCAGCTTGGTGGTCATCGACACATAGCGCTCGCCTTTGACTTTGATAGCCTGGCCAACGTCTATCTCAAAAAAAAAAATCCACACAAAACAGTTACTTTTCGGGATGCACTGGGCGCTCTTGGATCTGATGTGGATTGTTATCGTCACAAATTTGCCAATTTTGTTTGTTGACGTATCCATTCATCCAGAAATTGGCTACTTCGCGGAAGATGAATTTCGATGAGTCAATTTCCGACTGCTCCAGCGCCTATTCAGCAAATACACGTCATTTGCTATGGTCGTTTACAGCTACAGGGTTAGTTTTATTTTGTACCGGTGCAGGCTAAAGTCACGACACAAAGTTCTTGAGAGCGACATCAAATAGACTGCCTCGGATTCTCCTGCATTCTCACGGACAGCGGCGATGTTTTCGGAAGATCCTGCTTTGTCGTCGGCGTATGCTAGTAGCTGCACTGATTTATGGAAAATTGTTGTACTGATGTTGGATCGGAAGTTTGGCACAATAATGTTAAAGAAGGCACATGACAATGCGTCACCTGGTCGAAAGCTTTTCCTGGTATTGGGTTTTCCCGTGAGCCACTGCTGTAGGAGCTAGAATTCTCCATCATCGGACTGGGTATACAAAATCAAGTTATGACCCTCTTTAGATAAATATAAATGCTGTTGTCTTGGCATTTTGTATTTTTTATCGAGATTTGCGAGAAGATTTGATGAGTTGAGGCTTTTCTGGCTAAGACCAAACTTATGTTCACATAAACCGCAGAAAGTATAACATTTAGGCGACTTAGGGTCTCTTTTCTTGTGGGTCGGAGAAATCATGCAAAGGTTCTTTTATATCATGAAGAGGGCATGATAGCATCCGACGAATTAATGGGTGGTTTACAGCGTTCTTATTTTACACCATCCGTTAGCACAATTCGTGTAATTTTTCAGTCAATAACTGAACGCCACAAGAGTCTTCATTTAAACAAAATAATTTGTCAATGTCTGACAATTATTTAGATTCTAATTTCGGTAACCACTAGCTTCACTTAGTTAAAGCTGATTTTATATATGTCCATACATATTTATGTAGTTTGTTCATTCTTATTATTTTTAATTAACCTCCATTTTGACGTTAATGGTAATAAGTATCTGTAGATTTAATAATAAAACCACATTCCTCACACAAGACATACAATTTATTCTCCTTTTTACCGGCAACATTAAGCTACTCCATCAACTACTATTATTTAACACTCACATGCCATCTAACCTAAAATGTTCCCACATGAGTATTTCTCACTTGAAAGTATTTCCACCACCACCGCGGCATGAATAATTCAAATTTGGCTTGATAAAAATCTCAAGCAAGTGACAAATTGCCAATAAAAAAGAATAGGACAAAAAAGAGCACTTATGAGTACGGGTATGACCAACGAGGACATTGGTATTTACAAATTTGGCGCAACCACTAAGGAAATAAAACGACTCAGTTGCAGATATATTGAGTGTAATTATTCCACACGAGATTTATGACTCTTCCGTGAAAACCCCCACCATCCATTTGTCAATAAAATGAAGGACTCTACTTAGTCCATTTCCCTTTTTTCACCGAGTAGAGTTGCATCAAATCACGTGAATGTCGGTTTTTTTAGGATCTGCGCGATAGCTAGAATTGTGTGATTTTTATTTTTACGAGATAGGACATTTTTTGTGAACAGATTAAACGAAATTTGTGAAAATTTATGGCGCAGAGATGACATAAATCTTTTGGAAATATCATTTGAGTTACGCTATCGTCATGACATTCAATGTAATTGCAAGGTATAAAACGGATTTTAGATTTCTATGTGGGATTTACTGGCAAGGAAAATACGAAGATCGTGAGTTGGGGCATTTCATGTTTGATTGGGTGCAAGTTCAAATTGAGGAGTAGGGGGAATGAATCGAAATGATGAAACACTGGAAGTTGTTATTGCTACTTTGTTACTTCTGAACGGTATAAGAGTCCATAGGCCCTATGATGTCTGTCAAGGCATGGGATGACTTTTATTGTACAATAGGAGATCACCCTATTGGAAGATGCTTTTATTTTTGCAAGTGGCCGCCAATGTCAAATCTGCTTTGACATTTGTGGACTAGACACTCACCAAGAACACCGAATATTCGTTTTTATATTGATGTGTAACAATTCGTGTGTAGTGTTGGCGCAGCGCGAATTCCGTCGAAGAATCCCCGGACGTCCGACACCGACTGCGCAAACACACGCCGTTTTGCCACCAATCTTGAACAGTTCGGCCAAAATCATAATGAACTCATTTCCACCTCAGCCGGTACATGAACTATCGAGGAGCTGGAGGAGTTATCAGGACTTTTTTTTCGAGAAAGCCGCGGGTCAAACGAGAACAGTGGACGGTGCACGCTATAGGACCATGTTAACTGAGTTTTTTCTACGGCAATTGGACGACTTAGGACTGGAGGACATGAGCCACAACCGATATTCTGAAGGCTGCGTTCCCAAGTCGCCTCATTTCATGTTTTGGAGATTTGCACTGTCCCGCAAGATCGCCTGATTTAACCGTTCCAGACTTTTTTTGTGGGGTTTTTTGAAGGACAGCATTCGACACGAGTGCGAGAATCTATCGCCCGAAGTTCTCGCCGAAGTGATGAAAAATCTAAAAACGAGCCCGTATGGCATTCAATTGTGACGACGCCCATTTGGCCGATATCATCTTCTCGACTTGACCAATAAAATTCTAGAGGTTCAGATAGAAACAGAATGAAAATTTTTCATTTAGAAAGAATAAATGAGAGCCAAACAACTTCGGAAGACTTCTTTTGGCCCACCTTGGAGATGGGGCGTATGAAGACAATAATTGCAGTCATCGGGCATGCTTTCGTTATTCTATACATGATAGAAGGTTTGGTACATGGACTCTACTACGTATTTGACGAGTTCTTCCCGTAGCCTTGTTATTCTTCAGCCTTTTTAACGGCTGTGCTTAATTTTAATAGTGGGCAGAACGGTTATATTTCCAAGGACTGGCGGTGGGTGGGTTTCTTGCCCTACCATGTTCATTTATAAACTTCTGGAAATGCTGTTTTTCTTACATAAGATTGTCGTATTTAGTCCTGTATTCATTACGTGTTCAAGTTGATGAATAATGATGGCACAGCAGGGAGTCTCTCACCTAGTGAGTTTTGTATCTTCATCTTTTTGGACTGTTGATCAATGAATTTTTTGCGAGAAGAAAATTATCATATATTATATTATATTATATTTGAATTTTGTTGGGTCGGGTGTATCATGGCAAAACGTCACCTTTATTGCAAAATCAGCAGCGTCCAAACTAAGTTACCTTTCAGATAGGGGAGAGAGTTTTTTTTTTACATTAGCCCAGCTTCTTTTTCTTTATAAAGCCCAAGTACGTTGAGGTCCTAAATACTGTTCTCATATTTTGAGTTCAGCTCCGAAACATAAACAGGACTTACTGGATTCTATCCAAAGACATGCAATGTGCCTTACAGTCAAGTCTTCTCTCACTTCAAATCTGCAAACTTTGGCACAGTGAGGAATCGTGAGATATCTCTCTTTTTATTACATATATCATAACGGCGAACATTCAGGGAGGATTAGAGAAATCATGCCTAGACTCGTTGCATTTCAACGACCTACAAGACACTCAGTTTCAGTTTACAAACATACTGTCAATCTAACAACGATCAATTAAACCAACTTCTAGAAAACGTACTTCCACCAATCTACAACAATTCAAGAGCACAGATAAACATCTACAAGCATTAGGCTTCTCTTTAAGCGTTATAGGTTTGCCTCACCTGAGAAAAGTTAATAAAACAACATAAAAATCTTCACTCCGGTCCTCATAACTGGTATACACGCAGTGTCAATTTACTTAGCGGCTTGACCAACTTTTGCATTTGAAGGTAATGGATTCCAGGTTTTGATCGGTTTTCGTGGTCGTTCTAAGCCTTGTTGGTTTGGGGAGTGGCTTTTTTCAAGGCTTTTGTCTCTCTGATAGATTTAAGGTGGTAAAGAAGTTGCCCTGATATCGTAACTCCAGAACTAGAGAGCCATCTCCAGTATGATTACCCTAGGACAAGGAGCCGTCCGTATGTACTACATATTACTTATTACTTTGACTGCAGTAAAGCACCGAACTATAAAACACTTAAACGTATCATCATTTGAAACATCATCAAAGAAATGTTGTTAATAAGAATAGAAAATGATACGATGTCCTTTTTTTGGCTACAAAGATAAAGTTATGGATATGAGCTACTTGTTGAACGAAGCAAACCAAGTGTAAGAAAATTCAAATTCCACCCACAGCCACCCCCATTTTTAAAAAATGTACTTTTTGATCAAACCGCAAAAAAATTTAAAAAAAATGGTATAGTTGATCATAAACATCGACCCGCTTCCCTTTACACAATTAAAAACCCTAAAAAAAAATTTCACATCTTCAACGTATATGAAGCACAAGCCTGACAGACGTTTAAATCTGGCTACGTCCCTAATGAGCCGTAAAAAGTACATGTTTCATTTCATTGCAGACCATGGCGTAATATCTTACAACGTTACACTCAAGATATGACCAGCGAACAAACGTAAGGTCCTTTACGACCCTCCTCAACCACTGCTCAACTTCCTCAGTTCTTTATAAAGTTTACCCCCAAATCCGGGGGTCAGCTCAGGGTGTTAGTTTGAGTACTTTTTATTTCTCAGGGCAGAAAAAAAAATCGTTAAGGAGGAATTTTTAACGACCGTATCCATTTTACATTCATTGGGTACAAAGTGAATGATTATTATTATTATTAGAGTGGGACTGTGCCCTCCTCGGTGGAATTTCTCCCTCATCTCTGTATTTGCGTTAACCTGTAAAAAAAAAATTTCGAGAGAGAAGAAATATCAAAACAACCGCCCCAAAAAAAAACCCATCCTCAGTAAAACCCCTAACATAAATTATTATCAAATTCAAACGAATAAATCAAAATAAACGTCAGAAATGTTAGAGAAAACTTTAACGTTAAGCAGGCAAAAAGCAAAATAAAAGTCCGCCCTGTGATAGCATTTTCATTCTTTTACGATTCCTCTCCCATTTGTTTGCTTTTTATCTTTGTTCTTGTTCATATTGTATACACCCCAATTTATCTGATATCCGGTGGGTTATGCAGTGGGTAGGGAGTTTTTTTTTATTAAAGATTTAACGATGATCGTAAAATTTGCAATTTTCTGAAGTAATGAGATACGATTCGAATAAATTTGAGATTCCCATAGGATTCGGAAATCCATTTTGATGTCGATTATAAAATTTAAGATTTCGAAAGGTGGTGGCATTGAAGGTTCGATTAGGATTTTCAGTTAACATTTTGGTCACCAGTCAGTAGGCATTCAGTTGTATCCTAATGGATGGATTGTTGTCATCGTTGTCAGCACTCGATGATGGTTGTTTGGCATTATTCCTTTGCAGAGCACGAACCCCTTAACGTGCTCTAAACCAACATAATTTCTTAAATCTGCACCTCTCACACTGGGCAAGAATGTCTAAACATCGCTATTCGCAAAAACAACACCTACCTCATCAATTCACCAGCCTAATTTAACCTATGTGTATGTATAATGTATCCTGAGTGGGACCAGCTTTGCTTCAAAATTATAAAAGTTTTATCGGTGAAACTTACATACCTTTATATTATAAACAGAACAAAACTCCATTTGTCATAACCAAGCGTTGGCTGACCCTATATATACTTGTCTGACGCTAACTGCCTGTTGGTTACTTTAAGTTAGTTGAGGTCTTATCTAATCTAAGTGTGAGTGACACTTCAGGTGAGTCTTTCTCTATTGCGTACGAAATCTCGCTGGGATTCAAAGATTCCAGTGGCCAGGATAGGCAATCAAAAACTTGCAATCAACACAAACGAAACCGAAAATTTTCCAAAGAATTTTCGCCTAAAACGACCAAGGATTTGTTTATCTTAGCCCCTGGTGTTGGCTTGAGAGTTTTGATCATTATTTTCAAGAACAATGTTAAATAAGTCACATGACAATGGGTCTTACTTACTTACAAACTTAAGAAGGGCTACAGTCCAGAAAAAAAACCTGGGCCTTACCTAACATGCTTCTTTCATTAGCGTGGTCCTTAGCTAACTACATCCAGTTGCGCAGTCATAGTTGGTTGAGGTCGGTTTCTACTTGTGCGCGCCACTTTAGGCGGGATCTCCCTCTACTGTGTCGGATGTTTGGTTGGGAATCAAAGACTCTGCAAGCCGCAGTATTGGTGACCATTCGCTCTACATGTCCTAACACGGAAGTGCATCGCCCAAATCCTTTTTAGGTATCGAATGTTTCGGTGAGGTCGTTTCCGACCCTGATGGAGCACCGAGAATTCTCCATCGACATCTGGCACAGACGAAGGAGTTTGAGCGGTATACCACCACCTATTCATCGATTTCAAAGCCGCATACAATAGCATTTATAGAGACGAACTATATGGAGCCATGTCTAATTTTGATATACGATAAAACTCTGATAAAGGCCGATGAGGTTATTGCTCAATGGTTTTAGGCGTTCGCCTATTGCGGCTGATAGGATCTTTTAGACGGTGTAGCTGGCACAGTTCAGAGTGTCTCTTTTTTTTGTGGATCGGGTAAACGGTGCTGAGATTCCATTCTTAAGTCATAATTTCGTCCGACCAAATTTGGCTTATGCATTGGTATATGTTACTTACCAAACCATCTCGGCCGTCTTATATGACGACGACAGTGAACTACCAACCACCCGACCTAAATGTAGTGACTTTAAAAATATCTAAACTTATACTTAACAAGATTTTCGGAAACGACGATCGCGTGAAACCTATCTACTGATCTTGAAAACATAAGATTTCTTGCCTAAGCCTTGTTCTTATAACAAATCCGCATCCGTATAGTCTGTAACATCTAGAGCGTAGTAGATGTCAAAGTTTACCTCTTTTTGCCCATCCCGTCGTATTTCTTGGATGGTAGTAATGTCTGCTTTGCAGCAGCTTAGGTTTTCCGCTAGTTGTTTACTGTACTTCTCTTGTTAAATGTTCTCACATTCCAGATGCAGATACGAATGTCGCTGTCCTTTTCTATACAAACTATAAAATCCGTCCTTTCTGAGTATTATTTTGTCACAATACTTTTTTCCGTGGGTGGGTAGTTAAACCTAAGCACAACCCTCAAGCTGGAGGGCCAGCTCCAACTTTTTAGATCTCTATTCAATGGGGCTGACTTATCCTTGAGATTCTTAAATAACTTGTTGCTGAAATATGTCGACGCAATTCATCAGCTGTGGCCAGCAGGCCGAGTATTCCGCGCCAGGCTTTCCGACCAGGCCAGCTTTTGGCTTTTATTAAACCAGTATTCGATCGTTACCACTTGGAGATAACAAATAAGAACAATTGATATTAAGTCAGAGCTGCAACAGCTGTAAATTTCCAAATTTAAGCCAATCAGAGTCTACCATCGTTCTACAACACCCAACCATGCTCATTGATTATGCCTGTTAAATTTATGACAGTTAGAAAGGACAAGAACATCAGCTCTGTAAAACACTGCAAAGTTGAATTTCTTGCTGCAAGTTATTTTTATACCATGACATTAAAACTAAGGTTATATTTTTAGCGAATAAGGCTCGCATACTTGCAGCGGTCGAACTCACTCAAGCATAGCGAAGGTTTTCACCTCGTTTCTTAATTTATGAGAAAGGTCACTCAGTCGTATGGGTGATATTCTTCGTCGGCAACATTGTAATTTGAATTTTAATTAACAAACCCCGCCTTGAAGCTTAAAATTTATATATTTTTAAAATACCTCACGAATGAATTTTTATTTCCCTTCAAATGGTTTGCCGTATACATATCAAATCAGAAACAAGCTGTCCTTCCCAGCCTTTATGGTCAAGCAGTTCTCATTTGCATTTTAGAAAATTTTCATTAGAACGCAAATCAATATGCCAACATAGAATGGCTGTGGAAGTTAATTAATAGCTTCTCTGGTGGACATTTCTGAAACAAGGTCAAGTTGGTCTTCTGGAAAAAAAGTCAGGTGACATTCGATGTCATTACATTGCGCAATATTCGATTCATTAGCACAATGAAATAGCAAAGTATACAAAAGTTTGTTTGATGTTAAAATGTCTTAAAATTGATTAATGAAAAATATTTTATGGGCAGAAAGGCAGTCTTATCTATGCAGATAATTTAGTTTGCATGGAGTGGTGCCGACTTTTTTCAACGCTGAATGAAGCAACGCAATTCTTAATTTGCCAAGAAAATGTGAGCAAATATGTAAATTTGATTAAAAAATGCTACTATTCATATTTTTTCGATCGATTATAGGGACGCTTTGTCAAGTTTTAACAATACATGTGATGGGTCTATAATAATCGGTATCCCATTAGGGATTTAACCATGAAAAGTGTGAATAAGAAAACCGTTTTATAAGAATTTGAAAACTATATTTGTAAATCAGTTATTCAAAATAAGGTAATCCAGGCAAACCTGAAAACTACAAAGGAATTGCAGTGCATATTAAACTCTATGAGCAAAGTATTCACCCAAATTTTAATGTCGCCTAATCAGATGGATTGATAGCAATAATAAAATACGTATATTCCAGGCTCGCTTTACAAACATTGTATTTAAACATAAATAACGTTATATGCATTTTTTAAGACTTCAAAGCTGCGTTTGATAAAGTCAATCGTAACTCTCTCCTATTAAAGCAGTCAACCTTAGGACTTTCAACACAGTTTATAAGAGTTCATGAAAAATATCTGTCAAATACTTACGCATTTGTGCTGAATTGTGGTCAGAGGTCAAAAACATCCGCCACAAATAATGGTGTATCGCAAGGAAGCATCCTAAATCCGTTTCTTTTTTTTATATAGTATATCGATGATGTCCGCGAAAGTATACGAGGTGATATAAACTATGGTGGGGTGGAAGTCAAAGTACTAAACTCTATGCAGATGACTTGGCCGTTCTCTCCCAAAGTCCATTGACACTGCAACTTCAAATAAACATACTAAAAGACTATTGCGACAAATCAAATTCTTCGGTCTCTATATCAAACCTTGTCAAAAGCTTCCGACACCGCAAGATATACAGGTGAGCAAATTCTCTTTCCTTTAAAAGCTTTCTCAATTACATCAGTAATTCAATGTACTTGGTGCACAGTCGAAAGTTTATTTATAAAACCCAAATTGATGGTCAGGTAAAAGGCGATTCTGATCAAGAATGGGGTGTAAGGGAGCGAGTAACATTACTTAAACGTTTTTTTTTAATTATTGGAAGAAGTACAATTGATCTGTAAGATTTTATTTCACTCGGTGATTTTCCTGGTTTGAGAAACATAATCACTTCCGCGACTTTCCACTGTCTTAATATGTATTCTAACCTAATTGCTGCATTTACAATGTAGAGGAGTTTACTTATTGTTTTCCGAGCAACATTTTAAGAAGATTTTATATTCTTTAGTTTCTGCTTTTCGACACGCTATGATGTAATCTTTGTAAAAAAAAAACAAATGTAAATCTGTTTGGGTATGAAAATAAAAAAATAAATAATAATTACAATAAATAAACAGTAATGTGGTTTATTCAATCATGTATAAATAATCACTTCAGGGAAATTTGATGGCTCTGACGGCAGACCTCAATCCACTATATTGAATGCGCTGGGGGAAAATTTTATTAAAGTGTCGAATAATATTGCCCTTAAGCTCTTGAATTATAGTTGACTTATTGGTATGCATTATCTCTCTAGAAATTCCCCAAAGTATTAAGTCCATGGTATCAAAGCCACATGAAATACAATTGACGTCAATGTTTTATTGGTGGCATAAATAGCATCAAATGTCAAATTTCTTCAGGTCGAAAAATAGATGAAGATTTTTTTTAGAAAAAAGACTTCATTGGACTCATACATTTTTCTATTGGAATAGTTTTTTTTCCCTTTGATCTGGTGGAAATCTCGACAGACTCGATGAGCATGTGCCCAAAGTAGTTCGAGACCTTAACCCACTTAAACCACCACCCTTTTTGTATTTGTATTGCAACTAAGTATGCGACTTATCTAGCAGTTTTTTTATCACGAGTAATGAATGTTTGCCAGATAACTTTCCTGTGAGAATTCCTGCTTTTTCCGCAATTTATAGTGCGGTTAGTTATTATCTAAGGGCTTCGTTTTTGAAGACGTCGCCATAAATTTGTTTCGTTTGTACGAAAATTCTACATGAATTGATTTGCTCTAGGTAAGCTCAATCCGCCAGGATGTTGTCCATTAATTAACCTCGTTAAGAGCGTTTTATTATTTGTTTCCTCTATTGTTGTGCCAACTGCTAGTATAGCTGTATCGACAGCAAACGTGGCAACTATTGTATCGTTTGTTTATGGGATATCACGTGTATATAGGATGTACAAGAGTGGTCCAAGGAGTTTTCCTTGGAGTACTCCTGGGAATAGTGAAATACTTATTGATATACCGTTTAGAGCAAATATTGCTTTGTGGAACGTCACGAACTGGTTCTACACTGTTGTGCACACATTTGGTTGGCAAGTACGTTGGAATGTTATATGAACGAAACTTTTTATATAAGACCATTTCCAAACGAACAGGGAACTTCATATTTAGTCATAAGCCATCCAAGATGGAGAACTCATCAAGGCTCAAGATTTTGAGTATGTGATGATGGAGTTTTTACCGCTGCCGCCAATCTGCCATTGAAACGAAATGTTAATTAATAAAGCTTTCTTAACAGTTTCGTTGAATCTTTACCATAGGATAACATCAACAAAGCTTAATTTTTCAAATCCACCTTATTATTCGATCTAAACAATTCCAAAAAAAAAGTAGTTCTGCTCCAAAATTTAAACCGATTCTGTTCTTTCCTTGCTCTGTTCAACAGTTTTGCTTTTGTGCTGTCTTACTTTTTTACCTAATGGGCTCCCGAAATATTAAAGCTTGACAATCTCAGCTTGATCATTGGAACTCTGATTTCGTGAAATGTGGTTCTTATACATCTACAATTCCCTTTACAACCGTGACAAGATTACCATTGCGTGAGTTGACATTTGCCAATCTAAATATACATCCGCAATATTAAATGCGTACCTAGCTATGAGCAGAAAGCCATGAGCAGAAAGCCAGGAAACCTAGCTCATAATCACTGTATTACACGTTGCTGCAATGTCATCATTATTAGTTTTAGGAGGCTTTAAACTAAATCACGGAGCCTTTTCGGACCGTTTACTTTAAAAAAAATTCCTGATTGATAGTATCTTCTATTTTATTGACAGTGCCTTTTGCACTTATGAATCTAAGATTGACAAACGACGCATTACTACGGATCACTGGCTTAAAGTAAAACTCTCTTAACCTGAGACGGTTCCTGTAAATGAATTCGCAGTCCTTGCCAGCTGTTATAAATGTCGCACATTTTTCATTCCTGCATTCTTTATCCTGTCCGCTTAAAAATCTTCCCATTCTTATCATCATCCACCATCGCTTTTGTTGAAATTCCTAAATGATCTATTTAAGAGCAGACAAGTCCTTCGCGGAACACGTATTCCTTTACCTTTCGACCGACACCTCATGTCGAAGAATAATTGCAACGTTGCCAACAAGCCATTAGATCAGCCCCTCAACTGATGTCCTAGGTTTCTCGCCGACAGATCACAGCTGCCATTGCTCTATACGCAAAGGAGCAAAAAACACAGGCTTTCAAAAAGTAGAAAAAAAGGCAAGAAAAGCTCCCGATCGAGGATACAACATCTCAACTCAAGCTTAATAAGGCTACCGGAAACGATAGCCTGCCCGGCGAGCTTTATAAAGTCGGCGGTGATGACTTTGTATTCAACATCTACATCCAAAGCATGCCTGAAGAATGGTACCTCACCATCGTATGACCAATTAACAAAGAAGACCCTCTAACCTGCGCCGACTACAGAAGCATACGTCTCCTCAACATCGCTTACAAGAACATTTCTGCCATATCGCCTGAAGCCTGGTCGGCCCTTATCTATGTGGTTTTAGGCCTAAAAAGTCTAGAACAGCTCAAATCTTCACACTTTAGCAGATCCTTGAAAAACGCAAGAAGTCCAAGTAACACAGAGATGAACTATTCAAAGCCATGACTAGTTTTTTACTGCTCCACCGACACCGACACATTTGATACACAAAAATGACTATGGCAAACTCCCGAGCCAACACCAGAGGTAACATCTTCCACAAATCGGTGCAACTACTAGCATACGCAGGTCGGAATCAACGTGATATCGTAGCCACGTTTTCTATTATAAAGAAGGGAGCGGAAAAAATGGGTTAAGCGGTAAATAAGGGTAAGACCAAGCATATATTGTCAACACGAAATGACACACGACATCGACGAATTAGATGGAACATCAGTATTTACAGATATAACTTCGAGGTAGTAAGGGACTACCTCCGCTATGAACTCTGACAACAACATCTTATCAGAAACTTAACGAAGGATTATCCTTGCTGTTTCTTCGGGCTAAGAATTAAAGCCCTCACTCGAACTACTTAGGAGATCCTATATAAGAACCTGAATCATATAAAAAGTGGGTAAAGAAATCCTTAGTCAATTTGAGAAAAAAATTCTTCGAAAAAACTTCCGTCCCGTTTGCTTTGACGAGCTATGGAGCCGAAGATCCAACCAAGAACAGTACCAGCTGTACAACAACATGCCCTTAGTAAAAAAAACCGCGCATTGGACGTTTAAGGTGGCCAGGACCTGTAGAGCAAATGTACTCCGGCTCGAAGAGTATTTGCTTCCTAGGCATACGTCGAACGCAGTAGAGGAAGACCTGTCGCGCACAAGTAAAAACCGACCTCAATCAAATTGTACTGTACAACTGGTGGCAGTTACCTGGGCTAATTGGAGAGGAATTTTGGTTAAGGCCTAGTTTAAATCCGGGCTTTAGCGCCACTTAAGTAAGTAATGCAGACTGTTGACATTGTCCATCATCACTGTGCCAGTAGACGCAACCGTTGACTTTATTTGGGGAAATCTTCCGGTGTTGTCTGAGAAAAGTAGGGATATTATTTTCCTACCAACATCTGCTGACATCGACACTATACAAATGGGTCGTTAATCGTACACAATCTATAAGCCAAGTACTATGCACTCAGTGGTGGTTATGTAGATGCCGAAGGTCGAAGTTGGTACGCATCAGCTAGGTGAAAGTGCTTGCGTTTTCTTATAGTCGCATTACCTACCATTTAACTTTCAAGCTTTTGTAATTTTGTTGCTAGAGCGCACATGATGCAACTCTTATCTTCATCTCTTCGGCTTCGAATATACAACCAATTTTAATTTCCAATTTCTCTTAACATATAGTCCAACTACCAAGGACAGCTAAGTCCGTCTCGATATACACGTATCTATTTCTCAGTCCATCAGGAGTGTATACCTCTTCTTAGTATTAGTTTTAATAGATTATTTTTAAGGGTAGAGGTAGGTAGGTAGAAGTGGCGGTTCAGCATGAACCCAAGTAGCACTTATGTGCCTTTTTGTTACCACGACTCGTGTGACCTAAATTACAAGGATTGTTGTGGATGTCATACAGGCGGTCTCTAGATCCAGCCAGAGGTTTGGAAAACGGATGAGATCTTGTATCCTTTTACCCTAGGTGTCGCTAAGGTTATCTAAGAATGGTTGCTCTAACACACGCAATCTGGCTCTTGCCAGTGCTGGACATTTGCTGATGGACTCCCTGATATATGTCCCTGAACTGCGGCATTGGGAGTTTTATGGGATCCCTAGATCCCGTGACTATCGCCGTAATTCTTGCGATATATGGGCGATATATGGGCTTCCTCGATATGAAGCAATATTTTAATATTCTCCATTTGGAGTCGGCCTTCTTCAGGAAGTATGAGTGCATTTGTCCCTTAACCGCACCTACTGGGATACGGCCCTTGCCGCAGATGTCCTGTAGAGCTGAGCCTTACCTGGCCAGCTGGTCTACACGATCGTATCCTTCAATGTTTCTGTGCCCTGGATTCCAGAGAAGTGACCCTGAAGAGTTCGCCAAGGTGGGCAAATTCGTTCTGGCATTCATGTACCAGCTTGAAAGATATGGTAGCCGAGTTGATGGTCTTAATGGGCGCTTGGCTATCTATGAGAAAACTTTGCATTTTCGAAGTGTCACGCAACAGTAGCGTAAGCCTCTCGGTAAGCTAGTATTTCCGCCCGGTATACGCTGGCATTGATATTTTCGGCGGTTCCGAGTTGCCTTTGGACCCCACACAACAGTTCATCTTAGATCCGCCGCTGTAGACGACCGTGTCGAAATCTCTTACTACTTTGTTTCTGTTCCACTGAGTTTTGATAGAAAAGCCTACGTGGAAGCTTTTCTTGAAGCTTAGTAAAGGTGTTATGTAGTCTGTTGGAAACCATTCCGTTTGGTAACGAGTCCAGAATATAATTGTAGACATACGGGCTTGCAGTCCAGCATCCTGACTTCTTGATTCTTACTCAGCTGCATAAAACGGTATCTTTAATGTGTATGTCGAGAGGCAAGAGATACAATAGCTCAGTAAGGGTATACGTTGGCACCGACCTCAGTGCGCTCGTGGTACCTAAGGGTATAACTCAGGCCTTGACGAGTTCAAACCTCATTGGATAGTTGACAGACCACTAAACCTAATCTAATTCTTTGTTTCAATTAAAATTTTATTTAAATTCCCAGCGTTCGGAATTTATTTCTCAATTTACTTAAAAGTACAGAGTACACACATGTTCAAAAAGTGTTACCATCCATTGCTAATGTGCGAGTAGAAGTCCTTATATCCGAATTCCCGGAATATGTTCTCTAAAATATTACGACATTTTTGTTTAATAACACACATCACGAGATCTCACTACACGCACGTGGTGTAATGCTATACGCAACACACTAGTACACGCAACTGCAATAACTAGGTTACATTATGAATATTTCAGCCAAACGCAAATAACGTTTAATAATCCTAGTGTGTTACAATGTATTTTTCCACGGAAATTAATTTTAAACTAAATGAATTTCCCCGGGGCTCGAAGAAATATTTTCAAATCGACAGGTGTGGTGTTAATGTCCAATTAGTGCAGAAAGGCGCATGAGTTTATCGTATAGTTAGTTGAAAACAATTTAAGGGTCGATTTTCTGGTTGGTCTTGGCATAATAATATAATGAATAGCAAGTTATTTTTAATGAAGATAAACTATAGGATAGAGAAGGAAGAACAATAAAAATCATTACCACTGATGAGGTTGGTGATTGATAGCTTGTTGACTTACAAAAGAGCCTTATACTCATTCTCCATTTTCAAGCGAGTTAAGCTAAAGCCTAATTACGGATAAAGTTCTTTCGTTAGGTTTCAAATGATTTAATTTCATTATGCAAGCTTTTGAAATACTTGCGCGGATGTTGTGTATTTTTGAACTCATCATTCGGTAGTAGCCGGGGGTGGCAGCAGTGTAGTATTTATGCGTTTGTCTGTTATGTGTAAGATTGTGCATTAAATAAAAAAAAAAACATGTTTCAAAGAAATAAATAAACTTACGTTCAATCGATTCTTGCCAATAAGTGTCGTCGAACACACGAAAAACAGTGAATTTAGAAAAATTTAGTTCGAATGGCAATCATGTAGTATATCTTCACTATATCTAAAAAGTTTCCCCTTATCCCTATTAACTCTCTCTCTCCCTTCCTCTTTACATCAGTCGACTGCAAAAAAAAATAATGTAATTCCCGACCCCTATATGGGTCTAACCTAACTTCTCCGTTCATTTGTGTGTGTGATTTTATATTTTTGCCACAAATAATAAAGATTGCCAGATAAACGCCGGTTCCGAACAGAAACTATGAAAAGCTTCTCATGGCAGTTTTAAACTTTTGAATGTTTGTCATGCTCTCTCAAGAGGTGTTCCTGGGAACAAATCCCCATAAGAAATACTCGCTCAAAAGTTAGTCACTGATTACCTTCTCAGCGGTTATTAATACGAGAAGACATTGATTCGGTAAGCCATTGGTAAGACGGACTTATTTCCAGAAATGTACGTGTCCTGCCAGAATAGTGCTTTTAAACCTACAGACATTGAAGTCACATTCACTCACTCCCTCAGTGGCGCAGTAAACTGCCATGAAAAGCTTCTGTGTTCGATTCCCAAGATAAAATGTTTTTCACTGGCCCTCCTCTCGCGGTCATTTGACAAATTTTCCGAATAGTATCAGATGTCAACAAAAGCTTATCTCAACTAAGCTATAAAACAGGAGGTCTGACCATCGTGCAAAGAAGTACACACGCTAACATTAATGGCTGTGAAAGAAAGAAAGGCGCTGGCCACTAACGAGCCTGTTGCTTCAATAATAAAATTTTGTATTACCAATTTCCTAGGTGCAAACAGTATCCGTAAGAAGTCTACATGCAGGCATTCAGTGGAAATGTTTTTAGATCTTTACATCCACACCAACAAAATAGTTGCATATCTAACCAGGATCAATGCATAGCTATGATTTGCTTTTTATTGCAACTTATAGAACTATAAAGTGTTGAAATTGTCCTCCCCCGAACATCAGAACATTTAAATTACATAACCGATATCCTTTGGGTAAATAAGTATCCTTAATAGAAATACATTCTCCTCTTATTGCTTAATCTGCTTAGCCACTTTTCAAGAAAGTATAACGTTACTATAACGGATAGTAATGGAGAAGAACCATGATTTATTGAACAAAATACAAAGAGAGTAAAGCGTCATACAAGATAATTTATTTTTACCCACTGCATCCTGTCACTGCTCCTGCCTAATTAATTACTTACTTCTGCTTCTTCGTCCTAGTCATGATTATACTCGTTGTCGTCGTTGTCGTTGTCGCTGTCGCTGTCGTCGTTTTCCTTTTCCTCTTTTATGTTAGCACAAAGTAGGTACATCCCATTTACGATTTCTATACTTCATCGTCCCCTTCGTCTTTGGGCTGCCATCATGCACCATTATATCTTTGGGAAATACAAGTCAGTTCCTGTGTGCCATTTACTACCCAATCCACCCGCCATAGCAGGAGCTTGAGTAGTCCTTAATTGATACCACAGGCACGCATTAAAGTCGCCCCCTTAAACCACCTGAAAATGGGGAGCGCGCGCACTAACAACAACAAACGCATACGACGGAGCTACATCTCGCTATGGTAATCAATGTTCCAACAACCCTCACGCAACATCAAGTTCCCCATCAATGGCAAAGAACACACATAACAAGTCGTAGAAAATCAATAAACACCCATGGCCAGAAGGTATAGGGCGGCCCTTTATACACCCATGGCGGTACCTAGTGCCAACGGGACCACTGCCACTTTAACCACTCATCCTAGCATAGGAGACTGCCATGTCAATCTGAATTTCAGGAATCTCTGCTCGCAAGGAATTCCTGTTTATTTAAGTAAAGTAATAGACTGCTGTTTATGTGTCTGTGTGTGTATGTATGTGTGTGGTGCGTCCTCGTCTGAAGCCGACTGCCTGCAAACCACCGACGCCTATGAGCCGCCCACCCGCTGATTTCGATTTAAAGGAATTGTTTGCCAAGGGTACACGTATACCAACGGCCCCTTTACCATGTCAGCAAGGATATAACGTAACGCACGCAGTATACAGAGAAGAATTTAAAAAAGTTTTTCAGGAATTCAATTGAATAGGGGACCAAATATTATACACTCAATTGAAAGGTGTGGGGGGGGGACCTTATACCAACTTCTCTAGTACTTTTCACACACAAACTCTCATTCAAAGAACTGCGAGACTGTTTCGAAAGAGGTACCCTCCCGGAAGGGTATTTATCGATTTGTGAATACAAGACACGACCCAAATCCCCAGGCTCATCGTTTAAATGTTCCTCCAATGTACTCAAACCAATTTACCCTAATCTACCTAAACAAAGACCACTCAATTTGATTTCTTTTCCTTGCTACCAAGGAGGTGGGGCAGCTCTTTAGGCTTACACAATTCCTGTCGAGAAACACAGAGTAAACATGAAATCGTTTTCGCATTTTGTTCGTCCTTTTTCCCTTTTAGTTTTTTTTTTGGAACAATTTGCGGTCTTCTGGAGAGGAGGAGGGTCTTAAAGGATCGGCTTTTGGGTGGCCGAAAGATTGCTAAGTGCTTCGCGAGAGAACACACTTGGGCATTATAAAGGACTGATGTTTCTGTTTTAATGAATGCACATCCAAATAAAGCAGATGTATCTCCAAACAAATAGGAGAAAAAAAGGTTTTTTTTACGGTCGCAAAAAAAGGTCTAAACATATTCTTAGCTCATGCATTACTAATCAAACAATACGAGTACTCCAAGGATAGATGCCATTACCAAAGTTCCCTTTAAGGTATCGAGGGACTCATGTTTCGTAATGTTTTGAATGTGCTTCGCGTAAATTGTAATATTGAGCTTGATAATGAGCAACTGCGAAATAGATTCAAATAACAATATTCTGATTCCTTACCAGTCCAGTTTGTTGTAAAAGGATTTCTTCATCGACTTTTGATACGCATCCTAAGGTTAGATTTGGTAGGCGAGTTGGAGAGTGCATTTTATTCCGCCACACTTGGGTACCTCACTGTTAAACCCTTTACTATCTAAACTTCTCCATATCTACAATATCTACAGAAACCTGTACATTTTTTATTTTTCTTGGAAGTAGTGCCTTCCAAGTGCTCTGATTCTCACAATTAACACCGACTCAGACAGTGACAGAGAAAGTCATCATTCTTAAGATTAAGTTTCATTGTCTGGTTGCTAAGGATGTTATGACTATTGAGTTTCCCTTCCGTGATATATAACACGTGATAAATGACTTACACCTGGCTCAGATTTTGAAGCAGTGGATTGATCGTTGAAGTCCTCCATCATGATCTCTTACAAATCCCTTTATTGCCAGTTTGTTAGACACCTCATTCCTGGCTATTATCTTATGATCAGGAACCCAGCAGACATAGACATAAGAGCTTTTCGCTACAGCGGCGAACTAGCCCGCAATTCATTTCAGCAGCAGAGGCTTTTTTATGACCCCTTGGCTGTTGGTAGATATAATAGTATCATTGCGTGGTATTGCAATCATTGACGACATACATACAGCTTCTTTGATTAACATAACATATTGTTGAAATGCAGTGCTATGATCAGGAATGCGGGTTGATCTGTTCATTAACAGTTTTTTTGCCAACATGCCAGCATTTCTCAAAGTACAACAGGTAAAGTAGGGATGTGATGTTACAACTTGCTTTTATTGCTTGAAGAAACAGAGATTGGCAAAAGTAACCATTTCCTTGCTGTTATGAGCTGCGATATGAAACACTCTTCTGTCAGCTTTCACATTGATATCTTTCTTTCCGTTGAAAACATAGCCAATAATATTAAATGGTGTAAAATTTAAGTTTTGCATGAAATGGAACACCCCAACGCGGGTACGTCGTTTAGGTTAATAACGGGTGCTTTTTAGGGGTTGGTTTTTCAAATACAGACAAAACTGACATTTTGTGTTCAAATCGGGCAACTATAATGTCAATTATGTTCAGTTTGGTTTGCCATTTCACAATGAACAGGTTGACAAATGAACAACTCTTGCAAATCGTGCAAACTTATTTCGAAATTTGGTTCAGTTCGCGAAGTTTACCGCAAGCTCCGTCCATTTTATGGACAACATAATCGTCCATTAGAGCAATTAATTCGGTTAACTATGGATCGTTTTCGCATTACGTTTACTCTACGTGATAATACGCATCCGCAGGGACGTCGACAAGTGCGCACTGAAGAAACAATTGCCGCTGTAGAGAAAAGTGTTGAAGAGGACCCAAATGCATCGATTCACCACCGTGAACATCAATTGGAGCATTTTCCATCATTTTTATGGAAGATTTTGCGCAATGATCATGGCTTACGACCTTACAAGATGATCCATCTTGTGCAAGAATTAAAGCCGCGATGCATGGTCTCGCGTCGTGATTTTGGTGTATGAGGTTGATCTCGATGCTGATTTTCATCACAAAATTTTGTTCAGTGATGAAGCTCATTTTTGGTTGAATGGTTACGTCAACAAGCAAAATTTCCACATTTGTAGTGAAGAGAATCCACATGAGACCCTTGAGACGCCATTACATCCACAAAAACTGACTGTTTGGTGTGCTCTATGGGCTGGTGGAGGCATTGGGCCATACTTCTTCCGAAATGATGCTGGAGTGTCAGTTACCGTTAATAGAGACCGGTATAGAGCCATGATAACCAACTATTTTGTTCCCGAATTGGATGGCATTAATGTGGATGAGATGTGGTTCCAACAAAACGGCGCTTCTTGCCACACAGCGCACGTCACAATCGATTTATTGAAGGAAACATTCAATGAGCGCATAATTTCGCAGAATGGACCTGTCAATTGGCCACCAAGATCGTGTGATTTGACACCATTGGATTATTTTCTTTGAGGATATGTAAAGTCGCTCGTCTAAGCCAACAAACCAGAAACGTTAGGGGTCTTGGAAGCCAACATTCGTGCCGTTATTGCCGAAATACGGCCTCAAATGCTCGAAAAAGTGATTGAAAATTGGACGGCTAGACTTGGTTTTATTCGAACCAGCCGCGGCGGCCACATGCCCGAATTCTTATTTAAACATTAATGGCATATAATTATCCTTCAAATAAAGTCAAATTGATGGACATTAAAACGATTTTCTTGTGTTTTATTTCAATTCGAAGTTTTATACTTCTAAAAAAAAAAAACACCCGATACATACCTATACCGAGAAAGGCCTTTACTGTCGTCAGTGATGTCTTATAATCTTCATTTTCGGGTCTTGGGATCTGTCAACATTCTTCGTGAAACCGGAGTTTTGTGTGTTGGACGATTGAAAATCTGTAAATCAATAAGGCTCGCTAATGGCTCATTGAATTTGCGTATTCCTAAATTTCCAGCAGTAAAAGAATTAACCAAGTCTATGATACCTACTCGAAACTTTTGACTTCCAAAATCCTTTCCTGTTGTGGACACTGAAGCTGCCGTTGGCTGTGTCGAAAATATAGCAAACGATGTTCTGTCATCCTATTTGAGCGATGTAATCCAGCAGTCGTCCTTAGTTATGCCATACTTTTCATCCGTTGGGCCGGTACATTTGCAAGGCTTATAATAACGTAAATAACTCATGCAGTAATTGAATTGTTTCTCTGGCTGTATGGCATGTGGCACCGTCTTGTTGAAAACACAAGTTGGTCACATCCATATCTTGCAATCTAGGCACTAAAAACTGGTTTATCTTTTCACGATAACGAACACCATAAATTGTTATTGACTGACCAGCCGTATTTCCCAAGAAGAATGATTAATTATTTCTTAAATATTGATGAACATTGGGAATTCATTATTCTTTCGTATGGCTCGCCATTTTTGTCATAACACACCCAATACTATTAAATGGCGCAAAATTAAAATTTAGCTTGAACTATGGGACACGCGTTAGATACTTTTTAGATGTTAGATACACCATAACAGGAATGAAATATTGCTGAACAATGAAAATGTGTTGTTCTTTCGTAAAACGATATATTTATAAAAACCCCGAACTGTCTAGGCATGCTGTCAGCTATTAAATGGCGTAAAACTAAATTAGCTTAATATAATTGTTTGGCTGCACCATTTCTTTTAAAGGTTCTATTTCCAGATGCAAACTATTGTTTTTTTTGTATCTTAAACTAAGCAATCTTTTCTTTATGTTTTAATTTCCTGTTAGTAAGATCTTACCTCAAAGCTCAAACCCCTGTTTTTGGGGCAGCAGACAGGACAAGTATTAGTTTTCCTTTCAGTTAGTTGATCACTTGCGTTTAATGGTCTTGAAATCGAATTCAGTTTAATCGAAATTTTTATTCATGACTTTGACGCTGAATTTTACCGATGACATGGGTGACTTTAGAAAAGAAATATGTCTTACGGGGTCAAATCGCACGATCTTTGTAGTTAGTTCAAATCACCTCCATATTACATAACCATGCCCTCGAATCGGTTGTGCAGAATTTACTATATACCGTGAGCTGTGTGGCATGTCCTGTTGAAACCACATGTCGTTGGTGTGCATATCATCCAATTCAGGCCAAAATAAGTGGGTAATCATATACCTATATCGCTTGCCGTTGATGGCGATGGCCTGGCCATTGTCGTTCTAAAAGAAATATAGACCGATGATGACACCACCCCAAAAGCTACACCAAACAGTAACATTTTCGGAATACTGCTCGCTCTTGGATCTTATGAGGGTTGGTATCTTCCAAAGTTCAACAATTTTGTTTTTTGACGTATTCATCCAGAAATGGTTCTTATCGCTGAAGATGATTTTTCGATAAAAATGATGGTCAGTTTCCAACTGCTCCAGAGATCATCAGCAGCTAACACATGTCGTTGTCTTTTTTCTGTTTACCTTCAGCTCCGGTGTCAGCTAAATTTTGTACGGGTGCAGGCTCCAGTCAAAAACAAAAGCAAATGTTTGGAGCAACAGGTTCGTTTGTACCCAGGCTCTATTCTTCTCACAACCATTCATGTGTGCATGTGTACTTCGACTCCGATACATGCTTTTCATGACAATTGATACTACTCAAATGATTTGTCAGATCATCAATAGGCTCAAGTCACGACGCAAAATCTGCTTAGTTGTGGTCTGCGAAATCGACTGCCTCGGATTTGTCGCCACACTATCAATGACACCGGCGATGTTTTTGAGAAATCTTGTGGTTCGTCGACACACGAGTGTTGTGTATTTATCATTTACCGAATTAGTGTACACAAATTAATGCACCAAACTGCGAATTTTCCTCTCAGTAGTAGGATTATGGCAACCATAAAATTTTGCTCGTGTTCTTGAACGCCTGGGTCGTTCATGATGATTGTATATATGTATGTATGTATGTATGTATGTATGTATGTATATATAATGTAATAAGCCCCTTAATCCTCTTGTCTATCAATAACTATCTCCCCACAGCAATTGAATGTATTCCTTTATCTTTGAAGTTAATTGATTGTTAGTGTTCACCAAGTTCTTCGGCTTAAATAAAACGATCGCTCTGGTTTATACAACCATATCCCATCAATACCTCTTCATTATTATAAATCCTCAAATTATATAGCGCAGCACTAGCAAGTGTCATAAAACTATGTGCTTGAATTTCTTTCTCCGGTAACCACTTTCAATAAACTTTTCAACGCCTGCAATCAACTCATATTTGCCAACCCACCTCTTATCTAATCCAATATGTTAAATATAAATAATCGGTAAATCCCTCGCACATTGAATCCTCAAACGTGATACTCACATTTTCATAATGAAAAGGTCACTCATACAAACCGCAAACACTCGTCGTCAATCGCCTCTCACCTATACAACTAAACGCTGCCATCTTCCACCCCCTGGTAATATTTCAATTCAAACGCTTATCGATTGTGATTGTTCGGCTTTGTGGAACGTGATTGGCCACTAATGGCCCATAATCGTTGCTGTCAATCATCTTTCAATCGATGAGCCACAATAATCCGACTGCAAAACTTGTTGCTTGAGAAAAAAAAGTAGAAATGCAATTTTCGTAACTTCGGGTCTTCATATAGAATTGTCTCCTCCCATGAGGTGAAGTTTTGCGTGTTTTTCTCGTTTATGTGGAAAGTTGTAACCATCTAACTTACGAACAGAACCAACAATCATCCCTCATAACTCTTCGATTTTAGCCCATAAAATGTTTGCGCATTACCATCTAAACTAACTCTTGCTTATAAATCCGAAAATGGATGCCATTTCCTTTTTCAACCCTCTCCGAGTTACTAGGTTATCGTGTAGAAGTAGAACAATCTCCCATAAGGCAAAGGATCATAATATATTTATAACGTAACACACCGCGTTCTCGGCCAAAACGAAATGAATAAATTGTCTCTTCTTCTGATGATTTCTTTTTTTTTTATTTCTCAGTGGGGTCGGAGATATGTTTCAGGGGTTTGATAGCTGATTGAAGTTGCGGTTGGTTTCTGCCGCTTCTTCCGCTCGTTGTTCTCACATTCCAGGTGATATATATATATATATATATATATTTATATATATATATATATATATATATATATATATACACATAAATAATTTGATTAAAATTAATTTTTTATATAATTTATAAATATAGTAATTATATATATATGTAAATATTAAATATATTCATAAATTATAAATAATTATAATATTTATATAAATCATTTAAGATTTTTTCAAAAAAAAAATGTATATATATAATATCTAAGGTTATAAATTAATAATCTATATTTTTAAAGATAATATAATAATGGGATATTTATAAGTATTAATAAATATAATTATTAATTATTAAATAATAAAGGTTTACATGAAGTTTCACCTTAATATAATATATATATATATATATATATAATTTAAAGAATACATCGTTCGATGTATCATCTTTAAATATAATTTAAAATTTATTAAATTATTTTGTATATATATACATATAAATAATTTAATTAAAAATAAATTTTTATATAATCAATAAATAAATTATATTACACTAGGGAAACAACTTCTCATTGAAAAACGTCATGAGCGACGGGGCCCATAAAACAAAACTACAGCTAAATATAAAAATTAAATGTCTGGCATTTATGGCCCATACCGGGTCTCAAACCTAGCTTCTCCTTTCATTGCGAAGATTTTATTTGAGGAGAATCTCAAGTTTAACGCCCACCGGAAAATTTGAGAAGCTTCTCATGAAAGTGTTACTCTTGAATGTTTGTCGGACTTTTGCATCAGGTTAGGTCGGGAAAATACTTAGGTTTTATCACATACAGCCAAATAACATCGGCTACCATCATTGGGAACCAAATATATCAGCAGCGATTATCTCTTAGATCGGCCGAATCTTTTAGCTTCAGTCGGACTCTAGAGATCTTGTAATGAATCATAGTTTTGTTTGTCTACAAATTGACAAATTCCCCTGATTGACCTCACAGTGTTCACAATTATTCCAAGTTCTCCTACAGAGGCTGATGCCACATGCTCCCCGGCTATGACTTTGGCTACCAACCCTTAAACTTTTACAATAATTAAGTTGTCTACCATATAGGTACATACATATTCAAATACTATTCCCCAACATGTGGATACTAACAAGTAAATGTTTGCCCATCCATTCCGTTTTCGTCATTTTTTTTCTCTTTTTTTCATTTTATTCAATCCTCATTTCAGAACTTCTTCTGGTGAGAAAAATGAATCCAACATATGTACCCTATATACCTATAGAGATACCTACTCATAGTTTTACGCCCGTAAACCACCCTCTCTACAAAACGATTATCAGTCTCTTTCTGTCATACACTATTCGGCTGCTTTGGTATTTAACCAGGCGAATAACAAATACACTTATACCTGGATTATCGATTAAATAAGCCCAATGTAACATATCTGGCGCTCCAAAACGGAACAGAATCCCCGGGGAGGTTGAAAGGAAGCCATCGTTTCTCTACTGCTATGAAGCCCATCAAATGCTTGGTGTTTTTTTTTATTATTGTGTTGCTGCTTTTTGCTTCTCTTCGTCTTCTTCTTCTTCTTTTTCGTGTTTCCCTTTTTTATGACGGTGTTATTTTGTACATAGCGAATGAAGTGGGGATGGTGGAGGACACGGGCGCGCACATCAAATAGAAGCGCAGTGACTTTAGGGAGATGAAAGTTCACTGGTTGTAAATTTTTCCTTTTTTCTCTATCAAAAAAAAAAGAAAGAGAGTTTTCAATGTTTTTCATGGTCCGATTTTGTGTATCTATGTCAAACCTTCTACAAACAAAATTTCATCCTTGTAATCCTCCAAAGTTGTCTATTTGTACAAGAAGCCAAGATTTTGAGATTTTAAACTCCGTCAGAACAAAGTACAAACAAACCTTCCCTTCGAAACAAAGTTTTCCGAAAAAAAACTACCCTTGTCCATCTATTGATCCTGAACTCTGCCATCAATTATTAGGTTTACATGAAGAAATCTCTGTTGGAAAAACTTTGAAGTTTGATTAAATGATTGAAACTTTGTGCCAAAAACTCCCAAGAATTTACAGAATCCTTGTATACACACAAGCTACACAGCTACAGCCAAAGTCGAACATTCATCAGGCTTATGTTAGCTTTGTTTTAAACACATATTTGGGTTTCTTGTTTTATCTCGAATTCCCCTATCTCGAATGCTTATCTAACCCAGGGTATCGTTTATTAGTGTGTGTGAGTGTGTATATGCATTACAAAAAAAAAATTACTGCTCCCATGTTGAGGTCATAATTTGCGTAAGAGTTCAAAAATTTGCCTCTCTTGGCTTACTGTGTACATGCGAGTTAGGAAGTACCAATAATAGCGTTTTCGAAAATTGGCTGATAAAAGCCTTGGCTCTGATAGAATGCTGGTGTTAGTGTGATGATGAACTTTTATTTTATTTTTCCTGGCAAGGGAGTGCTTACGAGAAAATGTGGAACTCTTGTTGTTGTATTCATTTTTTAAATTATCCCGAGCAAATGGGTTAAATTGAAATGTGGTTTGGATGAGGTTATGGTTTTGGTAGTAGCGAGCACACAGGAACCAAGCGATGATTCACATCTCATTATCTTGTCTGCCTCAGGGGTGGAATTTACGCGACCCTCTGTAGCTATGCTGCACGGAAAAAATGTAAATTTTGCAAGATAAATAAATTTCATTTTATTAGCTGGCTTATTTTTCGTGGGGTGCAATTTTTGTATCGCCGTATTTTTCAGCTTAAAGATTTTGATTTTTTTTTTGGCTGGTGAAGGGAGAGCGTGTTTAAAGCTCCAGGATAATTTTAAATTTCAAGGTATACAGAGATTTCATCCTTTCAAACAGCGATTAAAATCAGCAAAGTCGGAGTTTTTGAGGAATTTTCTGTTTTTCGAAATAAGGTCATAGGAATGAAAAGGAAAATTAGAATCCATACAGACTTCTTTTACTAGATTACTTAATAGGAATTTTACAGATTCCCATTTTATTTCAAAATTATTATGATGTGTATTCCATAATAGAACAGTAAGACTCTGCTGGTGTGAACAGCATATATTATTTACTATATCCCATTCCATCATCAATAAGTGGACGTGGCTATGAATTTTGTTAAAACGAAAGTTGTAGGACATGTTAAAGCTGTTCAACACTTCATGAAACTTCTAAACATTTTTCATAAAAGAAAACTTATCAAAAAAAAGGTTGTGGTTAATAAATGTCTTAAGACGAAATTTTGTCTAAATGTAATATTGTGGCTAAAATTACAAAGTGGGGTTATAATTTATGAGCCTATTTTTATAAGACACACGACTTAGAAAATAAAAAAAAAACAAACAAAACATCAAAAAAGTTTAATATTTTGTCGGGAAACGGCAGCTCCAGATTGTCGGTTTCGCTAATGCTGTATCCTCGATATGCTCAATACTATTAAAACACAGTTTAAATCAATTGCACATTTTTGCTCTTGTACAGGGTGTTTTTTTTAGAGGTATAGAACTTCGAAATAAAATAAAACACAAGAAAATGGTTTTAATGTCCATCAATTTGGCTTTACTTACTCACTTACTTAAGTGGCGCTACTGCCTCTAGTTGCGCACTCCAAGTTGGTTGTGGTCGGTTTCTACTTGTGCGCGCCACTTAAGGCGAGGTCTTCCTCTACTGCGTCCGACGTCTGGCTGGGAATCGAAGACTCTGCGACCAGTATTATTCGTTTCCATTCGTTCTACATGTCCTAGCCATCTCAAACGTCCAATGCGGAGTTTTTTGAGCAGGGGAATGTCGCTGTACAGCTCATATAGTTCTTGGTTGAATCTTCGTCTCGATAGCCCGTCAACGCAAACGGGACCGAAGATTTTTCGAAGAATTTTCGTCTCAAGTCGACCAAGGATTTCTTCATCCGCTTTTGAGACGGTCCACGCTTCAGCGCCATAGAGCAGGACTGGGATGAGGTCTTATATAGGATTTCCTTAGTAGTTCGAGTGCGGGCTTAACTACTAAATTGCCTTCTTAGCCCGAAGAAACAGCGGTTGGCAAGAGTAATTCTTCTTTAATTTCTGAGGAGATGTTGTTGTCAGAGTTAATAGCGGAGCCGAGATAGACAAAGTCCCGTACTACCTCAAAGTTATATCTGCCAATGGTGACGTTCTGTCCAATTCATCGATGTTGTGTGTCCTTTCGTGTTGACAGCATATACTTCGTCTTGCCCTCATTTACTGCTAAGCCCATTTTTGCCGCTTCCTTCTCTATACCAGCTAATGTGGCTATGACATCACGAATAGCGAATAGCAATCGATGGCGAATCGATTCATTCCGGTTCTCTTCAACACTTTGCTCTACGGCGGCAATTCTTTCTTCGGTGCGCACTGTTCGACGTTTCTGCGGATGCGTATTATCACATAGAGTAAACGTAATGCGAAAACGATCCATAGTTAACCGAATTAATTGCTCTAATGGACGATTATGTCGTCCATAAAATGGACGGAGCTTGCGGTAAACTTCACGAAATGAACCATTATTTTCAAAATAAATTTGCACTATTTGCAAGCGTTGTTTATTTGTCAAACTGTTTACGACAAAATGGCAAACCAAACCGAACATAAATGACATTAGAGTTTTTCGATCACAAAGTGTCAGTTTTATCCCTATTCGAAAAACCAACCTCTAAAAAACACCCTTTATGTGCACATCGGCCTATAAGGGCAATGATCACTATAGGTCACTGAACTGCTAAGCGCGGGTAACTTAATCTAACTTAATATAACTTCAAATCTTGAAATCAAGTCCCGCGGGGCTAAACTGCCATAAAAAGGGAAATAGAATAAGAACGGTTTTGTTTCCGTCTTAAATAAGACCTGCGGCTGCTAAAGCTGTTTGCTTTTGGAGCTTTTCTATATTTTATTTATATAAAGTTTCATATTTTTCTCATGTTTTTTATGTTGGGATCGCATTTCATAATTCATTTTTTTATTTAATTGAAATTTTGAGGTCATATTTATTAGGCTGACAGCGAAGAAACCTACAAAAATCTATTAGGGTTGTCAAGAAAAGAAATGCAACCCTGTGGTCCTCCACATTATATTTAATATGCTGACATTATTGGATTAATCGAGAGATTGAGGGGTTCGCTTTCGCTTTGAAGACTTTGCGTCTATCTTTGTCTATCGCAAAGTTTTGTCTGGTCAATTCAGTTGGACATAATAAGGACCGGAGACCGCCATCTTCACCTATTTATATTGAGGTCTTCATGTGGGGGCAGTGGAAGTAAACAACACCTTAGTGGCTTTCACTACACCATCTCTTGTATTTGTTAGATACTCCCTTAACACTGTTATCGGTATCGGTATAGGTGTCCGACCGTCCATTAACTTTTCTACATGACCGTCCCTTTATTTTCTACAGGTCAACCGTTCTTTATTATGTCCAGATGAAATGGGACTATTGACACCACTCCTTAAGTCATATTGGCAATTATTGCGCTTCTAAAAGTAACTTGTTGAGACGACTATCTCTTAATGAGATGGCAGAACATTTCACCATTCACCTCTTCTGGGTGCCGGACCACAGAGACATACCAGGGAACTGCAAGCGGTAACACTGTGGCCCATAAAATGTTGTTGAAATGTTTGCGATAACATTCACATAGTGGATGCTTGCTGATTATTTCAGGACAAGTGTATTCCATTTCTTGTCCGGATTCGTCTGTAAATTTACAAAGATGAGCTTGACAGACAGGGCATTACCATTGATTTCCTACCGCGAGTAGATACCCTCGCCACATGTAAATTACAGATCAATATGGATACGATCAGGCAGATAAATAAACGGATCAACGTGTCAAATATCCAGGCAAACTCTGGGCCAGCCATAATTAGAAGCACTCCTTCTGCTTAACAATTCTGAACAGATCAAACATCAGCACCATAATTGCTATCCTATAGGCCTTCTGTAGAAGCTGCTTGGACGAAGAAGAGGATGAAAGTTTTACTCACCTTCTCTGCCAAATAGGCGAACGAATGTATAAAAGTCGATAGATCCACATGTTACCACAACGGACCCTTAAGATCTAAGTGTGCACACGCATCTCGTGCAGCCACTGCAACCTAACCTTACCTAATGAGACGACACATTCCTCCCGGCTCGTATCTGTTTTCACCAAGACATGGCACCTAATACTAATTATCGCCTAATTGAGTCTGATTTAAATACGCCTGTGTTTTCATACCATCAACATCAAAAATATAAAGTAACAGTTCATTACACATCATTCCATTTTCCGGATGGCAATTATATCCTCATTCCACACAAGTACAAAAATGTAATTTCATAATTGTATTGAGGACCACTTAATCCAGTGTATAGCTAGAATTGAATTTGCAGACACCCTCAACACCTTTTCCTAGACTGCCTACCCTTCAGAAATTCAGCCCCCCTTCAGTTAGTATAATTAAATCCTCTTACCACCTTTATCGTCCTTAGGTCATTAATTACAATATCTTTACACACACACACCTATGATTTGCAGGGGCATGTACAATAGTTCCACACGTACGTTGACTAAGCACGTAATAAAAAACTTATTCTGCAAAAGGTTGCAATTATATATGACGTCCTTTCGATTTGAATCAGTACAACATAAGCAAGCAAAAAATGAAAGAATTTCGAAGGAGCTCTTGCACTCAGACTGTCTTAATTATTGCGCCCTCTCCACATTGATTTAATTAATTTCAAACATATACCGACCTGGCTTGGCCGCATAGACACTCATTAGGAAGGCTGCACGAAAGAAATCCGATTAGATAATCCTGATTAGGGATTCCCTATCGAGTAATTAATACTCTGCAGTGTGTCCTGTTGTGGCATACTGGCATACCCGCACGAGTGTTAATGGGAGAGATCTAATGCTCAACACATGCATTACCATGTCAGTGGATTAGTTGTCGAATATCCCAAATAGCGCATTAATAAATTAGGCCAACTATACTCGTGCATTAGTCGCATATTGTCTCCTTTGTCCTGTGGCGTCGTCATTTGGATAATGGATGTTACCCACCGTTCCCGTGCCAATTGATTAATGTGTTGTTATTTGTAAACAGGACTCTTGCGATCAATAGAGGTTTCTTTGTATTGTAGTATTTGCATCGCGCTGGCAACTTTGACATTTCGTGACTTGTCAATTGCCATTATTATCGGAACCGTGGAATATACCCCTGGACAGATGAACAAACAAAAATTGAGCATTTGGAATGGCTTAGTTTTAACATTTGCCAACTTTGAAAAAATATGTCTTTCTTGCTTGTGTTAAACAAACTCTAACTCATCAAAGCAAATACTGTTTTCGCCATTCACAAAATTTTATTACATATTATGGCAGACAGGACAAGATTACGACAGGGTTTTGTAGCGCATGCACTTTCTTACCCACTTCCTTTCTAACGTCACCTTGTTCCTACGTCGGAGCGGGAGTTCATATAAGGCATATGTTGGTGAATTTGACCTTGACGTGGATTAAAACAATGCGTTCGCTAATGTCTTCAAAGCATTCTTGCCTAAGTCTGCCGTTTATAACAAATCAGCATCCAAATAGTCACTGCTCGCTATTACACGGACCGTAGGGCGTGCTAAAGTATTCCTATCGTGTTCGTATCCCGTGCACGGCAGCAATGTCACCTTTGTACCAGCTAAGAGCTTTCGCTAGTGGTTCGGTTGTTCCTCTTCTTTATAATGCTCGCACTTAGCAGGCGCATTTACGAACATCATTTCCAATTTCCGTGTGGCATGGTCGCCAACAGTGTAATCAGTTTTCTCTCAGACTTTTGGTTGCTTCTGAACCAAAGGGTTTTCCCTTGATTGCGTAGATAATACAAAGCAATCTGGAGGGCCAGCTACAATTTTTAGATACTAGGATACGAAGCCATCAGTAACTACTATGAGATTGAGGGCTCATCCGCTACCATCTTCGTTCAAGTTACCAGACTAAGCATTTATGTTGTTTTATTTGTGCATCCTAACTTAGACGGCCCCGTTTACTCTGTCTTGAAAATTCTTCCCAAATGTAATATGTGCCTCTGTGTATCTTTTCCCGCTCTCATCTGCTGCCAAGACTTTACACATGGGTTCAACAACCTGAGTGGCACTTACAAATGTGGTTCACATAGCTTAAAGTATATGGATCGACTCAGACTCGCTAGCTGAGTCGAATTATCCATGTCTGTCTTCACCGATTTTTGGGCCTCAAACTTTGAGCTGGAATAGTGAGTTTTGGTATATTGGACTCTAGTCCTTGCCTGCAGAAAAAGTCTGAACATTTGACAAACCTGCCCACTGCCACGCCCACCTTTTAAAAAATCGTTGATTTGGCCCAAACGTTAAGAAATTAAAAAAAATATGAATATCTATAATACCCATACAAAGTTTTTTTTTTGCCACGGTAACTTTTTGGAGGAGTTTTTAGTAAAAGACGATTTTTGGTCAAATTGTAAAGAATTTCGATAAAAATTTCGATGCAAATAATTCCATAATATCAATAAAAACGATCCGTTCAGCGGATTGTAACCTTCTCACATGTTTTTTCACAATTCCGTGTGAGCTAAATAAAATTTTAACGGTCAAACTTTATGAGATGTCCGCTCCCTGCTTGTGAGTATAGTAAAGCAAGCGGCTAAAATTGGTATTTGGTTTTGGGAATGGGTGCAGGACCAACGAAATGTTGTCAACAAAAATTAAACAGAGTATCGATGAATCGACCAATTGTCACTATCGATAAATATAACTCTGAGATAGCAAAGCACTTTGTCCTCGGTTCCGCTATGAATTCAAGAAAGATTGTTGCTTATTGCTGTTTCTTCGAGCCTGGAACGGCATTTTTAGAAACAAACCCTTTCTCCAACTACTAAGACGATATTATACGAAATTTAAAACACCTCACGTCTCCACGAAGCGAAACTCTTCGTCGTTTTGATAGAAAGCTTTTACGAACAAAACTAACTGTACAGTGATATAGAACTTAAAAAAAACTCTGCATTAGACGCATTTAACGCAACAATTTCGAGCAAATGAGTCTTCGATTCCCATTGAGACGAGGAAATCCTCGCCATAAGTTTCGCGCAGATAAAGAAACCGACCTAAAAAAAAAATTAAACAAATTTTTGAAGCAATAGGTTCGTTAGTAACTAGGGCCTAGGTTTTTCTCGTAGACCCCCGCTTTTTAAAATCTTCGACTGACTCTTGACTCTCATAGACATACATTATTCAATACACCAAGCCATTCATCAATCACTCCATATCTTCATCAGTTCTATTCTAAGGGTAATTAGCAAACACTGGTAATTAAACCGTGCAGATTCAACCAACTATCCTCGGCATCACCGCAAGCTCCCAACAAGGAGATACAAAATCTCTCCCCGGAGCTACTAAATCATCTCTGTTTTCGCAAGGCACGTCAAAGCCGAACACAAAATAAGACACAAATCTGCTGGTATCATCTTGACGGAGGAGATTTGGATTTATGTTCGCAAAATGTATACATGCATGTATAAACAGATACAGAGAAATTAGTCCTTATCCTTCCATTGCCATGCTATGCTAGCGCCATGCAACTCATATAACTATTCGCAGCGAACACAGTTGCTCTCTCCCGGTGTAGCGTTATCCGAACACAATCTTAACCTATAATGAATATCTCTAAACCTATACATAGGTGTGTGAACATCCTTGAGTAGTAGCAACATAATACCACCCTCTCCTCGACCGACATTCTATCTTCTTCTCTCTCGCTCTCTCGTCTACGTTATTTTCAAGGATATATCTCAAATCAAAAGTAGTTTTGCTTGCTACCAGGGGCACAGCATATTGCTAAAGAAAAGGCCTTGATTCCTCTGATGTTGCGTTGCACTAAAAATCCTTTCTTCCTATGCGGAGAAGTTTTGATGTTCGACTTGCTCATGTGAACTTTCGTCATTTACCGTGTGATGACGTTTCTCTATGGTAGATTCTATGCACAGTCGACATAATTGCACTCATAACTTATTCACGTCTGAGGATAACTGAAAGCCGACACAAGTGGTAGTAGTTTTCCAAGGAGAGCCTGCAGGCTTCCATTATCCTAGATCATTCCGCGGTAATATTCAAATGATTCTCAAAGGAAACATTCTGTGTCGGTTTTTTCTCTCTTTACCTTGACGAATCCAATAACGAGGATAATTGGCCAGAAGCGGTACAACTACGTATGGAATGCTGCTCATGTTTATCTTTCTATGTCGTCCTTCGAGTGAGTGGTTAAAAACAAAAGACACAGTACAGACAGTAGCGGCAAACGAGCAGAAGATTGGTAATGGAAGCATGGGCGCGGTGTGCGGTAGAGAGGGAAAGTAAATATCAGATAAGGAGAAAAGAGGAGTTTTTTTTACATAATTGTCGTTATCCTCAATATCGTGGCGTAAAGTATTCCCTAAGGACTCCTTCCTGGGAAAGCATTTGGATCAAAATTCTCTGTGCATGACTTTGTATCAGTGTATCCCTTGATGACTATGTATTTAGAAAACCATACCTTCGTTTGTTCGTTCGTTCCTTTTATTTAATTCATGAATTTTACAAAAGACCAGATGGGAGAATCTAACCTAAATGTTTATTTCCCACAGGACTGCTGAAGTGATAGTACAGCAGGAAAACGAACCAAGATTTAAGTAAACTGAACACTTTGGGACATTTTTTATAATTCCGACGACCTGCACATACATACCTGTGCTTCTAAGGGAGAATAAGCAAAGTAAGTTGTAGATCTAACGATGCCTTGACACATACGCGTACCTAGAACTATTGTTAATGGTAAAATATTTACTTTTTGCTCGCCTGTGAAAGGATGGATTTGATCCACCCGAACATGTACACTGGTAAACTATATATCAATGATTTTGGAACCACTGGCCCATTGAACTAAAATGGTAATAAGTTGAGCCATAACCTTACGTCGCTAAAGCATTTTTATATCTGATGCTTGTGACATCTAATTAACCTTTTGAGTAATTTGCCAGTTCAGTTTTGTCATCCATGATAGTAGAACCCTTACATAGGACGAATATGCTAGTAATGTACGAGAAACGGGTAAAGTCAAACCCATTGACTGTAGGCATAAATGAAAAAATTACCCTTTTTAGGCGTTTTGGGAAACAAATGTTCTTATTTAAGGGGCTATTAGCATAAAATCATAAAGATTGCTAGAATCAACATGAAACATTGTGATTTATCACATAACTTCAAAGGGATGAACAAAGCACAATACCTGGTAGATATAGCAGGAGTCTTATGGTTTGTATTAGCGTGTCGGAGCGGGACAACATATACAGGCTGAAAAGTATATACTTCTCGAAACTGTTGCAGAATGGATAGTTGTGCTTATGCTCAAATAAAAGTACACGAAATGCATCCTGGAACTTAGGTTTGGAGTCTATCACCCATATCAGCTTAGTAAGCAACTTTCTCATAAAAATAATAAAATGATGACAATACCCACAGCGTCCACTTTCCCCCTCTGTTTGAAAGAAAATGTGACTGAATCACGAGTTTAAAGTGAAAGCACACAGGTCATAAGTGAAAGAATACTGCTGTCGATAGAGATGTATTTCAGGGAGCATTTTACGCAAACCAATTGGGACTGGGAAAGTAGATTGACAGATCTTATCAATATCACATATGTGTCCGATGCACGCTTCAATGGTGGAATGACGACTTAACACTTTTTTACTAATTTGTCTGAAAGTAAGAGTAACTTACTTACTTATTTAAGTGGCGCTTAAGTCCGGAATGAACTAACAAGCCTCTCCAATTAGTTGCGCGCCACATAATCGAAGAATTTGCGAGCCGGAGTATTGGTTTCCATTCGTTCTACATGCCCTAGCCATCTTAAACTTCCAATGCGTGGTATTTTTGACAGTATTTGTTGTTTTTTGTTGTTGTTGTTGTTGTTGACACAGACGAACGAGTTTGGCGTTATACCAATACTAAACATGGCTCTGTATAGTTCGTCTCTATAAATGCTGTCGTATGCGGCTTTGAAATCGATGAATAGGTATCGGGTATATATTCGGACTTCTTGGTTTTTTTCCAGGTTCAGCCGAAGGTGAAAATTTGATCAGCTGTGGACTTTCCTGGCCTAAAACCACACTGAAAAGGGCCGATAAGGTTGTTGGTAAACGGTTATATTACTGCAGATATGATATTGTAGGCGATGCTAAGGAGACTTATGCCTCTGTAGTTGGAGCAGTTCAGAGGGTCTCCATTTTTGTGAATGGGGCAAACGATGCTGTGGTTCCATTCTTTAGGCGCATACTTTCATCCGACCAGATTTGGCTTATGAGTTGGCGGATGTTAATAAAAAAGTCATCCTCCGCCGGCTGTATAAGGCCTGGATGGCAGTAATATCTGCATGTAGCAATTTTGGGCTTCCGCTACTTGTTCGCTTGCACCTCTTCTGTTTAATGGTCTCACATTCCAGGTGAGTATACGAACGTCGTTGCCTTTAGCAGGGTCGTCAACAATTAAATCAGTCCCTTGCGAGGCTTTGGGTAGTAAACAACCCCCAACCCCCAACCTTTAGCGCCAGTTCCAATTTATAAGATACCCTAAGACACGGGGTAATCACTATCCACTACGGGATTGAGCGTTGCCGTTGTCCTTTCGGTTTGTCCGCCACCATCTCAGAGGCCTGACTTACCCTTGAAATTCCCAGAAAACCTGTTGTCCGAATATGTCGAAGCAGCTCGTCCGGGTTCGCCTAGGACAGCAGGCCGGGTATTTGCTCCGTGCCATTGCGACCTGGCTGTTTATATTCTTGCTGTTTTTCGTCTTGTTATCAGCACTCGCGCTTATCGTTTAGCAAGTCAAATCTGATCTGGGTGGGGACCAGTAACATATGGTTACGACTTGAAGTTAAAAATAAGCACATTTGATGTGTAGTCAGTGATGCAACAACTGGGCATTAACAAGTAAAAGCCAATCAGGGTCTACTCTCGTTCTACAACATCCTACCATCGAAAGTGAAGTAAGACGAAATATATATGCCCAATTGTGCTAACAGATTTCATTCAGAGCGTTAATATTTCAAAGAACGCAATGACATTTATTCTACAAAAAATAAACATGTAGAAGATTGAACAAGCTTTTATACAATTTTTTTTTATTTATTTATTAGATTATTAATGTACAATTTAAAATTGTTACAAAATATATTTGTTAAGAGCAAACTAGCAGCAAAGGCTTTCGGCTTTATACAAAGATTTAAATTTTTTAATCGAATTGGATAGCAAGTTACTCAAACGATCTAAATATATTTTTGTTTGGAAGCACGTGCTTGTCGTCATCTTTTACGAGCTTTTTCATCTTACCAAATTTTGTATTTTCCGTGGGTACTTATTGTTATTATAGTTCACTATTTATTTGTCGAGGAATATTATTCCATGGAATATATCTACCATAGCCCATTTTCTCGTTTTTATAAAAATTCATTGATTGATCGGACTCATCTACCCCACCCATTTTTGAGTTGGCATCGCTTAATAACCTCTGAAAAATGTACGAATGGGTTTGTGTGATTATTTTTTGATTATTTCCAAATTCTTTTTAAAGCTATGTTTGAGTCTCGCCCTATAAAAGCAGCTATATTATTCCTTAACAACTGGCTTATGTCCCCCTGGTTCAAATTTTGTCCATAGAAAAACTAATTCCATTTTGCCGACTTGTCATTACAGTACATGCAGCTATGTATCACATTTGCAGCATGCATTCATCAATACCAAGTTTTTAACATGATGATCAAAATACAAAAAAAAACACAAATTTGAAGCTAAGTTTTTAACTCGTACTCGATTACAACAGACGAGCCAAGGCCCAAACCACTGTCAGAAAATGTGTTTGCACCTCGATTAATTTCAAAATCGTAATCCAGTCGGTTCGATTCTGCAATGAATTAAGACTGGTCTCTGCTTGTTTTCAACATATTGCCTCACTGGACATCTACCTGAAAATTAGATCATTTATGTAATAATCTGTGACATCCGAAGCCAGTTCTTGGAATCAAGTTCGGACACAATCTATAATAGACAGTAATCGCCACATTTTTTTGGTCGACGATGGTATATTGGTGTTAACTTCAAGCCACCAATACCTCAAGTTGAAAATGTATATTAAGACATCGCCTTTTGAATTTTTTTTAATAATAAAGCGTTCAGTGTAATACGTTTAAACTCTAGGATATCCCTTTCCTGTAGTCTTTCAAGACGCTTAAGGCGTTATTTTCGGTAAATGTCTAATGAGAAATTCAAACAAATTTTTAACTGATTACTTCTGTAGAACATTTTGGACCACACACACTTTTTGGGGTTGCTTATTTGGATTATAAACGATTTTAATGGTTTTGTGTGTGTTTACATACCAGTCGAAAACATTTTCATATACACCACCGCTAGCCCACGACTAAGTCCCAAATTATTAGAAAAATTGGCACCCCCTCATTTAACATTCTCGGCATATAATGCTTTTTAGACATTTTTCCAATTTTCTTTTCTCTCCGTGTGGTTCTCCCTCCCAGAAGATAGTGTCCCTGGATAATGGTGCCCCATTGATTTTTCTGTTTCTAGTTTTTTGTCTGCTTAAAAATGCATGAACATTAAAGCCTTGCTGCCCAACCAGTAGCCCCACCCTAATCATTACTTCAACCGGGATTCAATGTAACAATGCGACAAAGCATCATAAGGGGAAAAAATCCCAGGGCAAAATTTGTACAACAAAAGTGCTGAACGAGCATGTTGCCACACAGTGCTTAGGGATCTGATTTGCTACTTTTTCCCACATTTGGACAATCACACCTCTACAGCTAGTAACATCTACATTCCTATGCAAGGACTATCGACGAAATACTTTACCTGTGGAAATTCATAAAATATTCGAATGGCATCTTATGCCTTAAGCTCGTAGAGGGTGTGAGAGAACACATTTAACTGGTGTCCTCAGGACGAAGAATATAAAGTAGTTAAACAAATTGACCTCTTTCCGGTGTGCACCTGATTTTTTAGGATTAAGCACCCCACACACAGTGAGGCAAACAAAAACATTGAGTTGAAAACATCCCGATTAGACTTTGCATGTGGCACCCTGTTTGTGTGTAAGAGTAAAAGGCTTGCAAAGTATTAGCCTTACGTAAGTCCGTTCACACCCAGATTACTGATGTAGATAAATTCACCGAAACGTAGAAGTAAAAATCGGATTAGCCTCAAGAGGATTTCTTTAACGGTTTGTTTTCCTTTCGAGGTGAAAGGATGAAAAATGAAGCGAACATTTTCTGGTATCTACTTGCACATTCGACCTCAATTTGTTTAACTTGTCATTGTAGCTCGTCGTCTGTTTTTATCGGAGGTAGTGTGCCTTCCGAGAGGATAATGCAGACGTGTTGAAGTCGTGTCGAGAACGGAAATGTTTTAAAATTGATTTTATTTAGCTTCTTTTGTTTTTTCTTGTATTTATATAAAATTGCTTCCCTTCTTGTTTTAAATGAGATCATTGATTAAATTTGGAGATAGATTTATCTGTATATATAGATGACGGCATAAATAATTAGTGTTTTTGTGTTGCGTACTTTTTGATGTTAGAATTCAAAGACAATTCGGAACATATAACTAAAGGTCGAACTCATTGTGTAAGATTTGTCATGGGCAGGGATGCTTACGAATCTGTAAAATATTCAGGTCCGTTTGTGTAGGATGACGATGGAGAATTCTAGCTGCTCCATCAGGGTCGGAAACGACTTCACTGACATATTCGATACCAAAAAAGGATTTAGGCAAGGCGATGCGCTGTCATGTGACTTCTTCAATCTGAGGCACAATTTTCCAAAAATCTGTACAACTACTAGCATACGCCGACGATATTGACATCATTGGTAGGACCCAACGTGATGTAATAGCCAGTTTGCTAGTATAAAGAAAGAAGCGGCAAAAATGGGATTAGCAGTAAATGAGGGCAAGACGAAGTATATGCTGTCAACACGAAAGGACACACAACATCGACGAATTGGACAGAACGTCACCATTTACAGATATAACAAGAACTATACGAGCTGTACAGCGACATGCCCCTGGTCAAAAAACTCCGGATTGAACGTTTAAGATGGCTAGGACATGTAGAACGAATGGACACCAATACTCCGGCTTGCAAAGTCTTCGATTCCCAGCCAGACGTCGGACGCAGTAGAGGAAGACCTCGCCTTAAGTGGCGCGCTCAAGTAGAAACCGACCTCAACCAACTTGGAGTGCGCAACTGGAGGCAGTTAGCTAAGGACCGTGCTAATTGGAGAGGCATGTTGGTTGAGGCCCAGGTTCATTCCGGACTGTTGTGCCACTTAAGCAAGTAATTAAGTAGATATACCTTAAAGTATATGGACCGACTCAGAATCGCTCACTAAGTCGACTCAGCCATGCTCTTGGGTCTTAAATTTTGAGGTAGATTGATGAAACGCTCTTTCTTTCTCCCAGCATAACAAGTGTAGCAAATTGTTGAAATCTACCCACTGACATGCGCGCTTTTTAGAAAAATTACGTTTTTGGCCAAATCGTAATGAATTTAAAAAAAAATTTATTGTCTATATTTCGTCCATATAAAGTTTTTTTGTAAACTTTTTGGTTGCGTTTTCAGTTAAAAACGTATGTTGGTAAAATTTTAAAATAATAAAAAAAAAATTGTTCAACCAAAATCGTTGGTTATATATATAATATAAAAATTTTGTAGATAAATCATTTCAACACACGCCCACTTTTTGGGGTCCTTTTTCTACCGGGAAGGTTGACTACTTTGTTTGTTTATAATTTTTGATTAAAAGAAAGAGAATGGATCTTATATTGATAAATGTTTGATATAATATCGGCAATTATGTATGGAATACAGTATCAGGAAAATGTCCGCTACTGTTAGTCTCACAAATGCGAGCCCTTTTGAGCACATTTGTTTCATTACATTCTCACACATTTCACGCGGTATTTCATTAATTTCATCACGAATATTTTGTTTGAGTGGCTCAAGCGTTTCTGTTTTGTTTGCATAAACCTTGCTTTTCAGATATCCCGGCAAAAAGAAGTCCGGAGCAGTCAAATCAGGCGACCTTGGAGGCCAATCAACATAACGATTTCTTGAAATAACTTGTTGTGGAAAGAGGTCTCGCAGTAATTCCATTGTAATCCTGGCTGTATGCGATGGATTGTGGCGTTAAAAAGTTTTCAAGATATCGCTCCCATTCACAGTTACCGTTACGCCGTTTTCTTTTTCAAAGAAGTAATGTCCAATGATTCCTCCTGACCAAGTTGCACACCAGAATGTAACTTTTAATGGATGCAAAGGTGACTGATGAATAATTTGAGGGTTTTCCATTGCCCAGAACCGACTTTTCTGTTTATTCACATATCCATTCAAATGAAAATGTGCCTCGTTACTCATTACGATTTTTTCATGAAAATCGGGGTTGTCATGGGCTAGCTGTAACATCCTATTGGCATATGTACGGCGACGTAAATGGTCTTGTGGAAGAAGCTCTTGTGAAGAAGCTCTTGTGTCAACTGAAGAAACAAATGCAAATCCTTGTTCAAAATTGTGGCCAAAGTTGTTCTTTGAAGATTAAGCTCCTGAGCGCGGCGTCGGATTGATCTTGATGGTTTGAACACTTCCTTGAGCAGCCGTAATGTTTTCAGCCGATCTTGCAGTACGTTGTGGTCCATGATTGGGCCTGACATGCTCTTTTTCAGAAAAGTCCTATACGATTCTGGATACATTTTTTTCAAATATCTATTGATCCATAAACCGGAGGTTCAGTCTACTATTCCGTCTCGAACCCGAAGAATTGGATTCCAAAAATCTGTTGACTGGATTAATGGATTACATAAAAAATTACATCTACTCCTTGATAAAGCTCTTGAAGATCCCGATTGTAACTTCCTTGCACATAGAGCAAATATTCGAAGAAGATTTTTCGTTCGAAAAGGCCTAATATTTATGCCACTTTGCTACTTTAGACTCAGTATTCGATATGGTGGACAAGGAGGGATTAGGGTACGGTAAAGACCTTCATGTAAGGAGTTTTGATCGCTATTGGTTCGCATAACTTTTTCAGATCTGCACAATGGTGACCTTTGTGTGCTAGATGTAATAAATGGTTCGTGCTACCATCTGAGGGACTGTCAAGTGCATTAGTGCATTACTTTTGAAGTCAGTCACTGAATGAACATATCAATGTTACTTATATGAACCTCGCGTTTCCTCCTCTTCACATCGATATTGTTATAAGATAAGAAGTCGCCGTCCTCCCACTTAACTACATACATACAGTCTGCATGTGGATTCGCCTTTAAATGCCAACATTTATATTAATTTGGTTTGACTTCTGAACTTATCAAATAGGTTATTCAGCTGAATATAAATTGACTCACGATCCACTTTCATGCAAGAGTAAATAATTTTTATACAATTGAAAAGCTTGACACGTCCGTTATTGTTCCTTTTTTTCTTATTTTCCAACTTTGCAACTTAGTATATCCTTACTATCGCAAATCGTAAATAACACAAATTTGTAAGCAAATCTCGTTATGCGGGCTGTGACACTTCTGGTAAGAAAAGATTGAATTCTTTTCCCGAATTCATTCAATTTCGATACCACACCATCGATTTCCAACAGGACACCGCAAAGGAAAATATATAACCAAAATCGATATGACACCACAATTTTACTTGAAGCAGCACGTTGCCGTCGGTGAATTGCAATCAATTCGAATACCAATCCTGATTCAGGTTTCTTGTTTTTTTTCCTTCTTTGAACTCCTTTAACATGCTCTTCAGATTTCCACTGAATGCACAAGAAATGGAAAAAATTGCAATATCCTTTTTATTTTTTATTTGCTGAGAAGGAAAAAAACGCTTCCACTCACATTCGCTGCGATTGAGATCAGCACACAGAGATAGATAGTATGTCAGTGGGATTACAGTACTCACGTTAACGTATATATACACAGGTTGTATGAAAATCCTTTAAATATTAAAGCATTTCCATTTGAAAGGTAGATTACACTTGTCGGGAAAAGTTTTTTTTTTTGTTTAAAAAAGCTCATCCCATTTTCATTGCAACCTTGTATTAAAAAAAAATAATTAAAAAGACAGAACGGAGAAATTTAATAATCCATTTACGGAAGACAGTTTTGCTAACAAGGATAATAAGACAACGGATGTCGTCATTTCTTAGGTAGTATCCAATAGAGGATGTCTGACACTGGAGAAAAATTATTGATTTATATGCCAAGTCATGTACAGGGAACTGTTTTTTTTTTATAAAATTTAAGGAGAAGGACATAATGATTTATAAGTGAAGTCCCTTAAACCTGTTGAGTTGTTGTTTTCTTTTCATTTTCTTGTATTTTGTTGATATGGCGACGCATGTTTAAGAATTAAAAATAATCATGTCACTGTCAACCAATCGTTGGGTGTTAGGTGAGAGAATATGTAGTTACGTTTGGCAACATGTTTTTGTTCTTTACCTCAATTATAACAGTAAACCAAATATTTATCACTTTTTATTACCTTCAATTCCCAGAGTATTTGTAAGGGTTTGTTTGTTCAGTACGGGGACACCAAGACAGTTAACTTTTAATTTGATAGTCAACGGCATCTTATATCTGTTAGTGTTTTGTAAATAAAGCTCTTCTCAGACGACTGGCAGATTTTAAAATGTTGTAAAATTTTCAAATACCGACGTTGATAAGAAGAGCCTCCACGTCGTCAAACGGTCCTTTGGTCTCTTCCCGTACGCAAATAAGTAATTCAAACTTTCAAAAAATATACTGCGTATTTAATTCACACCAGAAAAAACATATGAGAATGCTTCAATCCGCTGTGCGAATCATTGAATACCCTATCCCATTGTATCCTTAAATTGAAGATCCCCAAAAAAATGAAATGGTCACAACATTATTCTCACAGTTTATCAAAATGCTTAATGGTTCGAAAAAGATTTTTTATTCATATGCCTTGGGGTAAACAAATTTTTGTAGCAAAACGCCCACAAAAATTGGCGATGGTTAAAATTAACTTTATGAATGTTATTGCATGGAAAGTTTTTTTTTTAATTTTTCTTAAAATGTTAAAAACAGTTTCTTACAGAAAACACACCTAAAAAGTAAGCGTGGCAAAAACTTTGTATAGACAAATTATAGATATTAGGATTGCTTAAATATTTTATTCAAACAATTTTTAAAAACGCCCTACCGTTCGGACAAGAACAATGTTTTTTTAAAATGTGAGCGTGGCTGTGGGCGGATTTAATTTTTTTTTCATTTGTTCTGCTTGGTCGAGCAGAGAGTCTAAATACGCAATTTCAAAACTCTAGCTCGAAATTTAAGGCCCAAAAATGGTGACACACAGGCGGACGGACAGACAGACATGGCTAGATCGACATAGCTGGCGATTCTGAGTCGAAATTATATCTCTGTTTCGAACTTAATATCAACGCTAATATACTCCTATGGGATAAGGTATAAAAAACCAGTCGATGTTCTTAAACCGTACAGCTCGTACTGCAGATATTATTGCTGTGCGATAGTGTGGCTGAAGAGCCGTCCACCTCAACTCGTCGTGCCCAACAATTGCACCTCTCACGCTTGTCGTTGATGAACATGCATTTACACGCCAACAAGGTGCCATTGACTCAGGAACTAAAGCCTCTTGGCTATTTCAAGCGTCGTCAATGGTCAGAATGGTGGCAAGAAATGGCAACAGGGGATGATCAATTTTGGAAGAAAATCATATTCCGTGATGAGGCACATTTTCACCTCAGTGGATTCGTCCATGTCACACAAATTGCAGCATTTGGGAGAATGATAATCCATGAGTGATTGTCGAAAAACCAATGCACCCACAAAGAGTGACTGTTTGGTGCGGTTTATGGGCTGGCGGCATCATCGGGCCGTATTTTTTAATGGTGTTCGCTATCGTGAGATGATAACGAACTTTTTATGACCCGAATTGGAAGTTATGGATGTGGACGATATGTGTTTTTAATAGGACGGTGTCACTTGCCGCACAGCTAACGAAACAATGGCTCTTTTGCGCGATAAATTCAATGGCCGTGTTATCTCACGTGGTGGCGATGTCAATTGGCCGCCAAGATCATGTGATTTGACACCGTTGGACTTCGATCTTTGGGGTTATTTGAAAGAAAATGTGTACGTCGATAAGCCAGCAACAATTCAAGAGCTAAAGGATGAGATAATTCGACAAATTAACGCCGTAGATGACTCAGTGTCATCGAAAATTCGGACCATCGGATGGAGGTGTGTCACCGAGGTCGCGGCGTCGTTTTGGCCGATATTTTGTTCCATACGTAATTGAAACATACCAATATAATCACAATAAAAAGATAATATCTTACGTAATTTGTTTTATTCAAAATCAATATCGGCCCTTAAATTTTACCACCTTTTATCTTCGAACCAAAAAAAACTCCTTACCTAAGTCAGTCGTTTATGACATATGCATATGCATTCGAATAGTCTCTAATATCGCACTATACATGGAAAGTAGTGAAAGTCAAAGATTTTATACCCTATCCCATAAGGGTAAATTAGTTTTGATACATAGTTTGTAACTATGTAATTGATACAGATTTACCTTAAAATATATGGATCGATTCGGAATCGCTAGCTGAGTTGATTTAGCCATGTCTGTCCGTCTGTCCTTCACCATGTTTTGGCCTTACATTTTGAGCTAGAATGGTAAAATTTGGTACACGTGCTCTTTGTTGCTCCCAGCTGAAGAAGTGTAATAACTTTTGAAGACCTCCCACTGCCACTGCCACGTTTATTTTTAAGAAAAATGTAGTTTTAGGCTAGACCGTAAGTAAATTTGAAAAAGCGTCTGAACAACATATTTACACAATCTCAATATGTATCTATGTTTCGTCTATACAAACTTTTTTTGCCACCTCTACTTTTTTAGAGGCGTTTTCAGTAAAATTTCAAAAAATTCGAAAAAAAACATTGGTATCATTAACATGAATATTTCGTCTTTAGGTCATTTCATCGCACTCCCACTTTTTTTTTTGTCGAACCAAAAAAGAACAATATGTGATAAAAATTCAATTTTCTATATTTCATGTCCATACAGACAACATTTTGGGGATAATAATTTTAAGGATATGGTATTCAAAGATCCACACAGCGCATTATAACCTTCTCATATGTTATATATACGTTTTTACCCACGCCCAATTTTTGTGGATCTTTATTTTAAGGATGGAATGGGATAGGGTAATCAAAGATTCGCATTGCGGATTGTTATCCTCATTTTGGCCAAACCATCTCTTTGTACTTCCTGGATGGCAGTTGTGTCTGTTTTGTAGCAATTTGGTCGGCTATAACCTTACTGTTACATATTATTACTTGAAAGTGCAGATATCGTCGAATATACGAACGGTCAGTCAGTACTTAGCCCACCAGAGAACAACATCTAACCTGGAGGATAAGTTCCAATTTATTTCACCTATTCAACAAGGCAGCCTCATCATCTTCAATTCTGGGCTCGCTGTTTCCAGTTATTCAGTCCAAGCGCTCAGGCATCCGATGTCCCTTGATCCTTTTTTTTATAATTTACACGTACTCAAGGGGTTATGAATACCCTTTATATGTTACCACAGTACGAGCGTTAGAGAAGGAGAAGAAAGAGAGTGATAGGAAAGATTTTGGATGTAGTGGAGACTTAACTCCATGGGTGGTGTCCGAACTAGCTTCGGGGAGTCACTTTTTCTTGTGTTCGTTAAATTTGAAGAAATTCAAGATGGTGTGCATACTTTTAGGTATTACACCGACCATTTTATTTCTTTTAAATAAAAGTGAAATGGATTTTGGCTGGGATTGAACGCACAACCTTCCACTCAACAGACGAACACATTACCACTACACCGCGGCCACCCACTATTTTCCTGGAGCATTATTGTTCATTCGCTCTATTTGGCCAAGCCCACGTATAGTCGACACCTATATCTCTATTTGTTATGTCTGGCTTACCCTTCGAAATGCGAATTGGCCTTTTGTTGAAATATGTCAAAGCTGCTTATATTGTTTACTCTATCCAGCCTAATTTAGACTAACCTAGACTACATCGTTTTCTCCATTTTCTGGATTTTCCCGCTGCCATATTGGATAAAAAAGAGATGCGTTAGTGAAAGAATACCCCCAATTTCCCTGCTCTGCGTCAATATTTTACCTATTCTACGTTTAAGGTATCTGGTGATCGCCACATCAGCTGGACTAAATCGTTTCATTCCCAAGTCTACCGTTTGATCACGTACCCATAATTTTGAACGGCATGTTGAATTTTATTTCTCCTACAAGCATTGCCACTTAGGACTACCAAAAAACACATACATCCGAAGTTTAAAGCCTTTTGGCTCTAGAACCAAATACACAGCAAAACACTCGGAACACTCTTGGAAATGTGGAATCCATTATCGAATTATCTGAAATAAATGCTGCTGACAATGGCATACTTTAATGGATGAATGTATCTACCGATTTTGTGATCTTGAATCTGCCCCAAATCCCCAGATACAAAAGTCCGCCATTTGTTACTTGCGTCGGTATATGAATATTGAATAATTTAAAGAACAAAAACATTTACATACATGAAGTATTTATAATTATTTGTGTCCTTTTTTGAGCCGTTTTTGAATAGAACTTCAATAAAGTGGCCGCCTCTATGGGCCAACGTGAAATGTTCCCTTTTTTCTGCGTTTTTCCATAACTTTATCGAGCATGTCGAGCGGTATAGCTATGATTTCGGCACAAATGTCTTGGTTCCACTTACGCCAAAATTCTGAGAGCGGTGACGATACGACACAATTGTGTTATTGGCAACACTTTCTCTTCGCAGTTCTTTGAAACTCATATCGAACATATCCCACTATCCCGTGCTAAACTAAATTCAGCCCTAAACAACGAAAGATGTTATCATACGGTGCTTTTTGGCCAAGATACATATTTTTGACGATATGCACACAATTGTACGACTATTTTCAATGTACATCATCACTATTTCGGCACATGGGTTTAAAAATCCTGTCTACTCAAGTCAATCAGTTGATAAATGTCAAGGTATTCAATGTTGACATAACGATATAAAAGATGGCGCACACTGTAAAGCAAATAATACTCAAAAAGAAAAATATTTCTTACAGTCTTTTTGATGAATACATTTTTTCAAGCAATTACTTCACACCATAGTGACACCCGCCCACAAACAACCCGTTCAAAAAGCACTTATCGATCAAATTGTCTGTTGTACGTATTGGAATACAAACAAAAAATCGCATTGCAGAGAACACCTTCACCGCACCATATCATGGCCAAAGGTGGTGTGCCAGGCGTTTCGGGGCCAGCAACCACCACCCACCCATACATTGCTACACTGAAGCAGCAGCATTGACAGTTTTTTGCATTTCTGGGAGCTCTGCTACTGTGACGTTAGCATGTGCCTATGTGCATTGAATAATGCGCAACTGACAGATTTTCTCTCTACACACCAGCTTTAACCTGCGAAAGGATAAAACAATGCAAATATGTGTAGGGGACAAATCGATGTATTCAACAGTTTATATAAATAAGGAATACCTCGTCTGACAGATAAGAATTTTCCTTCGTAATAATAAAATACAAACGACAATCTCGAGGGGCTGGGGGTTGACGACGCCACGACGCTTACTGAATCCATAATTGGTCGTTATTATCAAGAGCATGGAAGGGTATTTTTGCTTGGAGGTGGCATTTTTTTAAAAACTAATTAACTGGTAACCCCATTCCACATGCCAGACCCATATACTCAAACTGAATACTAAACAAGTCTAATTGAAACCAAAACTCAGTTAAAAAAAAAACTTCCTGATTCCAAAGTCGCATCTCAAAATCAATATTCGCTTCTCATGGTTGATTTCGATTGATTGCTCGCCTGTGCTAGTGGTTGCGTGGGAGTGTCTGTATGTTTGTATCTAAGAATCGACTGAAGTAGGATTTTCCAATTTCACAACGTATTACGAATGTTTTGCGGGGATCGACTCCGGCTTAAGCTCTGCTGGTGACACCTAACACATGGATGGAGTGACCCATGTATGTGTGTACATCACCAATTACTAGTATACTAACGACATCATTTGTGATTCCGCCGGTTCTTGTTTATGAAGACATTTATTATACACTAATTTATTGATGGCTTTTCGAATATAGAATTTCAATATCTAGGGACCAAGCCCTTGTTCCTCCTTCACCCGGGCGGGACAAAGTGTATTTATACTCTGTCACTGACAGCGACACTGTAGATTGTGCTTTGTTGTAAAGCTGATTCCACTAGAAACCCTTTTTCTTCGGCCTTTCCCTGTGGCTATTGACCATTATTTAAGGGCGAAATCCCTCTGAGATGTATTCACGTACATAGTTTCAAAGTTGGAAATATTTATGCGGTCAAGGGTTTTTATGTGTATAGCCGGTTGGAAAGTTTTTTTTTTAAATTAGAAATATTTTCTTCATAATTTATTATCAGGGTTGTAGTGTGCACATGTGGCGAATCCTTTAGAGAATTTTAGTAAATCAGTCACAAAATAGGGCAAGTTGTCTAACCTTTTACTTTTATGGATTCATTTGTCATTGTGATGTATGTTTTGTTAAGTTCACTTTAAATGCTGATGAGTGAATTAACAAGTGAACATTTCGAGGGTATTTGTAACAGTTTTTAAGAATCGATAAAAAACTTATTTTATGGATAACAAACGTTTAAATTCAAGTTGTAATCAAAGCTCCGTTTTGTCTCCCCTTTATTTCAAAATCCAATTGTAATCCAATTCATTAATTTATTTGCTGTTGATAGGACTTTCAGCTTCTCCTAATCTTTTCCAAGTCCACGTCCCATATCTTCAATCTTATTAAATGTGTTCAATCCAATACAGTGGTATTCAATATTGCCAAAACACAATGCTGTTATGCAATTCATTCAAATCCAAATCTATAGCCATTATCTATGAATGGCACTTACGTAGAAGAAACCGAAAAGTTAGTAACGATCTTCGTTGGACCGATCGAAATTGCTTAAAACGCATCAAAATGTCTAGGTTTCGTAACTCGATGTAAATAAAATAAATAAAGAAATACACCATTTAAACACCCCAAACTTAAATTCAACACCAACGGCTTGTCAAGTACCGGGCGATTCGGATGCGTTTAAAAACAAATTATAGAAGACAGCAATAGCGGACTAGCTACTTTCACTACAACATCTTCGAAGTATCTTGTTTTAACTCTGTTTTGTTTTAACTCTCATATGAAATATCCAAATCAGCCGGAATACCCGCTTTGCTATGAATGCAAATCAGTTTTCCCTTAAGCCTGTCTTCAAACTTACTTTCTTACATAGGCGGCACTACAGTCCAGAATGAACCTGGGCCTCAATCAAAATTGACATGGCTTTGTATAGTTCGTATCTGTGTCGTTTGAACTTCTTGAGTCGAAGTGCGAAGATTTGATCAGTTGTGGACTTTCCTGGCCTAAAACCACGACGATCAGGTTGTTTTTAAAAGGTTTCAGGCGTTCACATATTTCGGCAAATAGGCGATGTTGAGGAGACTTCTGCCTCTGTAGTTGTCGCAGTTCAAGGGGTCTCGTTTTTTGTGGATCGGGCAAAAGATGCTGAGGTTCCATTCTGCAGGCACACTTTCAGCCGACCAGATTAAACTTATGAGTTGGTGGATGTTTCTTACCAAGTAATCTCCGCGGGCTTTAAAAAGTTGGGTGGGAAGGCTGTCATTTCCGGCAGCCTTTTTATGCTTGTATTTAGATATAACTATCCTCCCTTAGCTTAGGTCCGGTGGTTGCAAGTTTTCGTTGTCATCGCTAATATTGCATGTATATCATCGCCGTTTAAGAGCCTGCAGAAGGGGTTCTTCCATATCCTCAGTTCCTTGTTCATCTCGACTGGATTTTTTTAGCTTTGTATTCTTGGTTTTGACATTGTACACTTTGGTAAAACTAGCGATCATTCCTGGAGTGGCACCTCTCTATATCCTCGATCGCGCGCTTTTCTTGCTTTTTTTTCTTCTTTCTGAAATGCCGGTCTTCACATGCAGCGGACGCGAGACACCTAGCACATCAGTTGCAGCTGATCTAATGGCTTGTTGCCATCGTTGCCATAGTTCTTGGGCATTCGATTCTGGTAGTATGGTGTTAATCGAGAGGTTAAGGGATACGAGTTCCGCGAAGGCCTTGGTGGTCTCTTGCGATTGCAGTTTTTCGACATTAAATATTTTAAGAGTATGTATTTCTGGTTTGTTGTGGCGTGGTGGATATCCGCATTCTTGCCTTGGCTGCAACGAGGTAATGGTCCGAGTCGATGTTAGCCCCTCGGAATGTCCGGACATTGAAAATACTGGATGCGTTCCTCTTGTCTTTCACAATGTGATCAATTTGGTTGACCGTTCCTTGATCTGGAGGCCTCCATGTCCCCTTATGGATATCGAAGTCAATTATGAGATACCGATTCTGAATCGATCCGTATACGTTAAGGTACATATATCTATTGGAATTACTACTTTACATTACAAACAATGTTTCAAAACTGATATACCCCTATGGGATAGGGTATATCAATAAAACAAAAAACCGTTTACATTGTCAATCCTAGGCACTAGTACCACAACTTAAAGCGTTTTTAATTTGATGGTTTTAACGAGATCTGGCTTGCATACATCCCGAGCATAGACAACCCATTAGATTACTTATCTTCTTCTCTACCCAATTGAATGTTCGCACACACACCGATATACTGAATTTTGAAACCAACTTTTGTTGTTGCTATGTTTTCAAAATAATTCGATCAACATATTTTTTCTTTACGTGGGTGGGTGGAAACTGGAAATCTCAAAAGACACGATGAGCACGTGCCCAAAGTAATGTGGGCCTTTAACTCAAACTAAAACCACCCCCATTTTTGTATTTGCATTGCAAATAAGTAACTTTCCTGTGAGAGTTCCTGCTTTTTCCGCAATATATAGCGCGGTTTGTTATTATCGGGCTAAGTTCTTTGAAGACGCCGCAATAAATTTGTTTCGTCAAGAATTTGGAAGACCGTTGCGTTATTAGAATTTTGTCCCAATAGATTTTTTTTTATGTTTGCGCGCAACATTTTTCGTTTCATCTTTAACCGCGGTAATACGCAGATCTCTGCGTAGATCTTCATTCCTTTTATTATATACCACAGCGCATTGACGAATGATCTTAACATTTTGTTTTCAAAAGTTTGTAAAATATTTAGATTCGTTTCACTGGTACAACCCCATAGTTGCTTACCATATGTCCAGATCGGCTTTAGCACTTGGTTGTATAATAACAGCTTGTTATCAAGGTTAAGCTTCGAATATTTTCCGAGTAACCAGTACAGTTCTCTGTATTTATTTTTAAGTTCTTCGCATTTCTTTTTTACATGCGACTTTGCATCGAGTGTCATTCCGAGATATTTCGCTTCATTTGCAAAAGGAACTCGAACCGTATTGAGAAATACTGGCAAATTGTTTGTCCGTTTATACGAAAAACCTACATGATTCTATTTGCTCTCGTTAAGTGCAATCCGCCAGGATTTTGTCAATTCGTTAACCTCGTTAAGAGTGTTTTGTAATTTGATATTTGTTTCCTCTGTTGTTGTGCCAACAGCTAGTATAGCTGTATCGTCAGCAAACGTGGCAACTATTGTATCATTTGTTTGTGGGATATCACTTGTAAATAGGAGGTACAAGAGTGGTCCGAAGACCCTTCCTTGGGGTACTCCTGCCAATATTTCTTTGAAATCCGAATATTCGTTTCCAAGTTTCACACGGAAGAGTCAATGCTCAAGATACGACACGAAGATTTTATATAATTTTCAGGCAGAACTTGTCTTGATCAATAATGGGGTGTAAGCGATAATTTCAAAAGTCTTAAAAACTTTTGAAATTATCAGATGAAGTGAAATAGGTCTGCAAGATTTTATTTCATTCGGTGATTTTCCTGGTTCAAAATATGACATATAAAACTTATGATAAGGCTATTATAATCCACCGTGCGAATCGTTTAGTACCCTATTCCATCTTCTCCTTATGGTCAAAGACTATACAAAAAGTGGGCAAGGCAAGCTTTATACTTTTCATTTAACGAATGCAAACATCATTCTGAAAATACATACGTTGTTCAAATGTATCTAAAAAAAATATACATAAGTAAAAAGTTGGCTGGATGAAAAAAAACATCGCAAAAAAGTAATATGTATATAAATAGTAACGAACACAAAAAACAGTGACTCCCCGAAGTAAGTTCGAACACCACCCATTAAGTAAGTCTCCACTACATCCCAAATCTTTCCTTCCACTCTCTTTCTTTCCCTTCCCTAACTCTCGTACTGTGGTAAAACATTTAAAGGTTATTCATAACTCCTTGAAAAAAATTAAAAAAACATAAAAATTGGTTCTAAGGAATTTTAAATCCCCTTACATCCCCTATACCAAATTCCATCATCAGAGCTCGAATTCGGAGCTGAATTCGTCACACTGACAAAAGGATAGGCATGACTATATAAGCTTAACATTCGATTCTGATTCGAACCATATACCCAAACAATTCGTCATTTGTTTTATTTCTTTATATAAGAAACTATGTGTCAAAACGTTTATATGATATAAAAATTCTGGCTGGTTCATAAATTCCATTTCTTACAGCCAATAAAAAAACAATACCAAACAGCTATTTATTCGACGCTGCAATTAAAATAAATCTTGAAGAGACGCCTTCAGTTCCGTCTAAACCCATTTCAAGAGTCCACCATCTCAACACTTGATGAACAAAATCGAAAACAAAATACTCCTTAGTCGGATTCTTAATTAAATTCATTTCACCAACTTCTTGTTTCGCATTCAACACATTAAAAAGAAATACACTTCCACTCCAAGTGATGTCCTTGAAATTCATCATCCCTCCCTACAGGAAAAGCACATAAAAATATCTTAAAATTTAAGCAAACCCCAACGAAGTAGAACAGAATTGTGCTCATTCAAATGCTTCCTCTTCATGGCCAAGAATCAAGTAACTTCCTTCCCTAGTTGCGCACTATCTTTTCATCCATGTGCATGTTCATTCTCGAACCAAAAATAAAAAAATATCTCCTAAAAGCAGCGGATACACTTACAAAAAAAAACTCAACTTTTATCTAATTTTTTTTTATCGCTTCTGCTGAACAAAAGAACTCTCTGCTTGTGTTGAAACAATTCATGTCCTTGCAGTGAAACAATTAAATTTTGCCAGGATTTGCGCAAAGCAACTTTTGTAATTATACAATTTTTGTTCGTCCTCTTCCAGCGCTATCTCTATCGTCGTTCATGGACGAAACTAAAAATCAACTTAAAGGATAATTTCCAGGAAGTACGCGGGTCGTTTTCTGAAGGAGTTTTACGTATCCTTCCTGTACTCCTACGACTTATTTTGATTAAATAAGTTCCTCGCCCGTGCAGATTGCACAGTAAGTGTACATGAAACGTGCAAATATTCCAACCAAACAGGAAGATACATTGTTTAACAATCTTCACCAAACATTAATTTCGTGTAATTTGTGTTTACTTTTGGATCTCAATTTTTTTTTTATGAGTGAACATTTTTGAAAATTCGCGTATTCGAATTAATTGCTAAATGAAAACAAACGCTGTGGGTAAAGGATGTAGTTACGACCACACGGTCATTAATGTGAGATTGCGGGTGCTGCTCCGTGAGTTTAATTATCGGAACCAAGTATGCATAGCTCCGTGTGTTTATATTCCTCATCCCTTTTCGAGGATATACGTTTTGGAAATGTGTATTTGGAAATTTATTTCTCGATGAAAATCTTAATTAGAAGACATTCTGCTCTCGATGCCGAGAAAGAGTTGGAAATGTTTGTGCGATGTTAATAACCTTAAGTTGAAAAAAATGGCCTCCAACTTTCGAAAGGGTGAGTAGGGATAAGAGGACGTCATAAATTTTGATTGCAGAGGTTTCTTTAATAGAAGTACCGGATAAGATAAAATGTATGGGGTGGGGTCGTAAATAAATGAATTTTATTTATTTATGACTCCGATACGAATGGGCCAATGTTGCGAACTTTATGGCAGCCAATGTTATCTTTCTTTATAATTGTTTTGGTGTTTATCCTTAATGCTTCCTGGAGCGTCCAATAAATCTCTTGGTGAGACATGTTTTACTATATGAAAATATCGCGGTAATTCATTGCATTTTAATGACTTATGACTGGGTGCTTCTCTTTTTGATAATTAATATTGCGGGTAACTATGGATAGATCCTGGGACCGTAGGGCTTATGCAATTATCATATTTATACAAGCTAAACATGTGATCTGGTGCAGTATATTTTAGGTTAGTCCACTTCTTCGCATAAACAATTTTTTTCGTTCTTAGTTCTTTTTTAATTCTTAAAGTTCTTCTTAATGATCTCTCCCTCTCTCTCTCTCATTTCTGCCAAGAGCAGAAATTGGTTACATAAAAAAATCTAACTCGAGAATTTTATTACAAGAAAAAGGGCGTCCGCCACGCCAATCCAGTCTATATGTCAGTAGGTGTACACATTTTTTTTGTAAAATCGATGTTTTTTTTAAATTGTTTAACGATTTTGTATACATTTTACAGAAACATCAATGTCAATGTTTGAAACAAAAGTGCGAAAATTAAAAAAAAAATTGGTTCCTCACTAACTATGTATGTACCATGTAGGACCAACGATTTTTCAAACAATTTTTCGAAGAATTTTTCTCTCAAATCGACCAAGGATTTCTTCATTCACTTTTGATACAGTCAGCAGCGCGGTAAAGCAGGACTGGGATGATCAGGACTATAGGATCTCCTTAGTAGTTCGAATGAGGGCCTTACCAATGAATCGCCTTCCTAGCCCGATGAAGCAGCGGTTAGCACTAGCAATTCTTCTTTTTATTACCAACTAGATATTGTTGTCAGAGCTTATAGCGGAACCGAGGTAGACAAAGTGCCGTACTTGAGTTGACAGCATATGCTTGGTCATATCCTCATTTACTGCTAAACCCATTTTTCCGCTTCCTTCTCTATATAAACTAGCCAACGTGGCTGTGACATCACGTTGAATCCTACCAATTTATGGAAAAGTGTGCCTCTGAAGTTACAAGACAGTGCGTCGCCTTGCCTTAATCCTTTTTTGGTATCGAATGTGTCGGTGATGTCGTTCCCTCTCATGACCCAGCAAGAATTCTATATCGTCATTCTGCACAGACGGACGAGTTTGGCCAGTATGCCGAAACTAGACATGGTTCTGTATAATTCGTAGCTATACATGCTGGCTTATTAGGCTTTGAAATCGATTAGTAGGTGGTTGGTATGGATTTTTACATTTTATTTGAATATGCCGAAGTGTGAAGATTTGATTAGTTGTGGACTTTCTTGGCCTAAATCCATGGGAGATGATAAATGGTTTCAGGCTTTCTCCTCAGACCATATTGAGGAGAATTATGACTCGGTCAAACGATGCTGAGGTTTCATTCTTCAGACATATTGTCATCCGACCAAATTTAGCCTATGAGCTCGGCGGGAAGGTCGTCATTTTCTGAATTCTTTTTAAGCTTGTCTGCTTAACAGTCTGAGAAATTGGTTCTTCTAAATCTTCAGCATCGACTTGGTTTCAACTACGATTTTTCCTTGGTTATCTCTACGGTGTTCTGTTCCAGCCTTGTATCCCTGGCTTTGACATTTTACAGTTATATATATATTCTCGATCAGGCGCTTTTTTCTTTCCTCAGGAATCCAAAACATTGGATCCCTACTGGTCTATCGCAATGTGGTCCGTTGCCAGACGTGTTTAGTATAGGATTTGTTTTTTGATAATACTGCTAAAGATGTCTTCCCTTCCCAAGAAACAAATTTTTGGCGCAACAGGCTAGTTAGTACCCAGGGCAGAACTTTCTCACAACCATTCATGTTTGCGTGTGTACTTCTTGCACTATGGTGGGACCTCCTGTTTCATGCCGACTCCGAACGGCGATTTGAGATAAGGTTTTCTTGACAACTGAAACTAATCAGATGATTTGTCAGATCTTCCCTTCCCACCATTAAGATAAAATCTCCAAGCACCATTTTTACATCGTACCTTGGTAGTCGCTCATAGATTTTGTCAAGCAGCTCGAAGAAGCTGTCTTTTGCTATATCGTCTTTTTCCTTTTGCCAAACAGGGTCTCAGAACTGCATTCTTCATATATAAAAGTTATATTTTTGGCACAAAGGTTGAGGTGTGAGTTTCTTAAAAGATCTTCCTGTTTTTACCCAACTATCACTGCATACTCCCGTGATCACAAAGTATCTAGATTCATTACTTTAATAAATCAATTACACAAATTGTCCACACCACTACCCACTCGATTTCTATTTGCGGCCATTCTCGTGAATGCAATTGTACACCGAACCACTGTCTTTGTATGAGTAAAGTATATGGATGGCTTAAAACCAAAATTGCAAACTCCATTAGGGAAATAAATGGTACAAAGCCACCCCTAAAAAAGCACACCCCTAAAATATTTATTCTCAGCGTTCTTCGTTACAAAAACAAACACCAACAACAAGGGACAATGCGGGCATGCAACATTTTCATTTAAGCTAATAACACATCATGTCGTTGTCTTGTGGCTCGCAACACCGTGTTCTGGTTCCATAGTTTTTAATTTACTTATAATTATAACTATGTATATACCTTACGTTTCCTGGTCGCTCTACACAGTACATAGCTATAGCGCTTTCGTCTGAATGTAGCATTAAAGATGTTGCCGTATTCTCTAGGCGGCGCCGTTAAGCTTACACTATAACATCGTAGTCGGCCATTAGTCAGTAAGTTAGCAATCGAGAGAATTAAATTACGTGCCCGCTGTGTGAGCCACGAAAAAATCCTTAATACGCTGCACGTCATCCGTTTAATGCACTTGGGGATAATTTGTTATTTGCCGTTTCGTGTGGCAAGGGAGTGGAGTGCTATCTCTCGCTGGTGTGCTAACTGTCTGCGTTAATGCTTACTATTTGCACATACTTAGCAGTTTAAGGTTGCTACTAACTGAGGTATATCATGACCTTGATGCAAGTGATTTGTGAGTGCTAAATAAAACATTTTCTATTGGGATTTTTGCTGGAAATCGTGATATGCCGCATTGGGCTATACAACCATCAGAAGTGTGCCAGCAAATCGAACCGACTTGAAACATGGAAATATAAGTCATGGCTACATGTTTAGCATGGATATAACTATAAATAAAATCAACAACATACATGCCATTTATATTGGTCTTTACCGATATACTTCCCATATGTAAGCCTGTCCGTCTTGTCACAGATCAATAGACAACATAGTCGTCATTCGAGTCCCCAAACATGAAATGCAAACTTCACCATGATTAAATCCATTCAGACGAACACGATTTCATTATTCAACTTTCCTGATACACTTCACACAACAGAGACCCACCCTTCTCAATCAAGGTACAACGAGAATGAATATGCTTCAAGCTTTAAGCAAAAGATCGACACCGACACAAAAAAGAAACGCGGTAAAGAGTTTTATAAGTTCAATATCGGTCCATGTTTATCAATAAAACATCAACAGCCAACAACAACCCCACCCCTATAAATTATAACAAAAACATCAGGAGAAGGAGACGCAAGCCCAAAGAATATACAATGTTCTGTCGTTGTATTGACGGCTGCGGGGAAAAGGAAGAAGAAAATAAATAAGAGTGATATCGATAAAACAAGAACTCTGGGAGTTGGTTTTGCCTTGATACATCATTTTTGTTTTATATTTTGCTGGCGTGTGCAAAGGACGAAGAATTGTGAGAGGTTGTTTTATGGCTTTAACGAATTTTTAGATTACATGTTTACGGTCTATCACCAAAAACACTAAGTCATATCTCCCACCAATAATAATGAAATTAATCACGAAAATCAGCCATAACTATGGTTAACAAAGTTAAGGGACGCATTCGAATGTAAGGACCGAAGAAACATGATTTGTCACCAGCCTTTAAAAGGTATAACAATAGAACAGCAATTTGATGCGCATAAAACCCTTTTGATTTGGAGGGACGAGTAAGAGACACTTGTTACCCTTTTTATATTTAGTTGTGTGATTCAAGCCGAAATATTAGTCATATTCATAGCACCCGAATGTGCTATAGTATAAGATATATCAAGCGTCTATTAGGAATCTGTAAAGAACATGGTCAAAATTATTTGGTTGTTAATTAGATCATTTTCCAGGGTGGAAAAGCCATATACCTTGCTATTGGTGAAATATCCAACAAAGCTCAAGGTTCTGTGTAAACAGAAAAAGGCCGAAATTATTTGGTCATAAATTAGAAGATCAAATGCCAGGATCGAAACACCACATTACATGCTTTGCTTTATCTGGGTACTCTTAGTGTTTAAATATATCAACAACAAGAATCTGAGGTATTATACCGATGAAGGGATAAAATATCAAAACGTCGTTGCAGGAGCAGATCTTAGTGCTTAAAATTCCCAGATAATTTAAATTGTTTTCTTCTTTTTTTTCTAAAAAAAAATGCGAAATAACACAAACAATTCAAATATATAGTGAAATTTTTATTATTAATCATAAGGTCTATTCTTGATAGACTTTACGTGGCCCCAAAGGAAAAGTCCAACCGTATGATATCGCATGGTCTTGCCATTTCACAGGCCCGAAGCAAGAAATTAATTGTTCACCGAAGCGGCCTTTCAATATCGATCTTCAGAAAGTCTATCGGAGCCCATTGACGTGAATTTTCGTAAAATAATTGGATGATTCGGAAGTCAATATTTTAAGATTTTACCATAGAAAAAGGTAGTGTTGTTTAGATACTTTTTGAAATGTTCTTATGGGGTTTTCAAAACAAAAGGGGCGTGGCAGTGGGCGAATTTCAAAAGATCAAAATGTAAGGCCTGAAAAGTTGTAACGTAAGGATGGACAGATGAACAGACTCAGCTAGCGATTCTGAGTCGATCCATATATGTACTTTAATTTATATCGATGGAAATTATTGCTTTATGTTACAAACTATGTGTAAAAACGGATAAACACCTATGGGATAGGATATAAACGTATGGCAACTTGACATGCGCCATCTGTCTTATTGGATGAACCAATAAGAGCTGCTATACTATCTCTTACTCTCTTTCATGAAAATTGTTTTTTTTTTTTTTTAAATAATGTCCGTCTCGGCGGTCTGTCTGTGTCCTAATGATCTCTCCAGCCTAAATGACTTAACCCATTTTCTTCAAACTTCGTATACAAGTGTGTTTTGGTCAAAATTCTAGGCCTTTGATTTTTTTACTCTAATCTATTTTTTAAAGGCTGCTGCCAAAAGAAAAATACACATAACGTCATGGCTCTAACGATTTTTATTAAACCAAAGAGTATAGAACAACATAGAGTACGCATAACAGCTAAACATTTGAAACAAATCTACACTTTTTTCACTTTTATTTTTTAATCCACTAATAAAACTACCCATGTTACAAATTTAGGTAAAATTGAAAATCGTCGCTCTCGATTACTTTAAAAGTTATTAAACAATAATTTTTTTTTAACTTCCCCATACAAATCAACCCGTTTTTTTTTTGTTAATGGTATTCTTGGTGGCACGCTTCGCGGGAAAAACAAGTATTTTAACTCTCTTTCTGGGGACAGTCCACGGACGCTCACGCAACTTCGTTGTTCCGCTCAGGGTATTTAAAGTCTTCAGGCAGGCGCCTTAGTCAACAGTTTTTTTTATAATATTTTTATTTGGTATGTTTTTTAAACATGGTATTGCTGTGTACACCGCAACAAAAAAGAAATGTCAAATTACACACAATTTGTATGGAAATATAACCAAACAAGTGCAATTTTATTTTTTGAATAACTTTAAAACTAAATGTGAGCGACGATTTTTAAAAACATTTTAATAATCAACACGCAAAGACAAGTCGGTTAACATAAAAAAATGCAAAAAATTAGAGCGCGCTAAAGTCAATTTATGCCAAAAATTTTGTAGCCGTTTCACACGAGGGCGGTAAGTGCTAAGAGGAAATTTCGTCGATCGACGAATACGATGCTGTTGTCTGATGCTGTGGTAGCAATGTGAACACTGGGTTATCAATATCAGTCCCCACATAGAAAATTTTCGTTGTATAAGATGCACAGTCTATGTAGTTCTATTCTCTTTGATTAAACTTAACAGATACTATTAATATTTTAGTTCTAGCAAAAGTGCATTCCCAGTTTTTTTTTTTTTGGAAAACGAATTTATCGATTTAGGCCGTATAAGGAATTTCGATTTATCGCAAACATCTAATTGAAAGAAATTTTATATCTATGTTACTAGTTATTACCGTTTGTAACAATTCCAAGTAAATATTTCTGGTCCAAATAGTTCTTAAGGAATTTTTTCAGCTTTGACCAATAACGAAAAATCATTTTTATTCGGGTTGGGTACGTTTTCCCCAAGACAAAATCTCCAAACCTTATCCCCAAACTGAAATCTCCATCAGCATAATATCCAAAGAGAGAATGCCCAGGTTTAACATCTCCAATCCCAAATGCAAATGTTTAAGTTCACTACTTGAGCATCTATCTTCTAGAGATACCTATTTGGTTTAGATTAGAATTAATGAAATGCTATACACAAAATAATTAAATTTGCAGTGTTAATTGAAAATAAGTTTATTTTAAATTTGAATTCACATTAAAAATAAGTTTTAACAATGTAAAGAAGATAAAGAATTATTTAATTATAACAAGATAAAAATTCACAAACAAGATAGCGATTTGTTTATTATCTACAAATACACCATTCATGCATTTTTATTGGTGTATACATAAAACTGTTAATCCTAATCATAGTTCACAATACTAAAGAAAGAAACGAATGAATTGGAGATTTTTGGCAAAAAAAATTTTTTGTGGAATTTCGTACCGCCCCCTCACCGAATCTTTTAAATTCCAATCCGACGTTACATCTCGACCATATGCTGGAGAGGATTGGGGGGTGGACGGTAGTTATTATACATTATCCGTTGTGTTACGCAAGGTTTACATAGTTTGGAATATTCAAGATATACATACCACCAAGAGAATCTAATCAGAATCTCAAACTGAGTTAATCTAGTCATGTCTGCGTATCCATTTTCAGTTTGTCACCGGTTTTTTGGGGCCTTACATTTTAAGATAGTTTGATAAATTTAGTTATATATGTTGTAGCCAAAGGGTTACATATGTCATGCTTAAATAATGACATTGTTAACGATCTGAAAAACAAGCAGTATAAAATTATAGATGCCCTTGACATTGTCAAGCGGGACAAACACCAACAAGACGGTGAAGAAAATGTGATAAAATGCGGTCGTCCTCTATTTAGATTTAGATTGTTTTTAGAATAACGTTACTTTTGGTTAAACAGTAAAGAATTTTGAGAAAGTGTCTAAGCAAGATATTCAGACATTCTGAGTATCTATATTTCATCAAAACCATCTTTTTTGCCAAGCCGACTTTTTGAAACCGTTGTTCGTAAAAAAAATGCTTGCGGTACAAAAGCACTCGCTTAAAATAAAAAAAATTTTAATCAGCTAAAAATTCATTAAAATTTTAATCGATAAAAAATATTTCTCTTAATTCATGTCAACTTTTTTCGTTCATAGCATATGCAATAGAATATAGTAACATCTTCGCAAAGATTTTGGCAACACCAAGTTCTTGGGTATGCTTAATTCAAGGATTGAAATTGATTGGGTATTTAACGATTTGCACAGCGGGTTGCAGTCTTCTCATATGTCTTTTTTTTAAGCCAAAATATTCACTAGAAATAATGTATATGTCAAAACAACGTTTGCCGGTCAGCTAGTTAAATAAAAACAAGCTAAAACCTAAAATAACGCTGAAACAAATGTCGAAACCAAAGCAGACTGCAATCGAAAATCCTAAATTCAATCAAATCAGAAATCCAATCTGATCTTGCAAACCCCAAAACCAAATGTACAAAAGTATGTCCAACACTCAAAAAAAGAGCTTACCTGACTCTGTTTCTACAGTTTTTTTCTGGTATTCTTTCGAAACTTGAGAAACGCTTGTTGATCAACAGTACCTACGTTTACTACTATGCGGATTCAAAGTACATCTACTAAAAGTGTCCGTAGTCGGTACGGCTCACGCAATTTCATTGCTCGAGTGAGGGCTAAATTGCCTTCTCAGGACGATGAATCAGCAGTTGGCTAGAGTAATTATTCGTTTGGTGTCTGAAAATAGTTAATAACGGTTTTGAGCAAAATACTTAAAGTCCTTTACTACCTTAGAGATATAGCTGTCGATTATGACATTCTGCCCTATTTGTCGATGTAGTGTTTTCTTTATTGTTGGCAGCTCTCATTCAGTGCTGAACCCACTTTAGCTGCTGAGAGGTGTACGATGTACCGATATAACAGTCAACTCGATCATGGGACTCACCACTCCAAAAACACAGTTCTGATAGTTCGAATATAAAAGATTTTAATTCGCTAGGCACAGAATCAGTCGATGAAAACTAGCAACTAGCAAACTAAACATCAACAGCCAACCACATTAAAATTTCTTACACTTTGATCCAACACAAAAATATCTATGACCTTTGTTTTTGTTTAGTACCAAAGTACTTAAGTATCCTTAAATTATTCGACAACTTTGTTGTTGAAATTTCTATGTGACCCTGGCAACGGACGACATTGGTTCATGTTTCCTTATGCACGTGTTTCCAAAAACTAAACCTAATTTCTTCATTAATCAACATCTTTACACAGAGAATCATCTCCACAAAAAAAACGGGAACTTTGCAGGGAAAATCTATTACGCCAAGTATCCAACTACACAAGTATCTAAACCATTTCTACCTCTACTCGACAAGAGCTACCAAGCATAAAATTGCCTTAAAAAAAAGTGTTAAACTGCAACTTGGTGGAATATCTCCTCATTGTGCCCCCAAGACTTGGTGTTCCTAAAATTAATTTTCAAACTTTTTCCCATTAGATAAGCAAGAGTCCATTAGGCAAAGGGAAACTTTTCCCTACTACAAGACTGAAATTGGTTCCGCCCCTCCCCCAAAGTTGCACCTATACCTGACACCTTTCATGGATTTATCCTCAAGTAGATGAAACATCCAACTTTCAATATCCGCACTCATATATCACAAAGTACCCTTCGCCAACAAATAGTAGGAGGAAAAGGAGGGAGAAAGTGCAAGTATATCCATGTCACCTCTATTGGTCTTCATACCACCCCATCCTGTATCAGTGCTCACACCCTTGGCTATTCTCTTCAGCTTTTATCAATTTTTTAGTCTATAGAAATCCAGGCACTGCAGGACACATGTATGTATGTAGAGGAAAAAAAAATCCAATTGAACAACCATACTAACAAGAACCGCAAAAAAATGCGCAACACTGACAGCGCATTGCTGTCTTGCAGACACCAGGGGTAGCCGGCCGTACTATGTTGTTGCAGGCAAAATTAGCAGTAAAACCATTGGCATTGCTGCTCTCGTATAAAGACCGGCAAACGGCAAGCAGCAGTAACTTAGCGCTATTGCTGCCGCATCCCCAACACAATACACTCTGGATTGCAGGGTAGATTGGCCAAAAGTCGTCTCTGACAGTGGTCATGACACACAACACACCACACCATAAAGTAGGAGTAGAACACAAAGGCTACAGCTACAGCCGCAGCCCAACTTTGTCGGAAGAAGGTAGAAGTATGCAGAATATTTTGTCATAACTGAGTGACTGCCTTTGTTCGCGCCGAGGCAGGCATTGCACTGCATGCTGAGTTGAACCCTTCGGATACTATTTCCCCCTTTGGGATTTTGTTTTGTTTTTGGAGGCCAACTATGGCAAATAGGACTGTGTGTGGATGGCTTTTAGGTGCTTGGTGGATAATGCAAGTGGTGAGAGGTGTCACTGCGGGTAATTCTTTCTGCGGTAGAAAATATATTTATATGGGAGTTCAAGGGAAAAATATGGTGAAGGTAGAGTATGTCCCAGGAGGGTATTTAAGTTTGGTTACAAGATGAAGTGTTTCTTGTTGAAGAATTTTTATAAAATGAAGGTTTGAGTGGAGGCCAACCACAGAAAAAAACTTAAAGTGGTAGAGAATTGTAAGTTCACAAACAACAAGGTACTCTTTTAGTTCTATAAAAGAAAGAATTTTTAAATTATATTAGGCGTTTACGCAATTTGTGTTTATTTTTTAAGACCAACCAACATTAGCTAACTGCATCCAGTTGTGCACTCCAAGTTGGTTGAGGTCGATTTCTACATGTGCGCGCCACTTAAGGCGAGATGTTCCTCTACTGCCTCCGACATCTGGCTTGGAATCGAAGACTCTGCGAGCCGGAGTATTGTTGTCCATTCGTTCTACATGTCCAGCCATCTTTATCGCCCAATACAGAATTTTTGACTAGGAACATGCTGCTGTACAGCTCCTTAGTAGTTCGAGTGGGGGCGTTACTACTAAATTGCCTTCTAAGCCCGAATCATCAGTTAGCGAGGGTAATTCTTCGATTGATTTCTGATTAAATTTTGCTGTCAGAGTTTATAGCGGAGCCGAGGTTGATAATGGCCCGACCTACATCAATGTTATATCTGTCAATGGTGACGTTCTCTTTAATTCTTCGATATTGTGTGTCCTTTCGTGTTGAGAGCAAATACTTAGTCTTATCCTCATTTACTGCTAAACACATTTTTTGCGGCTTCCTTCTTTATAATAGCAAAAGTGGCTATGATATCACGTTGAGTCCGACCAATGATGTCAATATCGTCGGCGTATGCTAGTAGTTGCACCGATTTTTGAAAGATTTTGCCTCTGGTGCTGGCTCGGCAGTTTTACATAATCCTCTTAAGAACCAAGTGAAAGAAGTCACACTACTGCGCATCGCCTTGACTAAATCCTCTTTTTGGTTTCCAATGTGTCGGTGAGCAGCGATAATTCTCCATCGTCATCCTACATCACAGGGCGGTATACCAAAAAAGCTTTGAAATCGATGAATAGGTAGTGGGTATTTAGTTCTATAAAAGAAAGAATTTTGAAATTATATTAGGCGTATACGCATTTTAATTTTATTTTTTAAGACTCCAAGTTGGTTGAGGTCGATTTCTACATGTGCGCGCCACTTAAGGCGAGATCTTCCTCTACTGCCTCCGACGTCTGGCTTGGAATCGAAGACTCTGCGAGCCGGAGTATTGTTGTCCATTCGTTCTACATGTCCAGCCATCTTTATCGCCCAATACGGAATTTTTGACTAGAAACATGTTGCTGTACAGCTCCTTAGTAGTTCGAGTGGGGGCGTTACTACTAAATTGCCTTCTAAGCCCGAATCATCAGTTAGCGAGGGTAATTCTTCGATTGATTTCTGATTAAATTTTGCTGTCAGAGTTTATAGCGGAGCCGAGGTTGATAATGGCCCGACCTACATCAAGGTTATATCTGTCAATGGTGACGTTCTCTTTAATTCTTCGATATTGTGTGTCCTTTCGTGTTGAGAGCAAATACTTAGTCTTATACTCATTTACTGCTAAACACATTTTTTGCGGCTTCCTTCTTTATAATAGCAAAAGTGGCTATGATATCACGTTGAGTCCGACCAATGATGTCAATATCGTCGGCGTATGCTAGTAGTTGCACCGATTTTTGAAAGAATTTGCCTCTGGTGTTGGCTCGGGAGTTTTACATAATCCTCTTAAGAACCAAGTGAAAAAAGTCAAAATACTGCGCATCGCCTTGACTAAAACCTCTTTTTGGTTTCCAATGTGTCGGTGAGCAGCGATAATTCTCCATCGTCATCCTACATCACAGGGCGGTATACCAAAAAAGCTTTGAAATCGATGAATATGTAGTGGGTATCGATTTCTTGGCGTTTTACCAGCATATGCCAAAGCGCTAAAATTTGATAAGTTGTGGACTTTTCTGGCCTTTTACCGCACAGATAAGGGTCGATCAGGTTGTTTGTTTTCACAATTATGGTGGAGAGGGTCTTGTAGGCGGTGATTAGAACACGTATGCCTCTGTAGTTTGTGCAGTTCAAAGGGTCTCCTTTTTTGTGGATCGGGCAAACGATGCTGAGGTTCCATTCTTCAGGCCTACTTTCATCTGACCAGATTTGGCTTATGAGTTTTCGGGAAACAGAACCATACCAAGGAATTACAAGGCAGATGAGCTTGCCAGGCAGGGCACTTCACTTTACATTGTAAAGCCAGTAAAGCCAGCCAGATCAACGCAACTCTGGTCATAATTTAACGAGACGCTCTCCATCTGCCTGATAATGCTGAGCAAATCAATCATCAGCAGCATAATCGATGGACTTACAGGACACTGTCCTATAGGTCTGCACGCAAAAAGACTAGGCGTCTTAAGCAATGACTTCTGTAGAAGCTGATTGTACGAAGAAGAGTCTGAAAGTATTATTAACCTTCTATGCTCTTGTCCAGCTCTCTACTTCTTCGATAATCTAGGTGAGCTGGCTAATATCAATGAGAGAAACCTCCTACGCTACATAGTTAGCTCTGAATGGTTCAATTAGGCGATCGATTATAGGAAAGTCGAAAGATACTCGTGGTACCACAACGGACCTTTATGGTTGGCTTATCATATTGGTTTACGGCTTCAGCTGATATTATGACAAGGCTCTAATGGCTCTCTAACCATAGAGAATTTTTATTTTAATTGAAACTTAAACATCCTACAAGGCGACCGCTTTTTGTCATTTTTTGCCAAGGACACAGCATTTCTTGTTTAAACCTCAGATACAAATAACTAAACAAAATTGAAGTGTCCAAGGTAGGAAATGTTTGACACTCTTAAAAAAAAAAAAAAAAACTCTAAGCAGAATCACAGTGTCCGAAATGTTTGACACTGACGGGACTTATAGTGTAATGCCGAACGGCTTTATAAGGATACTCACCCCAATTACAGAATCCGGCCGAATTTAGTTTCCCTTCAATTGCTCATTTCACGTTCACTTCTTCGCTGTATTGTCGAATTCGTCGGAGATTCCTTCTAATTTACCGTTTTATCAAATTTTGTTTTTAATAATTTGCGCGCACTCAAAGTATTCATAACCACATTTTAAATGTTTTTCCACATATCATAGTATTTACTAAACACAGCGTCACTGAGCCCTGCATTTAGTTTGGTAACTCCTCCCCAAATCCAATATAGGTTTATACCATACTTCCTGGGGTTCTGGCTAGCAAGAATGTTTTTTTGTAGTCGACGTAAGAGTTGGATAGCCATCTGCATATTCACTCACTGTTTTAAGTAGAACTTCTAGCAACTAATTTGGATAAGACCACCAATAGACCTTCAATCTCAAAGACTTCAAGCAGACTCTATAAATATTAGCATTAGTTAGGTAAGTGCTCGCCTTTTTGGGTTTTCCTTGGGTTGCACAGAAATCCACTCTTTTTGTTGTAAACAGTATAGTATAGCTCATAGGACTTAACCTTGAACTTTTGAAAGCCTGTTTTGCTGACCTAAATAATTATAAACCTAAATTATGCATTCTTGCAAACAACTCTTTTAATATAATATTTTCAACCTCTAATTTCTGCAAACAGTTTACTATGAAATAAAAAAATGATAGGCCTGCATCGGCACATTTGATCGACAATCATATAAGATCCCTTCCTCAGGGAAGTCTTCATTCTATAATGAAACTGAATCTGAATATTTTAAAATCGACCTTTTTATTTGATGTGATACACAGCCCAGTGTGGGGAAACTCTGAAATTAATGAAGGAGGTGAGTCACTTTTTCGTTATTTGTAAAATCGAGTGTTAAAAATTTGTAAACATGTTCGATGCCCTAGCAATTTTAAACGTCTTATTTTATTAGTAAATTATCGAAGAAACAACGTTTGCCAGCAAGAAGCTGCACAGATTTATTGAAGACTGTGCCTATGCCTATTGAAAAAACGTTCAATATACATCGTACATGAGAATGTTTTACCATGTCTAAATCATTTTTTGGTATAAAACGTTACGGTAAGTTTGTGGCTGACCTTCATAGAGAAGCGAGAATTCTCCATCATCATCCACCACGGTATACCAAAACCAGACATAGCTCTATATAGTTTGTCTCTAAAAATATAATTCGGGCATTGTATCCCTAGCTTTGATGTTCTATAATTTAATAAAATTTACGAACATAATTCCAGGAGTGGTACTTCTCTATATCTCCGAAAGTGGTCCTTATACCCAATGCCATTGGGGTTTATTAGTTTTAAAAATTGAGACATAGTTTTTATGATAGAAAAAAAAGTTAGATAGACACTTACTCACTTGCTTATATGGCGCCTGCAATACGGAATGAACCCAGCCCTCAACCAACATGCCGCTGCAATTAGCCCGGTCCTTAGCTTACTACCTCCAGTTGCACACTCCAAGTTGGTTAAGGTCGATTTCTACTCCTGCGTGCCACTTATCGACGATGTTATGTGTCCTTTGAGTTGACAAAATATACCAAGTCTTATCCTCATTTACTGCTAAACCCATTTTGCCAATTCTTTCTCTATACTAGCAATCGTGGCTATGACAAAACGCTGAGTCCTACCAATGATTTCAATAATGTCAACGTATGCACGTATGTGCACTGATTTATATAAGAATGTGTCGCTGGTGTTGGCTCGGGAGTGTTGAACAATCCTCTCAAGAATGAGATTGAAGAAGTCACATGACAGTGCATCGGCTTGCCTAAATCTTTTTTTTGGTATCGAATGTGTCGGTGTGGTCGTTTTCCACCCTAATGGAGCAGCGAGAATTCCCCATCGTCATCCTGCACAAATGGACGAGTTTGGCCGGTATGCTAGAACTAGACATGGCTCTATATAGTTCGTCTCAACAATTATGTCGTATGCGGATTTTGAATAGATGAGTACGTAGTGGGTATCGACTTGGACTTCTTGGTTTTTCTCCAGGATATGCTTAATTGTGTAGGTTGGATCAATTGTGGACATTTCTGGCCTTTAACCGCACTCAAAAGTGCCTTAACATATTACAGCAGATAAGGCCTATATATATATATTTAGGGGACGTGTGCCTCTATTTGTGGTTCGGACTAATTTTGCTTATGAGTGTATGATTATTACTTACCAAATCTCTGCAGCTTTATATGTACAGCAGGAAGGCCGTCATTTCCGGCAGCGTTGTTAAGTTTAAATTTAGATATTGCTAACCTCACTTTACTTAAGACAGATGGTTGGTAATTTTCGCTGTTGTCGCCAATAGTTTGCAGAAGTGGTTATTCCATATCCTCCGCATCGACTGTGTCTCAACTTCGATATTTTCTCGTTCATCTTGACAGGATTCTGTTCGAACCTTCTATCCCTTGTATTCGTGGAGTGGCACCTCTCTATAGCCTCTTTAAAACGGGTGTTCTTCTCTTTTTCTTGACCTACAGAGCTCAATGGCAGTTCTCGTCTCTAGCTGTAGTCCTCGTTCTTGTCTGTGAGCCTCTGTCGGCATTTCTAACCAAACTAAGGATTTATTGCTGATGGGCGTGCGAAAAAACCTATCGCATCAGTTGCGGTTAATCTAAGGGCGTTAATCGTTGTAATCGATAGGCTAAGGGATATGCGTTCTGCATAGGACTTGGTGGTCAATTGCGATTGAAGTATTTCGAAATTATTTATTTCACAGTATTTCTGATTTGTTGTGGCGTGGTGGGTATCCGCTTTCTTACCTTGGTAACAACAAGGTATTAGTCCGAGTCAATGTTATCGCCTCGGAATGTTCGGACATCCGAAATAGTGGATATGTGCCTTTTATTTTACGCAATGTGATCAATTTGATTGAACGTTAGTTGATCTGAAAACCATATAATTGAATTTTGAACGTTAGTTGATCTGAAAACCATATAATGGAATTTCGTTACGTAAAGAAGTCAGAAGTTAGCCTTAGTCCGTTGCGAGATGTGTTTTTGTATAGGCTGTGCTTTCCGAAAATACTGCTCAATGTGTCTTCTCTTCCTACCTTTGCTTTAAAACCTTCTTGCACGATTTTAACATCTTACTTCGGTAGTCGCTCATAGGTTTTGTCAAGGAGCTCGCAGAAGCAGTCATCCGCTATTTCATCTTTTCCTCCGTCGGAGCTTGAGCACATATAAAGCGTGTGTTGGCAATATTGGCCTCGAAGTGGATTGTTACAAATGCATTCCCTAATGTCTTGGAAACATACAACTTGTTGCCTAAGTCTGGCACTAATATTAAATCCACATACGAATAGTCGCTGTTTCTGCTCAGTATAACACGGTCCGTGGTAGATGTCACAGTTTTTCGCCCTCTTTTTACCCGTGTCAACCCATTGATTTTCCTAGATGGCTGTAATGTCTGCTTTGTGGCATCTCAAAGCTAGTTGTTTGCCTAAATCTCTCTTGTGTAATGCTCTCACATTGCAGGTGCAGATACAAAATACATTGAACTTTTACCGTTAAGCATGGTCGTCAACAATAAAATCAATAATTTCCTAAGCTTTTGGTTGCTTCGAAACAAGATTATTTTTTTCTTAGGTGGGAAGTCAACCCAAAGCACAACACCCAACGTGGAAGGCCAGTTCTAATTTATTGAATACCTCTAGGACACGGAACCATCAGTATCCATTAGGGTCCTAAATTACCTGTAAAAACAGCTCATTTAGGTTATTCACTTTGTCTATCCTAACTGGGACTGTAAACGCCACGGTTGACTACATCTTGGGACTTTTCCGCTGCTGTCTGGGAATAGAATATGTGCATTAGTCTGAGTACACGTCTTTCCCCAGCTCTCATCTGCTGCCGACAATATCTACAGTCTGCGGTCGCCACGTCAAGGCAGAGAGTCGAAGTTGGTTTACATCAGCTAAGTGAAAACTCAAGGTTTCATATAATCGTATTGCCTAATATTTGACCACCACGAACTTACTATTTTTATTTATAAAACATCTAATATTGCCAAGGTATCAAATTCCTTGACGTTATTCGAATCCAGTTGTTTCATCCGTTCACATAGAAGCTTGCTTCAAAGAGCGGATTAACAGTACAAATTCCATTAAATGCCATTACAAGTCGTTTAATGAACACTAAACATTAGAGCTTCTGTCTAATCGTCTACAAAACAAAACAATTTCAAATTACCCCAAAACCCTACAGCCGACTTACCAATACCCAAGTGATTCGGAAATGTTGACTAAGGACGTTATAGCTGTGTATAGTGTTTACAATAGCTAAACTCAGAGCCGAACAACAATAATTTCTTAGAAAAGTTTCAACCGACATTATGCGCCTCAAGGTGTGAATAATTTTCGCCATAAAATTATTCAACCCCTTTTGCGCGTTAACATTTCTGGTTTGTCTATTAACAGCCAACGTGCATTTGTGTGCCCGAGATTATGTGAAGGGGCCATCTTGGGTCTGCAGTGGGTAACGTTCGTTTTGGTTTTGCGTTATTCGAAAGGGTTCTTAAAGCTAATGGCTTTCATACAGCGTTTACATAGGACAGCAATTAACTTTTACAGCGATACCGTACATGACTGTAGGCAACTAATAACCCAACGCACAAACATTTACACCACCCCAAGGTGGTCCTCTGCAGCATGTAATGACTATTTGCCTACGCTCACCCAGACATAGTGCTGGAGACTATCCAGCTGTGACAAATAGAGGTGGTTATCCCGTCATTTCAGTCGTCCTCAATAGACAAGCCGGTTCATTCATATAAAAGTGTAAATACTTATTTGTGAAAAAGTCACGTAGGTTTAAGAGAGATGAAGCCTGAATGAGCGGACAGAGGCTTATACCCATAATGGGGGTTTTCGTTCGTTGCCATTCAATTTTGAACTATGCTCGGGCCATTTAGGCATTTATATCTAATGCGTGACCATTCTTAGCTCATTTATTTTGTACATCTTTCTCTTGGTCCTTTTTGGAGAATGAGATTTAATAGAATAAAACGTTTGAGTTTAGTGTGTGTTGGTGTGTGTGTGTCTGGTGAATTTTAAAGACTAGCCTGTAGCAGGCGAAGGCGATATATTTTTATATCGATCGAGTTGTGAAATTGCTTTGTATCTACTTGTGATGTGTTACAGTTTTATGTGTTTGGAATTTTGATGGGAATCGGTATCACTTTATAAGTGGTTCGATGCGTGGCCAAGATACATCAAACGATACCAGTTGGGTAATTTTGTAGTGTCATCATTTTGAGAATTGGGGTAACTGTAATGTATTGCTTTTGGGACAGTTTTAAGTAGTTTTAAGAAGTCATCGCCATTTTTCAAGATCTCATTGTCGGTCATGTGGGGTTGTGGTTAAATATGGTTGAAGGGGTAGACGAAATCGAGTTTTTGGAGGAAATATTTTTCTCACAATGTTTATGCTTTTGGGTGTGCGAACTTTTACTGTTATTTTTTTTTTTTTTTAGACAATGCCTTGTTTTAACTTCGATTAATTTTTTTTATGGCTGCACTTACTTGTTGTGTTCTGAGTGTTAGGATTATCTCATCGTTGACTGGACTTGGTTTCTTGTTCTATCTATCTCTCGAAATTATTTTGCTACTGACAGAAATGCCACCTGATTGACTAAGTTAACATTGATTTTTCGTAGATCCCACGTTCGTATAAATTGGCTATTCCTTGGTCTTGTTTTGTAAAATTGACTCTTGTTTTTATTGTCCTAAAAAGTTGATATTTCAAGAGAGTCAGAATGTTCCATTTTTTATGTAAGAGTTTCTTTTCTTTCCCCTCTGGCTCAATTATATTGCCATGCAGCTTGAATTTGGCAATTATCAATCAAATCTTATCTCAAGTCAGCCGTTCCGATTCTGCATAAAAAAAGAAAAGATCCAGCTATCGTGCAAGAAGTACACACACACACATTGCACACATTGCAACAAAAATGTGCATTATTATCGGTGGCGTGAACAAAACTTATATGAATCAACGTCATAATCCACTTAAGGCGATAATTGACTTCCAAATCAGAACTAAAGCCATATGGTGTCGAATGTGAATTGCAGTTTGTCGTTGCAATACCTTGATATGTGCCTCTTCTGTAACCTCTTTTTGGTACGGACATCATGTTTTTGGTGGCAGCTGTTAGACTAGAATGGAATCGGCAACTTTTTTTTTTGCATAAATCTCTCTAATCGCCATATTGCTTTATGAATCGGAAGTCGAGGGAACCTAGCTCTAGAAACCACATTACACGCTGTTGCGAAGTCAATTAGATTGGTCTACAAAATAATTGTGAACTTATAACTCATCAAAACGTGCTAAAAGGTCACAACGTTTTGGGTCATAATTTCACAATCTTGAAAATGATGTAGGCCATAAATACATTATTATTCTTGTGACTTTTATTGTGGACTAAAATATAAAGAAAAATGGTGGTACTATCTAAGTTCGAAAAAATATAGCAACCAAATAATAAATTGTTTATGAATACTTTTCAAACGTATCTGGATGGCCCTTTTTGGTTTCGTGTAGTCAAAGAGTTTCAACTCACAATCTGTAGACAGACCCGCTCATAAAACATCGTCACTCCTCTAAGTGTGTACCAACTCGTATGACGATGGCCCATGTTAACAGTTTTCCCAACAGTACCAGTATTAAAGAAAAATGGCCCGTTGTGGGCTTTTGCCCAGCATATGATACTGGGCCTTCTTTTTGCAGGTGATTAAGGAGTCGAATCAAATCACATTATCACTTCCTTATCAGAAGAACACTGTAGTCGTCCAAGTAAGTTGACCACTTAAAAACTGTTCCTTGAACTTCACCCTGCGTCCATCCGTCTATCGAGGAGTAATAATATGATTACGTCGGCCGTCGACTGGTTATTGCTCCTCAACTTCGGCCTGTTGACTACTAGACACCAATAACGAGTTCTCGCGTAACTTCACATACTTAAAGCAAACGCAAAGCCCCCTCGACGAATGGACCGACGATTTTTGTAAGAATCGGTTCAAGCTTCGGCGCCGTAGATCAGGACTTGGATGATTCGCGTCTTGTATAAGATCACCTTAGTGGTTCGAGTGAGGGCTTTACTACTAAAATCCCTTCTTAGCCTTAGGAAACAGCGCTTGGCTAGAATAATTTTTCGTTTAATTTCTGACGAGATTGTCAGGGTTATTAGCGGAGCTGAGGTAGACAAAGGCCCGTACTACCTCAAAGTTATATCTGTCCTTTCGGCTTGACAACATACACATAGTCTTATCCTCATTTACAGCTAAACCATTCTTCTTTATACAAGCAAACGTGGCTATGCCGTTCAGATTGTGGCTCTGAAATAACATGTCAGTGCATCGCCCTGCCTAAATCCTTTGTTGGTGTCAAATGTTTTCGTAAGGTTGTTTCCGACCCTGATGGAGCAGCGAGAATTCCCCATCGTCAACCTGCACACAGAGACATGTTCGGGCAGTATACCTAAACTTGGCATGGCTTTGTACTGTTCGTCTCTATAAACGCTTTGGACTTCTTGAGTTTCTTTCCAGCATCTTCAAAAGTGTGAAGAATTGATCAGTTGTGGACTTTCCTGGCCTAAAACCCCAATGATAAGGGTTGTTGGCAAAAAGGTTTCAGGCGTTCACTATTTCTTTTGCCTCTGTAGCTTGCGCATTTTAGAGGGTCTCCTTTTTTGTGGATCGGGAAAACGATGCTGAGATTCCATTCTTCAGGCATACTTTCATTCGACCAAATTTTGCTTATGAGTTGGTGAATGTTGTTTACCAAATCATCTCCGCCGGCTTTATAAAGCTTAGCAGGAGGCCATCATTTCCGGCAGCCTTGTTAAGCTAAAGTTTAGATATTGCTATATATCCTCACTTGATAGCAGCTCTCGGCTTCACCTGCAGCTCAATCTTGTAAACTTCGTACTTGGCTGCGAACATCTTTCGGGGTTCTATATCAAACCAAGACAAGGGTTTCTTGCTGGTGGGCGAGACAAACCTAGTACATCAGTTGCGGCTTTATCTTTAGACGGACACACTTTTTGATCTTAGCTTTTTTTCAAATGTTTTTGATGCCTTTCTTTTTTCGTTCCTGTTCGAATACACAAAAAATGCGATAAATACTCTCCTTGCAGCTCTTAATTAAACACTAAAGTCATTCACCTGAAAACTTCCGCCAAATATTTGTCTGGAGCAGAACAAAAAAAGTCCTCGTCGCTACTTCTCGTTTACCCACGCTCTTTGCCAAAAACATTTTAAATCCAATATCCGAAAGCAGTTAACGACAAAACCATACAAAACTAAAAAGGACACTAACTAACAAACGAACAGGCGCAAAAAATAAGAGAGCACGATGAAAGCCATCAAGGAATTGGATCACCGCTTGTGCCTGCCAACAAATTTCCGAATCGATAGTTACTGTAAACCCTCCACTCACCACGTTTATATGTCTATGTCTGTTTGTTTGCAATTTGGTTTTTTTTTTCTGTTTTTGCAAATGTCCTACAAGCCAAAAACACTCGAAATATTTCCTTCGAATCCATGGCCCATGGGTGAATGACATAAATCACCAAGGAGGACCGAGACCCCGCACGCCGTTCTGCCTTCTGCCAGACCTTTTACCCAATTCATTGCTTCCTTCCACACATAAGCATAAGGCATAGAGGCTATCCGTCCACCAAACCCGAAAGAAGGAGTTGTGCATGCTAAATGCATGTGCAAGCAGGCTCTGCACACAAAATGTCAAATGGAAAACTTTGCCAAAACGAATTGGGTCTTGCAAGGATATTTTTGTTTGTCTCTTCTTGCAACTTTTTTCCCTTTTGATTATTTTAGGTATTTAACGTATATTTTCAGTTAGACACTGAGCCAAGAAACGACTGTACCGAGTAAAAAGGACGAAAAGGCATGTCATTTTTAAAAGGTTACATGTAAATATGTCCAAAAACTAAAATTAAGTATAAAGGATATGCAATGTCGTGTGGTTCCTTTCGGGTGCTGTTTTTTTTTTTGTTGTTCTCGACTTTGGTGGGATAGTTTTATGAGAATCGTTAGCTTGATGATGGATACACTTTTTGGGTTGATGGAATGATGAACGGAGCTCATGTTAGTTGAATTAAATCCACGACATTGTCGGAACAGTCAAGGTTAAGAAATGGAACATACAATCTTGGTTGAGTTTTATGATAATATAAACATAGATCCAAAGCTTCGAGATAACAACACACGAGTAGATACTTAAAATGGAAGATGTTTCACTCTTTCCTTTTGAGCTCTACAACCTCTATTTAGCTTATACATCATCTACGTTTACTGGTAATATACTTCAGCTCTCTCCAAGTGTAGACATGGAATTCACAAACGTTTATAGATTCATACGGATATTAAGTTTCAAATTAACAATTTTGCATTCATTAAAAATTACAAATTTGACTTCAAAGTATCGCGTTGATTGGGCATTTCTTGGAGGAATAGGGTTGGACTTCAGATAATCATCTGCTGATTACACTGGATAGTTCATCGAACATTACATTGGACAAAGATCTACTATATGCACATATTTTTCGACCTAATAAGCCGCCAACGCATTTCCAATAAAAAAAAACGATTATCCCAGTTAAAGTACAGGACGCGTTACATGAACCTCGGTTTTCAACAAGGATGGTCGTCAGCATTGTCATGATCACTGCTCGTACCAGCCTAGTGTATCCCTTCCCTTGGTTATTGACCATCACTTTTTGGTAGTTCTGATACCGTGGGCAGGTTTTATAAGGTTGTAGCATTTGTATTTTATGTCATATGAATTTATATTATTTTTATCAACTTGTAACATTTGAATTTATTTTATTTTATTTTTATATACACTGAATTATTTTTGCTCACTGTATTTTTTCCTAATGTATATAAAAAGCTCTTTTGAAATGCACTGTATTGCGTGTAATACTATACATAAAAAGCTCATTTGAAATGTATTATAAATTAAGCTCTTGAAAAGCACTTTATTGCCCATAAAATTAGTAAAAGATCTGTTTCCTATAATTTATGTAAAAATTCAAAAGTAAATATTATAAAAGGGCAAGTCCCGACTCCCGATTATGTCAAAGTCAGTCGCTTAGAAGTTACTCTAATGCTATTTCCTCTGAGAACTTTGCGTTGAAATTTTTATTTTTGCGACATAGTCATTGGCTTTTACCATTGGCGTGTCAAAGAATTTAATTTAAATAAGACAAGTGACTAGTTTACGCGTTTTTTTGAATAAACCTTTCTAATTATATAAGGAACACCCGCATTTTTTATTTCAAAAAGAATCATCCCACTACAAGGTCGTTTAAATTCGCCAAGATATAATCACCAGTATAGTAATCAGTAATGAACGACCGGAAATCGACTGCCTTAACGTTGTTCTTCGGTAACGTACGGGTCTTGGTTAACTATTTACAGATAACAAGAACCAAATTTTCCCAAAAAACTTTAAACAGTCAACCTGAACGGAGAACTGTTTTTGAAAAAACAATTTTGTATAATAATATTTTGTTATTTTTGGTTGTTCAACGGTCACATTTGGCAGATCTTTCTTTAACAACATGGCCTCTACAACGTAACAAATTTACAACTTATCTGTTTCATCTCCTCCATTTGCTTCTGTAACTGTCTGAGTTGCTGTATTTGATGTAAAGAATACATGGTAGCTACTACTTTTAAGATATCCGAAAACCAATCAAAGACTCTTCACCGAATCTTAACAGATTTTCGAGTAAGTCGTTAAATTTGTTGCGGACGTAGTGGTCTAATGGTTAGTTCTTTACAACTGCTTTTTTCCAAAAATCTAAGACTAACACTGTCATGAGAAGCTTCTCAAATTTGTCGTTCGGGGTCGGCGTTAAACAGGAGGTCCCTTTTCTTTGTGGAAAAAATATCACCCCTATCGAGGTACCCGTTCCTACTAGAATTTCGAACCGATCTTCCGACGGAATGTAACGCACATTATGGCGCATCGGTGATATGGTTTTCTAGAAATTCTTCAAACGAACGCGATTGTATGCTTTTTTATTTTGATCCGCAACAAATTACACGAAAGCAAATTGATTTCCGATATGAACTGACTGATAGGGGGAAGTTCGATTGTAGCTTTCTATGGGCCGGGCCGTTAATGCCAGCTTTTTTGAGCAATTTTGACAGCGTTTTGCCACCCAATTGGGAAGAAATAATAATGCGATCCGATCATACTGACTTGTAGTCCCAAAGGAAGGACACAGCAATGGGTGCACAAACGCAGGGTGAAGCGAATTATTTATTTACTTTTTGAAATTACATTTTTGACTTTACGACGTTTGATATTTGACATTGAAACATTACAATAGTTTCACAAAATTCTATATTATTTATGTTCAATAAATCTGCAGGGCTTGAGATATTTTCATTTTATTTCATCATCTGATTGCATACTAATCCACTTTACAGAAGATGATATACAACTGTATGTTCCCATTCCACACAAAAATAATGACATTCGCATGTCGAGGCATTCCACAAAATCAATAAACTAGCAAAAACCCTGCTGAGCAAGGAATGCAATTGCAAAAACAAGGATAACGAAAAAAACCGTCCTAACAAACGCATTAATGCCGCATAACACCAACTGCACACACAGAGATTCTATCCAGAAAAATCTACTCGTGGTTGTTTGGTACAAAAAAAGGACTACGACTACTACACTACCGAAAATGTCTCTATTGCGATTGCAATATGCGTCATTTCTATGCGTTGACTTTATATCGAGAGAAACGAAAGGGTGTACGGGCGCGTCACTGAAAAGTAATTGCATTATTTCTGTATAGCGGAATGGGGTGAGTTTCTCCTTTCCGCAGTTATCCCTTTTTTATTAGCATAGTACGTGGAAATGGATCCCAGTCAGCCAGAAAGATGGACAGAAAGGCTGACTGCCTGACTAAGTTTCATGAAGTAATGCTTCTTAATGAGGGTATCCTCTTGAGAAACGAATGCCATATCGTGGTGAATAGGACGTTGCCAACGACATTGTATTGTGCAAAGATACGTAATTAGCCAATTGAGATTGTGTGGGTTGTGCATATGGTATCCTAACAAAGGATATCTACACCAAGACGACTTAAATGGTCCCCATTGTGTTGCATTTTTGCGTGCCTTGAATACGCTTTTGTTATGACCCTTTTTTTTTGGTTTGTCGGAAAATCATTGCATGTTGCGTCACACACACACATGCAATGGTATCACATAAATCTGCATAATCTAACCAGACGGAGCTATTGTTTTCAAACACGCACAATAAATTCATTTCATAGTGCAATCTAAATTGCATAATTTAGATGAGTGGGGAACATGCCCGATAGAACAAAAACCAGCGATCCATCATCGTAAAAAGGATATGTGTACGGCACATGGGGTAGATGGTGGTCATACACTGCCATACACATGTACAAATGAAAAGGACGTTTTTTCATGTATGATTCTAAAATATGAAAGGAGAATAATTACCCACGATTCACATGGCTGGCTTGCGTCGCTCTACAGCTAAATGGTAAAAATAGCTGAAACGGATGTCCTGCGTCGGTTTGCGTTGTGCAGCGTGCTTTATCATTTTCTATATGTGTACACAATAGTACTGCGCGAGGCCTAACGATGCATTACAGTACAATAATTAGAGATATTTTTATTGCATTAATTACCGTGCAGTGCTTTTTGGTACTACATAGTCCTGTGGTTGGGGGATGTAGGTGTACGTATGTGTTTTGCATTTCGGTAATGGATTTTGGGGGAACAATGGGGATGACAAGTTGAAAAATCGCATGATTGTGGCACCTTATGGGTGTCCCTGAAAAGGTAAGAGTTTTTTATTTGTTTCCCTTAAAATGCATTGCATGCGATTTTTTTGTAAACAGTTTTGAAATGGCAATGAAATGGAGGACAACTGGATAGAACTATTTAACACGCATTCTTTTAGTAGATAAAATGAAATTCAATTGAGTTTTTGTTCAAGGTGCATGTTTTTATGTCCTTTCGGTATGTATTAGGTCGATAGACTAAATTGCATTTTGTTATGCACGAATTAAAGGGGAATCCTTTAGGAAAGTATGCACACCTTGTCGGCAGATGGTTTCATGTTAAATTCTATTTTCGGGTATTATTTATTTTCATGTTAAACAAAGGAGTACCATAAAAATCGATTTTCCCGCAAAACCGAATTCAGAAAAAAAAACCTTCATGGCAAAATGTCTTTGCATTTGTACAGCACTATGAACAACCTATAAATATCGCTTTCATTGGTGCATATCTACAGACTATCCGTTCTAAATTCGAAAATTCGTAAGTGCATACCATTTAATAGCATAGGTAAGTGGGATTAATCAAAAAGATTGTGGTTGACCTATATCCCTAGACAGCATTAAGCACGCTTGCGATCGCACGGATTTAGCTAAACGCTGATATGCTGCCTCCCTACGCATACATAAAAAAAATCGTGGGAATATTCCATGTGAATTACAAAACAAAAAGTTGAGAGAGAACTATTAAAAGATAAACGACAATTAAACTATGAAAGCTGAAAGTGAAAAAAACTTAACTGTTAATGCTTCAGGTGTAATAAAGCTTATGGACTGGCCCGCCCTTTGCACCATTGCACCATGACTACTCTCATCCCATGACTAATCCCTGGTACTATTCCTGCGTTTACCTGATCACACCCATATATCCCGTTAGTTAAGCAACATTCCATTTTGTTTAACCTTTAACACGGGGAATGATTTTTGATACATTTTATTGAAATTCAAAATGGGGCTTCTAAGTTGAATACTCATGATCATCATTTTAATGTTAGATATAAAGTAGTTTAATGTTTTGAGGGTAAATTATATAGTTCTAAGTAGGTTGTTTCGTAAATATTTTTTTAGTATGTATGCAAATATAGTTTTGTTATTGAATTTATAAAAATATTTATGTATTCCCAAAGAAAACTATGTTCATTATGAATTTACGGTTACTCCAGAATCGATTTAAGTTGTGTATCATGTTTCTATTGTCTGTGATATGTATAGCACAAAAAGTTGGCAGCACTTTTTTAACTAGCGGCCATTTTGTCAGCTGTCAAGTGATTTATGTTTAGTTTGGCTTTGTTTTTCAACATGAACAGGTTGACGTCTAAACAATGCTTCCAAATAGTGCATTTTTTTTTTGAAAATCATGGTGCTGTTCGAAATACGCATAACGCACTAAGTCCATTTTACGGTCGATTATATTGACCGTTCATCGGAGCAAGTAGATTAAGTATAGAACATTTTCGCACAACGTTTACTCTAAATGAGGCACTGGGAGCAGTAGTGGCCTAACCCAAAACTGCAACAATTGAGATATTCGCGTTTAAGGATTTTACAAACAAAAAAATCCGTATTATTTCATTTATTTTTTTTAAATAGCACAATAAGTGACACTTCTGCATCAAATAAAATATTTTTATTCGCCGTTATGGTGAAATAAACTCAAAATTGAGAAAATGAGAGTTGCGCCACTCCTGCTCCAAATGCCTCAAATAATAATACGCATCCACAGAGACGTCGTACAGAACAAGTTATTGCTGCCGTAGAGCATAGCTTAGGAAGACCCAAATCAGTCTATCCGCCATCGTGCACAGGAATTGGATGTGTGTCCATTTACCTTATGGGAGATTTTGCGGAAAGATCTTGGTTTGCGTGCTTACAAAATCCAACATTTGAAAGAATTTAAGCCACAGGATCACCTAGCAAGGCGTAAATTCTGTGAATGTTCCCGAAACGTATTTATAGTGATGATAATCGATAATTGTATATTGAGACACCGTTAAATCCACAAAACCTGAATGGTTTGGTGAGCTGTATGGGTTGGTGGTCCAAAATTCTTTAACAACGATGCTGGCCAAAACGTAACAGTCAATGGTGACCTCTATAGAGCCATGATTACTGAATTTCTCGTTCATCAATTGAACAACGAACAACCATGATGTGCAGGAGCTGTGGTTTCAACAAGACGGCGCAACATGTCACCGTCGTGCCACAATTGATATGTTGAAGGAAACGCTCTGTGCGCGCAAAATATCCCGTTTTGATCCTGTGAAATGTCTTCCAAGATCGTGCGATTTAACTCCGCTTGAATATTTCTATGTGGATATGTGATGTCGGTAGTCTATGCCGATAATCCCGAAACGTATAACCACATGGAATACAACATTCGCCGCGTTATACCGCCACAAATGTTAGAAAAAGTCATCGAAAATTGGACCTCCAGATTAGATTACATCGGAGCCAGCAGTGGCGGCCATATGCCAGAAATCATATTTAAACTATAATGCCAGAAGATAATCTTTCGAGTAAAGTAAATTTCATGCCAATTTTAAAAAACGATCTTTCTTTTATTCTATTTCAAATTTCTATACCTCACAAAAAACACCCTTTATATACAGGGTGCCCGCCGGGGAGGTATACTAATTTGTTTTGCCGCCATTTTGGTAAACATTAGTCTTGACAGTTCAGATTTGGCAGTCGTAAAGTAGACACGTGGCAAATTTATTATGCAAAAATATTTGATAAACCAACGTGTTTTAATCGGTAAAATGTTTTATCAAAATCAATCATCGATTAATGTGACTATGAGAAAGTTACGTAAAATTTTTGGGAGAAACAGCGTACCAAGAAAACGCACTATTTATCGTGTGGTTAATGATTTCGAAGAAAGAAGATAGGTAGGTGATAGGCCCAAGCATGGAGCACAACGTACTGCAAGATCGTCTGAGAACATTACTGCTGCAAAAGGAGGTGTTCAAAACAATCCGTCAACTTCAATTCGACGCCGTGCTCAGGAGCTTGGTTTTCAAAGAACAAGTTTGACAAGAGTGACGAGGCACATTTTCATTTGAATGGATATGTGAATAAACAGAATAGTAGGTTCTGGGCAATGGAAAACCCTCAAATTATTTATCAGTCACCTTTGCATCCATTAAAAATTACAGTCTGGTGTGCAATTTGTTCAGAAGGAATCACTGGACCTCGCTTCTTTGAAAATAAAAACGGGGTAACAGTAACTGTGAATGGTCAGCGATATCCTGATATGATTGAAAACCTTTTAACGCCACAACTGCATGCTTTGAACTTGATTAACATGTGGTATCAACAAGGCGGTGCCACTACGCATACAGCCAGGATTACAATTGAATTACTGGCCTCCACAGTCGCCTGATTTAACTGCTCCGGACTTCTTTTTTGTGATGATATCTGGAAGGCAAGGTTTATGCAAACAAACGCTTGAGCAACTCAAACAAAATATTCGTGATGAAATTAATGAAATACCGCGTGAAATGTGTGAGAATGGAATGAAAAATGTGCTCAAAAGGGCTCGCATTTGTGAGACTAAAGGAGGCGGACATTTACCTGACACTGTATTCCATACATAATTGCCGACATTAAATAAAACATTTATCAATATTAGATCCATTCTTTTTCATTTAATCAAAAATTACAAACAAACAAAGTAGTATACCTTCCCGGCGGACACCCTGTATTTGTTGTGGATCTAATTATTTTTTTGTCAAACTATTTGTATGCACGCGTTAATGAATATATAGGTATATATGTTTTCATGTATTTAGCTTACACTTATACATCTTTTGTGTTATTATATGTTTGCATGTTGACGAGACATAGACTCCGTTTTAACTGAATAGGTATGAGATTTATTAATTCCAAATCATTCGATTCATCATTGCTCGCTGTTAACGGTTTGTCTATGATGTTGCAAAAATAAATGGAAAAGAAAAATTCAGAAAGCACCTTTATTTTTTTGTTTGGATCTCTTCCAAAGCATTCCATACGGAAAAATGCATTTGTTTGCGTCAACTGAATAAACACAAATTACAAAACTACTAAAAGCAGTTAATGGATTTAAACAAAACAATTTTTTCTTTAACAAATCATTTTATTGCTTAATTTAAGCAGTGCGTATAACCTCCTTTTTTGTAATTACTTTAGGAATCCGGTGCTGCATTGAATCGTCAAGTGCCCTTAAGAAAAATACTGCATTTCTTTCCAGGCTAGTTAAATGGCTTCAATAAGAGATGGTCTGTCTTCGAATTTTCGACTAGACTCGTAGGCTTTTCGGACTAAAAATTAACATAAGGTTTCAAAAATGTTCAGTACCGATTAGCACCACGAACATTGAACTAATTCCACATTTTGCTCTCAAATTTTTAACTATACCCACCGAATGTCCAATTTATGCGTCCAAAAAAATCGCAAAATTAGGGAAAATTATTTTCCAATATTCCATTGTACGATATTGTAGCCTTTTTTCTGTTTACAACTTAAGTTGGACAGTTCCATATTAGCTTACAGCTCTCCCAATACCAAACCATCAAGTCAATCAAAATTCAAATTTTGTTCAACCATAAAAAACGCCAAGTCATATTGTTTCACGAAAATTCAACCGCATACACTTGCGCTGATGGTTTTGTGGTGTTTTTTTTTTCTGAAAGTTCAGCCGTTTTAGATGATTGCAACTATTGATCACTCTTCTAATTGTGGAAACATAGGCAGTTGCTTAATTTTCGCATTGGAAGCAGAACGCAATATTGCCCTTCGATCAGCCGCTGTTATTGCTGTTTTATTGCCGCCTTCATGTTTCTTTCCACATGACTTTTTCTTCCTCAAGTAAGTGTAGATCACATTAAAACTTGTTCCAATTTGTATAGCAATAACCCGTTTATCCTTGCTCCTTAAATAAGTTGATTTTTACCTATTCAACATTGTTTAGGTGTTTTGCTCTGCCTTTGTCACTCAAAAATTAATTAATTAAAAATTAATAATTGATCGCGTTCAAGTGTTGCGGCCGCTTGTCACTTGCTATTGTCCCTCGGCTGTACAGTACAGTTCTAGTCTAGCTCAAATGAATTTACTGCACATAAGGCTATATCGAATTGCTGGCTAAACTGTACTGCTTGAAAGTTCGCTATAGCTGCCAATACTAAGGGTAAATATCGTTCCTATTTATTTAATACCTTCAAACTGCTATCCCGATGATATGCTAGTGAATGTTAGATTAGATGGAAACCCTCGTATTTTGTCCTTTTCTTTCTGGTGGCTTAATAATATAATAGGTGTTCTATTATATTAGTATATTATATTAATTGCTAAAAATGCCTTACCTTGAAAAAATAAGGATATGGTATATAATCAAAGGAAAGAAATAGGGATTGAATTGCGCTTTAACAGGATCAAGAAAAGCTTATCTCGAATTCGCCGTTCAGGCATAAAATGGTTGTGAGAAAGCTTGGCCCTGGGTACTAACGAGCCTGTTGCGTCAAATTTTTTTTTCTTTTTTTTTCTAGTTCAATGGTTTATTTATCGAAAGCATATCTGTATAGAACAAGTTAGTGAGTTTACACACCAGCTTCACTTGAAACTAAGCGACATTACTCGAGTGCAAACACAATGGTGTTTCTTCTTTTTATTTTTACTTATGTTAAAGGTGTACACTACAACCACCTTGAAATAAAGAAATTCGTAAAACCATGAGTGGATTATTATTAATTGAAGAGTATCAGTCTTTACATTTTTTTATAAATTTGTATAAAAGCTGAGTTTTGTATCAAGGTTGTGTCTATTCTGAAGACCATTTTTTTGCTGATTTAGAAAATATTATACTTACTAAGGTTAGATGGGATGATTTGGTAGATGGCTTTTTTTTTAATATGAATTGATTTTTGTTTATTTAAAATTGTAAAGTTAATCTTTCCTCATCCTAATCATGCAATATCTGAGTATGAATGTTTATTTTGCACAGACGGAATGGGCGGTATATCAAAACTCTACATGGTTCTGTATAATTTGTCACTATTAACATTGTCGTATATCCGTCTATATTTTTTCAATATGTATGGAAATATGGAAATCTGTCAAGATTTGATTAGTTGTGGACTTTTATAGTCTAAGACCATACTGTTAGAGTTTCAAGCGGTCACAAAAAATATCCAATCTTCTGATTGTGTAGACGATGTTAAGATTCTATTCCTCAGGCCAACCCATTCGACCTAATATGTTACTGAGTTGGTGTATATTTATTACCAAGTCATCGTCACCGCCTTCCAATAGCTCGACAAAAAGGTAGTCATTTCCGGTAGCATTGATAAACTTATCCTCAGTTAATTCACCATCGCCATCCGTTAAATGTTCTTTAATGTTCACACCATCAACTTTATTAATTGATTAATTATTAAGAAGGTCGAAATTAAGTTGCAGTGCAATAACCCCCGCGGAATTAAACCCCATGAACACCAAATGTATCTATTGATGTGGCAATATCTAGGCTAAAGTATTGCCCTTTATAGTGACACACTATTCAATGATTTGCATCGTTTTAGAATACTCACCTGACAGTTCAAGATTTTGATATAGAAATGGCGCAGATCTTTCAAGCTCTGGAACGATAATCACCGAAACATTAGATACCAACAATGAATATAGACTACGTGTAGCATAGTCATGAGAGTTCTTAAACATTGATACAATCTGCCATGAATCGGTTTAACTGATCACACTTAGCTAAAAATTCTGACAACTACATCTCTTCAGAAATTAATCAAAACATTACTTACTTTACTAGAGCCGAAAGCCCTCGCAGCTAGTGCTCACTAAATATGTTAGCATATCTTTTTTAAATTGTTTGTTAATAAATTATAATAATAATAATAATAATACTTACTTTAATCTTCGAGCGTAGAAATCCTTTAAAGTCTCAACTACAACTACTAAGACCGTTTTAAATTGTCAATTCATTTCAATGGCTTGGTTGTGAAAACATCTGCATACATCTTGACACGATTTTCACAAGCTTTCTTTAAACACATCCAAGCATAAGCCCTGACAAAGTGTGTCCCCTGTCAATAATCCCAAACATATCTTATAGACTTTAGAAAATCTGTTCCATCATTAAATGGAATCCGCAATCGTTCTGACTTTCGCAAAGCAAACATTGTTCCTATTGTTATCCTTCTTATGCTGTTTTTGCCTACATGCCGGGAACAGTCTATGTTTAGACAATTGTTGTTGACGTTTGCATTATAAATACCATCGTTTTTGACTGTTCGCACAAAAGGATCCTAAAGTAAGTATCACAATTATGTATTTAAGAATATTCATATCCTATATTTTGTATATGTCTATTCCCAGATCCTTAGTAGCAAAAAAAAAAAACATCAACACAAACACTTTAAAACAGAAAATAGGTAGGTCAATTGACATGCCAACTGTGGCCCATAAGAGACTTGGTACCTAAACTAATGTTGGTGGCAGGACCTACTCTTGACACACTAACAATATCATACACATATCATTCTCTAGAGGAGTTGATGTTAGTTGACAGGGATATGTTGCTATTTGTTTTTTTTTTGCTCTCCTATTTTAAGGATACGAGAAGGAAGTTATTTCAGTTTTCGAGTGCTATTTGTGTATGTCCCTAGGCAACAACACCACCCCTTGGTGTGTACTTTTTTCTATTAGTAGTGTTATGGTGCACAGAAGGCTTTTCCTTTGGGTATGATGTCTGCTGGATGGATGTGTCATCGAAAATATTTGCTAGTATTGAAATGACATAAACATTAAAGGTCGCATTCGGCTGTGGTTAGTGGGAGGGGAAGGCGAAGTTGTCTTTTAGTTTACTAAACAGAAGATAGAAAGGAAGCTTATGACATAGAGGGAGTTTATCAGGATAGGTAATATCCTGTCAAACAATTGACTTTATGTTCAATGGTTGTTTTATGACGGTCACAGAAACCCCAGGGAAATATTTTCTACGGCTTTTATGAGCTCGGTGACTATTCAATTGGGACTTTTTAGTGAGGAAGAAGGAATGGAGTCCCTTAAGGACAGGTGTGGTGTGTGTATGTGACATAATAAAGGACATACCAATATGACGTTCATTTGGTGATAAGCATTGTCATTTTTGTACAAGGGTAATGAAGACATGGGACTAACTTTCAATTTTCAAGAAATATTAAAATATTGTCATGCTATATTTAAAGAATCGTATATTAGAAAAGGCTAAAGAGAAAGAGGCAAGAAGAACCTTAAAACAGTCTTCTGGTTCTATTATGATTCTACTCGTTACTCTATAGCTGGTCGGATTTGAGTGTTTAATACTGTAGAGGTTATTTAATTTTGTCGCAATTGTTAATACTACTAACTTGAAGGTACCATGGTGTTTCAATAAAAACTGACATTGTATCAACCTTGTGATGACAACCATCACAAACCTACGGTTCTGAGTAATAATTAGTTAATTAGTGAAAACGTAATAATTTGCTGAACCAATGCTTCTTTTATTGGAGGGACAAAAATAGTTTCACTCTTACAGTATAAAAAATGCAAAGGCTACTATTGTTGCTGGTGTCAGAAAAAAAAGAAGAATCATCGTCAAATTTTCAAATCTTTCCTCTTACTGCAATGGGAAGGCTATTCAACAGATTCCCCCAAGTCACAGAATTCGAAAATTGACAAAGAATGATTTACTATATGCGATATGACCAACGTGGTATCAATTACCCATCAGTCCGTTTAATTGAATATCAATTTGAGAAGAGAAAAGTACCAACGTTTTTAACTTGTGAAAGTCTGACGAACATCCAAGAGTAACAGAGTAACACTGTCATAAGAAGCTTTTCAAATATGCCGTTCAGATTCAGCGATAAACAGGAGGTTCCCATTTTTGTTGCAAAAATAATAACTTCACACACAAAAAAAGGCCCTGTATGGGCCATAAATCCCGGACATTTTATTTCATTCACCAAAAAAAAAAGTTGTCAAAATGTCGAAAACCCCTGTCAGCTCTACAGCATTAATATTGTGTTATACAAAACTCTTTTCTGTCAAAATGCAATTTCTTTTGTCAAATCTCATCTTTTTTTACAGCTGTTGATCTTATTTACACAAGATTTTTGTGAAATCTTTGCTCCAAAATAAAATATATACGCCAAATAATATAATTTGTATTTAATTCATTTAAGCGCTTAGAAGGCCATTCATCTTTTTAGAGCTTCAAGTATTTTAATATCATACATACAATTAAGCTCGTCGGTGAATTAGATACTAGAGAGAGCTGCATGATGACCTTAGTGATAAATTGCAGATTTATTTAACCCAATCTGCAGTACTTAACTTGTTGGACTGTGTTTACTATAAAAAATAATTTATTGGATTGCAAATATAAAAACTGAATAAGATACGTACTTTTTTTCACTTATATAATAATTCGTCTCAAATTCCAACTGCAGTCATAGTTCACTGTCGGGAAAATTTAAAAAATGTGCTCCCATCTGAGCAGAAGTAAACTTCATTTTGTAAGCCCAGGATCTAGTTAGATGAAAATCTGTTCAAGTTAGACGATAAACGGTACCTAGACAAACAGACAGTTAGGTGAACATACGAAATACAGTTAAATCTTAACTGACCTGCTAAAAACGCAAAACACTCTTCAAAATCGTACACGACCAAAAGTAATAACTGGTGTTTAAATTTTAAGGGCCGATGTTGAATGTGAACCACACCTTAACGTTAAGTTCTTTTTCTGCATTCCATTTGACATTTTTCAATGTCAGAATAACTCAATTTGAACGATGGAAAGATACACAATCTCGCAACGCGTTAAAGTTATTCAGGCTTATTATGAAAAGTATAATTAAGTTAGGTTTAAGTAGTCTTTAGTTAGGCTTAAGCAGTTTAAGTAGTCATAAATGTTAGTTATAATCTAGAATAAGCTTTTTTATAAAACAAAAAAATACACCAAACAAAGTTTTCAATTTTTTCTTTGTTAATTAAAATTAAATATAAAACCAAAAAACCGACAAATTATAGCCTAAAGGCAAAATAAGCAGCCGATAAGTTAGATTAAGTAAACCAGTTATTGATAAGTTAGATTTAAGCATTTTTGTCTAGTAGTAAGTTAATATTTTAAGTAAATAAAAAAATGAGTTTGAAAGTTAAAAAGCTTATTATGAAAATGGGCGTTCAAATCAAAATGCATATCGTGCACTTCGTGATTTTTTCGGTCAATTTAATCGTCAAAATGTGCGTAAAATCGGAAAGAAATTTGAACAAACCGGGTCTATGGGAGATGTGAAAACACCAGTGGATGCTCGTACAGCTCGTACTGCGGCTGAAGAGCCGTCTACCTCAACTCGTCGTCGTGCCCAAAAATTGCACCTCTCACGCTCGTCATTGATCAACATTGTGCACAAAGACTTGCATTTACACGCTTAAAAGGTTGACTCAAGAACTAAAGCCTCTTGGCCATTTCAAGCGTCGTCAATGGTCAGAATGGTGGCAAGAAACGGCAACAGTGGATTATCCATTTTCGAAGAAAATCATCTTCAGTGATGTGGCACATTTTCACCTCAGTGGATTCGTCAATAAGCAGAATTGCCGCATTTGGGCGAATGATAATCCAAGAGTGATTGTCGAAAAACCAATGCACCCACAAAGAGTGACTGTTTGGTACGGTTTATGGGCTGGCGGCATTATCGGGCCGTATTTTTTTTTCCAAAATGAGGCCGGTCAGGCAGTTACTGTGAATGGTGTTCGCTATCGTGAGATGATAACGAACTTTTTATGGCCCGAATTGGAAGATATCGATGTGGACGATATGTGGTTTCAACAGGATGGTGCCACTTGCCACACAGCTAACGAAACAATGGCTCTTTTGCGCGACAGATTCAATGGCCGTGTTATCTCATGTGGTTGTGATGTCAATTGGCCGCCAAGATCATGTGATTTGACATCGTTGGTCTTCTTTCTTTGGGGTTATTTGAAAGAAAAGGTGTACGCCGATAAGCCAGCAACAATTCAAGAGCTAAAGGATGAGATAAGTCGGCACATTAACGGCATGCAACCTCAATTATGCCTCAGCTTCATTGAAAATTTCGACCATCGGATGGAGGTGTGCTGCCGAGGTCGCAGCGGTCATTTGGCCGATATTTTGTTCCATACATAATTGAACCATACCAAAATTATCATAATAAAAAGAAATACCAATAATTTTCTAAATAATTTGTGTTTTATTCAAAATCAACATCGGCCCTTAAAATTTAATCACCCTTTATATTACCAGGAACCGTGTTTCCCAAAGGGTGGATATTTTCGATTTAATCGCACTGTTGAAAGTGCTAACTTCAATACCCTAAGCACTTTCTGGTAAACAAATTAAATCTTAATCACAAGGTTAATTTCTTTTCACTTTTAGAAATTATGATTTCTTCAGCTTTGTGTACTTTGGTTATAGATTTGAAAAGATTTGCTGTGGGGTATGTCCATGTCTACTCCAGTCAGGTAAAACTACTACACATGCTGTAGGTAGACTGCATTGGTATTGGTATGTGATTTCTACAGCCTAATGTAATTACTACAAAAAGTGGTAGTTACAATTTTTTTGTGAATATAAACGCATTTGCTGTTTAATATACAAATTTACAACTATTGTAAATTCGACAGCCACATTTTGTAAAATTTACAGCGGAGATCTAGAACCTAGAAATGCATCTAGCCCATGTGTGAAGTAGTGCAAAAGACCTTCCTCCATTATCCACAAAAGCAATTCTACAAATGCCAAAATCACGACTCTATTGTCGTCATTGGTAGACAAGAAACGATCATCTTGCAAGTTGATACATTTTGGGAATGACGAAACGCTGTTTGCCAACGCTACTGATATGACTTATGGACCCACCTTGTACAGTAGTTGCCAATAAATTCGTAACAGCTTTACATTTAAATAAAATACTAAATAATTGAGATATCGTATTGCAATTTATTCCAAGTTGATTACACCTGTTAGATTTGCGTATGGAATTCGATCTTGTTTATATGACCGTCGCAAATCACGTTTTCAGCGCTCGATTCCAATTTTCCACATATTTGGTCTATTTCACGTTCGACATTGTTTCTGAGCCTCTTTAATATTGTTGGGAGGTTTACTTAACAACTCAACGAAACCCTATACAACAATACCAACTACGATAAATCGAGATGGAAATTCTACCGGACCATTTCTCGAGATTACACGACTACCCAACATTCCATTTACTCGATCAATTTACTGACCAGCTGTGTATAATGTGGCTCTGTCTTCTTGGAACTACATATATTTTATATCTATCTTATTTATTTCTGGCCGAAAATAGTCTTCCAACATGGCAGAAATACGGTACAATCCACCTCTTTATATCTACACCACCCGTTCACTTTTCTGGAATAGAGTCTCAAAACGTTCATTGGCAAAGCCAATAACCCAAAAGACTAGACTACTGACTGGAATAAGTCATCATCAGGACCACCATCTGGGCTTCCTTGACTTTTCAGGCATAGTGAAATACAAAACCAGTCTGAAACTGAATTCACCCTCTCCAAACCTACATAAATCCATGTTTGTAAGAAAAATCTAGGAATTTATACTTTTTTAAGCTATGACCAGATGTAAGCGTCAAAACTTGTCAGTGGTCGGTCTATTAGTAAGTGCATTTCAGTATTTAGCACGTCATCCTTGTTTCAAATCCCAGAAAGTAACAATAGCAACGTTCTACTCACCCACCCCTTTCGAAAGTCTCCCAAACTAAACATAAAACTGCCAAGAGTTTTTCGAAGAATTTTCCTCTTAAATCGACCAAGGATTTCTTCGTCTGCTTTTGATGCGGTCCATGTTCTAGCGATGTCTCTGGTGTTGGCTAGAGAGTGCTGAACAATCCTATCATGAATGATGTCAAAGAAGTCACTTGACACCTTGCCATAATACTTTTTTTTGTCGGTGAGGTAGTTTCCGACCCTGATGGAGCAGCAAGAATTCAATTCGTGTAGGCTGTGTTTTCCGGCAATACTGCTTAAGATGTGTTCTCTTCCTACCTTTGCGTTAAAATCTCCCAGCACGATTTTAACATGGTACTTTGGTAGTCGCTCATAGGTTTTGTCAAGGAGCTCGTAGAAGCAATCTTTAGGTATATCATATTTTTCCTCCATTGTTCAGCGCTGCCGTTGTCCTTTTTGTTCATCTTGAATCGCCCTTAAGATTACTTTATAACCTGTTGTCCGTATATGTTCATCAGTTCATCTAGGTTCGCCTGGGACAGCAGGCCGGGTATTCCGTGGCTTACTGACCAGGCTGTTTACAGTATTGCTGTTTTTCGTCTTGTCATGAACATTAGAACTCATTTTTTAAAAAGTCAAATACGGTTGTCTCATCCAACCGATGGATATCACTTGAAGTTAAAAAAATAAACACAATTAATGTGTAGTCAAGGTAAGAACCACTAGGCTTTGCCAAGTTAAACCCAATCAGAGTCTACCCACGTTCTACAACATCCAACCAAAGTGATAAATTACAAAAATTAATTTATTTAACACATCCCTGTACTGAACGTACCTACTCCCAAGTACTATTTTACGAAAACTTTATTATGTCACACACCCTCCTACCTCCGACCCAAGCAAATTAGGTTCGCATACGTACAATAAAAGAAGGCAGACTGACTGCCTTCTTTTATTGTACGTATGCGAACCTAATTTTAGATTACAAACTCCATTTTGCATACTAATCCATGCAAATTGCGACAAAATAGGAAAAGTTTGTGCTCCGTGCCCCGCATGCCATCGCTTGGTGTGACCTCTTTCAGGACTAAAAATTTACATTTTCACATCAACGCCCGTCAGGCTGTGTCACATACATATATTGGTGGACCCTTGACTCCTTTGTCATGTGCGAGGAGCTGGAACAACCCAACGGAAATCAATTTGCATATTTTGATAGTTTTTCATTCCGGGGATGATTTGGAGAATTTATGTGTGAGGCTCTGAGAAATGCGCCTCAAAAAGCAAGATAGCCTTGAGCCGATTGCACAAAACTATATAGTTATAGTTTGTGTCCTTTTCACAAAGGAAATTGTTTTATATAAATCGTTTTTTATGTGAAATGCGAAAAAGACAATTTGTTAGTTTCCTCCTATCTGCACGCCAAATAAGAGCAATACAAAAATGAAAAAGGACTAACGATAGAATGACTGTGAGTACATTTTCAGAGGACAGCCTATTCAAATGCAAATTTCCATTCATAAATCGTACAAATGATATAATTTAGTAAAGGACTGTCATTACAATCATTGCTTAGCATTTTTTTGCACTGAGGATTTGAAATTCGAATAATACCGATGAGTGTGGGAGTTCACCATAAAAGATGTTGTCAAGGGTCATAGGAACATAAAGGTGTCCTTAAATATTTTGTTCATATTTTAGTCCTTCCTTTAATGATTTCTATTTAATTTCTTTTTTGTTATTTTCAAAAATTTAGATCATGCTATAATATACGATACAGTGGGGGCGAAGAATGTTTCGTCACCGTTTTTTTCATGGCAAACTCAGAACAGAGTTTGAGCTCTGAGCTAAAAAAGGAAAAATGCACTGCAAGTCATCCGCTTCGTGGTTCCCCGCACCATCACCATCACCATCACCGGACATTTACTTAGTCAATAAAAAATTCTTAGGAAAACTCTGAAAATTCGGAAAAACGTGAAAAATTTGAATTTTTTTTTCGATGATTTTTTTTTTGTTTTTGAACGATGTAAAGGTGGAAAATTTTGATATAATTGTGAAATTCATTGCGATAAAAGACGTTTTGAATGAATTTTGGATGGAAAAGTTAACAGGATAAATAATAGATGTCGCTGTGATTAATGCCCATAACAATATAGATGGCGTTAAAGGTTGACTTAGGCTGTGCGCAACATTTCTTGCTGCAATTGATTCGAGTTTTGCGTATTATTACACTGATTCCGGATAGTCGTATATCGTGCATCACATCAAATTGGACTGCGTGCATTCATTGCGAAACATTCACTCCTTTTTTGTTAAGAAAATTTTCATTTGAATAGGATTAGTCAAAAACCCACTTCGTTGTTTTTCAGGGAGAGTTATTTGCTTGACTAATGCCTCCTTTTTAAGTATTAGACGATCAAACCTTGGACGATGTGCACGTCATACAATAATTAGTCAGAATGTTCGTGACAATCAATTGCAAGAGGAATATGCAAAAGAAAATAAATGAAGACGTGCCCATATTGCACAATGTCACTTGAAGAAGACCTGTCGTAAGTGTAGACTTGAATCAAACTGCTTTCAAAATCGCGCTGCCTTAAAATTGTTTAAAAAAAACTTAATGTAATTACATATGATATATTAAAAAAATATATACAAATATTACTAGCTAACCCGGCAAACGTTGTATTGCCATATAAATTATTTCTAGTGAATATTTTGGTTGCTAAATAAAAACACATATGAAAAGCCTACAATCCGCTGTGCGAATCGTTGAATATCTTAGTCCATTCCATTCTCAAATTAAACAAATCTTTACGAAGATGGTACAATAAAAAATGTCATTTTCACAATACAAGCAGAGAGTTAATAAAAATTTTTTTATGGTTGGACAGAAAAACCACGTTTTTCTATTGCATAAACAAAACTACTATGGGTTAGGGTATACAAATCGTTTTTATAAGAAAACGCTTAAAAAAGTGGTTTTGATTTAAATTAATCTATAGATGAAATGCTCATATTAATATTAGCAATGGTTTCGCGTCTTTTTTTATTTTTTTTTTAAATATGACCGAAAATTGTTTTTTAAACGCCCCAAATAGTAGGTGTAGCTTAAACTTTATATTAACAAAATGAGAAATGATTTCCCAGTTCCATCTAGTAGGTGCATCCGAAAAAAGAATTCCCCTTGTCCAGTCGAAAGGAAAATACCCCCAAAAAAAGAGCGTGCGTTATGATCTATAGACGAAATGATCATAGTACTATTCTCAAAATATTTTCAACAAAACCGATAAAATTCAATAGCACCAGTAGCTACGAAAACTTGGTTTGTCAGTTGAAGATTGTTCTTCTAAAACAAAAAAAAATTGACATGAATTAATAGAAATATTTTTTATCGATTAAAATTTGAGTGAATTTTCGACCCATTAACATTTTTTTTTTAATTTTAGCAAGTGTTTTTTATACCGAAAACAGTTGTTTTTACGAATAACATCCTCAAAAAGCGGGCGTGGCAAAAAAAAAACTTTTTGTTGACGAAATATAGATTTTCAGATGTCTAAATATTTTCCTCAAAACTCCTTTGACAAAAAATAACTTTTTCAGACATATATATATATACATATATATATATATATATATGTGTCATTAATCCACAATTAGTCCATTTCTAGCCATCCAGAAATGTTTGCAAACTTGATAAGATAGAAAAGAGAGATTTCGAAAAGGTCTTGATTTTTCCTCAATAGACTGCTTAGGGGAGTGGTACTGATAACAGAGTGTATCCTTGTACGTTTCTTCACCTGTGCCGCAACAGATCTCCTATTTCTTCGATGGATCTGATAGGTGATGGCGTTATCTTATATTCTGGCTACATCTTCTAAAATGTTCCACAAGTTGTCTGGAGATTGCACCTATATAGGGCGATATCCAATATTTTCGTGATTAATGGTAGCATAACGTGAGTGCTGGAGCTCATCAGCAGTCCCCTTAATCCTTACTTCTGAGTATACAGCAACCCAGCAGAGCTTAACATTTTAACTCCAAGAACTTTAGCTCTCTCTTCACATTGGTTATATTTGGAAAGGCAAAGTTATATTCTGACTAATAATATGGTAATATCATCTTGTGGTATCTTCGTCATTGTGATATTTTGTTGTCTCAGCTACTAATAATTTCTCCGCAAATCTGCACTGTGCTCAGGTAAACGCAGCGCACTATCTGTATAGGTGGGTATGGACTTAGCTATAAATTGGAAAGACACAGAGATAATTCTTTAAAGGTCTCGGTGAGGCAACATCTCTTATAAAATTCGCATCACGTCATAGGGTTGTGAATACCTTTATAGTGTTTTACATACATTTTAAACCAATAGATTTTTAGCATACCGCAGTCAGAGAAAACAAAAAAAATTTAATGGTGTTACAACGGGTCGCATTGAACCTGGGCTTCAACCAACATGCTTCTTCAATTAGGCCGGTCCTTAGCTAACTGCGCACTCCAAGTTGGTTGTGGTCGGTCTCTTCATGTGCGCGCCACTTAAGGCGAGGTCTTCACATACTGCGTATGATGTCAGGCTGGGAATCGAAGACTCTGCGAGCCGGGGTACTGGTGCCCACTTTTCATACTTCACCTGTGGTGCGATCGTTAGTAAGATGAACTGAAGCGCATAAGGTCTGGGTTCTATTATATTCCCAGCCGTAGCAATAGCAGATGCATTTTATTAACCCTCCCCTTTCAATGATCTGACAAACTATCAGAGTAGTATCACCTGTTAAGAAGAGCTTATTTCAACTCAGCTGTTTGGGTTTCGAAATAAAACTTAAGGTCACGCAATCAAACAAGAAACAGGTACACTCGCGTGCATGAATGGTTGTAAGAAAAAGCTAGACCCTTAGCTTAATATGTTTCTTAATGACTGGGATCCACAAATGAGCCAGGATAACCCCTCCTTGTAGCTTGCATCTTGATCCAATATCGCAATTATTTTATGCTTAAAAATGCAAGGTTAACGTACCTTTTCCCAGGCTCCATTTGACTGCACCTATCACCAATCCATATTATTGAAGGCCCCTTAAATGTTAAGAAAAGCAGTTGACCTCAACCTCAATTTAAGCAGAGTATGCAAACATCTACAACAAGTAGGTATATATAAAACAAAATTAACAAATCGGTAAAATATGGGTAAAGTACTATTCTCCCGTGTCTTATCAGGTTCAAAGGTTCAGCGCCAATCCATCAGTAATAATCAGTCAAGTTTTCCAAGTATCCTATCTGGGTAAACAGTCTTCGATTGATTGTCAACCATTATTCTCTCATTTTATACCCCGAAATGGTGTGCAAAATAAATTGTCTGTAACGAAGAGACACTCGCAAACCCACACACCGAGTACAGACACACACCTTAATAACCAGGTTAAATGTATGTGCCTTCGGTCTTAATGTGTAGCAAAGCACTGGTCCAGGTAATTCGCCTACATCGCGACTTATTTTGCATTCCTAATTCAACTCGATGTGAGTCTTTTACCCAACCCATTCTTCTGTTTACTGAGTAAATTTGGAGCTTCCCTCCGCAATAGATTGACAGTAGATGAGACATAAACGAAGCCACTGGGCACTGACATGACATGAGCAAAAGAAAATAATAGTGAGAGCCAAGTGACAAGTGCGAAAAATTCTTCTGCAGTCTACTTTCCTGTGATTTTCTTTCTCTCTCTTGGGAAATTTATGGTGTCGCATGGGTAAAAACCGAATTAGGGGTTGCTTCTGCTAGTGTGTGTGTGTGTCGATGGGTGAAAACCTAGATATAATAGGAGAACCGGAAAAGAATGATGATTGCGACAACGTGTTGTAGAGATACATATTATGCGATTTTCCGCAGGCCCCCTCTTGTAGAATTTGGTAGTAAAATTCGTTGTGTGTATGCGTCCGTTTTCCATCCTGGGCTTTGTGCTAATACGAGAATCCCAGCAACAAGTAAGAAACCTTTGCCAAATTCGTAGAGTATGCGTACGATAGCTGCATTATGCTTCAGCAATGGCGCAATTGTTTCCAACGATAAACTTAACGAAGCTATCTTCCCCAGCTTTCGGTTGGATTGTGAGACTGTGAGGACGAGAAGTGGATTTTTCTACCGCAGAATGAGATACTGAATACTGATACACACACACACATTCTCTGCATGAGATAGAGAAAGATTGAAACGGGTAAAAACCGTTTATGGTTAACGGTTCGAATGCTCGGACAAATTGTCTTGGATTGGAAGTTGTTTTTCTTTTTTGTTCAGTGGAGCCAGCCAAAAGAAAATCTCGAGATTTGTTCACCCTTTTTCTACCAGTGTAGGGGTGTGTGCTGATGATGATGATAGTGTTGATGCTGCTGGTGGATGTCCTTCTGTCGGGGTTTCTCTTTTATTCATCTGTCCTTGCTTGCTTCCAAAATGAAAAAACAAAGCAAATATCAGTAAGCTTTTCAGATGTAATAGCTGCAGACATTTTGGCTCGACATGGGGATCTCTTTTGTTCGCAGCTCTGTGTATTCCGTTCATTTGTTTGCAACATTTATATAGGTATATATACATATACAAATATAACGAATCCTGTTTTTGAGGCACGGCGCCAAAGGCTGATGCTAGACTAGTGATACGCAAACCGGAGAAGGGATTGAGATGCTACCCCTCGTACATTTGACCTACTAATGAATTTTTAATATAATTGCACCAACAAACGCACACAGAGCCAGTCACCACCGCCTCTCATACACACACATACAAAAGCCGCACTATGGCAACATATTATTGCTCATAATGAGAAAATCTTGTTTTTCACCATGGATATAATTTTATTTTGTTGGTCTTTGCAGTGTTCAACATCTTGTCGGTTTTTTAGTCGGTTGCCATATTCATTTGACGCGACCGATTATCGTGGATATATGTACGTATGTACGTACGTACTGCATAACGGTTATTGTTATTTTTATCCTTGTTTTGTTAAATGGTGCGCTGATGAAAATAGTAGTATAATGGCAACCGCATCTATACCCCAAGACTTCTCTGCATTATGCTATTTGGCTTTATGGACGAGAGTATTTTGAAATAACGGTGATTTGTTTTGGATTCTTCTTTATTGCATAAGTACAGTTGTGCGACTTTGAGTGGGTGTGTGTTGATGACACTTTATGCGACAATTTAATTAAAGCTGAGAACTGCTCAAAAAGAGACAAGAAGACGTTATTGAAATACTAACACTGCGGGTGGTAGGACTACGGGAGCACTCGTCTGTAATCGAGAGTCCTGTGGCTCGCTATATTAATTAATTTCAATTTTCTTATTTTAGAATAGTATACTTGTATCTATTTACTAAATACGATATCTTACATAGGTAGAGATAAAAGTCATATCGGGATATGTATGACTCATACTCGACCAATTTTCTTCAGTGGTATGTGAAATTTTGTTGCAAACTACTTCCCAATTTGTTGAGAGTCTTTTGTCTGAGATAAGTCACCTGTCTATCATTATTAATTTTGCTCCGTCCAATTATCTAATCATTCCAAATGCTCTGGCATTCACTATCAAAAACAGATGCAACTTTTTGGCGCAACAGGCGTAGTGCCCAGGGCTGAACTTTCTTACAACCATTCATGAGTGCGTGTGTACTGCTACCACGATGGCGGGAGCTCCTGTTTTATGCCGATTCCGAACGGCGAATTTGAGATAAGCTTTTCTTGACAATTTATATTACTCGGATGATTTTGCTACATTTGTTGCTACGGCTGGGAATCGGACCTTTGAGAGGCAGTTCACTGAGCCCATCATTAATAATCGCCATAGAAAAAGATCAAGAGACCTCCAAATTGAGCAGTTCAATGAAGTTGGTTCCGCGCTATCCAAACTTTAGGCATACTTTTGTTGATTTTGCATTCATACTTTAAAGGAATCGCCACCACTTTCTTGGGCTTTTTTACATCTCCTTTTGGCTTTTCTATATCTACTAATGAGGCTTTCCCCTACTGTTATCCAATCACTTTACCAAAATTTAGGTCGATTGTTTTATCTACAAAACTCAGTAAAATACATCATTGACTTATTTAGGGTGCGGTTAGGGCCAAAGCTAGTAAGCGAGTGCGCTAGTCCGAACTAGTGCGCGCTATTTCTCTAGTAAACAAAACCGTGGACTATTGTTCGCTCTAGTTCAAGCTCATAAACATCAAATGTGTTTTTATTTAAAAAAAAAACCGTAATCTGCGACCACGTCGTTGATTATCCATACATTAGATTTAATAGCATACTACCGCGAAGTAGCACCAACGCTTACTAGTGTTGGTCGGAATCGCGGCCTTAGAGTCTTCTTTTCAAATTTGAAGAGAGCAGCAGCCCGCGATGCCTGTTTCTCTTTGAGTTGCCGGGTATGTTTTGTGTCCCGGTTAAAGGAATTTTCTTAATCTGCAAGGGTTTGGCTTTGTCTTTTGTTTTTCTTCCTTCTTTTAGTGAGCGATGAACGAACAGGGTAGTGTTTATAATTATATTGTTGTTGTAGCATCTTACTATATTTCCCCTAGCTTAAGTTTAATACTATTTTCCATTCCTTACTTCTTCTCTTTAGATAGAAGAGCCCCCAGTCGAGTAAACATTTTATTTGATTGGTTGGTTAACGATCAAGAGCTCACATGGTTGGTTTATGGAAGGTAGTAAAGTACTACCAGCTACAGTATTCCAAGCTACTGCAAAGTACGCTAGTCGAAAGCCATTCTGGAAATCATAAAATACTCCTACCAGGCTTCTTAAGTAATCCGATAAAGTATTATCGGAACTATTTCCCCTCCAACAATATTAACTGTATGAAGTCTTATGGAAACACATTTGGCGCACTCTGCGGTACTCTATAAGGTTTCCTTACCAAAGCCTTACCGAAGCTCACAAATAACGAAAATAAAAACCATAATTCAAATGTTGTTTTAATTTTAAATATTTCTGTACCCACTCCATATTTGTTTATTTAATCCAGAGGGCAACATGCAAAAGTAGCCTCAGTTACAAACCAATTGAAACGCGTTCTTTAAAACCATTGATTGAAAGACGAAGAAACGTGCTGTCAGATTCCTTCATTTGTGCACTACACATTCATTTTTTACAGTTACAAACCGTAAAATTTACAAATAAAATGGTAAATGTTTCATTTTGTTAGTCACAAGCCGTAAGTCACAAGCTCTATACATATTTTGATGGTATGCTTCTATACTGTAAACACGCCCCCGAAACTTTTTAGAAGCCTGAGCTTTATACCATTTTAACTTCTATAAATTTGTGCGTTTACCTTAAAGAGTTATTAAACAAGCTGAACCTCTCCGCACAAGTACAAAAATTATCAATAGAAGAAATTGCTTCTTGAATATGGAAACTTATGCTTTATAGAAGAAGTATATGACGGTACCTTAAAGTCACTCGAAACCACAATACAAGTTTCCTAAAGTGTAGTAAGCCTAAATCACCATGATCTCGAACAATAACCTAAATTCAAAAGAATTAATAATAAAAAAAAATGTCATACCTGTAATTGTATTATTATGATCAATAATTCCATCGATGACATGTTCTCGTAGGAACGACAAGTTATAAGTTTCACACAACTTTAAGCCTCGACATTCAGAGATATGCCAGTGCATACCATATAAGTTAGCACCCACTTATCGCTTGCTTTTGATACAAAAACCACATAAACCTTGACTCACCTGAGAGAGTTGCCCCGTCTCATACGCAAAAATGGAATGAATCACCTTGCACAGAAGGTACTAGATACATGCATGCATAGCCAGAGTGGGTCTCTTAAGTGGGCAATGATAAACGATATACCAACGCTTACTTTTGTAGATAGGTATCCAGCTAAAAGCTCTCTGCTTTTCAAAAACTCTTCACTCAAGCTTTTTTTTTATTTTATTTTTTTGAAGCACTTCCAGGAGTGCACAGCCATACACTCTTAGTACACATGTCCCATATGGCAAATAACAATACAAAATGGAAAAAAACTCAATTTCAAGGGTACACACAACAGGTACACAATTTTCAACATCATCGGCTGCATGCAACAATAATGATGTCGCTACGAAGGATGCCCAGGGCGACGTCTCCTTCTGGTGGTGCACTTGCCCGATCAGGAGCTGTGCTGTGTATTTAATGCGATTCCATTCATTCTAGGAAATATACAGACGTGCCAAGCAAAGGTGCTTATGACCAGTACTTTGTGCCCACCTTGTTCCCATTACTAGCCGGGACCTCAACACGACCACCTTTCTGACGCAAAAACCATCTACCACCAGTATAGTAACACCAAAGGACGACAACGACGGAAGCTCTCGCTGCTCTCCAACCACTTGTGGTGCAGCAGAAAAGCGTACACATAACGGCTGACGGAGCTGGGTGGTTTTGCTATACTTATATGTACCTATGCGAAACTATTTATAGGCTCAGCGAGGGTTAGGCTGAGCGTGAGAATAAGGGTTGTGAAGCGACTGTGGAACCCACACCCACCCCCTGACAAACTGTAGCACTTCTGCTCCGTCGCTGCGATGCAATGCAGTTCTTGGAAATTGCGATTTTGTCGTCGTCTTCTGGTGTCATTCTGACGATTGAGTGATACTTGCCTTGTGAGTCGTGGACTCGTCGATCACACTCTTGACTTTTTTTTTGTTTTTTTTTCCACAGCATTGCTGGTGTTATTCATGTCTGCATGGTACAACAGCACGAGTAGAAATAATTACCTATTAGGGTGCAATCGAAGGCTCCAAGGGGTGGGCAAATGTTTTTTTGCCGCAGGTTATAGAAGACGAATATTGCAGATGCAATGAAGTAGTTGTTGCGTTGAAAATGCAGGTATTTGCCATTTTATTTAAACTGTACGTGAAGGTTTGTATTTTGTTCTTGTTACCGTGTTTGTAATAGGTATGTGAATGCAATACATCGGGTCAAATTGTTCGATTGCGTGAATAAAGGCAGGGGAACTTATTACAAAGAAGCTTTTTGCTGATGTTATATTGTGCGGTAGATTAGGTTTGTTACGTTGTATGGGAAGTATGATGAAACTGACAACAAATAGATACCACCTTACCTACCCAGTGACAGGTTGTGTTTACACGTATTCAGTTACAGCTACAATTATTATGTGATCATCTACATAAAAATTGTAGCTAACTTCACCGGCAATAAATTCACATTGGGAGATCTTCACCTTGAGTCAGAAATAATTTCAAGTTTAATTTTTTGTGAAGCTATTTCACACTGCAATAATTTCACCGTAATTTTTGTGAAGTTATTTCCCACCTAAAATTTGAGAATTTTCCGATTCTTTTAGATAAGATTCAGATAGTAAATAGTAGTTAACAAATTAAGCGAATTAACAATGGAATACATAGATAATCAACCCTACAGCTGGGGGTCACTGTTGGGTTGGGGGTGAGTGCAAAGTTTTTCCATACAGCTATATATAAATAACCTTTGAATTTTAGATATATATGTTCCAATGTCTATGCGTTATGGTCTTATTTACAAAAACACACCCTCGATTGTTTCAGCTATTGTGCTGAATATAATTTTCATTTCTCACTTTAACACTTACAAAAATATTTATATGGAGGTCTAGTTCAAAATGCATGATTATGCTTATACAGTATTCCAATTTTCCCTCACTATTTATTCGTGCGAATTTTAAAAACTACATATTACTATTCTAATGCTCAAAAACGAAATATGTATCTAAAGTAATTGCTTACCTTTAGTGGAAAATAACATAAAATGAAAGTGAAATTATTTCCAACTCGAGGAAATAAGTAAGGGCCGTTTTCTACTTGTGATTGAGCGTTGTTAGGTATGACTAGTATGACCAACCCTCATTAGTAGATTAATATAGGGGTTTACGACGCATTGCCTTCTTATACCGAAAGATATGCAATACGCAAAACTTCATCTGCCGCGATGAAGTTTTCATAATTTAGATCGAAGCTTAGGTATACAAAGTTCTGACCAAAAGTTATAGCTGCAACTGCAATATTTGTTTCGGGACAAAGATGTTGTCTTATACATGGTGTCCGCCGGGAAGGTATACTACTTTGTTTGTTTATAACTTTTTGACTAAATGAAAGAGAATGGATCTTATATTGATCATTACAATATTAGGTAAATGTCCGCCTCTGTTAGTCTCACAAATGCGAGCCCTTTTGAGCATTACATTTTCATTACATTCTCACACATTTCACGCGGTATTTCATTAATTTCATCACGAATATTTTGTTTGAGTTGCTCAAGCGTTTCTGGTTTGTTTGCAAAAGCCTTGCTTTTCCGATATCCCCACAAAAAGAAGTCCGGAGCAGTCAAATTAGGCGACCGTGGAGGCCAACGTAGCAACGTCTGGTTGATACCACATGTTAATCACGCCCATAGCATGCAGTTGTGGCGTTAAAAAGTTTTCAATCATATCACGATGTCGCTCCCCATTCACAGTTACCGTTAGGCTTTTTTCACTTTCAAAAAAGTAAGGTCCAATGATTCATACTGACCAAATTGATGATGAATAATTTGAGGGTTTTCCATTGTCCAGAACCGACTATTCTGTTTATTTACATATCCACTCAAATGAATATGTGCCTCGTCACTCATTGTTATCATGGGCTAGCTGTAACAACCTATTGGCATATGTACGGCTGCGTAAATGGTCTTTTGGAAGAAGCCCTTATGTCAACTGAATCATAAATGGAAACAAATGCAAATTCTTGTGCAAAATTGTGGATAAAGTTGATCTTTGAAGAACAAGCTTCTAAACACGGCGTCGAATTGAGGTTGATGGATTGTTTTGAACACTTCCTTGAGCAGCAGTAATGTTTTTAGCCGATCTTGCAGTACGTTGTGGTCCATGCTTGGGCCTACCACCTACATACCCTCTTTTCTCGAAATCATTCACTACACGATAAATAGTGCGTTTTAATGGCACGTTGTTTCTCCCAAAAATTTCACGCAACGTTCTCATCGTCACAATAATCGATGATTGTTTTTTGCCACATGTCTACTTCACGACTGAACTGTCAAGACTAATGTTTACCGAAATTGCTGCAAAACAAAGTAGTATACCTTATCGGTGGACAGCTTGCACAAATATCTGGCCCCAAGTTATAGCTGCAACTGCAATATTCGTTTCGGGACAAAGATGTTGTCTGTTCCTTCATATACATGGTTCTACCCCAATGAACTTCTAAACATATTGAGTTCTTCCCCTCAATATGTACTCCCAACGGTTGTGGTTATATATTATTAATCTTGGCCATTGATTTCTGTTTTGAGGATTTACTTTTCGAAGAAATTATCTTTAAATGTGGTTGTCAGTTATTGCGAACTATTCTAGTCCCTTTCTAGCCATCACAATTCGATAGGATATTGTAAAGATCTTAAAAGTTATGGCAAATGTATTTTCATAAATTTATTTTTCTTTTTATCGGTAAGGGTCCACACAGGCCTATACGAGTTAAACACCATGTCTGGGCGTAAAGAACTCATTTAACCTAACCTGTCCTTAAGTAATTTTTCATCACCGCAACCACTACTACAATGAACTTTCAATTAACTTGTTCTTAGTCTTTTAAGCCCATTAAGTATAACCGGCAGTTTCATATTTCTAGCTTTACCATATTCTGACCAAATCTTCTTGGATGCCTTCAATCACAGATGTGGAGTTTATAGCACATGCTTTTGGTGATAGCCAGTATTTTTGGCTCCACCTGTTATTTTGGGGTAGCTTTTTATTACTGTTGGTAGATTATTTTCTTTACTGTTTACCAGCTGTTTTATTACTGATTAAACTCAGAATCCGGTTTATTCAATCCGCTTTTTCGTCCGGTATATTTCCTTCTCTTTTTCTGAGCGAATTTTCGGTCCGGATTATTTTTCCGGTTATTTCAGTCTGGTTGTTGGCTTCCGATTTTTTCGGTCCGACTTGTTCTGTTTTTTTTTTGTGTTCCAGAGTTTTTTTTCGGTTTATTGCTTAAGATTATTTCGTCCGATATTTACCATTTATAAATTGCTGTTTTTCCGGCCCTCATTTTGTTCCACCTTTTATATTCCAGTTTATCCGTACTGAATATTTCATCCCGTTTTTTTTCTGTCCGTTTTATTCCTTCCAGTTTTTTTTTGTTCGAATTTATTCCGTCCGTTTTATCATCAGGTTTCTACCTCTCTTTTTTCTTTCTGTCCGGTTTATACCGTCCTTTATTTTTATCCGACACTTTTAACCCTTTTTTTCCATTGAGTCAAGTCGATCTGTTTTTTTGGTCCAATTCATTCCATCCGTATTTTTCAGTCAAGTTTACTCCGTCTAGTTTTTCTGGTCCGCATTTTTTCGTCTTTTTTTCGGTCAATAATTTTTTTGTACAGTCCATTCTGTCGATTTTTTTTCAATCCGATTTATTCCATCCACAAGTCTTTCAGCGGTACATCATTCACAGTAAACATTTATGTTATGCCTTGGTATTTCTGGCCTGCTTTTAAATACTTGAGCAGCTTATATTTCGACGACCTCTTTAACACCTATTAACACATAATTATGGCCACCGAATCGGAAGTCAAAACTGATGGCTTGTATTTTGGCTCAATTTTGGACCCTCCACCCCAAACCCTTGCTTCCCCTCGCTTCTCCAGGTTGACTGAAAAGAGAACATCCACCCTTTTCATTCGAACCAATGCCTTTGCATCCCCAATGCTACAGACTTACTAGAGTGTAGGTTCCAAAGATCTTCCAAGTATGGATGTCCACCACTGCAAAGAGGAACTGAATAGAATTAAAGGAAAGTGCATGAATCTTGTTGCGGTAAATTTGACTATAACATGTTCTACAAAAGCGGTTCCTACATTTCAATTTAAATCAAATGGCAAAGTTAAGATTACATTTTCGTGACAGTTGATTTTTCTCGAACGATTTTTAAATCATTGGGAGTTCAGGTTAGTTCAAATAATTTTGATGCTATCGACGTCAGGAATTGAACTTAGAACAGCTGTTGATTGCACTAACCACTAGATCGACTAAACGAAGACGAACCGACTGACAAGACATACTTGAAATCAGAGTACGGAAGCCCACGATAATGATCTCCGTTAGACTCACGAGTAGCTTGTGAGTGTGGTGTGGGTGTGTTTTATGTTCCAGGTCTATGGTTTTTTTTCAATAACTTTTAAAAGAAATAAAATTTTATAATTTATATTTTAAAAAATTAATTGATTGGCCTTTTAAATTATGTACGGAATATGATATCCGTCAAGTGACCGATTTTAGCCGTAGTCAAGTACCCCCATAAGAATAAATCGGGTGGTGTCAAATCAGGGGGTCGTGGGGGGCAGTCGATATCAACACATTTTAATAATATTAGACCGTTAAAAAGGTTTCGTAGAATTGCAGTCATGGGACGAGCTGTGTGTGATGTTCCCGAATTGGATCAAATAGGCCTACAGAACATGTGATTCTAACATGACATACAGCTCTTTCTAAGGTACGATTTATTTTTGCCGCAATCGGTTTTTTTTGTAGAGTATGTGGTTTGACTCATCAGTTTTTGGGATTTTGATTTTTGAAATTTGGTACACGAACTCTTTGTTGCAGAACAGGTATAAACATTTTCAAAATCAGCCGACTGAAACGCCTAATTTTGAGGAAAAACGTTGTTTTTGGTCAATCCGTAATCAATATTGGTTAAGTGTCTGAACAAGATATTAACACTATCTCAATATCTATAATTTGCCTAAATAACTTTTTTAAATGCTCACTTTTTTAGGGCGTTGTTAGAAAAACCGATTTTCTGTAAAATTTGAAGGAGACTTGAAAAAAAAACATTCGATGCCACCATAGCTTATGACATAGGTCATAGGAGTGTATTCAATAGTCCGAAAATGATGAGCTACGACAGTGAATCTCTTATAAGCTCTTTGTTTATGAATTCTGTTCAAGAATATATATTTATAAAATCCTTCCACGGACACGCCCACTTTCAGATCATCAGACAATGTCATTTTCTATATATATTTCATCTATACAAAGTTATAAGCTATGTCCACTTTTGCGAATGTTTAATTTATGGATAGAATGGAATAGGGTATTAAACGATTCGTGTAGCGTATAGTAGCCTTCTATGTTTTGCATATATTTTGCTATTACGTAACAAAAAAAACAATCATAACTCAATACAACAAATCAAAGGAGTAAGAAATTTATCTTATCGATTGCTAACGATCGCTAGACAAGGAAAAATCATTTCATCACAAAGTAACATATATCGATTGACTTTTAGTGATAAGGGCTATATATTTGCTTTATTCCCCATAGCTATTCAATTATTTTGATATGAAAATCAAGGTAATTCGACTCATTATGTTAACGAGTTTCTTCCGCAACTGAAAGCTAATGGTTTTCATATCATTTCGATACTGAGCTTCAAATACAAGCAAACCACAAAAATGTTAAATAGGCACTTGGTAATTTGGTTTTCGTGATAAAATCACAAATCGATTGTAACCCCAAAAACACAAAAAGAAAGAATTTATATTTTTTGTGAAGAGTTCGCCTGCGATAAGAAAATCAAAAGTGTCAGTTATGGGAACAAATTTTGGTACTATATAAAAATAACTTCAAGAGTGTTTGTATATTTTTCGCTGCCTATTAAATGTACAGACTATTTTATTTCTCGGGTAATCACTGTTAAAATTGTTAAACATAGTTCACATATGCCAAGGTGCATATGAAATTAAATAAGGTAAACGGTCAAATTGTAAGGACTTTTTTATTGTTTGGTCGAACCAAACACAACATGGGTAACCTTTTAGTTTTCCTGGCGCACCGTGTCTTGAAAACATAAGGTTGAAGAAGTCAAATCGCTAGTGTTGAACTATATCGAAACAAAGGTGACAGTGACATTTTATTTTTCATTCATCGAAAAAAAGCTACTCTTTCATCCATTTCGATCTTTGACACATTCCCAAGATCTTAAGATCTGCGATTGCTCTATTCTGAAAGCGGACGTGGTCAATCTGGGTTCCTCGGGTCTATTTGAAGCTTCTACCTTATAATATATATATATATATATGTATATTGAATTATTTGCATACATAACTTCTCTATTCATTTGTGTGTGGGAAGATATATTTCCCCCCACATATAATTAAACAATTTATCCTATTGGATGTTTTTCAGACTTTCGTAAGTGATGAAAGAGTGACAAAAACTTGGGTGTTGTTATTTTCTGGATTTGAGCCACTGGGTATGTAGTTTTGTTGGAACTATAAAACTTATACTTAACGTTAGTTTTGATCAAAACCATTAGAGCCGTTTTCAGGAAAATGTACGTTATGTTTTATTTTCTTACGTGAGGTAGATACCGTTAATAAAATGTCTAAGAGTAAAAAAATGGTCTAGATTTGTGACCAACAAAACTGTGTCAAGTCTAAACTTTAAAGACAATTACAAATTCCCTAAAATATTTTTTTGGGTTCTGCTTTTATCGTAATGATAGAATCAATCAAAATCTCGAGGTGGACATTTTTCATATCGCTCCTAAAGGCTGAACTATAATTGTCGGGAGCCATCGGAAGCTAATGCCAAATTCTACGTGTTCTTCAGTACTGTACTCAATTTGCCCATTATAGACTTTTGCGAAAGGAAGCGATTGTCAGAGTGGGAGTCGTTTTACCAAAAAAAAAAATTTCGTTGCTTATGAATTTACAAATTTAAATGTACAGAGCTGCTGACGTGAAATGTCAAGTTTTTGTATAAAAGAACAAAAGAAAGAGAAAGAGCGAATGAATTCGCTCCAAAAATGGATTAGGGTTTTTAAATTTTTGTTCAACTTTATTGAATCTGCCAGCAATTCTGTGTCGATCCAGGGGAGAGTACATAGGTTTTGCGCCAATAATTGATAAAGGGTGTTTTGTAGAGGGGTCAAACAAGCATTTTTTTACTATAAGAATTTTGGGCGTAATTGTAAACTTCATAAAAAAGTACTAAACATTGGAAAAAAATTAAAAATAACAGTAATGCTTACAATTAAGTAATAGGTACACTATTTTTAAGGCCAATACTTTGCTCTATTAGCTCTTTTTATAAATCAAAAGAAATCCTTGCCACAAGCCAAAACGTTTTGGACCAATATGTTCATGTTTAAGCTGATCTACTCTTTTGCTTACGGATGTAATCAAGTGGTTACACTTATTATTACTATTGTGGAAAATGACGCATATTCAACGCGCTGTCATACGCTTCGGCTGCCACGCTCAGACAGTAAAATTAAGGCGGTAAAACACCCTCTAATAGACCAAGGATTAGAGGGTGTTTTACCGACAAAAGAAACTCGGCTCCTCACCATAAACAATGACGATTGACGAGACTTACATGCCATTTGAATACATTGAAAATTGACTTGACTATTTTTAAGTACCTCCTGACTTACTTACAAACTGACTGACTGGTACGCGGAATGCAATGTCTACCTCCTCGTGGTGCATTCTGAGTAACTCTAAATGGTTTGTTGTACTTTGCTCACGAATGTGAACATTGATCTTCAAAATAAGAAAACAAAAAAACGAAAATCATACCTAATTTTCTTAAAAACGAAAAGAGCTTTTTTGAGTTCGGTTCAGATTTGCAATAAGCTTTGACCACAAAAAGGCAATTAAGCACTTCAATTCAAAATTTTGAAAAAAAAATTGTCAAAATTTGTTTGCATTTTTTATCAAAATTTTTATTTTGCATCTGAATTTTTCAAAAACTATTGTCATAAATAATATAATTTAAATTATAGTACAGGTTTCTGGCTTTAAAAACCGGCATAGTACCTAGCTACTTGATTGTAAAAGTTATCGTTGTTTTGAAATTGTACCTACCTCCATAACGGCGCGTTATCACATGAAAAAATTCTTGTTTTTGACTTCTCTACAAAAGACCGTTATCAATAATTTGCCCCAAACTTATTGTATTCTCGATAATGTCGGAAAAACAATTTAAATCCGTTAAAGTCCACCTTTCAGAAGAACGTTATTTTTGGTCAAACGGTAAAGAATTTTGAAACATTGTCAAAATAAGATAATTAACATATTGTATCTATATATTAGATATATGTTTATTAAATATCTGTATTTTGTTCACGTATAGCTTTTTTCTAAGCACACTTTTTGGGGCGTTTTCTGAAAAAATCTGTTTTCGGTAAATTTTTTAAATATCTAATTTGAGAAACTTTTGATTAAAAATCATTGGTGATGTTAATATGAACATCTACATCATTTTAACATACGTCCACTTTTTGGGGTCCGTTTTTCCTACAATAATAATTTCCATAGCAAACACACGAAAAACGTTGTTTTTTTGTCGAACCATAGATAATTTTGATTAACTGTCTGAGAAACATATCGTGACAATGTCATGTTCTATGTACATACTTACCATCTCTAGCTATTCCCACTATTTTGTGATTAAGGATGAAATGGGATAGGGTATTCAACGGATTGTAGGCTTCTTATATGCGTTTCGTTCGTTTCCTACTTTAGGAACAAAAACTCTATAATAAGGTCAAATCCTCCAATCTGGCAGTACCAGCATAATTTCGCGTATACGCAAAAAAAAAAGGCAAATCCGATGCTTTCGTATCTTCTGCATGCATGAATACATCTAATGAATAGGAGGTACCTGCTGCGGAAAACAATAAAAAAAAGACCACGCAAGCAAACTAAAAATATAAAAACAAATAAGAACAAAAAATATGCTCCTAGAGAAGAAGAAACGCGACGTCAAAAGAAGATGAGAACAGACGAATACTCGTTATTTTCATTAGTTTATTATTATTGCTATTATTTCCCTGGAATTTTCTCCTTTTTTTGTCTTGTTCCTTCGGCGCGTTTCTAATATTTCTTCGTCGTCTGTAATTATACTACACAACACACGAAGGCGGCGAAGAAGAGCACAAACGCGACGACAACGGCGACGATGACAACGAAAGCGCAGGCAGCAAGAGAATCGCAAAACAGAAAACACACTGAGCGAGGAGCAAAGCACCACACCAGCAGACACAGTGGACGAGACGAAGCAAAAAAGCACCAGAATGTTGACGCATTGCAGGTGCGTACCGTGGAATCGATAAAGCGCAAACTCTCCTCTATTGGCAATCATTTTCTGTTCTTCGTGTACTTCTCTTTGCTTGTCCGTTACATATAAATTGGAAAGAACCAACGAAAGGCGAATAGAAAACATACAAACCCCCAATGCGATGTAGCTTTGGATGTGTATCGTGGATATTATGAATTTTGTCACTATCGCTATCACTACACACTCACGGACACGAGAGCGAATGCGAAATACTAGCGAGTAGCGACTAGCGAAGCTGTGCTGGATACCTATATCGAAACAAGGGAAGTCAAAAGTACACGTAAAAACAAAAAACCGCACCCATCCCCCTTATGAGCAAGGCTACACATATTCTGTGGTTAAGCCATGTGAAAATCGGGGTTTTTACGATTGTGGGAACACTCCAGCTCCATACCACCCAACTGTTGTTTATTTTAGAAATCTTGATATGTATGTAGGTACTATGTTCCTATTAGTAGTAAAAAGTTGATAAGGTATCACTATCACCAATACCACCGTCTGTCGATAAGAATATGAAGGTAGACGGTTTCTAATAATATTGATGCACATGTCAAATAATTGAGATTTTACGTGGGTGGCTGGTCAAAAATATTTACACTTTTGACACTGTTACATAGATGATCCGGATAGGGCTTATTCTTTAAAACCAACTTCACAAGTTAATCTTTAAAAAAAAATAAACAAATCTCCTTCCAGCCTATTTGCATGTTAATAACCTTTTGCTAGGAAATAAAGGAAACGAACAGAAAATAGAAGAATCGGACAAAGACAAGCAAAAGGACTTGTACTCTCATAACACTTGAGGGGTTGTAAAAGCTTTGGCACATTCACAACACAGAGGACAGTTACTGATTTCCTATTTTCCTATTCATTTCTATAACGAACAATTCGTAAGTGACGCGGGGAAAAGCATACTGGAAAGCTGTTAAACGTGCACGGAGGCCGAAAGGATCGTAGACTGCGGTTGACAAGGACATGCACACGCACATGACGTGTACATGTTACAGGATAGCTTATTTCGAGGTTTAGGAATTTCATCGAAATGCAAATAATTTTCATTTTACATCCCTGTTTGCGAGGAGATGAGAGATACTGTGTTTTGAGTAGTATAGTCTTGAGATTTATATCAAATATTCAGTTTACAAAAATAAAATAAAACTCAGCTTTTCATAGCGCAATTATGCTGCCATCTCTGTAATCTCGATTTTTATTGCTCTAGTATATCCGACACCGATTTGGTAAGCCTTGTCGTAGAGTGTCAACTTATGCGTCTGATATAAGGATATATCTGCCATGGTCAAAAAGCCCAAGTTAAGTACCCAGTATGTCATATGTTATAAAAACTTACACTCTGCGTAGGTGGTGTTTTTACAGTGAAACAATTTAGATTTTAGATATATCAAGAACTCATTAAATATTTCAACTACAAATTTCAATAACGCCGATTGTGACTACAGAGGAATGGCTACAATCATGGAATATATTTTATGCTTTGCAGGAAGTAAAGTATCGGTGGAGCGAGTCCTTTACGCAGGAAATAAAACGTGGACGTCAGACAAATCGCGACTAGAAGCCGAAACATTGAATGCGCGATGAGTTCGATTTCCAGCAGTATCTACCTGTTTTTTTACATTCGCTCCTCTCGCGATGATCTGACGAATCATCTGTGTAGTAACAATTGTCAAGAAAAGCTTATCCCAACTCAGGAGTTATGTCATATGTTATGGTTTTGAGAAAAAGCAAGACCCTGGGTACTAAGGAGTCCTTTGAGGAACCAATCCTCTTTAAGCCTCGAGTTTTATTTCATTGATTTCTGTTATACAAAAAACACAAATTTTTGCCGCAATAGGCTCGTTAGTACCCAGGGACTATTTTTTCTCACAACCATTAATGTGTGCGTGAGTGCTTCTTGCACGATGGCGTAACCTACTGTTTTATGCCGACTCTGAACGGCTGGGTTGAGATATGATGATGATATGTCACATCATCACGACAAGTGGTCCAGCTTTACCTACAATAGAAAAGTTGTACGCAGCATAAAAGATAGGCTATCTCAATATTTTGTGGAAACATTCCCTTCGAATAATTATTAAGACTTACGTTTGTAGGAAAGTCTCTGCAAGGATGCATGTTTCAACTGGCTTAATAGTTTAAAATATTAGCGCCCCAATATTTCGAAAAGTATAGGAACATATTTAATTCGAAATTATTGCTAATAATGAAACTTTTTTTAATTAAAACACCTTACCAATTTCCATTTACCTACCTACATATGTTATGTACCTATAAAACCGCTATTGATAGTAACAAACAATTCGGAAAAAACATTTGCCTGAGTAAGCGGTTTCTACAGTTTAAAAAATGACATAAAATTTTCCCTAAAAATAAGTTTTCTAGTAGGTATAGTTGAAAAGTAGGTAGGTATTCGTGCAAGCAAATACACAAAATCACTACCGTGAACCAATTGTGGATGCATTAGAGATTTAGACTGAGACTTTCAACATGTCCGAAGATATTTTTTTTCCGTCACGTAGCTATTATTGTAAGTTTTGGGTATGATTCCTACAACTTTAAAAAAAAACTCAAAAAACTAATTTAAAATTGCAATGAAAACGTTTTCTCTATCATCTAGCTAGTTCTTAATCTATTCGTTTAATATTCCACTTGTAAATAGGAGCAATTAAAATTTGTTTAGTTACACCATACAAACAGCCTATTGCCCACCCTATAAATTAAGGATACAAAAGAAACTGTAAATTCCAAGAAAAAGTACCCTCAAACGAAGGCCACCACACACTGAACGCATTCACAAATGCACTCCCTTCTACAGCCACCCCTGGTCCATGACCGACATGACCAACAATTTACACAAACACAAAAACAGTTAATAGTCATGTCCAAGCCCTACGAATTTCAACCCGACGTAAGGGAACCAAATCAACGAAGAAAAAAAAACTTGAGTAGAAAACTTTCATCGCAGAAGCCCTTGCCAACCCTGCACTGCATCCCTTTTCATTTTGAAACTTCGAAGAAAATTCAACGAAACCGCACACCCTTCGTCGAATTTTCTCGTGAAAATCCTCTATATACGCATTCAAATACGGATTGGGGAAATTCCGCCAAATAAACGACAAAAACGGCAGAAAATAAAAAGGAAAAACTATTGCGCCAGATAGAGACATCGACTCTGTTTCCGACACAATTCAGTTGCAATTTTGCTGCGGACCGTATCGGACTTAAATATTTGACATTATTTAACGGGCTTACGAGAAAAAAAACTTTTTCCCAAAACGTCAAAAATTCTAACACACATTTCAAACTTCAATAAGAATTTCGGTATCGGTACAAAAGAAACAACAAAAAGCAAAAAAAAAAAACACGAAGCGACAAAACGGTTAAGTTGGTTTCGTCGTTTGCGGGAAAAAAACACTTGGCATCTGTTTTGAGCAGCCAGTAGGTTCGTCGTCGTTGTCGCAACAAGAAGCGTGTGTGTGTTCCTCGAGTTATCATCGATATATCCGTTATCGATACAAGGATTATTTTTTAATTAACAACAAAAACAAATTTTTTAGATAAAATGGTAAATATACTCAGAAGAATAAAAAAACACATATTTTCAACTTTTCTCATAAAATGGAAAATGACTGCTAAAATATCACGAGCAAAAAAAAGTACATACAAGAAAAAAAAACGGTCATTCTATTCTCTGTTTTTCTCTTTCTAATAAGAATTTGTGTGTAGTAAATTATACACAAAAAATATAGTCTAAGTGTGTTGGTGGTGTAAAGTTGCAGGGAGATTAAATTTTCGCTTTATTCGATTTGTGTATGCTTAATATGGAGAATGTGGAAAATTCCCGATTTTGTTGACTTTTTTTGGAAAAGGAAAAACTAAAATCGTTCAAGATGGCGCTGGAGAGTGCACAAACTTTTGAAAGTCCTAAAAACGGGAAACGGGCGGCAACGACAAAATTTTCTTGTATTTATTATTTATTTCCCCATGTATCATTTCTCATCTAGTCATCTTCTCTTTTGGTTGCTCCCATCTTTTCGGTATCGAATCGGTTCAAGAATTTCCCCATTGAAATGTGGATGTGTGCCAGGGCAGTTGGTTGGTCTCTTTCACACCTTCACTGCAGCAATCTCTCGGGTATATGGGTTTCGCTTGTGACACGATTCCACCCGATGACTTTGCCGCATTGCGGTTATTTTGCTATTATGTTTTTACACCTCTTTCGCTTTCTCTCGCTCTCTCACGAAATTAATTCTTTTACTTCGGAAATCGCAATCCCAACTGTCAAAGTTGTCAATGAAAAAGAAAACAAAACGAGTCACAGTACAATGCAAAAATAACAACCAACAGATGTTTGCTAATTTTGCAGCGAATTTGTGTTAATTTTTAACCAGTTTGCGTTTTAATCCAATTTGTCACAGTAACGTTGTCTAATTTAATTAAGAAAAAAACTGCATATTCAAACGAAATTTGCCAACAGAAAAGGGGAGAGTTGTTTAAAGTGCGAGCGCGACACATTTCGAGCTTCTCCATTCTCCTACTCTCTTGCGGATTTTCATTTTATTCATCCTTTTCCCCTTCTCATTCGCGGGTTGGTTTGGTATGGTATTGGTATTTCGTTGAAGCTTCTTTGCTTTTCGCAACGTTGTTTGAGTAGTTTTTTCGCCGCCGTTGTCGTTACCAGCCGCAAGCTAGTATCAGCTCTGTACATTCGGTAAAAAGAAAAAGAATTTTACCGACAAAAAAACATTTTTGAAAAGAAATTTATTTCTTAAATTGTTTGTCCATTCCGTTTGTTCGTTCCGTTTTGTGGCTAACGTCGTCGTTGTCGTTTCGTCGTCGCCGTTGGGGTTTTTTTTATTTGGCCACTCTAGACTGTGCTCGTCGTTGTGTACTAAGTTTTTGTATTTTCTCGTGTAATTTGGGAAGGGTGACGTCACACACTACCAGCTAACAAAAATGGTGAATTTGAATTTTGTTTTATTATTTTTTATTTGTATTTTAGTTAAAATAAAAAACATATTTTGTATTGTTCATTATGAATTGGTGGTAGCAGATACTTGTCAGAAGTGTTGTTGCATATTAACGTGCGAATTGCAGTCTCGTTATTTTTTTTGTCCTTCTTCTGTGTTGCGAACCACACCTTTGGTCACATTTTCTCTTATCGATGGAATTTCGTATTTTAAAAGCGCGCATGCAAAACGCGATGGAAAAGCTATAATATGCTGAACTGTACTTGTTGTTAACCGTTATCGGTGCAAATATAACACATTTATCAGTGTGTTATTTTTTTCTGTTATAGATTACAATGGCACAAATAATTTTGTTTTATTTTTTCTTTATCGTGTTTTGAATGAAGTGTATACCTAAACAAAATTCTATGAGTGATTTTTTTATTTATTTTATTAAGAGAAAATTTGATATCCGGTGTAGCCCAGTTTTTTTTATCTGATAAGAAATAAAATAAAATAATTCTGTTTGTGTGAGTCTGTCTGAAGAATCGAATTTTCTGAGAAAGAAAAGTGACTATAGTATAGAATATATTTACTTTTTATTAATGTGTATAGGTATTGATTAATTAGAAGCTTGACATAATATATACGTTCAACTACTTAACTGTAAAAGCAAGCTTCAGCATTAAAAAAAGTTTGATTCCATTTGGAGTTTCATTGGCATCTAATAAATTCAATTGGATTTCTTTTTTAATTATTTAAAATATCTAATCAGAAATGATTAGCAGCTTTATTTTCATAACCCTGTCTCAACTGGATTAAATTAGTTTTATCGAGAGCAATCGGAATACACTCGAAAACAGCTGGCTTTATTTTAGTAATTATTTTTTAATCTGGATATAAAATTTATTCCCTAACTGTCTTTTACTATAGGTATGTTTCAGTTAAATGTGATAAAGTTAATATATATTTGCAATAGATGAGGCACCTTGTAGGGTACATACATATTTCAGATCTACCTCTTGTAGGTAATCGACAAATGGAAACATTTTTCTCCTCATTTTGTTCATTTTATAAATATTAAATTTTCAAATGTTCACCTGTTTTGTATTTGGAGAAATAACTACATTTTGCTTCATTCTAAATTATCTCATTTATTCTCTGCCCTCTATTTTTTTTTAAATTCTTTTTAAAAGCATGTAATTGGTGGTAACTTTTAATTGTGACCGCTAAATAGCATCCTTTGTCAATACTTATCCATTGAGAACCATCAGTATACTTTTGTTTATGCTTTTTACAGCATTTTAAGGAACTGAATCTTAAATTTGGTATTGAAATGACTTCAAATTGGGATTTTATTTTTCCAATCTGTGATTATTGTTTGATATAAATAACCATAACCTAAAATATAGGTCTTCGTTTTTCATTTTGTAAGCTAAGTTTCGTCATCATAAAAATTAAATCTAGCTTTGCATTGGTAAAAAATATATGTGGGTGCAATGGTCTGTTGGTTAGTGGGTTGGACTACTTATCGCGGATTGCTAGCGAAAGTCATACAAACCTTCAAGTGGTCAGAGGAATCATTCCTGCCATTATTCTAACAGAAATTGAATCTAGGACAAAAAAGCCAATTGCTTCTTAAATTTATCATTCTGATTCTGTGTTAAACAGGATGTCCGCTATGTGACAAAAAACAATAACTTCGTACCTACCTACCAAAAAATTAAAGGGAGAACCTAGGTTAAGACCTGTTTGGACTATTAATGCCAATTTTTTTTCTTTTTTCAGATATGTTATCAAAAGAGTTTTTTCACTTTCAAAATTCTCTTCAGAATTTATGTTTTTACTGTTCTCGGTATCTTTCGATAACGCATTTGTTTATTAATAAAAAACGTCAAAAAAGTTATTTTCTGTTAGCGATGACTTTTAAAAACATATAAATACTCAGCAAGCAGAGACGAATCGATTAATAAAAAAGAAATAATAAAGTGGGACCGCGCTATAGAAAATTTATGCCAATAACTCTTAGTAAAGAAAAACCATGATTTTAAGATATAAATTTGTACCTCCATAAAAACATGTTAGTGGGACCAACAACAGTTGGCGGCGATTAAAAATAAGTACAATGATTGATTAGAGTATTTATTCACCACCAATACCTCTCGCATTATCAATTTAGCTGTCATAAAACTATAGAAATCTCACCGTTTTACACTGACAATTTAGGTAAATGGTGTGACCATTTCTATATCCAACGTTGATTCTTAGAATATTGTTGTCTCCAGTGATAACATATGTTGTGTTGATGATGTCCAAGCATAACTTTAAACTTCACTTTAGTTTTTACGTTGTATGCGATGTAAGAATTGAGTGAATTCATGTTTTTATAATCCACTATTTGATTGTGGAGTTTGTAAATTTTCAATTTCCAAATAGAACCACAGAGCATTTTTATTTTGTGAGACAAGCGATTCTTTTTATCTGTAACCAGATGATGGGTGTGTTCACAATTGTCCAAACCGTTTGCAAATAAAATTGTTTTCTGATGTAAAATAAATATCATAAAGGCTTGAGTTATACAATTTTTCTGGAAAAATCATTCATAAATGTCAAAATATTTGCCAAACTGTCATTTAAAAGTTTCCAAGAAAGTAACAATAAATAAATAAGTTTGCAGAAAACATATATGAAGTATTAGAATGTTCAACATTTTTGTAAAATGTTTTATGTATGTTATGTTTTTGTTGTTTATTAGTACCTATCTTAAAAACTTTTAAATTACATTTTGTCTAAATCAGCTAAATTTAGAGTAATTTTAAATATCTCTCCTCAACAGGTTTAATACTTTTAGTTTTAAAGATTTATCCCATTGTAGAGTAACGTCTTTGAACCATCTGTTAGCATTTGGTAAAGGTAGCCCAAAACGACGAACATGCTCGCGGAACCTGCTTGTGCTCGCTTTGTTTTTCTCGTGAAGGTTGCTGTTGGCGATAAATTTCGATTTTTTCGTGTTCGTTGGCTCGATGAAAGAAAACCTAGTTTTAGCTGTGAACGCCGCCGAGTTCATTATTATGGATAATGGGTTTGCGCTTTATGAAACGAAATGAATGCTCGCCAAATGCGTTTGTCGTCGTATAGGGGATAACGTAAACGAGCAAATTCGGTGAGCACGTTCGTCATTTAGGGCTACCTTAATTCAGTCAAAAAATGTTTCCACTTCGTAGGTTGTAAGGTTGAGCTTCACTCCCAAATCTGACTTCCCGTATTTTTTTCATATTGCGTATAAGCTCTAAAGAAATGAACTAAGTTTAGGATGTTTAAATTTTACATTCATGAATACAAATACGTGCCCTAAACAAAATTATAGCCACTAACAATATTTACTCAAGATATGGTTACATTTAATGGAGTTATCAGCGCGGTACCTTTTTCGTAGAACGTTATTGTTTTTGGGTAACAAAATAATAAACACTGTTTTACCGCTCTTTCTGACGTATGATTTCACAATTTAGTACCCAGGTCTAGCTTTTTTCTCACAACCATTCATGTGTGCCCGATAGCGGGGTCCTCTGTTTTTCGAATGTCTAAGTTAAGATAAGCTTGACAATAAATACTACTCGGATGATTTGTCAGATCATCACGAGAGGTGGTACGTAATTAACAGGTGATTTAGTAAGCGTAGTTTTTTGTTAAATCAAATAAAGCACTCAATTTTAAAGAAAACTTCATGTAAATGTTGTCCGCGGCTCCGTTTCAAATTGGTCCATTCGGAAGGTCCAATTTTGCGTAACTTTTTCGAGCATTTCCACGAATTGTAAGGCGTCAATCGTGTTCGGCTTGTCCACATAGACTAACAACATTACATAACCCCACAAGAAATAATCAAGAGGCGTTAAATCGCATGATCTTGGCGGCCAGCTCATAGCGCCATTTCGAGAGATAAGCTTATAACCAAATTCATCCTTAATCATTTCCATTGTTTCACGAGCTGTGTGGCATGTGGTACCGTCTTGATGAAACCACATGTCCACCAAAATCAGCTCAGCCAACTGGGGCAAAAAAATGTCGCGTAACATCATTCGCCGTTGACGGTAACGTTTCTTCCACGGTTGTCTTTGAAGAAAAATGGACAGATGATGCCACCAGCCCATAAACCACACCAAACTGTCGTTTTTTTCGGGATGTATCGGTAATTTTTGTTTGGCATGTTGCTGGTAATCACTCCAGATGCGACAGTTTTGCTTAGAAATGAGCCTCATCGCTGGTCGCCATAATATGGTCGTAACAAACAATGCACAATTTTTATAGAGCACAAATTTTGGAAAATAAATTTCAATAATTTGCAATCGTTGCTCGTTTGTAAGGCTTTCCATGATTAAGTGGCGGAGTATACTGAAACTTTTCACTTTGACGGATGACGTTTGGACGCCATTACTAACCAGTGCTGCCCACCTGAAAAACTTTTTAGCTACATTGACTCAATGAGTTGCTCAAAGGCTGTATGATTTAAATCCTGCAAGTAACAACAACGAATGTTTGTCCACTCTTGCGAATGTCAGACAAGCATCTAGTATATACATTTGAAATTGATTTTAAATTCCTAAGTTCCCTTTGTTGTACCAAAAAATATAAATTAATGAACCAGCTTGTTTTGGGCCCGGCTTATGTAATTGTTTGTTAGTTTTGACAGTTTTGTGATCCAATGATTCTTTTCATTCCTACGACTCAGCCATAAGGATCTAGTTATAGCTTTTATTAAAAAGAATCATTGGATCACAAAACATGGTGGAACTAACATTTTATTTAACAATACGGTTGCGCCAATTATTCTGTCACTAAAATCACCACTGTAAGGGAACAACAACGTACTTGCGGTCAGGGATTATTAAATGATGTACAAGAGATTTATTACATTGCACAAGTAAAGAAGTCATAACACTTCTTTGGAGCGATTGCGTGTCATTTGGATTAGATGATAATCACAACTTCAGATAATAAATCTTGATAATTGAAAATGAAAAGTAATTTATTGCGAATGTTTTTTTAAACGTGTATAAAAGCTTATAAGCTTTGCTTTGAGATCAACTTGCCAATAATTTAATTTATAAAAAAGCAGAAACATTTAAATGAAAATTTACAATTATGGTTTTCAATTATAGTTATAAATTTCTAGAGATTATCTTGCTTGTAGGCCAGTAGAAATGTTGTAAAGTAGAATGGCTATGATATTCCTATCCATACGGTACGGCTGCTGATCACCTGTTCCCCTTGTTAGTAAGACAATATAAGTACTATTTAAGTTGTTTAGCGAATTGCTAAACGATAATAGTATCTAAAAGCTTTGGTGGGGTACTTTGACCTTAGAAATAATTTTTATTCCTACGTGAGTTTACCAAGAAGTACATAGTTTATGGCATATTACTACCAGTTGCTTAATGAGTAGAGCACACGTGCCGTTATGAGCATATATTTCTATATACTTATACCATTTCGGAAGTAACAAAGCATTTACGTCAGAGAACAAATCGAATCCAGAATGAATTTTAATAAATAATGAAAGATGCAAATAAATATCTCGGTTTATCGCCGATTCTCGTATAGATTATATTCAAATCAAATTTGTCCACCTACATAAAATGAACTCATCATTCATTCTCCATCTCTAAGTGCTTATTGACGCATTAAGTCAATCCAATAAAAAATTAACAACTAATCACGAAAAAATAACGATTTTTTTCAAGGCCACCCATTCTAATAGGTCTTACAAATTCAGCTTTTATTATTTTCTTTTCAATCGAAAAACACATTTTGTTTCATTTTTATGGCAATAAACGCTCTTAAATATACATATTTTGTTGGTCTTGCCCAAAGCACATTAGCGCACTCGCCAAAACGAAATATTTCCATTGAACTCGTAAATTTTCCTTGAATTTCTGTTCCTTCACTTCGTTATTATTGGAACATTATGGGAATATCCATGCCCCTATAACAATGTGCCAATCTTTATAGTCGCCTTCCAGATTAGATTAGTATTTCATTTTATTTATATACCATACCTACTAATGCCATTAGATTAACTAGGAATGAGAGTGGTATATAATGTACTAGTGTTGTATTTTGTCGTAGACACATTTTGAAAATATTTCTTTGAAAATTGGGTTTAAAATGGGCCGATTGTGCATCAATATGCTCTGGAGAGGCAGGTAAGGGCGGAGGTATTATGTGATTAGAAGGACTTGATATTATGCAATTTATTGGATAACCCTTTGGTTGAATGTAACGAGTGTTATAACACAATTTAAAATAACAAACGTATTTATTTGCATTCGTCGTAGCTATGTTTGTTTTATAATGAGCCAATTAAGGCTGGTATGCACCAATGAAGAATACTTCTCTGAGTTATGCAGAGATTTTTATCAATAAAAATACTTACTGATATTTTGCAGCTTTGAAATTTGTTGGTGTTAACAATATTCTAGTTTCCACTTTCTAGTGGATAATTTTTAACTTTAGTGTGGTGAATATGATTTTTTCTTTACCTGGGGTAGAATCACGTAAGATGATAGTTGCCTGTCACATTTTTGTTTTCGTTTTTGACTATTCTTTGCTCAATGCATGGCATCACTAAAAATTCTGTCAAAAACTAAATGGCATTTTGGGTGCCCGCGTTTTTTTTTCTTCTCGACTTTGGATAATTGTTCAGTTAATTTATGTAAAAAGTACGTCATTGAATATACGTTAGTTTTAATTGAGCAGTTATGTAATGACCTGGCTAGAACACAGGAGTCGGTTTTCAAAGCTACTAAATATCATTCCGTCAACACCGAAAAGACTGACTCAAGGGAAAAAGAAATAAGACGATGACATGTTAAGCAAACAGTTGGTGTCTCAAGAAGATTCGCGGTATTCACGTTCAACTTTATATTTTATAAAACAAACGTTCACTTTTTTATTGAACATTAAGACTTATTTTTTTACAGAGTTGAAGTGAACAAATGTGTGAGTTGAAGTGAACCATGCAAAACATGAAAACGAAGTTAATGTATGGAAATGATACCTAAATAGCTCTCGTTTGAATTCAAAGTAAAAATTAACTATAGGTACATTTTTGGTAATCACCCTACGTGAAGCAAAAATAAAATTTGTCACTTTTAAATACCAACTTCGTTGAACGTGATTTCATCACTGATCTGCCTCTTTAAGTTTGTATCCAAGTTCTAATTACCAACCCTCGTAATAATACACGCTGATTAGCTGAACATGACAGTGTTTTCCATACGAAATACACGCGCAAATGTCAAAAGTTAGTCACTGATTAGGTAATTAGCGATACCTCAATTTCGAATGTTTTCGTTTTTCTTTATTTTCAAAAGCGAAAGCGAGCTAAAATGTTTTTTGCAGTGCTTCTCAGTTTATTTGTTCATTCTGTCTAGCAATTATCTTTCGCAAAATTTGACAGCTAGACAATTTTTCCCTTTTTATTTCTTATTTAGCCAATGATACTTCCATAATTGACGAAATTCCATTGGCAACAAATGTGTTTTTTTTCACAATCCAAAAAAAGAATTAGCTTTCATATTTGAATCCACTTACCTAATATGAACTTGGACAAATTTCCTGTGTTTATTTCAATGGTTTCCAAGTGATTTTCTAGTTCCATTGATATTCAGAATGAATAGTTTCTTGAATTATTGTACAACATCTTTAAGCGCCAATAACTGTGGAAATGATTTTTTATATGAAAAAAACTTGGACATCCATATATAAAGGGTTCATTAATGTAAAGCTGGATGTAATTAGCTCTACCGAGGTATCCGTTCAGAATAAACCATTCTTTTAGAAAACATCTTGCAAAGAAATATGTTGCACACGATCGCGTAGGGGAGTTATGCGTAAAATTCGCATTTTTTGACAGCTACTCGTTAAATTTCTCCCAAAGTTCTCCGTCAAAGAATTTTGCTGAATCAAACAAAATCGATGTAATTTATATTGTTTTGTAACACATTGAAAGCAAATCTAAAGTCTGGTTGGAATTTACTTTCGTTTCGGAAATTCTTTTGAACGGATACCTCGATAGGGCTGAATGTATGATCCAACTCTACTGGGTCCTATGATGTTTTTTTTTTAGTATAGATTTAGGGCAGGCTCAGTGGTGCGATGGTAAGTGCGATGAAGTGCCACGCAGAAGGTCTGGGTTCGATTCCTAGCCGTAGCAACACCCAAATGATTTTTCACTGGTCCTTCTCTCGTGCATCCAAGCAGTACCTACCTACCAGTTGTCAAGAAAAGCTTATCTCAAGGTCGCCGTTCGGAGTCGGCATAGACAGGAGGTCTCACCATCGTGCAAGAAGTAAACACGTACAAATGAGTTGTGAGAAAGTTCGGAGCTAGGTACTAAAGAGCCTGTTGCGCCAAAAAATTGTATTAAGATTTAGGAGGGCTTAAGCGAATGCTAGACCCCATTCTTAAAACACACCCAATAGAACATCTTCTGTGTGGAATGATTTGCTAGTCATCTAAGTCATTTCGATGTCAAAAGATGGTTTACGACACCTCGGCTGCTTGTACAAATGTCCATACCGAATTTACACTTGACTCCAATTTATGCCACTTTCAGATAGGGCCATGGCATGATTTTTAACCCATCTTTTATAGATGCATATAACCCAGAATGTCTCTATCTACTGCCTCTAGTAATTAGGAATCAAAGTCAACCCGAAATTGGTTGTTTTATATTCTCAACTTCAATGATTTTTGCTTTTTCATCCTGACAGCATTCTGTTTGGGAATCCAATGTCTGGTCTATTCATTTGCATTCACCTATTACATACTCTAAATGTTTGTCCTCACCAAAAATGACGAATTCATCATATTCATAAAGAAAGCAAAAGCTTATTCCCCAGAGTGACCCCCTGAACTAAAAAACTATAACAATTCATTTATTTTTTTCCACGCCTACAATATAACATCAGCTACTAATTTGAACTAATTGCTGTTCTGGCAGCAATTGCGTCGCCTTTCAGCAATCGAATTATTCAAATATTCTTGTTTTGCATAATTTACATTGTTGGTTGTCATTTTTCATTAATGTAAGTATCCATGTATGGTTTTTTGTATCGACATTCGACATCCATGTATGGGATTTTCGGATATAAATGTTGGAAATTTCACATTTGCTATATGTCTGCCTCTCTGCTGTCATCCAACTCCAATTGACGTAATTCCAATCGAGCGGAAATATTTTTTTCTTGTTGTTACTTAATTTTCTTTTTTACACAATTTTCTATTTTTTTTTTTCGTCTCGTAATTTATCTGTAGTTAATAGAAATACTCAGTATACACATTCGAATTGATTTTTGTTGTTTACAATTTGTTAAGAATATTGTTTGCTTCCCTTATTATCAAGAGAGAAATCAGTGAAAAGGTCATTATGATGAAATATGCCATCTGAAAATGATATTTGTATGGTTTTGTATATTTTGTATAATAATGTTTAAAAAAAATAAATAAACAAATATTTTCTGAGATATTATCTATCTCTTTGTACACCTTGATTTTCTGCAAAACAGAATTTTTGTTTACACATTTCTAGACTGTGACAATGTATTAGATTTGTTTACCTCTCCAATGTACATTTAAAATCTTTCTGTTTTGACTGGGCGAAGGAGCGGTGTATACGCAAGATATATCAATAGGAGCTAATCAATTCGTAAAAATAGATGAGGATAGTCATGCACTTCTTGGGTTTTTTCAAAAAGTGAGGAGAACGACACGTAAGAGATGTTGTAAGACATAAGATAATATTCGGCATAACAACGATCGACGACACCCATCGCTATAAAATATATTTTGTTTTGCATTTGAATATACAAAAATTAAAATCTTCATTCACCTCGAACAAATTTATTTGTCTTTTTGTTTAAAAAAAGAACATCCATGGTGAACCTGGACTCATTTAACAAGTCTCTGAAATTAGCTCGGTCTCTAGATTTCTGCAGTTGGTAGAGGTTGGTTTCCAATTGTGCCTATATGGCTGGAAATGTTCATAGCCTATTTTATTGGTTGCATCTTTCACTGCATCATCTAGTAATCGAAACGAGGCTAAAGTTGTTACACTCCTTGTTGTCTTAGCTGTAAAGTTTTGTGGATGATTGTGCATTAGAAGTTAAGCGGTTGATATAATCCACGCTATCGAGGTATCCGTTTGGAAAAATTTCCGAAACGAAAGAAAGTTCCAATCGAAAATGTTCGAAGAAAATAAATGAAGCATACAATCGCGATTGATTCTGCAACAATTCTTCGTCGGAGAACTATAGAAGAAAATCAAACCGTAGCTGTCAAAAATGGTTGAGTACCGCATTTCGCAGCTTCGCGATCATGTGCGACACATTTCATCGGAAGATCTGTTCCAAATGCTAATCGAAGCGTTAACCTCGGCAGAAAATTCTCTTATTTCGAACAAATCGGAGAAAATTTTCTTGCAAATGGAAACCTTGGAAGGGCTGAATTTCTTGATTCGGAAATCCGAGATCGAAATGATTTCCTTATTTATTTATGTTCGCATTACAATCATAGACTTTTTTAAGGTGCGACAAAAATAATGTCATTATAAGTATGTTCCCGTAAATTTGTTGTCAAATTGAGTAAATTCTTAAATATGTAACTTGATGTGTGAGTAAAAAAAAAGTGAAGCCTTTCGGCAGGACACTTTTTCGGACTACTCCATCATACCTATAGTTAGGGTTCATTAAAATTTCGTTCTCAATTTTATTTCCAGGAAACCAATATTTGCTATATTAGGAGCAAGAAAAATTGCCACACATGTGCCAGAGTAATATACGCTACAAATACAATAACCACATCGGTTGAAGACGCTAACGCTAAACAATAATCTATCTCCACGGAATCTCCCGGTGTTGATTGTTGTTGTTGGTGCCGCAACACGCACTCTTATTTAGTAGCCCTCTCACACAAGTCACACAAGTCACAATACCAACCTCACAAATCACAATGGCCCTGCCTTTTCATCGCCTTCTCAATAGTTGTTGAGAGGTGAAGCCGGTAACTGCTCCGCAAGCAACGGGCAGTTGCCAAGCCAAACGATTCTCATATACATTTGCATGGCGAAAACTACAACAACATTTAGTATTAAATAAATTTACGAAAAACCAGAAAGGTAGTATTCGTTCATAGATACCGGCGTACTTACACACTAACGATTTCAATTCTTAATGAACCGATTCACCGCTCACCGTCACCACATTGTTTCAGTCTGCTCTTCACTTTATTTTTGCACACATAAAGATAGAGAAACGATGAATATAATAAAATGAGGGAACATGCCAAATATTCAAAAAGACACACTGGTGTTGGAGATTTACCGGCCGGCAGAAAGTGTACCCCCCCCTCTTCCTCACCGTCGTTGTCGACGATCGTGTATACGACCACGACCGCATGTGATATGAGAAAAACTGGTTGCGGTTGGCGGCTTGTGATATTCAAATTCGAAAATAATTTTCGGTTATACAGAAGCAGTACCAGCTCATAGATAGAACATTTCCAGAAGATATGTATTTGCTTTTGTCGCTTATCTGTAGATATAGTACGACTGGAATATTTGAATACGTGCCTTCCCATTCACATTGTGTGTGTCATTTGCAATGACGCAAGCAGCACTACCGCCAACTTCATTTCGAAGTCGAGCACAGTTATTTTGGATGCTTAGCTCATTTGATGATTCATCGGCGATGATAACTAAATCATATTTGGGGGAGCCAAACAAAAACAAAATTGCGTACCTAACACTTATCTAGATGTCAAGAGGTGGGACTTACATTAGAAATGCGTGTTTAAACGGTATGTAAATAGGGACATTTTCCTTACAGTTACAGCGTTTTTTTTTTGGTTAAGACTGTATGCATCAACGCATTTATTCAACTAACCAGTGAATAGCAGTCTGAAATCCACCCGAAAAAGGGTTGTAAGTCGAAAGAGGAATGAAAAAAATTGAGATCTAGATATTTACTTCTTGCATATTCCTTGCTAGTTTTAAGATTTGAAGGAAAGCACCTACTTGCTAGCAAACTAATTTTAGGGCTTCTTCTTGATCCTTCCCCCCAGTTTCAAACGATATCAACTTACCTAATTCCTGTAATGTGTGTTTAACTGACAGGAGCAAACCGAACACCAATCCAATGTTTTTAGTAGCTATATTCTTCCCATGAAATCTGAAACGTTTTTTTTAATAAAATGTCGGGATTTAATTATTAATAGAGGTTTTTCTTTTTTTATAATAGAGGAGTGAACAGAGCCTGAATCAATCGAGGGTGCTCTGCTCTGAGTTCACTCAGAACGCTCCGATTTCATTCTGAAAAACAACCTAGCACAATGATGTCATGATGAGATCAGTAATAATCAGCCCTAGCGAGGTATCCGACGGAGCGGAAAATTTCTCTTACTTTGTACGATTCGGAGCGGAAAGCTATTCGGAATATTTCTCCGACATTTTGTAACGCATGCTGGCAATTCTTTTTCCGATTTCCTCCGACACAAATTTTTCGCGGAATTTATTTACGGATTGTAGTGAAGTGATTTTTTCTCCGGCGACACATACCTCGAATAGAATTTAAACCTCCGACGAAGTACCTATGCGTTGCGGAAAATTGTCCGCTACCACGCTAGGGCAGAATATTCCAATCACTTAAATATAAAATTGACACTCATCATAAAAAGGAATAATTAGATAATATAAACAAAATATTGAAAAAAGATGGTTGTATAGATTTGAGGTAAAATCAAATCTATACAACCATCTTTTTTCAAACGTAAAATTTAGCTCACTCTGTTTGTGCACAGGAATGTTGAGCTCATAAAAAGCGCGCTTTGATCGTTCGCTGATCGAAAAAAAGAAACACGTCCTAAAAACTCTCAAATGTCTGAGCTAACATACATATTTGACAGTTCAAATTCTGCTCAGAACTAAAAAAAAGAAAAAAGCCTAATAGAGTACTTCGCGATAACAAGCAATACAAGGCGGTCTGGGGTAGTTTATGATTTTGCCTTCATACAATTCATTTACATTTCTGTCTTATTGAAGTTGTAGCGAACGAAGTACTCTATTTTGGCCATATTGTTTAAGCAATATTTGTCAAATTTGTTGTAAATTGTTCAACGTGTTTAAATCTTCAAAGTTGTATATTCCATCCTCGTGGTATTTTTGCAGAAACACCGTTTACTCCAACCAACCATAAATGCATCTAAACTTACCAATTTCTTTTTTTTATAATTTACAGGCAGATCAACTAACAGAAGAACAAATCGCCGAATTCAAAGAGGCATTCTCGCTATTCGACAAAGATGGAGATGGCACCATCACAACAAAGGAATTGGGAACAGTTATGCGATCGCTAGGACAAAATCCAACAGAGGCGGAACTTCAAGATATGATAAATGAAGTGGATGCTGATGGTAAGTTCAACAAACTCTAGTTTTCTTTTCCACAAATACATACGCCTACACTAGCACAGCACACTTTATTGGGAACATTATTTAATGCATTAGTATGCAGCGCAACAACCACTGGTTATTGTACCCGGCTGTCAGTCTCTCTAGAGCTTCGATCTCGTTCATTCATAAAAATTATTAAATTTCAAAATTCTGAAGGTACCAAACCAACACTATTTAAGAACTTCCTACACCCAAATCTGTATGAAAACAAAAAGTTGTAAAAGCAATGGAGGCGTTTAAAGAATATATAGAAAAAAAACTATCTAGGTATATCTAGATATATTTTAAGGTGGACACACTTATAGAATACTTGGCCCAAAGCCAGCAGGGAGAAACTACATTACAACTAAGTTGTGGCTTCTTAGTTTTTTTTTATTGCAAACTTGCATACTTCAGATAAAATCATAAATTTGGGAAATTATAAAAGTATGCGTACAGTTGGCCTATTATGCAAAAACAGACTGCAACTGTAAAAGGATGGCTTTCGAAAAGAATCCAGCTTTGCCGGTTCGACTACTGCCTACGTACATACATACATTTTTTTGTGTACTTTCGTCGTTTTTATGTTAGACGAAGAGAGGAAAATATTTTTATAAATAGCAAATGCTATCATTTCTCTGATTGCGTTTGCAATGGCTGATGTTTTGTCTTCGTTTCGTATTTGCTTCTTCTAAGAGGAAATTGCAGAACGTGTAGTGGCGCAAAAAAAAACTGTCGGCGACGGCGGGTTGCAATGAGATTCGAAATACTCATTAGAGAAGAATGTGCATCATAGAAGACAGTATAGAATAACGGTGCTGCTTCTGGTTTTCCCAAGTTGTGGTCGAATCCTCATGTCATTGCCTTAGATTTGTGCCAAACTCTAGGTGAATGGAATTTCGAGTGTAGGTTTAAAAAATGGGGTAGATGAGGATTTCTGTTTTTTCACTAAGTTAGTTGATATTGAACAAATGCAATGTGTTGTGTATTATACTAAGCGGCATTTCAAATAATTTGAAGCCCGCACTGCTTTGCTTGGGCTGTAGTCACCAACTCAACTACATTTCCGTTTTCCAATGACAAAAGGCTGGCGATACAAATCGTTTTAGTGTACACACTCAAATTTGCTGGCTACTATTTCGACGAAAAGCCCATGTCATGAAAAATCATGGCTGAATCCTGATAATGTCATTTTAGACTACACGAACTCCATTTTCAATCAACGACCTTTCTAAAAGTGCGATGCTTTGGTTCATATAAAATGAACATGCAAGTTTGTATCTATTTTAATCGAGGGCAGCCAATATTTTGTGTACGGATTCAGTGAGGCCAAACATTTTTTCCGAGATTATAACTTAAAATAAAATCGTTTGGCACTGTTTTGTCACTTTTTTTATAAGCCGAGTCAATTCTTCTTGAAAAAATTTCGGCTCAGTGGAATAGTACTATAACACAATGAAAGGGGTTCATGAATACACTTTCTTCTGCCGGCATATTCATCTCCTGTGCGCTTGGAGTATGGTATGAAACCAGTCTTATGTCAGAGTGCGGAGGCCCATTCATTATAGAAATCTTCCGATCGTTTTCTTATTCAATTTAAGCCGGGTATTTGTAAAACCAATGTCAACAGTACCTACTACTACAAAAAATAAATGAAAAGATCGATTCATTCGCTTGTTACAATGCCCATATTACATTATATATTCTATATAATGGCAGCACATTCTGTGTTGTAAAACTAAGCAAACAAAAAAATGTATTACCTGTATTAGTCCTTAGGATAGAAAACGTAAGCACTTTAATATACTCATCTTGGGACACGCCTCTATTTTCCTTTCAAAGTGCATTTGTAAAACCAATTTTTATGACACTCTTTTTTTTTCTTATTCATAATATAGCTTATCACTCTTTTTTTTTCTTATTCATAATATAGCTTATCTCCTACTGACAGTAGAAAAAAGTCATTCATTAAACCTTTTTTTTTTATAATTTTTCTCCAAATTCATAAAGAGGTCGCACCGATTGTCCTGTGCCTTTTCCCCCCTTGTTTTTGTTTTCTTTCAATTTTGATGAAAAATTGTTAGCTAAGAAGTTTGCCTACGGGCTACAATAAACAAGTAGCAATATCCAGTTTCCCGTTTTTGTTTGATTTTTCCAATTAGAAAACACCCAAGTCCTTTATTTAGTTCCTTCCTGGTTTGTTTTTGCTACTCAAAGTCATGGCGAACTCTCGTCTATAGGGTGTCCTCCTTATCGTCTGTTTTATCAGAGAATATTGTTTTTCCTTTTTTTTTCAATTTAAAATATAAATGGGAACACAACTGCAAGTTTTTTTTTATGAATATTGATCCTTAGCACGCGACGTGAACCGAAAATCGATTTTAATCTCATATACAAACGTGTAAAATGTAAGAAGGGGCTGCGGTCGGATGAAGGGTATGAATGATAAAGGTATATTTCGGAAATTGTTATGAATTGTATGCTCAAGGAACCATGTCTTGCTTTTTGTTCTCTTAATGGTTGCAGGATTTCCATCAAATGGGGGACTATCGAAAAAAAAATGGAAAACCCGGTTATTTGTGGCAAAATCTAGGTCAGCTAAACAAAAATCCATGTAGCTACACCCCATAAAAAGAATGGAAAGGAAAAGAAATATACTATCAACATAGAATAGGAGTTGCCCTCGTTTATGTATTCACATTGAAGGATGTTTCTTGTTGCATTATCCCGACCATTATCCATAAGCAACCCTCAGTTGTTTGGTGTTTTGATTTCTATCGCGCAGGAACGCATTATAATTCTAATCATGTAAATTTTTTTTAGCAGTTAGCGGTATGTGAATTATAAAAAATGGTTTTTGAGGAAGATGGTGAATTCAGTAATTGGGTCTTTTTTTGTATCAATTTGGGGGCTTACCAACAATACAATATCAGAAGGTAAATGAATGATTTATGCAGAGTAGATACTAGCATATCTGATAAATTTGGAATGAGCGTAGATATCTATCTCTTAAGAAGATTAATGATGGTCAGAAAAAATTTGGAATGATCGTCGGAATAATAGATTAATGATGGTCAGAAAAAAGTTGATACCACAGAAGATTGTAAATTTGTAGTTTTTTTTTTAATCTCCGACATGTCAACGGGTTCAAATAATATGACGCCGTCGTTTTGCTAGAATTCTACAGCTGTGTGGAAAATACAGTTTTGCAAATGAAATCATCGGTTATCTTTGATTCTATATTGCAGATTATAGCAAAGCAAAGGCCTAAAGTCACAATAAATGGTTAGATGTGGTCAGCGGTGACTGCATAGCCATGGATTTTTTCATACATATTAGTACCAGTGCAGAATCGGGCAATACACTTTCCACACTGATATTAGATTTTTGTTTGTAGATGATGGCTTCCAGAACTTAAACTACGCATTTTATTTCCTAATTTAAATGTTTTTTTTCTCTCTTTGAATTTCTGAATATTGGGAGACCCACACAACCCGCTGACCAACTTTTTAGTTATGGCCACTGTTCTTTCATGTCAATTGGCTAAACGATGTTAAGGCTTCTCTTACTAGGCTTGTTCCACTTGTTCAATTAAATGGATAATTTCAATATGAAATAGAATTTCCTGCTCCTTAATTAGTGATGATATTCAAAAATATTCAAACATCTCTAGGTAATTATGAAGCTTTAATAGGATTTACTTTTATTATTTAATTTTTCCCAACAATAAATTCACATTTGATTTAATCTTTCATCTCACTCTCTCAATTAAATATTGCTTGCGGCAACAGTTGTACTTATTCAACATCATTTTTCCCCTTCGTTAAGTTTCTTTATACATACATTATGTACATGAACGTAAATTATGAGTTTCGGCAGACGACGATATCAAAAAGCAACAACTCCTTCGACCCAATTTTACTCAAACCTTCACCAGTATTACCCCTGATACAGGCTGCAGTTATTGCGCAGTTTCTGGAATCGGTAGCAAATCCAGGACACTTCTATTTATTCAGATACATTTCTGTGCAGTAGTAGTTTCGTTGAGTTTTCTTTTTTTTTTTTTTCCTGTCTGTGTTTGCTGCACCACCTATCAACTTGTGAATGCTTGTATTCCGTTTCCTTTTTGCTTAATATGTTTTTGTCCCAGGAAAGTTCTCGCGACTCGCACAAGCGCAGTATAAAGTCCTTTCCCAGTTTTGGGATTTCAAATGAATCAACTGTATGCGGTAAAAAAAAAGATGAATATCTTGTGTGTATTCGCGTGACCAGAGAATATTACAAATTTCCATCCTAGTCCCTTTTTTTTATTGGCATGTGTAGGTACAGTTCTGTATTGTTAAATAATTTTATATCCTTCTTGAAAATGTATATTCAACTTTTTAAAAAAGTAGTCATTGACACTATAGGGCGAAACGTCATTGATTAGGATTCATTTATTCAGCAACTGATCCTATTATTTAAAATCCTTAGATCATGTTCCTAGTACAAAAGACACAAATGCTCTCTTGAAAGGATTAAATAATAAAAGAGCATACATACACATATCCATACATCACTATTTTTTTATAGCGTTTTCAATTGAGGAGCACATAATCCTGATGAATACATATTTTCTCATGAAATGAAGCTAGCCCATCCTTGAATGAAATAGGGATATACCTAGATAGTTGAACTAGCATAAACAAATATTTGTCAGCTTAACTTTTTGGCAGCCAAAAAGAAAACAGCTATATAGACCTGAACAAGGATAATGCAGTAGTGGTTTTGTAGAGAGGGTAAAATAGTTTAAAAATTTTATCTCAACAGGAAGAGATCAGCACATAATGCTTTTTGAGAAGAGAAATTTCCAAAATGAGCTTAAAGAAGATTTTCCTGTTCTTGAAATGCTATTAAAAATATATATGTATATCAGACAGGGCTGCAAAGGAGGTGGTGCTGTTAAAAAGGGATTATAAAAAAAAAGTATAATTCCGTTACAAGGGATTATAAAAAAAAGTATAATTCCGTTACAAGGGATTATAAAAAAAAGTATAATTCCGTTACAAGGGATTATAAAAAAAAGTATAATTCCGTTACAAGGGTCCAGGTTACCCTCTTTGTCAGTGTTCGTCGAATTTCTAGTCTTGACATTATAAAAGTAACATAAGCCGCATTGCGAATATGCGGATGTACAGTTGCGTTGCAGATCTTTCCTTTCATGCTCTTTTTGTACAAATCAATGTTCTTTCCCACCGAACGTATCCAACCAAAAAAAACCTGATGTATCAGTAATCATCAGTATCAGTAAACCTTTCTGCACACTGATCAAGGACTATAAGGAATGACTATTATCTGCTTTGTAAATCCATTAAACTTTTCCTTAGAAGCCATTTATAGGTCAACATTGTTTAAATATTTTGTTCAGACATTCATTTTATCGAATTTGTTAAAACAAATGGTTTGTTTTTTAAAAAAAGGCCGCAAAACGTGGTCGTCGGCTTAGACCGATCTTATAATGATTTAGACTGATCTTATTGGTATTTTTTTTGTTCTTTCAAAACACAAATATTCAATAGCCCAGTTTCACAAGTTTTCCAAAATCTGCAAGTGGAACGTGATCACTTGAGGACCCAGAGACTTAATCTAAAATATGTTAAACTCACCAATGGACTTGACTTTTCCTTAAAATAATGCTAGTTTTTTTACATTTAAGTAAGGAAATTATTGTATTTATATGTTGATTTAACATAAATCAACTATTTATGTGACGGATGAATTTCACCTCTATTTCGCCTTATGAATTTGATATCTTATTTAAGGTATAAATACATTTTGTTTCCAATATCTACCAACAACTGTTATAATTATCGTTCTCGTCTTTTTGTTTTTACTTGAACAGACTACAAGAAATAAAAGCAATCAAAAGTAAGAAGCTTAAACTGAACACGTGCCTCACCAAGGTGCAAAAATCAAAGTGATCAATTTTATTTTATTAACATTTCCACCTTGAAATATACCCAGTCTCCAGCAAATGGTTTTTATATTTCCTTCTGTTCAATAACCTCAGTCAGCGAAACAGAGAAAATCGCACGTCCCTGTGCCAATGTTTGTATAATGCCCATCATCACAGTTGGTTTTTTGTTAAATTATAAAACAACAAAATAAAAGAGCACGCACTTAACAACAACCCACAAAATGCCGGGAATATTTTACTATTTTGAGTCCATTTCCCTTCCTTGTTTTTTTTTGTTTTATCATTTAAAATTATCTTCTGTCAAAAAGTTGGATTTTCTTTTTATTTAGTTTGTTTTTACGTTTAGTTTACAATTACATTTAACTTGAAATTCAATTGAATTTCTTAAAATACCTCACGGAAATTGTGTGTATGCATGGCATGGAGTGGCGAAAAATTACAAAAATACACTAGTAGTTAAAACATGCAAACCTAAAAATATTTCACATACGCCTCGTGTGCTGTATGAATCTATTTTTATTTAAAAAAAAGAAAAGTAATTTACTATTTTGTCAACTTAAACCAAATTGAATAGATTCATAAATCTGCCTAAACAAGTGAAATCACATAAACACTCACAACATCAGTTGTCGCGTAAAAACATATATTTTGTCTATACATACTAAAAAAAGGTAATCCAGAGCGAAAAAGATTTAAACAATACTTTCTCACAAATTAGCAGAAATTCCCTGGTATTTATAGGAATACAATTATTTTATAGCATCTTTTGCGCTCGCGCCCTCTATTTAAACGAACAATTTCGTACAGACTGTGTCGCATAAACACTGCTTTTATTGTTAACTCGAGCGAGACCCGAGACCATGCCGCACAAGAGAGTATGCCGGTAAAAAAAAAAACAATTTTGAAAATTGAACATTTTCTCGCCTTTTACTCAGAAATCGAAGATTTTTATAGAAATGTCGGACGACGGCGACGACAACGACCACACATTTTGTCATTAGCTGCATTGTATTTTTATTTTTCTCTTGTCTCCTTCGTTGTCTGAGGATTTTTTTTTTATTTCAGTTTAGGGAAATCCTCCTAATTTTACATGAGATGATATTTTCGTATGTATACGAAGGGGGTGAATTTTAAATGTTTGGCAGCAGATGCAAATATGAGAAGAGAAAAAATATATTTGCTTCGGCTTATTTGTAATTTAACTTTGTTGGGGAGGATTTCGGTTTATGTACGATGAATTTTCGTTATTGATAATAATTTGTAGATGCAAGCTTTTATTAAAATCCCAACCACAATTATTGGTGTTAAAAATAAAATTTTTGGACACGCAAATTACTAAAGGATTTTTATGACAGGTGACAAAAAAAGTAATAGAGCTGTCAAATGATGTCATTTACAGTTCATATTACTAGTCTCTGCTGTCGTTCAGCCATTTAGTCGACGATATATAAATATGCATATTGATTGTAAAAGATATTGTACCTACTTTGTCAATTGTTTTTGGAAATTTGTAAACTGGGTGATAAGGTACGGGAATTGTGTTGCACTTTGTGAACTAGTAAATTCTTAGGGCTACTAGGAGGCTCGGCCCTAGGTGACGGAGTGGGGCTGCATATTCGCAGTGCTGGGGAAATTTAATAATATAACCTGCGCACCAAAAATTGCCTAAGGGCGTGAGTGAATTGGCCTTTTTTTACTATCTTACCTCTTTCCAAAGTCTAACAAACATCCAAAATATTCATGAGAATCTTCTCAAAATTGGCGATTGCAATCGGCTTTAAACTGGATGTTCCATTCTTTGTGGTAAATGTATAACTTAGTTCACAAATTAATGGAGAAGCTATGTTAGATGTCCTGTATGACATGTATGGTTTTTAAGGTGTTACTCAACCCATCCCGACTTTTGGCGGGTAACAGACAGGGATTCGATTAATGGTGTCTTGCTTGCAAAATCCAGATCAACTGTGCAGTCTTTCTCTTTCTTTAAAAAAAAATCAAATAAAGGGTGTTTTTTGTTAGATGTATAGAACTTTGAAATGGTGTAAAACAAAGGTGATTTTTTTATTAAATTGACATGCTTTTCACTTTAGATAATGTTTTGGCATTATAATTAAAATTTGTGTAGTTTAATCTGGAAGTCCAATTTTCGATGACTTTTCCCAACATTTGTGGCCGAATATCGGCAATAACGCACCGAATGTTGTCATACAATTGGTTAATCGTTTCGGGTTTATCGGCGTAGACTACCGACTTCACATATCCTTATAGAAAATTGTCAAGCGGCGTTAGATCGCACGATCTTGGAGGCCGATATGCAGGACCAAAACGCGAAATTATGCGCTCACCGAATGTTTCCTTCAACAAATCAATTGTGGCATGGTGTGACATGTTGCGCCGTCTAGTTGAAATCACAGCTCCTGCACATGATGGTTGTTCAATTGATGAACGAAAATGTCAGAAATCATGGCTCTATAGCGGTCACCATTGACTGTATCGTTCTGTCCAGCATCGTTTTTAAAGTACAGACCAATTATTCCACCAACCCATACAGCACACCAAACAGTTAGTTTTTGTGGATGTAACGGTGCCTTAACATACACTTGAGGATTATCATGACCCCAAATAAGGCAGTTTTGTTTATTGACGTATCCATTCAACCAAAAGTGAGCTTCATCGCTAAACAAAATTCGCTTATGCTAGGTGATCCTGTGGCTTCAAACTTTGCACGAGTTGAATTTTGTAAGCACGCAAACCAAGATCTTTCTTCCAAAAAGCGCATGGACACATATCCAATTCCTTTGCACTATGGCGGATAGGCTGAGTCGGGTCTTCCCCTACGCTACGCTCTACAGCAATTAATTCTTCTGTACGCTCTGTACGAAGTCTCTGTGGATGCGTATTATCATTAAGAGTAAACGTGGTGCGAAAACGTTCCATACTTAATCGAATTAATTGCTCTGGGTGGACGTAGTGCGCGATACGTATTTCGAACAGAACCATGATTTTCAAAATAAATTTGCACAATTTGGAAGCGTTGTACAGACGTCAGTCTTTTCATGGTGAAAATAAATCACTTGACAGCTGACAAAATAGACAGTTAAAATAGTGTTGCCAACTTAAAGTTATTTACTTCTAAAAAAATACCCGTTATTTCACACGAAAACTCACTTGCAACAAGGGATTTATTCAACAAACCAGTTGTGGTAAGCTGGACGGGCTCAGTGACGCAAAAGTGAGTACCATGAACCGCCGCGCAGAAGGTCTGGGTTCGTAGCAACACTTAAATGATTTTTCACTGGCCCTTCTCTTGTGATGATCTGAAAAAAGTATCAATAGTATCAATTTTAAAAAGAGCTTATCTCAAGTTAGCCGTTCGAAGTCGGAATAAAACAGAAGGTCCCGCCATCGTGCAAGAAATATGCATGCAAACATGAATGGTTGTAAAAAAGCTAGAGCCTGGGTACCAACAATTTGTACTTTTTTTGTAGTGGTTAGCTAACTTTAGCCAACTGCTTTGATATTTATAATACCTTTGGCACATTGTATGTATTGGCAATACAATGGGTGGTGGGTGATACATAGAGGCATGTAGTATGATTAGACAAATGACAATTAAAAAATATAGTTCTCAATCATGCCCATTAGAAAGAATGGCCCTGCGATTTCTGAGACGTATGTAGGTGTGGTATATCCGTATACCATAGCATTTATATCAACAGTGTGTCGAAGGTATAAGTGTCCGTGTTTATCGCGTGGCATTAGCAAGGTATTTCCTGACACATAGGTATACTACAGTGTGTCGAAGGTATAAGAGTCCAACATTGAACCAAAAGGCCTACTCCATTTAAATCGAAGCTCATAGTGGCCTTAGTAACACAATCAAATCTCGTCTGAGTGCACTGCACAACAGTTGTCATTCACTTTATCCTAACCAAATAGAAGTAGTCGATGACTCTCGATTTAATAGCGCACAATTTTTGTAGAGAATCGTCTGTCGCTAGGTGTAACTGAATAATTTAATTTTGGTATTCAAGGATGTCCCTTGTGACTATATATGAAGAAACATCTTCGGCGACTTTTTCTCTCTCCTAATAATACAATTTGCTTATTGACGTATTCGTTAGATCAAATAAAAGCGTCATCGTTGAAACTGATTTTTCATAAAATGTCAGATTACCTGACATTTGACTTTGAGGCCATTCAGTGAAAACATCGTACGTGTGCTATTTTTAGCTTTTGGGCTAAAAAAAGATGAGCCACTGGATTTTCATTGCACACTACTTAGCAAATCTACAAATTGTAATCTTTTAAAGAAAAATCTTCATCTTATCCCAAAATTATTTTTATTTACTGTTGCAAAGCCCAAGCTTCTGTTTAAGCTTGTAAACTGACAAATTGGGATCTTCAATAACATTGGCCTCTATTGCGGCGATATTTGCTTTAAAACGCAAGGATGCTATGGTTGCCGTTGAGCTGTCATTTACTGTTTAAAAAAAAAAACAGTGGATGATATCAACAACACGACGAATCCTATATCCCGGCATAACAGTACTTTTTTTTGTATAGATCACTGATATCATGTAGCATCACACACTTCTCATAGCTCCTCGAAACCCTTTGTAACTAGTTCGCCCAATTAACTACAAAGGATGTTCACTTGTCCTTGTCAAAAAAATTTCATCTTTTTTATAACTGTCTCCCTCTTTCGTTTGTGTTTCATTTTCGCGACATAAAATGCGAACTTCTCTCCAGACACTTTTAAACATTTTCTATTACAATATGAGATATCAAAGGAAAGCAATTACTGTCCTTCATCCTTGTAACAAATGTTAGTTTATCCAGTTTCATACCTAACTACCCTTGAATGTCTTCATATTGCCTTTGTTGCAGAACATACAAAAACAAAAGTAAATTTTCCGAAAAAGAAATGCGAGCAAAATAAAAAAAGGGGAAACAATAACATATTACTGCCCGCTGCACAGTGAAAATGCGCAAATGGGAGTGTGGGTGGAGGATTTGGGTTTTTCTTTTCTTCTCCTTTGTGCTCTGTTTAAGTAACAATAAAAATAAACAATTACGATAGAGTATTAAACATGTGAAAAAGAACAAACTTTAAGTAAAAAAGCAAAGAAAACACATATTTCTACAGGACGACAACAAAGTCCATTCGTACTTAATCGTAAAGAAAATAAATAAAAGAAAATTATGCTCATCTATCTGGTGCCGCGCAGATAGATGAAAGGAGCAAGCAAAAAGAAAATCCCATTTGGCAGAATTTTATTTTAGAGGATAGACTCGTTAAGATGTGTGTGGTTTGGATCTTTTTTTATATTGAAAATACATTTTATGCTGCGCTAGGAGAAATAAGAGATACAAGCAAACTTTCTTTTTCCATAAGGATGGTCTAAATTTATGTGGTTTGGACTGATACCAAAACTTTTTTTTTCTTACAGGCAATGGAACAATTGATTTCCCAGAATTCTTAACAATGATGGCCCGTAAAATGAAGGACACCGATAGCGAAGAAGAAATTAGAGAAGCATTCAGAGTGTTCGATAAGGATGGTAACGGCTTCATTTCGGCGGCCGAATTACGCCATGTGATGACAAACCTTGGCGAAAAACTAACAGATGAGGAGGTAGACGAAATGATTCGAGAAGCTGATATCGATGGTGATGGTCAGGTCAATTACGAAGGTAAGTTAAAATTTTACAATTTGTATGCATAATAAGAGGTTTCCAAGGGCTTTATTTTACCCAAAACAAGGAAGTCACCCAGCAGCGTACTTAATAATGCTATTGAATTCATCATAGGAACCGCGCACAATATTTGGCGCAACAGTCTCCAATAAAAGTGTTTTCCCATAATGATGGTCAATTTTGTGTGGGAGATATCAAGTCAATTTGAAATTATATTCTAAATATAACGTTGTTCAAATGTCTGGCCCTGCCTTGATTGGTGGCACGTACCCGAGGTCCACTTATTCCACATAAATCGGGTTGAATTTGCTGGATGGCTGTGATTATGTTGACTTAAAGGGCATCGTTTGCTTGTATAGAGCAATTTTGGCAAGCTCTAAGTGTAGACGTTTAAAGGCGTTCAATGGAACGTATTTTTAGTGGTCAGTTTACGTTGCCGTCATTAGTTATAACCATGCCTTTAAACTGGTCATGGAGGCCATCAGCCTAACCATGTCCAGCACGACATGCACAAAGTGGCACGTAGCGCCGTCGGTATCGCCAGTTTAGGCCAAAGTAGCTTAACATAATCACTGACTCTTGAAGGTGGTTATGGAAATGCCAGTTTTGTTTTGGAATTAAGTACTAAATCATGAATTCCGTCAGAACAAAATTCGCAGCAAGTAGTGCCTGTCTCGGGATGCATTGAGTAATGGTGTATTGTGTAAATTGATATCGGTGAAAATCCGAGAATTTGACACATCCCTACATGAAACCAAAATCCACCTGTAGAAGAGTCTAATCACCAACATACTATGTGACTTCTCTCATATGGAGGAGGCTGTAAACTCGATAAAGTGCAGCGCAATAACCCCGCGGAATTAAGCCTCATGCAATTACATTCCCAAAAAAAAGCCCCCGTTTGGCTTATTTTAATTTTCGAAATGGAAAAAGGCACCTCCATCATAAAGCATTAACCCGTTTGTTATTGCCATTTGAATTTGTCGTTCTATTCGGTTTGGGTCACTGCAAAGTTTTTGAATATAAGTTACTGCAGTGCACCTTCGAAAATAGCATTTTTCCAATCAGATAATTAACAACTCACTTAATAATAGATCACAATGTCCTCTATTTGTTCTATCAGGAGCTCTTTGGTTAAAGTTAAGTAAATCAAACTAAAAGCTCATTACCGTAGTCTCCTTTTTGTTCAAAATGTTCACCACAAAATTGTGTCCTTCTTTAGCCGCTATTGAATTGTGTAGAATTGCATTTTCTCGTCAATTGGATTTCGTCGTTTGTGGTGTTCATTTTTTTATAATTAGTTTAGGGCTGTTGTCCGTTGTAAGTTGGACCATGACGGTATTCAAATTAATTTCAATTAGTGAACACTTGCCTTGTAGGTAACTTTATTTTACCTTCGCTTCATTTTAATTACAATTACAGAATTTGTTCATGTAATATAGACAACTTTTAGCTTTCAATTGATGAATTTAAACGATATCTTCATAAAAACGTATGCAACGGTCGATACGTTGAACCCAATTTTCGATCACTCGGCCGCAAATTTCGACCATACGGCAGCTAATTCTCATTCAATAATGACTCTAAGGTCCTCTAACGTCGTAGGCTTGTTGGCATGGACCAATGATGTAATGTAGCCCGATAAAAAATTCTAGAAGCATAAAATCAAAGCAAAGCACCGACTTGGAATTTCGGTAGTAAATTTTAATTATTTGTAAACATTGTTCCTTCATGTACTTTACCATCATAAAAATGTTATTTTTACTGAATATTTATACTTTGAAAGTTCGTTTATCGGTTAACGTTAACACTGAAAGTTTAAAGTTGTTAAAGCCGGGATTTTAAATCCATTTTACTTAAAAATCAAAAGGTGTCATATTCGTCTATAGACTATTCTTCTCTTACATGACCTCCTGCCCCACTGAACCCAATAAACTCAAATCATCGCATTGGTATGATCACATAGGGTGACACCATAAAACTGTTATTATTGGATTGCTAATACATTCCACTTTCTCACCTAATAAATGCTTATATTCCCCCTATGGGAATTGCGTTAAAAAATACCGATTGTTTATATACAATAAACATGACGAAACCACTTACTGAAACATTGCACTGCAGATACTATTCTGTTGGCGCAACAAAAATATAATAAATTCTCTATTACTCGACTTCACCTTCATTATATCTTATGAATCATATCAGAGGCTATTTGTTGTTCAGTTGGCATCATTCGGTATCGTGTTCGTAGTCACAGTCGCGAGAATGCCTCATCTAATGTGAGAATTGCTTTATTGCTGATTTGTGGTGCTTGATAATTGCGATGAGTGAGTCATTGGCGGTACAGAAAATATATTTAATTAATATATTCATGTAGTTGTCTATTGGTGCCAACTGATTCCATAATGTGTAGTAATTCCAAATGCTACGTTGTCCCTCCGAATTTGTTTAGAACGGAAATTACACCGCAATGTATAAGTCAACACTTTAGGGAGAATTTGGCAAATTTATGTACAATAACATGCCCAGACTAACAAATTTAGTAAACCAATAATCAGTTCAATCAGGATTATGAAATTGATGATTTTTTTTTTCTAATGAACACTTTTCATTCGTCTTCAGAATCGACTAAGTTCTTTGCAGGAATATATTTTGGAATGTCATACATCTAATTGGGTGTCTCCATTTTGTAAAACTAGTTGTTAAAAAAACGTCTTAAAATTACGCTTGTGCATTTTGGTCCAGTTCAGAACACGCTCAATTTAATTCCAATCTTACTAAAGTTGTTTGACTCTTAGGACACTAGTTCAGTTTCAGTTTTCATGAGGCAATCAACCGAAGCAGCCCTTATCAGATATGGCCACTTCGTTACCTCATATTAGTAATTTTCGATGAGTAGAAGTCTAAAGAGGAGAAGGAAATAACTCAAGATTTATTATGAATGAATTTTTTGAATTTTTTCATGCTTCTATAATTTTGATTCGCTACAATTATTTTTTTTTTTTTTAACAAAATCTAAAACGAAGTTCTCGATCTATATTTTAGATTGCGTTTATATATCCTTATGCACGTAACGCAACGATTCTCATCCTGGCTTGATAATCTTCTCCGTTACCAACTATGTAGTTTCGCTACTTTGAAACATCGTATTACCACGGGTGTGGTTTTAGACTTGGCCAATCAACGGTTATCCATTTTACTAAAGCGAATGCTGTACCATTCGTCTTAACCAAGTTTGAATAATTTAAAAAGGGGTGGTTTTAACACACATCCTTTATACTGCTCCAAAAGTTAGCTAGAGACAAAAATATAACAATTGTCACATCAGTTTCTTCATTTCGTGTTAACAGCATCTTCGTTGTTAACACCACGCCAAACCATCGGAGACTTAACTAAGATACCTCTATAGCGCTAGGACATATTTTGAACCAGCCCAGCTTCTTCTCTATAAAACACAAGTAATAAGAGTATGGGGGTTTGTTTACTGTTCTCATGTTTGGAACTCGGCCTTAAAACTTGCACTAAACTTAATTGACGACTATACAAAGACGAGCAATCCGTTATATATATATGATTTTTCCCATATATAAAATCTTCAAGATTTGGCTTAGCCAATACTTGTCAAAGATTTGTCTTTTGGTGTATGTAGTGGCAGATGACCTATAACGGTCCATAAGTCCATCTTAAAAGAACAGCAACAACATAAAACCAAAACTCTTTTTGTTGCAGAACAAGCAGTCAAAAACTCGACCTTCAAAAAGACGTATTTCCATCAATGTGTGTTGTGATTATGAATAAATCATCGTATCCTTACGGAAGAAAAACAAAAGTCAGTTCTAATCGGAACTAATTTCTGTTGCAGAATAAAATAAAACAGCATACAATTACAATCGCATTCGTTTGATCTCGCAGCAATTTTTTGTGGGACAGGTTCAACGCATATCTGTCCAAAATTTAAATTGCTCCCGAACTGATACCTCGGTAGGAATGATAATCTAAAGCAATTTAGCATACATTATTGCGCAGCCCTTATAGAGCGTTTTATGTTTGCCACACCTAAGAAAAGTGTAAAAAAAACTATTTTGTAACGGTCTTTATTGTCAAATGAATAATGATGGCGATCGTTTGATCGGTTACCATCAATATTGTAACTTCACTGTTAATTATGTATTTAATTGCTGATCACATGTTGGGTTCAATTCCATTTCTATTGCTACGTTTACACCGTGGAATATATTTGGGCCGCCACTAAATAATTTAGTCTCAGAATTTGTTTGTTAACACCGTACATGGCTATATGCATAACGTGAATAACGTTTTCCCAGTATCAGTTCCAATGACTCCGTATACACCGTGGACCATTACTACGGGGCAAAGTAACGAGAGTTTTTTTTTTAGAGGTATAGAACTTTAAGTTGGGAACACTATTTTGTCGGCTGTCAAGTGATTTATTTTTATGACGTTTTCCATTGGTAAAAAAATGAATCTTATTTCGATCTAGATCTGTCAAAAGACCGATTTTGACAGTTGTTGTGTTCCTTTGGGCAAAACAATTTTTTTTTTGATCTTAGATCAATTTTGCAGATCTGGATTTTTTGGGAGATTTACCCTTCCTTGCACTAATACTAATACAAATGATAGCTCTAAGTTTGACTAGAGTGATTTTCGTTTTGATTTAAGATTATTTCGGTTGTGAAAAACTATTATTAACCATTTAAACTGTAGTAGAACGACGTGAAATATAAATTAAATCAAAAGCAAATAACCTGTGTTACTGGAAACTTGAAAGCTTATCCGACACTAACTCCACAGGCACGAAATTACAACAATACAATCACAGAAAAAAATCAATCTGAAAGCATGTTCCATTGGTAACAACAAGATCAAATTTCAGATCAAAATCCATATTTACCAATGGAAAACGCCATTAGTTTGGTTTGACATTTCAACATGAATAGACTTGTTAACAACGCTTCCAAATTGTGCAAATTTATTTTGAAATTCATGGTTCTGTTCGAAATACGGAATTGGATATGTGCCCCTCCACTTTATGGAAGATTTTTTCAGAGAGATCTTGGCTTTGTGTGCTTACAAAATCCAACTCGTGCAGGAATTGAAGCGACAGGATCACCAAGCAAAGCGAAGACTCGGTGAATGGGCCAAAAACAATATTCAATAAACAAAACTGCCGTATTTAGAGTGATGGTAATACACGTGATGATCAAGTGTATGTTTAGACACCGTTACATCCACAAAAACTAACTGTTTGGTGTGTTTTATGGGTTGGTGGAATAATTGGTATGTACATACTTTAAAAACGATGCTGGACAGAACGGTACAGTCAATGGTGACCGCTATAGAGCCATGACTTCTGACATTTTCGTTCATCAATTGAACAACCATGATGTGCAGGAGCTGTGGTTTCAACAAGACGGCGCAACATATCACAGCTCGTGCCACAATTGATTTGTTGAAGGAAACTTTCGGTGAGCGCATAGTTTCGCGATTTGGTCCTATGAATTGACCTGCAAGATCGTGCGATTTAACGCCGTTTGAATATTTTTTTGGGGATATGTGATGTCGGTAGTATACGTCGATAAGCCCGAAACGATTGATTATCTTTCGTATACAGAAAATTCCATGTCAATTTAAAAAAAATCATCTTTGCTACATTTAAAAGTTCTATACCTAAAATTCTTCTTTTTTTTTTAGAAAAATCCTCGCTATTATTTCCGTTTTATAACGCGTCAGTTGAATTTATGAAATTAAATTTAATTTAATTCCGTTAAATTTATTATAGTCACGGTCACCTACATAAGCGGACTGACCTAAACAATTTAGTTCTTGTTCGAAGTGTTTACACCGATTAGGTACACTAACACCAAGTGTAGGCTTAGTCCCGGTTATTGTCCACGGTGTAAACGTAGCCAATTGTTGTCATTCTTTTCAAATGATGTTCGCCTTGTTTTAATTTTCAATCACTATGCAAATTTGTTGATAGATTTACATAATTTGTCTCCCAAATTGAATGAAACACATTCCATTTTTGGCTTCTGTGTCGACGTGTAGAATTAAGAGATCGTTAGTATTCATACGTGCAAGCTTCCTAATAGTTATGAGTGACTTGCAACTAAAAAATTTATTATTTATTTACCAACCACAAACATATATATAATATATCTATGCTTCTATAAAATGCTTTCTCCATTTGTCGAAAACTAAATAAATAAAACACTCACTGAATCGATGTGTCAACAGCAATGAACGGATATTAACTATCTATCCCGCATCAGTTTAGTCATTAAACCAATCTATATCCATTTCTCTTGCTCTTGTCGAAACCTCCTCTGTTGTGGTGAGGAGGCACCCGTGTATATTTCAATAGCAATCGATTGACTTTAGAATTTATTTTTAGCCCGCTGACTATATGTGCGAAAGGAGATACAACCACACATTACAAACATTACTCAATGCTGTGCCGTTGTGCTCCATCGCTCTGTAAATCCCCACCTTTGGGGATGAACAAAACAACAACCCGCAATTAGTTAGTTGCCCCAATAAACAAATACACCACCTTTGTTTGTGTGTCTAGAAATTTTTGGCACTACACCACTCAGTATAGTCACCACTCGACGACTAGATACAAAAATGTATCTAGGTTCATTGCAATCAAAATTCAACAAGCAGCATTGTGGCGTGCATATTTGCTGTGCAATATCACGTCGTGACACTCTATTAACTTTTGTTGTTGTGTTATGTTCTCCTTTTTTTAAAGACGGCTTCCTGTGTACACATCCTAAAATGCAAATTTTGCTAGCTGACGTATGTAGTTATACCCTCATGCGGTGTGGTGCGGTCGATTAAAATGCAAATACACGTCTTTGATGCCTGCGAAATCCAAAAAAGCCATAACTCCTTTGGCTATAAATTTTAATGAAACCTTTGCAAAGTTAATAAAATACGATTTATTCAATGAATGCGAAACAAAACCCAGAGGCAAGTATATGTATTCTTCTCTGAGGCTCATCAAAGGAAACCTGTGGGGGGGGGGCAAATGAAAAGTGCTGGCACTCAATCAGTGGTGGTTTGAAATACGACAGAGACACGAAGTCGTATGTCGATGAATGCAACATTGTCGACGATTTATCGCTGAAACACAAACACGTGGGCAGTAAAGCCCCTACTATTTAGCCATGTATTTTTCAATTTGGCAGAAAAAAAAGCCGAATATCTAAGTAAAAAAAAGTTTTAAAAAAAAAAATGTTTATCAGTTTGCCATGGCGTTTGGTGTTGAGTTATGAGATGGTCTAATTTTTCAGATTTAAAACAGAAATCTGTCTTGATATCCTATGGAGATAAATTTCTGTAAAGCAAATAGTTCAAGATTGATTTTGCGTCTTACGCCTTAAGTTTATGTATTTAGTTTAGGTAGTGTTTGGTTTATACTGGGGAATATTCAAAAGTAAATAATCGCGGAAGGCCCTTACCCTTGACTGATTCCTACCTATGCCTTTCCTATCTAACGAAATTTCCCTCCTTGGATTACCAACCTAGTCGTTTCGATATCTCTTCGGAAGAATTTACGAAACGAAAGTCAGTTATTGCGAAATAAAACAAATGAAGGTTACAATCGGGTTTGATGGATCCAGCAACAATTCTTAAACGAACAGCTTTAGAAGAAATTCAACGCGTAGCTGTCAAAAATTGTTAACTCAACGCATTTTGTTGCTGCGCGTTAATAAGCGATAAATTCCCTCCAAAAATCTGTTGGAAACATAGTTATCGGAACGGAAAAGTCGGTAGAAAATCTCGGATTTCAAACAAATTGGAGAAATGTTTTCTTCCGAACGTATAAGTTGATAGGCCTGTTTATGATCTGTTGGCCTGTAAGTGGTAGTGATGAGGATCAATTTTCTTAAAGGATATCATATAGTAGGAAGTGCAGATAAATAGGTGCACTAACCACCCAACCCCCACTAATCAAACAGTCTTATTTTGAAGATTAGAATGTTTGATTAGCAATTGGGAATTATTTTCTGGGGATTTGCCAAAAGCAAAAGTGAAACCGTTGATAAACTAGAATGAAATAAGGTTGTTTGCAGAGCAACAAAACCACATACCCATACTGCCTGTGAAAAAAAAAACTTTAGTACGATAGAACCACGACCAGTTTTGACCCCAAAAAGGGTTGATTGGACGATGTCACTTTTCCCTCAGTTAATTTGAACCAGCAAAAGAGGGCGTGTTTCCATACATGAACTTAAAAATCGATCACCACAATTAAAACACAATGTGCTGTGATCTCTTTTACTTCTCTGGGGCTACTAATTTTTTATTGCTGGCACGTGATTTTGATTAATCAGGTGGTTGATGGGGATATCTATAAATAAAAATGAGTATTTGTTTGTTCTTTTTTTGGGATGGCAAGCACATGTGACGATCCCGCGCGCCGGTCGTACAAAGTCATAGTGAAACGGGTTATTTTTAAGTCGAAGCCCAATTAAAGGGATGACTAGTGATGGTTTGGATTATTTTTAAACCTCACAATTGGAATGACGTAAAAAGTGTTTAAAAAAAACTGTGCCGTTATATGAAAAAGGATCCAGTTTTGTTTGCCATCACTTGGTCAACCTGTTGGAATGTAACTTCAGGATTGAATAAAATTACCATTAAAAACGACAGCAAAAACGGGTAGAATAAGTATTTGTCCTTGTGATTCGGTTCTAATGGGGTTATTCATTCATTTCCAAATTAATTGATATATTGAACTTGTCCAAAAAACAAATCACATCAATTTGAGCCTAGACAATTACGAAGTTTAAGATAGATATCTCAGACGAAGTTGGATCTTTTAAATAGCTTTGCTTTTGGCAGATACTTACATTTTGTTTGTATGGTCTTCTGAGATATTTTTTTTTCGGCGAGTTTACAGCCTCTATATGATCGATCATAATCCTCTAATAATCAAGAAACAATCAAGAGCCAGTGTTATTGCATTTTCGTATTCCTGATGGTCTTCTGGCTGACACTGGTGATTTACAGTCGCCACTTCGTTCGTATTATTCAACCTACGTCAAGGTACCCGGCACCCTATTTTCACCTGGATATAAAAATTGCATATTGTCTTCGCTAAAGACAAGCGTTATTTTTTTGGCGTTCGCTGCAGTGACATTCTTACTCTTTTGGGACACTTTCAACTTCTCAATGAAAGTTAATTGAACTCATTTAATTTTGTTTTCGGTATTTTCCAGAATTCGTGACTATGATGACATCGAAGTGAGCTGCTAAATTACTTCTTTTTAAGCCTTTCTATTTGTTTAAGATGTTGATGAAGACTGTAGCTGTGCGCAACAACATCGTGCGACGCTGTTGCTATGGATAACATTAAAAAATATTAATTAAATTTAAATAAAAGAAACATTTAAAAAAATAAAAATACAAAACAAACATACAAAAAGTCTATATAATATGAAAACAAAAACCCAACAACAACAAAAAATTCTTCTTGTATAATTCAATTTTAATGATAACAAAACTTAATAAAAACCAACCACTAAGAGAAAAACAATTTTTCGATATAATTGAATTAAAACAAAAAACAAAACAGACGTATATATATATAAAAAAAAAAACAATTTTAACTGTAACACATTTTTAATTAAGAAAGATATATTATTAAACAAAAAGAAAATGGAATGAAGAAATATATAAAAAAAATAAAACAATATTTTAATCGCTAACACACACGGATACACAATACACACAAAAATACAAGACACACGCAACACGATTTTAAAAGAGCGACAACAACAAGAATAACAAAATAAATCCTTATTTGACAAACTAACAAACAAAGCAAAAAAATTGTCTTCTAGTTATAAAAAAAAAAATTTGTATATTCTAAAAACAAAAACAACTTCCTTCTTGAATTCCAATTTTCAGAAACAATTCTCTTCTTTCTTCTCTATACTATTTCATTCCTGAAATATCCTGTTTTTTTGTTTTTTTTTCTAATTTATTTTTTTTATATATATATATAAACATATGATTTTTTTTCTTGTATACTCTCCAATGGATCACACCCCTTAGTATATAAAACAACAACTAAAAGCTAACAATTTTGTTTTCCAAGACGTATACCGAATTTTGTTTTTTGTTTTTCTTCACTTTTATTTTGTACTTTTCTCCGCAAATATTTGATTTTTTTTAAAGGAACTGACCCATCGTTGGTAAGAAGCCCCCTCCTCCATTTTCCCCCGGATTAAAGCAAACATATTAAACACAACTACAACACTACCAAGAAAATAATTAAATTTAAAAAAAATGTATCCCCAACCTGATGCGTACACTATTTATTATTTATTTCTTATTCTTGTTTAAAGGATAATATAGGAATTTTTCATATCGTTTCTGAAAAGTTTATCGCATCCTTAAATTTTGTTTAAAAAAAATACAACATTTAAAAATTTTACTACTAAACAATTGTTTATTATTTATTTATGTTCATTTAAAAACATTGGATAGAACGACATGAATCCATATAACAAAAGAAAATAAATCAGCATACACTTGTTTATTCCTTTTATTCTATGTTTAATATGAAAAAATGCATATTATCTATATATTAATTAAACAAGAAAAAAAAAACAAAACAATTATATAACAACAAAGAAAAATATCAAAGAAAGGATTACAAAAATAAAAAAGAAAATATTTAAGCAACATTTTGGGCCTTTATATAGCTAAACTATATGACTACTTACTCACTACTTAAATGTTTTTAGTGTAGAAAAAAAATTAAAGAAAAAAACAATTTAATAAAAACACTGACAAAAAGACAAAAAAAAATATTTTGAATTTTTGCTTTATAAACAAATGAGATAAAAAAAACCAAAATTTATTTCAATTTTATTATTACTATCAATTGCGACAGAAACGTTTATAATTTCTTTTTCTATATATTTATATATCTAATTAAAAATTAATTTAAATAAAACAAAAAAACTATATATAATATTAAACAAACAAATTAATAAAATATACATGAAAACGATATCTCCTACTTATGGATAACACAGGGGGTGTGAAACAAAGTGGAGAGAGACTTTCAATGAGAAAAACTAAAACAAATGTGGATTGCGTTTATTTATTTCGTTGTTCTGTGTTGTCGGCAAATGTTCTCAGTTTTTGGCTTTTCTAACGATTTTCAAGTTCTTTTTTGTGTGTTGACAACGTTCATATTATTGGTATTGGATATAAATTCTGAAGTACCAACATGTTTGCCAAATATATGGAAGATAGTAGCTTTTTTCCGACATTTGATATGGTTTCGAATTTGGAAACGATTTACTCTAAAACTCGAAACAGTACTAATACAAGTACATATGTGGATGGCAATGAATTTCGTGCTAACCCACGTTACGTCTTGAATTTTGGGGCAAATTTGCTAATTTTTGTCCAATTTGAATATAGATTTTGTGTTAATATAACAGATCCCAGATTATGAAAAAAAAAAAAAAACAATTTTTTTAATAACGGACACTGTTCTGATCTTTGATTCCAAACGAAAGTAATTTGAGTATAAATATTTAGGTTTATCGAGAACTCTTTCCCAAGGAATTTTTCCCATTCAGCAATGTAAATTGATTGCTGAATGGGGAAAATTCAATAATACTGCTTTCATCAGTAAGAAATGGAGTTTTATTTTTGATTAATGTATACATATCTGTATAACCAACAATACCGACTATACTGAACTTTTCAGTACCGTACTGAATTCGAGGTCCAGATACTAGATGAATTTTTATACTGGAACTTTATAAATTTTATTAGTTTGTGAGCAATACGGATATTTAACAAGCTCATTACTAGTCGGACGCACTCTTCAACCACACTAGATGTGTGGCGGTCGAGAAATTTGCCAGCGATATAAAGAAGCACAAAAAGTTCCCATCGCTGAATTCGCAACGATTATCGAGTATATTTTGTGTTTTCCTGGCTCGTTGGCACAGCCCGGTCGAGCGCGTTCTCGTAAAAACGAAGAAAATTTGGAAGCATCAGTCATCGTAGATTCATATTTCTACTAATTCTTCCATATTGCAAGTCATATGCAACATGGATGAATTGCCTTGACTTTTTAAATTTTCTGCAACCAGACTTATGCTTTCAAGCATTTGCAGACTGAGCTGCAGTCAGCTGATGTTAGTCTAATAGCAATGCAGTTCGCTGAATTAAATGCCCTGTTTTGTCTCACTAAATTAAGTTCCTGCACATACACCATTCGTGTTTGGAACAACGGTATCATTACGCTCACAAATCGTTGTTGCTTCTACTGGGAACTACGAAACAGGGGCTCTATTACATAAACCGAAACGATACAAAAGTAAATTATAGTCACGAGTCATTTCTCACGACTCACGAAGTGCTATTGTGTTAAACGAGAAAGGCGTACGAAACATTTTGTACAAATGTTTCTTAAGCTTCATTGAGATCAAGATCCTGTGCTACCGAAATGTAACACATTTTTAAGCATTCACGCTGACTTCGAAAACGTCATATTTTGGAACGCTTAATTTAGCAGTAGTGCAGAAGTACTGCGTTTTGCAATTTAGCCTATATATATAATACTTCTATACTTAAAACAAAGAAATATATAAACATTGTTTTCCATGTTAACATAAACAAATGCGAATCATTGCTATTTCTGAGCCTAAAAGGTTGTTGTTGAATTGAAAGAAATATCTTATTTGACATCATTACGAACGTATTTAATCATAATTGATTTGGTAAAACGACTTAAGTAAAAAATGACTAAGTTTGTTTACCTAATCCTTCAATGTATGTGTTAGTGCATCTGTAAAATGTCATACATTTTGTTGTGTCTGGCAGTGACTTCTCGTTTTACATAATCGCACTTTGTCGAGAACATCGTTTACTTGCCGCTCGTTTCGCTTTATTTAATAGAGCCCCTGATTGCAAGCCATTATTCCATTATTATTATCTAAAAAGGACAGGCTATTAAAAAAATCCGTAAAAAATATTATACGGCTAAAGACAAAAGTATTCGGATTTTATATGAGGCCAAAGTATTATTTTTAAAATAAACGTTACATACAATTGCTCCTTAAAATATGAACATGGCTAAAAAATATTTGAAATTCCATACCAAATCTACGCAAGCATTTTGCGTAGCGTGGAAACGACATAGCTGAATAGTAATTTGTTCAACTGTTTGGAATATTGGGGGTTCAAGTTAAGCCAGCGTCTTTTGAACAAAATCTTACACAAATAACAATTTCAATGATCTTTGTATACTTATTAAGTAACACAATTTTTCGATAAAGATCTAAATCTAACACCAACAATCATAATAGACCCATAAACCCAACATAAAGTAAGTCATCACTGCACCAAACATATTTTCTATTATTACATATTTCTTTTCCCTTGTAACGTGCTGTCATAACTCATAACACAAATGATATTTAAAAATCCTTGAGCGCATTTAATAAAAATACAAGCCATTTGAACTATGAGTAGCCTTATTTTTAAACGGTGGGAAAACTGGTTCGAGCGAAAAGTGGATACTTTTCAGATGATCAAATATTGGAGAGGAATTCGATCATGTAAACTTTAGCCGACCATATACTTAATCTGCCAGTTGATTGACAAAAACATCAGTAACTGCATTTATAATTGTTAAAAAATATGAGTTCGAAATCGTCCAGCAATCTTAAATCGTTCTATAGGTGGCAAAAATATTGTCTTCTGACATTTATTTGAAGAGAATGTTGCCTCTGAAGTTTAAAAAACAAAGAAATATTTTTTCTTATATCGGTGACAGAAGTTTAAAAACCAAAGAAATATTTTTTCTTGTATCGGTGACAGAAGTTTAAAAAACAAAGAAATATTTTTGCTTAAATCGGTGACAGAAGTTTAAAAAAACAAAGAAATGTTTTTTCTTATATCGGTGACAATGTGAAAAACCAAAAACAAATGAACTCGATTTACAATTTTCATTGCACTTAAATTCTGGAACCCAGCTGCATTATTAATCACTTTTGATAATAAATATCTTCAAATTACGTTAACAACTTGGGTGGAAGGACTTTTCGTTATTTAACATGGATCTTAGGTAACAACTTACATAACACATTATCTGACAAGTAACTAACTAAAATTTGCCCCAACTCTTTCTAATTGCAGAATACGGATTGTTGACAACCGCACACTAGATGTCAGAATTGGATTACCTTACATTTATATCGGTTATTGCTAATCATAACCGATGTACGAGAAAGTTGTAATATGGAATTTACTTTGCCGTATTCCCAATACTCGATTTAACTTCTGCTCTCTGAAACAAATTAGCTATGTACTGATACATTGACTATAGTAATACTAAACTAAATCCATTGACATAATATTGTATATGAACTACTAGTGTAGTGTCTTTTTGAACTGAAAATAAAACTGGTTCCCTGATCTTAACCTTAAAAAGATCTTGGTGGCGAAAGTGCGAACCACCATGAGATTGTAATCCAAATAAGCTATATATCTTAGTCCCACTATGAAGATCATATAAATAAATTCGTGGCTTATTCGGTATGTTGGAAAAATGATTTTTTTTTTAAACGTAAAATCGAACTTTGGCTTAGAATAGAAGTCAATTTATTAATGTTTTAAGGTTACCTACCAAGAAGTACCTACTGAGTCTAAATCGTCACAACCAAGGTTAATCTTGTTCGGTTTTTTGAAAATTTTATTTAGACACGTTTTTATTATACTTATGTTGAGTTTACAAGAACAATAACAAACAAAAATATAAACAACCAAGAAAAAGAACAACAAAAAAATATCTTTCTTAAACAATTTTTGCAAAAGAAGCAACAACTCTAAAACTACATAAATAATTACATAATTCACTTTATTTATTCAAAATAAAAATACTTATACAAAAGTATTTTGAACTTAATAACATGTATTCAGCGAAAATACAAAACACCAAGAAACAAAAATCAGAAGAATCTCTGTCGAGTGTAATATTTGTTGCAAAAAAAAACAACACTTCTCATGTACGATTTTTAAAAAAAAAATGTATGTTGTGTTTTTGTACTAGAAAATTAATTCTATAGCAACATTTTATTTTAAAAACTAAAATAATAAAATGTTGAGTTATAAAAAAAAAACAATGAACAATTAGTACGCATTCAAAACTAATACATTCTTACGTCAACAACATAAACAAATTGAAAACTTGCATAAACAAAACATAATAAAAATATACGAATTCGTAATAAATGTGTAATACAGAAAAAAAAAACATAAATTTATTCAAAAATAAAAGAATCACATCGGTACCTGATGGTTCCGGTGCAATATTGTTTTTTTTTTGATATATGTAAAACAACAAAAAAAAAACAAATTCTTTAAAACCACTAACGAATACAAACAGATTTTGAAAAAGTGAATATATTATATCTGCAAAATATAAAAATAAATATATATCTATTAAAAAAACTGTTTCTAATTTATACAAAACTTTTCTTAATTTTCTTGACGTAAAAACACTGGTATAACATAAAATTGAGAAAATAAGATTAAATATAATATATAAAAATAAAATTAAAAACTTATGTATAAATTATATAAGATATAAAATATGGAATAAAAATAAGATAAAAAGATAACAACAAAATATGTCTCGTTTTAATTATTAGCTATTAAAATTTAAATGAAATTAATATATAAAACCAACGAACATTTTTATAGTCATGGAACTCTGGATTTTTTCTATTTTTCAAAAGTGGAAGCTCGCAACCCCTTAAAAAAATGTTTAAAAAAGTAAGCAGAAAAAATAATATAATCGAATTCATTTTGTGTGGCATAAATATTTGTTTGGCAACAAAATTGGCTGGGCTTATTCAAAATTAAACGCTGCAATAACGTGATTGCAATGTTTAGTTTAACATGTGTTTCGATAAAAACGGAATCAGTTTCGTACCGGCTTAAGCTTTGGATCAATAAAACTGTGCTTACAACGTTTAAATAAAGCTTTTAATGGCCGTATTCCGGATTTCAGGTTTAGTAAGACATCTTCAACAGATTTAGGCCTAGTATTTCGTTGCATCCGTTCAGAAAACATTATGTGCACATTGTGTTAATTCAAAAACGCCAAACATTTGTTCAGTGGTCTCCTACTCGACTATCTACCTTGCCGCGGTGTAGGAGCTTAGTATGGTCAATGATTCTAGGGTTCAATTCCAGAAGAGACCAGAAGCCAAGAGTTAGTCAACCTGTCTTTGTTTTTCCCACCTTATTCTCCTTCCTTTTCGACATTCATTTCAACCCGTGTCGTAACTCGTTAATCAGCATAGGCGGGGACCCAAGAAATCAAATATACTTAGTCCTTTATGTTACATCAGAATAACCGGTGACCTTTTAATTGTCTGGGTTACCATTTCGAAAAAAAAAACAATTTCTATAGTAGTCTATACGATTTCATAAGAATACAAACGTTTTTACACATCCAAATTCTACTCTCAGCCTCCACGTGAGAACGTCGCTAATAACTGCTAATATTTCCATTGAAAGTAGATTGAGCCTTCCCCCTCACAACGGCTGCCATAACAACTTTACTAAGGGGTAATACTCAATCTACGGTCATTGTATTTATTAGGCACGTTGCAACGTGCAGGCTGAGAGTAGGAATTGGTAGAGATCAGATATGTGAAAACGTCTGAATTCTTATGTATTATCTTATGTATAGCTTATGATAGAAATTGAGTCATATTATTAAGGCGCCTCTTTCTTCTCATAAAACGGAGAAGGTTAATCAAACCCCTAGAATGGATGTTGGCGGAGGAGTCAAAAAGTAGCAGCACTAAATTCCGAAGTGGATATTGACGGCCGTTGTGTATGCAAAAATATTTCCTTAGAACAAAGAAATGATTAAATGTTTGTATTAAGTACACCAGTCAATCAGGAAAACGTGAAGATTACGAAGTGAAATTAATGGGTATGGACAAAATAGCTTTTGGTGTCGGATCTGTATTGTATTTATGTTCAAAAAAGTAATTCTGACGTAATAGGTGACGAGTTGTCAGAATGTAAAAACCGGGAACCACTGGATATATCATTTCGTTTTTTTTTTCGCTTTCGAGAAATGTAGGTATCGATTTAAATACGCACCGCTTTTGGGAATTAGTCCCTTGTTTTATACACAATTCCAAACGACACAGCTATTTCTGTTTACCAGCAGAGATGCGAACAAATATGCCCTATATAAGACGACCTACAGAAGATTGTACAATAGGGAAAGGAAAACCTAGTTCAACTGAACTCAAAGAAATCGCAGTATATGCACATCATTCAAGAAAAACTAATTCCACTATTCCAAAAATCGAAATCAGAAGAATCCATGCATAGGGGTCAGATAAATATAACATGACAACAGCATGCAAGGTAACATCAGTTTGCATTACTGGCATTACTGATGCAAACGATGATAATGCACTGTAAAGTATTCAATAATGCAAACATGTGGATCATATTTAACGTTATGTTTCATTTATAGGATTTTAATGCGCAAACATAACGAAAAAAAAGCTTCAGAAAGCAATTTGATGCATTGCTAATTCGGCAAGTGTGGATAGTAACTTTGATATAATGTTAACCTAACGTTGCTGCAAAGGTAGAAAAAAGTTTGAACTTTCAAAATATAATTTGTTGTTTTACTTGGTTATTTGCTGACAGGGTTGTGTATAATATTTCAAAGCGAAGATTTCAATCATTTTCTCCATTTTTGAAAATGAGGATAGTAGATGCTAAAACCTTTGGGTGGTAAATGAACTGTCAAAATTTGTATGGCAAATCTTTTACAACAATATCGGAAATTTCGCAGACGAATCGGACGTCAGAACTGATATGGTGAGCGTTGTAAGCTTTTGAAACACTATTTTAACATTTAGTCAAAAAAAGGAAACATTTCTATTATTAAAAAAAAATACGAAAAAAGATTTAAATTAAAATCAATGGTTTATTCCGTGGTATATATACAATTTTTCGTTGCATGAATACCCTTAATATGTCAAGAGCGAGCAAAGCAGTTGGGTGTAACGTCAGAAAAGCGAAGCTGTAAAACTTATTTGTCTTTTTGTCGTTAATTGATGGCAAAAATTTACATTATTATTATTTTGGTAATAAAAAGGTACTTACTTAATAGATTATATATTTGTATTCCTGCTGATTAAAATTGACATTTTGATATCACCTGTGTGACATTACATCCATCTAGGAGCGACAAATAAGATACAAAAAATTCAAACATCATATACAAACACCTTTTATTTGAATTAAAAACTAATATTTATTGGAAGTTTGTGAGTTAAATCTCTACACAATCTTTTTTTCTCTATTAGCTCCACGTGTAGAGGCAGGATTGTTAGGAACGGAATATGTCGTACGAAAATCCAGACGGTATAAAATGGACTTAATATTCTGTTTGTTTTTTTTTTTTTTTTTTGGATTTTTAAGAATAAAAAAATGATGAAATAAATCAGACTGACGTTAGGAATACGGTCGAAAAAACTGGTCGAATAAACTCAATTGCAAAAAGTTAATATGTTCGGAACGGAAAACCTGACGAAAGAATCCGGATCCGAATAAACCCGTTTTTACCGGTCCAAGTTTTTAAAGTTTGGTTACTAACTGCCGTCCGCATTTGGTCCGGTTTTTTCCGTTCAATTAATTCGCTGTTTTTGCATTTTACTTAGGCTGAAAACACACCGGATCAAACGTTTTCGACAACCAATACCGAAACACTTCAAAACAGAAACGTGTGTTTTCTTTGGCGGGTGCAGTCTCATATGAAACAATGTTCCAACCTTTTGCTTTATCCGATGTGTGTTAGGACTTAGTCGAAGTCCAGTGACTTTACCTTTCGGTTTAATTTCGCAAGTCCGATTTATTAACCAGGTTTATTTTATCCACTCTTATTGGTCTGGTTTATTTCGTCCATTTGTAATGTTCTGTTTTTTCCTCCTGTTATCAAATAGTATAAACTGGGCGGCTGAACAACAAAAAGAAGGAAAGGAACATTAATAAACTGGACGAATGAAAAGACCGGTCGCAAAAACTAAACGGAAAATGATGGTCAAAATATAGAGGGCGGGTTTATTACGTAAATTTTGGATCATAATTTGCTTTGGTCAATATTTTTCATCAGGTATCCGATTTTGATTGTACATATAATATAAAATTAAAACCAAATTTTCATCTACATGTACCATCCCTGTGCAATCTATTCCATCATGAAGCTTTAAGTACAAAAAAGAGCTTTCAATAGAAAAACAGAACGTTTATAGCGTCAAAAAAATAAACAGAAAACATACATTCATGCACAGCAATCAACAACCTATCCCAAGAAAATGCGCACTGACGGGGGCCAAGCACATGCCGCATGTAAATGTCAACAAAAGAAACTTTTCTACGTCCGTCAAAATAAATAAGCCAAACTGGGCGAAAAACCTGCGCAAAGCTCATCTGCTCGTTTTCGCCAAGACCGATGCGGTTTCATTTTTAATTTTATGCCGCGCTATATGCACTTTCGCATTCAGTCGCTAGCAGGACATCGGCAGAGGAAAATTGCGGAAAATCGTTGAACTCGCGCGCGGTTGATTCCAATTTTGTCTGTTTCAAGATTGTGGACGGGTTGTGCAGTTTAAGTGCGGCATAGAAAAGGTGAAAAAAGAACCGAATGAAACTCAGCTGAATGTCCTTTCGTAGCGTATATCCTTATCCGGGTATAGTCTTAGTTTTTTTTGCTATTTTTGTTGCCTCCGCATCTTACCGTAACTTATTTCGATTTAACTGGGTCGCAAGTGTATCCTTGTTTTTTTAGGTTTTTGTGCTGTTGTGTCGTTCGTGCCGCAATAGTGCGTCGTCGTCGTGTCATAGAGTTGCAATGTTAAGTGTTGCGATTTGAAAGAAGAAGTATCTTTTTAAGTTCTTCTTCTCATAGCCTTTTGTCTCCTTCTCGGTGAATATGTGTGAGTTTCTCATGTGAAATTCTTTTCATCGTCTTGGCGCAAGAGATCGTAATGCGGAACAGAGAAAAATACGTTTGCAGCTGCATTCATGTGCTACAATGATAGATGCAATCGTTTGAAAGCCAAGGCAATATTTAATAATTTTCGACAAAGTTCTGTCAAATTCAAAGTGAAGCGGTGAGTCGAGAATCAAGGTGAAATATCCTTCCTGTGGAAGTTGTATCTTGTGCTAAAGTAAAGAGAATAAAAGAAATGTGTGCTTGAGTGTGAAAAGGTTAAGTTAACGCCGTAGTAAAGAGGAATAAAGAAGGTCGAGGGAACGTCGTATTCCGTGCTGATGAACACTGTGCTCGGTAACCCACACGACTTGCTGCAACTTTACATGGTTTGCTGAAGTATTTTCTTAACATGAGCGAACGCGGTATAAATGGACGACACTCACGTGTCAGTCCGTCACCAGGACGAGGTAGTAAGATAGCCTATACACCATGTCCGCGATCGGATCCACAGGAGATCGAAATGGCCGGTAACTGTTTGGCCATACCAATGTCGGCAATACAGACCAATGGAAATTCTAAAGGTAATCAATGTTGCTTAAGTATTTATGTATTACATCCATATGCATGGCTTTATGAGTGTGAGTGTGTGTTTTTTTTATTATGTACTACATTTTATAAAATGGTGTAACGTTTACACTTTGTAAATATTGACATTTTGTGGTAAAGAAGGCGGACTGATTTTGTTTGCTCAAATTTCATGAAAAAATCTAAAGTTCTCGCGAATTAAGCTTTAAGTAGATAGTTGTTTTAATTTTTTTGTGAACATGGACTGAAAGACCCAAAGGCCCATTAATTTTCTTGACTGCAGGGAAAGTCGTTATTAATACACATTATCCTGCTCCAAAGGCCCATAAATATCGTTGATTGCAATGAATGCCGTTCTTAATTCACCATTGTATGCTGTGTCATTCATATGACGAGTAAAAAAGTAAGAAATTGCAATTCAATAGTGCCATTGGTCCAGGTCATATTCGTTGTGCAGAAATCGAACCAAAGCGTCTTTCAAAGTTGGTTAGGAGGTCCATATTTTTTATTTTTGGACGTTTTAAATGTTTAGGATTAGAAATAATCCTCTGTACATTCTCTTACACCTGGTTTTTATTTTATTTTGGCCGCGCAGAGTCGTTCAAATCGTGTTCGGATACTCAAAATATTGCGGTTTTATCTGCTGTAACCACAGAAGATGGCCGGCCCCTCATATAATTTACATGGTTATGCTCATTGAGGAAGAATGAGGAAATAAATTTACGGCTGTGGTTATTTTTTGTTAAACATTTGATGGATTGAAAGGCCGCACTTACTACATATAACCCTTTATTTTGGACTTTTCAGTTCCATTTATCGCATTTGCTTTTTACATATTTATAGAATAGAATAGAATATTTTATTTCGTTCATGATATACAATGTGTTATCACACAATTTACAATTACAGAGATATGATATGAATAAATATCTTTCTACTGAAAAATTAATATATTTATGAATTTAATTATATAAACATTTTTGTGAGGAAAACAACGAAAGCAAAAACCTCAAGTTACAAAAAAAAATTAAATAAAATAATAATAATAAAAAAATCATAAACAAAAATATGTAATAAATAATAAACAATAGAATTTGAACTAATAAAATGAATATAATTACTAGATAAAAAATATGCATATACAATATAAATACAATAATATAAATTATTTTTGAATTAAACAAATAAATTAACAATAAAACAAATAAACAAATAAGTTATAAATTAACGGAAAAACTAACAAATAGATTAACAAAAGTATATACAAATAAAAATAAATAAATAAATAAATAAATAAAAAATAAATAATTTAAAGAACATAATTAACAAAATATAAATAATAAATAAATTAACATAGATGTACAAAAATAAATTGAATATAAATTAATATAGAGATACAAAAATAAATTAAATATAAATTAACATCTAGATACAAAAAATAAATCAACAATTAGTTCTGTTTTTTATTGCAAAAGAAAACAAACATAGATTAAAAGCATGTTACACAACATTTAATTGATTTATTAGATGGTTTTCAGGGAAGTCACATCTGATCATAAATATGTTATTAAGTTTTCGGATTCTATAAGAGATCAATTCAACATTTGCCCTTATATGTAGGTCCGAAGTTGAGTGATGCCAGGGGTGATTCAACATCATTTTTAAAATTTTATTTTGGGATATTTGTAATTTTTTGATGTGACATTCAGCACAACTACCCCAAACTTGACACCCGTACAGAAAAATAGCTTGGAAAATAACTTTGTGTAAAATTATTTTATTATCATTTTTTTGATTTTTGAGTTTTGATTTTCGATTTATAAAGGGATAAAGCATCTTTATAGCAATATTGATTTTATTAAGTGTTTGGGCATTGTGCTCTTTAAATGTTAATCTTAAGTCAAGGTGTATGCCAAAATACTTAAGAAGCCCATGTTATTTGGTGTTCGTTAATGGCTAGCTGGTTAGCCGGAAGAAAGCAAGGCTTTCTTTTTCTGGTAAAAAAAAAATTGCATTTTTTTACATATTTACCTACTCAATTTTATCGAAAATTGGCGCTTATCTGTTGCCGGGTAGCATTTTAACTGCGGATCGGAGTCTGAAATCTGACTTTGTTGAGACGAATTGCAACTAAAAAAAGCCATGGCTGACTTTATGTTGGCAATATTTATGTAAAGGGCATTCAGTGGCCACTATTTATATATCTCCATTTGCGTCCATTTGACCGCTTGAAGGCTTTCTTTATTACAAATAGAATGGCCCAATTAAGTCAAAGACTGGAACAGTCGTTGTTCACAAGTCTCTCTTGAGGCGAATTTTTCATCAGCATAATTGTCTACCATGAACAGGAGTAAGTGGTAATGACTTGGTGCCAGGTTCGGGCTGAATTTAGTCGCATAAAAACCTTTCAATCAAGGTCTCAGACCTTCTGAGGAGTCAGTCTTGATGTATTTGGTCTGGTGTTGCCCTGATAGAACACAATTCCTGCCCAAATGGCCAAAATTGGTCAATTCTAGCCAATTGCTTTGTTCAGACAGTAAAATTGTTGACAGTAGATTTGCGAACTAGCAGTTTTGACGTTTGGGAGCAGTAGATGATTAGCTGTTAATCCCACCTTACACAGACCAAAACCTCCCTAGATTTAGATATTACTGGATTGTCCACCGCTAGAGGTTTTGGTAAGTAGTCTACTTTTCATCACTAGTTACAATGAGTCAATTTGCAAATGGAAATTCGGTCCATGAAGTTTATTGCGTTTGCTCTCCTCTTTTTGTATCCAGCTTTATTGGGGGTGAAATGGGCTACTGGTTAGTACTTTGGACCTCCTAGGTATTTTTTTTACTGCCTCACCTCTCCCGAAGGTCCGACAAACATCCAAGAGTTCCTTAGTGCATCATTGAAATCGATGGAAATGAATCGATAAAAACAAATCCGCCAAACGAAACGTAAACAATAACGAAAACTCTCTTTGCTGGTTTCCATCTTTGACGCTCGCTCAAACCAATTTTAAGTTCGAAATCATATATTTCAGACGCGATTTATTGTAAGTCCGTTAGAACCTATACAACGCAAAATACACATTACTAAAGCCATCTGTTGGTAAATTAAGGGACTTCTTAATTACAATGTACAAACTTTTATTGATTTAAGAATTTTCAAATATCAATTGTATTAACAAAATTCCCTAACTAAATATCTACTTGATTATATCCTGTCGACCACCTCTGCTCTTTAAACGAACATCTAGGATAATAAATATACAAATGTGCTCTGACTACGTGCGTACGTTATCCTAGTGTATTATACTCATGCAACTTGCATGTACAAAATAAATACTAACTTTCCGTGCCTCATGATATAAGCCCCTTGAATTCATTTCTATGCAACAGCTAACAAAGTCAAGGATACAGAGATAGAGCATATCCAACACGTGCGAAGTCGGGACGATGTGTATGTAGGTACTAGAACAGACTTCCCCGCACTCAATCATTTTCACATACTATTGCAGGACGAACTTTCCTTATCTTTATTATTCAAAAAAAAATCATAAAAACCAAAACCTTATGCAGTGACGTTGTCTGCGTATTGACTTCCTTGTAAAAAGCATGGGTGTTTCTATAAAGCACATGAATTATTCTGCACCGTACTGCAGGTTATGTTCATCTAAATTTTTGGCAATAAATATGTCGACAGAACTTGGAGGCATATGCTCTTATATCAACATTTTTAAGTCTTTTTGAATTTTTTGATAGACAAAGAAAATACCTACTTCAGAGTCAAGTCAAATAAAATGTGCCAACACAGTCCGAGTTTCTTCTGTTTCCATTGTTACCTTCAGTGGAAATCAATAAATAATTGGACAAACATTATGGGGAGAGGGATAGGTGTTTTAAATGTTGTTGTACTATTTAACATAACATACTTTAGCATGGAACATGAATACACATACATTTGATTTCAATAGAATGTAGTTAGGATAAGGGGAGAGAAGCAATGAGATTTTCTGTCAACTTTGACCTTCATCACAATTTATGAATGCCACCCAAACAACACTTGATCCTTAGAGAAGGATGAATTATAAAACGGTTTCTGTTACAATTCGTATGGGTATTTATAAAAGTACGACCAACGTGACAGATGACAAAATAACAGATGGGGAGTTATTTAGAAGTGTTCCTTGACAGCTTCATTCATTTATACCCTTGGATGGGGAAGTCAATTATCATAAAATTGGAAAGTCAGTCTTAACATATTCCTAACATTCATAGTCATGCACGATGTACCATTCGGATGGGATACCAAGGGCTCAACCAACATGCCTTCACAAGTATTTAGCTAACTGCATCAATTTGTACACTCCAAGTTGATTTTTTGTACGAAACCATAGATGAGGTATTTTGCTACGGCGCTACGTATTCCTTTACTCTGAATTCGAAGACTCTGTGTGCTGATAATGGGATTTACGTATCATAGCCATTCTTCAGTTCTCAGGACTCCGATACAACTATCTTCGAAGCTGTTAGGTTTGCATAGGGTTAGGTTACGTTCATACTTAAGAAAGTGCTGCTACAATTCTGGGTGAACATGGATCTCAACCAACACCGCTGTCCATTTAGCTCTTAGTTTCTTAACTGATTGTAATTGCACACTTTATTGATTGACGGTTGATTACGGTTGATTACGGTTTCAATACTTTAGCCAATATATTCCTCTACTCCGTCTATCATCTAGATTGGTGTCGAAGACTCAGCGGACGGCGTATTTGTTTCCATGTTCTCAACATGTAATAGCTTGGAAATGTATACATTATTGACTAACTAGGTGCTTATCACTCTATTACCCGTCAACGCAAATGATCAAAAAATAGTTCAATTTTATTGACAGAATTTTTATAATTTTCAAAAGATAAATCCGAACGTTCATAAAATTGATTTAAATATAATTTGATTTTATCCAACCGTACATAAAATCGATTAAAAATTGACTAGATTTTATCCACAGAATTTTGATGTTTTTTTTTTTTTGGATAAATCCGACCGTTCGTAAAATCGATAAAAAAAATAATTCGAATTTATAGACAGAATTTTTATAATTCTGTTTATATAAATCCAACCTTTCATTTAATCGATTAAAAATAAATCGATTTCGTCGTCATAATTTTTATAATTTTCAATAGATGAATCCGACCGTCCATAAAGACGATTAAAAAAAAGTTCGATTAGTTGAGAATGAGGTTCATTCCGGGCTGTAGCGTCACTTAAGTATGCAAGTACAAAATTGCATGTTAGGATTTGTAAGTGACTTTTGCATAACTATATGACAATCTGGTCCGTCTCATGTGGAGTAAGCCCCTATGGTTTTGATTCTAACAGACTCGATGCAGTAACAATCTATTTTTTTATTTGATTTTTTTTTACAATTATTTATGTATATGGTGTGGAATTCTTCCACGATGGTGATCCCTCTAGTTTTATGCCAAATTGAAATTAGCATTTCACAGTTGGTACTACTCGCATGAGTTGTCAGGTCACCTATATAGGAAACTTTTGTGTTGCTACGACTGCGTAACAGTTCATCGTACTAATTTTCTAGTTTTTTTTTACAACAATTTTACCTGTACAAATCGTCGCTTCTTATCTTTTGTTACTTTGATTTGAAGAGTTGAGAAACTTGTACACATATAAAGGGTGTTTTTTTTTAGAGGTATAGAACTTCGAATTGAAATAAAACACAAAAAATATCGTTTTAATGTCCATCAATTTGGCTTTATTGGAAGGATCATTTTATGCCATTATTGTTTAAATATGATTTAGGGCTTGTTAGAATAAAGCCTAGTCTAGAGGTCCAATTTTCAAACACTTTTTCGATTTGGGGCCGTATGTCGGCAGTAACGCCACGAATGTTGGCTTCCAAGTCCCCTAACGTTTCTGGTTTGTTGGGGTATAGAGCGACTTTACATATCCTCAAAGAAAAAAATTCAATGATGTCAAATCAAACGATCTTGGTGGCCAATTGACAGGTCCATTCCGCGAAATTATGCGCTCATCGAATGTTTCCTTCAATAAATCGATTGTGACATGCGCGCTGTGGCATGTAGCGCCGTCTTGTTGGAACCACATCTCATCCGATTCGGGAACAAAATAGTCGGTTAGTATGCCTCTATACCGGTCTCCATTAACAGTAACTGACTCTCCAGCATCATTTCGGAAGAAGTATGGCCAATGACTCCACCAGCCCATAGAGCACACCAAACAGTCAGTTTTTGTGGATGTAATGGCGTCTCAAGGGTCTCACGTGGATTCTCTTTCCTCAAAATGCGGCAATTTTGCTTGTTGACGTAGCCATTCAACCAAAAATAAGCCTCATTACTGTACAAAATTTTATAAGGTCGTAATCCAAGATCTTTGCGCAAAATCATCCATAAAGTTGATGGAAAAAGCTCCAATTGCTGTACATGGTGGCGAATCGATTCATTCGGGTCCTCTTCAACACTTTGCTCTACAGCGGCAATTGTTTCTTCGGTGCGCACTGTTCTACGTTTCTGCGAATGCGTATTATCACATAGAGTAAACGTAATGCGAAAACGATCCATGGTTAACCGAATTAATTGCTCTGATGGACGAGACGGAGCTTGCGGTAAACTTCGCGAACTGAAGCATTATTTTCGAAATCAATTTTCACGATTTGCAAGCGTCGTTCATTTGTCAACCTGTTCATGATAAAATTGCAAACTAAACTGAACATAAATGACATTAGAGTTGCCCGATTTGACTACGAAATGTCAGTTTTATTCCTATTCGAAAAACCAACCTCTTAGAAAACACCCGTTAATATAGGGTAAAATTTGCGTCCTGGACCCAATCGTTAATGTAACTATTCATGAGCCTTTTGGTAGCATGAGTTGATTTTACAACAAAAACGACAATATATTTAGTTGAATTGTATGCTTGTTTAAAAGGTATTCTGCGCACGTGTTCGAGCTGTGCAAACATTACTTCAAGAATACAGGACCAATATTAACCTTTGAAATACATCAAATCTTCTGTTGTATTAAATTTTGAATTTTTTTCATTTTGCACTGTTGACCCTGTAAAAAAACCAAGCATATTAAAAACCCAATACCAAGAGCCAGCTTAGTCTCTCCTATAATGAAGGCAACACATTAAACAAAATATTAAGCGCAGTAAAGCACTATATACTAAGGATACTCATATTCTAGACTAGATAATCATTTTTTCATCGAGAGCGTTTTATGCACATTAACTATCCGTACAGCAAAAACGCGTAAGTACGAAAGAGATCCATCTTCTTTTTTATTTTTGTATTTTATGTGCCCAAGGAAGATGGATACTCTGGTGATGTTGTTTATTCCCAGCGAAAGAATAAAATTATAAATGGAAATTGTTATGGCTGCAGGATGGGGTGGGTTAGAGTTTATATTCATTTTCATGCGGATAGTCAATAAAAATATGAGCTTCCTTAATTGTATGTAAAGAGATAGGAAATGGATGCTTTTGTATTTAATAGATAATATTGAGTATGCTATCATTTAAGGACTAAACAGAAACAATTTCAACAATTTTTCTTTTTGTAATAATTCTGTTAAACATCCTCTATCTTGTCATATTTCCGAACGCTGTGAGCCTGTGATAGCTTGCTTTTCATTGTTTTGTCTACGAATGCAACAAAACAAATTCTTTTTTCTCGCAGCATGTGTGTTGCTTTTTCTTTAGACCTCATAATAAATATCTGTTCTATTATTTTCGTATTAGTTTAATTAACCGTTTGTGGCGTTGAGATTTTTTTCTGCATTTGTATTCCTAACAATTGAACATGGGGCTACACAAAATGGCAGCTGCATTGAAAAGCGCATGCAAATAGATAGTCAAACAATCGAATAGAGCACAAAAGCGAATTAATTTAAATGTACAAGAGTAGACGATTCAACGCAATTAATCAAATCTTTTGTCTAACGGCATCACGTGTGTGTTCTTTTCAAATCAGAGTGCCATTTGTCACTTGATACGGCGAGTTCCTTTTCAAAATATTTCAACGTCGAGATTTAGTTTTGCCTGGGAATCTTTATTTTATCAGGTTTTATCGAAAAAAATTGTTCAGTGAATATATTGTTTAGTTTTTTTTTTGTATTTTGAAACATAAACAGCCTCATTCATTTGAATTCATTAAAACACTACTAAACAGTTGTATACATATACACTTCATAAGTAATTTTGAAGTCTTTTTTTAGGAACTCATATATTCTTCTTCTTCATAAAACATTTCAAAGCCCATATATAGAAATTGCGTAGTAGGAAGTACCAGTACTTACTCATAAAAACAACTCAGCAGTAATAACAACAATGTAGCTGATGCCATGTTGTGACCATTGGGTACCTATTATCTTGAGGTTATATTGTCATTACGGTGATAAAATGTATTGTTTCACTAAGGGTCCTAAAACTTTTCCCCAGAATTCAGCTGAAGTATTCCGAAGATGAATTCAATGGTGACGTCTACGGTACCATAGGATAGACAAAGTGAGCAAACTACATAACTGCTCTGACATATTCGAAAACAAAATCTAGGAATTTTTATGGTGGCCGATGAGGCGAAAAGGATAATGACGGCATTCCACCTCATAGTTGATATTGATGCCAACAAACACAGCTCCGTGTCCTAGGACTAATTAATTCAAATCACTGTTTTTTGTGAAAATAATTTTTTTTATAAAGCAACCAGTCCCATCGATCAGGGAAACATAATGTAAATTTTTGAATTCAAAACATGACCACCCGTCAATCTTTGCAGGATGCATTGTACTGCGTACAATTAAGAAATGTTCTCCAGTTTCTGGAAATTGCTAGAATAAAAAAGGAACAAAATGCATGCCTCAAAATTACTGGCCGCTTTCTTTCCTATTAACAGCACCTAGAAACATGGCGTTTCCTAGAGTTACTTACTCACTTTAGTGGCGCTACAGTCCGGAATGAACTTGGGACTCAACAAACATGCTTCTGCAATTAGCCTAGTCCATCGCTAACTGCCTTCCAGTGCCAACTTCCAGTTGGTTGAGGTCGGTTTCAACAAGTGAGGGCCACTTAAGGTGAGATTTCTACTGCGTCCCACGTCTGTGTGGGAATCGAAGAATCTTCGAGCCGGAGTAATGGTGTTCTTTCGCTCTACATTTCCTTCTTAAACGTCCAATGCAGAGTTTTTCGACCTGGCCTTTGTCGCTGTACAACTCGTATAATTAGTGGTCTTCTCAATGTCAACGCAAATGGGACAGAAGATCATCAAATTTTGATAAGGTCCGTAGAGCAGGACAGGAATGTTCAGGGTCTTGTATAGGATCTCCTTAATAGTTCGAGTGAGGGCCTTACTTTAAATTGCTTTCTTGGCCTAAAGAAACAGAGGTTGTCAAGAGTAATTCTTCGCTTAATTTTTTACGAGATGTTGTTGTTAGATTTAATAGCGGAGCCTTTGTAGACAATGTCCTGTGTAACATCAAAGTTATATCTGTCAATGCTGACTGTCAATTCATCGATGTTGTGAGCCATTTCGAGTTGACAGTATTTACTTGGTCTTACCCTCTTTTACAGCTAAACCCATTTCTTCTCTATACTGGCAATTATGACCATGACATTACGTTGAGCCCGATGTTGTCAATATCGTCGGCGTATGCTAGTATTTGCACCGTTTTATGGAAGATTGTGCCTTTGATATTGGTTCCGAAGTTTGTTCAACCCTCTTTAAAATGATATAAAAGAAGTCACATGACCAAATCCTATTTTGGTGCCGATGTTTGGGTGAGGTCGTTTCCGTCCCTGATGGGGCAGCGAGAATTCTCTATATTCGCCCTGTATATCTCGTGTCTATTAATGCTGTCGTATGTGGATTTTAATGAATAGGTAGGTGGTGGGTATCAATTTGGACTTCTTCGCTTTTTTTTTCCAGAATCTGCCGAAGTGTGAAGAGTCTATTAGTTGTGGACATTCCTGGCCTAAAAACACACATAAATGCCGTTCAGGTTTTTTCAGGCGTCCACATAACATGCGCCTCTACATTTGGCGCAGTTCAGAGGGTTTCATTTTTTTTGGATTGGGCAAAGGTTTTATTCTTCAGAAATCCGACCGAAACCTAAATTCTCTAAACCACTCTATTTCTGGGGTACATGATAATCTTTTAGGAGCAACTTACTATCTTTTTCTGGTTTTGAAAATAGTTCTAGCACTATTATTGCACATAGACTTCGCTGTCCGTGTTTCAAGCGGTCCGTCAATGGACCGTCAATGACTCGGTCAAATATGTAACGCGTTGTTTTGGCCATAACGTCTCGAATGTTGCACCGAGATCCTCGAAAGTGGTTAGCTTCTTAGTGTAGACCAAGGACTTGACGTAGTCCCAGAGAAAACAATCGAGCGGTCTCAATTCGCATGAACGTTGTGACCAATTGATTAACGCTAATCATGAGATGATCCTAGTCGCCAAATTTCTCTTTTAAAACTTAAAGCGTTGCTTCGCTTGTATGGCATGTAGCACAGTTTTTTTTAACCACAGCTCGCATATTTGAATACGGACACCGAAAGTACGTGTCTCCCTCCTTGTTTCAAAAGAAAAAAGTCAATCATTGTGCATGCATTTATTGATTAGCCAAACATATCAATAACCGTATCAAAAAATGGTAAAAAAAAGATCGAACAATTTGGAAAATCTTTACTCTCCACTGCTTGGGGGCTCTTCGGAGACATATACGGAGACATATACCATATACGCTGACTTCCAGCTAATTGGTAGATGCAATAAAGGAAGACCTCGAGTTTAATAGTTTAGTACAAATTGATCTTAATAAATATAGAATGCTCAATTGGAAGCAGGTAGAAATAAATCACCCAAGCTGGAAGTGATTTTAGTTGAGGCAGCTCCGACTGTAAAAAATAATTGTTTAAGTTAGTAGGCTGCCACTGCTGTCCTTATGTGCAAAACAATGATAATTTAAAATGTCGACAATCTTATCAGCATTTTATTTCCGAGTACGTTTACGCTTCTTACAGATGGTTCAACATTAAGAATGACTAAATCCATTGGCACCACATTTGTTTTTCGACTCCTAGATATCCCTTTCATGACTGCGAAATAGATTTTCAAGATAAATGACATGAAAATCTGATTTAGGTAAATCCTCTCGATTCATCCCCTCCAAGCGAGGGGATGAATTTGAAAACCCGTTGCCAGTTCACTTAGCTTATTGCACCTTTGATGACTTTGTGGAGATTTGTGAGACAACCATCATCTGCAGAAGTGGTTGCAATTAATTTTTCAAACATCTCCGTATGTAGTGTCACCTTCCCCCAGAGAAGAACACCGAATGCTATGACAAGTTTACACATGTGAATGTCGCATATATGTCACATGTTGCCTTTAATGGACATTTAGGTAAAATCCCAGTTCACTTAAGCACTTATCCTTCGTAAATCACATTTGATGCCCTTCTGTCCCGGTATATAGGTATACCATGGTAGACACTCATACATAAAACAGCAAGAAATGCATTTTTTGCTTGACTACCTGCGTGGGTTGCTTCATGCATCCTTTTGAGAGTTCGTATATACATAAATGCAACAATGCAAAGCTGCCATCTGATATTTAAAAAAAAACTGAAAAAAACTCGATGTGAAAGCACATCTACGAGTATGGGTTCCTAGCGGTAGTACAACAGCAGTAGATTTCTCAAGACAAAAATGGAAAAAAACAAAACTCCGACAATACCCCTCCGTCATATACGTATAGATAGAGTAAACTTTTTGGTTCCTTTTCATGGTAGGAGTACCTAGGAGTGTGTTGGACTAGTTTTTGTCGAGTTTGTTTGTTGTCTATAGACAGAAAGAGAACAAACACAAACACACATTTTGTTGGTAATGAAATGAATGGCAGAGAAAGGATGCAAAAGTTTGTTGCTTCTCCTTGGATGCTTTTCTTGCTGCCCCCTTGTGATGAACCTATTAAATATTCAGCTAGAGGAGGGGGGATTTTTATTTTCATTCAGAGTGCCCACTTAAAATTAAAGAATCCTTAAGGAATGCCATGCGATAAGATCTGGGTTCTAAAATTAGATTTTTTTTTTATTTTTACAACATCAATTTGTGCTTGAACTTTTATTTTTAAAATATGTACCTACATACAATATCCCGTTTTATCATGTGGGTAAACAGGAGATGAATTGTCTGGGCGGAGGTTTTGGTGTAGCTAATCCAATAAAAATGAAAGTAGGACGAGGAAATGAGAAACGTATTTTTATTGAAAGGATGTCTTGTGGAGAAATTTCGACAATCAGGATCATTTATCATGATACTGAGATTCGTGTATAGCTATCTTTGGAACGTGCATCCCGGGTATGTCCATGAATGTCTCCCTTTCAATTGCTAAATCCACGGCGAATTCATAGTGATAACAAAGGATACGAGGATGTGAATATGTGATGCCATTTTTTTGTGTTCATGAGTTTTCTGATATAGATTAAACCATAAGAACGAAATGTGCTATTACTTTCAAGATTAAGAAAAGGAGGTCGTCAATTTCCAAAAAAATTCGGGCACATTTTATCCGATCTTTTATTGAAACAATTGGCAAAATGTTTGTTTTTAAACGATCCAAAACAAACCCGAGTTAAGGTAGATTAAGGATATCCTACACCCCACAAGTAATGCGAAATGTTGTGGAAAAACTGAATGTGTAAAGGCAGCAATAACAAGTGACCGTCAAGTCCTTTGCAGAACGCGTGTGTCCCTCGACATACATTATAACAACAGCATATAATACCGAAGAACATTGGCGGCGATGTCAACAACATATTAGACCAGCCACCATTGCCTACCAGAAACAAACCCCTGATTTGAATAAGAATGCCGACAGACGCTCGCAGCCAAAATGAGCCTACAAGGCGAAGCTGCAGGTGAAGACGAGAGCTCAATTAATATGCACAGAAGGAGAGAAGAACACCGGCTTTTTAGAAAGAAAAAGAAAAGCGGGCGAAAGAAGATATAGAGAGGTGCCACTCTAGGTGCCACTCTAGATTTACCGAAGTGTGAAACATCAATACCGGGAATACAAGGCCTGAACAGAATCCTGTTGAAAAGAACGAGGAAAAATCTGGATGCTGAGAATATAAACAACCACTTCTGCCAACTGTAAAATTTGGTCGAAAGATGGTATTCATGAAAATAAATGGAACGTCCGTATCGTTTGTTCAATTCTTATGAAAAGAGACTTTCTGAACTTTGTGACTACAGTGGTGACAATTGTCGTATTATGTGAACGCGCGAAGCCGTTCACCAACAACCCGATTTTCCATTATCAGTGTGCTTTAGGCCGGGAAAGTCCGCAACTGATCAAATCCTCACATTTCCGCAGTTTCTGTAAAAAAAAAACAAGAAGAAAAAATTGACACTTACCACCTTTTTCTTGATTTAAAAGCTACATACAGTGACATGCCTTGTTTAAGTATACCGTCCAAACTTATCCATGTGTATAGATTGACGATGATGAATTCTCTCTGCTCCATCGGGGTTAGCAAAAACCCCATTATTCTTGATAGGATTGTTTAACACTCCCGAGCCAACACCAGAGACACAATTTTCCGTAAATCGGTGGAGCTACTATTGACCTCATTGGACGGACTCAACGGGGTGGCACAAAGGTATATGCTGTCAATTCAACAAACTGGACCGAAAATCACAATTGACCGATTCATCTTTAAGGTTGGAAGGGCGATGGCATACGAGCTATGGAGTTTGTCTCCAAGAAGAACTTTAACCAAGAATTTATGATCTGATTTGTACAGCGAAATAGACCTGTCAAAAATTCGGCATTGTACGATTAAAATGGCTAGGACATGTAAAGCGAATGGACACCAACACTTCGGTTGGCAAAGTCTTTGATTTCCAACTAGATTGCCAAAAGTCAGCACTGGAAGCAATTAGTTATGGACTGGTCTAATTGGAGAGGCATGTTGGTTGCGTCCTATTTTCATTCCGGACTGTAGCACCACTTAAGTACATTGAATAAGTTAAGAAAACATATAACTATGTTTAGCAATGGATTATTGGATTCGTTGGATCGTTAGGTTCAAATGCTTCGGAATGCGATATTATTATAGAAATGAAAAGGAAGGTTAAGCAACTGCTGAAGTTTAGTCTTCTTCAGACTAAAGAAGATTAAACAAGCAATTTTCCTGTTTACAAAAAGATAGCTTCGGTATACCCACTTAATTACAAACCTCTGTTTTACTCAGATAATACCGCAAAAGATGCAGAAGTGTTTTTTAGAGTTTTAGCATTCTCACACTCCAATTATGTGATTACAAGTTTCAGAAATGTGCAGAAAGTTTCCTAACAAAATTTTGTTTTATTTCATTTATTATTATTTCTTTAGCTAGCCATTTTCTCTGGCGACTGCAATGTTGTGTTGCAGACATAACTATAGTTGCAGTAGAATTTTAAACCCCTGGGGTGGTTGAAAACTTAAATAAGAAAACTTGTGTGCTTCGAATGATTATGCAATTATGAATGTTTGAATCTGGTGGGTGAGGATGTATTCATGAGAACTGAAGATTTTGAATCTCAGGCCAGTACCTCATGTAATTAGAGAAGAGGACGCTTTGAGCAGTCACTTGAATTGTTTGGTTCATACATTCAAAAACCGAAATGTTGTCGCGAAATATTATTGTCTGATATAATTGTCTGCTTCAAAATATCAAGAGGTTATCGGTTGCTTCCCGCTTTGTTCGTCATATTGACTACACATGTGTTCATATGTATGAGTGGGCTATCAACCCGCCTATTAATCGATGGTCACGTCCTCACAATCTCAATGGCATTGTAGAAATTTAAAATTTTGCAATTTGGAAAGCAACATCAACACCGGGGTATGTAAACTGAAGCATCTGCTATGTATGCACCACCCATTTGTTCCAAAGGACACTTCCAAACATCGGAATAACGATGAAATAACTTGCTTGGATGAATGCAATTTATTTAGCAACAGCTAATTCAGTTTCAAAACCCACTTGGTCATCGATTTGCTACTCCACTTTACTGTGTTGGAAATAATTTGTATCGATGACTTATTTAGCAATGAGAGACAAATGATTGCTTATTCATGGTCGCGGGCAAGGGACATGCAAGGTGACTTTCAGAATAATAAGGCCAATAAATAACTAATTGTACTCGCTAGATAGCCTCACTTTGGAATAGGGGAAATGCTTTGAAAAATGACCTTAATAAGGTTTACATTATTGATGCTAACTTGTAGATATTATTTTATCATAGGAAAGGTTGGAAATACATATATTGCATGCATCTACCCTTCCATGTGGATAGAAATTGTTGTAATAAGCCCTCTAGAAAAATTAAAGACGGAATCGATGTCTCAGGGAACTCTTGAGAGAACTCGTTTAGTTAAACATTTAAACTGAGGAAGAATGGACAATTGGTCGTGTTCTTCATACTTATGCATTTAAGCAAAAAAAAAAAAAAACATATGAGTTCATTTCTTTCATAAAAAAAGTTGTCAAAAATTGATGTGTTTTTCTTTTTGTTTTGAAAACCAAACATTTTTTTTCAATATTTTTTTTTATATTGCGGGTTAGAAATCCCTTTCGTGTATTTTCCATCCCTGTGAATTTGTCAGCATCACCGTTTCTCCCTGTCTCAGATCTTAATACAATTATGTTATTGTTTTGTATTTAAAAAAAATATAACCTTAAGCAATATAAAAATGCAATTCATACATATCGACTGCCAAAGTAGCGATACGTATTTTCTTCATTGAAATAAATGTCCCTTTCTTTTGTATTGCATGCATTTAAAAAAAAAGCTCAATTTAATATTATACAAAAAACACCTTTAAATAACAACAACAAAACCAATTGCAAAAAAAAATCAAAAAAAATAATTAAAAAAATGACAAAAAAAAATCATAAAGTAAAATGTAATTTTATAGGACTCAGGCCGTGTGTCAATTACGTTAAAATATTAGCCAGTGAAATTAAAAAAATTATAAATTTTGACATTTGTATAATTAATAGAGACTTCAAAAATTGAACCTGCTCAACAGCTCGATAAACTCTATCCAGTGGCTAATTTTTGACATTTTGTGAACCACTGAGGAGTGAGATAGATGGAAAGCACACTCGTGGTCTGTGAATTAATAGTCATTACCACAGTGTTCGCATGGGAAAATATCACGTCTGGCAGATTATAATTTAAAAAGCAAACAACATTTACTATTACAAGAAAATATAATTAACGTTTTAAAATAAACTAAAACTGTGGTTTTGAAAATGTATGGATACAAAAATGTTATGACTTCATTCGTTTTGCTATATTTTATATGCGAAGTATACTTAACTTGAACAACTTAACTTAACTTAACTTCATCAAGACCAAAAATCATACAACAATATTGGTTTTACTGATAATAATAAATAATTCAGGGTTTCTTGATGATCTCGCTGAAATTTATTCCGTATTTTGTTAATACAAGAAAATATAAAGAGAGAAATTTGGTTTCAATTCTTTTGGGAAATTATTGAAAATAGTATTACAATAAAAATCCCATTTAATCCATTTGACACAGCAAAAAGCCAATATTTTGGTTACACCTGCAGAAATGCAATAAATTAGCCAGTGGATAAAATTTAACCCCCATTTTAACGCAATTGACACACTGCCTTAGAAAAAAAAACAAATCACTGTAATTTGCTGTGAGATAAAAATATATTGCAATATCAAAAAAAAAAAAGAGGTTAATATCTACGCAAGTTCACAAAAATACTCTTCCATTGTTTGTAAATACATAAAGAATAAAAGAAACTGAGAGAAACGATAAAGAGAAAAACTTTTGAAAAATAAATTTAAATGGTGTTTTTTTTAATGTTTATTTTTACCAAGGTTTAGTCGGTATGATTTGTATTGTTGGAACTTAAAGATAAAATAGCTATAGGAGCAGATCTGATGGACGCAAGATTTATTGTAGAATGGTTTACTACAGAATTATGTAGGAACTACTTGTCATATCTGCAACGTTAGTACGTACCTTCGTACATACATGTAGTATTTTGTTAAATTTTTGTTTAAAGAATTTGTCCTTAATGCCAATTCATAGAGTACAGGTTTAACATACTAGAAGTAGCATTCTTGTAGGTGTCTAGATGGGCCTCCTCCGGTAGACAACATGAATATGGAGTGGGTTTGATGCTAACAACAACCAAAAGACCAAATTTCCTGATGCCTCTGGGAGTAGGGTCCTAATGGACACATTGCAAAAATTACTGTGCGTCGCAATCATACAGCATTGAGCTCCAAAAAGACTCCATTTGAAAATGAAAATGAAACGTCAATGGAATTAATGAACTACATACCAAGGACATATATATCACAGTCATTCTGCAGTGTTATAGGTATAACATCTAGAACCAGCTGAATGTTTTTTACAAGATTGACAATATGCGTACACACGCATTAACAACGTCGAAGTTGGAGAACTGCATCTTAGCGTGAGACGAACAAAAAACCGCTAATGACATTGTGAACCTATTTTACGAAAAAAAAATCCATAAAATTAAAAAAATCTGAAAATCCCATGTTAATACGATTTGACGTGACTTCACACATATTTCCTCATCCCTCCAAGAAACGTCCTTTTCTATTTTTACTTCCTGTTTGTAACGTCGACCAGCAACAGCAGCAGCATTTTATAACCTCTTGAGTGCGCTTTCAAGCTTTCAAGACTTGCTTGTGAATCGTGTATAACGCCTACAAAATTGGCAAAAATCGAAAGAACTCATACCAAGCCGCAGCACCACTCACCAGCAGACTATTTCTTTTGTTTTTGCCACTAATCAACATCAACATTTCAGCCATTCGCAACAGCAACAAATTTCGAGCCAACAAAGTTGCTGTCGATGTCGATCCGATGCCTGCCATCTCAATTTGGCAAATTGCACCAGGCGAACAGAAACAGCAGCAGGTAGTGAAATTCGAATATAAAAAAGTAATTGCATACCTTACGTTGTCATCGATTAACTACACCCAAGAGTAGGCCACAAATAAAATCACACGATTTCATAACAATAAGTCGAAGCATCTTTGTAGGTGTTGAGTATACCTGCATCACTAAACTATACACTTATTATTGACATCTCGTAGCAACAAATCCGTTGCATACCTGGTTGATGGTAGGCTAATTGTATCTAACTCGTAAAAGTATGCTACATAAAAAGCAGAATATTTCGTAGCATCTTTGTAGGGCTTCAAATCGAGTGCAGCAGTAGACTATGCAATTTGTTTTGAAAATTGATACCTACAGCTTTTTCTGAAATTCTGGTCGCCTGGCATAATTGTCATTTTTGTAAATTTGCCGGCGTTTTTGTGAGTGACGTCATACAATGGAAAAGATTTTGCGTGCGAATTTTCATCTCGGGAACGGCTTGATATTTCCCGATGAAATTTGGTATGGTGTGTAACTGGAAGTTGCTAAAAGAGGGGTGCTCCGTAAGAGGGGTGTTTTCACAATCCAACTTCCAGGCTTCCAGAAAGGGTGCAACGATATATTATTATTTGTTTCAACGCTTTTTACGTGATTTAGTAATGACAATATTAAAGCATATTTGATGAGGATTTTTTGCGGCGAAAATGTTGCTTTGTGTGTTATCTTCGACGGCTTAGAGAGCTGGAATTTTGCATACTTACGAATTGAACCAGAGCGTGGTGTAGTAAAATTGTATAATCAAAGTTACTAGGTGTATGTACTAAACAAAAATAAAAAGCAAAATAAATGTAAACAAACAAAGAATCATATTTTATTTTTATTGATAGATTTCTTATTGTTTTTTTATTATTTATGTATTCACAACCTTCTTACATTAGTAACTTAACTAGTAACACATATTACAGTTTATACATTTTGTGATAGAGGGAATACTTTTAATAGAGTCTCTAACATTACACATACAAAATCATTACCTACATTAATAGCCGAAACATTGTTTCGTTATGCCGATTAAGGCTTTCAAGTTGAAAACCGCGTTTAGAAGGTTATGCCGCTTAGTAGTCCAGAATTTTACTTGTTTTCACTAAAATGAAGTCGAACTTCGAAACCCTCTGATTCCCTGGTTTTTAATCATTTTGTAGTGATGAGTATTTGTCCGGCTGCTTTCTGCATGAAGGTACTCCAAAGAACGGCGAAAAGTCGAATTGATAAATTGCAGGCTATGTTTAAATAAATGTTCAATAAATAAAATAATAAATTATGTTTGTTACGTTTAATATTCGAATCACTTTCAGTCTTCGAGAGTGCATTTTACCGGACTGGTTTGTTGATATTTAATTTCTGCTTGAATTCTTATTTGGATGGTGCGTCCAGCACCTGAAAGTGGCTAAACTGAGCCGCACAGTTACAAACAGGGTTTACGCTGATCCAACCGGAACTTTGTACGACAAAAATGTGCATTAAATAAGGTGACTGACAAAGTAACGAGATTGTCGAATCAGCAAACACTTAATTTTTTATAGTAGACTTTCAAACTTATTGTGCGTTGTCCGTCCGTGTCATTCTGCAATAGAATAATGCTGTGTGCGGTTGAGACAAAATAGGCGGTCTTTAAGGGAAGCCTTTTACAATTTTCTTAAAAGCTCGGTGTATCGGAGGATAAATTCATCTTTAATCATCTTTAAGAGATATCAGTTCTTTTCCGACCATGTTGCGTTGGGTGGAGCGGGCACCTTTGTAAATGGGTGACAAGTCTGAGGTGGGAAACATTTCTTAAAGAAAATAATTATCAATACAACGATCAAAGCATTTTGATCATAACCGGAATCGATATGGAAGTAGAAGTACTAGGGTGCCGCTCAGTACTCTAAACATATGTATAAGTTGCATGGATAGCTACCAGGTTTTCAGGAGTATTCTTATTTTACTGCTGTAGTACTGCATCACCCACTGTGTATAGAGCAAAAACACTCTCCTACTGTAAACACCTAGAATTAAAAGAAGAAAATTATTTTAAACAAAAGGATTTAAATAAGATGTAAACACTTAATCATGATAATTGAACAATCTTGAAGAAAAGTAGGTAACAGTATAAAAATGTAAACAAATATTTGCCAAGTAGACAGTCGGCTAGAATACTGAAAAACTTAATCTCGAAAACCCAATATCCCGAAAATCAAAAATTGTATTCTAGGAACAAAAAAAAAAAGGGTGGTAGGTGCACGATTGGGTCGCACGCAACTTTCTCTTTAAGAGCGAGTTAATTTGATGTTTTTTTTTTATAATTTGGCTAAAAATGATATAAACAATGTCGAAATGTGATTATACGAACGTTTATTCCGTAATTGAAAGTAATCGGTGTCCATGTGAATAATAATGATTTTCCGTTATTGGCCAAAACTGAAAATTCCGTCTAGGGATAATTGGGCCGAAACCAATTTTGTGGAATTCATGAAAACAGTTATAGTAGTAAACAAATTAAATTCCATTAAATTTGGCAAAATAGTTTGCGAGAAATTGACAATTTTCTTTATATGGTCAAAATGCATAGATCCGTTATATGGATTTTCTCAAAAAAAAAACTGGGTATGCAGTTTTATTGAAACTAACTAGTATATAGGAATTTAGGGTATGTATGATTTTTATGGCAGATACCGGTAAAAACATGGCTAAAAGCAAAAAAATGGCCTAGAATTATGACCAAAAAAACGCTGGATACGAAGTTTGAAGAAAAGCGGTCGAGTCGTTTAGACAGTTCGGCTAGAATTAATTTTCAATCATTCAAACCGGTTGAAGCGTTTGCACAAAAATCGATTCGCAAGCCACAATAGACATCCAAACAAATTTTCAAAAATTTGAAAAAAAAAAATCGATCTTCTTTAAATGTTTATAAAGTAATACCCCTTATATTGAAGATGAAAATATATTCTTTTATTATAAAACATAAAATACACAAATTTCGAGACATTTGTGGCAATTTGATGACATTAACTGCTAAAAAAACAAATACGTCCCTTTATTTGTTCCTAAAACACCTTTAAAATATGTTTAAAAATTCAGAAACTGCTTTTTTTTAACTGCAACTTGAAAAAAGTACAATAGGTACCCCTTGTCATTTTTTTGACCCAAAAATATATATGTTTACAAATTTAGAAAAAAAAATTTTTAATTATCTAAAATATTCTTCAATTCTGAAAAAAAAAACTTAAAAATATATTAAGAAAATTACCAAAATTGCTTTTATTTTAAAACATTTTTTGGCTGTGGTAAACTAGGTTCAATAGGCTAACGAATGACTAATATTAAATGTTTGCCGTTGAGGTAAATGCTGATACAAAGCTTAGGGGTACTTCACCTTCGTTTTTGGCTTTGCTTTTCAAATTCCAAACAGACAAAATAAATTTCTTTAAATTGCCATAGTGTCAATTACTTGAAAGTGATGTGTATATAAATAACGTAGTTTAGTGATTAGTGTAGTAATTCATCAAATTTAACATGCAGTTCAAGAGTCGTATAAACTTCTTCGTTTATCGTTACATGTCTCCATACCGCATAACCAAATTGTATTCATTTTTTTTTCGAATAAAATTCACAGCTCACAACGTTATTTATGGCCAACATCGCATAATAAAACCGGAGCTTTACAGAATACCGATACTGCATGCGGCAAACCGGAATCACACCCCCAATTTACAATGGTCACCACACAAACATTATCCATTACCAACACGTAATAAATGAAATCCTTTTGTTCACGAGGCACAAAGGATATGCAGACTCAGAACACATCAAAAATTGCAAAAGACCTATATATCAATTTCGCCCCCCATTTACATAAACATCCTTTTACTGACAGTGTATTCGTTTTTATAACATTTGAGCATCACCAAACAGCTTGCCCTTCACTTAGCCACTTGTGTGTGCGATAAGCGCACGTGAGTTTGTCCTATGACGTTGGCCTAGTGCAAGGACCCCTCCTTGCAGGCATTGCGTCAACGATCGGCCTGACAGCTCTTTATGTTGACAGGTGGAATTCGATGGGTTGCAATTATCCGCTTTTAGAGTGCAAGTGTTATTATTTTTTTTGCTTCCATTTCCTCTTCCTCTTTGTTTAAATGTTGATTTTTTTCTTCTTTTATGGGTTGATGAAAGGCTTATTGTAGTCATACATATATATGCGAATATAGCTAGTTAGGCTTAAATCGTTCAGGTTGTTGAGTTTATATAATGGGTTTGACCTTATTTCACTTGAACCGAAATTCGATATATCCCTCGGCATCGTTGAACTTGATCGTCGCAACAGCAACGAAGGAAAAGCCTTGTAGGTTAAATTGTATGTTCAGGGGGTTGGTTTGGCGCTGAATCAGCCACAGAAGGACCAGGTAATTATTAAGGACATAAATTTGTTGGTTCTTTTGTGATTTTGTTTGACTTGCTTGTTGCCGATATCGACGCTTGACGCAAATTGATGGGTGCAGCAGGCAAACATTCTTTATTTAACTTTTCAAACGTCGGGCATGTCAAGAAAAGTTTTTGGAAATTGAGTTATAGCCATGAGGCTCATTAGATAGAAAATTTCTTCGTTATGGGTACGTAATAAAATTTAATTGCAGTCCTGAATGTCTACAGGGATTTTCTGATTTTTCGATTATTTAGATATTCATTTACATTTCGAGTTGGGACACATTTTATGAGCTTTTGTTTTTGACTATGGAATTAGTCACAAAGGATCTTATTTTTCGAACGATAAACATTTTTAAGAAATTGCTAAATGGTGCACAAGTATTGATGAAGTCGACAGAAGGCATGCTTTTTATTGTTTAATGTATAAATCTTATGAAAACTTATTTCCATGTGAAATTTGAAAACCAATGTTCTGATTAATGTATCTACTTTTAGTTAATGAAAACTTTTCTTCCGAGTGCTTACATTAGACAATAACCAAAATTCAGCAGTCATTAAAAAAACGGATGGAAGCAAAAACTGAAGAACAACATCAAGTTTAAAACATTATCTGATTTATAAATGTATCTTTAATTAGCACTGCAATTTGACCATTTCATTGTATTCGTGCATCTTTGGGGATGAAGCATTAGCCCGTTTTCAAATGCTTTAGTCATATTTTTTCGGTCAATGTGTAGCGTGTAAGTAAGTAAGAAAGTACCGTACTACCTCATAGTTTCAGCGGGCTATGGTCTCCTTTAAATCACAATGTTAGATGAACAGCCACGTAAACTAACAAAATTATACCTGTATATGACAATTCTTTTAGTTACTAACTTCTTCAAATGAATTCAATTCTGTGATATGGCAGACGACATTGGGGAAATGTTTGTATAAATTCTGGCGATGTAAGTTTTGCAGTGACATTATCAATGGCGATGTGTCGCAGAGCAAACACTAACCGAAAATCGAAAAAAAAAACAAAAAGTGTCAATCTAAACAATTCAGATAAAATAAAATTATTGTTCTCTAGTACACAAATGCATAGAAAATATGATGACGCACTTATAAACGTTTTAAAGCCCTTGAGTCCATATAAGTCAGACTATGTTATATATATCGGCCAATAACCGAGGATGTATAAGCGCAGCAAATATTTTCCCTTTCCTTTACACCTAAACTTTTGCGATGTCATTGGATAACGAATGTTAATCCATGTGATCTTGTCTGAGGTGCATTAAATACTGACAGTTGGGTGAGGCGGATGTACTAAGTTATATAGAATATATGATCCCAGAGATAAAATGAGCATAGTTTATGATTCGAATTAAAATCAGAAACTGAGGCTGAGTTTCTAAAAGAAAAAATACGGAAGCACAGCAACTTTTGCGTTCATTAATGTAAAAAATTGCATTATCTTTGCATGAGGACAGTATGTTGTCATCTACATTCATTTAAGCGAAATTGACAGTTAAACTGCGATTAGCGCTGCATAAAATTTTGTTTTGTTGCCGATTTGCAGGAGAAAGTAAATATATTAAAAATTTTATAGATTTAGCCAATATATATGAAGTTTTTTTTAGAAAAAAATTAAATTTTATATTTGTGTTGAATTGCAATGAAAATGAACAAAAATTGTAGTTGGATGCTGACACCAAACTGGTAACTTGGATACTTTTGGGATACTTCTCTAATTTGTAATAAATATAAAAGAGGTTTTGGGTCAAAAATGAAAATTTTTCCAAAGTGGGGTCAAATCTACTTTTCAATTTAAGAAAATTTAAGGTCTTAATAACATTTATAACATTATAGAGAACGAACCTGAAATGTGGCCTTTTCCATTCGAAAATGGTTTCTGAGAACGTCATTTAATAATTCTCCTATGGTTAAATTAAACAATTATTCCTTTAATTTACATTATTAATATGCTTTTGTAAATAACACAACCAAATTTTTTTCAATATTTTTTTTGCATGACATAATTAACGAAAAAAATAAAATTTTGATATTTAAGTTTAATTTAAAAAAAAAAGTAATAAATATTCTTCAATTAAATATAAACAGGATAAGTACAAAAATAAAAATTAAATTTAAAATCATCCTTGTGCTAATACTTGCTCTACGATATGAGCGACTATCAGCACATGAAAACCTAGAGTTACCCACTACTTGGTGTCCGACTAACTTTAAACGGAACAAATTCACAAAAGCGATGTCGAAGACTGCGGCTGACTTGTTGAATGGGTGAAATGCAAATAGGTATTTTGTTTGATCCTTTTTTTTGTGGTAGAAGAGATATTTCTTCTATGTTCGAGCGATACAATGGAGTTGGCTACGTTTATGCCTTCTATCAGTTTTTTCAAGACGCTTCTATATACTGTGTGCTACGTGTAATTATGTTTTGGCAGCATCTGCCTAGATATCAGCGTTAAACTTAAGTTAGAGGGGATATATGCTTTTTATGTAGGGCACTATTAGAGATGGTGAAATATTTGTTTTGTATCGTTTTAGGATTTTTTTTAAATATTAAAAGCTTCAAGACATACATGACTTCCGTCTGTCTCTCATACATTCATTATAAAACCATTATAAATCCCCTCTTTGGTTGGATCTGATTTTAAACGTTTAACTTTCATTATGAAAGCACCATCTACATATTTCTATATATCTGAAAAGACCACCAGCATACTAAAACGTATGCACAATGTTGGTGCGGGGTATGGGAAGAAGACAAATTTGCACTTCGCGAAACGAAATTCGTTGTTCTCCACAACTAGGTACTAATTTGTGATTGTGATTTAAAGTTGGGGCAATATGGCACACCATGTTCATAACCATCAACACAAATCAACGTACCCCTTTCCAGCTCCCTTTACAATGACAGTCTGCACAAGTTCTATTAAGTTCGTCATAATTTGTATACGACGTATCGCCCCCATGACATTCTTCATAATTATTAACCAACTGTTTCTACCACGCGAAAACTAGATGCGAAATTATTCATAAGGATAATTTACGACAGCGGCGATGAAAAATTGGGAGACCATGAAAAGAAAAGACGAGCATATGAACTGTCGTGTTGTGTAGTCGAGTTGAAGAAGGCTTCGTTTTGTGGCTGAACTGCTCAAGTGCCCCTGTGTCTTAACCTCACCTCTCCCCAAAAACAACATTAAAAAGCAAAGTTGAACAATTTTCAAGAGTAAATACTATAAAATAAAAACTGTATATCCCTTGTGGTGGTGTGGTGTTTATAGTGTGATGGCTGCAAAATTCTATGTCGCACTGCGGATGTACATATTTTTAGGCCTTTCAGTTGCTGGTATTATTTTGATACATCCCGCACGCTTGCAGTGTGTGTTCCTTGCTTTAGGTACCACCAAAAGAAGGCCCACCCCAGGCGTGTAGGGTTTGTGTTGAAATTTGTTTATAGTCCCATCAAGGAGATAGTGCAAGTCCTGAGTAAACCAACAGTATTATGTCTTGGATTGCTAAAAGCTTCCTTAAAGGATGTTTGCCTTATTTGTGAGGATAGCGTAGCCGCTGCTATTGACAGAAGGACAGAAGTATTTAATATTTGAACGAGTAATTATATTCATCGCCACGATTCATCTTCGTCCTTCTGTTTGTGTGACTAATTATTTCAGTGGTCTGCTGCGGATTGTTTTCGTGTGTTAGTATCTTATGAACAACGATATATCTTCGCGAAATAGAATTTTTCTTTCCCAGTTTGATTTTACGAAATTCTTTTTTGGCACCAAGGACACAGCTGAATTGATGGATATGTGTCAATAGACTGTACCAATACCACTGTTTTACAGATTAATTGATACATGGATTTTTTATTTGATTTGAATTTTGGGTAGCGAAAGGAAGTTCAGTAATTAATGGCACGGGAGATGAATGAATGTAGCAGTAGTTAGACAGATACACCAAAGTTCATTAATTCTTTGCGAAGGTTGGGGATGACATGTGGAGGTTTTTTTTTTTTAATAGATTGAGAGCACCATGAATTGGTTTGTGCTTGACGTGTGACAACTAGATAGTCAATTAAGTCCTTAGAAGGGGATTAACATATTATAAGAATGTGCGTCGATTAGGAATGCAAATTTATTTTGACTATCATGTAACGGTCACAAATGACAGATCAACTTTCGCGCCATTTTGCACCGCTAGTATAAGTAGAACAGAAAGTTTTGAAAAAGTCTGAATGTTGTTCGAGTCTGGAATCCTCCTGTGCCTAAAAATGAGCACCACAGTCACCAAAAAAGGCCTTTGTCAAAAAAGGAATGGCATTCGGATCTCCACCTTTAACAAAAAAACAAAATCCGTCACACAACTAGCGGGTGTTCTTAGCCGCCATAAAGATATTACTGGCACACAGAAATACGATGAGATATGCCGTAGAAACGGAGCATAAAAAATCGTGATATTTACCACAACTGTTATAGAGAACAAAAGCAGCGATTTTTCGTATGTGGATTTGTCATAGGCATGTGGATGTACACAGCAGCGGTACGTCCAATATGCATATACGGCTCACTAGTATGGTGGCCCGCATTAAGTAAATGCTACCACCTTATAAAACTGAAAAGGCTACAAAGAACAGCCAGAATAGGCACTGAGGTCGGCCGCAACGGATGCTCTAAGGTTTACTGTGCTATTGTATCTCTTGCCTCTCGACCTACACATGGCTATCTGAGAGGCTTGCACGCTACCGGGGCGTGACACTACGAAAAAGCAAACTATTACTATCCTCATAGGTGGTTAAGCGGCCATTAGGGCCCACCTGGACACGCTTCAGGTTCACACTTCTCTGGGTTTTAGGGCACAGTGAGATTGAAGGAAACAAGCGTGCAGACGAGCTAACCAGACAAGGCTCAGCTCTACACGGCTCAATTGCGGCAAGGGTCCATATCCCGCTCGGTGCGGTTAAGGGGAAAATCCACTCACACTTCCTGAAGAAGCCCAACTCCTAATGGAGAAGGTTAACAAATTGTGTCATATCGAGAATGATATGGCCGTCCTACGACAACAGCAGAACAAACGACATACTAAATAGAACCCGCCCAGAGTACATGCGGCCAAACTAGGGATACCATACAACCCCCAATGACGCAGTTGCGGGAACACAAATGAGAGAGAAACCCCCCCTCCCCCATTTCATCTGCGAATGTCCGACACTAGCAAGAGCCAGATTGCGTGCATCAGACCAACCAATCTTCGACAACCTTGGCAATATCTCTGGTAAAGGGATATAAGATCTTATCCGTTTTCTTAACCTCACAGGCTGGATCTAGAGACCGCCTGTATCACATCAACAACAATCATAATAAAGGTCACACGAATCGTGGTAACAATAAGGCACATAATTGCTACTTTGCCACCAAAAAGGCCAAAGTCGCAAAACTTGTGCCTTATATGCAGGAAAAGGTCACAACAAATATGATATATTGTTAGAAAACTGAATCTCAAAAGACTTAAATTGCAAAGCAAGATTCTACTCGGTTAACAACGTTACGGAAAGCATGTTATGTCGAAGACCAAGGGCAACAAAACATTAGATTGAACAAAAATGTTACGCTGTGTTTCTACTTCTCGCCAGCAAGAAACCTTTGGTTTAACGAAGAATGCAGATGAAAGGTGGCAAGGTAACACAAAGTTTACGAAAAAACGCTGAAGGCGAAGACAAGAGTTGCTTTTTAGGCTAAAAATAACCATCCAAGTAAAACTTACTCTTAACAAGTGTTACTCTCTAAGAATCGAAATAAATAGATATATGGCAATATCAATCCATGTAAGGCTTTAGGCCTTGATTCTCTTTTATTTTTTATGTGCATGGACATATTATTGACAACATGTTGGACCTACAATTCGATATCGGTTCGGAAGATAGATTTGGAGAAGTTTTGCTTGAGATTAGAATAGTTGTGCCTTAATAGTCCAATGTAGTAACCACTAAGCCACTGCCACAACAGAATGTCTAAATAATTTGTTCAGATAGTTTATCGAATTTCATCGATCCAGTTTGAAACCTTCTAAAGACTTATTATCGAAGACTACATTGTTGGTTCGACCAAAAACGATTGTTTTTTCAAAAAGTACTAGTGGGCTTGAGTTGAGTGGGCTCGGAAGTACGGATTTACCTATATCGACTAAATTTTCGATTCTGATTCGATCCATATACCTTCATTTTAATAAACATCAACTGGTTACACACATGAAGAGGAGAAAGGCTACTCACAGAGTTAAATTGCGGATGGTAGTCATCCTATATGTTTTCGTGTTTTGGAACATTTTTTAAAATCAAATTTTATGTAGTGCTAACTTTCCAAAACACCCATACGTACATATTCATATAGTACGTGAGGACTATGACATAAAGATAAAGTTCTCCATATGTGAGTTCCTTGCAAAGTGTAGAATCAATGAGAAATTGCACTTTGTATGCATGAATGTTGCAATGGGATTCCTTTTATGCACAAACAATGAAAAAGGATGCTTGCTATTTTTTCAGGCGATTTAACGCACTTTCATGCTTAAATGAACAACCTACATAGCAAAAAGTTTAATGTATGTATGACGGATGTAGATGAGAATTCGTTAAGTTTGGTTTTCCTGTTCCAGTTACGTAATGACCCTTTTGATAAATTAGACGACACGTCTCTATTTTGGGGTTCCTGGGTTTTGTTGTTTATTAAATTGTTACACAATCTGACAGTCGTTATGGAAATGCATGTATAATACGCGTCTGACGCACAAAAACGGGCTCAATTTATTGTAAATAAATTGGCTCCGAACCATAAGATAATTTTTTCCTATATATGGAGGACTTGTCTAGCAATCTAGTAATCAATAAATACAGTAACCCATATGAAACACATGAAAAATGTAAAAAGGATAGCATGTGCGGGTACGACTAATGTAATACGACCACACCTATGGGAATAAAACGAATCTGGCAATAAATCCCTATACATCTATATTAATCGTAAAAAAACGCGATTTCTATATAAAATACAACTCAGCAGCGGGTTCCCGTCCTGTCCAAAGGAAGCCAAAGCGATCATAACATAAGCGATACCAGAAAAGGATATACCTGTGCTTGTAAGCTCATTACCAGTTTCAATTTCCGAATGAACATTGTTATATGCGTTTTGAAACTTATGATGAGCTGACAAAAAGAGGTTCACCATCATCAAACAAGCAGACCAGCCTGTCAAATCGTGATTATGAGACAAAAAACGGGGTAGAAAATAATAGATATTGTCAAGGATAGCTGGAACGACGAAGGCAGAACCACAGACCCTGTTTTGACGATACCCGCTATAGTATAGAATTATTTAAAAGCCACATAGAAATTATTGAAAAACCATAAACTTACAAAATGGGCCAAAATAGATCTGAGTTTGATAAGGAGGATGCGGGCATCATCAACTATCACCATACACATTTGGTGAAAAGTGAAAACAAATAACGTCCTAAGACTTTTTTTTTAAATCAACAATTAAATACCCAACCGACAAATATAATTCTTCCTAATCCGTTCAACTTATCTCCGTTTCACGGTAGTCTTCTTTTGCTCGCCAAACCTCAACTCACCAAACCACCATGCCACCAAATTAAAATCAACTTCTTGCTGGCAATAGAGTTCAGCTATCACATAATTCTGGATCATGGCCAAACTTTCAATTGCAGCATCTCTGGAGAAGATTTCGAACACGGACCAGTATTTCTACTCATGTTTTTGCTTTGCATTCACATTCACGTCCCCCACCCTTACTACCATTTTTAACAAAACCCCATTGCTACCCATTAGGTTCTTTAAAGCCATCAGCACTGCCCTGACAGGTTACATAACCATAAGCAGCATGCGGTTTTGTTTGAGATGTTTCCCATTACAAAGGACCTGCGAGTGTTGTTATTCTGCGGACCGAATCCCCATAACGAGTCTAGACACGATTTGATTTTACTAAAAAAAGTATTTGTATTGAAAACGAGGGTGTTGCATGCATCACTGTGTCACGAGAGGGTGACAAAAGTCTGTCACATTTACATAGCCAGTAGCCTCTGATAACAAAAGTGTTTTTTTTTAGTTGATGGTATTCACTTGGGGCTAACTAGGTAAATCGAAAAAATGACAATGGACTGTGCTGTCTGTGCTTTTTTTGCGAATTTAATTCAAGGGTTGATTGAATTTGGAATTAAATTCCGAGGTGACCTACATTTAAATGAAAGAAAAATTCATGACATGATTGTGAAATATGTCATTGTGTTGCGTTCCAACGCCTAGCATTATCTATATTAATACGTATGTGGAAGAGTGAAAAGTTTTTTTTTTATAAGAGAAAGATACGAGGCATCCGAGAAATAGCGTTTGTCATTTTTTAAGAGTCTTTCACTTAACGCAACCAAATATAATTTCATTCTAGTTAAAGGCTTTAGTCCTAAAGAAGGACAAAGACGATCGTCTTATAATATATTCCAGAAGATTATTTCAGGGCTTTAATTTGAATTTGTTCTCTTTACCTGGGCTTTACGCTTAACGTACGCAATTTACAGAAAACTTGTACCAAAATGTTGCCCACTAGAACAGGGTGTGCTTTATGTTTCAGGTCGATTTTATCTGCTTTAAATTTTCGCATCTTACGCAACGTGTTGATATTAATTATTTAAATAATTGTTCGATTCTAAATACGTGAATTTTGTTGATAAGGCACATTTCGACTTGGCTGGGTTTGTTAAAAAAGAATAGCTTCTGTTACGCCACTGTAAGTCTTCGACTAATACACCCTCGTTGAGAATTTCTGTAACGCGCCAATTGGGCGGGCTTTGGGCGGTTTCAATGGGCCATAGCCCCAGAGGTAATGGTAAACAACAATTAATGGTAAACGCTATCGGGAAATTGTGGAAAACTTTCTTATGCCCGAATCGCATCATAAAAAAATAAAAAACAGCTCGTGCTATGTTGTGAACTTTACTAGAAAAGTTTCTCGGACGAATAATGTCAAAAGTGGTAAGTGATGTCGACTGGCCCCCAATATCTTAAAGGAAAAGGTTTACATCAACAAACAACCTACAACCTCGATGTTTAAGAACGACATTTGACACGAAATTACTGAAATCAGAAGTCTGCAACATTGTAATGCACAATGTGCTTAAAAGAGCTCCCCATGACCAGAGAAGCCCAATTGAGCGACATCGTGTTCCGTGCATAATTTTAAAGACCATAAAATCAGTCAATAAAATATAAATTATAAAATTGTATTTTAAAGTTATTGAAAAAAACTATAAACTTGGCATCAACATCACGGCAGTTTTTATTACACTGTAAGTGTGGCATATTCTTGATATCCATGTGTATTCTGTATCATCGTGCATACCTTCAAGGCAGATCGATAGAATCTGAGCTACATAAGGTGATATAATGGGTAATCCAATAAAAGCTTCCTGATTTTGTTTAAGCAACAAATTTGAGTTTTGGTGTTAATTTGTTTCATGCCATTTAATGTTAAAATATAATTTCCTTCAAATGTTGCCCACGACTTACTCTTCAATGATCCAATCGGTGGGTACAATTTTCGACATTTCAAGCATATCGGACGGTATTCAATGAATTACACAATTTATGTTCGCTTCCAAAGCTTTAATCGTTTCGGGTTTATCGACGTCAACACGGGATTTCACATATACCCAGAGAATGTAATTCAATGTTGTCAAACCATAAGATCTTGGTGGCCAAATTGAAAGGATCATTTATTGAGATAATGTTTCTATCGAACGTTTTCCCTAATAAAGCGACTAATTCGTTAGATGTATGGCATGATAAAACCTCAAGTGAGTTACACCAATATCTTGAAATTTTCGGCAACAAAAATTCATTGATCATTGCACTGTAGCGATTCATATTGACATTAACACGCCCGTCTTCCACATTTTTGAAGAAATACGGTCCGATGATGCCGCCTGCCAATAAACCGCACCAAAACAGTGCGTCATTGGGGTAACATTGTTAGCTTAGACAATAACATCACTTTAGCTTTCAAGAAGCTCTCTACAGACAATTCTTAGGAAGGACTTGAAACTTCATGCTTTCAAAGTTGTCTCAAGAATGGAACAACAACTAGTGGGTGCTGTGACATCGTGACATGATTACCCAGTTTTTAGTGCCTAAATTACATGATATGGATGTGACCCACATGTGGTTTCAACAAGACGGTGCTTCATTCTATACAGTCAGAGAAGCAATTCAATTACTGCATGAATTATTTTCTAATCGTGTAATCAGCCGTTTTTACGATCAGAATTTACCACCCAGATCTTGCGATTTAACGCCCGCGATCACCAACGACTTGAAAGAGGAAATTGGGCGGTATATCAATGAAATTCAGACACATTTATACGAAACGGTCATAGAAAATTTTAATAAAAGAGTTTGCACTTGCCAGCAATTCCGTGACGGCCATTTATTCAATGTGCCATTCCGTACATAGCCCCAATCTTTATACTCTATTAATAAAGAAAAAAATTAAGATTTCTATTAAAAATCTGTGTTTTCTAATAAACGAAATAATGGGAACTTATCATTATATACAAAAAGGTACAAAAAAAACACGAGTCCCTGGAGTCAATATCAAGCTTTACTGATGATCCTAAGGTGCTTAGTCACTTTTTCGCTCTAGAAGTAAACATTCAATTTTTTTTTAAACGACTAACATGCGACGACGACACAGAATACAGAAAATCAGAATCATAAAAACCCAAAATCCCGGAAACCCGAAATTCTGGAAAAAAAACCTCTTTTCGGTCGGCTCTTAAGATTGTATTACCTCGATGGCTGTGATTTTTGCTTGGTAGCAAGTTAGATCGCTTTGGCCAATAGTTGATTAATTCAGCTTGACGTAGATAAGATACAGCGGAGGAGTATATTTTGCACAGGATTTTCATGTAATAAGCATAAACAGATAAATACGAGTTTTCAATGATACAGGCAACGTCATTGATAACCAAAATAAAGATCAATGGACCAAGATGGCTAACTTGAGGCAATTTAGCCGATAATAAATAGAACTTTGTTTCTGTGTCCTTTGATTTTTAGAACTACTAAAATATTCATGTTAATATTACCAATGATTTTCCATCAAACGTTTTTCGAATATTTGTAAATTTGAAGGAAAACTATTTATTAACAACAACGCCCCAAAAAATGGGCGTGGCAAAAAAAAACTTTATATTGGGGTTGCCTAAATATGTTGTTCACTTTTTCAAAAAGTATTTTCGTTCGGCCAAAAACAATGTCATTCAAAAAAGTGTGGGGGGTGGCTTTCTCTATCATCGTGATGTAAAAATTAATCAAATCTCTATGCCGAAAACAATATCTTTCTCTTCGTAACCAAAAGTGAAAAAAAAACCAAATGCGTTCTCTTGATTGTTGAGGTAACTTCGAACAACTTCGAAAGAAATTCAGCGGTAGGACATGTGTCGACATTTTCGCACACACGTTAAAGCTGTCAACCATCGTTGAACCAATCCGATGCCTTTAATTTTCAATAGCTATTTACTTGGCATGTTAAAAGCTCTGCCCAATATTCGAAGCTGTAATTAGCTGTCAATTATATTTTTTAGGTTAACTTTAGTTGGCGCCACAGGTTTTTTTTTTAATAAATCCTCACTACTTTCTTTCGGCTGTCCATACAAAAAAGATTCTTCTATTGTCAATCGTATAGCTACAACAAAAAATAATTTGGTGGATATTTTCAATCTGTTGACAGTGTGTTCATCAGAACGTCACTTCGGCAATATATAAAGCTAATTTTTTTAAATATACATTTCACTTTAACAAGACATTTTTTTCCATTGCCCACTCAAAATCGTATCATAAAAAAAAACATAGTCGCGTCGCACTTTATTGCTTTTAAAAAACAAAAACCAACACAATTGACATATATTTAGCGACTTAAGTATTTTAGACCGAAAATAAGTGCGCTAAATTGTGACCATCAATTTGTGTGCTTAATGTTTATTTATAAAGTCACAGACAAAAAGAGACATGTGAGCGACAGAGAGCAAATCACCTGCGAAAAGATCTTGAAAATTTTGTTTATAAAGAGAGATAAAGCGTTGCCAGATTGTATCGAAATTAATTATTTACACAACATAAACAAAAGAGAAATTTTGTTTAGGTAAAGATGTGATTTAATATTTTATCCTGGCTACAAACCAATATTCAAAAGCAACCCTGAAACTTTTTTTCGTGGCTTCCACAATAATATTCATCATGAATCATGATTGTGCTTGGATAATAAATTGGTTTTGAGTATTTGTTTTGTCTAAGTTTGGAAATTATTTTGATTTATTAAGAGGTTTTATATCATTGAGTGGTTTATTAAAAAAATGATTTAGGGTTAAAAATATATTGAATGACATCGACCGTCTCTAACAGGCCATGTATTGTTCTCTATGTCATGAATGATGAAGGGTTTTTATTTACTATTAGGGATTCAATTTTTTGTTTACATGGGGTATGTGGAGAGAATCAGAGGTTTGCTTTGCTGTGGGTGGTTTTCTGTGATATCAATTAGAAAATTTTTCTGTTATAAACTAAAGCCTTAATATAGACTGAGATACAAGGGAATTCTTTAGGACCTTGCCTTTCAGCCTGCTTCACTATGGATTTATATTAAAAATACTTGCTTAGTACTTAATACCCGAATGTTGTCATACCCAGTGATGGATAGGAAGGAAAATGTTTTGTAAGAGATTTAAAATTGGAAGTGGGTGAGAAAAGAGACAGGTTTCGGTGAGCATTCATTTTGAATCATCCGGAATTATTTAAGAAGGCAAGCTGTACCATATTCTGTACCATATTTGTCTACAAATTGATTGGCTGTCAACTCTGGACTAGATGCAGTAGACTGAGACATGTCGGGGTCATAATCCCGAAAACCCAAAATCCCGAGAAAAAAAATCTCGAAAACAAAAGCCCGAAAAAAATATATAAAATTAAAATTTGCGCAAATTTCTAAAATAGACAACTGATGATTCTTTTTTGTCAGCCTAAGTGTTGTAGTCTTTTACAATTCACAATGCACGTTCAGTTGTGTTGGTTGGTATCAGTCAATGTGCAAGTGAAATAAATAAAATAAATATTTTTTTTTAGACTTAATTAAACTTGACCTTAGATTTTTTAATATTTCTAGTAATTTTAATGACCTGTTAATAAAAAGTAACAACAATAACTTTCTTATTTTCTGTTCCTACAATACAATCTTCTGGATTTTTGAATATCGGGATTCTTAGTTTTCGGGATTCAAGATTTTTGGGATTTTGGTGGTTTTGGGGATTATAATTTTTCTAAATAAAAATAAAACACAAAAAAATCAATGGAATGACCAAAACGTCTTCAACTAGGCTAATTGAAGACGCATGTGGGTTAATGCACCGGTTAATTCCGGACTGTAGCGCCAATTAAATAAGTAAGTAAATTATGTTTAGAAATAATTTGAGGGATATGGCCTTGACAGCTGCGCCTTATGAACGCCATTCTGTCGGTACAACTTTGCAGAGCATACCCGATCTTATTGCGTCGAATTTGGGATTCTTAATGATTAATCGTTGCTGATTTATCAGTATAGAGCAGACATTTGACGTACCCCTACAAAAAGTAGTCCAAGAGTTTCAAATCACAAGAACAAGGGGGCAAATATTGAGATTATTTGGTCCCAAAACGTTTGACTCAACAAAGTCATAGTTGCAGCCGATGTATGTCATGTTGCGGCGTGTTGTTGGAACCATTTCTCCTCCAAATGCTTTTTAATTACATAAGGAATAAAACAAATAACGAATCATTTGCCTGTAGCGTTCGCCATTCACGGTAAATTTTGCACCAGCTTTGGATTTAAATACTGCAGCAAACAGTGATTTTCTTCGGAATGTAATGGAGTCTCAAAAGTATTTGATTGTGCATTGACTTTAATTCTTGCACCAGTTGGATCTTTTATGGACGTGGGCCAAGATCTTTCCTCAAAATTTTCCAAGTAGTGGACGGCGGAGACCGATCTGCTGAGAACGGCGTAAATTCGGTGAATTTGGTTCCTTTGTCGCACGTCTGCGATGGCATCTCCTGTACGAACGGTACGGGATCGATTTGAATGAATATTATAGAGAAGAGAAGAGGCTTTCATTTGATTTTTTTTTATGGAATTAGCATGCTGTGGTTTCCACGAATCCGGTTGGGTAAATAAATACTCTTTTCGTTATGTAGACGTGCATTATTTCTAAATGTCAAAGTAAGAAGTGTATATCTACCAACTCTGACTATCAGCATCCACCATATATACGGACAAAAGAAGGATTAGAAACTGCGACATTGCTACCGTCCTTTACCGATTACCGATTATTTGCATGCGGATTTGTATGAAAGCGATACACTAATGCAAAAAGTCAGCGAACGAATTTTAACAATTCGCATCAAAGCCTATTCCCCCCACCTCTTTGTTTTGTGATATCCAAACGCTAAGTGGATAAAAAAAAATATTTAACAGTATTGCCGAAAAGTACAGCCTGCAAAGCCCTGAATCAGCAACCGACTTTGGCTAATAGCATTAGACATCATGATATAAAACGTAACTCAGGTGCGTCTGTACTGGTCGTAAAATGAGAAATCAAAACAGAAACAGCACGAATTAATTTCAATTAAATTAATCAATCAATACGAATGTCACCTCCTATATAAGCTTATTACCTTAAGCCTTATCGCATACACTTTTCAAAGGTTGCAGGCGGATAGCCTTGCACGATGGCATTAAAAAGGGTTTAACAGGGAAACATGTTCGTACAAATAATCATACATGGAAAAAGAAGAAAGACTTCTAAAATTACTGTCAATGGTACTTTACCTAATTTTTCAAGCATGGGTTAACTTGGCCAATACTTAGATAATTATAAATCAGGATAAGCTTCTTACAAACACTTTTCTTAAATAAATGTCTGTGGCATTACGTAGAGCTATCGGCATTGTAGGATACTAAATATATCCGGATTGGATTCGTCTCTATTAATGCTGCCGTATGCTGCTGATATCGATGAATAGGTGGTGAATATCGATTTGGACTTATTGGTTTTTTTCCAGGATCTGCCGAAGTGTGAAAATTTAATCGGTTGTGGACTTTCCCGGCGTATAAGCACACTGATAAGGGCCGATATGGAAGTTGCCATTGTTCTTCGACATTCGATGCTAGTGGTATGGTGTTTATCGAGATGTTAAGGGATACGCGTTGCGGCAAAGGTATTGGCGTTCTCCTGCGATTGCAGTCTTTCGTCGTTCGTCGACCTGCCATGCCCTCCTGGATATCGAGGTGAGGAAACCGTGTGCTGGCTATAGTGGCATTCGGTAGCGAATCCAATTAGCCTAAGTCCGTTACTGGACGTGTTGTCGTGTAGGACATGTTTTCCGACAATACTGCTAAATATCTTCCTACCTTTTCATAAAAATCTTTCAGTACGATTTTAACATCGTACTTCTGTAGTCGCTCCAAGGTTTTGTCAAGGAGTTCGCAGGAGCAATCCTTAGCTATACCATCTTTTTCCTCTGTCGGGGCGGTAGCACATATAAGGCTTTTGTTGTTTTTTTCCGAATAAACACTATAAAACTGTAGTGAGGATAAGTATACTTCTGCTGCTATCAAAAAATATACTCTGCTTTTCCTTAGAAATAGTAAAGCAAACCTTTTGACAAAATTCAAAGTATACTTCCAAAATATGGTGTAGTTCGACAAAGCACTTCTTGGCACATGTTGTGTTTTTTTTTGTAATTTGCTATTTCCTCACATGTCAGATTTTAACGTTACGCTTGTCAAATTCTTCACAGACTTGTCGTTTTGTGTTACAAATTGTGGAATTTCACTTGTCTAACAAGTATTTATAGGGCACTGGTAATTAGTTTCAGTATTTGCTTGTTCTTTAAATAAATAAAAGAGTTTTAATTAAATGTTTAAATAATTTTGGCGAAATGTCTGAACAAATGTATTTAGAGACGACGATGTCATCTGCATGTCGTGTATAGAAAAACTAATAATTTTTGTGAACTTTCATATTAAAAATTTTCTTCTCGTGTTTTTATATTTAATGTTCAACACACATTCCTACAAATGAACTTATAAATGCACCAAATACTAGGATCTATCACAATTGATGTGCTGGATTTCGTCTACTAGGTTAGGTTGATGGGTTCGTGGGTTCAATATACGTCTCTTCCCTCATCACACTTAGGGGAATATACCCCCATTGTGATGCCCGTTCTGGGGTCTACGTGCTTAGGTGGTTCTTTCATCTGTCCCGTTACAGTCCATTATTATTGGTCCCTTTCCAGCAGTGCAGATGTGAAATGAATATATTAACGAGAGACAGAGATTTCGAATAGATCCGTGAGGTGATGGAAAAATTATTATCTTAAAGTTATTTTTCTTAGTTGGCTAAGGCCTTGGCAGTGGCACAGAAAGTGGAGGGAATCCTCGTGTATTTTTTCATTACCACAGCCTCTACAAAGGTCATCATCATTAAAATACATTTTCAGTTGGGGCTATGGAGTAAGTTGTGTCCAGTAAGTATCCCTACTAGTGTCGAATACTATACTACAAGGAATAAACATCTACTCTGATTAAAGAATTTAAACGAAGGTTCGTAGCCAAAAATTATTCCTAGAATCTTCAGTCGAAGATCAGAGGTCGAATTACCACATGCATACGTTATCAAATACGAATGTCCATCGTACTAGCAAAATTCTGTTACATTGATGACAAATGTCAAATATATGGTTTTCCTGTGAATGTAAGGAAAACAAATTGGTGTATTTTTATCTTCAGAGTCAGAAAATGGACATTGCGATTCCATTGAACGAAAACGTTTAGCAATCATTTATCTTTAAACTGCAATTTTAATTTTGTTGAAACATGTTTTTTAACTAAAATTATTACAATTTTGTTAAAAGGTTCAGAGTGAATAAGAGTGTATTCTTGTTTATAATGGAGAATCTTAAAATAACAAAATGAAAATAACTTACATTCTTACCCTACTGTATGAAAATATAATCGATCACTGAAGACAGAATATTAAAATTCTATAATCGATACTCAAATCTCGTATGCGATCATACCAAATTAACATTTTCAGTCACGTATGACTCAATAACTGATGTGGTAATTCGACCCCAGAGCTGCTATAAAAGTGAAGTTGCCATTGAGCTTTATAGCCAAGAATGAAGGGAAGGGGTGAAAGTGCACGATTGATCGGAGTGGCACTTTCGAAATAATAGAAGGAAGTTTTATCAACATATAAATTGTCAAAGCCAGGAGTAAAATGCAGAACAGAATGCTTTCGAGATGTACACGAAAAAAATAATGTTGAGTCACGGTTGATGTTGAGACTGTTAAACGGCAACCCTCTGCCACTAGCAGAAAAAGTGAAAATCTAATTTAAGTGAGGTTTGCATGATGATGGAAATGGCAGCCTTACTGCAAAGCAATGTTCGGATAAGATGATTTGATGAGGCACATGCACCAACTATTTGAAACTATGACAATGACGATTGAAACTATGACACAAAGGAACCTCAGCATCGTTTGCACCGATCCATGCAATTGGAAGACCATCTCAACTGCGGTAGTTACAGAGGCAAACATCTCCTTTACAACGCCTAGATCATGTCTCACGTGTTATGTGAACACCTGAAACTGTTAATCAACAATCCAGGAAAGTCCACAACTGGACAAATATTCACAACTCGGCAGAATGTAAAAAACCAAGGATGTGTAAATCGTTACCCTTAACCCAGTCATCGATTTTAAGCCCAAATACAATAACGTTTATACAGAAGACTATACCTATTAAAGTTTAGTTTGTATATACCCCTGAAAGTCATCTCTGCAACATAATGATGAATGACTCTCGCTTCTCCAATAACCGTACAATTAAAATTGGATTGAGATAAGGTGAAACATTATCATGTGATTACTTAAACATTGTCCTTGAGAGTATTGCGCAAAAAAAAAGTTTGTGCAACATCGAGATATTTAGCAGTATCTGATGCCTAGATCAAGTATACCCTGTCGAAGAGACACACAATACCGAAAAATCGGATGTAAAGTGACCGTCGACTATTAAGTTGGAATTATTAAGGACAACCAATACACAGGGTTCTTGGTTCGATTTGTATTGTTCTTTCGTGGCGAGCCGTATTAATTGCATAGTAGCTTCAGCTTTTGTGTCCTTATATCCCTCCACTTGAATTAGGGAACCTTTTTCATCCCACAGAAGTGAGAAGCTCTTTACTGCGGCCCTGTATGTTCTTCCTTTCTTTCTGTACTGGTCACAGACATTGACTATATCAGCTTGTAGCTCTTTTTTGATTCTGGCCAGTAGACTGTCAGCGTTTTATTTTCTGTGGAGGTAACCGTGTAGCAATCGGTTCAATTCAATAAACTCTTCTTCGCCTGTACAGGAAGGCGAACATTTGACTTTTATCCCGATAAATTACTAGGAGTTATTGGCTGGGTTCTCGGATCTGCTCAAAGAAAACATTTTGGAGGGTTTGGGCAGCCGTTTCTGTTATGACCCCTTTCTCCACAATTATAGCATGGACCTTGCTAACAGAGTAAGAGAAGCTCAGGAAGAATATCGAACGAAAAATTGCCAACGTCCTAGGCGTTATATTTGGAATAGTGGGTCCAAATTAGATAAGCAATCGATCGCAAACACACTTGCGAGTGGCATAGCATTATGAACCAGATCGAATAATATACGTACATTTAACATGTACTATCTACACCTTACTGAAAAATCTTCAAGGAGACATATTATTGATTAATCAGAATACAAATACAAATTTTTGGCCTAACATGCTTGTTAGTAGCCAGGGGCTCACAACCGTTCATGTGTGCTTGAGTACTTCTTGCACGATGGCGGGACCTCCTGTTTTATTCCGACCCCGAACGCCGAAGTTGAAATAAGAAATTTTGTGCCTAACATGCTTGTTAGTAGCCATGGGCTCACAACCGTTCATGTGTGCTTGAGTATTTCTTGCACTATGGCGGGACCTCCTGTTTTATTCCGACCCCGAACGCCGAAGTTGAAATAACTCTTGACAATTGATATTACTCCGATGATTTGTCAGACAGTGACAGTGAAAAATCATTTTAGGTGTTGCTACGGCTGGGAATCGTACCCAGACCTTCTGCGCGGCAGTTCATCGCACTTACCGTCACGCCACTGAGCCCGTCAACACAGAAACAACTATGTGCACAGGGTTTTTATTTTTGAAATATATTAACACAATATCGATTATACCACTATATTAATCTCTATAATCAGGTATGCGATAACTCAGTTCCTGTTTTCATTCTCTCTCACTTTATTTATTTTTTTAAAAGTTCAACACTCGACCTTAAAAAAAACATCGTTCTTGCCAAAATATCCTCTGCAATGGCGAGCACATTTCTCTTACAATACCGTCTCGATCTCTCCCACGAAAAGTTGCCACCAACATTCATCTGTGACAATTTCACGATCATCACATCCGCGATCCACTCAAATCACCGTAAAATCTCAAATAAAATCGAGAGATACAAATGTATAAATACCAATAGAGTGAATAGAAAGCTTGCCTTCCTACCTAGTGGCTGATGCTTTGAATTCAGTCTCGAGAAATTTACCCTGAATGGGTCAGTCTTGCGCGATTTTTGCAGCCGATCGTTAATAGAGTGTGTTAAGTTTGTGTTACGAGAAAAAAAATCATTTACGCATAAAATCTGTGTTGCTATTAATATAGAAAATTATTAAAGTCAAGGTAGAGTTGTGTTGTCAAAACATAGGGACTGTCCAATAACATTGATTTTTCAAAAATAATTGCTTTGCTAGCCGAAAGGACTTCATTTACGTAGTCGACAAGGTATCTACAGACAAGCGGACGTCATTGGAATTTATTACACCACATAAAAATGTTATTTTTAATTTTTTTTATTCGATGATGAGCGGCGTTGTGATTATGACACTCGTACACTTTGAGAGAGGACCAAAAGATGATCATGATGATGTGAAAATTAAAAATCAAAATAATATCTCTTAACAAATGCCTACCGCCAAGTGCACACTAGACCAGTGAACTCGCGATACAAATTGAAAACAAAAACCCCCACACCGTTCAGTAGTTGACACATTTGAATGAAGCTCGAGCACTCATGAATAGCTACCCCCCAGCCCAATGAGAAAATATTAATCACAGAGTTCTCCTCGAGCTTTGCCTGCTAATAATGTTGGCGTGGTGCATTTTACCACCAGTGACCCGATTTTTATTTTCCACTTTTTTCGGGGCACTTTGCCGTCGAGATAACATCATCCCATGTGTCCTTTTTTTGCGCTTGCAGTATCTATTGTGTGGCAGGAGGATGCAAAACCATATTAGATTTGGATTTATAGCTTGTGGTCGCGCTGTACAATGAACGATTGTACAAAACGTACAGAGACGTTATTCAAGTAGGTGGAGCTGCTCCTACAATGAAAATTGGTTTTCAGCTGCGGATTGTATGCTAAGCTATGGACGCTTAAGAGGTGGGTTTTCGTTCATGTGCGTTTTTGTTTCTATGTAATTACGATCCAGAATGAGAATGTGATTTGTGTTATTGAAATCTGAATAAAATCTGGACTGGGAATTCTCTAATTAGATTAAATGCGAGGATTATTCTGGTATATCTTTGCAAATAAGTGATTTTGTAATAAGATTTATTTTATGTTCTTGAATGGATGTCTTGGGGGTATGGATGGACCTGTCAATTGAAGTGATTATTTGCAATGATATTTTAATGGCATACACTGTCGTTAATGGTACAGTAGTAGTTTGTGCTACATGTGGCAATGGTTGGATTCATTTTGTTTCGTCTTCGTCGGTAGTCGAAACACTATGTTAGGATGGTACCAAATGGATCCGTCGACTTCTCTATATTCGTTAGCCTAAGTAAACCATTCGGAGCTAACTATTTAGCATAGGAGGTTTCTGACACTGATACTAACCAGCTAACCTAAATTCTCGGAGAAGTAGTCTCCTAGATGGAGGTACCTTTTTCTGAGAGAGCTGGACAGAATCATAGAAGATGAGTAATACTTTCCTCCTCCTCCTAATGAAAGTAGCTTCTATAGCTTCTACAAAAGTCATTGCTGAAAGGGCCTAGTCTTATTGCGTGTAGGCCTATGGGACAGTGTCCTGTGAAGACACCGATTATGATGCTGATGTTTGATCTGTTCAGCACTATCAAGCAGCGTGCATTTCTGGTTATAGTTAGGCCAGAGTTGCCTAGATTTTTGACACGTTGTGCCGTTTATCCATTTGCGCATCCAGTTTGATCTGTAATTTGCATGTAGCGAATTATCTGCCTTGCATTTCCCTGGTATGTCTCTGTGGCCCAGAACCCAAAAGAGTTGAATGGTAAAATTCTTCGCCAACTCGTTAAGAGGCAGACGGCATGCCGCTTGGAAATCGGTGAAAATTCTAAGATACTTCGTGGGTATTACATTCCTTTTCAGCCAAGAAAAGGATTTTTTGTGATTGCCATGGTTTTCGCCTGGAAAACGCTACAATGATCGGGAAGGCGAAAGAATATGCTTAGGTTAAGCATCTCGGAGAAAACACCTCCACCCACTCCAGATTCTGTTTAAGACCCATCCGTGTACTAGATGTGAATTGATTTATTGGTTTCGATCGAATCCGACTGGGAATGGTTGTCCTCAAATTATGGTACAAAACAATTTTAAAGAGAAGTTACCCACAGTGATAAAATATCAATTTTAATGCCTTTTCTAAGTCGCATTGGTTAGTATTCCAACTCGTAAGCTATTGATCCACTACACTTATCAATAGCCACACCATCATAGCAAAACATCCTGGCAACGTCTCGTATGGTCCCATACTCTTCAAGGTTGGTGGCCAAACGGCGCAGTGTTTGCGCAGTCGGTGCCAGACGGCCGGGAAATCGGCGACGGAACTCGCGCTGCGCCAACACTACAGACGAATTGTTACGCAAAAAAATAAACACGATTATTGCGTGTTCCTTGTGAGTGTATCGCTCCATGGCCTGTTCACTTGTATTCTACATCAGTATAGTCCACAAATTTCAAATGTGACGGCCATTTGCAAAAATAAGAGCATCTTCCAATAGGGTGATCTCTTTTGGTATATAGCAAAAACAACATAAATGCTGATCAAACTATTTACAACTTTACTTAGGGACTTTAAGGGGGCCTTTCTGTTTTCAGATGTTCACTAGAGCTCAGCTAAATTAGAGTGATTCAGTGAATGCGATGGATACAATCGATAATGCTAGGGTGATTGGTTTAACGCGGGTAAGTGATTACATGGCTGTGATCGGGATTGTAGAAAATGTTTTATTGCTACCTTGTATTTGCTGGACCTTGCATTTATAATTTGATGATTTTTTATGGAAAACATATTTTTTTGTCACCAAGTCTTTAAGCCACTGTATCTCACCACTCTTCGGAACTCGTCGATAGTTCATCAATACTTAGGGACTTCAACACAAAAATGGTAAAGTAAAATATCTTTGGTGGATACGCTAGAAGGCACAGCTGGCTTCCCCGAAAAGTAAAATATCTTTGATGGGTAAGCTAGAAAGTTCAGCTTCCACGAAATCACAAAATAGCAGCTGATAAAGGCTTCCAAATAACTGACTTGGCATAAGCGTATAATGCTTTTATAAATAGCACTAGTTTTTCTCGTCCTCCAGACGGCCGAACCTTAAACCAAATGACTATCCATATTTGCGAGGTACACATCAATATCCTGTATGTTAATACATATAACTAAAAGGGAAAACAGTGACTCTGATCGTCTTTTTTTCGCAATCAGATCCAGAGCTCGACTATCAAACTACAACGAATGGTAAAGACAAACATGACTTCCAGCTGGTCGATTTAGAAAACCGAACATAGTCAGGGGGGTGCTACATCGTAAAAACTTGATGTGAAAAAGTTTGGAGTTGAATGAAAGGAAACGAAGAATATAAAGGGAGCAAACACATACCATAAATAATATGTTCTAAGAAAAAATATGTCAATTCAAGAAATAAAAGCCGAAAAAATGGTTCTGTTAAGAAAACTTACTTGAGTGCTCCAAATTAAGCTGAAAAATGAATACTGAAGAAAGAACTAAACTCCTTAAATGCTTATAGAAAAACCTTTGGGATGAAGTGGGGCTTACAGCAAACATTGTGCACTAGTTGTACACCAAAGTCGAAAGACACATTCTAACCTACGGTACAGTTGTTGAGTTGAAGCGTTTGACAACATCGCAGAAATCTGAATAGGTTTCAAAGAATTACTTATCTGAGTTTAGTGAGTGTTGTCCTTTTTGGTTGTCATTATGTAGATACCGATTAGTCTCAAGACCCTTCGTTCCTTCTAAATTCGTCTTTCCGATTTAATTATCCCCGCAGAACAAGCTATTAGTGGGCATTGCCTAAAGTACCACCTATTAGCTCTCCCACAACATTAACTTCAGGAGGAGTTTTAATTATGTGCTCTAGAAGAGTGCTACTAAGTTACACGACTCTCCATCGAATCGATATGCGTCACATTCAAACAGGTACTTCCTACAAACAACAAAATTCACTATACTTCTCCACGTCCTCTCCATTTCTTTTACATTCACACACATATATATTATTGCATCTAACTAAACCCTACCACTTCCAATTGAATGAGAAAATAACTCAAACTAAGCTACGCCTTCGTGCAATAACCTCAAACTCGTGTATACCCCAACCGCCAGTCTGTACTCAACGACCCTTGTCGATTATCGAAATCGATTAATGTCTTTCACACGTATTTGTTACATTCACAGTTTATTACTTCCTTAGAAGGATATGATGCAAGAACTTGCGTTTCCCTTTTTCTGTAACGTCTTTGCAACACGCAACCACCTCAACAAAGACATCCTTCGGCGAATTACCTTCAATTTGTGTGCTTTTGTGTTTGGAATTAATTTTATGCGCGTAATCAGCAGACATTCAAATTGAATTTCGTTGTCGTCCTTTAACAAGGACACACCGTTCTCTATGAATATTTATGTCCTGTGGCGTATACATATAGGGTTGCTGTTGATGTTCGACAAAAATGTTTATGCTCGGTAATGGCAAAACAAATGGCATTTCCATTGCAAAATAATACCTCAAATGGAACATGTGATGGTGCGCTATTATGTAGTAAATCCTTGATCCAATTACATTTCTCACTGTGTCTCACAATTGTATACAAATCCATATAAAAACATTAATGGGATCGTGCGAGAATATCAGATTTTATTAGGTTCTGTTACTACATTTTATTGGGCGGTTGACGCTCAGGTCAGTCGTCAAGCTCGTATAAGCTTTCGATTCTTTAAGGTAGTCGTACAAAATTGGTTTAATTTTATTTCTTTTTAACTTTGTGCTATTTAGATCGAAATCCTGTTGAAATCTGCCGGTGAAATACCACCACTATTGTGAAGTCATAGATAAGTTAAGTCACAACGTTTTCGAATTTTACAAGTAGGCTGGTATAATTAGGGTGGGAACCAAAAAATTTAAAACCCGGCATTATGGCATTAATAGAAGGTCAAGAAAATTCCAGGAGATAACCAACATTTAGTGCTTGCTGCTTGTTATTTGACCTTTTACATCAGAAGCACATTTTTTGTAGTAACAGCAACTCGAAAATTTATTTTCAACTAGCGGAACCTTGGGTAGAATATATCGCCATATTACGAACTCATCCTCTTAGAGATAGTTAGGATTGTTTAGACCAGAAAGGTCGAGTTTGAGGTGAAGGGGATTCGGGTACAGACTGTCGAAAGTGGGGTCACCTCAGATGAGTGAGTCGCACATCACTTGATCAAAAGGTCAGTTGTGATACCACATGCATCTATCGCCTTCTCTGTTCGTTGATACCGATTAATGTTATGCAGATCACCTAAGTTGTCAAATAAGTAGTCTCCAGGGAGGAATCTCCTTTTGTTGGACAGCCCTGGATATGAACAGATAAAGGGGAGGATTTCATCGTCTCCTTTCATTCTGACAATTTCAACAGACGTCAATGCCAGTTATTTTCGTATATGTCCCTATTAGCAGTCTCCTAGATATCAATATATGAATTTTTAACTTAATCAAGCTATGAAAGTGTTTGTAGTTTAATGTAGGCCAGCGTTGGCCTAATTTATTTCACATTGTGTCGTTCGTCTGTCAACAGGTTTCTTTGTTAATCGCACTCAGTCTGAATACTAGTTTCTACTTGAAAAGGTGCTCTAACAGTTTCCTTCTTTAAGACCATTCCAAACATATTAAATTGGTCATCTTAAAGGACGTTTTTTCGCATTAGAATTTACCAGTCGCTCAGTCGCAGTATACCACAATTGCAATTAAAAGATGTGGTTAGGTTAAGAACCATATTGGTTCGTTTGTAATACCATCATAACCGTTCTGATAACAGGAATTTGTTTTATACTTTTATAAGTCATATCGCCTAGATTGCCTTTTTCTCTGTTATAATGCAGGATAGCACATGTCTAAAAGGCGAAATTTGGACAAGAAGAAGGTCTAAGCACCTTTTGTTAAAAAATCATTACCGAAGGGGCTGATGAGAAAGGGAGAAAATATAAGGCAACAAGGTCTTTTTACAAGAAAAATCATTTCGCCCTACATGTTGGCCTAATATATTTCCAGCCATTTTAATGCGGAGGTTTTTTGATAAGAGTCATGTTGCTGTACAGCTGGTATAGCTCTTAGTTGAATCTTCGTCTTGTAAAAACAAACAGGAAAGACGATTTTTCGAAGAATTTTTATCTCAAAACGACCAAGGATTTCTTGATAAACTTTTGATACGATCCATGGTTAAGAGTCGTAGAGCGGAATTGGGATGATCAGTGTGTACTTAATCATTAATTCTTAGCACGAAGAAACAGCGGTTAAAAGAGTACTTATTCGTTTATTTTCTGACAAGATGTTGTTGTCAGAGTTAGCTGCGGAGTCGAGGTAGACAAAGTCCCATACTAACTTAAAGTTATATCTGTCAATGAAAAATTCGTCGGAGTTGTGTGCAGTTTAGAGTTGACCGTGGTATAATTTGTTCTACGCATCAGCCTTGGAAAGCCGTAATATATTTTCTCATAATTCATGTACCTATACAGAACAGGACCTGTTCTGTCTTTTGTGTGTTCAAAGTTTTATTTTTGCCAAAACGAAAGTTCTAAAATTAAAAAAGAAAAGAAGAAGGGGCAGTGAAATAACTTAAGGTGTTGCTGCTTTCAGAATTTTAAGCATCAATATATATCGTCTCATGAAATCCAATGAGGGTATTTAAAATAGTTGTTAAGTAGTTCCAAACGGAACTCAATTTCATTTCGAGCTTTCCGTTGCGAAATAAAAAAACGAAGCATACGATTGCGTTCGTTTGATTCCGCAGCACTTTTTCGGAAGAAAGCATAGCTGTGAAAAGTTGTTAACATATCACCGATGCGTAAAGTGCGTAACATTTTGTCGGAAGATCTGATCGAAATGCTAATCAAACTGATACCTCAGTAGAAAATTCTCCGATTTCGAACACATCGAAGAACATTTTCTTCCGATCAGATACATCGATAGAAGTGACTAATTAAAAACTTCCATAATGAATTCATTTCTTGGATTACCTGCCTTATGTGCATATGTACTTCTTGCACGATGATGGGACCTACTATTCCGAATTCAAATAGCTGAATTAGGATAAGCATCCATTGTCATGCTCAATGGCGCAATGGTTAGTGGGTTCGATTCCCATCCGTAGCAACACCTAAATGATTTTTTATTGGCCCTCCTCTCGTGAGGATCTGACAAACAATCCCAGGAATATAATTTGACATTGGACAAAAAACATTTCTTTCCGTTAGTAATGTTTGAAATCGAACCCAGACACGAACCATATAGCCAAAATGAATAAAAAAAAATAAATCGAAGAAATAATTTCGATTATAATTCGGCAATAAGTAATAAACAACACCAAACATCTTTCCTAAATCTCTATTGTTTTTTTTTTCACGAAAGACCCGTGCTTTGCAAGGACACTATAAGGGTTCTTATCTTATTAACTTGAAAAACACTACAATTATCAGAAGGCGGTAGGATAATATGTTTATTAAAAAAATGCTTTAAGGTGAGAGTCCCTTATCAGAAACTCAGCTTTCAGAGAGCAAAAAACCTCAATAACCATTGCGACCTTGTAGAAAAAAATCTCAAAAACGTGACAAACATTCAAAACCCTTTCTCTATATCAATTCCAAAAAAAACACGAACACCGTACCCTACGATTTGCAAACGCCAAACCACAAATATTACTCACTTCGCTGACATTGCATGTGCGCGCGAAAAATTCCAGGATAGATCTGATAAGACTTTGATTACCGACAAGCGGATATGAGGTATTTCCTAGGCGGAATTTGAGCACCTCCATTTATGTGTTTCTTTTTGTTCCCAAAGGCCACCACGTAAATGTGCGGCTCAGTACACAACTGGTTGTGATTTTAGTGTATATAGTCGGTCAAGAGTCTGAAAACAAAACAGTGACTCGTGTGATTGCCTGAGCGAAGGACATCTGTTGTAAGGATATTAGTTTTGCTTTAAGTTCATCAAAGGAAATTACAACGCTCCGTCAGAGTGGATACCGGTCAAGTTGATTTATAAATATTTAAGTTCTATTGATTTTCGTGGTAGTGACATTGACTGCACCTAATTGCAGGAGTGTCTTTTTTTTAAATAGACAATTGAAAAATTAATGTTGGACAAAAGTATCCTTTGTTGACGACAATAGTTATTTGAAGGTATTCTTGATTTCGTAGTGAAGGAAGCCAAAACCACCCAAAAATGAATTTGATGTTCCGAAAGAATTTCCGCGACGGAGCAAGTAAATCCGGCGGGGGCGGTGGCAAACTAACCAGCAAGGCTAACCGAACTAAACGCTCACGCGACATGGGCATGTCGAGTCCGGAGGAGATCCACTATCGGACACACTTGTTCTTTTCACCAAATCGTACGGGCGTCGACTACACAAATGAAGGTACAATATTTGAGTGGCTGATATTTTTGAAAAGACTGACCCAATTACACACTAAGTACACAGGTCATCGCCTGTACATAGAAGTACATTGCTAGCACATACTAACCCAACTCGCCCCAGACATACACTGCACAGATATTATATACGAACGAAATTCGGATAACGTATTGAACTATCTGCAACTATATATTTTCTTGCAAAAATTAGGTGCATTTTAATCTTATAGTTTCCAGTTGGCTTGACAAGGGAAACATGTGTAAGTTTGAAGCGCTTTTGTAGTGAATAAGTAAAAGAAAATAAAATCTTTTGTAATCTCCTATCGTTATGTCCTCGTGCGTCTAATTGTGGTACCACGTGCTTGCTCGAGTGTTCGCGAACCATCAGAAGGATGTGAAGTGAAACGATTGTGATGACTTACATATATGTATTATATTTCTAATTTGTATTTTTGTGTGTTTGTAATATGTTGGTTTAACTACTTATCGTGTTGGCATGTTTCTCCTTTTAATGGCTTTTGCGCCAATGCTTTTATTCAATTAATCAGTGATGAAGAGTGAGTTTTAGATGTAGAACCTTTGCAAAGGTTGTTTAAGACCCTGGTCAAGGCGATTCCTTTATAAGGGAGTGGTTCGGGACTTCTTTTGTGATATATTTTTTCTAATTACTAACGTTGTACTGTCATTCAAAAGTAACAGATTAAAAAAATGTTTTTCTCACTAAGGGAGATCATAACTACAATGTGAATGGTGAGAATTCTTTTGATATTCTCAGTACAAAGTTCAAATAAAGGGTGTATTTTTTAGGGGTATAGAACTTCGAATTGGAATAAAACACAAGAAAATCGTTTTAATGTCCATCAATTTGGCTTTATTGGAGGAAGGATAATTTTATGCCATTAATTTTTAAATATGATTTCGAGCATGTGGCTGGTTCGAATAAAGCCAAGTCTAGAGGTCCAATTTTCAACTTTTCGAGCATTTGGGGCCGAATGTCGGCAATAACGCCATAAATGTTGGCTTCCAAGTCCCGCAAACGTTTCTGCTTTGCGGTGTAGACGAGCGACTTCACATATCCCCAAAGAAAATAATCCAATGGTCAAATCACACGATCTTGGTGGCCAATTGACAGGTCCATTCCCCGAAATTATGCGTTCATCGTATGTTTCCTTCAATAAATCGATTGTGACGTGCACTGTGCGGAATGTAGTGCCGTCTTGTGGCACGGTGGCGAATCGATTCATTCGGATTCTCTTCAACACTTTGCCCTCTACAACGGCAATTGTTTCTTCGGTGCGCACTGTTCGACGTCATGCGTTTTCGCACTACGTTTACTCTAGTCAACGTAGTGCGAAAAAGATCCATGGTTAACCGAATTAATTGCTCTGATGGACGATTATGTCGACCATAAAATGGACAGATCTTGCGGTAAGCTTGCACGACTTGCAAGCATTGTTCATTTGTCAACCTGCTCATGATGAAATGGCAGTTCGGCAGTAGTTTGTGCGCCCATCTTCAGTGTTGTGTTCCATTGTTTTTGCCATTCCATTTCAGAGGTTTCTCTACTGGAGAATTGCTCTGTGGTTTGGTTATTATACACTCCTCTTGGTTTCATTATATTCAATACTGCATCGTTCATAATATTCAATAGAGCTGGTCCTAGAACTGATCCCTGTGGAACGTCTCCTGTGATTTCGTACGTTATAGATCCTTCGCATATATCGAAAAAGAGGGTTACAATTAGAGCACTGCTAAATATTTCACTTGAAAACTCGGTCGTTTTATCGATTTTATTTCAGCTGCTAAAGTAATTTCTCCAATGCACAGGTGCAAACGAGTGACTTGGTCCAGTATGCACACCGTATTTTCAAAATTATCACGTGTTTCACAGAAAAATCCACATAAAGGATTCTCGGATTTAGGCCATTAAAGGAAACTTTTCAATTTCTCCCCCAAATATTTTGTCAAATTGAATAAAATTTAATATCTATGTAACTATTACCGTTTTAACAATTCTAAGTAATATTTCTGGCTCGAATGGTTCTCCATGGCCTTTTCAATTTTAGCAATAACAAAAAAGCATTATTATTCACATTAACACTGATTCCATCGAATTCCGGAATAAACGTTCTTGTAATCACACTTCGACAATATTTATATATTTTTATCATTATTAACCAAAATTAATATTATTGTGTATTTTAGCCATATTGAGAATATCTTAAAATTCTATGTTTTTCTATGTCATTGGAGACGGAATTTTGGTGAAGCTGCAAGCATTTGTTGCCATTCAAGTTATTATTAGAGCTCAAAAAAAATGTATGCCAGAATGGGAGTATGGATAATAAGATAATATACGATTAACCAACCATTCCATTTATTATACAAGATCAGATGTACTGGTTGTTTTTTTTGGCATAGGTTGTTTTCAGTAAGAATAAAGTAAATTCCTTCCAATCAAATCCGTCATAAAATCAAGTAAACGTAAATAGAGAAAGCAGTAAACAATTACAATGAATGTGTTAATACTGCAGATTGAAACTTAATTTTAAATAACTTGTCTAACCACACGTAAAATTTTCTTTTATACTTTAAAATTAATTTCCACAATTGAGGTTCAAAAAGTTACCCGAAAATGTAAAATATCGCATGCCCCCTTTTCAATTTGTTTTTACTGCACAAACGATTTATCTGTCAATTCAATAGCAATTTGGTGATACATCTGCATCTACATCCACAAACACATACCACCTCTAGTGAGCATGGTTAAAATTAATTTCCCTTTAGACTTTATGGCTTTTCATTAAAATGTATCCCCATTATTAAAATGCATAGCTTATCTCCCCGAGGATATGTTCCGTTGGACTTTTTTTTTTTAATTTTTTTTTACTATTAAAAAGTTCCCTTCTTACTTGCATGTGAATATAAAAATTGGTCATCAATATCGAAAATATTGTTTCCACCACAAAATGTCAAAGGAATACCTTAAACGCGAAGCCAAAGATAGCGTTTTTATTTAAAAATAATATATACATATATTGTGTTGCATTTTACAGGAAAGCATAGGTAAACGTTATACCACAGATGAAGTTAAATTTTAATTTAAATTTGCATGTGCGTGCTATTCTGTTATAACTTTAATCAGTGTGAAATTGAAATTTTCCTTATCCCTACTAACAAACACCAAACTCTTAAAAAATACTAAATTAAGTGCAAAAACAAAATAAAATAAAACTAAGTGATAAGTTATATACAACAACAAAATGTGTCTAGTTTTCTGTAATAAATTAATATACACCGTATGTGATGCGTAAATAGAAAATAAAAACACACACACAAATTTACATATTTTGATCGTACAATATTTTAGTTTAAACAAAAAGAACATATTAAATTTACATTTAAAAAAACAATAGTAACGATAATTAGCAAAAAAAAACCTCCATCAAAACACATTTACAGAACGTTGCAGTCCCGTCTTATCGGGTGCTGGCAACAATCCATTACCACCCTTGTCCTATGATGTGGATGCACCTCAACCCTTAGTCGATCGTAAGCCATCTGTGTCATTGTTAAAATGGAACTCTGGCAAAAGGAATGATGCGCCCACACCTACCGCTGCCAGGCAAGGTTTGAGTTGCAAATTTATCGTTTGACTTGTTCACTTGTAATACAAAAAAATAATATTTTTTTTTAGTTTTTGTTGATTAGTACTATTAGCTTTTTCTTTCTTGCATTAATATTACTAATTTAGGTTTAGTGAATTTCATTTAATATTTTTTTTTTCATTCAATGGTAGACGTGGCATTATCCTTCACATTCAAATACTGAAAGCTAGACATGTTTTAAAAAGTAAATGAAAAACGGCACTAAATAAAGTGTTTATTTATTTGATTTTAATTTAATTTAATTTTATCTATACATTGCGATAGACATAAATGTATTAATTGGCGACGTAATACACACAATCGCTGCTAACTAGTTTTTCATTTTGTTTTTTTTTTTGGCTATAAGCAAAATAATTTTTGAAATGTTTAAGTTTGGTAATGGTATAGCATAGTGCTTATAAGGCGAGTAGGTAACTTGATTTGAAGGCTTTACGGCTTTCAGTATTTTCTCTGTGTGAAGACTGATTGATTTTTGTGTTTCGTTTTTTCCTATAAATGTACAGTGTCATGAGGAATGGTTACTTGAAGAATATTTAAATAAAATATAATATATTTATGCTTATTCATTTATATAAGAAATATTATAAGGATTATGAGATATCTTACAAGGTTTTGTTGTCGATTTAAAAAAAAAATTCAGAAAAAAAAATGTAATTAATGTCTCTCTCGCGATCGCTTGATCTGTCTGCTCCGCATTCCAATAGCGGCAACTTAATCGATATGTCAAAAATTTTAATGAAATAAACGGTTACTTGTAATTTATTTTCCATTGAATTTAATTTTTAGCACTGATTGTTAAAATGCCGATTAAATGCAGCTGACATATGCATACGTACGATGTTTGGACGAAACCGAGAAAAATTGCTGTGTTGATGCCTCCAAAAACCTTTTTCACATTTTTAATTCTGTTTTGTAAGTGCAATATTTATGTTGGTGAACTCGACTAGACTTGGGGATTCAGAAGCGGTGATATAAATTATACATCAATTCGTAAAAACGTTTTACCCAAGGATACAATGCTCGAACCGAATCCTGTCGAGATGAACAAGCAAATATCGTAGTTGAGACACAGTCGATCCTGAGGATATGGAAGAATCACTTTTGCAGACTGTTAAACGGCGATGACGAACAACATTCCGCCTCCTTTCAGGCAGAACGAACCATTCTATATTGGCAACGGCAGCGAAAACTGCCAACCAGCCGACCTGAGTGAAGTGAGGATAGCAATATCTAAACTCAAGCTTAATAAGGCTGCCGGAAATGAAGACCTTCCCGCTGAGCTTTATAAAGCCGGCGGAGATGACTTGGTAAGTAACATCCACCAACTCATAAGCCAAATCTGGTCGGATGAAAGTATACCTCAAGAAGAATGGAACCTCAGCAGCGCTTCGCCCGATCCACAAAAAGGGTTGCGCTCTGAACTGCGCCAACTACAGAGGCATAAGTCTCCTGTACATCGCCTTCAAGATCCTATCTATCGTAATATGTGAACTCCTAAAACCGTTTACCACCAATCTGATCGGCCCTTGTCAGTGTGGTTTTAGGCCAGGAAAGTCCACAACCGATCAAATGTTCACGCTTCGGAAGATTCTGGAAAACAGCCCAAGAAGTCGAAATCGATACCACCACATATTCATCAATTTCAAAATCGCATACGATAGCATTTATTGAGACGAACTATACAGAGCCATGTCAAACTCGTCGGTCTGTGCAGGAAGGACGATGGAGAATTGTCGCTACTCGATCAGGGTCAGAAACAACTTCACCGACACATTCGATATCAAAAAAGGCAAGGCAAGGCGACGTACTGACACGCAACCTGTTTAATATCATTCTATTGCAAAACTCCCGAGCCAACACTAGAGGCACAATCTTCCAAAAATCGGTGCAACTACTACCATGCGCCGACGATATTGACATCATTGGTAGGACTCAACGTGATGTCATTGCCACGTTTGCTAGTATAGAGAAAGAAGCGGCAACAATGGGTTTAGCAGTAAATGAGGGTATGACCAAGCAAATGCTGTCAACATGAAAAAACACACAACATCGACCAATTGGACAGAACGTCGCCATTAACATATATAACTTTGAGGTAGTATGGGACTTAGTCTACCTCGGCTGGGCTATTAACTCTGACAACTACATCTCGTCAGAAATGAAACGAAGAATTACTTTTGCGAGCTGCTTTTTCTTCGCGGTAAGAAGGCAATTTAGTAGTAAAGCCCACACTTGAACTACTAAGGAGATCCTATATAAGACCCTGATCATCCCAGTCCTGCTCTACGGCACTGACCGTATCAAAAAACGGATGAAGAAATTCTTGGTCGATTCGAGAGGAAAATTCTTCGAGAAATCTTCGCTCCCGTTTGCGTTGACGGGCTATGGAAACGGAGATTCAACCAAGAACTATACGAGCTGTACAGCGACATGCCCCTGGTAAAAAAAACTCCGTATTGGACGTTTAAGAAGGCTAGAATTTAGAATGGACACCAATACTCCGGCTCGCAGAGTCTTCGATTCCCAGCCAGACGTCGGTCGGACGCAGGATAGGAAGACCTCACCTTAAGTGGCGCACACAAGTAGAATCCGACCTTAACCAACTTGGATTATTCTTGTAGAAAGAATTCTGGGTGGACCTTGTATCTAACGTCAAAGCCAGTAAGATAAAACTTGTGACACCTCTATATATGTTATATCACGCGTTTTGCATATTTTTTCCTGAAAAGCCATTGTTCCTTCTTTTGCTTCCCCTTTTTTGGCATTCTTCTTTAAACTAGTTTTTTCTTATTGTTGGGGGAGAAACCAAACACATTCGTTTCGGCCTAACTTAGGGCTTATTGGCATTAACACTATAGCCCCCAACATAAGTGGCAGTTGGTGAATGCGGTCTCTTGCTATTGCAGTCTTTCGACATTAATTTTTTTACAGTATTTGGTATTTGTTGAGGCGTGGTGGATCTCAACACTCTTACCTTGGCTGTTGTCGATGTTAGCACCTTGGAGTGTTCGAACATCCAAAATACTGGATATGCGCTAATTGTCAATCAAAATGTGATCAATTCGATTGACCGTTTTTTGATCTTAAGTAAGACACGTTTCCTTTTGTATATCAAGAATATCGTGGTAGAGTGTTGGTTGTGTAAACCCAGTTCCAAATTATTTGATGACACTATGTCATGCAGCCATGACATATTCGGTGTTGAGAGCTGTCGATGGCTTTTCACCTCATACGCCATACGGGCGCTACTAACCCTTGAAATTCTTAAATTACATTTCGGAACAATTCATGTAGGTTTTTCACTTCGTCCTGCAGACCCCACCGTTGATTTCATCTTGGAAATTCTTTTGCCACCATCTGGGAACTTTATGTCAATTCGCGGATCTTACCCTTATAGTTTCAGTCCTGAATATCTACACACCTGATCCGTCCGATGGAAGAACAGCAACTCAACGCAGAGTGCCGATTGAATAATAATGTAAAAATTAGCGAGCATTTATTGTTGGTTTGAAGAAATCAAGTGAAGAGTACCAACCCAAAAATCTATAGCGATAGTCAAATAGGCTGAATGGCAAATCGTCGGCTTCTCTGGTGCCAGGTTATGAATGGGCGTGTTCCGCATTTCAGTTTACAACTGAAAATTGTGGTAAGGTAACGTGGATTGCAAAATCTTACTAAATTGAAATGTAAATTATTCCAACCCTTAATTTGTAATTTAGTTTTTGCATAAATATATAGATTTCAATTTACTTTTATCTATTCAGAATAATTATTCTTTATCAGAAACGTAAAATATAACTTAGGCGAACCTATATGATGTGGTAATTTAACTGATATCGAAACCATCTTCATGACAAGTCGAAGAAAAATCAGCTGTTTCGCTCATATCTGAACTCTGAAGTCCCATGTGTACATTTTAAACTCGTTTCCTCAGTCATTTCCCCAAAAATGTCAAGTGACTAGAATGGTCGATTGACCTGAAATCCGGAACGCATCCAATGCTTTTGCATTCAGTTTTTGAGGTTTTGGAACGACTTTGACGTGAACAATTGTAAAAATGTTTCAAACACCAATTAGTAACGACCATGCCATTTAACAGCTTAAAACAACAATTTTGGTTTGTACAATGCCAACACGTTTATATTCACGTTTACAAACGTTTATATCATTTGACTTTCAGGCATCATTCACGATGCTCCGTTAGCGCAGTTGATGCGTTCACAAAGCGATTTAGAAAAGTATGCCTTGCATCATAGAATGTTCGTTTGCGTTTTGAAACGCCTAATAAAGCAGTAATGCAGAAGTTTTGCGTTTTGGAATTCAGCCGTAGTCTACACTTCACTGTTCATGAGTAACTTTAGATAAAGACTGACTAAATTGTTTTAACTCTGACATAACTCAACGTTTAAAAACTGAGACTTAATTTACAAAGATCATGAGTAAAATCTGATCCTGAAATATTATTACTGCAATCGATATACAGTCAGAGCAAACATCTTATATGTCATATAAATAAATCAGGGATGATTTTTAGTAATGAGATATTTTTCGGTTAATATACGCTTTCGTGCTCTACAGTCAAAGCTTAAGTACCAAGCGTTGACAACGGAGTTTGAGACAAATTCAAACAGCCTGTTCGGGGAAAACTTTCATTATTTTAAGATCGAGTTCATGTTTTAAAATATTATGTATGCGTATATGCTGCCAAATATCTACCGATAAGCTGACAATGACGATTTTAGGTTTTCATTTCATTGAGTATTTTCTTAAATAGTAAAAATTTCTTTTGTTTGATCACTCCACATATCCAAAAGCAAGCAACGAATTCGGAGCGTGCGAAATTTTTGGAACTTCGGTTGGCCAAAATTTACGAATTTGAAGTTGATAACTTTTATTATTCTTCTGAACTAGAAAAAGGCAAATAATTAAATTTTGACAGATGTCTTACAACATTGTCAGAATAAATTCGCCAGTTTGTAAAACATATGGGGCTAATATGTTATTGACAGGCCTAACGATATTGCAGATCTCACAATTGCGTGAAGGTAGCTTTCAAAATTGACGGTAAGTAAAAATATCTTAACTACAGAATTCATTCTCCGAAAGCATAAATATTAAAAGACAACACTTTTGAGAATTAAATCTAAATTAAACTCATGCTACTGTACATCAATATATTTTTTTTATTTGTTGCCATTGAATTTGCTAAAGTTTTGTTTTTGTTTGTTTAGTCAAGTAAAAGTCAATTACAAGATGCAATATCCTCTCTTACTGTAAAGGACAATGTAATTGAATATTTTATGTTTTATACTCCTAGTCTAAAATTAGTTTATAATGTTACATTTACGTTCTTTTTTTACTCTAATTGTTCGATAACCAATAATTAATTCAATTATTTGAACAAAGTACTGACTAAAGTCATTCCTTTACAGTAAGCTTTGGTGGTGGAAATGCCCGCACAGAGCCGATTTCATTGGCAACTTTGGATCGTGATTGCTTTATAATTCCGGTCCAGAGTGTAGATAGGTTTCTACCAGCAGGTATACCGGTAAATAGTTTAATTTTCCATTATATACTCGTGCATATGAACAGAATTGAAATTTCGCTTGCCTACAGCTACCTCCACCCTCGGCAGATGGAGCAAAACCAACAAGTCCTTTGAGTGTTTTAGAGGTGTCCGATCCAAAATTATGCATTTTAGTGCATTTGATGAGTCCCCTGGAACCGATAGATCCTGTAATGGAATCACCGCTGTCGCATCCATTGCTCAAGCAGCGGTCGGTGGCTGCCGAACTTTTAAATGAGGTGCAACAGGCGAACACAGCTGTCGGCGGGATGTTGCTAGCGAACATGGAGAAGAGTGGTGAGTATGGTGGGGGTCCTTTTCATAATGATTGTATATTTAAACGTTTATTTTATTTGGTCTATTTCAGCGGAATTTCCTTTCATAGCGTATTATTTGATAAATACAACACAAACGGATCCTGGTAATTTTTACACGGGTATGCGAATTTCATCGCTTTCGAAATTCGAGCCGAAAAACTTAAAGTGAGTGCATGTTAGCTTAAAATTTAAAGAGTTGGTATGATGGTTTCAAAAAAAAAAAAAGATACACATTTTGGGCACAACATGGTTTTGGACACATGGCATATTTTTTCTCACAAATAGTTACGTATGCGTCCAGCTTTGAGGGTTTTAAACTTCTTTTCTGTAGTTAGTACCGTTCACGCAACTTCACTTGATTTGCAAATCATCAGGAGAAAAGGGGCAGTGAAATAGAATAATAAACTTCGGGAATTGAATAAAGACTGATTGGGCAGCATTACATCACACTAACCACTGCAAACCCAAGCCAAAATTGGATGATCCCTTTAATGTCAGTATGGCCATAACATAAGGTATTTTAGTTGGTTTTTACAATTTATTTGGACTAGTTTTTGAATACAACAACAATCGATTGGCCTCCTCTATTGATTAATGCAAAATGTGCCCTTTTTGCTGCGTTTTCCAGCACTTTTTCGACCATATCGGGTAGTAGAGTGATGCTAGTCAACGGTCACTGGCTGGCGTACACCCTACAAAAATACCCCAAAAGCGTCAATTTAGCTTGTTAATGGAGCCAGAGAGTGTGAAATGGTCCTCGTAGGTATTAAAAATTTGTTTCCAAAAATCAGGTAGGATTTTCAGGTTGAGAGGTTTGACACCATTTGTTTTGCTTTACCGAAGTAACATCAGTGTCCTATGTGTCTTTCATGATGTTGGTGTTGACTCGAGGTATACGAACACTTTAAGTACTTCAAAATTGCTACCATTATTTACAGTGAAATATGCTTCGGTAATTGGTGCAAATATGGGTCCGCCTTTTTTGTAGATATATGGAGCTTTTATTCCAGTCACACCAATCGCAAATACCCTCTTCATCCGGTCTTTGTTGATATTTTGGTGCTTGCACACTTCTGTGGTAAGTAAGTGTTCTGCTGGTAATCCATTAGAACCCGTCGCAAACAATTTTAATACTGGGAGGGAGCGTTACCTCTTGGCATTGAGACCATTAGAAACTTCTAGAAAAGCTGCCTGGATACGTCTACAACTTGGCATTATTGTTTCGTGGACCCAGCGTTCCTATTTTGGAGCCAAGTGCTATTTGTAGAGTTGGCGACTCGTCGACCTGGGAGACTTTTCTTTTTTTCACTGCGCAAGATTTTCATTCCTTCCGTTCTTCAAGCTGGATACTGTTATTGCAAATATCATCACAACACGGCATCTTTTCATGGGTTGCTGGTAGCCTATGGAGGTTTCGGTGACTTGTTTGATGATATTGTGAATTCGTTTCCTCTGGGTGTTGATATTGATTGAGGATGAGGGCACAGCGGGGGTCTTTATGGTTCAGTATTACTTGTAGACGACGGGCTTAGTGACGCGATGATTAGTGCAATGAACTGCGGCCCGGAAGGTCTGGTAGGTAACACCTAAATGATATTTCACTAGCCCTCCTCTCTCGTAATGGCCTGACAAATCATCCCTGTAGTATCAAATGTCAAGAAAAGCTTATCTCAAATCGTGCACATGCACACATGAATGGTTGTGAGAAAGCACGGACCTGGGGACTAACGAGCCTGTTTTGTATTTTCAACTTTCTTATCATCCCAAACCAAGTCAACAACCATGAACGGATGACAATTTACCCCGTCACCTTAATTGCAACCAACAAAATGCACATAAAACATTTAAATCCAATTAAAATATTTATCGTCCTCGTCCGATGGGACTCATCTCCCTGAATTGCACTTCGCCGACTGACGATGGTCATCCATAATCAAGTACATTTAGCGCATATCATACAATTTCTACTTGACCAAGGGCGGAACGCATGCCCTCAAATATTTTTTTTTTTTTTTAATTAATCAGATAAATTTTATTTTGTATCTCACTGTCGTAATTCTTTTTCAATTACATCTTTCAATTCCAATTTACAGATACACTGCCGCCCATACATTAGATTTATACAGTGAGGTGGCAGCAATATGTCGTCCCCCGCTAGTCTTGGCGCCCAACGAGAGTGGCAGCTTCAAGAAAACTCAAACTCCTACAACCGGATACATAATCAGCGTTTACAAGGTGAGTATTGTGTCCTACTCACAAGTATACCAGAATGTTTTGAAATCATGAAAAATTTCTCGAATTCATTTTTTTATGCTCGACAATGAAAATTTTATGTTGCAATCCAATACCCTTACACCACCAAACCAAACAGGTATTCGAAGGAGACGATGGTGAACGTTTCGAAAAGAATTGGCTATACTGGACCGGAGCAAGGATGCTATACAGGTAATAGCTAGGAATTAGAATAAAAAATTCAATTATTTTCATTTATGTACTTCTCTCGGTTGTAGGTATCTACCACGGGCGGCTGGCCTGAGACGGATTGCATTGCACAAAAGTACCTCACAAAAAGGCGATAAGATGTATCTGCTGATTTGTGAGTGTGCAGATTTACTTAAGGACATAACATCAGCAGCGGTACTTATACCGGCATTGCGTGCAAGGTTGTGTGGCTATACAGGACTCTATAGACCAATTCAAGCGTTTTAGTAATAAGATTTTAGCATTTGTTTCCACTCGTCTTTGATTTCACAATTTCCTCGTAGTTGATGTTACGTTTGTGGCAGAAATGCGTATGTGTTAGGTATAAGAGGCGCGTTTAAGTGTAAACAAAAATGTTAATACACTAAAAGGTCTTGGTAACTGATCGATCTTAATTTTGTTTTTAGTTTGGTACCTTGTTAGAGTGTAGTTAAACGTGTTTTTATGTCGAAATCGAAAAAAATATACATAATACGTTATATTAGGGGATAACACTAAAACTGCCATTTTGTTTAGTTTTTTATTTATTAAATTTAAATGGGGTAATTAAATAAAATATTTGGATGGGAAATTTTGAATAGTAATTTTGTTTTTATTAAAAATTTAGTAATATGCATACATAGAGTGGAGAAGGAAGATCCCATGTTTATCATGGCATTCTTTTTATGAAGTGCAGGAACCTACAATATCAACTTTTTATGAAGTTAGTGTTTACTAGGTAGCTGAGGTTGTCAAAGAAAAATTTTGCAAGTCTAGATTATTTGGAGAGCGCTGGAGAAAATAGGGAATACTGCTTGGTTTCTAGATTGAATTACGGTTTGAGTTATAGTTGACATGTATCAGGGGCATGCATACATAGCACATCAGCATTACAGGGGTGCAATATTGCCAAGAGATAGTCTGCACTCGTGAGATATTGATTCCAGGGATTCGATTGAACATACAAATATTGTTCATGGATATAAAGTTACACTTCAGACAAGACACGTCTTCTTCTCCTCTGGAAAACGCTTCAATGGGCTGGAATAATGATACGCTCAAGTAGTGCATCATTAGGCCAATAGATATAGGCTAGAATCTAGGTTCGCAAAAGGGGTAGTTCTAAAAGCTCTGCTAATGCATATGCAAGCTGATCTTCGGATTTTCCATAGACGAATTAGATTTGAGACTACTCATAGAAATGTCTGCCAGACAATAGCCTCATACAAATGTACGGGTAAAATAATGGCCCTGATAACGATAGAAAGTATGGCTGCATACCCCATTTATACCAATTCGTCTTTTTTTTATTCATAAAGGGGTACGGATTCCTGAATATTCCACAAATTCATGACTGATGCCTTTTTAAATCAATGTGCGGTACTCTATATGCGAAAGCCTTTTGTAGCAGCCGTTCAACTTTAGGTATTTCCGCTACATATTTTGCCATTTATCTGCATTTAAAATATTTAAAATATCTATCTAACGAAATGGATGAGAATAAAGGAACCAATTTAAAAATGCAATAATGACATCCGTTCAGGTGTACTAAATATTTGATCCATATCCTGAACTCTTTCAACGTTTTAAACAGTAGTTTTAAACTTTCATTCACTTTTTGAATTTAGGTTGTAATGGCATAGACCTGCAATATTTTTTATGTCCCTAAGGAGGAAGAAAGACGTTAAATTTGATGGCCGCGACTTTGGTGAGTTAACTCAAGGTTATCCTCTGGCTTAGTTCAAAGTTTGTGTAGTGGCTAAGAAGTGGATTGCTAAGCGCGGGGTCCCTGGATGAAATCTAACATGTGACAACACCTAAGTTTTTTTTTCACTGCTCTATCTCTTGTGAAAGTCTGACAAACATCCATGAGTAGATCTTGCTATCTGTATTTTGTCAATATATAATTCTTTTGCCAATCTCACTTTTTGTGGGCGTTTTATTAAAACAACAATTTTTGACAAAAGTTAAAAAAAAAAACGATAATTTGAGATTAACATTTGTCCATATATCATTTTAAATCAGTCCCATTTTTTGGGACATTAACCCGAAAAAAATTGATTTGTGTTCACTACCCCATAGCATATATGCAATATAGTAATAAACCCTGTTTTTTGTTGAACCGTAAAAGACTTTGATAAACTGTCTGAGAAATATTTTGTGAGATGCCACGCCCACTTTTAAGTGATGTTTAACTTAGGATAGAACGGGATATTGTATTCAACGATTCGCACAGGGGATTCTAGCCTGCTCATATGTTTTTCTATACGAAAAGCGCCACTTCTAGGACTATTAGAGAGAAAAGAATATGTTGAGGTGTTTATAAAACTGCAGGTTAAGCTGCCCGTGAAGTGGATGTTCGCAGTAGTATTTCTATGTATTCTTTAGGCGTGATCTTAATATAATTTTAATTCTTCTTATAATTGTGAACAGCTGGACTAGTGGAAAGGATTTGTCGAGGTCTCGACGGCTCAGAGATCTTTTCACTTTTCGAAGAAGACCTTACATGATCCGCGCTATATGTTGTCCAATTGCAATCTATCTTCATGCTATTTCCGCGAGTAGTTGGACTAGTTGAAATGATTTTTTTTTTAAATCTTAAGGCTCAAAGACTTTTGCCACAGAAGTTATTCGTTTGGACTTTCATAGTTCGTTTTAATAATAAGCTATGTGACCTTATAGGAGATCCATTCAGTAGCTTCATTTAAGCTTTTGAATTTGTATAAGTTAGGTTAGGTTAGCGTGGCTGTCAGCACATTTAAACCAGTTTTTGGTCCACTGTGATACCACATGGTATCTATCCACCTTGAGAAAACCAAGCTGAGCTATTAATGAAACGGAGGAGACTTTCAATTTTGTAAAATCGGTGAGATTTTGAAAAAAGTAAACTCTAAGATAAAGCTTTCTTTTGTTTGAGTATGCCGTGCAGTTACCATTATGGTATATAGTTTCTCCATCCTTCATCCATACAGCTCCTGAAGAAGTCGTTTGAATGAAGGACTAGCCTTTCTGCGTGTCTACCTATTAGGCAGTGTCCAGTGAATGTGCGGCGTAGTGAGCGCAATCAGTTCGTTGGATCTTCTTAAACCATCTTTGGCCAAATTCGTTTGGTTATTTCACACGTCGTTCAATGACCCCATCTGAAATTTGATTTGCTAACATATAGCGATAAGAATACCTATTGCACCCGTGTCGGGTACGACTGGTAGTTTAGTTCCTTGTATTGCGAGTTTAGCAGCCTCACAGTTCCCTGGAATGTTACTATGCTAAGGCATTCAGCATAGGTGATTGTTAAACTACTCTGACATCTTTTGCAAAAACGGGTGTCAATCTAGTGTTGTCTCTGAGTTTGTTGAGAATGATTCTAGTGATTTAATGGCCGCTTGAATGTCCGAGAAAATACTAATATTCTTAGATATAGCATTCTCTTTCAGCTAAGATAAGGTTTCTTTATTCCGCCTGGAACACGTTGCAGTAATCAGGAAGACGGAAAGATATGCTGAGATTTAGCCTGTCGGAGAAGACACCAGCACCCACTCCGTCATTTGTTTTGGAGCCATTGGTATAAAAATGAATCGTCATTTTGCACCGATTCGTTACTTTCCCATGACTATCGGTCTGTCAGTTTGTATATTTCTCCACTGTTGGATGGCTTCAAGGCGGATGGGGTAGTTAGCTGCCATTTTCTTGCCGAAAATATCAAGGGGAAGAAGGTGGAATGTCTAGGCGGAATGTCGAAGTGCACCACCGATGCACTGACATGCAATTCTTTGCACTTTGGCTAGTTTATTACTGTTTATAGCAATCTCTAGCGCTGTCCACCATACTACTACAAAATAAAAAAGTATCGGTCTTATAACCGAGATATACGAGCCACTGCGTGATACGGGGTTGCATTCCCCATTTCATGCCTATGGCTTTCTTATAAGAATAAAGTGCGACTGTCGCTTTCTTTACTCTTTCTGTTATGTTCAGCTTCCAATTAAGCTCCCTGTCCAAAATAAGTCCCAGGTATTTTGCCTTTTCTGAGAAGGATAGTTTGATTGCGTTTAGTGACGGTGACCCCACGTGAGGAATTTTATATTTCGTAGTAAACAGGACCAGTTCAGTCATGTGGTTAGCTACTTGGCCACAACTTACTGCTTATTTGTTATGTGTTCTGGAGAAGTTCTTTGAGTATATTCAAGTGCTTTTCTGAGATCGCGATTGCAACTTCATCCACGTAGGCAATCACTGGAAGCAGAGGTCCAGTATAAGTAGTAACAACTTTTGTACTTTTGCCGGACTACTCTTTTACTTGCTGACCACCATAACGGTTTTTGTTTTTCTCTAGGTGTCTTTAACGGGGAAAGCGGAATGTGAGGCTTAGATTTATATAAATTGTATTTTATAGCTCGTGTATAAATTGCTGAGTAAGCAGCCCAGAAATGGTTTAGCCCTTAAAATTTTAGAAGAACTTGGTCTTCGTGCGACTTATTTTAATTAAATTAAGTAAAATCAAAAGTAAAATTTTTGGAAAATAACCTAACAATACACAGAAATATTTAGTTGGTAACATGTTTTTATTTATTATTACAATTTTATTTAATGTTTTTTTCTTTCATAAAAATGTAAAAAAAAAACACCATAAAGCGTAGATCATCATTTAAAAGATTTATATAGATGATCTGTAGTAGGTAGATATTTATTGTATGTTATTATTTATCTAATCCGTAAAACACCAACAAAAAATAATCGAAAAAGATATAAATAAACTAACAAGGAGGCGCCCTTATTCGCAAAGTTTTGGCGCAACTTCATGTACGCTTCAAGCACTCAAAAACTTAGATGAACAATTCGATGATCTGCGCTATATGCTTTAAACAATCAATTAAAGATTTTTTTTCAATAAATCAATAAGTAAATACTATAAAAAAAAAATTATTATATTAGTGACAATAGGAACCAGGTAAATATTCATATCGCAGAATTAGGCAAACTTTTCAAATTTCTCTATATTATAGTACACCTAAGAACTAAACTGGTATTTAAACAGACACTCTACTTACGTAATAAGCATATACGAAAAAAAACAACTTCATAGGACCATATTTTTATAAAGAACATGAACAATTATCAGATAAGCATATTAAAAAAAAATTCGACAAACAAATAAATTAAATATTATATTCGTACTAATTGTTCAAAGAGTACATATACACATCTAAATATATATTTACAATTCATGTTAGTATTTATAGATAACAAGATTTTACGTTTCAACTAGAGCGTTCATTTGAATATTCGTTTTACGTTCAAAAGCATAACTAGACTCTATAGTTTGCTCTAACTCAAAAAGGACTCTAAAGAGAGTCTAAAAACGAATCTTCAGTGCCCCTGTGCCAATTATTAACAAAAATAATATACATACATCATTAGTGGCCTTTTTTCATAGGTAAATTCCACACACTATAGTTAGATTCATATAAAAGGCAAAACAAGTTATATCAATAAAGGGTGCTCCATAATTCTCCTAAAATTTGAATTAACAATGTGACAGCTGACAGTTCCGGGTTGTTAAAAATGGAGCGCTATCATTTGCCGTGTTCCGGGTTTTAGTCTTACGAAGTTAACTTTGCAGATGCACTATTCTCATTGGTCTATAAAGGATTGTCAGTCACGTGACATGGTCGATTGACACGAGAACAGTGCATCGGTAAAGTTAACTTGGGAAATCTAAAACCCGGAACACGGCCATTAGTAGTCTTTTTCAGTAGATTTGAAACCATTTAATGTCACTGTGTTGCCAACGGAAAAAAGATAACAATGTGACAGCTGACAGTTCGGGGTTAGTAGAAATGGAGCGCTATACGACAGAGCAACGCATTTTCATTGTTCAGCAATATGTAAGAATTATTGAAATTTTCTCAGCTACAGTCCGTACAAAATAGAACCAATTTAAACCATCAACTGTGAAGAGAATAATTGAAAAACGCAGGTAGACTGGATCAATTAGTAATCTTAGATACTCAGGGTATCACGTCAGAAGTCGTTCAAAAGAAAACATCGAAGCAGTTCGCAATAGCATTGCTGACAGTCCAGGAACATTAATTTGGTACTATAGGCCGAATTCTCACGAAAGACTTGGAACTTCATGCTTACAAAGTTCAATTGACTCAAGAAACTAAGACTACTTACTGAATATGTAGTTCGAAGAGAGTTTGTGAATTGGTTTTGAAACCACAAGTGGATGCTGATTTTTCGAACAAAATCATTTTCAGTGTTGAATCTCATTTTCATCTTGATGGCTTTGTTCATCGACAAGAGCAAACCGAAAAACCACGAGTAATTGTTGAGAAACAAATGAATCCTTAATACGTGACTGTTTGGTGCCATTGGTGTATTTGGGCTGGAGACATTATCGGATTATTATTTTTTTTTTTTCGAAAATCCGGCTGGTCATGCAGTAACAATTATTGTTGTTCGCTATCGTGATATGATAACCCAGTTCTTAGTGTCTAAATTTCATGATATGGATGTGGTTCCAACATGACGGTGCCACATGCCATACATCCAGAGAAACATTTAAATAACTACATGAGTCATTTCCTAATCGTGTAATTTGCGATCAGAATTAGACATCCAGATCTTGCGACTTAACGCAATCGCACTTTTTTCTTTAAGTTTTTTTAAGTCAAAGGTCTATGCAAACAAGCCCTCGACCACCAACGCCTTTAAAGTTCAAATTGGGCGGTGTATTCATGAAATTCAGCCACATTTATACAAAACGATCATAGAAAATTTCAATAAAAGAGTACATACCTGGCAGCACAGCCATGGCAGCCATTAATCTGATGTGCTTTTCCATGTATAGATACCCCCAATATGTAAATACTCTATGAATCAATACAAAAAGTAAGCTTTCTAATTAAGAATCTGTAATTTCTATCAAAATTTGATTTTTAGTGAATTATGGGACACCCTTTATTATTTTATTTGTATTTAGCAAAAAAAACAAAATTAACTTTATCAAAAACTAAATCAAAATAAAATGCTCAACTAACTAAAACGAAATATATAACAGCGCAAATAGAAAAATATATAAAATTTGCTTAAAAAAATGTTAACTAAAAAATTAATTAAAAATATAAAAGAGATTTGTATATTTGCACAATAAAATGGGAAGAATTTAATTTAAAAAGTGCTGTGATAAATAAATTATTTTTAATTACATTTATCCCGAAAATAATAAATAAATATAATTCATTATAATTAAGTTGTAAAAAAACGAGGAAATAAAAACCAAGTAACACCGCAATAACAATTTGTCCAACAACAAAGTAAACTCTCTATTGACCACATAAATCAATTAAATTTGAAATTTATTCAAAATCAAACTTTATTTTCCTATTGCTTTGCAAGAATTTTAAAATTAGAATAAGTTATAAAAGAATGTTTTATGAAACTATTAAAAAATAATTGATATAAATATTATTAATAAAAATCGTTTTCGCTGAAATAAAAATAAGTTTGTATAAAGCTAAAAAATTACAGGTCAAATGTGTATGGGATTAGGACAAAATAATGTGAGTGTGATGGTCAAATGGTAAGCAAGGGTCTTCAGTCAAAGATACAAAAAGGGGACAACCAACATAAGCAGATTGGGACAGCGAGTCAGCTAGGGATTTCAAGAGGTAGTCAGACCCAGTTGGTGGCAGATTAACCAACAGACCAACGGCTACGCTCAATTCTTTAATGGATTCTAAGAGCATCGTAGTCGTGTGTATATACTTCGTTTAAAACAACTTAGGGCCGTTTGCTGATTATCTCCTTAACCGCTACATGACACATTTTTGGTTGCCAATTGGTATTACTTAGGGGTTTATGTTTAAGTTTTACAGTCTTTACTGAGACTATCAGCAACCAGGAATTAATTAGGTTAAAAAACTTCTGTGAGGAAGCCATTAGGTATTGAAAATACATACATACATTTGTTTACTTTTGACGACCATGATAAACAAAAACCAGCAACATTAGAACTCTGAAGCAAAGCAACTATCGGATGCACTAATTTGTTACAAGCTAAACATAACTACCATCCAGGAAATACGATGGCATGGTCCGTTCAACAGGAGGATGAAACACTGTTACATATACTAGAGTTCGTTCTAGACAGGACAGAATCTAAGATAAGTCGGACAAGATCATGATATGTATCCAAAGCATAAGCAAATGCATTCTTGGTGCATTGTCCTAGTGCTTAGTGCGTTGGACTAATAAGCGCCGGGTTCCTGGTCAAAATCACACCTCTTGCGAAAGCCTGACAAATATCCAAGAGTAATACTGTCAATACTACCAGCTTTCCAGATTGCCGGTCGGATTCGGCTATAAACGAAAAATCATATTTTTAGTGACAAAAATAATTACTTCGCACACACAAAAAGGGAGATCCATACACGGTTTGAGACCCTGTATGGATCGTTTACGCCAGATATTTTTATTTCCGCCTATTGTTTCAATCCAAATAATGGCCGAATTCAACAGCATAATTCTAAGATACCATCAAGAAACCTTTGGTTTGATGTGGAATACCGACAGCCAGTAACGAGGCCTACAAGGCTAAGCTGCAAGTGAAAACAAGAGCTGTAGTTGATCACTATAGGCAAAGAAGAAGTGGAGAACACCGGTTTTTTTGAAAAGTCACTCCAGAAATTATGTTCACATGGAGGAACCACTTCTACAGACTGTTAAACGCCAATGACGAACAATATTCCGCTGTTAGTAATAAAGAACCGTTCAATATTGGCGACAGAAGCAAACACTTTTTTGGCGCAACAATCTCGTTAGTACCCAGGGCTTAGCTTTCTCACAGCCATTCATGTGCGATTGTGTACTTCTTTCAAGAAGGCGTGATCTCCTGTTTTATTCCGACTCCGAAAGGCTAAGTTGAGATAAGCTTTTTTTGCAACGCGACACTGAGCCCGTCAGAAAACTACAAACCGACCTAATAGAAGTGAAGATAGTAATATCTAAACTCAACCTTAACACGGCTGCTTAAAATGACTTGCTTAGCAACAAGAACCTAAAACCTAACACCTACCTAGCAAAATTTGGTCGGATTAAAGTATCCCTGAAGAATGAAACCTCAGCATAGTTTGACCGATCCACAAAAAAGCGGACCCTCCGAACTGTGCTAACTACCAGCAACCTGATCGGCCCTTTTGTTTTTGTGGCCCTTGTGGTTTTAGGCCAGGAAAGTCCATAACTGATCAAATCTTCACACTTCGACAGATCCTGAAAAACCATCAAGAAGTCCAAAAATATTAGAACAACATATCAGTTGGGAATCTAATAGAAATGGTGGGCATTTCTTTCGGTTGCTAGATGGCAGCAGACGAATTCAAAAAATTCATGGAGACTGAAGTCCCAGCTAGGTTGGACAAAGTAAAAATCTTTTATTAGCAGTTCTGTTTGGTACAACAGACCAATTTGGAGTCTCAGATCTTGAACAGCAATATTGGCGAGGAACCCAAAATGGCATTTGGTAAAGAGCGATTCAATGCGGGAGTAGTTTCGAATGAGAGACGGTAGCAACTCTTACTTAGATAATTATCGAAACGATCTTTTCTAGAGAAGATCATTGAGTGAATTGCAACCAGCGGGTTGCCAGCTATCAAAATATTTTCTTCCAACAACTGTTGATATCATATTCAGAAGCTATAGTCGGGCCAAGGTTGACATTGCCCCTAGTACTATTTCAAAGATATAGCAACCTGTTTTAACTTTCTCTTAATTTCCTTTTTAGATCGTTTTTTGTATGCACCACACAAGGCGCAGTTTTACTAATCCATTCACACGCAGACATTTCCTCTAAAATAAGTACAACACGTTCCAACATCAAACAGAATAAACACATTTATTACTACAGACTGCTTAAAACATAAATCTTACATTTCAGATTGTGTAACACTTTGTTGCACACTTAAGTCTAAAATAAGCTACTTCCAGATAAAACAATCTCACTCGCTTGCGTGCCGCTCAACAATACGGTCCACGACAGTCACCATTCATTAAACACGGCATCACAATACATCTCTCTATTCGCACCCTATCTCGGCACTTATAGCTCAGCTCGTTGTTCAGCAACACCCTTGTCTGCTGCCTCACCGAGTTGTCACCACACGATGTAGTACACGGTGACCACGCTGACCAATCAGAGTAACGACACTCATTCTCTGGCGGTCGCATGTACATATTCTGTACCCGTTGTTGATGTCTATTGTACAAATTATCTGGGCACCTCTTGTAGCACTTCTCCCACCGGACCAACCTTTTGGGACAAGGTTTTCCACCGTTCTTCGGCATGCGTATTACTTCACGTGTCTTAACTTCATAGCCCTCACCGCAGGTGGCGTTGCATTCATGCGCTACCCATTCGGAGACAGCACAGTCTACCCGTTCCAAACGAAGATTCTCTATTGACAATTCCATGGGCGGCTTTTCTCGCTTACATTCCATTTCGCACTTTTCCTTGGAGGTGAAACGGTTTCGGTTCTTGTCACAGTTGCTGGTAAAGAATAGCGCACAGTTGTCACTCTTGTAGTCGTAGTACCAGTATGTTTTCAGATCGCTGTCGCGACATGGGCTTGTCTGTGGTTCTTCATAGCAATACTCGGGAACCGATGAATCACATTGATCCGAGTTACAGCTTACGACTTCCTGCTTCTTGATATTTAGACAGGGATCGTTGCCATAGTTTGTACTCTGAACCTCAAAGACTATATCATTGTTCCAGACTTGGCGATCTCGTGACTTATAGCCTTCGCCGCAGGATTCACTACACGGTGTCCAACTGGACCACTCGGAGACATTGCACTCGGGTGGAATCTCATCATCCTCGCTCGTGGGCGGAGTAAGCGACTTGAAGCTTCTACGTTCGTATTGATTGCGGTTCCAGTTTTGATTTTGGTTTCGATCCTCGTCTTCTCCGTTGTTATTTTCATTTTCTTCTTCTTGGTTTCCACCTTCTCCTCCTTCTTCACCGTTGAGATCACCACCACAGTCGATGCCTTCGCATTCTTCATTTCGTTCTAGAAGTTGACGACTTACGCTCTGAAACGATTAGATGAAAAAAGTCAGACTTAAAAAATATTTAAGATGATGATGAAAACCGTCTCAGCCTATGGTATGACCAGTTTATCAATTTAATGAAGTGGTATGAAAGGGATAGCAAAATATATGACTCGATCAGGATCTAGTAAATGTTATTGATTCTGGTCACTCTTGCACTGCGAACAAGTCTTATAGATGGGAACTTTGAGCCTTTTAGCATTTCCTAACTGCAAAGTCTAGATTCATTAATGGAAACCAACAATTGTTAAACCTTCAGTCTCAGGACTATTATGAGGATTTAGATGCAATGGAAAATTTGGCTGTGGTTTGATCTAGCAAATGATCGTTCTGAAAAACATTGACTTCATAAACAACATTTTTATTTGTTTGACTTTAAATAGGATGGACCTTTGCTGATCCTGCGAATGATCATACTTGTAACCTATTGAGAAATTGGTCATAAAACAAGTTAACTGATATGGTATTCCACAGCTTTAGTATCTGTGTCTCAACTATAGAAAAATTGTTTTTTTGTTTGTTTAAAATTCAAGGAGAGAATCATTGTTGCTGCAATATTTATCTACACTCCCCCCTAACAAATAGAGCGTATTGGATGAAAGACACTATGAGATAATACAAACTTAATCTTGATGAAAAAACATAGGATCTGGAAATTATTGGAGTCGTTTAAATTTTCTCAGATGAGACAGAAGTACGAGAACGTATTAAGGTAAAACTGGGTAAACTTACTCGATTCTTATGACTCTAAAAGAACAACTGATAAAAACACATGTGAAAATAAACGACTTGCCTTTCAGATAGCAAATGACATTTTAATGATTTTTACCAACACAAATCCAACAACGGCAGTAAAAAGGCCGTGTTCTGAATTTCAGATTTAGTAAGATATCTTTTATGAAGCTCTGTTCTCATTGATTCAAATGGTCGACTGAGCAATGAGAACAGAGCATCGTCCAAGATATCTTACTAAATCTGAAATCCGGAACAAGGCCAATTACTTCACGAATTTTTATGGAAGGCTAGTGTTTTTTTCTCATAAGCATTCTCTGACTAATTTTTTGTGTACGGCAATGGCAATAAGGGAAATCACCGATAGGGGTTTCGGGTATTTTTTTCTGGACAAACAAAAAAATTCTGGAGTAGCAACATAAAAAATATCGACGACATACCTACAACCTCATAACTAAAAATAGTATAGATCTGCATATATGAGATTTATTTTATTCAATATGCCCGAAAACGTTTCGTTTCGGAGATTGTTCCGAGTTGTTACCTCGATATGGGTGATAGTCTTTAAATGACTCTGGCCTTGTTCCATATTGCTTGTGTTTTACGATCAGAGGATAACCAATATGTAAACAATATGGTCTCCCTCAACAGGCAACAAATCTAAGTAAACAATAATTTGCCAAACAAATAGATTCTCTATCGGGATATGCGTGCCTATAACACTTGCACCAACGATGTGACAAAGAAAATATCGCTTTTGCATCAATTTGGTTTAAACAATAAAACCATGAATCTGATTCTGGCCAAAGGTAATTTAAGCCTCTCTCTTTCTTTTTATTGTGAAAGATAACAAATTTACTAGTTTCAAATATAGGGACGTAATAGCAGTAGAAATCGAACGCCACAAACGTTACGCCCAACACACAAAGTAGTACCTACAGATATTCTTCAGCTAGAGTCTGTTACCACTTTCAACACAAGGAAAAGGCAGGAATTTCATTTTTCTTCCCACAGTCCATAACAATAATAAGTAATCATTTTCGGAGTTTGACTACATAGAATTCACTTGAAGATAGATCTAGTGAGATGTGCATGCAATGAAGGAGACAGTGTTTTGAGTTAGCGAGCAATATAGCGAGACTATATGAACAAGAATTGACTACAGAAAACAATAGCTGCGGTTGGAGACTGGCTAGAGCTAAAGTCTGGAATAAACAGAACATCAAATAGAACGTGTTTTAAGAAGCAGTTACTTCATAGTGATCAGGAGAGGTTTTGTAAGGCATAGACCAATCGATTATCGATTTCCCTACTATTCCTACCATAAATAGATTACTTAAAAATGTAAAAATAATTAAACAAAAAACATGATATTCAATAATGCAAGCAAGGTACAAGCAAAAACGATAGATTTGTTTATCCGGAACGCATACTGCTGCAGATTTAGATCTCCCTCCGAATCTAAAAACGGATTTGAATTTTTTATCTGATCGACAGAGCTATGGATCGAACATTTGATCAAACAATGCTGGTGTTAATTTGACACGGAAATATCAATCTTCAAAAATCTACAAATCTTGCGATATATAAATTTAATATATTTTTGAATTTACCGATCAGTTTTCCGAGACCGTGACAATATAACTATAGCATCAGCTACAAATTAAAAAAAAATTATTAAATGATCCTGATCCGGTGGTCGTACATACTGATCTAATTAAATTAAATTATACATCTTATGAAAGATTGAAGAATTTGTCATAAGACCGTGACAATATAACTATAGCATCAGCTACAAATTAAAAAAAAATTATTAAATGATCCTGATCCGGTGGTCGTACATACTGATCTAATTAAATTAAATTATACATCTTATGAAAGATTGAAGAATTTGTCATAAAATAAGAGCCGTATAAACTGATCAAAAATAAATCTTTAGCGTCTATAGATTTACCAAAAAACACTGATAAGAATCGTAAGGGCCTAAACTGTACATTGGATTGACTACGTAATTCATTGAGAAATTGAGAAGATTTTGTGAACGTATTCTTAGAGATCACTGAAATTTGTTTAACTTGGGAAAAGATACATCTTGACAAAAAAGATCTTTTAAAGGATTGTAACATGAATACTCTTTAGATTTGTTTCATAAAATGATAACCATCCAAAATAGCGAAAATTAAATTGGAAGTGATCATTATTTGTATCGGATAAATGACGATAAGCGTTCTGTATGATTTGATGTGATTAATGTCCATTTATTAAGCTACAAAAGTAACTTAAGAAAGATGGTAAAACTTGAAAGTGAATTTGAAATAAAGCAACGAAAACATAGTACTGGAAGAATCTATCGTACATTTCAAGATGTTTCAAGCAATTACTCAGAACGGATTCGAAGGTTATTAATTGAGGAATTTACAGAAAGCCTCTGTACTGCATTCATGAATTCATGAAATAATGGTTCCAACTAAAAAGCTGCAAGTATTAAATAATGTGCAAACTTGGTCATAAATCACCCAATCCATGTCCTGTATGAACGATCAGCACAATGACGAGGATATTTGCTTTAGGCAAACTACCAACCTGACACTTTTTCCTGGCTCGCCGGTTCAAATAGTGACGCGTCTGAGTGCGTGTTCCCTTGCCGCAAGTAGCACTACAGCCTGACCACTCTGACCAATCGGACAAGGCGCATTCCGGATTGTCCGGACTGCCAACACTATACCCTCCACCGCCATTAGAGTCTTCATCAAACTCTCCGCATTTGTTGCCCTGACAACTTTGTTCTTCACGCAAAGTGTTCCTACAATTAAAACGGCGGGCCAATCCGGGGTTTTTAAAATCTCTCGTACGGAACTGTTTTCCCTGACCACACTTTGCGCTACATTCACTCCAGCGTCCCCAGGGATGAGTCGCACACTCCATTGGATCGTTTTCAGCTAGAAAAATATTAAAAATATTTTTTTAAACCAATAGAACTACAGATGAAACACAAACTTACCGTCGTCTTTTTTGCAGTTCTTTTCATACAACCGTCGACGTGAGATGTGCAAGCGCGCAAGTGGTTTCATCGGCGTACCCGTTGGGTCATAGAATGGTGATCGCAAGTCATTGGGAAAGTTAGACTTGATTCTGCGTATAACATCGGGTGGAACCTGTGGCTGATCGGCAGACATGTACGACGGTCCACTGTCAGTACCAGCATCCCAAGGATAGAGGTTGTGAACCTTGTGCTCAACCCACGAGCAATTCGAAAGACAGAGTTCTAGTCCGGAGACTCCAACAATCCAATCGGGAGATGGATCAATCATAGACACCAAGGATATCAAGTGATGTTGTGAGTCGACTCTGAAGACAGCAAACGTTTTGCCAGTCACATTGGGATAGGAAATACCGCGAGCTTTGATAATTGTCCGGATTTGATCGCTTTGTTCCTTGAGTTCACTTTCTAAAGTTCTTGTCGATCCATGTTCGGCTACTTCACGGAGTCCATTACTGGCTGCCTCCCCATACCTCCAAAATCTGTAATCGATTGTGTGTGATGCTCCAATTATGTCGCTGAAACGTGTACGCCAGCTGTTGGCTGGGAAGTCCTTAGGATGCGTATGTCGGGACCATTTGCCCTCAAATGTTAACTGTGAAATTTTGAAGTTTTTTGAAGAAGCGATTTAAAATTGTAAAGATGCCTTACTTCATATTTGGCTTCGTCGCAAGCACAGCACGGATCCATTACTGGCGGGGGATGCTCGATGTCATCGGTTTGCTCTTCGCAGAACTGTTTCGTTAAAAATCCATCGTCCATATACCACACCTCCCGATGTTCGATCACTGTCGCTCTGATTAAAACACAACCGCTACCAGGTGCCGGTGCTGTCCAGACTACATCTACTCTCGACTTTGGCAACATGTTTGTTTGCATGACCAAATTGTTGCATTTGTCACTGAACTTGGTCTCAGAGAAGTCGACAATCTCAAAGTAACCCATCGAATTGGCTCCATTGTTGCCGCCATTTTTGTTTTCAAGTTCGACGGCTAGCATAAAACCAATAAAGCTATAGCCTTGAACAGCGGTTAAGGAAACTAAGGGGAAGAGGTTCATAAATATATGCATAAATAAATAGATGAGAAGCGGTTCCTTTTATGATGTAGATGCATAAATGTTTGGTACGTGTTTCTAAAAGATGTGTCAAGTGCTTGATATGACTTAAAGTCAAGTGTTTTGGAAAATTTTATTATTAATCAATACTTGCAGATTTGTCAAGTGTCTTGCATAATGTTGGTCAAACGTTTGCAAAATAATAAATTGTCAAATCTTGTTTGCTTTTGTCTGTCAAATGTTTAACATCAGTTTTACCAAATGTATGCCGAATGCCTGGCATTTTTGGTAAAATGTTTTCCAAGTATGTAACTGTCTTTGTATATTTTTCCTGTGTTAGCTTTTGCCCGTAAAACGATGAGTGAACGACATTTCAAACACATGTTAAAGGTTTTGAAAACATCAATAAACAAGCATGTTTTCTAAACGGGCATCTTGAACATATTTTCGAAACGAAACGTATTTTCAAAAAACACAGGTGCAAAAAATTTTGAAAAACATTTTTGTGTTGAAAGTGTTTGCTTGGTGATGTGTTTTAATAACCAACTTACTATTATACTTCTGTTTTGGTTCGAAATTTTGAGGATTGCCACCAATCGTAACCACATAACGGTCATCTGCTGGTGATTTGCCTGCTATTGTCCCCACAGGTATTCGACTACACGCAACCGCAAGATTTATTGTCGCCAATATCGAAATAATTCGCACAATCCAATTCATAGCTGTTGTGGGATTGGATATGTGTGCAAATGACACACACACAGTTAGCTCTCTAGATGAAAAAACAAAATAAATTAACAAAATGCGATGGAAACACAGGGAATTACGTGACGAATGAATGACGAAGCATACGCCTAGTTGATGAATTAATATACATAAATGCTATATCGAATGTCAATGTCACAACAAGTTATACTATTAATTAGCCAAGACCTTGCAGGGTAGTTTATGAAGTTAAATTGTTCTTCAAAAATATGTCGATGTTTGGACACGTGACGGGCTATACTTCAAAGTTTTTTGAATAAAGGTGATATTGCGCCTTAATATTATTTTATGTTGAAGAACAAGTTCAATGCTTTTCTTATCTAAGGACTGACCTAAAGGTGGAAGGCAAGACCTTTCTTTAAAAAAAAACTAGTAATGTACAAACATGAAAGCTTATTGTATTCCTGAAGTTTAGTTTACTTCCGCTGTTACGATACTAACAAACCTATTCACTCCAAAAGTGAAAGTGCAGTATGGAAAGGGTACTGATGTATCCGTGCATTTATCCCTATTATTGAATATTTGAGTAGAGAGTAGGTATTGACAAAAAATTAACGTATAACTTACACATAAGTTTTCGACTATTAAGGTTTTTAGATTCTACCTCATATAGGATAGAGATTCAATTAAGATAGACATAGCAAAACGATATGAATAGAAAAAATATCGAAAGATGTTTCGGTGTAACTGTCTGTACCTCCGTCTGTATTTCTAAATCCCATCCTATAGATATTAGTTGTAAAAGTAAGCTTGTGATAAAAAAAACGTCATTTATATTGCCATACCGTAACGTATATGGATCGACACAGAAGCGTATGTCGATTTAACCATGTCTGTCTATCCGTCCTCCGTTTGTCTGTGAGTCACCGATTTTTGGGCATTGTTTTCGTAAAAAATTTCAACCTCGAGACTTTGATTGAATCTAACATTACAATGATAGCGGAACCCAAAAAAGTTGTTTTTGGAATTCCCGTCCGTCTGGGCGTAATGGTATCTCCAGCCTAAAAGGCTTGACCAATTTTCCTCAAACTTCGTATCAAGCGATGTTTGGTCACAGTTCTAGGCCATATAAAAATTATACATACCCTCATTTTTTCGAAAACGGCTCTAGCAATTTTGATTAAACTTTATACCTAGTTTTTTTTGAGAAAATCCACATAACGGATTTTTAGGCCATATAAAGAAAATTGTCGATTTCTGGCTAAATATTTGGCCACAATGAATGAAACTTAATTTATATACTACTTTGCTGTTTACAACAATTGCACATTATTAGTTTTGGACCAACTATCAATAAACTGAATTTTCAGTTTTGGCCAATTTCGAAATATATATAATGAATATTTTTTTTTTTGCCAAATTATCGAATTGTCTCATGCTTCATGCTGTGAAGAGAAAGTTGCGTACGACCCAGGCGTGCACTCACAACTGTTTTATTGAAAGATTGTTTTTAGTTAAACGGGTACGTAATACAAGCGAAATTGCCTGAGAAGATTCAACTACCAATGCAACCTTAAAAATGCACTGTTTGGTCCGATTTATGGACTGGCGGCATCATCCGACCGTATTTATTTAAAAATGCGTTAGGAACGCGCTTTACTGCCAATAGAGATCGCGATCGCTACAGAGCAATGATCAAGGAATTTTTATTACCGAAAATTCAAGATATAAGTTGCTGACTCTTGTTTTTTCAGGATGCCAAACAACTAAAGAATCAACCGCATTTTTAAATGGCCAATTGGCCTCCAAAATCTTGTGATTTGGTACTATTGGATTACTTAATGTTAAATCTGTTTTTTGGTTCTGCTCTTCTTCTCTGGAACTGCCAGACTATATAACAGAAATCGTCCGTACTAGTAGCCGCACAAAAGTTAAGGGTTTCCGAATAAATGCTGGTAAGCACAGAATAAAGTCAAAGTCTTAAACAAAATACTAAGGGGAAATCTTTGACCACTTTAGAGATTAATGGAAATAGGTAATGCCAAACATTAGAAGAACAATGCAGCTAATAAGAAAAAGCGAACCCACCCTCATGTACACCGATCCGATATGCGACCATTGTTCTGAGTCGTACATGGGAAGGATAAACTCAGCATCACTCAGAATATGCTGTGCAAACGTTCTCAGGGGATGCAATAAATAGCCCGAATACCTATCGAGAATGAGTTTAACATCTTAGTGTCAACAAAAATCCAAACTGAAATGCTATAAAGAAATTGCTCTGATAGAATGACAAAGACGATGGAACGCAACACCAAATAGACGGAGGACACGACACAGACGCTGCTGAAGAATATTGAAAAGCGAAAAGTACACAATTCATTACGTGAAACGGACACGTATTATACATGGACAAGTATACGATATCATATGGCCCTTTTTTATCGCCATTGTGATGATTAAGTCCAAAATGCAAAGTGCGTGCTGCAGGAATTCGAAGAGTTTGTAAATTCTGGAAATGCTTAAGAAAGAAGCAGTTTTTCGCCAAAAATGCACATTAAGGTATTTATGAAAATTATTAATTTCTCAAAAACAGCAGTGGTAATTTGATGGAAAAATTGTACGTAGTGTCACCCTTCGCAGCTTTAGATGCTCTCCTACATCTAGTGCCCCAAGGTATTTACGGCGGACAGGCCGCGGCTTGTGCACCTTAACATAACAGAAAACACCGACCACATCACTACTCAACTCAGTTTTGAACATTACTTCATAACAACCATTCCCAGTCGCCTTGAATGGGACTTGGATACGATTGGAACCAATAACTCGATTCACATCTAAACGGATGGGTCTAAAACAGAATCTGAAGTGGGTGGAAGTGTTTTCTCCGAGATGCTTAATCTAAGCATATCCTTTCGCCTTACCTATCACTGTAGCGTTTTCTAGGCAGCAATTCAAAATTCCTAGTCCTGGCTGAAAAGGAACGTAATATCCATGAAGTAAAAAACATCTTCAGTGATAGCCAAGCGGCAATCAAATCCCTGTGATCCATCTCGTTTAAATCAAAATCAGCCCTATAATGCCAACTATCTCATAATGAGATGGCAGAGTATTTTACCATTCACCCTTTTTCGGTGCCGGGCCACTAAGAAATACAAGGGAAATGCAAGGCGGTTGAGCTTACCAGACAGGACACTCGGTACATATAAATCACTGATCAAACTGGTTGCGATCAATAAAGCAAGCCGCAGATGTGTAAATGGCACAACGTGTCAAATATCCAAGCAACTCTGGCCAAACTTTAACAGATCAAACATTATCACCATAATCGGTGCCCTATAGGCCTACACGCAAAAAGGCTAGGCCTCTTCAGCAATGACTTCTATACAAGCTGATTAGATGAAAAAGAGAAGTAAAGTATTACTACCTTCTATGCTCTTGTCCATTTTTTCTGAAAAACGAAAACTTCATCTGGAATACTACTTATTCGATAACATAGGTGAGCTGGATAATGTCAGAAACTCCATTACAATCAAAAAATACCCAAGCCTCTTGACCATTTCAAGCGTCGTCAATGGTCAGAATGGTGGCAAGATGTGGCAACAGTGCATGATCAATTTTCGAAGAAAATCAACTTCAGTGATGAGACACATTTTCACCTCAGTGGATTCGTCAATAAGCTGAATTGTCGCATTTGGGCGAATGATAATCTAAGAGCGATTGTCGAAAAACCAATGCACCCACAAAGAGTGACTGTTTAGTGCGGTTTTTAAGCTGGCGCTTAAATTTTTTCCAAAATGAGGTCTGTCAGGCATGTTATGGCCCGAATTAAAAGATATGGATGTGTACGATATGTGGTTTCAACAGGACGGTGCCACTTGCCACACAGCTGTGGCAAGTGGCGTGTTTTCTCAAGTGGTGACGATGTAAATTGGCCGCCAAGATCATGTGATTTGACACCGTTGGACATCTTTCTTTGGGGTTATTTGAAAGAGAAGGTTTACTTCGATAAGCCAGCAACAATTCAAGAGCTAAAGGATGAGATAATTCGGCACAATATTTGGCACAATAATGGCATAAAACCTCAATTATGCCTCAGCGTCATCGAAAATTTGGACCATCGGATGGAGGTGTGCCGCCGAGGTCATTCAAAATCAACATCGGCCCTTAAAATTTAACCACCCTTTATATGGAACGACTAGGATCGCTAGTTGAGTCGATGTAGCTTGGTTTGAGGCATTAAATTTTGAGCAAAGATAATGAAATTTGGTACATGCGTTGTATGGGCTGTTCGAACAAGTGCAAACATTTTCAAAATCCGCCCACTGCCACTTACACTCACTACCACTCCGTCTTTTGACGAAAATGTTCTTTTTAATCAAACGGCAAGGAATTTTGAAAAAGTTTTTGAACATGATATTTAGACAATCTTAAAACCTGTATTTCGTCCATATAACATTTTTCCCCTCCCACTTGTGGGCGGCGTTTGTTTATCAAAATTTAAAAAAAAAAATTTGGATGCGAACACAAAAATAAAGTTAATATAAACATTTCGTCATTAGATCATTTTAACCCACGCCAAATTTTTGGAGGCGTTTTCCTACTAAAACTATTTGTATACCCTACCCCATAGCATATGCGGGAGAAAAACCTTGCTTTTTGTCGAATTATAAAAGATTTTGATAAACTGTCTGAACAATATGTTGTAACAATGACATTTTCTAAATTTATATTTGCCCACATTTTGGGAATATCAATTTTAAGGAAGAGATATGGTATCCGCACAGCTAATCTCATATGTTTTAGGGAGGCAAACCTGAAACAGTGCACTGTAACGATTGCCGATATTTGATTAGCCAGTGGTTCGAGTCAGAGAAAAATCATTTATTAGTCAATGTGTTCGTCTTTGAATTGAGAACTCCAAGCAGGAGATAAACACAAAAGGCCTAGTCCTACTTATGGTTAATAGAGGTGAAAGAACATAATGTTAAGTATTACTCCGATCTATCGCAAAATGAAACGCCAAAAACATGAACAATTTGAGATCGAAAACATTTTAAGCTGCTTTCACTTAGAAGCTTTTCAGAAGCAACTTGAGGTTAAGGGGAACCCATAAGAAGTTGTTAATTTAACTTGTTGACGTTAACGTTGTTTTTGGCTCTGTTGAATGCTAGTGTTATTGTAAGTGTTTGTTTTGGTTCTTATTTTTATTACATTGCTTTGTTGGTCAACTGGAGATTGTCTTCTTTTAAATGAGGAACTATTCTACCTCCGAATTTGTTTGCTCTTGCTAGACCGGCACATCCGCCAAACTTTGAAATGGGTTGGGTACGATTTGTTGATTTAAAAACGACCATCATAATGTCGACTTTCGAAAATTCCATTAGTAAAAATACTGACTGGTCAAAATGTCGATTCTTATAAAGTTTAATTTTAAAACTATCGACTCGTAAGAGTTCGACAGTGGCAAAGTAAATGATGTACAAATGCATGACGATGCAACAAGGCGCATGTATTTCACTTTCGGAGAACAAAAGATTTTTGATCGTAAGCCACACCTCAGGCTTATGGATGATACATTCAAGGTCGTACAATTTAAAATTGAGAACAAAAATTAACAAGAATTTTCCAATCGACGTTTTAATGATGTGGACTTAAAACTAACAATTTTTTTTGACGATTAAACTTCAGTCGACATTTTAACAGCCGATGAAATTTATATTTGTCCAGTCGACATTTTTTTGTCGATTATTCGTTTCCCCTTTGAAATGTATTGAAAACTACTATACACCCAATAGGGTAGCATTCCCAAAAACATAACTGAGAGGTTCTTTAGTTATACAGTATTTATGCAGCCTTAATTAAGGGTGGCACAAATTCTTATTCATAAAATACTTAACCACCCATAATAGCAATACAGGGTTTGCCTCGAATAAATTACCAAAAATCGAGCTGTAGACATAGTTACCAATGGATAACTTGTGTGGTTGCGAAAATCATAGCGACAAAGTCATTGGTAGCCCTGACTCATATCCTTCTGTGAAACACAGAAATAAAAAAAAATTAAAATACACTTTACATGTACTATTCAGACCATGAGACGTAGCCTCTATTCAACGTTGTTAAGAGGCATTTGAATGTGTGCATAATTCTATACACTCCTTTAATAAGTTTATGAATAAGTCTGCTAGCTTATAGAAAGTGTGTGGTTATATTTAGTAGATACAAATTTATTTTTGTCAGGATTGGTTATATTTAAAGCATTGTTTAGTTGAAATTCCAAAACGATGACCCAGAAATACTTAATATTGAAAAAAAGTCAAAAATATTGTTTCTTGTATCAATATTTGTATATAAAATTACGTCATTTGATTTTTCGTGGCGTTTATTAAGAAAAACAATAATTATATATTGTTGATAATAAATAAGTGTACATTTGCACTCTCTGAATTCGTTTTTTTTTGTTGGCCCTCTCAATAATCTCAACTGATAAATAATGATTTATGTACAAGCTTTGAATAACAATTTTTTTTTTTGCAAAAATGGAATGTTCTAGTTTTAAAAATAGTCGACACGTGATGAACACCGAAATATTCAAATGGGACCTCTTATATAGTCATCTTCTCATGATAATTAAGGTCACTTGCACGAACGCATTTATCAAAATGTGCTTAAGCCGGAAAGCTGAACGTGAAGTATTAGGTACTGATCTTAAGTTTGGTGCATATATTTTTATTATTTATATATTTATTTTTATTATTTATATATTTATTTTTATTATTTTCCAAATTTTTTGTTTCAAATTTGCAGAATTTTGTAAAACAAAAAAAGGAATCCAAAATTAGTATTTAAATATAATTTGACCCTTTCGCAATGTTGGCTCAAGCAGATTATAATTTTAATAAAAAAGTATCTACATCCGGCCTGAAATTGATTAATCAATCGCAGCTCATAAGTTTTTGAAGAAGCGTTAAAAATAGTTCCGTAGCCAAACAAGTAATTAAATTTAATATTGGTATCAAGTTTCCCATTGTCCAACGCAGTACTTCGTCACGTAACCATATTACTTATCCGGAATGGTGGTGTTCACAATTTGTTCTGTAAGGACATGAACCTTGCTGAACGCAATATTTGGATTACTTTCGAGTTTTCGGACTGTCAGCCCAAAAAGGAGTAGATTAACCGACCTCTTACTCAACTAAGTACCTGATCCCCCTGGTTGGACTAAGAATTTTGTTGTGTGAGTTTTTTTTCAAAACAAAATTTGTGTGTTATTATTGTTTTTATTTATCATAATTAATGGTTAAGTACAATGGCATTCTTGGCTTGACCGGGATCCAAGATAAGAATATACCACTGCCACCATGATGTACAAAATGTTGTATGGCGGTATGCGGATCACCAAACAAGTAAACAGGAATAAAAGGCCTGAATAGAATCCTGTCGATATAAGAGGTGTGGTGACAAAATTTGGTGATGATAATAATATTTTTTTTATAAATAAAGATAAACCTAAAAAAACTGGACAACTTGTGAAAACTCTCTTTTCTACGTTGACTTTTGTCAGACCCATTAAACAACGCTAATATGAAAGGACTAATTCTACAGACTATAAAGTAGAATTGGCAACAGAAATAAAATCGAAAGAAAACGCGAATTGCAATATTCAAAGCAGAAGCCTAAGAAGGGTTCCGAGGATGACAACCCTCTAGAGGATATACTATACAAATACGATACCTGCGAGTTATTAGGCAGGGAGCATTCACTAAATCATCGGTGGTCGCGGCGTAGTAGTAATGTGTTCGTCTGTTGAGTGGAAGGTTCAATCCTAACCAAAATCTATAAAACCATAATCCAAAGAAATAAAAATATAAAGTTGGGAGTAACTACCAAATTTTTTATTTTTACATATTTCTTTAAAAACATTTTTCTTTTTACCGTTCCCCTTCTCTGTGGCTAGCCCCGGTGTAGTGATTCCCTTCTCACATAGGGGTAAGAAGGAAATTTAGTAATAAGGGCCTTACTCGAGTTATCAAGCATTGAGACCTTTTACAAGACTGCTTGCTGCTCTACGGCGCTAAAGTAGGACCGTATCAAAAGCGAATGAATAAATGAACCATCGTCTGGAGCAAACCATTTTCAGAACATTGTCGGTCACGTTTGTGTTAAAAAAAACTCGGCAGTCATTTAATATAACGAACAACTACAAATGTGCAATTGCGACTGTTAGTTAATTGGAGAGCAATTTTGTTTGGGGTCAGATTCACCCCAAACAGTAGCACATGTAGGCAACTTAGATATCATTTACTGGCAATCTGCTGATTCATCTCAATACACAAGTGGGATTATTGACAATAACGTTAATGAGTTTAAAACAAATACATTTTAAGATCAAAATAAACACCCACAACTTAAAAACTGTTGACACAGCAGAAAGTATGCCTAAACATGTACAGCAGAATTTATAAAGGAATTTTAGAGGTTGTTTAACTTTAAAACACTTCTAAGTATTACTTAAATGCAAAATCGGTATCTATAATCGAGCAACGTTGCTTAGAAGTTTTGACAGATCAGCGGATTCCCATTTAATTTTTTTAAAATTTATTTTGAGTTTCTTTGTTGAAAAGTGAAAGCAAACTAATACAAATGGACTGAAGCTACATTTCTTTTGTTAATGAATTTGTTTCCCTGATTTAGAGTCCAGTAAAATATCAGTGGACATTTTTATAAATTAAATTGATGTAATAGATGTCACAATTCATGTGTTAAATTTCCGATATTATTGTAAATGGCTCCCATGCAAATTTTGACACATTTTACCACATTTATGGAGACTTTTTTTCATTTTAGAGTAAGAAAAACAATAAGCTAACAAAGGGCAAAATCGTGCTTAAAACCCTCACATGAGTGTGGTTAATTATTTAGTCAACAGAAAATAAGTGAGATCACAATGTTTTTAAACATTCTTACCGATCCTAAATGCGATGAAATGCACACATAATTCCACATTTCGAAACGTTTGGTTGAAACGTAAAATTAGCCGATAAATGAATAATTAAACAAAATCCTTACAAGGAATTGAGAGAGCAGTCAATAGAGCTCCTAAATAAAAAGATAATTCCATTTTCGGTAGGCCTTGAAATAAGGTCTTGAATGTTTTGTCATGCCAGGAGTTTTACAAAAGGCGGAAATAATTACACGTTGACGTATTTGATAAGAAGCCTGGTTTGATGAAACGTTACAAGGAGGTTAACAGCAATGTGTGTATAAACAACTTTTTGCTATACCATGCAAAAACGTAGGCAATTTGTTGGTTTATATATTCAGTTTGACATCGATTCAAAACAGACAAAAAACATCCATGAAACTACCACGCATTGCAGATCAAACCTATAAATTTCAATTCGCTGCAGCAGCACGTCGCCGACGTTTCTTTTCCATTGAAATCACCAAATTGACGAATACCAATTCAATTACTATTTGTTATTGGAGTTGAAAATACTTCTTTAAATCTAAATCTATACAAATATTTCAATATATCAAACGTTTGTTTTTCTCTTCTTCCAACTACCAAATTCGAGCCGAAGAAAACCTTCGATCAGGTACATGAAGGCGGAATATAAAGCTTGCAGCTGCGTCATAACAAAGATCCATTTCTTCATGTTTTAATAATATTTTTATAATCATAATAGTTATCCGTTTTGTATATAACTTGTATTGTTTTCTATGCAAACAAAGTGATTTTAAATGAAAATAGTTTTTTGCTAGCTTTTCATTTTCACGTGAAAAAAGTTCTGTTGTCTGTTCTTTCTTCGTTATGCTGTTTCCATACCTTGAAATCCAAGATATCTTGATTACCGCCTATATAAATTTTGCTACTAATATCGACGTGGACGTTGTCGACCGGTCATTCACAAAATGTGTAACTTATCTTGCAGAAATGCAAAAGTGTATTGTTTACCATATAAAGAAAAAAAACATTTTTGTCTGGCTGGGTGTTTTATTCCAACATTCCGGAGATTCCATATCTCGCTACCTAAATTCGCCGTATGATTGGTAAATTGAACTTTTCAAGGCTTAATGCAAATCTCGCCGCAGCTTAATATGCCAATTCGCATATGTCTGTGCTTTTCGTTTTGGTTGTTATTTTCAGGGTCTAAAGGCGTGTTGTTTGTTCGGTTTGATGTTTCAGTTCTACAAAAAAATATTAAAAATGTAATTCACGGAGATTTTTTATGGCGTTTTCATTGGTAAAAAAATCAATCTTTTTTTTGAACTAGATCTGTCAAAAGACCGATTATGACAGTTGTGAAGTTCCATTTAGTGAATGTGATAAATACAAACAGACCAACAGCTACAAATCTATACAAATGTACAAACCGAGAATTAACCCAATCAAACTTCAAGACAATTATTTTCGGCAAGAGTATCGATTTTCTAAGCCCAATATGCCTTTTCAACACTGTGAGATCCGATCTTATAGAAGTGGTCACATTTCTGCTGATCTCAAAGTGATGGCTGGTATAAGATATTAAGGTAGAAATGAAGTATATTATATAATCTACTATCTCACTAAAATATAATTCTTAAAACATTTCATTACACTTTTTGATGTAAGATGCGCATATTAACGGATTTAGTCAATCTACGCTATGTGTTATATATCAGAGAGTTGTAAAGGCATTTGCCTCAAAGATATCGCAATTTGTGGAAATGCCAAAAACAGTGTCTAAGCAAATAAAAGAGATAAATGAGACATAAACTTGTATGAAATTTCCTTTTTTGTACTAGATTTGCAAATTTCATTACGTTTATTGAAACAATCATCGTTTAGTTAAGCAGCAATAAAAAATCAATTATAGATAAGAATTTAAGCAACGTTGCTTAGAGCCAATTTTAATATTTAAGCATGCTTAACTAAACAACCTCTGAGACAGATTTTAAGAAAATCTAATAAATACGGCTGGTAGTTTTGAGTTTATAAGGAGCAGATTTTCAAAAAATTTTGATTGCTGGTGCAAATAAAACCAAATGCTATTTTTTTTATTGTTTTGTCTGAAAATCGTATTCTTTGGATCTCCAAAAGATTTATAAATATTTGGATCATCAGCATATATTTATTATGTTTCTTTGTAAAACACTTACATCGCTTATAGTAAGTATAGGAACTAAAAATTAAACTGGTTGCTATTGAACCTTGGGTTAAACCAAATTTGTGATTTTTTGAACCTATTCAAATGGGCACCAGTTTATATGGTATGTATAACGAATATCTGTTATTCATATATAATACAAGTTCCCTCACATTAAACTGCCATTCTGCTTGCATAGCTTCATCCGAATGCAATCAAATCAAAAGAGCTAAGTACCTACAACCGATTGTTTTGCGCTTGTTTAGCAAATTCTATTTCGAAAGGGTTAATCCAGTTTAGAGCTGAAAATTGTAGTTCTTCTTGTGAACCAAGCGTTTTGCACAATATTCAAGGAACATTATCACACTCTAAACTTCACATTAGCTTGTATTAACAGTCCATTCACAAAAGGTTCAATATATCGGCATCCCATTTATATAGCCTCGTTTGACAGCGAATTTCGTAAAAGATTCCATTCTGCCGATTAAAATTAAATTTCACACAAAAAATATATAATTTGTTTGTTAACTCAATGACCGAGTTCAGTGCGATTTTCTTATCAGAAAGAACCGTCTGTAATCGAACAACACAAATTTAATAAACAAAAAAAACTCTCTGCTAAGGTCAGACTTTCATTTTCCTTGAAATCATTCTCAAAGTTATAAACAATTTTCACCATTCCTTAGGTATACCTTTAAAAAATGCACACACACTTCACATAAACCAAAAACACTTTTGCGGCTTCCGAACCACAATACGGCGTTTTATTTGTTTCAATACAACAGCACAAAATGCAGTGGGGATAGCTGCCCGTTCACCCTTTAACTAATGTATCTGCAAGTACTTCCACTTAGTAACTAGATTGTTTCGAATGTGTATGATATTTTCTATTCGCTTTGAATTACAAATGCTCGACTAAACTTCTCGATTGTTACTGCGGAACTAAAGGCCAGTCTCTCGTCCATTTGGTGTGCGATTAATGGCACTCTCCGAGCATATAGAGTGCCCACTGAAATTGATGACGATTCCGATTCTGATTCCGAGTCCCCCCACAAACACCCCATCATATAAGTGCGATGGCGTTAATTGAGATCAATTACGTCGTTGATATACAAATGAATTTGAATTGATTATTTGCGCCCCGAGTATGTACCTACATCCAGTACATACAGAAGTACACATATGTGTACGTACATGCTTAGTTAGAGGGCCTATTCCTATGGGGTACTACTACGTATGCGGATCACCATTACACTTTGGTGGAATACAATCCTAAAGGTTTGTTTACATTTGTCCGGAAATATCCTTGCCAGTTAGATGCACATAGAATCGACGACACGACGACCGATGGATGGCCTCAGGACTAGGTCATAATGAAAGCAGTAACGGGTATTCTCGAATTTCAATGTAAACAGAAGAAAAAAAAAACATGCAGATAACATTTTGAAATAATTATTATTATAAGGCCGGACAAATTGTCAATTCAAGTTCAAGTGGCATTTTTGTATTCTCTTTAGAATGAACATACAATAATCAGAGTTCAGAGAATGGCGACTTCTGGCATTGCTGATAAAATGGTATTTTGATGGAGAAGATGTTGCAATTGACGACCGGCGAATTGATAGCAATTTACGTAAAAAAAAATCAGTTGTGGGCTAATTTTCGTTGTATGCAGGTGATAAACAGAATAGTCGGTTCTGGGCAATGGAAAACCCTCAAATTATCTATTTAAAGTTACAGTTTGGTGTGCAATTTGGTCAGGAGGAATCATTGGACCTTACTTGTTTGAAAATGAAAACGGCGTAACGGTAACTGTGAATGGGGAGCGATATCGTGATAGGATTGAAAACTTTTGAACGCTTTGGGCTTGATTAACATGTCGTATCAACAAGACGGTGTAACATCGCATGCACCCATTAAATGCTTAAAATGGAATTACTGCGAGACCTCTTTCCACAACAAGTTATTTCAAGAACGGGTGATGTTGATTGGCCTCCACGGTCGCCTGATTGGACTGCTCAGGACTTCTTTTTGTGGGGATATCTGAAAAGCAAGGTTTATGCAAACAAACCAGAAACGCTTGAGCAACTAAAACAAAATATTCGTGATGAAATTAATGAAATACCGAGTGAAATTTGTGAGAATGTAATAAAAAATGTGCTCAAAGGGGCTCGCATTTATGAGAGAGGCGGACATTAAAAAAGACATTTATCAATATAAGATCCATTCTCTTTCATTTAATCAAAAATTATGAACAAACGAAGTATAATAACTTTCCGGCGGACACCCTGTATATTAGTGTTGATACATAGTTCGTAATATGGAGAACAAAATTAAGTAACCCTTACTATGATATGATATATGATTTTTCAAGTCGGAAATACAAAATGTGTATTGTAATACAAACACATTTTTAAGCAGTTTTATAATTTACTACTGTCAGAACGTCTGTGAAGTTTTACATTTTTATCAAACAAAAGGAAATTACCAAACATTTGTACCAAATAGTCGGTGGTAGCAACTTAAAGAGGGTTTAATTCAACTGGCGGTAGAAATTATCGACCCATCCAACAGCCTGTGTGTGCTATATTGGATAAATTCGAGTCAACATATTCACATATGTGCCTGGCCACACACAAAAAAGTGTCGTTGGAATCAAGTCAGCTGTATTACCTGGAGCAAGGGGAAATTTGAGAGGCCGAAGCCAAATTTCAAATGAATGTTTTTGTCAAAATAAAATGGTTTTGAAGTGAAATTTCAGTTTCACGCCGAGAATTTACTTTGGGATGGATTCTTGATGGATTTTCGGTGCAATCTTACTTTTTCTTTTTGGCTCACATAAAATCTAACTGTCTCGTTGGAGATGACTTTCATTCCAATGAACGTCACTATGAATGTTCCCGTGCCTGTGATGTAATTCACACATCTAGGCATAAAAAAAAATAGCAGCCATAAGCCCCTTCAATTCGAAATGAGCTAAGCCAGTCGATTCCACGGGACACCGTTTACACTTGTTGCGAATCCCTCAATCCACATTATGCTGAATTTTTTGTAAGAACATGGCCTTCAGCATTAAAAAATTAAATTTTTTTAATGCTGAAGCCCACAGATTGGGCTCTGAAGAAGTTTGAAGAAAATCCTGAATTTTTTAAATCCATAACTTTAAGAAAAATATGCTTTATTCAAGCAGCAAGCTCACGTGTGTGTTACGGATGGATGTGTATGAAAATTATGAATTTACGATCAAAAAAATACAAATTTTTGGCGGACCAGGCTTACTACGAAGCTTAGCTTTCTCACAACCATTTACGTGTGCGTGTGCACTTCTTGCACGATGGCGGGACCACATGTTTTATGCCGATTTGATTTGTCAGATCGTCACGAGAGGAGGGCTAGTGAAAAATCATTTTAGGTGTTGCTACGGCTGGGAGTCGAACCCAGACCTTCTGCGCGGCAGTTCATCGCACTAACCATCACGCCACTGAGCCCACCCATAGCACATCAGCGAAAATACGTTTTTGTCGAACCATAAAAGAGTTAGATACACCGTTTGTACAAGATTTATTCAGTTTTTAGCAACGCTCACTCTTTGGGGGCATGTATAATAAGGATAGGACGATTCGAGCAGTGGATTGTAGCGTTCCCATTTGTTTTGAACAGCGAACGACCAAAATACCCAACTTACGCCAGTAAGTACCTTTACATGCAATAAGCAATGGGATGAGAAAGGTACAGAAGTGATTTCCCTATCAACATCAACTCTCAGGTTCCACGTGGCGATCGTTTGATGCCTAGGACCTTGATCTCCGTTATAGATTAGCTTAGATTAGAATAGCTTTAATAGATACAATCAAACAGACCAGGTCTATATGAAGTGAAGACAGCAATATATAAACACGAACTTAACAACACTTCAGATATGTCGGAGGGCGGATGAATTGGTTAGGGAAAATCGTCCTATCCTAACTATAATCTCCTCCATGGTCTTGAGCGGATTTAAAAGAAATTTCAATTAGTTAAAAAACTTAGCAGAACATACTAACTAACACATATACAAAGAGATCTCTCCCTTTATTATCATTTAAGTATAACGGAGCCAACGCGCATATCTTGAATGAACATAAGAAAATGGAATGATACCTGGACGGACAAATTTAAGTGATATAACGGGTGATTAATTTTTAAGGGCCGATGTTGAATGTAAACCACACCTAAACGTCAAGTTTTTTTCTACATTTCATTTGATATTTCTCAATTTCAGACTAACTCAATTTGAACCATGGAAATATACACAATCGAGCAAGGTGTTAAAGTTATTCAGGCTTATTATGAAAATCAAAATGCATATCGTGCACTTCGTAATTTTTTCGGTCAGTTTAATCGTCGAAATGTGCGTACAATCGAAAAAACTGTGCAAAATTTTTAGCAAACCATGTCTGTAGGAGATGTGAAAACACCAGTGCATGCTCGTACAGCTCGTACTGCAGAAAATATTGCTGCTGTTCGCGATAGTGTGGGTGAAGAGCCATCCACCTCAAATCGTCTTCGTGCCCAACAATTGCACCTCTCAGTGGATGGTCAATTTTCCAAGAAAATCATCTTCAGTGATGTGTCACATTTTCACCTCAGTGGATTCGTCAATAAGCAGAATCGCCGTATTTGGGCGAATGATAATCCAAGAAACCAATGCACCCACAAAGAGTGACTATTTAGTGCGGTTTATGGGCTGACGGCATCATCGGCCGTATTTTTTCCAAAATGAGGCCGGTCAGGCAGTTACTGTGAATGGTGTTCGCTCTCGTGAGATGATAACGATCTTTTTATGGCCCGAATTGGAAGATATGGATGTGGACGATATGTGGTTTCAAGTTAATGTGATTTGACACCGTTGGACTTTTCTTTGGCGTTATTTGAAAGAAAATGTGTACGTGAAAGAAAATTCAAGAGCTAAAGGATGAGATAATTCGGCACATTAACGGCATAGAACCACAATTATGCCTCAGCGTCATCGAAAATTTGGACCATCGGATAAAGGTGTGCTGCCGAGGTCGCGTGTGTTTTATTCAAAACCAACATCGGCCCTTAACATTTAACCACCCTTTACATAATAGAAATTTTACTACACACTAGATACCACAAATATAGCTTCGTAAGATTTCATTTATTGAACAAAAAATTCAGTCTAGCAACTTCAAAAAGCTAATCACAGGAAAATTAATGTTTTGATAATTCGGGAAATCAGATTGCTTTGCATCAGCGAAGTTTATGCTCTAACTTATCGTATAACAACCATCGTTTATTTAAAAAATCTGTACTAAATGACCCATAGAAGGGCATAATTTTTGCTTTTCCACAAAGTTACATTTTTTTGCTACAAAGAAAAGATGAAGCTTTTCATGTAAGTTTTATACTCCTGGATATTAATCAAACTTTCAAAAGAATTGTAGGAAAAACGTAGTTGTTGCTACTTTCGAGATTTGAAAAAGGGCCCATGTGCGTGCGCGGTAGTTTCTTTCCACAAGTAATGTAAACGTGCTCATGGGAATTAAAAGCCTAACTCCAATAAATATACTTTACAATGCTAATCAATACTCATCCATGCAATATCATTTTACGACAAAATGGGAATTATAATATAAAATCTGAGCTTACCGGCATATGCGTTGAGCCCTTTCGCCCAAATGTGATAGAAAGACAAGATTTAGAACAGAAATACGCACTCAGCTCAAAATATTGAGTACTTACCTGAAAGAAAAGAAAAATATTTGTAAAATAAATATTGAAAACTAAATATAATTAGAAGAAAATACTTCAATCAGTTATTTTCAGTTCATCATCTGTCGAGATAAATTAAAATTAAAATGATTGTTCATAATCCTAAATCTCGAACCGATTACATTGATACAACTATGCATTCGAATATTTTCTATTTAACCAGATTGAGCCACAGCAATACGTGGCTGGGTCCATCTTATTGATTAAAAATTATATTCTGCCCTAGCAAGGTATCCGTCGTAGCGGACAATTTTCCGCAGCACATACTTCGTAGGAGGTTAAAATTCTTTTCGAGATATGTGTCATCGGAGAAAAAATCACTACAATTCATAAATAAATTCCGCAAAGAATTTGTGTCGGAGAAAATCGGAAAAAGAATTGCACTTAGCTGTCAAAAATTGCACGAAAAATTCACCTGAATACAATTCAACGCAATTCGCCAGCATGTGTTACAAAAAGTCGGAGAAATATATCGAACAGATTTTCGGAAGAATACCTCGAAGCTAAAATCCTCCGAATCGTACAAAATCGGAGAATTTTTCGCTCAGACGGATATCTCGCTAGGGCTGATTATTTTCATTAAGCACCACGATCTATTCTTCACAAAGAAAACTTTAGATTTAATATCGTAAAGGTATAGTCAATAGTATTATAAATTTTCAAGTCAAAAGTACAAAAATTTTCGATTTCGTCAAGTAATTACTTGTATCGAGCATTTGTAGTAATTGTTGGTGAAAGCTGGGCATTTTTAAAGCCCCAACGTTTCGGTAGAAACTTGTTTAAAACCAATAGTAGGTAAATAAATAGATTTATTAGCAGAAAACACTCCGGAACACGTCGGACGAAGTGGAGGAATACCTCGTCTTAATTGGGATGCACAAGTAGAAAGCGACCTTAACCTACTTGAAATGCTCAAATGGAGGCAGTTAGCTAAGGACCGGATCAGCCGAAACTGATATACTTGGTTTTTCGCACCCAACAGTAAGAATAATGCCGAAAGACAGGTGGAGAAGAGATCTCCAATTAAGCTATAAAGTATTAGAAAGAGGGGAAGAACACCAACTTTCAGAAAGAAAAAAAAAGTACAAGCAAATTGAAAAAACGTCTTCACAAAGTGTAAAACACCAAAGCCTATCGAGATGAACAAGTAAAGATCGTAGTTAAGACATGCTGAGAAATGAAGACACCACTTCACTTCTGCAGACTGTTTAACGGCAGAACGAACCATTTAAGTGAAGTGAGGATAGCAACACCTAAACTAAAATTTAACATAAAGCCGGTGGAGATGAATTTCATTTCATCGGATGAAAGTAGATTGAAGAATTAAACCTCACTATCCACCATCCCCACCTCACCTTCACACTTTGGAAAAACCGCAAGAAGTTCAAATCGATACCCACCATCTATTTATCGATATCAAGCGACATTTATAAAGTTCAACTATACAAGCCTATGACATGTTTTAGTATACCACCCAAACTTGTAAGTTCATACGATTATGACGATTATAAACTGCCGGCAACAACGTCTCCGAAACATTCGAAACGAAAAAAAATGTTGGCAAGGCGATGCATTGTCATGAGAGCGACTTCTTTAATATTTTTCTTCTGAGGATTGTGCAAAACTCACCAGCCAACGTGATATCATAGCCACGTTTGCTAGTATAAAGAAGGAAGCGGCAAAAATGGGTTTAGGAGTAAATAAGGGTAAGACTAAGACTGACAGAACATCACAATTGATATGTCCTTGAGGTATTACAGGACTTTGTCTACAACGTCTCCGATATTAACTCTGCCAACAACATCTCTTCATAAATAAAATAAAGATATACTCTTGGCTACGAGGATAATGTAGTAGTAGTGTCCTCACTCGGAATACTAAGGAGATTCTATTCGATCGCAATCAACTTGAGGTGTGCAACTGAAGGCAGTAACCTAAAGACCGGGTAATTGGTGAGGGATATTGGTTTAGGCCTAGGTTCGTTTTAGATTGTAGCGCCTATTCTGTATTTAATTTATGAAATAATTATTAGAAAAAATTGAAATTAGAATCAAAGTGATTTTGTAGGTTCCCTGAGATATGCTGTAGCGAACGCAGATGATTTATTGGCGTACAAATCATGTCCGACAATGGAGGTCATTAGCATAAACACTACCATGGTGATTTCCTACACAATAAGAAATATTGCGACGGTTTGAAATTTAAAGTTAATATTTAAAAAAAACCGAAACAATTCTTTTTACAAGCAATACCAGAAAAATGGAAACAAATTTGCCATCATTGGACAGCAAGGACAACCAATGGTGGTGAGGAATGATATTGAAATCGTTGGTGGTGGTTTGAAATCATTGCTTGTGGTTTGAAACGGCTTTGAGACGACCTCAAAGACTTCATTTCCCAATCAGAAAGTTGTCGCAGTAGAGAAACCCCTCAGCTTAAATGTCGCTCACAAGAAGAAACCGCCTATAAGTGCGCAGCTGAAAACAAGTTACTAAGAACAGGTAGGTTAGTTGTGGCCAAGTTGTACTCCAGACTCTAAACAATACGATAGGAGACTCACTTGCCTTCACATCAGTAATCCATTCAAAACTTTATACCCTTTCCTCTTAATTTATAAATTTAAAATCAAACTCTAGCTACATTGGAAAAATGTGTCACTTTTAATTTTCTGTAAATTTAAATGAAACGCAATTTTCTTCGCCAGCAGACATATTTGTAGTTTTTTGCATTTTTTTCTGATTAATTTTTTCCGCGTATCAAAACTTTTTCGTGTGGTAACGTTCAACGATTACTCAAAATGAATTCAACACAAGTCCAAAAAGAACAAAATGGTAATTACAAAAATTAAGATCCATTTACGTTTAAAATATGAAATTTTATTTTTATCTAGATGATTGTGTAACAAGCAAAATTCCGAAAGTGTCCAAAAGTCCATGCAAAACGGATCATTCAACAAATGCTAAGAAACATGTACCTAACTACATATTTTATATTTAATACATCTTGCATTCAAACACATCTTGCATTTCGTTTTGAAGATGCTCCATTAATTATGTATCTCAAGACGAGCTGTAAGATGGCGTTGAAGGGATTTTAGTGTAAATGTACGAATGAATCCAACTGCATTGTTTCTTGTAGGTCTGTAATGATGAGTCCAAAAAAACAGTCCCAATTGTGAAAAATAAGTTGCCGGAAACTAAAAAACCTTGCTCGGCCATGATCTTGCCGATACCAAAATCATCGCGGACATCCCATTTAGCTTCAAGTCAAAGTTATATAAACACACATCGAAGTTGTAAGCAATTTTTAAATTTTAAATGTTTTCCAGGTTGTTAATTTTTCTCTTTTTTGTAGCAAAAAGTAGGGAGCCTACACCTCGTATCAATAGGTTGGATAAGACATCTGACAAATTACAAAAAACTGCAGCTGAACGGGTTTTAATCAATAAGAATATTCAAGCATTTGAATCGATAAAGGATAAAGTTCAATCACTTCAGGTATGAAAAAAAATCTATGAGTACAATAAAAATCTACGAAAAATCAATTTAATATACTATTCGATAATGTACATACCACCTTGTGTTATGCCACCCTTGATAAGCGTGCTCTGTACAAACAACTTGCAAACAATTCTTTCTAGGGTCTGATCATTATAAGTCAATCTGATACATGGGTACTACGTGACCATCCTATTGAAGTTAAAAGGACTATATTTATGCAGTGTGTAAATTTTTACCTAAAAGCAAAGGGCTACACACACGCAGTTTTAACTGTCCGATTTGCTTGTTCAGTTTTACCGGATCACCATAGCGCATTCACACGCTCCGATAAATATTTGAGGCCAATCAGTTTGTGTGTAGCCGGCTTTACGTAAGTGGCGCTACAGCCAGGAATGAACCTGAGCCTTAACCATCAGCCAGGTCATTAGCTAATTACTTGTGCGTTTCTACTAAAGGCGAGGTCTTCCTCTACTGCGTCCGACGTCTGTCTGGGAATCGAATACTACGAGCCGGGGTATTATTATCCATTCGCTCTAAGTCTTAGCCATCTTACACTTCTAATGCGGAGTCTTTTGACTAGGGGCATGTGGCTGTACAGCTCCTAAAGTTTTTGAGTGAATCGCCTCTATAGCCCGTCAACGCAAACAGGACTTCAGATTTTCAAAGAATTTTCTTGTCCTTTATCCAATTTTGATACGGTCCATGCTTTAGCGGCTTAAAGCAGGACTGGACAAATCAGGGTCTTATACAGGACCCTCTTACCCTCATTTACTGCATGGCTATGACAGCACGTTGAGTTCTACCAATGACGTCGCTAGCGTCGGCTTATGATAGCAGTTGCACCGATTTCTGGATGATTGTGTATCTGGTTTTGGCTGCACAGACGGACGAGTTTGGCCGATAACCGAACCTAGATATAGAAATCGATGAATAGGTGGTGGGTACTGGGTACACACTGATAAGGACCGATCAGGTTGTTGGTAAACGGTTTCAGTCATCTATGCGGGCTTTATAAAGCTCGGCTTGAGTTTCGATGTCCTCACTTCACTTAGTTCGGGTGGTTGGTAGCTTTGAGATAATAAATTACTTTGTACACCTTAACTCTATTAATACTGACAGAATAGCTCATTTGAAATTGAACGAAGTATCTACTATCTACTTATTAATAATAAACTCCTTTCTCGAGCTACTGAATAGATACTATACCATGCCTAACATGGACCGTATAAAAACCATGTGAAAACTTCTTGGTCGTTTGAAGCGAACAAATTCTTATGTAGCGTTTGCATTGAAGGACTATGGAAGATTCAGTTCCCATATGTCTGTCTTCCTAACATGTGAAATAGGGAATTTTAGAACGAACATTATGTAATGAAAGCTCACGAAATGGATTTCAATAAGGCCAAAAATATGCAATGAAGGTTGGTAAATATTTTACTGCATATTTACGAGCTGCTTTATTTTCGAACGTATACTCTACTCAGTTCAGTAATCGAAAGAAAAATAAATAATTCTAACACCGTACCGTTAGTTTTCTGTTTTCTATAAGAAAAAGTTTATTTGCGTAGGATCACGTACCCGCGGTCAGTATTTTGATGTTACTTGTATTTTTCTAATTTTATTTTAAGTTTTGAATAAACTTTTTATATAACGGGTGTTTTTATTAGAGGTTGGTTTTTCGAATAGGGATAAAACTAACATTTTGTGGTCAAATCGGGCAACTCTAATTTTGCCAAAGATCTTGGCTTATAACCTTACAAGATCTAGCTTGTACAAGAATCAAAGCCGCGAGACCATGCAAAACGTCGTAATTTTGGTGTATGGGCCGAAAATGAGATTGATCTCGATGCTGATTTTCATCGCAAAATTTTGTTTAGTGATGAGGCTCATTTTTGGTTGAATGGCAACGTCAAGCAAAATTGCCGCATTTGGAGTGAAGAGAATATACATGAGACCCTTGAGACGCCATTACATCCACAAAAACCGACTTTTCAGTCAGTTTTCGGTGTGCTCTATGGGCTGGTGGAGTCATTGGGCCATACTTCTTCCGAAATGATGCTGGAGAGTCAGTTACCGTTAATGAAGACCGGTATAGAGCTATGATAACCGACTATTTTGTTCCCGAATTGGATGGCATGAATGAGGATGAGATGTGGTTCTAACAAGACGGAACTACATGCCACACAGCTCACGTCACAATCGATTTATTAAATTAAACATTCAATGAGTGCATAAATTCGCGGAATGAAACTGTCAATTGGTCACCAAGATCGTGTGATTTGACACCATTGGATTATTTTCTTTGGGGATATGTGAAGTCGCTAGTCTACGCCAGCAAACCAGAAACGTTAGGGGACTTGGAAGCCAACATTCGTGGCGTGATTTCCGACATACAGCCCCAACTGCTCGAAAAAGTGGTTGGAAATTGCACCTCTAGACTTGGCTTTATTCGAACCAGCCGCTGCGGCCATATGCCCGAAATCATATTTAAATATAAATGACATAAAATTATCCTTCAAATAAAGCCAACCTGATGGACATTCAATTGCTTTTCTTTTGTTTTATTTCAATTCGAAATTCTACACCTATAAAAAAAAACCCTTTACTTAGAGCATATTAGATCCGCAAAACTGCATACCCATTTTTTTCGAGAAAATGCACACAACGGATTTTTGCATTTGGATTTATAAAGAAAATTGTCAACTTCTCGCAAACTATTTTTAAAAGTTGACTGAAATTTACTGGGCCAAATTATGAAAATCGTCCAATGCTTGGCATTTTATCTAACGCCCAACTTCTCTGAAAGAAATTACGACTCAATCGCGTGCAACCACAATTCCTTTATAAACAAAACAAATCAAAAGAATATTTCAGTCAAAAAAAATATATGTTTGCTACGAAAACTCTGTAATAGCTTTTGTTAGAATAGCACCTTACGTAAAACAAAAGACTGCAAATAAGAGACAAACATCATTAATTTCGCTGCACTGCCAAATTAATGTTGGACAGAGCATAGATTTAATTTATATAATTATAAACAACTTTATAAACGATTATAAAACATTTTTGGTAAAAGTTTAGAGAAATTGGAAACAAAATTTTGAATAAAATACGTATTGGAGAACTTGAATTGTATATGCAAGAAAAAGATATCGACATCTGTTTAATATCCGAAACTCACGCAAAGAGTAATTCGAAATTAAAGATTAAAGGTTACCTCGGATATCATGCTCTACATCCATCGAATAAGGCTAGCCTCGCTACATATAAAAGAGAGTATCGAACATTCTGTTGATCTTAAATCAGAAATCGAAACAATGCAAGTTAGCTCTATACAAGTCAGAAGCAGACAATCCTTTCTGAAGATATCTTCTGTTTACTGCCCACCACGATGCAAGATTGAGAAAATTGACTTTGAAAACTTGCTTAATTCCCTTGTCATCGGAGGGGACTTTAATGCAAAACATACATTCTGCGGATCTAGATGCATATCACAGAAATGTAGGATGATTTATGAAGTATGTAGAAAGTACAATACCGAATTTCATTCTACGGGTAAATCAACTCACTGGCCAAATGATGTTACAAAAATACCAGATTTGATCGATTTTTTAATAGTAAAAGGTGTGCCGTCCTTTACACTTTGGAAAGCAATTAAAGTCATAAAACGGCCAAAAAATGCTGTGCCACCAATTAGGGTAACTTAAGACATTTGGGACAAAAGCGATAATGAAAAAGCTGACGTTTTTGCTGCACATCTTGAGGAAACATTTAAACCATTTGATGTCCAGAAAATACTTATTTATTCGAGACTACAACCGATAGTAATCTAGTTAGATATGCAAGTTATTACCGAACTGAAACGGGAAATACAGAAATTAAAGCCTAAAAAAGGTACGGGTTATGAACTAATTACAGGAGGATTTCTTAAAATGCTGCCCGTAAAAACATTAACTAAACTCCTCTACATTGTAAATGCAGCAATTAGATTAGAATAAATACAAAGACAGTGGAAAGTCGCAGAAGTGATTATGGTTCTCAAACCAGGAAAATCACCGAATGAAATCAAATCTTACAGACCTGTTTCACTTCTTCAATAATTTCAAAAGTTTTTGAAAGGATATTACTCGGGCGCTTATTGATCAGAAACGCCTTTTACCTGACCATAAATTTGGGTTTAGAAGTAAACATTCGACTGTGGACCAAGTTCATCGAATCACTGATGTAATTGAGAAAGCTTGCGAAGAAAAGAAAATTTGCTCAGCCGTATTTCTTGACGTGTCGCAAGCTTTTGACAAAATTTGGCAAGAGGCCTTCAATGCAAGCTAAGGCAAGTTCTGCCTGGAAAATTATATAAAATATTCGTGTCGTATCTTGAGCATAGACTCTTCCGTGTGAAACTTGGAAACGAATATTCGGATTTCAAAGAAATATTGGCAGGAGTACTCCAAGGAAGCGTCCTTGGACCAATCTTGTACCTCCTATTTACACGTGATATCCCACAAACAAACGAAGTATGTATTTTACAGTATTTCTCAATACGATTCGAGTCCCTTTTGCAAATGAAGCGCAATATCTCGGAATGACACTCGATGCAAAATTAAAATGGAAGTCGCATGTAACAAAAGAAATGCGTAGAACTTTAAAATAAATACAGAGAACTGTACTGGTTACTCGGAAAATATTCGAAGCTTAACCTTGACAACTAGCTGCTTTTAAGTGCTAAACTCGGTATGGACATATGGTATACAACTATGGGATTGTACCAGTGAAACAAATCTAAACATTCTGCAAACTTTTGAAAATAAAATTTTAAGATCATTTGTCAACGCGCCGTCGTATATAAGAAATAAAGAGATCTGGGTGTTCCCGAAAACAACGGTCCACCAAATTCTTGACGAAACAAATTTATTGCGACGTCTTCAAAAAACTAAGCCCTTAGATTTGGCCCGATAATATCAAACCGTACTATACAAAGTTACCTGGCAAACATTCATTACTCGTGATAAAAAAAAACCGCTTGATAAGTCGCATACTTAGTTGCAATACAAATACAAAAAGGGTGGTGGTTTTAGTTACGGTTAAAGTCCCACACTACTTTGGGAACCTGCCCATCGAGCCTTTTGAGATTTCCACCAGCCCACGAAAAAAAAAATTATATATACGTATTAAATTCTATACGGTTTTTGCGGGATGATAAGTCAGAGGAAATTCGACAGAAAACTGAACATCATATTTAGGTCATCCTGTCCTCTAATTTCCGTCTTAGAGAAAATGTGTGCTACCTCACTTTTTAAGGATAAGTTTATTAGACCCTATAAGCCTTATATGTTTTTATCTAATATATGATGCTATCGATACAAAAACGTAATGGTTCTCTTCTTTTTTAAATAGACTGAATTATTGAGAAGATTGGAGGTCGTTAAAGATGAACTTAATCCCCAGGAAATCGATTATAAACTGATGTGCCTAATTAAAAACAATGAAGGAAAATTAGTAGTGAAAAATCCGGAACATTTTAAAATCAAATGCGGTAAGTTTTCGATGTTGTTTAAGTATTTCGCAAGCTTTTAATTAAAATATAATTGTTGGAGATACTATGAAACTTATTTCGTTAAGGATGAGTATAACAATCCTCAACTTATCATCAGAGTTATTTTTGGTCATTACCAATTATGCATCTGAATTGGCTTTTCTAAGATTGTAAACCAGCCGAAACCAAAACAGGATTTAGACAAAATATCGGGCTGTATTACTTGAGATGATAATACTGAACAAGTTATTTTGGGAAATACGACTGATGGTTTTTTTATATAAAATCCGCTATATATGTATTGGGTATATCCGAAATGTAAATATTGAAAAGCTGTGGGGCAGTAGACCATTAGGGACCTTAAAAACTTCAACTGTCGAGGTATCTCTAACTGTTACGACAAACTTGTTTCAGTGTATCATCGAAGCTATTATCTTCGTTAGATGAGAAGGAAATTCAAATCGAAAAAGTTTATATATTAATCCGTCGATCCAAAACGTGTCAAAGGGTTTTTTGATATCGATAAAGATAACATAGTATTGCCGTATGATGTCAATTGGTATATGCTTAAGCACAATGTTTGAACTTAACGACTTAACTTTGTATTTAGTTTCCTAAATATTTCGGTCAATTCGTCAAGGGTCGTGAAGTAATTGTAAGTCTGTTCATCTCTTTGTTCAATATTCATCTCTTACTTTGACCGATTTGCAGCTGGGAAGTCCCTTGGAATGAACCACATCAAACGAGATCCAATTATTTCGAGTTTGTCTCTTCCACCATTTATAATGTATGTACTAGTAATTCCTGATGGGATAAGATATTTAGTCCTATTTTTAAAATTTTTACAAACATTACGTGGTTTGAACATTTTATTTTATTATGCTTTCTCCGTGCTGTTTCCAGTAATCTTTGACATTATTCTGGAACTGCTGTCTTAACAGATTCTAAACATTTCTCAGAAGGGACTTCAATCTTTGTAGCTTCAAATTGTGCGATGTGTTTTGAAACTGACATTTTATTCGGTTTATCTGACTGATCAAAAAGCTTTTGTGTTTCTGTAGTCTTAATTTCACGGTTTAATAACTTTCAATGCTATTTTTTCGATTTAATTAAAGGAATTGATGGCTCCATAGTTTGTAATGTAGGAATCTGCTTCTTATGTTCCTCACCGTGTCTAGCCAGGCCAGTTTTTAGCAAAAAACAGGTTAGGTTAGGCTGCACGCGATTTGCGTGCACACTTACACTACAAAACAAACGTTTGACAATTGTATGCACATATATTTTAGCTGAAAAACCATTAGAAGATTTTAAGAACGACATGCAGACCCAAATAAAAAGCATCCATCAGCTCTATCTTAACTCGCTTGATGATTTAAAAAACTCATCGGGAAAGGTAATATAGAAACATTTTTATTTCTCCTTGAATTCCAAGACTACATTTTAAATGTATAGATTGGGGACAACCCCGCCCTTAATGCAATTGAAGACATTAAGACAAAACTTAAAATTGACAACGTAAGATAGTTACCTTTCTTTGAAAAACAATGTTTGTTAATAGAATTTTTAGTCTAAGGTTATGGCCGATTTTTTGAAGATGTTCGATAACTTAAAAGTGGGTGAAAACACCAGTGAATCGTCTTTAAGTGCCGAACTTGAAGCAAAGGTTGCTAATCTCAAAAAGGAAATTGAGGTACACAATGTTTTACGAGTGAACATACGTACATTTTTTTTTATTCTTATTAAGGAACTTCAGCTGAGCAACAAGAAGTTAAAAAATAACGAGTTAGATAAAACCAATCCGTATAAACAGGAGTTGGAAGAGCAAACTGAAAAGCTGAATAGAAAGACATTAGAAGTCGATGAGGTAATAGAAAATTAATTTGCCTTTAACTGTTACTGAAGTTACTTTATGTCATAGTTGATACAGAAGGTTGATTGTTTCGAAAAAGACAAAGAAAGACAAACAAAGATTGAGGAAAAGCTCAACAAAAGAGCAGCTGAATGTGATGACTTAACAAGGAAGTAAGTTAACTATATAAACAGAAATATCTATCTAACCGAAGGTGTTTGAATCTAGGCTTCACACAAGCACAGAGCTGAAGGTTACCCTTCAAGCCAAAGTTGAGCAACAAGAAAAAGAGATTGAGAGGGTTCAAGCTGACTTAAGCAATGTCATGAAAGACTTTAAAAAGCAGACAACGAAAAACCAAGAACAGGAAAGAAAGATCAAAACACTTGAGGCTGATTTGGCTGCTGCTAGGAAGGAATTAGACAAGAAGCCTTCTACTGAGGGTAAACTAACTTTCATTAAGATTGGGTATTGGTAGATATTCCTTTTTCTTTCGTAGACCAAGCGACTAAACACGTTTCTGATATGAGAACCTTGAAATTAGACCTTGCCAATGCTTTCAAGGAGAAAGAAAAACTCTCAACGGAAGTTCAGCATTTGAAAAAAGTATGCAATTCGTTTGTCGAAATCGTTATCTTTCTAAATGTTTTGTTTCAGGAGACTGAAATGTTAAGTAAAATGTCAGATGAACTGTCTAAGAGCAAGGAAGCCATTAAAATCAAGGAAGAACAAAATCACAATCTTGTCAAGGATTTGAGGTTAGTGTTGATTTACTTGAAAAGTAAAAGTATATTAAGCTGTTTTACTTTTCTTTAAAGCACTTTGAATGAGCAACTTCAAGCAATGACGAATAAAGCATTAAACTCAAGTGATCTTCAAGAGGAGGTGGGTATCGGATATTTTGTAAAAATCCAGGTGTTTAACACGTTAGTCAGTAAACCAATCACAATTCACAATAATTTTTGCTGTGAACATCACTTTTGCTATTTATATCCTATACCATAGGGGCATACTGGTTTTGACATTAAGTTTGCAACATATAGAAATAATTTCGAATGAGTCGATCTACCCATGCCTGTCTGACCGTCCGTCCGTCTTTCTGTGACATACAGCTACAGTGAGCTACAGTAATGGAATTTGGTATAAAGCCTAACGAAGCAGAACGAGTATAAACATTTTTAAAACCCGACCACTGCCACTTTAAACAGTAAGGAGTTTTGAAAGGTGTCTATATAATATATTTAGACGTTTTTAAAAACCCACTCACTCTTTGAATGCGTTTTAATAAAAAAAACATTTTTCAGTACAATTTTAAGAAAACTCGAAAAAATGTTCGATAAAAATATTTCGAGAATAATACTATGAACTTCAGATCATTTCCACCAAGTCCACTTTTTGGGGGGCGGTATTATATAGCATATCTAGAGAAAACTTAGATAAACCGTCTGAACAAGATTCACTCAGTTTTAGCAACGCCCACTTTTTGGGAACATTTATTATTAGGATAGAATGGGATAGGGTATTTTATGATTCGCGGAGCGGTGACAAGTTACTTTCTATTTTCATCCCCCCCATTATGTTTCTGGGAATGTTTAATTTAACGATGGAATGGGATGGGGTTTTAAAAATTAGCACAGCGGACTGATGCCTTCTCATATGTTTTCATTTGTATAGACAAGCTTGCAGTGAACGTTATTTTCTTAGAGCGCTACAAAAGTTTTTTTTAAATAAAACATCTTCATCTTCATTCCTGTGAAACTGGGTTCGATGCCATTATGTATGGAACTCGATTTCTTTTGCATGGCCACCAAGGGCACGCTTGCAGAAGTCCAGACGCTGAACCCATTTTTCGACGGTTTTCAAGCAAAAATCGACCATAAATTGGACGTAGTGCTCTTAACGTTGAGGCCACTGACTCTGAATTTCGGTTGTAAATTTTAACAATTTCGACTCATTGGATCGTATATCTTTCCATAATGAAATGGCAAACCTTACTGAAGAGAAATGTCTAAAGAGCGGCAAGAAATATGGCGTCGTTTGCTATCTCTGTCGCTCAACTTTTGTAGCGCCCCTGTTGAAAAACCCGATACAACCAGATACTTAGAATCCACATCACGCCTCTTTTTGACATTTTAAAGAACAGTTTTACCCAAATTAAAAGACCATACTCTTAAATCGTAAGGTTTTGTGGGCAGCAAATATATTTGAATTTACTTTACGCACGGGTGATGATTATTTAAGATCCCAATACATCCTAGAATTACTTGGTTTCTACTCATTCATGTCAATCTATCTGCTCTATCTAATACGTATTAGCATGATCAGGTTGCAGTGATATTTCACAGGTCAACATAAGCGTAAGTTCTTGTACAACAGTTTGTAAACTCATGCAATAAATCGACCATGTCAACAGTCATCTTATAAAAACTTAAAAAAAATCTTCTTCCCACAGTTATCTAATCTTAAAAAGGCCGAAATCGAAAACAAACAGAAGATTGAAAACCTAGAATTGCTACAAGCCAAAGCTAACTTTCGAAATAACCAGCTTGAAGAAAGAATCGCTATGGATCGCAAGTTGCTTAAATTACGGTCTTCTCTAATTGATTCTCTCCAATCTAAAGAAACCAACCAAAAGGTCCGCCTGGACAATTTTTTTGTTGATGTTGGGATGAAGAACTTTGACATTCAAATGGTGTGTTGTACTTCAATAATGTCTCCTATCTCTAACGATAGAATCATTTGTTACAGTTAAAAACAGATGTCTTAACGAAAACTGAGGAATTCCAAAATCTGTTCTCTACATTGACAGTAAAACAATTGGAGCTGACCCGACAGGAGCATACGATCAAGCTTCTGAAAGAGAGTAACGATCGAGCTCAAACCATTCGCGCCAGACAAGAGTCTAAAATCGGACAACTGGAGGAGGAAGTAGCACAGTTGAAGCAAGCAATGTAAGCCCTAAGTTGAGCTCGCGATAGATTTTAATCAATGGATGTATGAAAGGCTTTTTACGGTTATAGCAAATACTTCTTCCGAAAAAAAAAGATATAATTTAATTTCAGATACTGACAGAATCTTAACTCTAAATAAGACTGTCAAGTATTTTGTTTGTACCCTCGACTACTTAAGTTTAAGCATTGGACATGTTTGATAAAACGTTTGAAAAGCGAGAATTTTGCGAACTAATTTGTTTCCCAAAAGTCTTGTATAATCTCAAAACTTACACGCTTGCGAACCGATAGAGCTGTGCGATTTTCTGCAGTGGGATGAGAAATGTTTTTTTTTAAGAAAATGGTATTTAGTAGCTTTATGCGTGTGTCACTTGTAAACACTCAATAGCCAACAATTCGCTACTCTTCTCACATCGGACCCTATCGCAAAGCTTTTACGGCCCACAAGCCTAAAAAAAGTTAAGCTTACTTTTATAAAAATGAATCTTAATTTTCATTAAATATACAGTTCCGTTTACCAAGATGCAGTGCTGCCAACTACCATGATGAAACACAATTTATTGATGATCGAAGCTGGTTCACGCAGCCAACCTAACGAAAGTTTGGATTACTACGTAGATGAGAGACGAAAAAAGCGTCATATTGATATCAAGGTCAAGAAATACGAAAAATAATTTAAAAAAAAAATAAAAAAAAAAATTACCGTCAAAAAAAAATTTACATTTTCATGATAAATAAATGAGTTGCCAAAACAGCTAATTTAATATGTAAAGGGTTTATGTTTATGATATTAGACTTATTCAATAGACAATCGTGAATTCTAATTTTGGAACTGGAAAACTATAACACGGCGAATGTGAACTTCCTAATCGTCAAACGTCTCTGGTTTACCGGCAAACTTCCTTACTTAAGTGGCGCTACAGTCCGGAATGAACCTGGCCGCAACCAACATGCCTCTCCAATTAGCCCGTTCCTTAGCTAACTTCTTCTTCTGCGCGCCACCTAAGACGAGGTCTTCCTCTACTGCGTCCGACGTCTGGCAGGGAATCGAAGACTCTGCGAGCCGGAGTATTGGTGTCTTAGCCATCTTAAACGTCCAATGCGGAGTTTTTTGACCCGGGACATGTCGCTGTACAGCTCGTATATTTCTTGGTTGAATCTTCGTCTCCATAGCCCGTCAACGCAAACGGAATCGAAGATTTTTCGAAGAATTTTCCTCTCAAATCGACCAAGGATTTCTTCATCCCCTTTTGAGACGGTCCATGCTTCAGCGCCTTAGAGCAGGACTGGGATGATCAGGGTCTTATATAAGATCTCCTTAGTAGTTCGAGTGAGGGCTTTACTACTGTATTGCCTTCTTAGCCCAAAGAAAAAGCGGTTGGCAAGAGTAATTCTTCGTTTAATTTCTGAGCCGAAATAGATAAAGTCCCGTACTACCTCAAAGTTATTTCTGTCAATGGTGACGTTCTGTCCATTTCATCGATGTTGTTTGTCCTTTCAGGTTGACAGCATATATTTCGTCTTGCCCCAATTTACTGTCAAACCCATTTTTGCCGCTTCCTTCTCTATACTAGCAAACGTGGCTATGACATCACGTTGGTTCCTACCAATGATGTCAATATCTTGGGCGTATGCTAGTAGTTGTACAGATTTTTGGAAAATTGTGCCTCTGGTGTTGGCTCGTGAGTTTAGCACAATCCTCTCAAGAAGTCAGATGACAGCGCATCGCCTTGCTTAAATCCTTTTTTTGGTATCGAATGTGTCGGTGAGGTCGTTTCCGACCCTGATGGAGCAGCGAGAATTCTCCATCTTCATCCTACACAAACGGACGAGTTTGGGCGGTATACCAAAACTAGACATGGCTCTATATAGTTCGTCCATATATATGCTGTCATATGCGGCTTTGTGTGAAGTGTGAAGATTTGATCGGTTGTATACTTTCCTTGCCCAAGACCACACTGATAAGGGCCGATCAAGTTGTTGGTAAACGGTTTTAGGCGTTCACATATTACGGCAGATAGGATCTTGTTATGCCTCTGTAGTTGGTGCAGTTTAGAGGGTCTCCTTTTTTGTGGATCAGGCAAACGATGCTGAGGTTCCATTCTTCAGGCATAATTTCTTCCGACCAGATTCGGCTTATGGGTTGGTGGATGTTACTTACCAAGTCATCTCCGCCGGCTTTATAAAGCTCGGCGCGAAGGCCGTCATTTCCGGCAGCCTTATTAAGCTTCAGTTTAGATGTCGGGTGGTTGGCAGTTTTCGCTGTCGTTGCCAATACTGAATGGTTCGTTCTGTTTGACAGCGGAATGTTGTTCGTCATCGCCGTTTAACAATCTGCAGAAGTGGTTCTTTCATATTCTCAGCATCGACTGTGTCTCAACTATGATATTTCCTTGTTAATCTCGACAGGATTCTGTTCGAGCCTTGTATCCTTGACGTTTTACACTTTGGTAAAACTTGCGAACATCGTTCCTGGAGCGGCACCTCTCTATATTCCCGATCGCGCGCTTTTCTTTCTCTTTTTTCTTCTTTCTGAAAAGCCGGTGTTCTTCCCTTCTTCTCTGCCTATAGAGCTCAACGGCAGCTCTCGTCTTCACCTGCAACTTAGCCTTGTAGGCCTCGTTCTTGGCTGCGAGCATCTGTCGGCATTTCTCATCAAACCAGGGGTTTCTTGCTGGTGGGCGCGAAAAACCTAGCCCATCAGTTGCGGCTGATCTAATGGCCTATTGGCATCGTTGCCATTGTTCTTCGACATTCGATGCTGGTGGTATGGTGTTAATCGAGAGGTTAAGGGATACGCGCGAAGGTCTTGGCGGTCTCTTTCGATATTAAATTTTTTCACAATTTTTCACAGTAACCTTGGCTGCTATGTTTTCCGACAACACTGCTAAAGATTTCTTCTCTTACTACCTTTGCGTTAAAATCTCCCAGCACGATTTTAACATCGTACTTCGGTTGTCGCTCATAGGTTTTATCAAGGAGCTCATAGAAGCGTGAGCGCATATAAGGCTAATGTTAGCGAATTTGGCCTTGATGCGGATCGTTACAATGCGTTCGCTAATGTCTTGGAAACATAAGACTTCTTGCCCAAGTCTGGCACTTATAACAAATCCGCATCCGAATAGTCGCTGTTTCTGCTCATTTTAACACGGTTCGTAGTAGATGTTGAAATTCCTAGACAACCCGTTGTCTGAATATGTCAAACAGGCCGGGTATTCATTACGTGCCATTCTGACCTGGCTGTTTATAGTTTTGCTGTTTTTCGTCGTGTTATCAACACCCGCGCTTATCGTTTAGCAACGTTCTACAACACCCAACAATCGGTTTACCGGCATAGTTAAATTATTAAAAAAACAATCCAAAGAAAGTCATTGCGGCTAAAGGCAACGAAAAATTATCTCGTGTCTGGAGATATCCGTCTTATCGTAAAGGATTTTTTTCCTGGATTTAGCGCTTATGGAAACTGGACTATAACTTACTAATAACGAACACTTGCGGAACTACATATGTGCGGACGGCAAATGTGCGTAATCAGCAAATCGACCAAATGCGTTCTTTCGACTATCGGAGGACGAACTGGCCGCGCTTCACCAGTGCTCTAAAGCGAAACATATCATACGTCGCCAAATAAATGAGGTCATTACAAGGCCAATGGATCGAACTATCCCTAATGTAGCTATTTCCGACGACTAGACGGAGAAATATCGACCGTCAACAATCGATGCACTCAACCGACACAAAAGCACACTGCTCTCGAGGCTTAAAAGACCGGAGATTCGGACATTGAAGTCACTGATCAAAAATCTCCAACAGGTAATTTTTTAGAATCACAGGCAGTTCATATGTTTGACCTGGAGCAAGAAAACTCAGCCGATAAAAACAAGTAGCCCGTAGTTTTTTTTAATGTTTACGTTTTTTTAATGCACACTTTATCTGGGTTACTTCGAATATTCAGAGGCAGCTGAAAAGTTAAATGAACTGTTCTGGCTTCATACAAAAAAAAGGAATGCGATGCAACGGACAATGCGATGCCATTATTTGATCGTATTTCAGCGAGAATTTTCGAAATGGGAATTGTTTTGTCAGTTCCACCTTACATATCAACAAAAAATATACAATCTGTCCATCCAAAGCTGCCAACATAATGCGGTCCTTTTTTAAACATGATCTATAGACGAAATGTTCATAACATTATTCTCAAAATATTTTTTCGAATTTACTTAAAATTGTGCCAAAAAAAGTTTGTTTATCGAATAAGGCTCTCAAAGAAAGCAGCAAAAAAAAAAGTTGTGTTTACGAAATATAGATATTCATAATGTCTAAATATCTCGCTCCGACACTTTTGCAAAATTTCTTACGGTTTAATCAAAAATCCGGTAATCATCTGACGGTAGATTGTAGGTTAGATAAGAAAACTTCTGCCATTTGCATTAATTATTAAGGGCAAATTATCGCGGCTGCGAAAATGCTAAATGCTACTAGTAACGTTTCACATTAATTTAATTTAACTAAGCAAAAGCTTGAAATTCCGCCTAAACTTATTTAAGAGCCAAAGCAGGCAACAATCAAAAAACAAAATTTTAACATTAGAAATGCGGATCTGGTACAACCAAAACCAAATGTACAAATGTATTCATAAGCTACAGTATCCGATAACGCCCCTAAGAATGCCTCACTCACCTAACCACGTTTCTAACGTTTTTTCGTTCATTCTTTTAAAACTTGAGGAACAAGGCGAAACAAATCAACTTATTTTCGACAGTCTAGCTAAGCTTGAAAACAGTATTCGACACAGACGTACTTCACCTTCAACATGAATAGATTACTTAAAATTCTTACGTGGAATGCCAATATCCTTTGGCAGAAACTTGGTGAACTTGAATCGTTTATGCAGGAAAAATATATCGACGTCTGTTTAATATCCGAAACCCTAAAGATTAAAGGTTTCCTCATTAAATAAGGATAGAGGTAGAGCATCACCATATCTTAAAGAGTGTTGATTTTAAATTAGAAGTCGAAACAATGCAAGTTTGCTCTATACATCCTTTCTGATGATATCTTCTTTTTACTGCCCACCACGATGCAAGGTAGAGACAATTGAGTTTGAAAACTTGCTTAATTCGCTTGGGCAGCGTTTTGTCATCGGAGGGGACTTGAATGCACAACATATATTCTGGGATTCTAGATCCATATCACAGAATCAAAGGATTCTTTACGGTGAAAGTACAATACCGAATTTTATTCTACCGGAAAACCAGTTTACTGGCCAACTGATGTTACAAAACGAATTTTTCATTGTAAAGGGTATGCCGTCGTTGAAAAGTTGAAGAATGCTTTGACCTTTGCTCATATGATTCTCCGGTCATTCTAACAACGAGAGAGTCATTCATTAGAAATGAAAACCCACCCGGACTAACAAAGGAAAAAACCAACTGGGAAGGCTTCAAAAACGATATTGAAAATAATATTCGACTGGGATCTCTTAGATCCCCATTAGAACTCGAAGTCGCGGTTGACTCCTTTATCAATACCGTTCAAAAAGGAGCATGGAATAATACTTCTCAACAACGCAAAATAGAGAAAATCCTTCATGTAGATTTTTCGTATAAACGGACAAACAATCTACCTGTATTTCTCAATACGATTCGAGTCCCTTTTGCAAATGAAGCGCAATATCTCGGAATGACAATCGATGCAAAATTAAAATGGAAGTCGCATGTAAAAAATAAATGCGAAGAACTTAAAAATAAGTACAGAGAACTGTACTATTCACTCGGAAAATATTCGAAGCTCAACCCGAATAACAAGCTGCTATTATACGAGCAAGTTTGGACATATGGTATACAACTATGTGTTCATACCAGTGAAACGAATCTAAACTTTCTACAAACTTTTGAAAACAAAATAAAAAAAACTTTAAAGATGAAACGAAAATATTGGGACACGTTAACACAACGGTCCTCCAAATTGTTGACGAAATAAATTTCTTGCGGCGTCTTCAAAGAACTAAGCCCTTAGATTTGGCCCGATAATAACAAACCGCGTAATAAATTACGCAAAATGCAGGAACTCTCAAAGGAAAGTTACCTGCCAAACATTCATTACTCGTGATAAAAAAATTGCTACATAAGTCGCATACTTAGTTGCAATACAAATACAAAAAGGGTGGTTGTGTTAGTTAGGGTTAAAGTCTCACACTACTTTGGGCACGTGCTCATCGTGTCTATGAAGATTTCCACCAGCCCAAGGAAAAAAAAACATCCTTTATCAATACCGTTTAAAAAGCATCATGGAATAATACTCCTGAACAAAAGCAAAATAGTGAGCTATAGTAATATCAAGTACACACGGGAGATACAAGATTTGGTTAGAAAAAAAGAATAGCTCGTAAAAGATGGAACAAACACGTGCTGCAACAAACACATTTTAGTAACACACTATAAAAATCGATTAAACATTTTTAATACCATGCAGTAGAAACTTATCTGCAAAGCTTAACTCTTGGAAAGCAATTAGAGTCATAAAAAGGCCAAAAAACGCTGTGCCACCAATCAATGCGCCGTGGTGCTTAAGGAATGAAGATCTACGCAGAGATCTGGGTATACCCGCGGTTAAAGATGAAATGAAAAATTTTGCAAGCAAGAATAAAAATCGTTTAATGGGACACAAATTTGACAAAACAAATTTATTGTGGATTTAGCCCGATAATCACAAAATGCGTTATAAATTGCGGATAAAGCAGGAACTATCAAAGTAAAATTACCTGCCAAACATGGACATATACTCGTGATAAAAACAATAAGTCGCATACTTTATTGCAATATATATACAAAAAGGGTGGTGGTTTTAGTTAGTAAAGCACACGGAAAAGAGGAACAAAAAACGTTTTCAAATTTCTTACGGTTTTACGGTTTAACCGAAAACCTTTTTTGAAAATTGGTATGTAAGTATTCGTTTATTTAGAACATTTACTATTATCTATAAGGTGTTTATTAAAATTTTGTTCATTTTCTAGAATTACTACAAGGTATTTAGTTGATTGCACTTGTTCGATTTGTTTACTGTTAATTTGTATGTTAGCTTCAAAATCCGCGTTTATGACCATACACTTTGTTTTATTTACATTAATTTTCAGTTTAATTTACTAGCCTCACGCACATTTTATTTAATTCGTATTTTAAATAATCAGTTATTAAATGTAAGTCTTTTTCATATGCAAACAAGAGTGCATCATCTGCAAACAATGAAATTTTGTAATATTTAATAACTTGGCATATATAATTTATGTATATTATGAATAACAGTGGACCTAGTATTGTGCCTTGTGGCACTCCGAATGAATTAAATTCACTATAGATAAGTACTTATAAATTTTAGTTCAACCAGTTCGAAACGTTTGAAACCAGTTAAGTTCCTTATATTTAATATCGTATTATTGTTATTTGTTTAATTTTGTTAGAAGTTCGAACTTTTTACTTTGAAAGTCTAAGAACACCCAAATTATTTTATTTTCTTTTCCATATCTTTGGTTTTTTTTTAAGTCATGATCAGCCAGTTTAGAGCTGTCTCACAGGAGTGGTCTGAGTGAAAACCCGATTGATTTTGTTATAATATTTTGTTATCAGAAACATATTTAAATAAAAATTTTTCAACCATTTTTTTAAAAAATCGGTAGCATGGCTATGGGTCTAAATTTATCACAGTTTATATTATTAGTTTTTTTTTGGAATAGGCTGTTTTAAGTGATTTAAGAAAATGCCATGTACAAATGAATTATTAACAATTGTTAACAAAATGGGTCCGATCAGATCGAAACAGTCTAATATTATTTGAATGTTCCAAGTCTTTTTTCTTATTAATTTTTTTGCATATTGTATTAAGTTCACTCAGGGTTATTGAAGTTGTATGTAACACGTTTCAATAACTAGAATCTAAACTAACTAAAGATATAGAGTTACATATATCGTTTGTTGCTCAAAATCAATTCAACAAAAAAAAATTTTTTTTTGTTACGTCACAAAATGCTTGGCATCGAAAAGGATGAAGAGGCTGCTGTTGCTCCGTTGTTAACCTCCAAGGAAGAAAGGAAATTATAGTTATTAAAGGCCCGCAGAACTGTTGTTACTAAACAAATTGATCGCATCAACGAATTCAACTCTAAAGTCACCGCCGACACATTTCATTCCGAGTTTGATGTTCGTCTCGAAGCTTTGGAAACCAGTTTCAAAGCTTTTCAAACACTTCAAGATAAAGTGGAGGAAACAGATCCCAACGAAACTGTGACTATGGTTGATCTTCGAGGTGTCTATGAAGAAATGTAATAGACGCTTCGTTCATCTTCATACATTACATGAAATCTCGCAAAGCCACTCAAACTCCATCAGAAAGGTTGTATCGGTACCAGCCAAGCAAATCACGAAAATAAAACTTCCAGATCTTTAAGTACCTTTATTTACAGGTGAAGTTACTGAGTGGTTGCCTTTCCATGAGACATTCAATTCCCTCATCCACAACAATCGTAACCTAAGCAGTGTTTCCAAATTCCATTACCTAATTTCGTCACTATCTGGACATGGAGCTAAGACAGTCATTGGAGATTACTGAATGAAATTACGAAATCGTAATGAACCTATTGATCGAAAACTACGACAACAAAAGCTCATCGCCACTGAACACATCAAAAAGATCATGATGTACCCCGCTCTACGCAAGCTACCATCCAGCAGTATACGTCATTTGCTACAAGAAATCAATAGCCATCTCCGTGCACTCGCCACATTGGGGCGTCCCGTCGCTCGACCCGGAAACACTTAACAAATGGAAATACTTAACAACCAGCAGACAGTGTGCCAAGCTTCCAAGAGCAATTAAAATTTCTTACGAAGAGGAGCCACGCACTAACTGAGGAGATTTCACAGGCAAGTACTGCTATGCATTCTAAACCAAGTAAGAATTCTAGGCCTAAAAGTTTCGCCATCGTACGTGATGGCGGTCCTACAACAGACAGGATTAATTATGTAGTTTGCAAGAAAAGCGGCCATTTTATATAGCGTTGTTATCAGTTTACAAATTTACCCCTCATTCAAAAGCAAGAATTTGTACGTACTAACAATTAATGCGTAAACTGCCTGAAGCCTAATAATTCACATCATAATTGTCAATCCCCGAAATGCCGAATATGCAACAATGTTCACCACACTTTAATCCATGACCACAACCAGCCTAGTTCATCGCATCCAATTAACTCTACTGGGTGCCCAATTACAAACAATATTAATGATCAAAGTTCACAAAGTTTTCATTTTTATAGACCTCAGTGAGTAAAGACGAGAAATAAAAATCTAAAGGTTCCTGAAAAGTCAAACCATTGTCTTTTATTCAACCCCAAATAATTTGTATCAAAACTAATTCAACAAATAAAAATTAATCGAAAACGCTTGATTAATAAACCATACATCGTTAATAATATAACTATAATCTAAACTTACGAAAGATATAAGTATACTTATATCGTTAATGCTATTTATAATATACGAGTTTATTCTATTTGCTATAACCATGTTATCAGTCTCTTTCTTGTCTTCAAATTGCACTTCCCTTTTTTTTTTAAACCAATGATTTAATAACTCTCCACATATCTTTTTGTCCTGAACAGTTCTTAATTTTACTGCACGTATAAGCCTTTTTGCTAGCTAAGACCAATATCAAAGATATGTGAAAGTTTGGCTAAAATCGGTAAATGCGTTAAGGCTTGAATCGGCGACAAACATTTTAAGGCTCACTTTTTTTGTATATAGATACAAATCCAAATTTTTGGTCCAAAAGGATCGTTAGTACCCAGGGTCTAGCCTTCTCACAACCATTCATGTGTGCGTGTGTACTTCCTGTACAGGACCTCCTGTTTTATGCCGACTCCGAACGGCAAAGTTGAGATAAGCTATTATTGACAATTCATACTACTCGGATTATTTGTCAGATCATTACGAGAGGAGGGCTAGTGAAAATCATTTTAGGTGTTGCTATACGTGGGAATCGAACGCAGACCTTCGCGCGGCAGTTCATCGCACTAACCATCGCGCCACTGATCCCGTCATAGGTAGCCTGTGTATGGATGGATTGGCATTGATTTTGGAGAAATGTTACTATTCGCAACAGTGGATAGGGTATCATCACAGAACGGATTGTAGCTTGAATCTGGTTTCTGCGTTTGAGAACATTTCAGTTTCTCTTAAGCAATGATAACCTTGATTATGTGTCAACTAATTTTAAACAATTAATCGTTCCTAAATTGTGCAATTGTTTACCATTTTGGGGTTTGTTTTCCTATCACAATAGAAGTTTACTCTTTGCTATCACATTTTATTGTATTTACCATACAATTCCTCCGCAGTAGGGGTTGACTTAACAAATTGTAAAATTTAAGTGCAATAATTTATTTGCAATTCACTTTTATTTTTGGCAAAAAACAACAACTATGAAGAGATGGTATCTCATGCTGTGTATACAACCAATAAATACAAAGAGATTCAGTGAATATGGTGGAATTACCCACATTCAATATAAAACTGGAGCAACAATTGTATTGTGAATTAAGAACTGCCCTTAATTACAATGTTTCAGCACACACACACACACACACACATATCGGATCAAATCGATTTAATACCTTTGCAATCGTCGATCAAATTGAATTCGAAAGTGTATTGCCTACATCGGAATTGATTTCGTCTTTTAGCTAAGCTTATGGTCTATATTCTGGAACTAATGATGACAAATAGACAGAGTTATTGCGATTCTTAAACGAAATGTGAAGGTTTAGGCGTGGGCATAGTTTTGCGTCTGATACTTAGATCGCAGGTCCAGATTTAGTTTTCCAATGGTAATTTTGTCGTAACAACATATTGCAAAAACACTTGATTGCGATTTTCGTATCGCCCTTGGAGTTATTCATATGAACTTTATTACAGGCAGCTGAAATATATACATTTTACAACTGAGCGAATCTAAATGAATAATGAATGCTTAAATAAGTGCGATGGAATTGTTTAATGTTGGTGACGCAATACCTTGAAAAATTCTGAGCCGATTGACTAAGTTTTTACGGATAACAAGGGTAAGTTCGTAAGAAAATAATCTCTTATTATTTTTATATGAACATAGTTCCATACGTAGGAAGAGAAGACATCTTTGTCATTGTCGGAAAGCAAAGCCTACATGACAACGGGGTTAGGCTTATAGACTTCGTGAATTGCCGGTTTAGCAATCAATCGGTTCCCTCACCACGATATGGCGGTCTCCAGGTCAAAGAATGTCCAATAAAATTGCGGTAGACAATAGGCACGCATCCAGTTTTTGGATGTCCAGATATTCTTCGAACACCTACTCGCACCACTTGTTGCAGCCTAGGTAAGAATGCAGATATCCACCACACCACAATAAATCAGAAATACTGTGAAAAAAATGTAATGTCGAAAGACTGCAATAGAAAGAGACCGCCAAGACCTTCGCAGAACGCATATCCCTTAACCTCTCGAGTAACACCATACCACCAGCATCGAATTTCGAAGATAAATGAAATTGATATCATTTCCATTTCATCATCCGCAACAGATGCTCGCAGCAAAGAAAACAAAGAGCAAGAAAAACGTGCGATCGAGAATATAGAGATGTCCCACTCCAGGAACGATGTTCGCAGATTTCAACAAAATTTGAAACGGCTCGAACAGAATATTGCCAAAGTCGTTGTTGAGGATAAAGAAGAACCACTTCTGCAGACTATCAGTGAGGTTTTATTCCAGGAAAGTACACACCGGTCAAATTTTCACACTTCGGCAGATCCTGGAAAAAAAACCCAAGAAATCCAAATCGATACCCACCACCAATCATCGATTTCAAAGCCGCATACGGAAAAGAGAAGAACTATACAGAGCCATGTCTAATTTTGGTATACCGCCCAAATAAGTCCGTCTATGCAGGATGAAGATGGATAATTATATCTGCTCCGTCAGAGTCGGAAACGACCTCACCGACACATTCGATAGCAGCAAAGGATTTAATCAAGGCTATGAACTGTCATGTGACATCTTTAATGTGATTCTTGACAGGATTGTGCAAAACTCCTGAACCAAGGACACACAACATGGACAAGCTAGACAACGTCACTTTGAGGTAGTACGGGACTTTGTCCACCTCAGCTCCGCAACTAACTCTAACAGCAACATATCGTAAGAAATTAAACGAAGAATTACTTCAACCGATGTTTCTTCGTTCTAAGAAGGCAATTTAGTAGTAAAGCCCTCACTGGATTCAGTGAGATCCTATATAAGACCCTGTTCATCCCAGTCCTGCTCTAGGCGCTTTAGAATGGACCGTATCAAAAGTAGATGAAGAAATCCTTAAGAGAAAAATCCTTCAAAAAATGTTTGGTCCCGTTTGCGTTGACGGGCTATGGAGAAGAGATTTAATCAAGATCTATACGAGCTGCAAGGAGACATACCACTAATCGAAAAGCTCCGCATTGGACGTTTAAGACAGCTAGGACATGTGAAGCGAATAGATACCAATCGGGCTCACAGAGTCTTCGATTCCCAACCAGAAATCTGACGCAGTATAGGAAGACTTCGTCTCTCTACACGAGTAGGAACCTACCTAAACCAACTTGAAGTGCGTAAGTACAGGCAGTTAGCTAAGGACCAGGTTCATTCCGGATTGTAGTGCCACATATATAAGTAGTAAGTTTGTGTAAAAATATCGAAGTCAGGCCTCTTTATAAGTGGAATGGTTGTGGTCTTGCTCGTTCAACCAAAATTCACCCTATAAATGAAGCAAACATTTCCTGATTCCTGATTTCTGATGTAATCTCACATCAGAAACAATAAAATGCGACTATCAATGTAAACAATTGCATAACTAAAAAAATAAGTAGAACAATGCTTCAATTGTCGCGTATCGCACTATAAACATAATCGCTCAAGTGTAAGCCTCGGAACGTATCCTTGATTGACTAGACATTTCTGTGTCAATTCCATCACACGCATTAAATCAATGTTGATCACTGCCAGATAAGCAATTAAATTTACAACTCCTCCTGCTCTCCCTGGAAGAGGGGGTACAGCAAACTTCTTTAAACCCGGCCATCTGTTCGGTGCGGAATCACAGTCAGCAGAATCAATTGGGGTCTGTTGCACTATTGAGTGGAAATGCAAATCAATTTTTGTACGCCCAACGAGGAAGTTAGCCACTGGCGCTAGCGTGTAGCGATGCGCTATAAAGCGTATGAATCGAAAATTATTCACTCATAACTACCCCCTGTCCTCAATTGAGCTTCTCCTACACCACCTACGAGCAGATAGAATAATCTTGATATCTACATGCGTTAACACTCGGATAGATACTCATCTCGCACACATGCAGTGATACTAAGCTTTATGCAGCGTGTTTCTTCTCAGATCGCGTAGATCTTTGGAAGACTATCAATCTGTCGCAACAAAATCGTCAACAGACAGAGATTACATTTCAGTGTCTAGAGATATCCGAGATCAGTTGAAGAATACGGTACCGATCGGGTGGTTGATTTTGAAAAGGCGTTACTTGTGCGCTTTTTGATTTATTTTTGAGTTACAAATATCAGTGAAAAGTGATAAAAGGTATCTTCTGAAATATCGTTAACAAGTGCAAGTACAAAACAGAGAAAGCATAAGTCTAGTATTGCGATGGCATCAAGAAAAGGGGGTAAAGTGTTGCATGGAAAAATAAGACTGAGGCATGAACTTGATAGTTGCTCAAGCGTGTAGTACATAAAGATTCGTTTTGCTAGAAAACAATTTTAAATTATCGGTATGCTAGTTTAGTATGAGAGATATACTTTCGAAAATTCGATGGATTGGTTCGTCCTTGCCATAGAGGTATCTAGTGCAGATTTGTGAATTTTGGGACAAGTTTACTTCTGCTTTACAGATGCATTAGACAAGATTATTTTGAGATTAAAAAAATATCTGTAAAAAGAAGCATAATTGACCTGATTAGATAGTCCTACATAAATTCAGAAATAAAAATTTGTTAACATAAAAAAAAAAAAAAAAATTTAAATAAATAAAATATTTAATAGGAAAATTGAGAACAAAAAATCGGTCAAGCTGTTACGGACCACTCTTTTGGGTACCATCGTAATGTTAGAATCAATCAAAATCTCGAGACATTTAGCCCGTTCAAAAAAAAATTGAAAAATTCCGAAACAAAAGTAATTTGCGATCAGAACCATCGAAGTATCCGTTATGGAACAAATTAAATGAGGAATACATTCGCTTACGTTTGACAATCTGTCAGCTGTGTATTTTATAAATGCGAAAAGTGAGAGAACAAATATTTAAACAAATTTTTCTAGTTGCGTACCGTACCGAACGGATACCTCGATACAAAATTCTCCGATATCGGAGATAGGGGCGAATATATTTGTCTTTGTAATTGAAAGTTTAATATTTTTAAAATATATAAAAAAAAATTTAAATTAAATACGAACTTCGGAATCAGCAGGAATATATTATATAGCATCAAGAGAGGAGAGGTTAATTTATTGCATAGCTTGTAACTATAATAAAGGCGTAATATTTACGTAATAGTATCATAAAACTGCATAATTCGCAAAAACGATGGCCAGAGAAGTCGTACTTAAGAAATATTAAGTCCTAGTCTAAATTCGTCCAAGGTAATTTTAAATCCGGTCTGTGAGAGGTCAAAGATCGCTTTGTAACTTTTTCTTGTGATTTTCAATTATGTAGTTTTGAAAAAAAAAACACACAAATAAAATCCAATTTAGACTTTTAACATTAACACATTTGACACTTTGATAATTATATAGAGTGGTTAGTAGAAATGCTGTTTGAAAAAGCTAAAGTTACAACAACTTATGGAAAATCCAAATATATGCCGACCAGGTCAACTTTTCTGCGTTTAATTAATAAATTAAAAAAAAATGTATACACTGGGCAAGAAAAGACTCAGATTCATTTAAGGCTACTGTTACAGCGGAGCAGTTCTGAGTCCGACATAAAACCTGCGTTCGCCAATGTCTTCGTGCTAGTGTCTGTCGCTTATAATGAATCCGCATATGAATAGTCGCTGTTTTGATCACTATAACACGAGCCGTAGTAAATGTCACAGTTCATCATCCTCTTTTTACTCGGGCTATCCTATTGTATTTCCTGGATGGTTGTAATATCTGCTGTATAGGCTTTCGCTAGTTTTTCGACGTTAAGTGATTTGTTTAGCATGGTTGGCAACAATAAAATCAGTCCTTTCCGAATCTGTTGGTTGCTTCGTTACAACGATTTTTCCCGTGAGTAGGTAGGTGACCCAAAGTACAAACTCAAACTGGAGGCCCGGGTCCAATTTGGCTTTTTTTCTGCCTGACAAACGGTTGAGGTTCATTTAGGTTTTTCACTTTGTCAATCCTTACTGGGATAGTATATGCCACCGATGAACTTAGGAATTGTCCGCTTCCGTATTGGATAAGGACTATGTGCTTTAGTGTGAGATAGAGTTGAAACCCTATCTACGGTCAAGGTACTAGGCACTTTGCTAAAAGTCGGAGTTGTTGGTAACCATTAACTAGATGAAAGCACAATCGGTTTCATATAATCGTATTGCTTAACGGTTGAACATCCTAGCCTTTTTTAGCAATGAAATGAAATATAATCTTAGATGAATACGAGTCTAACCTTTAAACGATAGCATGTGTAATCACAGATTGAAACTACTAATCTTCGTTTGATGCGATGCCGACGCATGATTGATGAATTTATTTGCAAATTCATACCAAAGAGTTTATTTGTTATCATTAAGGCCACAAGCGTACAAAAGCTTTAAATATGACTCTCTGTTCATGACATTTTCTAAGAAAAAAAAAATGCGTGAAAACTAAACATTTTATTAAAAAAAAGTTACAATGAACGTCCTCTCTGCGATGGCCTTATCAGTTAAATAAATCAAAATCTTGTGAGTTAAGAATTTAAGATTTAGAAAATATGCAATTATGTACAGGGGACGTTAACCCTATCTTATCTAAAAAAAAATCAACTGCATACAAACAACACAATACTCTCATTGATCCTCCGCACACGAGATGAGTTTAGTTGGTATGAAATTCTTCAATCGAGTTTGTGCGGTAGAACAAGGTTGAAAACCAGCGTGGGTCTGAAAATTTGTGTATATCTTTCGGCTCATACGCGTTTTGTGAGCCTAACAAACAACATCAATGGCCGTTTTTCGGGTTTTAGATTTCCCAAATTTACTTTGCCGATACATTGGTCAACAGACCATGTCTCATGACTAAAAATGCTCGATTGACGAATGAGAATAGTGCATCGGCAAAGGTTAATTTCATAAAATTAAAATCCTGAACACGGCCAATGTTATTGCATATAGTCTCACACAAACCTAAGAACGTGCGAATTATCAAACACTATGAAAGGGATTCATGTATAAATTGTTTCTGCCGGCACATTCATCTTGCGTGCGGTATGAAACAAAGTTAAACTCATTTCGTATGCGGAGGCCTGTTAGCTATATATATAATTTTTTTTTTGTAAGTACAGTTGAAGTCGCTTATACCAGTCGCTTATATTGTCCTTTCCTTTACAACTTTCCTTTCATTTGGTTGGTTACATTTTATTTTTAACTATTCTAAAACAAACAAAAATAAATTAATTTTGTCGGAAATTTTAAAATAAAATAAAATGTAATGTAATGAATTTAAATAAAAAATAAAATGAATTCCTTTTGTCTGTTATTTATTTCTTCCCCATTTCCTCGGTCTATTCACCGTCGTTATAAGCGTCTGCTGCTGTAACTCATATCATATTCCATCCTAAAAAATGTTATTTTCCTCCTAAAAATCATCATGAATTATTTGGTTACTTTTCCGGAATAGATTTAATTTAAGGTAGTGGTATATTAAAGTAAATTTCACAAAATGTTGCCATTCAAAACAGCTTGTGTCGAAGACAGTAGATAATAAATTATTTATAGTACAAAACAAATGTAAATTTTAGTAATATCGTAGTTTGTTTTAAAAAAATTCGCTTGAAAAAAAAATAATTGAAAAAGTTTAAAGATATTCAAAAAAAAAATTCGATTATTAAACGTATCGCCTATAGATTCTGCAGACCAGAGCTTTGAAAATGTACCTGACCATAAGATTTCATCATGTTTTCTTAAAAAAAAAAAACAATATTTTGGAAAAATTATAACCCCCCTGCTTGGGCTCACTGTTGGGTTTGGGTTGTGTGCTTAATTTTATTGTATTCATATTTATATTTAAATCTAAATAAAACCAAACTTAAAATTTGACTTTGTTTCGCTTTTAAAAACTAAATAATGCCATTTTTTTGGAATTTGGCTTTTTTCAAGTCACCTATGATTTCTGTATAAGCTGCGTCCACAAGAAGGGGAAAAGACTTCTAACCGTATTTTTATATTCCCGACTTTTGTTTTTAACATCTCTGCAACATCGTTAGTGTTTTCTTTAAAAAAAAATGTAAAAAAAATCAAACATTTTAGTAATCCGTTCATAAGAATTCTGATTGGTTGGAAGACGTTCCAATTCCAACTCAGTTTGGTTTCGAAATGCTTATCGGAACGGAAACCTTGATAGAGATTCGGATACCTCGAAAAGCTGTATTTTAGGATGGTCCAAGCCACTTACCACTGAGCCAGAGCACCCAATAGCATATCATCAAACCACCTTACTATGAAGACGGATTACGATAGTCTGAAATTTATCTTTGGAAGTTAATCTGAATAGTACTTAAGTCTCGTATACAATGTTGTCACACAGTTTGATGATACATTTTTGTTGGGTAATTTAAAGAATGAATAAGATAACACTCAAAAATTTGTTATTTACTTTTGCTGTTGCTTTTCAAACACCAAGACCTTTTTGTTGGTATCGTGTGCTATCATTTGCTTATTGTTTTAAAAATATTTTCAAAAAAACAGTACGCGATATTAATGTTAGAATCAGCATTACCAAATCTTTAAACTTTCTACGTTTTTTGAAAACAGGTATATCTAAAAATTCTGTGATCATATAAAAAAAAAGCACGTGCTTTTAAGTGATTCTGATAGGCTGATATTGCTGATCTGAACATTTCTTCGTTAACGAATTCAGAGGATGCAGAACAAAAAAATAGGTTAATCAGTTTGAAAAGTGATTTACAATTTACATCCTGAGGTGCTAACGTTGGAAATTTGGGACATTTCCGTAAGGGTAACTCATTACACAATTGGATGTCTGCAATCTGCTATTGTAACTTATTATTCTTCAATGACTTGCAAAAAGAATTTCTTATAGGATTAATTATGAGCGGTCTTACTACAAGTGTATTATATTAATACCAAATTGTCAATTACATTTAAGAAAATCCAATAGACCATATCATTCCAATGTTATGATCTAGAAAGAAGCATAACCACGTTCACACTGGTCCACAGTGTGAATTCGATATCAAATATGAATCAAGACAACTGACTTATTGCCATGTGATTTCTTTCACATCCTGAGAGGATTGTGCAAAACTCCTGAGCCAGCCTCATAGGCACAATCTTTCTTAAATCTGTAATACTAGTACTCAACGATATGTCAATGACAACGACTCGTCGGAAATCAAACGAAGAATAACTCTTGTCCGCCTCATTTTTTATTGATCAAAGAACGCACTTTAGATACGAAACCCCCACTCGAACTACTAAGGGGATTTAATATAAAACATGGACCATCCCAGTCCATCCCAAATCGGATGAAGAAATCTTTGTTTGTTTTGAGCTAACAATTCTTTAGGAAATCTTAGGTTCCGTATGTGTTGGCGGGCTTTTAAGACTGTATAGCTACATAGACCTAGTCAAAAAAAAATTCCATTGCACGTTTTATATGTATATTATCAAAGATTATAAAGTTATACAGATGACGCACTACATTCAAGAAAAATTGTTCTATGGGCGGTGTGCACGTTCACACCGCCCGTCCGTACCATGAAGCTGGTGAGCAAAAGTTTATGTTTTTTGTTCTCAATGCGTCATCTGTATGGATTTTAATTTTTGATAGTACTCAACCTCGCAGTCTTTGATTTCCAGCTAGACGACGGACGAAGTAGATGAGGACGCAAACAAGTGCAAACAGACCTCAGCCTTGAGTGGGTGTCCATTGTAACAAGGCTCTCAGAGCTACACAAGCTGCGGCCTGTTTGCCATAAATATTTATTAGCACTTAGATTTAGGATAGCTCCGCAATCGCATATGCAAGCAGATCCTTAAACTTTGCCTTAAAGAATGTGGTTGAAGGCTGTTTCTACAGCAGTCCACTAGGCTAACACACATTACAAGAGTATGTCGGCTATACACGGCGCATGAGTGCATGTTTTGGTTTTCTTTTGAACTGTCATTCTGTAATGCGCTCCTTTTTACATGAAGCCTTTTACGTGTTATTTACAGCTACCTTTGATTTTATCTTTGATTCTCAGTTTTGAAAACATTTAAAAGATTGCATTGATACCGATGCAGAAATATTGTTCAATCTTTAAGATATTTTTTTTTAACTTATTGATCATAACAGCAAAGCTTAGGCGGCACCAGCTTCAGTTTTTTGGATTTTTTTCCTTTCACAGAATTCTTTGGAAGACTGAGTCCACAGTATGTGCAATTTTCGTTCGATTGCATCAATAATTATTTTTGGTCCTACAACTTTCAGTGAATCTAAAACAATTTCAAATGCATCAATTTTCTCTTGAGATTTTGATTGATTCTAACAATAAGACGATAGAGGAACGCAAAAAAGTGCTGTTTTTTTTTTTTTTTAAATCCGTCATATAAGAAAAAATATTAGTTTGTTGCAAACTATTTGTTCAATTTGAATAAAATTGAATATCTGTTTTACTATTATTTTTTATAACAATTCCACATCATTAGTTTTAGCACAACAAGTTCCTAACGTGTTTTTCAGTTTTGGCTAATGACGTAAAATCATTATACCCTATCCCATAGTTTTGATACATAGGTTGTAACATAGAGAAATAATTTCGCTAGATATACCTCAAAGTATATGGATCGACTCGGAATCGCTAGCTGAGTCGATTAAATCATGTCTGTCTGTCCGTCCGTCCGTCCATTTGTAGGTAACCGGTTTTTGGGCATTAAATTTTCAGCTAGGATAATGAAATTTGGTACATGTGCTCCTTGTATGTGCTGTTCGAACAAGTGTAAACATTTTCAAATTTTTCAAAAACTGCCCACTCTCACGCCCACTTTTAAGAAAAACGTTATTTTTAACCCAACGGTAGGGAATTTGCAAAAAGTGCTTTAACAACATATATAGTTAACTTGAATATCTATATTTTTTTCCATATAAAGTTTTTTTGCCACGTCCACTTGTTGAGGGCGTTTTCAGTAAAAAAAAAAAACTTTTTTTGTTAAAATTCTAAACATTTCGAAAAAATGATGCAAAATTATTGGTTATGGTAATATAAACATTTCTTCCAAATATCATTTCAACCCACGCCCACTTTTACAGGCGCTTTAATACAAAAACCATTTGTATACACTACTTCATAGCATAACCAGGGGAAAACGTTGTTTTTGGTTGAACCATACAAGATTTTGATAAACTGTCTAAACAATATGTTGTGACAATGATATTTTCTGTATTTCATCGTCATAGTGGATTATAGCCTCCTCATATGCTTATAATTCATATGGCCACTGATTCCTTTGAATTACAGTTTCACATTGTAAATAGAATTTTAACATCAATAACCAAACTGATTGTTTTCTATAATTTGACCAAACTATATACCTACTTCGCAGTAAAAGAGAAAGTTGAGTACGACCCAGCCACTCGTTTCAACTCTATCTATTTTCGCTGGTTAATTCGTTTGTCCGTTTAAATTTATTCGTCGTATTTAAATGGTTGTGCTCATTACAACAGCTAAGAAATAATAAAGCAAATTCGAAAGACAAAGAAGAAGGACAAAAGGAAATGTCAAAAAGATGAATGGAACATTTTTCCAGTATTTTTGTTTCATTTTCCCTCTCTATTGCCCCCTTTTGAATCTCCCTAAACATGCGCTGTGTAATAACCGTCTATGGGTCTAATGACAGAAGCGGTAAGCCGGAGAGTGATATGACGTTACAAACGCCATTTATATCCGATTGCCTTTTTATATAAAGCGTGTATAAGGCTACGGTTGCTTTCTTTACGCGTTTTTTGATGTTGGCTTCCAAGTTCAGTTTCTTAATTAGACGCAGGCACTTGGCTGATTCTAGGAACATGACACTAACGCAATTAAGTTTTGGAGGGTCAGAAGGTATTTCCTGCTGAAAAGGACCAATTCGGTTTTTCGAGTATTCACGCCGAGTCCAAATCTGACTGCACATTTAAAGGGAACATAGAGACCATTTAATTCTAGTTTGAGATGCTAGAATATTAGTAATTGCGCTGAAGTCAAATTTACAAAATTGACTTTTGACGCCATTTGTAAAATCTATGACACTTCTCGATAGGGTCTTCAATTATAGCCCGCCCCATGCAGAACGAAAACTGATTATAATGATTCTTTAATTTGTCATGCACATAGTAGCCATCTACCTATTTATCTAAACTCTGCACTTGCACTATTTCGTATTTGTATGCACCACACCATCTTTCGGCCGATTTAATTTTTCAAAACTAATAGGTAATTTTTAAACAGAAGATTCCACCAACAGTATGAAGCCCGACTACAATGTCTTATCACAGTCAGAAAAACCTAATATCTACACAGAGGAAAAGGAAGACGAAGCCTTGCCACAGGTATCCTACACCAATGTGGGTGACATAGTAAGGACCAACAGCCATCGCCCTTTGCATCCTTTAGAATTTTAAACTCTTTGGTTTGTTTTTTTTTCAGGAGTCAATAACATGTACCTCCACCTCCAGTAGCACTCGCGAGAAGTGGGGCAACGAAATTGAGTTTCTTCTTTCCTGTATCGCCCTCTCGGTGGGTTTGGGGAATGTATGGAGATTTCCATTTATAGCTTTGGAAAATGGTGGCGGAGCCTTTGTTATACCATACATCATTGTGCTCTTGCTTATTGGAAGACCTGTGTACTACATGGAAGTAATAATTGGACAGTTTTCCAGTCGTGGTTGTATTAAGGCATTCGATATGGCACCAATAATGAGAGGTAACCGTTGTTGGTGCATTCTCCTTAGCCACCGATCTAAATTGATTTTTTGTAGGTGTAGCTTATGGTCAGGTCTACGCCACAGCCGTGGCTACAACGTATTATGCTTGTATTATGGCTATAACTATCAAGTACTTTTTGGCATCGTTTTCAGAGATATTGCCGTGGACATATTGTCGTCCTGAATGGGTCGAATCAGGATGTATCGATTCGACCGATATGGAAAATGATAATCAGACGTTTTCAAGTAGAACATCATCGTCAGAAATGTATTTTACGTAAGTGAATTTCGTTTTCATAAGTTTTGAAATATTATTGATTATTAAAGTAGAATACAAACTCTTGGAGTTTGGGGTCTTGCATTTATCTTAAAACCATTCATTTGTTGTGTGTGCACTTTTTGAATGCACATCCGAATGGCTTAAATTAGATAAGCTGCTTATGACAAAAGATACCAATCGGATATTACGAGAGGATGGCAAGTCAAAACAATTTTAATGACGACCTGCTTGAACCCCTTATGATTGAATATTGGCGATGTCAAAAGTTGTTCGCTTTATCGGGTACTCCACTCCCCCAGTTTCGATAGCGCAAACCATTTTTTTTTTTTTTTTTGGTTTCAATTGACGATCTACCATCAAAAAATCCAAAAGCCACAAGTTCTTCCGATAAGTACCAAAGGTGTCCAAGGAAATAAAATAATTCACTTTTTTGTAGTTGTCAAGTTTTTGGTTCAGCTCAAGATCATTTCATGGAGCTGATGTAGCATCGGGAGCAGTCATCCAGAGCCTGACATACAGTCTAATTACAAAGACACAAATATCAAGAATGTTTTTCTTCTCTCTTTGATAGCTTGGACTGACTACTGAACATCCAAATCTTAACGCAGTAGATAGCTTTGGACATCCATCTAGCACCGTGCAGTCCAACCGGACCTATAAATGATTGCCCTTTCAGAGGACCTCCTCCTAAGAATATTATTGTCAGTTCCCGAAGACTTCCGAGACTTAAATAACTGCCGCAACTTCATTTGACAAGACGGGTTTTTTTAAAGCCCGGTAGCGACCCCCTAAATGTTATCCAATTTGGAATTTTTTTTGAATTTTTTTTTTTTTCATGAGTAAGAACCGATTAACAAGTTGGGAACAGGCAATTTCAAAAGTTTCAAAATAGGGCGCAGCCTACTAAGCATTTATCCATTAACCATGCCAAAAGAAATAACATACCACATGATACTAGAAGAAAGTACAGATGGTTCCATACTGATAAAAGTGAAGTTCTAAGCTTGTTGAAACAAACGTGTATGTTATATCTCACAGTGCACCCGAATCAGATGGACATACTAATTCGGATGATCATTTTGATTATATTTCTGACGGAACATTTAACAGACAAATATCGGAAACTTTCGTCAAAAAAAAAAAATAAAGATTTCGTACGAAAGTTTTCAGCCGAATTCGGTTACACTATGAGATCAGCGTAACGAGTAAAGTACAGACAAGTCGTTTAAAATATCTAGGTTCAGCCAACCTATGGGACAGTCTTTATAAATTGTCCATTAGCTCAAAATACTTCAGTGCCATGCTCGACAGAAAACAAAAAATTTAATTCAAAAACCTCCAGACCCCAAGGGTATAAAACTAAACAAATCCCGCAATATTATATTAATTATATCATTTCGAAGCAGCCTAACTACTGGAGAATGAATTCAAGGGCAGTCACATAATTTTTGGCATGAACTTGGGGTGGGGGGCGTATCCTCTGACTACATGCTATCTCACACTGCTGAATTACCCCAACTTTAAAAGACTTTTCTCGTTGACATTGTAGTGAAAAGGTTGCCGAAATACTTAAGCTAATTTGCACTTTTCGAATGTCTGACCACAGAAGTATCCTTGATACGAAGAAGTTGTCAGTAGCAAAGACAATTAAATCGACATCATTGATGGCAGCAGGATTATATCACATAAAGATTTCTATTAGGAGATATTAAAAAAATGTCGTTGTAAAACCCTGACTTGAAAAAAAAATCTTGCACACACATAAGGCAACTAAAGGATCTTCAACTATCTTTTTATATACAAATGCATCTTTTAATTTTGCCGAAATCTGGCAATAATAACGGTTCAGAAGCTAGCTTAAATGTAATTCTCTATCCATAGAGTCGATGTTAGCGAACTAAAGATGGTATTGCTTTTGGGTTTTGGAAGTCCATCCTGCAGAAGTTCCATGTTTGATAAAGATTTTCCTTCCTTTCGATTCTAGCGCATTAGCAAATACGATCGCTGGATTCCTAACCAGATGTAAGCTCTTTCTTTTTTGTCGTTTGAAACCTGGATACAGAATATTGAAAAGTCTCTCTGGTAGAGCATTAATGCAAAAGTAGTCCGTGTGTGGCAAGTAGGACTGGTAGGATAAGAGTACGGTTAAATAAGAATTTCGACATTGAATGTTTTGCCAAATCAAAGTACCATCGCTTTCAAAAGGTCATTAGATCTCAACAGTGGTGTCATTGCTGCGGTTGATGTTGACTTTGATGTAGACGGACACCATTAGTACCTCTAAGTTGTTATTTGCAACAGCGAAGTTTTGTTGTATCAAATATATTTTGTTAAAAGCATATACCACGTCATGCCTGCGTTGATACCAGGCCAAAGCGTGATGCATCTTCATCAATCCTTCATCGATCCTGCACATGATCGATGGAACCGAATATTATGTAGATAACATCTGGTTATTGCATTAGCTAGCCACATAGTATTAAATATAGTGCCTTCGGTGCTTACATCTGACCTGTGCACTATCACCTCCTTCACGAGTTTAATGAACTCACATGATATCACATCTCCTTACCGTAATCGTTAAGCGTTTAGAATAATTCAGATGATCTGCTTCCGAAATTACAGCTGTCTTAATTTTTATGGAAAGTCGAACTTTTTTATCGCTTTATAAAGCTCTACAACAGTTTCTTTAGTACCCAGGGCGCAGTTTTAAAACCATTCATGTGTGCGTAAGAGGTAAGCTTTTCTAGACATCACGAAAGGAAGGCCTAGTGAAAAAGCATTATTTCCATTATGCTGCTGGGTGGTTCGACCATCTGGAGATCGCTAGATTGTTTTGTGATTTCAAAGTCCGTTGACTCATCACAGTATAACACCACATTGCAGAGTCATCCATGTCCTTTTAGAATACGTGCAAGTGTTCGAAATTTAAACTCTACAACTTTTGTCGGGAATTTAAACACACACTACCTTTACATAGTTCAAAAGATCAAATCAATAAACGCTTTAATACCACACCTATAGAAAAACGGTTCTTCGGGAAAAGGCCAACATTGACGATGGAATTGGATCACCCAACTGGGATATGGTGTTATATCTCGGAGCAGCTTGGTTCATCATAGCAACCATTCTAATAAAAGGTGAGTTTATACGCCAAAGTCCATAATTTTATTTGATTTATTCAAGGTATTCGCAGCTCTGGCAAGGCGTCATACTTTTTGGCAATATTCCCCTATTTTGTGATGATAATACTACTGTTTCGTGCTGTAACACTGCCAGGAGCAATTAATGGGATAATATACTTTTTAAAGCCCCAGTGGGACCAGCTTTTGAATCCAAAGGTATGTTATCAATAAATTCTCTAAAAGCTTAACTAATCACCACTTTTTCAGGTTTGGTATGCCGCCATAACCCAAATGTTCTTTTCGTTAGCAATTTGCTTTGGTACCTTGTCCATGTATGCTTCGTACAATAATTTCCGCAAAACTGTTTACAGGTGAGTAAGGTGGAAAACCAGTGTTCGGGAGTCACCAAGAAAATGTTTTATCCTCCTTCCAGAGACGTCATCATTATCACTACAGTGGACTCTTTCACCTCCATATTGGCGGGCTGTATTATATTTGGAATACTCGGAAATCTAGCGTATGAAACAAAAACCGATGACCTATCAAAAGTAGTGCAAGGTGGGGCAGGTCTAGCCTTCATATCATATCCCGACGCAATTGCAAAGTTCAGCTACCTACCACAGGCTTTTGCTGCTCTATTCTTCATTATGCTTTTAGTCCTCGGTATTGGAAGTAATATCGGAATGACATCATGTGTCATTACAGTCATCAAGGATCGCTTCAATCATTTGCCGCATTGGCTGCTAGCAACATCCGTCTCGATTATGGGATTTCTCCTTGGAATAGTCTACATGACTCCAGGAGGCCAGTTTATTTTGAATTTGGTGGATTTTTTCGGCTGTTCATTTATAGCTCTATTCTTAGCTATTTGTGAGCTGTTTGCTATTGCATGGATTTATGGAGTGAAACGTCTCTGTCAGGATATTGAATTTATGTTCAATATCAAGACTAGTTTGTACTGGCGTGTATGTTGGGGGGTTCTTACACCAGGTTTGATGTTCACAGTCCTCGTATATACCATAGCAACATACAAGCCTTTGGATTACAAGGGCGTTACATACCCAACACCGATTTATCACTTGGCATGGTTAATGTGGGCAATCGGCGTATTACAGCTACCGATATGGGCTATCTATGCGGTTTACAAGCAACCGGGGAAAACTTTAAAAGAGGTTGGTTTGAAAGATTTATTTTCTGAAGGTTGTTTCTTATGAAAGTCCATTTTTTCTAGAAAATACGAGGCGCAATGATGCCAACTCCAACTTGGGGACCTCTTGAGTCAAAGAATCTTGCAGAATACCGAAAATATCGGGCGGATATGGGTGAAGAGCGACCATTAGGCTTGTGGGAACAGTTCTATGACAACGTTTTTGGATAAATTTTTTCCCGAATACAATTATGCACCATGTTCACAATCTGTAGACATAGTAATGAGAGCCACGTTTATTATATTCGTATTTTAAGGCACACAGTGATGCTGTTAACAGCACCATCTAATTCACCCAAAGGTTTAGCTACTTAGACTTTTCCTTATATTTTTAGAGAACTCGAAATAGATTTTAGTTGAATATATATTAAACATTTTGTTTTAGTCGTCTGGTTATTGTAAGTGACAGCTTCCAGCTGACGATTAATTTGTTTTACGCATGGGAATAAGTTAGCAGTAGAGACCAGGCCACTAAATTATATGTGTGGCATAAAATATAAAGCCCAGACAAATTTGAAGTTGGGAACAGAAACTATTTGATACAGAATGGTTTATAACTCCAAACGTGTCAAAAAGAACGTCTTCGACTCCGAGTTAATATTATCAGATCCTTGAAAAAACTTATGTTTGAAAAAACCGGAAGGCGGAATCAGAATTATACTAAACCAATTTGTAACTCACAACAGTTTACAGCTTTAGATAGATGACGCGTGACGTCAAGTTGCTATGTGTTTTTTTTTTACTCAGTTACATTCACTCAAAATAACAGTTTGGCTTAATTTTTTTTTCTTCAAAAATAAGGCTGGCGTCAACGTTATTGTTAATGGGGCTCGTTATCCCACAATTATAATAACTATATATAATATATAACTATATTTTGCACGAAATTGAAGCGCGAGATCTCAGCTATGATTGAAGCATTAAAGGCCAACATTACCCGTGTTATTCGCGAGAAATCGACGAAAATATGCTCCAACGCGTCATCGAAAATTTGAACGTCCGCGTTTACGAGACATACGGCCAACATTTGAGAGAGAATCTCTTTAAAAATTGAATTTCAAGAATTATTTTTTACATTAATAATAAAGATTTGACGATATATTTGAAGTTTTTGTTTTATTTTACATTTAAAAAAAACAAAAACATTTTGACCGGCAAGTATCAGACATTGCTAAAGTAATGTGAAATTCATGCACCTACTTGGTTGCAATGCAAATACCACATAGTGGTGTTTTTAGTGAGTATAAAATTGATTTTTCACTGGTGATCTGACAAATCATCCGAGTAGTATCAATTGTCAAGAAAAGTCTATCTCAACTTAGCTTTTCGGATTCGGCATAAAACAGGAGGTTTTGGTTGTGAAAAAGCTCGGCCCTTGGTACTCACACTAGCATGCTGCGCCAAAAATTTGTATTTTTTTTAAAGACCTATCTGCAATTTACGCGCAGTCCAGATGTCTTCAGTTTCTGAAAAAAAAACCCGAATCCAACCATTTGTTGTCATTGTGCTGCTTTACAATCGCCCAGGATTTTCAGGAAAAAGTCACCTATGACCCTAAATTTTAACCGGGATAAAGCAGAATATCCCTACGTAAAACCCAATTACTAGCCTGACGAATAGCAGAGGACTTTGACTTGAAAGACGCTGCAGAAGTAAGGTAAATTTTGTATCGCATGGCTTACCATCTTATCCTAATAACAAATATATCCAAAAAGAGGTCGTTGCTAAAAACTAAATGAATCAGATGTTCAGTTCAGATGTTTTATCTAAATCTTTTATGGTTTAACAAAAAACTACGTTTTTATGTGGATAAGCTTTACAAATCGTTGTTCTAAAATAACGCCCCAAAAAGTGGGCGTGGGTTCAATTGTTATGTAGACTAAATGTTGATAGTAGATATTATTCTCGAAATATTTTCATCGAACGTTTTTTTCAGTTTTCCTAAAATTGTAACAGTTTGTAAACGTTTTTTTTAAGAAAACGACCCCAAAAAGTGGGAGTGACAAAAAACGTTATTTGGACGAAGTATAAATATTGCGATTGTCTTAATAGGCTATTCAGACACATTTTCTTAACCGTTTGGCAACAACTAGAGAGGCATCGATTAAACCGCAGGTGAATAAGTTCTTACTTTAAAGTTAATTTGCTGGTATAGAGCAACCGGACACTTTTACTAAAACTGGAAGTGAGTCTTGTTATTATTTTTAAAACAAAGAAAGAAAAATATTTAAAAAAATCGCGAATTCCCAGCTTAAAATGGAAAGTAGGCAAAAAGTGTGTGTATGTTTTAGATACCGAGATATAAATCAGATATTACTGATCGGTTTGTATAAAAAGATTTGCAGTTCAATGGCATTGTAAGTATCGGGTTTTTCAACAGGGACGCTACAAAAATTGAGCGACAGGAACAGCAAACGACGCCATATTTCTTGCCCCTCTTTTGACATTTCTCTTCAGTAAGGTTTGCCGTTTTATGATGGAAAGATATACCTACGATCCAACAACGAGTCGATCCATCATCTAAGCGATTATATTATGTCTATCGTCAAATTTCTTTTATTTGGCGTACCTTTTTTCGACGGTGGCTTTGTATATAGTACACTTAGTATTTCATTTGCTCTTTAAAAGCCACACAAAGCGAATACCCTTTTCTTAATTTATTAAAACGCGTTTTCTTACTTTTCAGTAAATTGGTTCCTTTTTGAGAAAAAGAAGGAATTTAGGAAATTACTAATTTTGACCGCAGAAGTAGAGGAGCAGACCTAATTATTAAAAACCCGCATTTGAATTAAAAGTAACAAACTCTTTTTTCAATTAATCCGAAACTAAAACAGCTTAACAAATAAATGTTCCTTCAAAAATGGGTGTATTTCGCTTATGGAGAGATATTCCACTGCTCCAGCGGCTTATCCGGGTTTTACTAGGAGAATTTTTTCCTGGTGTTAGTATTGTTAGTGTGTGTACAATTTCCAAGTGGCTGTGGCTTCTAACTACTGACAGGAAATTATCATTACAATTCAAATGTCCAACCCCGGCGGCCCGTCAACTGATCCTGGACTAAATTAAATCTAGAGTTAACATTTTTTTAGTGCAGGATTAAATACCACTGCAGAATTGGTACCACTGATGAATCATCGATTTTGTGTATCTATAACAGCACAGTTATCAGCTGTTTGGTTTCCTATTCGGCAAACAAACGAAAACCGTTTTTTTGCGCAATCTTACAAGACTTTTCTGTAAGATAAATCTGAAAGTGTATATCGTGAACTTATTTATTTTCTAAGAATTTAATACAATGTTTACATAAACGTAATTGAAAATAATTGTTCGTATGCTATTTTATCATCTGTCAAAAACGTCTGATCAATCCAGTCTGAACTCACCAAACTTTCTGCGTTAACTCTGGATTTAAATTGACCGACAAACTACTTTCTCGAGTGTAATATAAAAACTAGGATGATCTCCCACTGAAACCCTGGGCCTTATGGATTTTTATCCGCAACCAAAACAGACATTAGGGGTATTCATGCTACGTTGGAAAGTCGTCGTAAACGTTGTAAACGTGATAAAATTACGAAGTGGTAAATGAACTGTCAAAATTTGTATGGGAAATCTTTTCCAACAGTAACGGAAATATCTCACAGGAATTGGGTGTGTAAACTGAGAAAACGTTGTAAACTTTTGAAATGCTGTTTTGAAATTAAATCAGTCACTTTCACACATCAAATGTATTCGCTTAATTGGGAAAAAAATATGTAGAACGGAAAGAGAACAATACGAACAAAATTCTATCAATAGATAATTTACTAAATTGTGATTCAATTCAGTGCGTTCCCGCATTATTTAGTGGTAAAAATTTAGGGTCGTTCATAAAACTTCTTCGTAAAATTACAATATTTTGCACGTGCAATCATTACCACCATTAAAACTGTTTTATTCGTGGTGCCTACTATTAAAGAATATTCCTTCTCTATCCACCTATCCTCGTTTTGACAAAATGTTGGTTTACTGCATAAATAATCAGTTTTCCAAATTCAAACCTAATATTATTGTCATTTATTTCTGGATCCATTTTAGTGGTTGTATATTTTTGGTTATAGGGAACGCCATCACTTTTGTACAACAAAAATATAATCATGAACATATCCAGCTGATTTTGATAGTTGTAATGACAAATAATTCAGACTGACAGTGACAGGTATTTTTGTATCTAATCACACAGCTGATTTTCACATCTAAATTCTTAAAATAAACAAAATTTTACCATGGCTGGCAAAGGTAAATATTCAACTTAAATGGATAAAGAGAGAACTAATACATTTTTCTCAACACTCTCACAGCTCCGCTTTTCCCGATCGAACCAGGGAAGAAAAAACCCGACTATGGCACTAACGATACGCTCACTCTGCTCGAACAAATTCCCAGCCAACTTGTTGACATGAAGCTAGATGATGTCCTTACTGCCGTAAAAGAAGTGGACAATCTGTGTGACTACCAGCGCTGCAAGACCAAAACCAGTCTTATGGGCCAGAACTGTGAACACTGCAAGAAGAGGTACTGCTTCAAGCACGGATTGCCCGAGGTTCATGGTTGTGGTGAGTCAATCAAGCAAGAGGAGAGAAAGAACTTCCTCAAACCAAAACCACTAAAGACGATACGACAGGAACAGGATTTAGCCAAAGCGAAGGTAAAATTGAATTCAAAGCTTAAGGACATGCAGGTGCAAAGAATGCCAAAACCCAGCACGTCCACTACCTCCGCAGCAGGAAAAAAGAAAAAAAACAAGTGAGACACAGCTATCAGAAGATAGATGGCGCACTCATCAAATAATACCAACCATTGTAATCTAACCCTACCTAAACTGTCAAAATTCTATCAGCTGCGGGCGAAAGTGCAAGTCGCTAAAAAACAACAATAAATTATTTCCTCCGATAAACTGTCGCTTTTTTATTTTCTTCTTCGATTTACGATTTTTAATTATATGAGCAATATTGTATTCAATGTATTGCGCGGCTCCATTCAGCGGACGCTGGGCAATGATTTCGTGAAATGCGGCACGCAGCTGAGACTGCATAGTGTTTCATCGAACTGCTGGACAAAGCCGCCTATAAATCCCACTACTACGCCGCCAAAGAAGTCGAAGGAGGTGATAAAAGTCACACTTCTTCAACAAGATCAAGTAGTAAGTGTCATGTCCTTGGATGAGGCGCAGAAATTGGCACGCCGCAGGGATTGGAAGCTGATAAAAGTTCAAGACTTTGATCCAAAGTCACATCGCCCTGTTTATCGGTAAGAAATAAAGGATTCATTAAATAATGAGTAAACTACTTCTTTGCCCTTTTAGAATAGCCACAGCAGCTGAACTTCTATCCGAAGATATCGATGAATCAAAGACTGAAAAGTCGTAAGTTTTAAACAAAATGATTTCATAGCTCTTATATAATATTTCTCCTTTGGTTTTTAGTTCCACAACCTCGCAAACGAAAAAGACTGTAAAATCTTTAACCATCGGCGCAAGGATAAGTGAGCATGACCTCGCGTCAAGACTGAAGAGCATATGCAAATGGCTTAGCAAGGGCTCTGAAGTTCGCATTTTGCTACAAGGTGGCAATTCCGATGGAGATAATTTAGCGAAAATCTTGCAGAAGATCGAAACTAGCGTCAAGGAGCCAGAGGTTGTTGGTAAAATCAATCAAAAGCGGACAAAGGACAACGTCATCAAGTTCAATATTTTGCCTGTGGTGAAGAAGGACGAGGAACCGTCGAAAGCCTGACTACCAGAGGAAAATGCCAACAAATTCATAGCTGTCGTGATAGTGTGTCTTGTTGGGAAATATTTGATTTGGAGTCAACTGCTGGCGGAAAAGATGATTGCAACTGTTTTAGAAGAAGTCTTGAAGTAATCCAAAGCCTATAAACGAACACAGTTATCTAACACATAAGATTGTTATTTAATTCCTTTTTTTTATATTCATAAGCTTTTGTCCAATTTAATGTAAACAATCATTTATAGCAATCGAGAAGGTGCTGTTTGTTCCTAATTGTATCTTTATAACCCCCCTCCGGTCAGCTCGCCTTTACTCAATGGTCGGCCATGAAACCATTTGGTTCAATGCCAGTCAATGATCTTGCAAAAAGTATTGCGATTGGTCAACAAATTAAAATTCTTGATACGTTAGTATTCAGCTTTGGGATTAACTAAAGTATTATAAACGATCCATTCGTATTTGTGGTCTATATTGTGGCTAAAGAGCGAGCAGCATAGTGTGGGAATAGAAACATGACAAGGTAACGCTACGATAAGTACATACTGCCAGGATTTGTTTGATCTTCGCTGCTTTTGAAAATATGTTCCAAGCAATACCATGCATCCCCAGTATGCACAGTCTCTTAGTATTTTGGAGTTATTAACCGTTCTAATGCGGTCTAGCGCGTTTGATCTGTTGGAATCGAATGTAGCCCAAAATTACTGCTGTGGTGATTGCATGTAGTGAGTTGTGGACAACGCTACATCGCGTAACAATTTTTTCCAATTCGAGTGCGCTATATAAACCTTACGGCAGATTTTAGGTCAAAGTGCTTTTTGACCTTATAGTTTAACCAGCGACAACTTAGAACTGGAAGGCACTGTCATCTTCGTCGGCATTCTTTAGAAACATCTAACTCCGCTGGAATATCTGCTACTTCGACTCAACCAGTTTGTAAATAAACGGACAGACTAAAGGGCTACCTCCCATCTTAATAATTTTAACATTCAGGCTTAACCTAGTGACTCTTTCAATCTCTCCGCTAATAATGAGACGGAGAACCCCGGCCAGCATCGTAAAAGGAATATCAAACAAACAGGATAAAAGGAACATGCAAAGATAGGGCTTTGTGGGTTGCTACTGTGGAAGCATGGCAGATTGCATGCAGCTTCGAACTAAAATGGAGGATGACAAAGGTGAATGGATAACTTGATTCGAGAAATTAAATGGTAACTCAGTGGAATTGGGCTCTTGAAGAGTAATGATCTTATAAGACGTTCTACAATGAAACATAATTATGTAAGAACGTCATCGGAGACTTCCTTGCGACTGAGCTTCTTTGCAATTTCACCATGTGTGTTATGTCTCTGAATATTATGACACAAAATGTGATTAGGAATATTTACACTGCATAAGCTTATATGAGCGAAATGAAGATACAAAACAGTTTTTATTTATTTCTGACTTCGGTCTTCTTGACTGCTGCTTGTATCTTCTTAAAGAAGAGTGATCAGATGTTTATTTTTGTCTGTCAAGAATGAGATCTTGGAAAAAAAAGAACTTGGTTTCCTAATAAGTGATTTTTTAGAAGTAATAAAGAAGCATGCTTGCAGCCCACTTATCCTGTCAATATGTTAACAAACAAATCGGGTTTTTATAGAAGTCTAATGGAGGCCCTGATTGCAGAACCTTATACTTAAGACGCTGTTAAAGTTCATATCGGTTGTCACGGGAATATACCCACAATTACAGATAAACCCAATCCCAATAATTAGAAAAACACGACTCAATGATCTTTTTCCTCGATTCAAATTGGAAGTCTGTTTTTGTCTCTGTTAAACCTCTATAATATTTTTTATTGCTAACATCCTATTACAAAAAAAGGCCCCCGTCGATCAGCTCATTGGTAAAAAGGTAATCAGACAAGCAATCTAAGAGCAAACAAACACATTTTGGCGTAACAGGCTCGTTATTACCCAGAGCTTAGCTTTGTCTCAGAACCATTTATGCAATGCGTCTCTACTTCTTATACGATGGCGAGACCTACTGCTTTATGTCAGTGAGTTTCTCAAAATTGAATACGGAAGAATTAATCGCACTCTAAAGAGGCTGCAGCCTCTTATCTCATCATCGTGAGAAATGCCTACTAGAACCTATAACTCACCTTCTAAATTACGAAAATAAAAAAAAAATCGTGGGTTTGTGTAGGAAAAAGGCCAACTTAGGACTAGACAAGTTTAATATAAACCAAGTTACGTATGTATTCATTGCAGAGGCATTTTTTAGATTTTATATCTGGTTTCAATGGAATTTGGGCACATTTTACAGATTTAAATTCTTTTGGGTTGTTTGTTGAACTGGAAAAAGGCTAAGTGCGCTGTATTACTTAATATCTCTGTTTGATCGGGTGATATCACCGATATTGATATTGCATTGTTATAATGAAGTAGGGGTACGGTGCACCATGCCATTGCGGTAAAATAATTCCCAAAATTTGTTTAAACTTAAAACTTAAACATTATGTTAGCTCCGAAGAGGACCATTAAATGCGAATCAAAAGGAGGGTGAGTGCAAATCTCACAAGGGGAAAGGTTGGGTTGTGTAAGGAAGCTCTCTGGTTATTTCAATTTGCAAAAGAAATTGCTCAAGATATGCTCCCAAAATTTTGGCTCATCAAACATTTGTCAATTGACTTCATGATCCTACCATCACTGTTAAGTGTAAACCGATGAATAGAAAAGGACTAAATTATCGAATAACACAGACCCATTGATCATGGTATATACATGTAAAATACAAAATGGATTTAAAAAATGGACTCACCTGATAATTTCGTGAAGAATTCAAATTTCAAATGGACTTGGAGACGAATGAATGAAATAGAACGAATTGTTGCGGGTAACGGCACTTTTTTCTCATAAAGGTTAAACACTTCTTGCACATATTTGATTTCACTTACACTCAGTTCATACACATTTGAAACAATAGAAATTATATATCAAACTAATCACCGGGCTGTAAAAAACACGAAAATTCAAAAATTATTACTGAAACACAAAGAATTACCTTTTTATTCAATTTTTTTTAACCCGGTCACTGAAATGAACTGAACCACGAAAACGTCACGGTCAAATGTCAAAATGAACGAAAAGCACAGCTGTGGTGAAATAAAGCTGCAGCGGGATAAACATCTTGTTTCGGGAAGTTCTCATAAATACAAAGCGGTGAGCTTTGTGAAGAATGGTTTTGGTCTGTGATAGATGGAATCTTGTATAAGCTGTTTTCTCATAGTGCATTTTTAATCCAATTTTAAACTATACAAATCTCCTTCTGGCGCGAATATTAAAAATTTAACTATCGAAAATTTGCATGATTAGAGGAGTCATAACGCGGGGCTTAGATTTGCTAGTATGATATTTATCACTTCTTTAGCCGGGGTTTATTTTAAGGGGTATTAAACCTATTACTTCTTCGATGGTGTTAGTTTTTTTGAGTTACACATATAACTTTCAACTGGTGATGGTGAACCAGATTTGTATACTCACCCCATCTTCAGCGATAAGGCTCATTACTGGCTTGACGTGTATGTGAATAAGAAGAATTGTCGGTTTTGGAGTGAGCACAGTTTTCATGAGACTCTTGAGACTCCATGACAAAATTACTGTTTGGTGCGGTTTATATGCCGAAGGTGTCCTCGGTCTATTTGTCTTAAAATCAGAAATCGGTGCCAACATTACCGGTGCAGGAAAAATGGTTGTAACAAGACTGCGCGCCATACAGCGTGTGCCACCATGACTTTGTTGAGTCAAAAGTTTAGTGATCGAATCATCTCAAGAAATGGCCCTGTAAATTGGCTACATTCGACGCACTATTGAAATAAGACTGTGTATGCTCGAAAAAGTGGTTCAAAATTGGACCGGCAGGATAGCTTTCAAAAGGCGCAGTCGTGGAGGCCATATCTGCCATAAATTATTTTCAAACATTAAATGCCATGTAGTTTTTTTTTTAAATGTATCCCTCTAAAAATTATTCTATACAATTTATCCACACGTTTTTAATTATGATGCTTACCTCCCCGATGACTTGCCTTCCCAAAATGCCATCCATAGGTGAATTCTTGGATGTGGTTTCGTTTAGAAGTGTAGCCTTCGCATAGCAGTCACAGATAATGTATTTCCACAAACATACTACAGAGTTTGGCAGCTCGTGACAAAAAGACCTGAAATGGTATTTTTTTTTAACAACGAATCTTCCAAATATTTATAAGAAATCTAGTGTGTTTAATTCTGTGCCTAACAATTAAATAATCTTATGTCGATTTTGTACACTTCTTAGGAGAGCAGTTTTAGATTATAGATTGGAAACAAAAAATTCTTTCGGAAAATATAGCAACTTTATAACTCTTTATTTTTCCTAAAGAATTTTCTGTTTCCGATTGCTGTTTGACATTAGATGTTTTACCTTTTAGACACAGAATTTATCATTCGAATATACAAATTTGAACTACTTTACTTTTTAATTAATTTTTTATTTACTTAAAATATTAACATAATATTAGACAAAAATGCTTAAATCTAACTTATCAATAACATATCTACTTAATCTAACTTATCGGCCCATAGCGGGCGCTGTAAGCTTATAACTAACATTTTTCTTTTGCTTTTCAGCTTAAATTTGTCATTTGTTTTTTTATTATTAATATTAAGACATTTAATTGATTTTTCAAAGAAAAAATTAAAACTTTAAACAGTAACATTTTTTTTTTGTTTTATATAAAAACTTAATCTAGACTAAAACTAACTTTAACTACTTAAGACTAGTTAAACCTAACTAACACTACTTAAGACTACTTAACTACTTAAACCTAACTTAATTATAATCGGGGTGGCAAGCACTCGTTGCATATGCCGCGAGGGTTTGCCATCCCGATTGCGTCATTGGGTCCAGCAAGCATTTATGCAACCATGTTAAATAAAATATGGTGCATAAGCCCAGCCCCAGACCTTGTACCTAAATTTAATTTACTTAAGTACTAAGGAGTGGACTAAAAGTCCGCAAAGACCTGAGGAACTGCAGAAATACTTTCCTCGTTCAGCCACCAAAACTCGGTGCGCTGCTTTTCAGCGTCGGTCCTATCGCGATCCGATACCGCCGTGCTAAAGCTGAGGAGCTCCGGAGCATTGTCGACGTACCTGTCGCGGACTAGCCGCTTGTCCCGCGCGTCACGGTAGCGATGGTATAAAACCGGGATACCGTTCCTGTCTGTATTAACCCTAACGAATCGATATAAATGAATGCCTCTGGTGGAATAAAGCCGGACATGAGCGCACTCTCCATGTACATTTCATTGGGGTAATAAGCTCCGAATATCAGGCTGTTGTCGCTACTCATCGCCCTTGAAGCGTGCCTTCGAGTCACCTTAATTAGGAAATTGTCAATTCTATTCAACTGAGCCCGATTGCATAGAACCTCGTTGCGATAATATTTTATGTACTCGGAGTCCGGCGTTCGGTACAATCCTAAGCAGGATCGGAGACAACGCCTCTCAAACAGCCGTATCCTTTCCATGTAGGATGGTGATACTTTGAACCACACGGGACAACCGTAAGCGATGATCGGCCTAATGAGGGCCATGTAGCAAATGACTTTCACCCTTGAATCAAGTTGACTGCTATGAAACAATCTTCTTGTCAGAGCATAAGCCCCCCTAGCCCTGGCCAGACAAGCATCCACATTTTTATTAAAATACAGAAACTTGTCAAGCCAGATGCCAAGGTATTTGACTTCACTTCTCACCGCCAACGGCCGGCCATGCTGTCCCATGATACACAATTTTTTTCCAGTTTTTTCTGGTATCGTAAGAAGCCCTCTGCACTGGGGTCCTGAACAGAATTGTTTCGGTTTTTTGGAAATTGATCCTCAATTTCCAATCATCGCAATATCCCTTAATGTGATCGAAGTCACGTTGCAAAAGTGTGTTGATGACCTCGATTTTCGGACCTGATCTGTACGCCACTAGATCATCTGCGTACGCTATAGCGTGACTGAGAGAACCTACAAGATCACTTGTATAAATGTTAAACAATATCGGGGAGTTCACCGCCCCCTGTTGTAAACCGTTTTTAATTTCAAAGACTTTACTCGAAGTTACGTTGCCACATTTGACAACGAACTTCTTTCCCATAAGCATTTCATAAATCATATATAGCATGGGTTTACGCATGCCCAGTCTGGTCAACTTGTAGAAAAGCCCCTCTAACCATACGGTGTCGAAGGCCTTCTCAAAGTCAACCAGACAGGCCCCTGTGCACTGTTTTTTGGACACAAATTTGAACTAATCTTTGGTGGACTGGTGGAATAAATGAAGTATGTACAGCTTTATAAAAAAAAAACTTCAACTCTGACCAATTTTAAGCGTCTGACAAATTCGTACCGCAGTCACGAAGAACTCAGAATTTAAGACGCTACAATATGCAAAAGCAACTCAAAGGTGGAAGGGTAAGGAGCAAGCAAAAAGAAGAGAACACACAAATTGGCGATATGGGGTAGACATCGCAACAATACATTCCGTAAAAGTACACGAATGTCAAGGCAATAGAAATCCCATTTACAAGAAAATCGATCCAATGTTTTGCTGAAGTTATTGAAGTATATTACTGGGAATTGTGAGCGTTTAAATCAAATTAGAGAATCTGTTGAAATCATCGGTATTCTTGGCAATTAAAAGTGATATCCTTAAAGCTTACTTACTTACTTACTTAAGTGGCGTTACAGTACGGAATGAACCTGGGCCTCAACCAACATGCCCCTCCAATTATCCCGGTCCTTAGCGTTACAGTTGCGCATTCCAATTTTGTTGATGTCGGTTTCTACTGATGCGCGCCACTTAAGGCGAGTTCTTTCTCTACTGCGTCCGACATCTGGCTAGGAATTGAAGTCTCTGCGAGCCGGAGTATTGGTGTCCATTCGTTTTACATGTCCTAGGCATTTTAAACGTCCAATGCGGAGTTTTTGATCAGGAGATGTCGCTGTACAGCTCGTATAGTACTTGTTGAATCTTCGTCTCCATAGCCCGCCAACGCAAACGGGACCGAAGATTTTTCGAAGAATTTTCCTCTCAATTCCCTATCTCACAGTATGAATTTACTTGATGCAAATGACTGAGATAATGCAGAATTCCATCCTGCGCACTTTTTGACATCCCTTTGCCTAAAACCCAAAATAAATGCCAATTTAAGAAAATAAACCTCCCAGTTATTTGCTTGGAAGGTGTTCCAAGAAACCTACTTAGATTTTGTCTCCTTTGCATCGATATCGGTAGGGTACAAGGACTGTTTCTCTTTGTTGGTGCAGGCAGTAGATATTGACGTTGATATAACCCAGGCTACGAATGTTGCAAAATTCAGTCACAAAGATTAATGTTGGCTTTGGTATTAGTGTCAGACTTTGTTTTGTTTCTCTGGCATGTTGTTTTAAAAGAACAAAAATCCTAATCCTAATCACTCATTCGTATAGCTTATCAAGAGATGACTCCTACCCTGAATCGCTCTATCTGCTGACCTTATGTTTCAATAAAGCCCATAGTTCATTGAAGGCTTTTGCTTACTTCTTGATAAACAAATTAACAAAAAAGTTCCCAGCACCAGTTGTTAAAAAAAGAAAAAAGCTTTAAGGGGTCAAACCAATTCAACTCTCTACACGCCATATGCTTATCCTAATCATCCGCACCTATCACAATAAAGCTTACAAGCGAGTTGTCTGTATTTGTGTGTATGATCATAGTGGCAAAATGGACATCGTTTTTGGTGTGCATACATGCAGTGGCACATGGTTTTACGGTCGCCTTTTGTTGCTTTCATAACAATCTATCTTACTTTCCGCTAAATTGGGCCGCGTGTTCCGTCTAACATGAGAGGTTTATCAAAATGACTTTAAAAATAATCTCAGCTGATCAGCAAAAGCGCCTCTATATTGTGATGAGGTGACAACAAATAACAACACATGTGAGTGACATAATTGTCTGTTGGGAGGGAAAAGAATTGCCAGTAAGCTACTTGGCGAATGGCTCGCCAATGGCGAGTAATAAACACCACATAGCCTTTGTGTACAAATTGTTGGCGATTGCACTCGATCAAGGTGTCTCAATTAATTCAATTGGGTGCTAGTTTATGTATTTAAGTAGGTTTTTATATTCTACAATGGAAAGAGTTGTTAAGTCAATATAACTGTAATCAGTTATTGTTTTGTCTAAATAGTGCTATTGTTCTTGTTTAAGTGTTTGAGTAACATAATTAAGTCAGAAAAGAAGGTATTTTATATATAGTTGAGTATGAAAACTTTTATTAATATGAAAAGCCAAAGAACCAATGGAAACTCTCTAGCTCGGTGCTATCTAATCCAAAAAATGGAAAGGCATGAGTATGAAAAAACTTGACAAGTAGATCGAGCAAAAAATTTACAAGTAACCGAGTGCGGAAGAGAAAGACGACAATACGAAAAATTATGCCAAAGGATTAACATGAGTGTTACAATGGCCGTGTTCCGAATTTCAGATTTAGTAAGATATTTTAATTGACCAATGAGAAGAGAGCTTATTAAACATTACAATGGAGAATTATTAGGGATGCATAGCAATTGTGAACCTCACCGATGCCTCACAGTTGTTGCGGTTGGCTACATTCCGCTATTCGAATTGTGGCATTAGAAATCGGTATGATTACACGGTTACTTACTTTACCGTACATACAACAGCGAAAAAAGTTGTAAAGTTAGTTTCACAAAAACGAAGCAAACAAAAGTAAAAATCCAACAAACCAGAGCAAACTAGTATGATTTGTACGAGACATTCGCCGTCTTCCGCATTTAAGTTTACAACTGATAATTGAGGTGATGTAATTTAATTGTTCCACATATATATAGATTTTAAAATAACTGAAATAAACCTATATAATCGGGTAATTTTACTGAAATCAAAAACATCTTCTAGAAAGGTCGAAGAAAAATCAGCTGTTTTACTCATATCTGAAGTCCCATGTGTACATTTTCAATTAGTTTCGTCAGTTATTTCCCCTCAATTTTCACGTGACTAAAATGGTTGGTTGACCAATTAAGAGCAGTGCACCGGCAAAGTTAACTTCGTAAAAATGAAATCCGGAAGGCACCCATTATAATACCGTCGTGGATATCTTGTTCACAATAATGTACCTTGTCGCTGACCTGTAGTTCGAACAATAGAGAAATTTGAGATTTGAGAAAAGCTTTCCACCTAGTGAGACCTTCACGAAATACCAAATTTTTACTAAAGATAAACATTTGCATGGTTACAAGATAAGTAAATCTTACAATAATAATAACTATATTGTGATTTTTCGAAGAAACTTTCTGCGATGAGACACTTTTGGAACTCGATGGCTTTCCAACAAAAGAATTTGTGAAGCTCAATGTGTCATGAACACACCATGATCCACTTTTTGGGACTGGCGTTTCGTTATTCTACAGAATATAAACCGGATGGTTAGACGGTATTAGTAAAACCCTTAATCGAACTACTAATAAGATCCTATACAAGACCCTGATCATCCCATTCCTGATCTACGGAGCTGAAGCACGGACTTCATCAAAGTAGATGAAGAAATTATTGGTCTAAATAGTGCTAGATAAAAATTCATCGAAAAATCTGTGACCCCGTTTGCGTTCACGAGCTATTGAGACGAAGATTCAATCAAGAACTATACAAGCTGTTCAGCGACATAAAACCAGAGATAAACTAGCACAGAGGTTAATTAAATACTAAGTTAACTTTGTTAATCTCTGCATAAAACTCCGCATTGGACGTTAAAGATGAATGGAATATGCAGAACGAATGAACACCAATACTCCGGCTCACAAATTCCCAGGGACCTAACATGAAAGAAAGGTAGGGTTTCTGGCAATAACCCAAGGACAATAGCTACCTTCGTGTCCTCATAGGCAAGAGTAAACATGAATCAAATTTAACGTGCAACTTCACAAAGTCATTCGCGTACCTATTAAGAAAATTGTATAAAGTTGAAAGAAGAAAAAAATTAGTTTGGGTAATTTTTTGTCTCCATTTTTATTCATGTTCGATTTCGATTGGTGAGAAAATGAAAACTTTCAAAGGATGACATCCCAGAGTTGAACAGAAACTAACAAAATAATGGCCTCATATGATTACATTGTTGCAAACAATGAACGTGGAATTGGTTTTGTGGAAATCGAAGAAACTGTCGCTTGATGTAGATGATGATGGTAATGATGATTCCATAACTTATTTTGTTAAAAAAAAACTCTAAATAGAACACAAACCATACTGTGAAATGCAAACTGAACAAAGTCAGTTATCAAATGTTTTTGTGTTGGTGCATTTAGGTGTGATTGAGTTAAAAAAAATGGTTTTTATCCCCAATCGAAAACAAAAAAAAAATTGATCTAGAGCAAAAAAAAAAGATAGGTAGGTACCCCAATCGAAAGCGCTATTGAATGAAACTCTGTTCTCATAGCTTCATCTAAGATATCTCAATAAACCAAGTATACGCGGAAATGTGTATACGTTTTGTAGATATATATTAATACTTTAGTTCGTGATAATAATGTTTGATCTACTCTACTCTATTTTTGCTGAATTTTTTCAGACTCTGTTAATTGTTCCTGTTATTTTATCCACCTTTCAGCTTAGTTTTTCTATATTCTTTTTCAATCTTAAACATATTCATGAAGCTCAAGCACACACACTAACACTTGATTTAAGAGGGCTGGTTTTTTTTTATTAATTTTGCGGTCGACACGCAATGAATTTATAGCGCGATACGAGTACAGTTCCAATAAAGCATAAAGTTCATGGTATATTTATATAAACATACGTAAACATGTGTATGTATTCCCAGAATCAAGAAAGCCAGACGAAGAACATTGCAAACGCGCGAAGATTGCTTTCTATTGTAAAAATCTACCTATACCTATTAACCTATTTAGACTGCTGTGGCAGCTTTGCAAATTATCTAAATTTGTTTATTTCTAGCCGTGTGGGGGGTGTGGCACTTGTTATCGAAATTGAAGTCAACAGCTGATGTTTGCGCGGGGGTCAACATTTCAAGTTGAATTGTTTTCAGTTTTTTTTTATTTGTTGCTGCCCAATCCTTGTATCTGTATTTTGTGTACGTACAAAGGTGACATAGTGTTTGTATTTGTTTTAATGGATTTTTTGTTTGTGCAATCAAGTTGAGTGTTGTGCAACGATAGTTTACGTGTACCCGTGCTTTATGGCGTTTTTTTTTTTTTTTGAAAAGCAACAACAAACACAATTTAATTTGGATGTTTGACATTTCAATCATATTTGAAGGTCAAAGGAGTATCTATCGAAGTTTTTCTGTAAATAAAATAATTTATATTTAGCATGTCAAGATACATACATATGTCGGATATCGTCACTCGATCGTCATTATCGAGCCTTCGCCACAGACACACGTTTTTCTAATAATGGAAAAACTTGGCAAACTAGCCATTTTTTTTAATTTAGACAAACCGATATTTACTAAATGCTGATGAAATATTTTGAAAAAACTTCATAAGACATATTATTTAAATTTTCGTGTGATTTGTGTATATTTTTTTCGAATACCGTTATAGTTTGTGTCTTCGGTTATCTACATATCATGTGACTTCATCAGAATTACATACATACTGTTATAGTTTTGTTTATTTGTTAAATGGTACACATGTGCAGGACAATAAGTGTTATAATTACCTAGAAGCATATATGATCCAAAATAAAAAATACATTTTTTTTTAAAGAATGACGTAAGCTGTATATACCAACGCCTTAACGGAAATAGGTTTCTGAAAACCACATACAAAATATCAGCGTTTCTTTTGGTCGAAAGCGAAATTGAAGAATTACTTTTGAACTTGGCATGTAAATTCGATTGAATGGACTGGGATAAGGGGGATGGGAAACTGTAACATAAACTGTTATTATTGGTCAACAAAAGCTGTGTAAAATACAGCATATAAAACATTACAAAATACCACGATAGCCATACAACAGATTCCTTACCTCAACAGCAACACCCATGATCGTTTATTTTAAGCAAAGAAGATAGAAAAGAAGAAGAAATGTGTCAATGTACTAAAATGCAAAACTTTAAAGACAGGGCTAATCCAAAGCCGAACAAAACCATATCGAGATAAACAAAAATGGAAACTTAGGCTGATGGTGAGAAGACATTGGAAAATAAATGGTTAGGAGCAAAGAGCATAGAACTACATAGAGTGCCCATCTCATACAACGAAAATTTTCTATGTGAGCTACTGATATTGATACCCCAGTGTTCACATTGCTACCCCAGCATCAAACAACAGCATACCTGATGCATACGATAGACGAATTTTCCACTTTACACTTAACGCCAGGGTCTAAAACGGCAACAACATTTTTAGCTGTGATGCGTATTCTATGTAGTTCTATACTCTTTGCTAAGAGCAAAGAAAATTAATCCTAGAATTGTGATAAAAAAAATGTCAATACGATGTTTGAAGAAAATCGTCGAAAGAAAAATTTGTTTAAGCCGGGGGAGTCATTAAGGGCAGGCGGACCGACGGACGGAAATGCGAAAAACACTTATTTGAATTCCCCTATAACCGTAATGTGAGATTCCAACTAAGTAAGTGGTCACACTTAAAGTAAATTATTTTTGTTTTTAATTATGGATTTTTTTAAATTGTAGTCATTTAAAATGAATGTCTTTCCTTCTGGAATGCAGGACATAAGACCCTTACTTATAGTAAACGAGTAATGAGTGCACGACTGGGTCGTACTTACTTCCGTCCTTCTACAAGAATTCATTTTTGAATTTGGATTTGTTTTATTGAACTTTTATATAAACAATTATCTTAAATTTTACCTAAATATATAAATTGATATATAAATTGTGTTGGCTCTTCTTTCGGAGCTCAACGGTCTACAATGTCATGCATTTTAAAATTATTTATAATAATATAAATGGCTGTTATCAAATATAAACGTTTTCCTCTTTTTAACTCGGGCATTCAACTCCGGTTGTTGGCAAGATTCGTCTTTATTTTTTGGGGCCTACTGTATCGTACTTTCCGCCACCAATTTATTCTAATGCAATCCTTCCTCATCATTATTGTGTATCAAGACGTTTACCGCAAAATGTGTACAGTACCCTAAAACTCATCAAAAACGACAATTATCCACACTACGCAGACTTTCTCTGTCGCACTCATGACTGACCACTTGGTGATAACAGAACCGTCTGTAATCGACAAGGCAAAGCAATCGTGCAAGTATCTCCACGAAAGCTCGCAAATGCCGGCATTCGGTTTTCGGATTCGAGTGTCTACTCTACAAACTAAAACCTAATAAAGCTTTCTGAACCTCACGCACACGCAACTGTACAATCGAATTAATTGGCAACTTTAACCGAAACCACATCAGTCGGGTGTGAAACTTCGGTGCGAGCGGGTCCATTAGAAGTTTTCCTACAACAGGAAAACACGAGTCATCTCCCAAAAGTGTGTTAGAATATCGATAGAACAATTTTTTTCTTGTTAAGTGACCCAGTGTAACTAAATATTTTTTTCTATTTTCACCTTCAGTTTTCGTTGCAACTGTCCTTAGTTGATCCACTCAGCTGTGCACAACTTCGAAATCGATTAAATCATCTTGTACGTATCCTTGGAGTAAAGTGTCTATTAATATTTGTACACATGACAGAATAGTGTTAAAATTTTTTTTTTGTGTTTTAAAATAATTGCGAATATTTTATTTTGTAGAATTTGTGTTCATCCAAAATTACGGGACTATTACCGCTTAATTAATTTAACGAAAAAAAAGTGAGTATGAGAATGTAATGCAAATCATGTAATATTGATTGCATAATTATTGTTAAGTTGTTTTCGATAAACTTTTGAAATGCACTTAAGTACACGGTAAACCGTGGCATTGAAATTTCTCTTATATGGCATATTATTGTCATTTCTATAGTTAGTTGGTTGCCTTTTCCCCAACTTTTTGTCATTTCTGACCTGAATAGTGCTGTGTATTGGCGACTGGCATCCCTAGAATTATGTAATTTTTCTGCGAATGTAGCTTTGTGAAATAGCGATATGAGTTTTCTTATTAGAACTGAGAAATTTTAATTTCATTTCGGGAGAATGCGTACTTTGCATGGTGCAAATCATGTTTTGCCGGTGACCGGTTTTCCTTTCATCAGCAGACAGTGTGAATGACACTCTTGGGGCCTGCGTATCGGTTATGTGTGAACGTAGTTTTTATATAGAGCTGTCAATTTAGACGGAATAGCGTAGGTCTTTGATGTAAACGATTAAAATTAAACAAATCTATTGGCAAGTTAGATTTGTGTTAAAAAAAAAACATTTATAAATAGTTTTTGAATGCCTTTTGGTGTATGGAGAAGGTAGACTAACATAACATTCAACCTCAATATATTGATTCAATCTCAACTCATGTGGGAACTTTGCATGCTTATTCGCTTTCTTATTTCATACGACGGAATATATGTCGCGTATTTTTAGATAACATAATAAAAAAATAGTTTTTAATTTTTTTTAATTGGACTTTAAACTTGAGTGATTTGCACGTGTTGGAATTTGTATTCCGGTTTGGTTTCGGGAGAATAAAGAAAATAATTTTATTAAAATTAGGTAGTCGTATTATTCTCATTTTTTGTCGTTATTATCAATTTTAATAAAATTGTTTACAAATGTTATTAAATAATACAAACAATGATGGTTTCTAATGAGTAGACGCGCTTTTTTTTGCCGCTATATATATATATAAGTATATCCAAAAACCTCCTGCACCACAAACTTAATACATATCGATAAAGATTTATCTCAAAAGTTCGTTAAATTTGTGTCGTTCGCTAAAAACAAGTTCAATTAAATAGTTTCGTTTTGTATTGTAATACTAAAAAAACAAATTTTTGGCACAACAGGCTCGTTAGTAGATACCCAGGGCCGAGCTTTCTCACAATCATTCATGTGTGCGTGTGTACTTCTTACATGATGGTGGGACCTCCTGTTTTATGCCGATTCCGAATTTGAGATAAGCTTTTCTTGACAATCGGATGATTTGTCAGATCATCAAGAGAGAAGGGTCAGTGAAAAGTCATTAAGTTGTTACTACTTCTGTGAATCGAACCCAGACCTTCTGCACGGCAGTTCATCGCACTAACTATCACGCCACTGAAGTAGTTGTTACTACTTCTGTGAATCGAACCCAGACCTTCTGCACGGCAGTTCATCGCACTAACTCAACGCCACTGAGCCCCTTCGTATTGTAATTATTGAAATAAATTCATCTGGGTGTGTATAGACAAGCCTCAAAGTTGTGGATCACTTCGTCATTGATTCCAATGCTTAAGCTTTTTTTTACTATCATGACTTTTTAATTAGGACAAACAAATTATCTTTTATTTTGTCTAGATCCCTTTTTCATCTAAATCAATTTTCGTTTCGAATATGAGATTAACACTTACTAGCACCAACGTCAACACATTACTTTACGTCAGATTGAAATTATTATTTTTATTAACATTATATAAATAATTTTATTCAATTATGAGGATTAATTAGTGGGTGCATGTTATGTTTATTTATATCAATATATGCGTTAAGTCAACATTTTTTGCTTTTGATGCGATACTCTTATTATTTTGTTTTGCAGTGGATACCTCGAAACAACCTGAGTTCCGATTTGAACTAACTTTCCTTTTGCAAATACTTTCGAACGGATACCACGATAGGGCTGATTATTTCCTAATGATATAATATAATATATGTATCTATATAATTATCATATCATTATTTACAATTATTTTTTTAAATACATATTATATAGCAGTATTATAGTAAAGACTCTAGCAATTTTACAAATATCCGTCTGATCTTCAGTTTGATGGAGAGTCAACAAATAGTACGGTACTTAGTCTGTTATCAGAGCTGTTGACTACAGGATTTCTCGGATTTAAATAAAATTCGGTACCTAAGATATTTGGATAAACACGGCTGGCAATTTATCAGAAAAAATGAGGATAAAATTAATTTCTTCATTGAAAACGTAACAGCAACAACTACGCTAGTCTAGTTGAGACCATTTAGACGTTTTAATATTTGCTGCATGTAACAAAAAATCCATATGAGTTAAAAGAAAGGATTAAAATGATTTGGATCACATAAACATGATATGAATTTCGTTAATTTTAGGATATCTTATCTTTGTTTATAATATACATAATATACGCAAGTTTAATGTATAAAGAAGTATAACACGGATCAAATCATTCTATTTGGCGTGTTACTGAAAACTACCACAAACTACCAATTCATTGTGGTGGTTAAATTTTAAGGGCCGATGTTGATTTTGAATAAAACACAAATTATTTAGGAAATTATCGTCATTTCTTTTTATTATGATAATATTGATACGGTTCAATTATGTATGGAATAAAATATCGGCCAAATGGCCGCCGCGACCTCGGCGGCACACCTCCATTCGATGATCCAAATTTTCGATGACGCTGAGGCATAATTGAAGTTTTATGCCATTTTTGTGCCGAATTATCTCATCATTTAGCTATTGAATTGTTGCTGGCTTATCGACGTAAACCTTTTCTTTCAAATAAACCCAAAGAAAGATGTCCAACGGTGTCAAATCACATGATCTTGGCGGCCAATTTATATCGCCGCCACTTGAGATAACACGGTCATTGAATTTGTCGCGCAAAAGAGCCATTGTTTCGCTAACTGTGTGGCAAGTGACACCGTCCTGTTAAAACCACATATCGTCCACATCCAATTCTTCCAATTCGCGGCATAAAAAGTTCGTTATCATCTCACGATAGCGAACACCATTAACAGTAATTGCCTGACCGGCCTCAAAAAAATACGGCCCAATGATGCCGCCAGCCCGTAAACCGCACCAAACAGTCACTGTTTGTGGGTGCATTGGTTTTTAGACAATCACTCTTTGATTATCATTCTCCCAAATGCGGCAATTCTGCTTGTTGACGAATCCACTGAGGTGAAAATGTGCTTGATCACTGAAGATCATTTTCTTAGAAAATTGGTTATCCACTGTTGCCATTTCTTGCCACCATTTTGACCATTGACGACGTTTGAAATGGTTAAGAGGCTTTTGTTCTTGAGTCATTTGCACCTTGTAAGCTTGTAAATGCAAGTCTTTATGCATAATGTTCATCAACGACGAGCGTGAGAGGTGCAATTGTTGGGCACGACGACGAGTTGAGGTGGACGGCTTTTCAGTACGAGCTGTACGAGCTGTACGAGCGAGCATGCACTGGTGTTTTCACATCTCCTACAGACCCGGTTTGCTCATATTTTTGCACAGTTTTTCCGATTGTACCATTTGGACAATTCAACTGAGCTAGGCCCTGGGTACTAACGAGCCAGTTGCGCCATAAATTTATTTATTTAATTTTAACTTCAACGCGTTGCCCGATTGTGTATCTTTACATGGTTCAAATTGAGTTAGTCTGAAATTGAGAAATGTCAAATAAAATACAAAAAAAACTTGACGTTTAGGTGTGGTTCACATTCAAAATCGGCCCTTAAACCACCCGTTATGAATTCAAAATGCAAATTGGACCAACTTATTTGTTCAACTTCATATGCATTTTCTTTAAGATTTCAGGGAGCTAGCCACTGGTTAGTTAAATAAATGCATTGCTGCAAATAATCAGAAGTTATCTCAGAGGTTGCAGTTTATTCATCCTCTTGCCGTTCATTGACAGTATACATTTCTTTTTCCTTATTTGGTACAAAATTACTTGAAACTTGATAACATAAAACAGGGTTGAAGTTAGGTAAGTAAAGGAACTAGAATAACAAAAAATATACTTAAATTGATTATCATCTCGATAGATAGACACAAGTAAAGAAATTTTATAATTTACCTCCGCTTAGAGGGTTTTTGTTTTTGTAAACTTTTATCAGATAAGGAAAACTAAAACGCTCAAACAGCGCCCTGAGGTAATACTTGCAGATTATGGTAGATTGTTCTTATAGATTGTATACTGCTGAAAATGCGTCTTCTGCATGTTCGTTGTTTGATGATACTTATAGGCGGGTAACCATCGAACTTTGTTTTTTTCTGGACGATGAATAATTGATTCGCAATGTTCCTCTTAGGTATCTGTCAGACACTGATTAAGAGGCCAGTTAATGAAATAATGAAATAAAGGGTTTTTCAATAAGAGCGCTGCAAAAGTTTTTTTTTTAAATAAAACAAAAACGGTTTTGGATATTAATGAAATTCTTTATTCCTGTGAAAGTACGCTCGATGCCATTATGTATGGAACTCGATTTCTTTTGCATGGCCACCACGGGCACGCTTACAGAAGTCCAGACGCTGAACCCAATTTTCGACAGTTTTCAAGCATAAATCGGCCTATACTGCTGCAATTTTACGTCCGATATTCGTACGAAGTTCATCAATCGTCGCTGGCTTGTTGGCATAGACGACTTGACGTAGCCCCACAGGAAATAGCCTAACGGCGTCAAATCGCACGACCGAGGCGGTCAAGCGACTGGACCATTTCGTGAGATAACACGTTCACCAAACTTGGTTTCCAATAAATTGATTGTGCTGCCTGACCAATACCGCATATTTTGTTTATTGACGAAGCCATTCAGCCAGAAATGAGCCTCAACGCTGAAGATGATTTTTCGATGAAAATCCGAATCATTTTCAAGTTGTAGCTCAGCCCAATTCACGAACATACGACGCTTCTGGTAGTCAAGCGCTTCAGTTCTTGCGTCAATTTAATCTTGTAAGAATGTAGGCCAAGATCTTTTCGCAAAATTCGCCACAATGGCGTCACAGCGATGCCCAACGTTTGAGAACGACGTGTGAGAGACACATTTGGGCTTTCTTCAACTGAAGCCTCAGCGGCAGCAATATTCTCGACACTACGGGCACTTCTTTGTCTCACTGGCACGGGAACATTTTGTACTGTACCTGTGGATTCAAATTTTTCCACTAGACGCTCAATTGCTGATCTGCTAGGACGATTATGACGACCCTAAATTGGACGTAGCGCTCTTAACGTTGAGGCCACTGACTTCGAATTTGGGTTGTTAATTTTAATAATTTCGACTCGTTGTTGGATCGTATATCTTTCCATCATGAAATGGCAAACCTTACTAAAGAGAAATGTCAAAAGAACGGCAAGAAATATGGCGTCGTTTGCTGTCCCTTTCGCTCAACTTTTGTAGCGTCCCTGTTGAAAAACCCGATACATACTCGATGATTACAAAGACCTCGACTATGTTTTATATGACTTAGGTATACCAAATCCAAAAAAAAGTTGGTTTATTCAATCACTTTTTTTACTTTTAAATTCATTTTTTATTTCCTTAAAATATTAACTTAATACTAGACAAAAATGCTTAAATCTAACTTATCAATAACATATTTACTTAAACTTAATTATGGCCCTTAGCGGGCGCTGTAAGCTTACATCTAACAGTTTTTATTTTGCCTTTCGGCTTCAAGTTTCTTTTTTTTTATTTTAAAATAAATTTATATTTCAAAGAAAAATTTAAAAAACTTTGATTACCGACAATTTTATATAAAAAAAACTTAATCTACTTAAGACTACTTAATACTACTTAAATACTTAATACTACTTAACTACTTAAGACTACTTAACTACTTAAGATTACTTAACTACTTAAACTTAATTATAATCTGGGTGGCGAGCCCTCGTTGCATATGCCCCGAGGGGTCGCCATCCTGATCGAGTCTTTTGGTCCACAGGCAGCATGCAACCACCCATATTGTACGCCAATATGGAGCACAATCCCCGCCACAGACCTAGTACTAGAATTAATTTGTCGAAGAACTAGTTATTGGACTAAAAGTCCGCAAAGTCTAGAGACGAAGTGCTGAATCACTTCCCTCGTGTAGCCACCAGAATTCGGTGCGCTGCCTTTCGGCCTCGGTCCTATCGCGATCCGATACCGCCGTGCTAAAGCGGAGGAGCTCCGGAGCATTGTCAACGTACCCGTCGCGGATTAGCCGTTTGTCACGCGCGTCACGGTAGCGGTGGTATAAAACCGGGATACCGTTCCTGTCTTGTACCAACCCTAACGAATCGATATAAACAAATGCCTCTGGTGGAATAAAGCCAGACATGAGCGCACTCTCTATATATGTTTCATTGGGGTAATAAGCCCCGAAGATCAGGCTGTTGTCGCTAGCCATCGCCCTTGCAGCGTGCCTTCGATTCACCTTAATTAGGAAATTGTCAACTCTGTTCAACTGGGCCCCATTGTATAGAACCTCGTTCCGATAGTATTTTATGTACTCGGAGTCTGGTGTTCGGTACAACCCTAAGCAGGATCGGAGACAACGCCTCTCGAATAGCCGTATCCTTTCCATGTAGGATGGTGATACATTGAACCACACGGGATAACCGTAAGCGATGATCGGCCTTATGAGGGCCATGTAGCAAATGACTTTCACCCTTGAATTAAGTTGACTGCTATGAAACAATCTTCTTGTCAGAGCATAAGCCCCCCTAGCCCTGGCCAGACAAGCATCCACATTTTTATTAAAATATAGAAACTTGTCAAGCCAGATGCCAAGGTATTTGACTTCACTTCTCACCGCCAACGGCCGTCCATGCTGTCCCATGATACAAAATTTTTTCCAGTTTTTTCTGGTATCGTAAGAAGCCCTCTGCACTGGGGTCCTGAACAGAATTGTTTCGGTTTTTTGGAAATTGATCCTCAATTTCCAATCACCGCAATATCCCTTAATGTGATCGAAGTCACGTTGCAAAAGTATGTTGATGACCTCGATTTTCGGACCTGATCTGTACGCCACTAAATCATCTGCGTACGCTATAGCGTGTCTGAGAGAACCTACAAGATCACTTGTATAAATGTTAAACAATATCGGGGAGTTCACCGCCCCCTGTTGTAAACCGTTTTTAATTTCAAAGACATTACTCGAAGTTACGTTGCCACATTTGACAACGAACTTCTTTCCCATAAGCATTTCATAAATCATATATAGCATTGGCTTACGCATGCCCAGTCTGGTCAGCTTGTAGAAAAGCCCCTCTAACCATACGGTGTCGAAGGCCTTCTCAAAGTCAACCAGACAGGCCCCTGTGCATTGTCCTTTGGATTTATTCCATTGGATGTCGGAGACTAGTTTCGACGCGGCATGAATGGTGTCATGCCTCGCTCGAAAACCAAACTGATTTTCCGGGATAATTTTATTTTCCTCGACCCACTCAAGCAGAGCCCTATTGACTATTTTCTCAAATACCTTGCTTACATTCGGCAGAAGGCTTATTGACCGAAGATTAGCTGGGTTTGTTTTGTCCTTGTCTTTTTTGGGGATAGGATGTACCACCGCCGTTTTCCAGTGCACCGGATAATGTGCATTATTCAGTGCATTGTTAAACAGCGTGGTGAAAATATCGACTGCTTCCACTGGCAGGTGTCTCAATACGACGTTTGGGACACCGTCCACTCCCGCCGACTTTTTATTTTTCAGTGATACGAAGATGTCCAGGAGTTCATCTTTTTGAACGAACAGCATCATGCTATTGGCGACTATGCCATTTGAAGGGTTTTCGTCATTGAATACGGTAAAACCGTTATTCTCAGATCGCCAAGCTTGGAGTTCGGTACGTAGATAAAAGTGATTCAGAAAGGCTCTCTCCTCAATATCGCGATTTGGGCGAACAGGACTGTTCACCGTATACACGGTCTCGAAGATAGCGCCTATCGAATTCGCCTTCTCCTGAGGATCTTCGATCGTGAAAAATCCGTCGTTCGAGTCTACACTTTCCGGACTTATACCGACAGTCGTGAGCGTCTGTCTGTTCTCTGTCGTTTGGGAAATTCGGACACATGGAATGTCATTATGATCTTTTCGCCTGAATATTTTATTTATTTGCGGGAACATATTCGGGCTACTGGTTTTTATAGCCTGAATTTTCTTGCCCCAATACAAACTTACAGATTTTCTATAATTTTCCGATATTAGCTGTTTAAGGTTTTTGATCAATGACTTCAATGTCCGAATCTCCGGGTCTCGCCTGTCCGTAAATTGTCTCTGCAGCCGTTTAAGCCTGGAGACCAACCTACATTTGTGTTTGTGGAGTGCATCGATTGTTGGCGTTCGATATTTCTCCGTCTGGTCGTCAGAACTAGTTATCTTAGGGATAGCTAGATCCATTGACCTTGTGAGGACCTCATTCATTTTTAGTAAATTTTGGTCAATTTCGTCGTTTGTAAGGTTTCTGTTTGTCGGTGGATCAATTTCGCTCAAACGTAATTCTCGCTTTACAATTCTGGTGAAACGCGGCCAGTTCGTCTTTCGGTAGTCGAAAGAACGCACTTGGTCGAACTCCTCCAGTTGAGTTTGCTCGTTTGGGATCCTGAATACGGCATCAAGTCCGAGGTGGTCACTGTCATCGTAATCGAATGCTCGTACACAGTTCCGAGCATGTTCGTTATTTGTCAGTTCTAGTCTATTGTCCATAAGGGCTAAGTCCAGAAAAGAATTTCCTCTCGGGAAAGACGGGATATCCGTCGCGTACAAACTAAGTTTGTACTCAATCATATTTTGCTCCCTCCAATTTTGAAGCAGTCGACCTCTAGTGTTCGAGATTGCATTTCCCCAAGCCGCGTGCTTAGCGTTAAGATCACCGGCCAAAAAGTAATAATTATCAGCCGATTGAAGCTGTAGGCAACGAAAAAGTGTCTCGAGCTCTGCTATAAATTGAGTTTGTTGAGTTGCTTCAGGTGCATAAAGCGACACCACATACATTCTCCTCCGACTATGGAGAGGAATGCATACGATGCATGCTTCCAACACCTGGAACCTACGTACATCCCCGCTATATATAATGTTATGGCGTAAGCCTTTGCGTAATAAGACAGCGACCCCACCCCCTTGGGAGGAGTGGGGTCGGTCTCTTCTCACTACATGGTAGTTGCTGTATCCCAATTTGTGTTTCTGGTTTAGCTTAGTTTCGCTGACCAAAACTACATCCGGGAGTTGGTTTTTCAACAGGTTTGTAAGGACGGTTCTTCTCTCGACCCTGACTAATGAATTAACATTCACAGCTAGGATCCTAAAGTTTACCTCATCCAGCGTACTCATCATATTCATGGCGCGCTAGACACGGCAAACATCGAGTAGATATGATCTATTCTAGCTGCTTGCTCGTTTAGTTGTTTTTGGAACTGATCGATCTTGCTATCTAATGACAGCAAGAACTTTTTCATATCCAAATCGGCTTCAGGTGCTTTTTCAGCAACCTTAGGCCTGTTTAATGTCTGGGAGCTACCCGTTCCAGCTGCCATTTGGGCATAGGACATGTTGGGCTCAACCCTATTTGTGAAAGAGCGACTTTTAAGCCGCCTTTCTTCTTCTACAGCCTGTTTCCGAGCTAGCATACTCTTCTTTTTCTGTTGGAATACAGGACATCCCTTATAGTTAGCAGGGTGCCCCGCATTCCCGCAAAGAACACATATGAGCTTGCTCATATCTTCTACTCTATCGCTACCTAGAGGACATTCGTTTAAAATGTGGTCCTCGTCGCACTTAACACATCTAATCTGCATGTTGCAGTTAGAAGCGGCATGCCCGAACCTCTGACAGCGCATACATTGCAATATGCGATCTGTCCTTTTTAATTTATCCCATTTTACAGCATGATAGTATACGCGATTGATTCTGCGTAGACTATCGATTTTGCTATTGGGGGTTAGTTGTACCAGGAAAAATGGTAACCTTCGGTTACCACCCCTACCCTTAACCGCGGAAAACGGCTTTACACCGACGAACTTAAGGTCGTCGCTATCAAAACTCTTGAGCTCGTTTAAGAGCTCCTCCGCATCAACAGCGGCGGGATCGATTCCCTTTAGAATCATTGTTTTTAATTTTTCGGTTTTGGGCGTGTACGTGAAGTACTCTGCCTTAACCCCCTCCAGTGCTTTGCGGACTTTTTTGTAGTCCTCAATACTATTACAAACAATCTTATGATTTTGGGCCGAGATATGCTTGACCGCGAAATCCTTAATGTATCTCTTACATAATTTTATGCTATCTCTAGTACTGAGGTAACTTACGTTGATGGGGGGTACTTCTTCCCTCTTTTCCTTTGCGGGTTGCATCTGCTGCTTCTGTTGTCTTTGCTGCTGGTGTTGTTGCGGCTGTTGTTGTTGTTGCTGCATTCGTTGGTGCTGCTGTTGTTGCTGCTGCTGTTGCGGCTGTTGTCGTTGCTTCTTCGGATGTTGTTGTTGCATAGCAAACCGTTGCTGCATTGGTTGCAGTTTATTCTGCTGAAGCATTGGCTTCGCTTTCAGCTCGAGTTGTTGTCTCTGCTTCTGCCTCCTTTCTTTTTCCGCGAGGGCATCTTTTTGTCTGGCCTCTCGCATTTTTTCGAGTTTAGCCGTTAACTCTGCGATGAGGATGCTCAACTTGGCCTCCTCATCATTCACAGCAGGCTGCGCTTCGTCAACCTCTGCGAGCTCTTTATATGGGTTTCCCTCGCCAACGTAGCGGGGTTCCCCTTCATCAAACGCGGATTCATCGAGGTCCGAGTTGCACTCCTCCTCTTCTTCCATTGTTGTTGGCAGCGGTGTATTTTCCGCTACCTGCATACATCGCCGCACGTTGAGATTAGGTACGGGATTAAGCTTCCTCCGCCTCCCCATTTGGGTTGTTGTCGTTGCACTTTCTGCTGCTGCTGTAGTTGTTGGTACCGCCTCTTTCGTTGTCGCTGGTACCTGCTTTGTTGATGATGTTGTTGCTGTTGATGATGCAGGCATCGCCAGCTTCTGCCTTTTGTTTGTGGGCGACCTACTTCCACCCTCTTGCGGGACTTCTTTCACCGCACCGGTTTCCATAGCCGGTAATTCGGCCGAGACACTCTTCGTTATGTGTTTTCTTCCCGTGTGAGTTGAAAAAAAACTTAAAAGTACTGGGGTCTGGTTGGGCTCGAACCCACGACTCCCACTCCTGAGTCAGGTGATAGCACCACTACTCCACGTGGACGATAAATATTAATTGGCTTACTTGCCACTTCTTCACTAATTCACAATTGAAAAATACTTCCGCACAGACTACTTAGTCAACTTACCACTACGAGAGTTGGAGAGCGACTGGTTTATTCAATCAATTCAATAGTAAATTGTCACCCCTATATAAGTAATCAGTTAATTCGTGACGTTTGAAGAAAAGCGGCGAGTTAACACAAAAAATAGTAATACCGTGGATTGTAAAATAATTAAAATTGTTTAAGCTAGCGTCCATTAATGATTAATTAATGTTTTTATATTGAATGCAAACAAGTTGCATAGTATATATAATCTTATCATTGCATTGTCACATTAATCATTTAAATTCACTCAGATACCATTTTGATAAGAAATGTATGCTCCAACTAAATCTGTTATGACGACGTTCGTAAGAGATTTGGCGGTCAATCCAGTACAAAAGTACAAAAATATTTCGCAGATTTCGTAATCCAATCCAAAGTTCTCTCTATATCAATGCGAATTCCATTCGTACTTGTTTTACCAGAATCAGTTTACAATATCAGCTTAGTTTTTTTATTATTTGGATCGTTATCTATTCACCAGACGAGTGTTACTCATATGTGTGATTATTATGTGACGGTGAATAAATTGTGATTGATATATTTATTGTTTAATTTCTCCAGGGCTAAAAGTAATCAATAGTAAGTTGTTCAATTGAAATCGGAAATAAGGCATCTTTATATCAAAGGCCAATTTTTATCTGTCTTACGAAAAGTTTCATCAACATTTGCAAAGTGCAATTTAAACACGCTTTTAATTGATAAGCAGGTTTTTTGCATATTAGTTATAGATGCAGGAATATAGAAATTTATCTCAATCAAACTAAGTCTGGGAAATTTTGTCAGATGTCGGTCTTTGGGCTCGTTTTTTTCTGGATTCCTAGGCCTACACTCAGCGTTAATTCTAAGAGTAGGTTGTGGAAGAATCATTTACATAATAATTAATTTGAAATTTACACCAACTCGGTTTGAAAATATTCATTACCATATTTAATCAACATTACAAGATGTAGGAAATGGTGTGATATATTGATCACGCGATTGTACTTTAAGATCTCTATATTGCGTATCCATATAAGGGTTAAACCTTTAGATTGGATACTTGAGAAAACAACAATTCAGAAACGTTTCAATATCTCTTTTTTAGAATGTTTTTCAATATTTTTGGCCTTCTGAAATCTACAATTACTCGCAATATTGTAACGCAATAAAAAATCTAAAATCAGCCACGACTGTTCGTTTATACACCACTATCAAGATAACCAAATCTGAGATAATATTTCATGGTTGGGAAATATTTTCCCTTATCCAACTTATTTAAAGATTGATATCATCTTTATGCTTTTCAAAACAAGCTCTGTATCTCATCAAGCTTTCAATTTGAGACCGAGCCTACAACGTGATATCTAACACGGCCTGTGTCCTTTTTTATATACAATATGAATTTTTCTTTTTAAGCTCAGAGCATAACCTGATTTGACAATTAATATTAATATCAGAGCTCAATGAGCTCACAATTAATTGACCAAGCATACTGAGCACGAACCAATTGAGTTCAATTTGATTTGAAAAAAAGGAAAAGATTTATATTTTCGCGATTTGAAATATATATTATTTATATTACCTAGTTAATCCTTTTTGTGAAATTCTAATTTTTAGTTTTTTGTAATCTCAATTGGTATATAGACATCTTTGAACTCAAGTTTGTTTTAACATGTACAAAATGAGTTAGCACTCTCAGAACTTGAGGTGGTGTACATATGGACATTTGGTGCCGTGACATAAAGCCAAGACTTAAAAAAATGACATAAGACCCAATTCTAGTATTTGGCATTATGATACTTCGATAAAGCGACATTAGGCCAAATGAGGAAAGTGACATAAACCCAAATGGATCTCAAATCGAATTGTATATACACATATCAGAGTAGCAAATTTAATATGCAATCGAAAGTGTCATAAAGCCAAATTGGCCTTTTGACGCTTCATCAAAGTGTCATAATACCAAATGCTAGAATTTGGCGTCAGATTCACAATGCGTCATAAGACCAATTTTATAGATTTAATAAAAAAAACTACGCAGCGGACCGTTAAATTGATGTAAACAGAATGGACACCATGGTTCAACCCGGACATCAGTATCAGTTAAAATGAAAAAAGAATGCTAAAATGAAAAAGAAAAGCTACTTAATTCTGATGAAGGCTTCTATATCTATATGTGCGGATAATAAATTATCTTAGAGAAACAAATATACCAGTAAAATACTAAATTTATTCGTTTCATTCGTTTCCTTTCATAAAGCGAGTTTTTTTAGAGGTATAGAACTTTGAATTGAAATACAAAACAAGAAAATCGTTTTAATGTCCATCAACTTGGCTTTATTGGAAGGATAATTTTATGCCATTATGGCATGTCGCCAAGTTAAGAGGTCCAATTTTCAACCACTTTTTTGATAATTTGGGGCTGTGTTTCGGCGATACGCCACGAATGTTGGCTTCCAAGTCCTTTAACGTTTCTAGTTTGTTGTCGTAGAAGACTGACTTCATATATCCAATGGTGTCAAATCACACGATCTTGGTGGCCAATTGGCAGCTCCATTCCGTGAAATTATGCACTCATCGAATGCTTCATTCAATGACGTGTGCTTTGTGGCATGTAGCGCCGTCTTGTTGGAACTACATCTCATCCACATTCAAGCCATCCAATCCGTTAACAAAATAGTCGGTTATCATGGCTCTATACCTGTCTCCATTAACGGTAACTGACACTCCAGCATCATTTCGGAAGAAGTATGGCAAATGACTCCACCAGCCAATACAGCAGACCAAATTTCGGTTTTTGTGGATGTAATGGAGTCTCAAGGGTCTCATGTGGATTCGCTTCACTCCAACTGCGACTGTTTTGCTTTTTGACGTAGCCATTCAACGAAAAATGAGCCTCATCACTGAACAAAATTTTGCGATGAAAATCAGCATTGAGATCAATCTCATTTTCGGCCCATACACCAAAATCACGACGCATTGCATAGTATCGCGGCTTTAATTCTTGCACAAGCTGGATTTTTAAGTTCGTTAGCCAAGATCTTTGCGCAAAATCTTCCATAAACCTGATGGTCAAAACTCCAATTGCTATGCACGGTGGCAAATCGATTCATTCGGGTCCTTTTCAACACTTTGCTCTACAGCGGCAATTGTTTCTTCGGTGCGCACTGTTCGACGTCTCTGCGTATTATCACATAGAATAAACGTAGTACGAAAACGATCCATGGTTAACCGAATCAATTGCTCTGATGGACGATTATGTCGATTATAAAAAGGACGGAGCTTGCGGTAAACTTCGCAAACTGAACCATTATTTTCGAAATAAATTCGCACGATTTGCAAGCGTTGTTTATTTTTCAACCTGTTTATGATGAAATGGTAAACCAAACTGAACATAAATGACAATAGAATTGCCCGATTTGAGCAGAAACTGTCAGTTTTTAAACTGTTTTTATCGTTTTTTGTGTAGGACAATTTTTTTCCTTTCTCTTCTACTATTTTTTTCGCCTACAAGAATCACTTAAAGTGAAAGAAACAGCAGAAATAAGTAAAATAATTTAAAATAATATTGATCGGAAACATATTTAATGTTTTTTGTATAATAAAATCATTTAACAGTCGATGACAGTAGCCATCACGCATAACAAGCTTTTAATTTGAAATTGAAGACATCTGGTGTGTGCTCGATGGTCGATAGAAATGTACATGTGATCGCCTTACATGTTTTTCAAAAAAAAATTGTTTAATATGTTTCCAAATTAATTTTGTCAATGTATTAGATTTTCAATCTAAGCTTGTTGATGAAAGAAATAGAAATCAGACGAATAACCATGAAACGACCGATCAAAGCTCAAAAACATATGAAAAGGCTACAATCTAATGTGCGTATCGTTTAATACCCTATATCATCTATTCCCTTAAATTAATATTGCCAAAAAGTGGGGTTTATAGGAATGAAGTATAGAGAATCTTTTATGACTATGCAAAAATGACGTTGTTCTATTGCATATGCTGTGAGGTAGGCTATACAAATAGTGTTTATATGAACCAGACGAAGAGGTCATATTAATATTACCGAAGTTTTTGCATCGATTTTTTTTCAAATTTCTTAAACATTTTAACAAAAAAAACGTTTATAAATTAAAACGCCATTAAAAGTGGGCGTACCATAAAACTTTACACAGATAAAATATAGCTATTAAAATTGTCTAACTATTTTGTTCAGACAACCTTTTTAAAATTCTTTACGGTCTGGCCTAAAACTACGTTTTTTGAAAGCAAGGCGTGGAAGTGGATGGATTTCAAAAAAGTTCACACTTGTTTTGCTGGGAGCAATAAAAAGTACGTGTAAATTTCATCATTCTAGCTCAGAATTTAAGCCTCAAAAGTTGGTGACGTCGTGTAGGACTGACAAACATAGTTAAAATAACTGAGCTATCGATACCGATTCGATCTATATGTTACATTATGGTATATCCAGGTAAATTATTTCTCTATATTACAAATTATGTACCAAAACGAATATATTTCTATGGAACAGGGTACAAAAACCAGTTCGGTTTCAAACAATTTAAAATACTATATAGGTAGATAACCAAAAAAACAGGATTTTCATACTGACTCATTTGAGATTCTCATCACGAGTCATGTACAAATCAGATTTATATTCATAATGCCGAAAAAAAAGTTCAATATGCGCCTTAATTTAAGTAATCGTCGGCTGTACACTATGAATAAACGCTCACATCATGCACAGAAGCGTTATACGTACATGTATATCTCAATATTGCCACAATGATATTATTGAGATCACGAGACTTGAAGACCTCGTTGACGGCTACTTAAGCACGAGACCACATCAAGTATTCGAAAGCGAAAAACCACACGAGACTGCCATTTCAATTAAAAGCGAAAACATATGCGAACGAAATAAACACTTATGTAGGTACAAAAGTGTATCGCATAAACAAAAGCAGAGCGAGCAAAAGTACGTATAAGATTTAGATATGTCTCAGATGTATACAGAATATATCCCAATACAAATTACTTTTTGAAAAAAAGTCGGCGACCACGAGATTTCCATCAGTGGCGTCGTGTGTCACTATATACTAGAGCCAACACACCACTCTGAGGCTGAACTGTGATATTATACCAATCATGTGACACATTCGCTTTCAATGATAGTAATTTATGACACCACTAGTGTGACAGTAGTTGATGGTAATGCTAAAATTAAAAACGAAATGCATTCGGGGAGAGTTTGCAAATTGATATTGCTTTTAATTATTTTTTTTTTGTGTTGACAGGCTATTGATCGATTTACATTAAACAGACCTAATCATTTTTTTTTTAACTACGATTTGAAAATAATTGTCAATTTAATCATTTTGACGCTTATGATTAATTACGTTTTCTGCCATCAATATCCATTTTAATTTTTCAGGTAAGTTTAATGCAATTATTTGTTTTTTATTTTAGGTTTTCAAAGAAACTCCCTATAGCTCAATCCAAAGTGTAAATTCTACCTTTTGAAGTGTGAAGTCTGAAAAATGATTTCAGATAACACAAAAACGCGGCATTGTAGAGTTTTGCACGAAATTTGTTTTTGAGTCTGAGATTTTTTCTAATGCCTGCTAATGTCAGAAGTCTTGAGTTTGTAATCTGGGGTCTCTTTTTTACCAAACTGGGTACGCTCGATTTAACTAAAACTGTGGATAGGTGTATTGTTAGTGGTCCTACATTTCAAATTGTTGAAAAAGAATCCCATATGTTTCGAACGTTTTGTTTTAAACGCTTGTCATTGTCGATGATCCAACTTATAAACATATTAATAATTTGTTTTTATCACCACAAAAAAAAAATGCATCGGAAATGTGTCCTTACTTAAATTTGAATCATTGTATATCCCTATCGTTTCCCAAAACAGACTAAACAAATATATTTATATCTGAAGCTATCTGCCTTCAGCCAATGCGGAATTAAGCGCTCATGTTGACCTATCGGCTCATCCGCCACCATCTCTTTTTGATGGGCCTGTTTAATCTAGTGTATCTTCTTGAGATCAATGGGATCTCAAGAGCCTATTCACTGTTGTTGTGCGGGTGTAAGTCTATGAAGGATGAAATGTCAATAAATGCTGAATAAACACTTGACACACCTCAATTGCCATCCATCAAAAAAACGCTTTTGAAAAAAAAATAGCTCTGGATTGATCACCCGTTATTTCAACATATCTTGAAAAAAATATATCACACATTATTCTCTGGGATGATAGCTTATGTGTTGTCCAAATAAATAAATAAATAACGCCAACAATAATAAGTTATTCACTTCTGGGTTTTAGAAGAATATGAAAACGAGTTTGGGATCTTCTTTCATAGATATAAATGATTTAAATAAAATTATCAAACCGATCTTCTTAATCTTGCAATGTTGCCTTTAAGCCTGTTATTTTCATCTCAACAGACGTATATTAAGCATCATTTGTTACCTCAGTTTTTGAATTTGAATTTCCTTTTTTGACTTTGCGCGTTAAAAAATGCGTCAATAAATCGAGAGACATTTTTGAAGCCCACACTTTACTAAAGTTTTCTCTACTCTTAATAAGTTATTACCTTATTACTATGTGCAAACAATCGTTTAGTTTCAAGTATTAAAATTGAAATGCTCATAAATCTTAGTAGTTGACATTCTGTCAGCATTTTGGTTTTTCCGGTTGTCATTTATCAATTATTCTTTTAATTATTCGCAGTAGCAAGCACATTCTCATAGAACAGATAAACACAACCACACCGGATTAAGAGGGCAATTACTAATGACAATACACGTATTTTTTGTATTTAATTGAACATGCATTGTTGTGTAAATTATGTCATAAGCACCAGACACGATTTAGAATGTTTAATTCAGACCCAAAAGACTAACCATCTAAGTTTCAAAAAGTATTACTTAAAACCAACAAACTGCTACAGTTGGGATGAAGATCTCATATGTCTCTAATAAGCCTACACGTTTTTTTGGTAAGTCGGGTGAGGAGATATCACAGTTTGAGAACTACTACGGAGAACCTAATATATGATATGAATAATATCCGAGAACGTGTGGGTGCATTTTGAAAATCAACTGGAAAAACAATTACTGAACAAGGACTTTTAACTGTTAAATATTGAACATTTTTTAATTTTCAATTTTAATCCTGAGCTTATCAAACGATTTTGGTGAGTTAACTATAAACTAAATGATCTGGATTAACTCGAGACGAGAGTTAATTCAGTATGGTTAAAATTTTCACCATTCAACTGTTTTTCCTGTGTGTTGCCTTTACAGTCAGTTCGGGTATCTAAACAGATAGAAGATAAAAAAGAAACAAACTATTCACTAAGCACGAGGATGTGTTTAGTGCATTGGACTACTAAGCATTGTTCCCGGTTCAAAACACGAAAGGCACAACACTTATGTTTTTTTTTCACTAGCCCACCTCTTGCGAAAGTCGCACAAATTCTTATTCATAAAATATTTTTCCGTCCGTAATAGTTTACAAGGTTAGTACCAAGTAAAGTACCAAAAAACGGGAAATCTATTACAATTAGATGATTCACAGCTCGGCAGATTTAGCATGTATAATTTTTATGGTTACAAAACTCATGTCTACCAAATTTCATGAATCTAGCTCAAAAATCAGTGGCATACAGACGGACGAACGTATCTTTAATTTAAGGACGGAATGGGATAGGGTATTCAACGATTTGCACAGCAGATCGTAGCCTTCTCATATGTTTTGTTTTTTATTCACTGCGATTGTGATTGTTTATAACTACCTGTGACTCCAGTTGCAGAGTATAGAGATCGATTGCGAAGACTTATAATTTTCGTTAAATACCAACTTTAGTGTTGTGATTTCTTGGGTACATGATAATTTCATGATAATTTCAGTCATGTATGTGACTCAAATAGAGTAAGATATTATTCCCATAGGCCCCGACAAGTTTGGTCGAAATTTTGATTTCTGCGTGTTGTGATCGTAAATGTATCGCCACCTAAATTTGATTGTTGTATTAACCATGATAATATTTTAAGTAAGTATGTAGATATTTCTCTGTGATTGAAACGTGACAATCAGTGACTGACTGAACAGTTAAAGTTATGTGCTTTTCAAATAATTAAATAATTGATTTCTTCCATGTATTCTTAAAAAGAATCGAGTAAGCCTTACCTGTCACATTAAGATAGTCTTATTGATCACTTACTTTGATGGCATAAAGCGTCATCATGAATACTGACTTTCTAAAAACATACACACACATTCAAATATACTCTGCAAATAAAATTGAAAGCACGACTTTGTAGAATATTTACTCAGACTTTGGTCACGTGTAGTATATTGCCTTATGCCTTAAATTTGAATTAAACCCACACAAGCTCCAAAACATATAGGTCGCATTTGTATCATTGCTAACAAATAATATTGAATTATTGTTGGCACTACCAAACAATCGGTTTAATGAAGTAATTTAATAAAGTACACCTACATATTGTAGTAAGGGTAGGATTTTTTTTTACAAATGAATTTATTTATAAAAAAGGGAACTACAGCCTTACTTGGTACACTATATAATAACTTACATATTATATGTATGTATCCACTAAATGTGTATACATTTTGTGACTGCATTTAACAAATTTGTTGTTGCGGTTAGTAATCGTTTTGTTTTTTTTTTTAAATTTAATTTTTTTTAAACGGCTGATGATCATACGATCAGATTTAGATTTAAGATTGGATATTTTTTGTGGAATGTTTTCAATGACCCAGTTAACGTGAAGTTAATCACAAATAGTTTTTTTTTCATTCCCTACCCATTAGGGGTATAATAGTTTCGATATATTGGAAACTGAGTTTGTATGTCTGTCTAAAATGTTAAGTTATACTGATGACTTTCAGATATGAACTTTTTGCTGAGGCACCCAAATATTCTCGTAACTACATATATTAATTAATAATTTAATATAAATATAAAAATACAAAATCGATATAACATAATATAAAAATAAGTAACTAGTTAATAATAAACATATAAAAAAGAATATCAAATAGGATTAAGTTAGCAAGACTGCTCTACAAAAAAAATATTCACAACGCATGTCAGTTGTTATTTGACGGCAGTCATAGTTTTCTTTATAAGGATAAGGATAGATAAAGGAAAAAGCACAGTTCTTGAATACCAACAAGTTAGCTTGTTATTCCCTACATACTAGTACATATTGGCTTAATAGAATAGTTACATGAGATAGGACAAACCTTCACGTGTAATACATCCCTACAGGTTATCTTTGACAGTTTGTGATGAACCTGGGCCCACACGAACCTACAATCTACGTAACATACAAAATAGAAATGCTCCAAGTATGTCGAGTTCATTCAAGTCATTTAACTTAATTTATTTTGAACTTTTTGGGTTTCAATATGACGTAACACTTAGCAAAAGATGTCACACAAATCTGAATGCCAATGACATGCTTTGATTGGCGGGCCGCAAAATGGAAAGTTTATTGATGAACTTTGTACATTTAACGCCACATATTGCCGGAAGATTATTTTTTGTTTGTGTTTCTATTTTTTGTTCATAAAATCAAACTAACTCATGTGATAAGAAGTGAAATCATAGACACGCTTTAAAGTGAGTTAATATGTCCTAATAAATTTATTCAACTTCGTAATTAACATCGTAAAAACAACAATATTTTGTTGTTTTATTATTTGTTCTATGTAGTGTCCAATTTCTTGGTTACTTAACCGATGAGCGGTGGTTGAGTAAGTATTGTTCTAAGGATGTGCAAACAGACGTTTACTGAAAAGCATCGGCCCTGTTTCTGAAATTGTGATTGTGATGGTGTCAATTAGCATATTTGTGCATTTGGACCCATATTGGGTTTTGAGAAGTTGAAAGTTAACCAGAATTCTTCCAACAAAATAAGATCTAACATCTTTATATGAATGAATGTGTCAATCGAGGAGTTGAAGACGTTTCCAATCCACACGAGATAAATCAGCAGCAAATACATTTCGAAAAAAACCCACCGTTTTGTACAGATTTTGATCTGTCAATATTCTTCTTAAAAGAAGCAAGTGTTTTCTGGCGTTAACGGTGATCGGTACAGATCGATGATAAGCAGATAATCCCTTTTAGGTTTAACTAGGACACAGAAAATATTAGTTTCAATACTTCCACTTATTCCAACAACAACACAACAAATGATTTTCAGCAAATTCAGGCAGATTGCGCCCACCTTTTTTGTGTAAGATCATTCTAGTTTCAGGATTAATTTAGTTAACTCTATATTAATTGATCTGGTTCAACTCATACTGGCCACAATAAAATAAATATTTCTCTAAAGAAAAAATAGCCACGGTCATAATCCCGCGATTTTTATACATTATCCCATAGGGGTATATGGTAATGTAGGTAGATATACCTCAAAGTATATGGATCGACTCAGAATCGCAAGCTGTCTGCCGGTCGTAGGGCTACAGAAAATGTGCACACATTTTTAAAACCCGCCCACTTTTTAGAAAAACGTTATTTTTGGTCAAACGGTTAAGAATTTTAGGAACCATCAAAACAAGATGCTTAGACTATCTGAATATCTATATTTCGTTCCTGTAAAGTTTTTTGCCACGCCAACTTTTTGGGGTGTTTTTGGTACAAATCTTAAAGAGATTCAAATATCTTTTGATGGAAATTCTTCCGTAAATGACATATAAACATTTCGTCCAAAGACCACATTTTGGGGCGTTCTTACAACACCCATTTGTATACCACACCTCCAGTCTTTTGCACATTTTGGGGATATGCATTTAAGGATGGGTTGGGATAGAGTATTAAATGATCCACACAGTGGATTGCAGCCTTTTTATATGTTTTTTCATTAACTTCAAAAACAGTCACGGTCACTCAGTCGGTGACCAAAAACAATTCGAAAAATTCAAGTCGCACGCGTAGACGATAACTTATCGAATTTCGATTTTTTTAAAACACTTTGATTAAATGTCGGTTATTATCATAATCTATGTTAAGTACTTCCTGTGTTATTACTTATTTTAAATGAATACATAGTATAAAACATAGTCCTTAGTCTTGGGGCACTTTGTGTTGTGGAGGTTTATTTTATAGATATTAAAAGTCGTATCTATAAAAGCATTTTAAAGGTAGCCTAACTTATGAAACCTTTAAGTACTGGCCTAGTGCAAAATCGGTATCTATAAACGTTTTTCAGATTTAGGCAACTTTGCCTAAGACATTTTCACTTTAACGTACATATACGAGAATTTCAATCTAAAAATGTATTTTTATGTGATAATTTTCAATAAAGTGAAAAGCATTTTTGCAATTAGTATATTTAATATTATCTATAGAGAAAATACATATGAACAGAGAATCTCCTTCAGAGCTTCTCGTTTTGCCGTGGAGGTGTTTCTGTCCACACTTTTGTCGTTAACTATTTTAACCTTGCTTTTCTTTTAAATGTAGTAGAAGTAACTGCAAATAAAAATCAACCCCTATATAGTAAACACAGTATTTTGAAGATATATAGATCTTATTACCCTACCGGTAGAATCTAAATCTTCTTACCATTTTCTCTTTTATAGAGCCCCATGTTCTTTTTTTTAGATGTTTGTTTACAAATAACATGCTGTCAAACCCAAGAAAAAAATCGGATGTAAATTCTACTTTTTACATAACCTCGCCAACGTGCCTAACTATGCAGCCTCTGAGAAACTTCATAAGGAAATCTTATAAATACGGCTGTTAGACTTTAAGTGGTTGGCCGCGGTGTAGTGGTAATGTGTTCGCCTGTTGAGTAGTACGTTGCGCGTTCAGTTCTACCCCATCAAAAATTTATGGAACTTTTATTTAAAGAAATAAAAAATGGTCGGTAGTTACTTCTTAAAGTAAATAACCATCCTTGAGAGTTCTGCGAATTTAGAGTGAACAAAATATAACAGAGCCTCCACTAAGTTAGTTCGGACACCACCCAACGAGTAAGTCCCCACTACATCCAAAATATTTTTTATCACTCTCTTTCTTCCCTTTCTCTGAAGGCCCGTACAGTGGTGAAACATTAAAAGGGTATTCATAACCCCTTGAGTGCAAATTATAAAAAAAAGGTCTTTAGATTAACCAAATTAATTCTTATTTTTCAATAGTTTGAATGCTGCCCTGGATACATAAAAAAACTATTGTCTATTTAAAGACAAAGCCTCTGGATTCAACAGACTTTAAACTTATATTGTGAATATTCAATTAAATACTCACAAAAGTGAGATCAGGCATTAAATTTCATTAAACGCATGTAGTTAATTAGGATTAATAAAGCTTTACTAATGTTAGTATAGAGTAACCTAAACAACAATCGCCTCTGTTAGTACTAAAAATAACAATTTAACAATCCATATTGGATATATTATAAGACATGGCAAATAATGCAACATTTTTAGAACATGCCAAGTGGCCCTGTAAACAATTTTATTTTATGCTTACGTTTGTTTGCAATATCTAAGTGGAATAACACGCTTTACCCACACAAGCAGGTGTGTAAAATTTCTAAGAAATCCATATTAACTATAAAAGTCATTAAGTGTGTTAATTGGTATTATTGCTTTGTCTTATTTGCTTGAGTGATTATCTGTTTCGTCATTAGAAATAGTCGACGTCTACAATTTCATTAAAAGTATCTGAGGTTATGAACTAAATATAAACCACGTCATGCATGTATATATTTATACCCTATCCCATAGGGATATATTAGTTTTTATACATAGTTTGTAACATAGAGAAATAATTGAGCTAAGTATGGAGTAGGGTAAAGAATTAATTAATTAGGTTTTAAAATTAGGTTTTTCTAAAAAGGGGGCGTGGCAGTGGATGGATTTCAAAATTTTTTACACTTGTTCGAACAGCACGTACAAGGATCACATGTACCAAATTTAATTATTCTAGCTCAAAATTTAAGGCCCAAAAACCGGTTACCTGCAGACAGACATGGCTTAATCGACTCAGATATCGATTCTGAGTCGATCCATATACTTTGAGGTATACCTAGCTCAATTATTTCTCTATGTTACAAGCTATGTATTAAAACCAATATACTCCTATGGGGGGTGTATCGTGACTTAAAACTGTATGGGAATGAAATAAAGAAAATTACATTGTGGACACATCTTGGTCCGATAGTATCTAATTCTTTTTTGGTACGACAGAGAACGAAGTTTTTCTATGGCAGCTATGGGGTAGGGTGTACAAATAGGTTTTGTAAGACAACAGCCGCAAAAGTGGGCGTGGGTTAAAAAAGACGAAACGTTAATATTGACATTATGGAAGGATTTTCCATCGATTTTTTTTCGATTCTTTAAAATTTTACCGAAAAACGTTTTTTTTTTTTTCTAAAAACGCCCCCAAAAATGTGGACGCGGCAGAAAACTTTGTATGGACGAAATTAGATATTGAGATTGTCTCAATATGCTGTTCAGACAATTTTTCAAAATTTCCTAACGTTTGGATAAAAACAACATTTTTCTAAAAAGTGGGCGTGGCAGTAGGTGGATTTTTAAAATCTGTACACCTGTTCTGTAGGCACGGCCAGGGGACCTATGTACCAAATTTCATTATTCTTTCTCAAAAATCGGTGATGAACAGACAGACGGACATGGCTAAATCGACACATCTACCGATTCTGAGTCGATCCATACTTTGAGGTATACCTAGCTCAATTATTTCTCTAGAAACTATGTATCAAAACTAATATCACTAATTGGCATTGAATTTTTTAATGCAATTTTTTTTAAGTGAATCTTCTTTTGGGACGATGTGAATTGAATTTTATGAAAAGATAAAAAAAACATCACGATGCCAACAACTGCGGTGTTGTTCGGATCTGGTCCGCCATCAAGTACTAACCACAACCGACGCTGCTTGATGTTGGTGATCGTGATTGGTCGGATGGACTTTACTTTTAAATTCATTTTTTATTTACTTAAAATATTAACTTACTACTAAACAAAAATGCTTAAATCTAACTTATCAATAACTGGTTTAATTAATCTAACTTATCGGCCCTTAGTGGGCGCTTTAAGCTTATATTTAGCTGTTTTATTTTGCTTTTAAATTTGTCGGTTTTATATTTAATTATAACAAATAATTTTAATTTGCAAAGAAAAAATAAAAAAAACTCTGAATAGTGACTTTTTTATAAAAAGATTTATCTAGATTATAGCCAACTTAAAACTACTTAAACTATTTAAGCCTAACTTAAGACTACTTAAACATAACTTAATTATAATCGGGGTGGCGAGCCCTCGTTGCATATGCCCCGAGGGGTCGCCATCCTGATTGTGTCTTTCGGTCCCACGGCAGCATGCATTCAACCATATTGTACGCCAATATGGTGCACAAGCCCCGCCCCAGACCTTGCTCCTAATTTTAAAATCGTAAATATAGAGTTGGACTAAAAGTCCGCAAAGTCCTGAGAAAGTGCAGAATCACCTTCCTCATATAGCCACCAAAATTCAGTGCGCTGTTTTGCAGCATCGATCCTATCGCGATCCGATACCGCCGTGCTAAAGCAGAGGAGCTCCGGAGCATTGTCGACGTACCAGTCGCGGATTAGCCGTTTGTCCCGCGCGTCACGATAGCGGTGGTATAAAAAGGCCGGCGTTCGGTACAATCCTAAGCAGGATCGGAGACACCGCCTCTCAAACAGCCGTATCTTTTCCATGTAGGCTGGTGCGTTGATCGGCCTTATGAGGGCCATGTAGGAAATGACTTTCACCCTTGAGTCAAGTTGACTACTTTGAAACAATCTCTTTGTCAGAGCATAAGGCCCCCTAGCCCTAGCCAGACAAGCATCTACGTTTTTGTTAAAATACAGAAACTTGTCAAGCCAGATGCCAAGGTATTTGACTTCACTTCTCAACGCTTTATGGTATCCCTAAGAAGCCCTATGCAATGGGGTCCTGAACAGAATCGTTTAGGTTTTTTGGAAAGTGATCTTCAATTTCCAATCATCGCAATATCCCTTAATGTCTTAATGTGAAAGAAGTCACGTTGCAAAAGTATGCTGCTACTAGATCATCTGCGTACGCTATAGCGTGTCTGAGAAAACCTACAAGATCACTTGTATAAATGTTAAACAATATCGGGGAGTTTACCACCCCCTGTTGTAAACCGTTTTTAATTTCAAAGCCTTTACTCGAAGTTACGAATTCGACAGGTGGACTTGTAACTCAGGCAACACGTACGTTGGTTTGCAAAAAAAGGATGGTTTCGTGTTGGCATGTTGGTTGGAGAAAGAACGTTGGTGGTCATGTAGGGTATGCACCTAGAAAGTGTGGTATCTTGTAATAAGTAAATTTGGGTATGTTGGATTGTATGTGAGGAAGATTAAATTATGAAACTCATCGGTGAGCCCAGAAAAAAAAATGTCCATTGTTGTAAGGAATCAAACGAAAGTTGCTAGAGATGTGGATGCGACATTTGGTATGTGGCTAAAATGATTATTTGCGTCTGAACGTTGAAATGACAGCTGATCGACGCTACTGGCTTCGTTTTGGTGTCACAAATGTTTTTTAGCGAATGTGTGTGTCTGACGTCTGGATTCTGTAATTGAAGCTTAAATATAAAAATATAGATTTGATTGAGTTTTTGATGTCTGTGATTAGTGATGTATGAAGATATGTATCTTTAGAGTTGGAGTGCTGCTCCAAATTTTGGGCTTTAGAGATTTTTATGATTTTTGGTTTTAGAGATTTAACATTTTTGGGTTTAAGGGATTTTTAGTTTCGGGGGGTTTTTCGGTTTTTTACAACTAACACTGTACACAAGAATAAATTAGAAAAAAACTGTATTAGAAGTGGGAGCAACACCTTGGTAATAACAAAAAAAAATATTTAAGTTTTGTTTTTTTTTCTCCGCACGACCCTTAACAAATCGTGGTCAGGGAATTAGTTGAGAAAAATTTGTCGATTCCTATACATCAAAATTGTTTTTATTTCTCAATGGAAATGAGATTTTTTTCCTGATTTGTTATTTGCTTTAGCTATTTTGTATATATCTGTCTATATATATAAAACGAAAAAAAAACGTATCCTCTAAGTTCAGTAAAAAAGTCAACTGTTAAATCGATTTTTTAACATGTTATTTGTTCCGAAATGAATAAATTTACTTTATTTTACTCAACCGCGTTTCTATACTTTTTCGTAAACTTATCTGTCGCTGAGTGACATTACCTCTATCCCAAAGAAGCTGAAAATTTACAATTTTTTTTCAAGGAATAATGTTGTAAAGTTGTACTAAATTGTAAAACGTCGAAGCCATGGGAACAAAGACGAAAAAGATTTCTGTTAAAATGAATAAGGAAAACTTTTAGTTGAGTCACAAAATATCTTAAACGGCAATAGCGAGGAATCTCCCACTGTCAGCAAAATAAGTCATTATCGTCGAATACAGCAAAAAGTACAAATGGCTCAAATGAATTGACAATAGCAATGGCATAGCTTAATCTTAAACAGACTCCCAAAATTACGGCCTTCTTGCCAAACTGTTCATTACAAAAAAAATTATCAGATGACCGTTTGACTGAAGAAGGGAAGCTCAGCACCATCGATCTACAAAAAATAAGACCCCCTGAATTGCGGCAATTCAAGAAGCATGTTTTGATGTACAGTTAGTTTATTTCCTTTTTGCTACATACAAATTATCTTATCACAATAGCACGGATAATATAGTTTACTACTAAACTATATTATCCGTGCTACAGGTGTCTTTTTATACCTCTCCCATAGAGGTATATACGTTCTGACATTTGTAACAAAGAAAAATCATTTAGACAGACATATCGTATAGTATATCGATCGACACAGAATCGCTAGCTGACTCAATTTAGCCACGTCTTCAGTGCGTTCGTAAGTCACCAGTTTTTGGGCCTTCAATTTTGAGCCTGAATGATGAAATTTGGTACACAAACTCTTTGTTGCTCCCAGCAGAACAAGTGTATGCATTTCCGAAATCCACCCAACGACGCGATGGCGAATTTTGAGAATGTTTCTATTCATGTTCTTGATATGTCTATAAAGTTTTGAATGGTTATAAAGTCTTGGCGACTACAAATTTTTAAGTGTTTAATTTACGGATGGAACGGGATATGGCATTATACGATTCGTACTGCGGATTGTAGCTCCCTCATATATGTTTGTCTTTGTTTTCCGCTCAAATTCACCCATCTCTGAAATGGTAAATGCTTGCTCCTTTCCTTCATGATGGTCGGGAATAGGTTACTCATTACTATGTAGATAATTGGTTTACTGTATTTGTATCAGGAGCACAATTTCCCATAAATCACCAGCATACGCCGATGATATTGACATCAATGGTCGACATTTATAATTAGATGTCACCGCGAGTATAGAGTAGGAAGCGGCTTACATATTGTGCTATTTAAAGTTGTCAGATACATATTGAAATTTAACTAGTTTCTATAGACAACAATATGTTTAAGACATATTTTGAGTGATTTTTCTATAGGGATATATTTATTGGTATAATAGATAACTTTAGGAGGAACTTACTTTTTTGCATTTTTTCGCTATGACAGGATCTATTTTCTACAGTTTAGGTGGAAGTAATGTCAATTTCCTAAAAAAAAAAACAAAATAGAAAAAAAAATTTATTTAACATTCACACACAGCTTTTGTAAGATATATAGGATGAATTAGTGATTAGTTTTTGTTTGCCCTATATACACTTTGATTAGTTTTAGTTTAGGGTGTCTTATTAAATCGCAATTTACAATCTGTCGATTTTCACGCTGTTTTAATTACTGATGTTTGAGAACCCCCATAAATTAAAAAAACAATTTTTTGGAGAAACAGACTAATACGCACTAATATGCACTTTGACCTTAATGATAAAACAACCAATTTACATGATAAACCACACAGAGATAACATTTATTTTGCCCCCTCAAGTTCACACAGGAGATTAGCGTATCAAAATAGCTGTGGTTGTTTGCAAACAGATTTGTGTATGAACAAAGTGTCAGTATGTAATATTGATCTTTGCATTTGCTTATTGTTAGAACAACATTGCCAATCTATAGCATTGGTTATTAATAGGGTTGGAGGACGTTTATAAATCATTCATTTGCTTAGTGATACTGAAGCGTTACAAGTTCTATATGCACCTCAATGTATCACATATCTAAACAAATACACTGGTGAAATGTCTGTCATGCTACTCAAATGAAATTGACCGAATTGAGTAAAAGTTTTTTATAACTCCCCACGGGCATTTCAAATTTTTCTAGTTAGTCCAAAGATGGAACAAACTTAAATTTGCAGATATAACAACCGAGATTCTTACTTGATGTACAGGTAGATAAATCGAATACCAATATATTATCCGTCTTTGGTTTTGGCCCCTTCGATAAAACTGAACTTTCCTCCTCTGACTAGACGGATGAACTTAGCATTTTGTTTAAATATATTTTTTAGTTGACGTTTACTTTTATTGTCGGACACCTTCCATGACCATTCCTTAACTACAAACTAAACATTAAATTTGGAATCCTTTCGTGCATCTTGATCTACATACAAATATAGGTTTCTCCACTCCGACATCCAGCATCCACATAACTAATGTTTGTGAGAATAAGCTGGTGGTGCAATGCAAAATGCATGTTATTTTTTTCTACTTGAAGAGTCAAGCTGTATCTATTTTTTAGTACCTATTTCAAAACTTAAGCTGATATCATTTGTTTGCTTTATTTCAACCCAATCACTAACCATTACTCTTTTCATCTCTTTTTAGTAACCCCCTTTGAAAATGTTCATCCCCGTGGCACAAAGCGCCTTCCAGACGCTCAGGCGATCACCACGCGTTCGTGTCTGGCTCATCAACAAAAATGCCTTCTCCAGTCAAGTGGAATACAAACCCATACGTTCGGTGCTGGTTGCCAATCGTGGTGAAATCGCCATTCGTGTTTTCCGTGCTTGCACAGAATTGGGCATCAAATCGGTGGCCATCTACTCCGAACAGGATAAGATGCATATGCACAGGCAAAAGGCCGATGAATCATATATCGTTGGCAAAGGTTTGCCACCAGTCGAAGCTTACCTCAACATTCCAGAGATTATTCGGGTATGCAAGGAGAATGACGTTGATGCCGTCCATCCGGGCTATGGTTTCCTTTCCGAACGTAGCGATTTTGCTCAGTCTGTAATCGATGCTGGTCTTCGGTTTATCGGACCATCCCCAAAGGTGGTCCAACAGATGGGTGATAAGGTAGCAGCTCGTATTGCAGCCATCGAAGCCGGTGTTCCTATTGTTCCTGGTACTGATGGACCAGTGACAACTAAAGAGGAGGCTTTGGAATTTTGCAAGAAGCATGGCCTTCCAGTGATTTTCAAGGCCGCCTATGGCGGTGGTGGTCGTGGTATGCGAGTTGTGCGTAAAATGGAAGACGTCGAGGAGTTGTTCCATCGGGCCAGCTCTGAGGCAAAGGCTGCTTTTGGCAATGGTGCCATGTTTATTGAAAAGTTTATTGAGCGCCCCAGGCATATTGAAGTTCAATTGCTTGGTGACAAGGCGGGTAATGTTGTTCATTTGTATGAGCGTGACTGCTCAGTTCAGCGTCGTCATCAAAAGGTTGTTGAAATTGCCCCCGCTCCAAGATTGCCCAAAGAGGTGCGCGACAGAATGACCGAAGCCGCTGTGCGCTTGGCCAGGCATGTAGGTTACGAAAACGCCGGCACCGTTGAGTTCTTGTGCGATGACACCGGAAACTTTTACTTCATTGAAGTCAACGCGAGGCAAGTTTTCATTTGAATTTATATAGAATGCCACTAAGACTCTATTCAATAGATTGCAAGTCGAGCACACCGTCACAGAAGAAATCACAGGCATCGATTTAGTGCAGTCTCAAATCCGTGTCGCCGAGGGTATGACTCTTCCCGAACTCGGTTACACGCAGGAGAACATCAAGCCCCGTGGTTACGCTATCCAGTGCCGTGTGACCACCGAAGATCCAGCAAACGACTTTCAACCATCTACAGGTCGGCTAGAAGTCTTCCGTTCCGGTGAGGGTATGGGTATCCGTTTGGACTCTGCTTCAGCATTCGCTGGCGCTATCATCTCACCTTACTACGACTCTCTGCTTGTGAAGGTCATCTCACATGCATCCGATCTACAAAGCTCAGCTTCAAAAATGAACCGAGCCCTTCGTGAATTCCGTATCCGTGGCGTTAAGACCAACATCCCATTCCTGCTAAACGTACTCGAGAACCAAAAGTTCCTCCATGGTGTCCTCGATACCTACTTTATCGATGAACATCCAGAGCTCTTCAAGTTCCGTGTTTCACACAACCGTGCCCAAAAGCTGCTCAACTATATCGGTGAGGTACTGGTCAACGGTCCACAAACCCCATTGGCAACAAAACTGAAGCCTGCCACTGTCGATCCACATGTACCAACTGTGCCACTAGGTAAGTGTTCTTTTTGTTCTCCGATTTGATAACATCTATTTCCTCACTGCCTCTTCTTTTGTAACTAATATTCACATGCTGATGCTATATTAACAGCTTGAGTGGCGTACACACATACACCACGCAAGCTATTCTCTTCCACACGATTAAGTACTTTTTTCAAAAATATCTTTCTCACAAGTGTCCTTCAATGGGTAACTATAGTGTATCCATAGCAAATGCAAATCTAAAGCATTCATCTAAATTGGCCTTTAATATTTTACCCCCACACTCTCTCTCGTTCTATCCGCTTCCTTTCCAAAATTTTACCTTTTGTTTCCTTTCACAAATTATGTTAATTTGTTATTTTTTTTAATCTTTTATCTATTTATTGTGGAATACATTTGTTTTTTTGGTAACATGATTTATTTTTCGCCAAAATCAAAATACTTTGTGACTACTTCTATACACACTGCTATTGCGACACGCTACCACTTTAAAACAAATTAATACGAACAAAAATATACAACAGACTTATCGTCAGAAGCACTCGACAAAGAGGAACGTGGCGAGGCTAAAGGTATGTTAATTTTCTAATTTTCATTTTCGTTCATTTGTTTCAAATATTTTATTTATTTTCAATTATTTTTGTTTTGGTGTTGTTAATGGAATATTTGTGTTTACTTTTATTTTTTTCGGTGTGTGTATTTTGTTTTTCATTGAGCTTACATCATTTGATTTTCAAAAATCATTAAATAACAAAATAACGGCCCCGAATTTTAAATGACAAAAGGGATTTAATTATAATTTTTCAAATGTTGGTTTAAATGCAGTCAACAATGTTTACCCATTCAATATCAATACCAAGGTAGTCTAACATTTCGACTGACTAAATCTCACGAAGAAAATTGTACGAAATCGTGTAGTTTAAGCCAAATCCTTATCGAGCACATAAGCCGTGTTCCACTTATGGATCCCTTATGACTGACTAAAGTTTCCTTAATTCGCAGCGTAAAATAATGATGAATCAATCCCCTTCGTGAGACACACAAAATAACCAGCTGTCTTCTTTTAGAAAGGTTGAGCGGCCAAACCAACAAATTTTTTGTCTAGGCATTTAGAGTTCTCGGTTACATGCGTTATCTTTTTCGTTAAAACTTCAAAACGATGTGTCGAAAAACAATGAGATAGTTTATATGGCGAGAGTACAGATTTTTGGATTTATTGCTTTAAATTATAATTTTTTTAAAGTGAAGCACAAGTTATCATTAAAAATAAAAATCTCGTGTAACGATTTTCGTTTACGCTAATCTTCGAGACCGCTGAACCGATTTCGATGAAATTGCGCTTCGCTACACCGCCAAACATGATTGAAAAGTATTTCAGCAACACACTACTGAATAAATAGCTACTAAAACTGGGTACTCATTCCGTAGCTTTTAAAGTGATAATCATTTACGATAGTAAAGGAAACTTTCTGGGTACCTACCGTGTGATTTATATAATGGCTGACTTTTTAAGAGTTAAGTTTTTCAGGTTGGCAGCTCTGGCTAGTAAATTTTGAATATTTAATGCAAAGTTGAGTGTTTTCTTTGGCTTTAAAAAAAAAACTACACTTGAAAAATCACCCGTTACTTGTGCACACAGACAATGTAACAATTACACTCCAAATACCTAGCAAGTCCTAAACACTTTCGTCAACGAATACCTACATACTATTGCGTCGCCCACTGCTGTTTTTGAGTTATGGGCTGTTTATACTTTATTGACGAAAAAAATGATGGTCCATGGTAAAGTAATGCTATTATAAAAGTAAAAACCATTTCTGAATCAGTTCAGCAGTTCTCAAGATAAGCGCATTCATACACGTTTTTGGGACTTTATTTTATACTATGTATAGAATAGATAGTAATAATTTCATGGCTCTTGATATCTGAACCCTACTGAACGACTTCTCACAAAAACAACTTATGTTCACACACAAATTTTCAATCACTGATTGATACTCTAAATGAGGCAGTGAGAGCAGGAGTAATTAATATTTTACACGCAAAAGAATTGCCACGATGCGTGGGCATAATTTCAAGACTCACTTTTTAAGTGTTTCGGATATATTTACTTCATATTGCAGGTGCTATCGCTTTGACCCGGAACCGTTACGTCCCCTTAAGAGACCCAAACAAAATAGGGCCTATTACTTATTTTTTCTGAAAATTGGTCCAGACGTTTAAACATATACTCCATTTTTCATTCCTTATCGAATTAAACATTCATGGCCAAGACAAGACAACGTCTATCGGGACAGCTAGTAAATAAAATACAAACTGAGTGTGTTAGATTATAAACTTGAAATAAAAAGAGTGATATTGATAACCAATGTTATTGCAAAATGTGAACATAATTGCGATTGCAAAGCAAGTTGATAAGTTTTCGTATGTGTATTAGAGATTATTAAATTCTACTTTTCTCGAACAACAACACTTTTAAATATTTTTTTTTTAATAATTTTTTCCTTTCTTATTCTACAATTTGCACACAATTTTCAATTTCATTGCTATTTTTTTTTAATTTTCAAACAAATATCCCCCCGACCCCCGAAAATTAATATTTTCCTTCATACGAATTACATAGCTGTCAGATAGTGATTTTTTGTTTGACACTGTTTCCTATTACAGAAAATTTCTGCTTTGCTAATAGAGGCGTCGTATTCCACTTTCGGATATCTGGGAGGAATCCTTTAGTGGAACACAGATAATAGATATTCTTCGAGTGAATTAATTTTGTTTATGTTTTGTTACTTATTTTTTAGCTTTAGGTGCGTTTTTTTTTGCTAATCTATAAAGACTTAGAAGCAAAACAATTCACATGTCAAATGCAACAACATGTTATTCTATATAGATTTATTTAAACCTTGATATCTACCTAATATAATAGCCTTAGACTTTAAAGAAAATGTGCTAACAAACCAATTAATTAAAATACTTTTAAAATCTGTCATCGAAAATGCCAAAAAATGGCTATGCCAAGACATTTGCAAATAGGTTTCAAACAATCGGTAGGCACAAAGATATTGGTTTTCAACTTAAATTGCTACATAATAAGTTGTCGAAATACTGCTATTTAACGAAACGCTTTTTTTCTTCAATTTATACCTGCATAAACAAAAGCATGCCTTATATGAAATTCGGTGTTCCAACTAAATGCAAATTTCAAATTTCAAATTTTCCTAAACGAAAATGTTGTTCACGTAACAGAAATCGTTAAAAATGTTGAATGCTGATACCCTTAAAAAAACTAGATTCTTGAACGTAACCATTTCCTAAAGTAAATTATTTCAAAAAGAAACTTGACTTAAAAACTGCGACAGCGTTCTTGTGAGCAAGCGTAAATTTGAATAAACTTCGTGGTGAAACCTCGCAAAACGTTTGCGTAGGTACAGAGAAAGTTGTAAACAAACAAACGAAGAAAAATATTTTGGTTCGGTAATTTGTTTCGCTATTTTCTATGCGCAGAATTTTGGTAGTGAGAAATGAAATGTTTTATTTGCAAATAGCTCCCTCCCTAACTCCCCGATAGCACCACGTTCATTTATTGCCAACATTTGAACAAAAATGTTGTCAAATCGATCCATCCGTTTTTAAGTTATGGCGTCTTTAACAAAATATCGATCCGTTATTGTATAGGTATACACATATATTGGCCGTGTTCCGGGCTTTAGATTTCCCAAGTTAAGTTTGCCGATGCACTATTCTCATGGCTCAATCAAGCATTTTTAGTCAGGTGACATGGTCGATTGACCAATTACAACAGTGCATCGGCAAAGTTTACTTGGGAAATCTAAAGCCCGGAACACGGCCATTATATAGACAGAACAGAGTTCGTAAAAACAAACTAAAAAAGTTACCAAACCTTTCAAAAGTCAAAACACTGTAGTGAAGAGACAATTTTTGTTTGTTGTCTCTTTCTGGGATGACTTACTCCAAATATGATATACAGTGTTCTTGGATAAAGGGTTTTTGCAATATCGATTTTTGCAACACGATTATCAACTTCAACGGATTGTATTCAGGCCAAATTTGAAAAATCGTCCATTTATAGAAATCTACATTGTCGAGTTAAATGAAATTGTATATCATAATTACTATTAATGTTTCTAATTAGTTTTAGCGAAAATATATTTCAACGGATCATTTATTCAGTTTTGGTCACTTAAGGAAAATTCGTATTTTCTGCGAAAGACTTTATTAATTTAGAAATGTTGATTCCAAGCACGAAAACATCATTCTGTTGACGATAATTATTCGACCTTTTGAGTATGAGAGCCCCTTTTCTGATATAAAAACCACCCACACAAACAAATATGAAACTCTGTAAGGCCAGTTTAAGATCTTACTAAGGTTATTTACTTTATAAATATCCAAGCCCCTTAATACAAACTTCGCTAAAAGTTTTCTTTGTTTTAAACTAATAAAGCCCACACCGAAACCACCACATGAAAAAGGTAAAGGTAAGAAGAGCTTATGCTGTAAACGACGTTTTTGAGTTTATTTTTAGTTGAGTTATTCAATTAGTTTTGAGTACACTTATGTTTGCGTCCTCCCGATCAATGTACCGTATAAATGTACTTAATAAGAGAAATATATTTTTTTTTAAGCGTTTGTGTAATTAATCTTGAGACAGACCTCAATAGATCCCTTTTGAGTATCTGAATTCATATAATTAAACTTTTTATTGAAATTCATAGTTACTGCACCACCAAAGGGACTACGTGACATTCTAAAATCCCAGGGACCTGAAGCTTTCGCAAAGGAAGTGCGCTCGAGAAAGAACCTCCTACTCATGGACACAACCTTCCGTGATGCCCATCAATCTCTGTTGGCCACACGAGTTCGGTCGCATGATCTATTGAAGATATCACCATATGTCGCACATAAATTCAACAATTTGTATGCTCTGGAGAATTGGGGTGGTGCCACATTTGACGTGTCTCTGCGTTTCCTCCATGAATGCCCATGGGAGAGATTGGAAGATATGCGGAAGCAAATTCCCAACATTCCCTTCCAGATGCTGCTGAGAGGTGCCAATGCTGTTGGTTATACAAACTATCCGGATAATGTGGTCTTTAAGTTTTGTGAACTTGCTGTAAGTAGAGATATAAGAGCTGTGGATTTAGCTATATTTGCACCTCGTCTTCGCGTTAGCCCACAATGAAAAAATATTTTTTTTTCCAAGGTACAAACTGGAATGGACATTTTCCGCGTTTTTGACTCCCTCAACTATTTGCCAAACTTGATCTTGGGTATGGAAGCTGCCGGCAAGGCTGGTGGTGTGGTCGAAGCTGCCATTTCATACAGCGGTGATGTCAGTGATCCCTCCAAGTCAAAATATGACCTGAAGTACTACACAAACCTAGCTGATGAGCTTGTCAAGGCTGGAACTCATGTCTTGTCGATCAAGGATATGGCTGGCCTGCTTAAACCTGCAGCTGCTAAGTAAGATATACAGCCTTGTTGACTTTGAAAATATATAACAAAATTATTTCTTTAAGGTTACTGATCACAGCCATCCGTGACCGTCATCCCGATATTCCAATCCATATTCACACCCACGACACGTCTGGAGCTGGTGTTGCCTCCATGTTGGCCTGCGCTGAAGCTGGTGCTGATGTCGTCGATGTAGCTGTCGACTCTATGTCTGGCATGACTTCCCAACCAAGTATGGGTGCTATAGTTGCCTCTTTGCAGGGAACTCCTCTAGACACTGGAGTTGATCTTCGCGATGTGTCTGAGTACTCAGCATACTGGGAACAAACTCGTACATTGTATGCACCGTTCGAATGTACAACTACAATGAAGTCTGGTAACGCTGATGTGTACCTGAACGAGATTCCCGGTGGTCAGTACACCAATCTGCAATTCCAAGCCTACTCTCTTGGCTTGGGAGACTTCTTCGAGGATGTTAAGAAGGCTTACCGTGAAGCTAACATCTTGTTGGGTGATATCATTAAGGTGACACCCTCCTCCAAGGTTGTCGGTGACTTGGCACAGTTCATGGTCCAAAACAAATTGACCGCTGATCAAGTACTCGAAAAGGCTGAGGAGCTTTCATTCCCCAAATCCGTGGTTGAATTCCTCCAGGGTGCCATCGGAACACCATACGGCGGTTTCCCAGAACCTCTACGCTCCCGCGTGCTTAAGGATATGCCACGCATTGAAGGCCGTCCTGGTGAACAGTTGCCCCCGCTAGACTTTGCCACCTTGAAATCCGAATTAAAGGAATCTCACCCACAAATCACCGATCGTGATGTTATGTCGGCGGCACTCTATCCACAGGTAACTGCCGACTACCTGAACTTCCGTGAAGACTATGGACCCGTCGATAAGCTGAATACCCGCGTGTTCTTAACCGGACCAAAGGTCGGCGAGGAATTCGAAGTGAACATCGAGAAGGGAAAGACTCTGAGTGTGAAGACCCTAGCCATGGCTGAGGATCTGACGCCAAATGGTGAACGCGAAGTATTCTTCGAGTTGAACGGTCAACTGCGTTCCGTACTTATTCGTGATAAGGAGGCTGTTAAGGTATGCCATTAAATTTATCCACCATATCCTATAGATATGTATTTATTTGCTATATTTTTCTTTTAATTAGGAACTTCACATCCACCCAAAGGCAACAAAGGGCAACAAGAACGAAGTCGGCGCCCCTATGCCCGGCACAGTCATCGATATCCGCGTTAAGGAAGGTGATCATGTCGAAAAGGGACAACCTGTTGTCGTGCTCTCTGCCATGAAGATGGAAATGGTCGTCCAAGCACCCAAAGCTGGAATAGTCAAGAAATTAGAAATAAGCAACGGAATGAAACTCGAAGGCGAAGATCTTCTCCTGATCATAGAATAAAGAGTGACCACACAAGCAGTGTCTGTACTTCTAGGGCGTGTAATAATCTATATGAAGTGAAAATGGCCTACTAAACGGTTCTTTTTTTTAACAAATTAAGGATATAAATATATTTTTTAGCAAAGCAAGTAGTTTTTGTACAAACAAAAAAGATAAATTATGGGACATCCAGGGCATAGCATACATTTGTATATATATATATATAATTTGATTACTACGCACAGTTAACTGCCGCAGCACAAAAAAACAAACGAATAGTGTTTGTCGATCGGAAACGTATATCGGATTACTTACTATTCCCCCAATACTTAGAATGACTTTTTATTTTCTTAAATTAAGGTAACCAACAATTTTTTTTAATTTTAATTACACATTTTGTTTGTTCAATTTATTGGGTCAAATCTAGTGATAAAAAAGTTTATGTGTACAAAAACTTTTTTTTTTGTTTCTAAGTTTAATTAAAAATTGTAGAATTCTTATTTTTTTTAATTGTAATTATTGTTTTGCCTTAAATTTACGTTCGTTTAGTAATTGTTAGTCTGTTTATAAATGTTTTAAGTTTAAACGAAATCAAAACACAGGATATGTTTATGAAATATAAAAAATTTCTATGTAAATGTTGACTGTTTATAAATAAAGCACAAAAATTAAATTAAAACTAAATTGTTTTGAAAGGCGCGATTGAAGAAGAAGCAAGAGAAAAGGGCACATAAGCTGGGCTGTCGTTTTTTAAGTTGATTAGATATTCGATATATTTCGATTGCTGAAAGCGGTGTTGTGTCAACACTTTAATGAGACATGGTGATCAAATTTTTATTTTGCTGCTGAAAAAGGCTCAATATCTGACTTAACCTAGAGTCAACTAACCATAGATTGAATTTAATCTGGAGTTAACTCATGAAGCAGCTGTTCAGTAAAGAATTCAATTTTGTTAACCCACTAAAACCACCACCCTTTTTGTATTTGTATTGCAACTAAGTATGCGACTTATCTAGCAAATTTTTTTTATCACTTTTTTATCATTATTAAGCGCGGGAATACCCAGATCTTCATTCCTTATTTACACGGCGCATTGACGAATGATCTAAACATTTTGTTTTCAAAAGTTTTTAGAATGTGTAGATCCGTTTCACTGTTACAACCCCATAGTTGTATACCATATGTCCAGACCGGACATATGGTATACAGCACTTGCTTGTATAATAGCAGCTTGTTATCAAGGTTAAGTTTCGAATATTTTCCGAGTAACCAGTACAGTTCTCTGTATTTATGTTTAAGTTCTTCGCATTTCTTTGTTACATGCGACTTCCATTTTAATTTTGCATTTGTAATTTGTAGCTAAAGTTGAAATTGAGGATTCCAATTCTAGCAAAGACAATCGCTCGGCATGTAAGTTAACCCAGACTTTCGTTGGAATCAGCAAATTATATATGCTGCAAAAGGTGGCGCTAGTTGCGTGGGACCCCTAAAACGATGTAAACGGTTTTTCATCCCATCGAATTAAGCTATTTATAAAGCCTATATTGGTCTAAGACTTGAATACGACTCGCACATATGGGCGCGTGCTCCTGAGTCTACTTAATCGAGTCAAACATCATGCTTCCAAATTAATTGACAACCAGTCAATTGTAAACCAAATACCTTCGCTTGAACACCTTCGGAATGTAGGATGCCTTGCGCTCTTATACCGGTACTTCCACCATAAATGTTCTGATGAAACCGGCTGTCCGTCAGTTTAATCTTGATATTCGTGCGGCCTCTTCCTTACATCCATATTGTTTAAAGCCTGTTTCGGGCGCACAATAAAGTATAGAAGATCGTTTCTTAACCACACTACACGGATATGGAATGGCTTGCCTTCTTCAATATTTCCGGATGATTACAATCTTCAGAGGTTCGAAATAAACGTGCACCGTCTCCTCACTGTTTTCCCACTTACTCCCAATCTCTAACTATCCTACAAACCCTTTTCCTTCACTCCATCACTGGGTTTCATTGCCTTAAGGGACTAAATTCTAAGTGCTGAAGAATATTTGAAAAAAAAAAACAGAATACTTCGCATGGCTAATGCCTTTTGATTTTCATTGCCTCAAACTTACTCTGTAAAACTTCCATATATCCGCCTCATCTACAACTCCTAAACCCTTTTTAGTTTTAAGTTAGCAGTTAAAAAAAAATAAAAATTATAAAAATAAATAAATTAAGTGAGACAAACACCAGCTTGTGCTTTAATAAATAAAATAGACTATAGTGCGTTCTTCAAAAGTTGTATCCGCTAGTCACATGTCAAACAAAGGAAGCATTCATGGCTTCATAGTTTGTACACTATACAAAAAAAATTGCCCTATTAAGCTAACCGAACTTAACCTAGACAGGTACTTCTATTGGAAGCCTAATGCTTGTCTTAATTCTGTCAATTTTGTGTACCTAATGGGAAATGATACAGCACCGTACTGTGCACAATAGTCATTTGAAAAATGTATACATATATGCACAGTTTTTCAGCCTTTGCTTATAAAATAGGACTGGCATGATTGTATTAAATATGCGAAGATTTCCATTTCTCTCATAATATCACATCTATGATTTGGTACTGAACTTACACTAACGGGACAATCCTCAACTTGGAAAGGTAGTTATACTTTCTAACTTCTATTCGGGCGTTCGTGTGCGGTATAATTTAGGGTTGCCATCGGCCTTTAGAGATCATATGCCGCAATTTCTAATCAAGGGTCCTCGCATGACTTACCCTATTTGAGCTTTTGGCCGCGTATGCCTAAGCAGCTTAGTAGAATATTCACTAAGGCCCGGTTTTTCAATGCGAGATCATCCTTGTTTTGGGATTAAACTCGAGCTAACTCAAGTAAGTAGTTTTTCAGTCAAATTTAAATCCATAGTTATCTTCGAGGTAACACTGCAGTTTGGTGATCAAAAGTTTTTGATACACGATAAAATGCCAAGCGAACAACTATCTTCAATTGCATATATGAACAGTTTATTAAATTTTTAGAAAATAAGTAACGTGTGCGATATGTTCAGATTAAGATTTCAGCACTCTCGATAAATTTTTCACAATAGAATTGATAAATCATCAGTGCTATTAAATTGAATCACTTCTGTGGGACTGAATGGACCAAATCCTGGAGGATTGCACTCAACGAGAGCAAATCGATTCATGTAGATTTTTCGTATAAGTATGGTTAGCTTAATAGGGCAATTTTTTTTTGTATAGTGTACAAACTATGAAGCCATGAATGCTTCCTTTGTTTGACATGTGACTAGCGGATACAACTTTTGAAGAACGCACTATAGTCTATTTTATTTATTAAAGCACAAGCTGGTGTTTGTCTCACTTAATTTATTTATTTTCATAATTTTTATTTTTTTTAACTGCTAACTTAAAACTAAAAAGGGTTTAAGAGTTGTAGATGAGGCGGATATATGGAAGTTTTACAGAGTAAGTTTGAGGCAATAAAAATCAAAAAGCATTAGCCATCCGAAGTATTCTGTTTTTTTTTTCCAAATATTCTTCAGCACTTAGGATTTAGTCCCTTAAGACAATGAAACCCAGTGATGGAGTGAAGGAAAATGGTTTGTAGGATAGTTCGAGATTGGGAGTAAGTGGGAAAACAGTGAGGAGACGGTGCACGTTAATTTCGAACCTCTGAAGATTGTAATCATCCGGAAATATTGAAGAAGGCAAGCCATTCCATATCCGTGTAGTGTGGTTAAGAAACGATCTTCTATACTTTATTGTGCGCCCGAAACAGGCTTTAAGCAATATGGATATAAGGAAGAGGCCGCACGAATATCAAGATTAAACTGACGGACAGCCGGTTTCATCAGAACATTTATGGTGGAAGTACCGGTATAAGATCGCAAGGCATCCTACATTCCGAAGGTGTTCAAGCGAAGGTATTTGGTTAACAATTGACTGGTTGTCTATTAATTTGGAAGCATGATGTTTGACTCGATCAAGTAGACTCAAGCAAGTTGCAGGAGCACCCGCCCATATGTGCGAGTCGTATTCAAGTCTTAGACCAATATAGGCTTTATAAATAGCTTAATTCGATGGGATGAAAAACCGTTGACATCGTTTTAGGGGTCCCACGCAACTAGCGCCACCTTTTGCAGCATATATAATTTGCTGATTCCAACGAAAGTCTGGGTTAACTTACATGCCGAGCGATTGTCTTTGCTGGAATTGGAATCCTCAATTGCAACTTTAGCTACATTTGTATCCCACTTCAGAGATGGGAGACAGCACCCTTTGGTTGGTACCCCATTTGATAATTGTATCAATGTCGGAATTGAGTTCAGTTGACATTCGCTGGCGTTGTGACTCTACAACTTGGGGCTCTTGCCGTGGAGACGTTAATGAGTAAACGACGCCGAGAGTGCTGGCACCCGCGAATGAATTGATTGGATTTCAAGTCAGAGAGCGCAGGTCGTTAATAAAAATGAAAAACAGATTAAGTGCGAGACTCAGCCTTGGGGTACTCCAGCGTTTGTTGGAATGTGGGTGGATGTTGAACCATCTAATACAACTTGTATTAATCGGTAACATAGAAAACTAGTAATCCATTTTGTAAAGGTATTACAGACACTAAAAGACATAAGCTTATTGATAAGAGCACTATGCCACACTCTATCGAAGGCTTTTGAGATATCCAGTGCAACAAATCTACATTCAATGAATTGGTGAGCGCTACGGTTCCATTTATCGATAAGGTAGACCATAAGATCACCAGTGGAACGTTGCTGAAGAACACCATGCTGACTGACGTACACTAAGGAGATGATTTTTTTTTCGAAGAAACCTCCATGACCTTAGATGTTAGAGCTAAGGGTCGGTAGTTTGAAAGAGAGGTCTTCTTTTTAATTGGCTGAACATGCGCAAGTTTCCACCGATCCGGAACGCCCACTCTCAAAATCTGAGAACCATGCATCGACTTAACTTCAACCGCACAAACTACAGCTGAAACGAGTCCATGACAAGATTTCCAACGATCATATGGGGGTTATTAAAAACGATACCGCTTAGACCAAAATAGATAAAGCAATGTACACACGTGCACCCATTATGTCGATATATTTTTTAACAGTGAACTCTTGAAATTTAGCATTAAAAAATCACCACAGTTGGTTACATAATTTCTTTATGTCAAGCATAAACCGTTTTCACAATTTAGCATAGTAGTTTTCATGAACAATTAAATTTGAGTGTACATCTTCAAGCTTAGCACAGCCCGACAGAGTCATAGCCACTTCCAGGTCTTTTTTCAGAACTGAAAGCATCTCTGAAACACCTTGTTCACCCCCGCATGCCAATCCCCATAACGCTGGTCTACCAATGAATATCAATTTGGCTCCTAGCGCTAACGCCTTCAAGATGTCGTTACCATCTCTCACTCCGCCATCCATCATAACGACCAAGTCATTTCCAACAGCTTTTGCAATTTCTGGAAGTGCTTCAATTGCTGCGGGCACTGAATCCAGCTGTCTAGCACCATGATTGGATACAATAATGCCCTGACAACCGAATTCCCTTGCCAGGACTGCGTCTTCTCTGGTGAGCACACCTTTAACGATGACGGGTAGCTTTGTTGAATTAACCAACCACTGGACGTCTTTCCATGTTATAGTCGCATCGAACTGACTTGCAACGTATTCATTGATGCCAGATCCGGTGCCAGAACTCTTTACGCCATCCGACTGAATTCCCTGAAAGTTTGCCAATCTGAAAAAATATAAAAATTCACTACCGCAGCTTTGAAACGGCTAAAATATGCACTTACTGAAATTGGGAAGGCAAGCTGAATTTGTTTCTTATATCGGATCGTCGTTGACCGAAAATAGGTGCGTCTATTGTAAGCACCAATGCCTTAAAATTGGCCTTTTCAACTCTGCGAACTAAATTTTCTGTCAGGGATCTAACAAAGCAAAAAGTTGAATAGCTTCCAGAAAACTAACAAAATCGCAGCTCACCTATCTTTGTACACATATAGTTGAAACCATTTATCTGTATTCGGTGCTCCTTCAGCCAGTTCCTCAATCGAGGTTGTTGAGAGAGTGCTCATAATAAACACACTTCCCGCCTGTCCCGCTGCACGGGCGTTTGCTACTTCTCCCTCAGGATGTGCCATACGTTGCATAGCAGTTGGTGCGATTCCAAGCGGCCACTTTGACCTGCATCCCAAGATGGTGGTACTAGTATCCAATTTAGAGACATCTCGCAGAAATCGAGGACGTATACGTAATCTAGTTGCAAAGGCACACAAACACTTTAAATCATTTTATCTTACAAGAACCAACCTTAATCTGACCTTTTGAAGGCATTTCTGTTAAGATTTAATGAAAATTCATCACCAGCACCGGAGCGATAATAGCCTAAGGCACTTTTGTCAAGAATCGATTGAGCTTTCTTCTCGAAATCGTCAACACAAACTAAAGCCATTTTTTAATCCAGAACGGAACCACACTTATTGATGGCGGATAGACAACTGATGATTTGTGATTATCTGTACCGTCAGGCGTTTATTCAATAATAGAAATCTTAGTCTTATCAGCAACGGAATTTTAACAATCAGCTTTTAAACTATATCCCATGTTGAAGATTATCATAACAAATATCTCCATCCCAAAACGTTTACGATTTTGTTTGTTTTGCTTGTCTTGGGTCATAGCAATGACATTTTATATAATTTTTAAGAAATTGCATTGACGCATCCAATTATATGATTTCATTTATTAACCCGATAAGTACATCCCGATGATAATTCTTTAAGAGGATTTTCTTTACGACGACATTTGCGGACATTGGAAATATTTTTTAAATATAAATAAATACTTGGATAGTGTTTAAGGTTCTGATGCTGTAAAGCTTATTACGCATTATAATAATTTCGAAGTCAGAAGTGAACCACGCTCCGGAAGGCCAATTGTCGAAAATGCCGATAAAATCATGAAAGTTATCGGTCCTGTAAGCACTGTTTCGAATGTCCAGAAGTTTGGAATCAATTGAATCAATAAATACAAAAATTACCTCGATGTATGGGTGCAACAGGAGTTAATAAAAATCCCATCGCTGCTGGATCGCAACAAACTCCAACCATTTCTGAAGGGAATTGTGACTGGTAATGAAAAGTGGATCACATAGCTGGCGCAAACCGTGGTCAATCCAGTAGGTATTGATGGCCATGTACTATAACTCAACCGAAAAACTTTAATTTGGACCTAAACTGCCAACAACTAAACGAAGTGATTATTATATCTGTTCCTGTCCATTGCTGGATGAACTTATTCCTAAAGCTTTATGAAACTACTGCCCCAGTACTTTGACAATAGGGAGGATGGTTTTTATGAGAGAGGTGTAATGGGGTACCTTTAAAAAGGCAAAAACTTATCGAACAAAACGGCGCATATTTGACCTAAATCGTATCATTGTAAGTATAACAAATAAATGCCCAAGGCTCAGTTTTGTCGGCTGTCTCTGCCACTTCTGATCAAATTCATCCCATCGCCGATGACAGTACTTTCAGCTTCTTAAACACTCGGTATTTTGATTGAGTATTTTTGCCAAAATGAAATGGTTTGGAAGTGAAACGTATATGCCCACTCCGAAAATTCAGTTTTAAATGGATTCTTGGTGGAATCTTCCTTCATTTGAAATGAAAGTAATCTCCAATGCGACATGGAGATGACTTTCATTCCAAATGAACGTGTGGCCAGGTTTTTAATGATAGCTTTGAGTTATAAAAGTACGTATGTGGCGCCAAAAACTATTGCAGTATGTACTCGGATTTCATTCATGCATTCAGCAAAAATTAATAAACACATAATGACAACAAAAAAATAAAGAATAATTATTATTATTATTCTCCCACTAAATACGTCAATTTTATAATGCTCCTGCACTAGTAATAGAAAATGTAAAATATTTATTTTCATGTATATAATAAAACTCAAAGGATCTTTTTTTTTAAAAAAAAGTTGCTAGTAATGAAGTTAAATTTTTAATGCAAACGAAATAATATGAACTCACCTTCAAATTGCTTTAAGGCTGATGTGTTACCCAATGAATAAACTATTCATCAAGCATCCGAATAGATTAAAACATATAAACATATTAACGGAACCTACATTTTTTAGGGGCAAAGAAACACAAGAAAAGTAACTTTTAAAAAGCACACAGTCACCGCCTACCTCCCAAGCCGATAGCATCGCTTAGCTTCTTGGTGTAAATCAAACATTGATTTTAATATATCAATTCCAACAAATTCTACATGTGCTAACCCTAAATTTATAGTGATCTCACCAGTAAATTATGAAAAACCATTGTCTTACTTTAGTGTATTCCCATTAAAAAAAGCAAAAGACGGTATCAGCACTGGATATGAATATATCACACAACTTCGTGATGGAAATCTTCTTATCTTAGTGAAATCCCAAAAAAATAGTAGACCTCTTTCTGTCTAAAAAAAAAACCTCTGTCTAACCTCTGTTCAATAAAAGTATCCCTTCACGCAAACTTGAATGCTTCCAAAGACGACGAAATTGTTAAAGAAATGAAAAACCAAGGCGTGGCAGAAGTATATAAATTCAAAAAAAACGTTCGACGCCCTATGCAATCAAAGTTAGTCACAACAAACAAACCACCAAAGGCTCCCTAATACTTTATCGCTATTGTCTCCAACGCAAGCCACAAATCCAATACGTGGCGAACACCCACACCCAACGGTTACATCAATCGAACAAACAAATACTAAATGCATACCAAACACCTCAAATAACAACAATAAACCCAACTTATCTACATACACGACCTCTAAATCCACTAACCAAAATAACTCAACGAACCCAAACATAATCAAGCCCCACGCCAGCAACACCAACTTACATCAGCATTCATCAATTAAAGACCACATCACCAAACAATATCAAAAAGCACCAAATACCCCACCATATCACACCCAGCTCTCACCAAACATTAGCATCTCACCTTTATCCTAAATAACCCAATCATTAATAAAAAACAATAATTACTACATCGATGCCCCACAAAGCAAAGATGAAAGCTCACAATAAAACGATATGCCCCAACAAAGACGACCCCGCTGCACAAATGCTGAGACACCCGGGACCCTCACGAGCCCCGGATGACTCAGGCTCTGGACAGCGGAGTCGCAAATATTCGTCAACCAACAATCTTCCCACCAACACGGGCTTTTCACAATATAACGCAGCTTATATTAGACAAAAGCCCTCTTCCACAACGAAATCGTTCTTAAAGGTTCTCCAATGGAACATAAATGGTTATTTTAATAATTGTCACGAATTACAATTATTAATTAAAAAACATAATCCTTCAATAATAACCCTACAAGAAACCCATCTCCAATCCAACTTATTTACCAAAGCTACGTTGAAAATTTTAGAAAATCTGCATGGAAGCGACCATTTTCCAATATTAACAAGTATCGACCTTGGTTATAAATCTGCTTACAAAAAACCACCGGCCAAATTTCAATTTGAACGCGCTAACTGGAAACTTTATAGTAACAGAGTACTCGATTTTGTTAAAAATAAACATCAGTCCACAAATATAAATAAAGAAGCGGCTACAATAACCAAAGCGCTACGCTTTGCAGCTAACTTTTCCATACCCCAAACAAAAAACAAACCTCACAAAGCGATAGTCCCGTGGTGGTGTTCTGAATTGTCTACACTACGAACAAATAAACAGCTTCTATGGAAAGAGTTCAAAAAACACCCAACTGATCAAAACCTCGTGATAGTTCACGAGGTTTTTAAAGCAAATGCTTTGTTCCGTAAAAAAGCTAAGATATCAAAAAAAAAAGTTATCAAAAATTTACATCCAACATCAATCCGAACTGTACAAGTAAGAAAAACTAGAAAGTTGTTTAAATTCGCTTAAAGGTACCTACAACTCCAGGCTACGACCGTATCTCATACCCAATGATAAGAAATGCACCGTTGTTAATTAAACAACGAATCTTGAACCTATTCAACTATATTTTTGCCCAAGGTATATTACCATACACTTGGAAAGTTGTTAGCATAATACCACTTCCTAAACCCACAAAAAAATTACAGATCCTAAAGGTTACCGACCGATCTCTTTACTTCCTTGTACAAGCAAACTGTTAGAGAAAACAGTCTCTAAACTCGGTAATCTCGGTATATTGAAAAAAAAAAACTATTTAAAAACAAACCAAGTTGCGTTTAAACATGGACGTAGTACCACCGACTAGCTCATTCACATCGACGAAATCGTTACTTCAGCCCTGTCACATAAAAACCATGTTTCCATCCTGTCACTCGACTTCGAAAAGGCATTCGATAGAATTGGTATCCATATTATTCTTAATAAACTCATACAATGAAAAGTTGGTCCCAAGATGTATTCGTAACAAACAGACAATTTAGAGTGAAATCGAATAACTATTTTTCAAGTATATATAAATTGCCTAATGGTATCCCCTAAGGCTCTCCCCTCTCCGTAACATTATTTATAATCGCTTATAACGATATAAGCGAAATTATATCAAAATATAATAAAATAAAATAGTTTAAATATTTTAGGCATAAATTTGATGCACACTTTAACTTTAAAGATCATTGTATACAACTTAAAAAAAAGCTTTCCACCAGGCTAAGCATTCTCATCTTCTAAAAATAGTTTTGTTCACCCAAACACACTTATCAACATAACAAAATCAATAATATTATCAAAGATTGACTATGGATTGGTAATATATGGAAAATGTGCAAAATCAACCTTACAAATCATCAAACCATCTTACCATGCACCAATCAGAACTAGTTTGAAAGCCTTTGCTACGACTCCAATAAAAAATATGCTAACTGAAGCCGGCCTTCCTTCCATTGAACACCGCAAAGACCTAATTACAGCACGGCTTGCCCCAAAAATCTGTCAGTCATACAAATCACCAATCACCGCGGATGCCAAAAAAATGTTGCTTCAGAAAAAAGTACCAAAATGCCCCCCCAGTATGTACAATGCTTTAAATGCCGCGAGGAACTTAGGCATACCACTATCAATAAAAACACTGACACCTGGAAACATCCCTCCATGGCTAATACCAACCAACAACATCAACACCAAGTTGGCAAAATTCAAAAAAGACTCCACCACCAGGGAAACATACTTGGAGCTTTTCCATGAAATAATAAGTGAATTCGGAACAAACCAATGGGATATTTTATATACAGACGGCTCTAAATCTGATATTAGTAATGGGTTCGCAATAGTCACAGAAGTAGGCGACATAAAATCCGCTGAGAGACTACCAAATTACTTCTCAATTTACACTACACAAGCTCATGCAATCCTCAAAGCTACTCAGATAGCAAATAAATCTGCAAAAAAAAACTGTTATTTGCTCTGACAGCCTTTCAACCCTAAATGCACTTCTTAATACCAACAACCACTCACCCACAATTATCAAAATACGTAACAACTTACAGAAAAACCAGAACAAACAAACTGACACACCTACCTTCGCGATGAGATTTCCTAAGGATAATTAACTCCCAATGGGAACATAAAAGAAAGAAGGAGTGGAAAACATACATCCACCACTACTCAGACATAAACCCAAAAGCTGATGCAACGATGTACCCAACTGACACAACACCTCAAATGAACAAATGTTTTATGCGACTTCGACTCTGGCACACTCAATTAACACACAGCTACCTTCTCAATAGAGACAACCCTCCAGTTTGCCACCTCTGCTAATCCAGTCATATCTTAACAATTAAACTAAAGTTAAATATCTTTCCTCAATACTATATAACCAAAAACTAATAGACATTTTGTCAACACAATCCTCTCAAAATATAAAAAATGTATATACAATTCTATCAAGACTAAGAATTGAATCTATAATATAGGGTGATCCAATTAGAGATACTTTTTTCAATAGCCTTTTTTGACAGATCACGTGTGAGTCGTGTCATGCTGTCATGTTATTTTTGTTTAGTATTGTTCGGTATTTCATAATGGAAAGACTTACGCGTGAACAACGTTTACAAATGTTCAACTTTATTATGAAAATTCACGTTCTGTGAGGAATGTGTTTCGTGCACTTCGCTCAACTTATGGTCAACATAATCGGCCTACTGAGCGTACTATTCGCAACACCATCACCCATTTTGAGACCCAGCATTCATTATTGGATAATATTCGACCGAATAGACCACGTCCAGCACGCTGTAAAGAAAATATAGCGGCCGTAGCTGAGAGTGTACACGAAGACTGTACAATTCTAATTCGCGACACGGCGAATGACTACGAATTAAAAGACGTACACGATTGAGTGGTTGTAAGACACTCGTTATTTTTATTATAAACTACATCTATTTATACAATATTCTTAATCTACATTTACAGGCTAATATGATGTGTGGGAAAAGGGATCTGCTATGCTCGCCAGAGATAAGAGTTTTATTATACATAATATGAGATAAGCGTCATAAAATCCTTATCCTCACACAAGAACCCATATTCTCAATGTGTGATAAGATTGTATTCTTATCACCTTATTGAGTTTAATATACATATACTTATTACTATGTATATCATGTTCCGTGAACAAAGACCGTAGAGAGTAGATTCGGCGCCGTTCGCAGCAACTCGGACTGACGTATGGAACGACTTGGCGCATTTTACGTCAAGATCTTAAATTGAAAGCGTACAAAATACAGCTTGTGCAACAACTGAAGTTGCTCGACCTTCCCAAGCGACATCGCTTCGCTCTATGCGCTCTTGAAAAGTTCCAAGAAGATCCGACGTTTTCGAGGCAAATTTTGTTTATCGCTGAGGCCCATTTCTGGCTCAATGGGTATGTAAACAAACAAAATTGCCGCATTTGGGACAAAGAGCAACCTGAAGAGATTGAAGAACTGCCACTTCATCCAGAAAAACAACGGTTTGGTGTGGTTTGTGGGCCGGTGGAATCATCGGTCCATATTTCTTTAAACATTATGCCGGTGCGAACGTAACCGTCAATGGCGACCGTTATCGTGCCATGATAACCGACTATTTGATGCCTAAATTGAAGCTTGTGATCTCGGCGACATTTGGTTTCAGCAAGACGGCGCCACTTCCCACACATCGCATCAATCAATGGACTTATTGAGAGAACATTTCGGTGAGCACATAATTTCACGTTTTGGGCTGGTCGATTGGCCACCAAGATCGTGTGATATCACACCGTTAGACTTTTTCCTGTGGGGATATGTAAAGTCAAAAGCTTATGCCGACAAACCCGCTTCGATTCAGGCCTTGGAGGAAAACATCACGCGTGTCATTCGCCAGTTACCAGTCGAAATGCTCGAACGAGTGATCGAAAATTGGACTCAACGGATGGACCATCTGCGATCTTCAAAAAATTAATGCCAAAGAATGTTCTTTCAAATGATAATAAACATTCTCCATTAAATTTAAATTTTCTGTGTTTTTTGTTCTTTAAAAAAGTAGGGAACCTCGAAATGGATCACCCTTTATAACCAAATATCATGCTTAGCTGTTTTTTTTCGGGGCGGTCAGTGATTGACGAACCTGAGAATTGGTGATTACGAACTTATGAAGTCGTAGTACCTTCAACC